>CM050402.1:24983169-27483169 GCA_027562975.1 Rhynchospora breviuscula
TAAATTTCTGCGGGCCTAAATGAAATAACAATCTCTCCTTCTTTATATTTTCCTCATATTGAAAAATTTTAGAACGGAGTACTAAGCCATACCAAAATTTTTCTTTCCAGAAGTAACTCTGCAGGCATCCACATATATAGAAATTTGTCTCCTTGTGCCAGCAAAATTTTGGCCTCATGTGCATGCATGAACTTTGTTAAGATCTCATAGAAAACTCATTAACTAGTGGAATAAAATGGTGAGTTGCTTTCAGTATTTTGCTTTAAAAGATTCAACCTTGAAAGCAGCTTAAAGATATCCAATCCACGTCCTCTCAGGTACCCAAAACTCCCCTCATAAATCCAAGCCATTCTTCAGTGTCGACATTTATACAGATATGATCGCACGCAAATTATCAGGATTAGTCAGGTAGTCACGATATGAACTCATTTATAAAGCAACTGTTTTTTAATTTGTAGAGTCCCTAGATATTTTGAAACAAAGCATGACTAAAACTCAAGGAAAAGAGGGTGGTGAAATTAGAGTTGCGTGAAAAATTGTAGCACTTTCTGTTTAAAGCAAACTATTATTGCACCAACTTTCAAGCTGCCCCACAAGAGGCAAAAGTTGCCTAATCAGGAGGCATTATTTGAAAAAAAATTGAACTTGTTTGTTCTCCATTCCTTTGTCGATTGGAACATCCACCGCCAGGAGTATTTACAAAACATTCACTGAACATTCTTTCTATTTTATTCAATGCAAACAATGTCTCTAATTATGTTCAATTATGTCGATGGAAATAGAAACACTTTCAATCGCCTCATGAGTATACAAGAATAGTTTAAAAAAACAATTAATTGATATGAAAAGCCATAGTGATTCTTATAGAGGCAAGGTGATTTGCAGAAAGTGATTATTTTTCTGACATTTTTACAATTTAGATGGCATATTTTGTGCCAGTATATATGAACTACAATGCCAATATATGTTCTAGAATTCTCATTTTAAATTAGTACAAGCAGATCAAATAATCCAGTGGATGATGCCTTCATATTGTTGCACGTTCTTTCATATGAGCACAATTTCTTTATTATTGGAGTATTTCCAATAAAAGCTTCTTACCGATCTGAACCTCTATCAGTGATTTGATTAGAAATATGCAAGCTGCTAAAGCATTTATAGTTTGTACTTTTTACAAGGGATGAGAAGGATTGCATCCCCTTTCAAATTCAATCTCAAATAAAATGTTTCCTTGCAAATTAATTTATTATCCATTAATGGTGTTCAATTTCAACCCCATTGTTTCAGATGGAATGGCACAGATAAGTCAAATGTAAATCTTAGTTTTATCTAATTTTGAGTGCTATCCAACTTGCACCATCTTAATGTCAATCAAATTATTATAATGGGATTTCATTTGGTCTCTTAAAAATTTGATGCTCCTGCAGAAAACTAAACATGAATTATTAGATCGTTGGACCATCCAATAAAACTACTCCGGTAGTTGTTAGCACATCATATTATATTTAATTATCTTTTAAACGATAAAGATGAATAATTAGAGGTGGAATTATTGGAGACGAACCAAACACGTATGAATTTGCAAACTTCTCTTGGTATCCAATAAAATTAAAAAGAGAGAAGCCGAATCTCACCTTTATAGGCCCAACATTCTCTGTCAGGAAAAGAGCCCGTTTATGCGTAATGGTGGGCCCGGATGCAAATAATCCAAAGGTTCAATCATCTTAAAGTAAGGTACTATTTATCGTTGGAATATGCGTGATGATGGCTCCTTTCGGATTTTGATGCATCATTTCTGACGCAAGAAACGAACAACTAATATGGATTACACATTCTTTATTCTTGTCTTTGTTTTGTAATTGTCTTTCTTACAGCATGGTTAGGCGAGATTCTTACTCACTACTGGCTAAAAAAAAAAGGAGAACAATGAAATACCATTTCTACTAATTTAATAGCAAAAAAGGAAACGAAATATCATCCCAACGCAGTGAGCTTGTATTTTTGTATGAAAAAGGTAAATTGTTGAATCATGTCTTCATGGATTTTAGTCGGAGATGCTATCATGAACTTCCCTGTTGATTCATTCCTACTGATATAAAATGCCAGTGGTCACATATATAATGGGTTAGGTTGGCTTGTACGTAAACTAAGCGACCGGTTAGTGTAAAAGACTTTTATATTGCTTCATTTAATTAGGAGGTAAGAAAATACCATATATGTACTGTTTATATTTTTAATAAGGAAAAGGGCACCACTCCCATCACTTAGAAAAGAAGCAGTGTACGTAGTAGTTAAATACAAAAATAAATAGTGAAATAAAAAGGATATCTCATAATTAGCATGCATTTAATTACAACAAGTAGATATACAATTTTTGCAAATTTTTAGGAAATCAGCATTATAAAAATTGAGTGGAGAAGCCACTTTACAAAGAAAGTAAAAATAAATAAAATGCTGGCTTCCGACGTGGAATACACCCTTATAACCAACACATTACTTGTTGGCTCGGAATGATCTCTTTAACCAGAAGCATTTATCTCTTCGTTTTCCTTGTTTTCTTTAATTGACTCATGAGGAAAAAAAAGGGCAAGCAAACATCATATATTCATATATGTCACTTGTCAAGAGCATTTCAATTTTGAACTCTGCTTTGTTAGTTTGTTTCTTATACGTTTTGATGAATGAAGCACACACAGATCAGTACTGATGATCCCTTCTTTTTTTTTTGAGGGTAGGGTGGCGATTGCCGTACTGATAATCCCTTCTTATATATCCCCAAGGATATGTTTTATTGTCTGAAATATTTCTTCTGTAGACTGGGGTTCACTACTCTAGCTAGCTTTCTAAGAGTAAAGACATCAGTTTCATGTAACCTTTTTATTGACTGGAGTCATTACATATATTATATTGAATGAAAAATACATGTTCTTTTTAATGGTCGACTCACTACAGACTTTTCTTTTTTATCGGCAAGAATAGAGAGACGCAGTGCCAACATAAATAAACAAAATAATAAGCGACATATACACCCAAAAAATCGTAATAAGTGAACTAATATGCTAACCTATAATTGTCAAAAAAAGGTTTGAAATTAGTGATATTATCACAAATCTGGAACAAATCTGGACTAACCGGCTACTCGATCGATGATTCTGTGAGTTGAGTTAGTGTTGCTTGCTAATTCTATGCTTCTTTCTTTTAAAATTTCAAAAAGTTTCACTTATACCGCAAAAAATTTTGAAATTCAAAGTATTCCAATTCCGAAAATGCAAAATTTTAAAATCTTTAAAAGATATGAAATTTTTAATTTTTTAATTTCTAATTTTTTTTTTCAAAACTTTCAAACTAAAATTAATATTGTGAATGAATACACTATATAACTTTGAGTCACTAACCTCAATTTATCACAACAATTAATATTTACTAACCTCAGATTAACACTATCTATGAATTATACTAGTCTTTGATACTAATCCTAAAAATACTAACTTTAACCCGTAACATCACTAACTTGTGGTGTTTCCAAATTCTCTTAATATTGATATCACTAAAATTCCAACAATCATATAAATTGGCTTTTCAAAAATTCAAGAGCCATATAACAATATTAGAAAGTAAAAAACAAAGGACAAATTACTTTAGTACCCTCTCCGTATCATAAAACAAAAGAAATAAATAAAATAAACTTTACAAAAAAAAAAAACCTGTATGTGCCAAGTGAGCAAAAAGAATTGATAATAAATTTTATTTTTATATTATATATTGTATATATCAATTACTTTAATTTTGAAATAATGTATCAATTAAAAAATGAAAATTTGAAGTAGACATAATTATGTCAAGTTGGCTCGGGACACGTGAGCCAACTCGAGTTAGAGACGAGTTGAGTTTGAGCTAACTTAAAAAAACTCGAAAGTATTTCCAACTCGAGTTATAGCCGAGTCGAGTTTGAGTTGTCCCCAACTCGCTCGAACTCGGCTCGCAGCTAGGGCTGTATATGAGCCGAGTTCGAGCGAGTTGAGGCCAACTCGAACTCGAACTCGTTAAAACTCGAGTCAACTCGTGACTCGTTCGGGAGGCGGTTCCGAGTTATCCGAGCTAACTCGAACTCATCATTTTTTAGCTCGAGTCAACTCGTGACTCGCTACACAACTCGAAAATATATTGAATTGATGCAATGTTTATCTCAAAATAAAAATTTCTGCCCATTTAAATGATGAAAATAGCATAAATGATGTTAAAATTGCACTTGCGGGCTGTGCATCCGAAATTCAAAATGGAAGAGATATTTGGACTAAGCCTTTTGTGGGCTGTACAATAATATAATTTAATTTAAGGCCTGTATATCCTAACTCGAGTTGGGCCTAACTCGAACTCACCAAATAAAACTCACGAGTTGGCCCAACTCGAGTTACCAACGAATTTTTCTCGAGTCGAGTTCGAGTAACTCACGAGTTACGAGTTTTTTGCTCACCCCTACTCGCAGCCCTATGCTGGACCAAGTAGTAAATTTCTGATCGAATATTCA
This sequence comes from Rhynchospora breviuscula, assembly GCA_027562975.1. Taxonomy (NCBI): domain Eukaryota; kingdom Viridiplantae; phylum Streptophyta; class Magnoliopsida; order Poales; family Cyperaceae; genus Rhynchospora; species Rhynchospora breviuscula. The sequence goes on from CM050402.1 coordinate 24,987,698, forward strand.
AGTTACCTAGCCCTCAGCATCTAATTACTAAAAATTTGGAGGTAGAAAAAGAGAAAAATCTTGAGATTAGTATGCATGGTTACTGATCCTGGATAATGAGTTGTTGTAGTACCTAATTAATTTCGTCAAGTCTATGGGTCAGTTTTTATAAAGGAAGAATCAAGCTTTAAGTTTTGTCTCAAGATGCTTCCCACTGATATTCTGTTTAATTTTGAACAGGTCGACGCGTGGTGAGCACCATTACATGTCATTAAAGTAGAATTTTCTGCTAAAAAAAAAGGTAGAATTTTCACAGATGAGATGGTAGACGCGACTAGCTACATATTAATTGGAGAATATCATTACTTTGGGAAAAATATATTTCGCCTGACATCTCAAATTTAGAATTATACCTATCAAGTAAAGTTCAAATTAAACTTGATCAGCGCATGAGTTATACTTCTAATACTTAGTAATAGAATAATTATTAAGGTGTTTACTTACTCTTTCCAAGCCAAAGATGGATTTTAGTACCAGCTAGATGGGAAATGAAACGAGACAATATCTTAGAAACAAAAACAGAATCTGACCTGCTAGAGCTTAGATCTAGTATGTGTCCCTATATGTTCTCAATATTAGTGTTATCCAACGAAATATTCTCTAGAATCTAGAAATTATTTTTTTCTTTTACATTTAGCTTCTATCTCAATTTTGTTCTATTTTCTTTGCAGCATCCATCTTTACAACACTAGAAGTGCTTACAGGTCATGCTGTCAGGGTGTGATGACGGAGTAGCGCGCACAATGTAGCAATTCTCTTGAATATAATAGCAAATTTTCCTTTTCAAAATTTTTTCTGATAGCGGCATGCATTGACACTCCTACTTGTTGTATTAAAATTTGTAGTGATATGATCATGGGTTAGTGCCGAGTTCTAGTTGGAGACTTAAGAGTGCAATTTTTTTTAGATCATGATAGTATAGAATCACCATATTATTGTTTAATTTAATTTATTGCTCCATCAGTTTTGGATCACATACAGCATTCATTATCCAAATTAGCATGTCCAATTTGAGGCGCTTATCTTTAATTCTCTGCATTTAAAGAACTATACCACCCCAATTCTCCGCCTCAAATCATTCCCAATGTACTTGTACTATTTCACAAATGAATATTCTGCAAATAATAATAATAATAAAAAATAAATAAATAAATAAATAAATAAAAACAATTAATATAACAAACTTTCTTCGGTGCATATTGAATGTTTGGTATATTTAAACCATATGTTAATTTAGCGATGTTAACACGCTAACCTGAATTTTGGGAATAGTCGTTAATTCTGCTTTTAATTGGAATATAATAGTAGAACAATAGTTTTAACTATTGATCCGGACGGTACTAACCTACCAAAATACCAAATAATTAATATTTTGATGTAGTCAGTAGTCACTAATATGCAGTTAATTCCTCAAAATTTATTGCTAAAATCACGCATAAATCACAGACATTTTAAAATGAGGGAAGGTGTATGGTGAGCATGATTAAACTATATATATAAAACTACACCCAGATTCAGAAGAATGAGAAAAATAAAATCCTACAGGTAACGTCATAGCCTAACTTCACAGGGCGACATCGGTGCCTGCCACATAGGATCTGGACTATCATTTTTGTTTGAAAATAAAATGAGTACTTGATATCGAATTAGTAATTGCACACTCTCGTATCTTTTACATGCTATAAAACCACAAACCACTACCTAGCTAGTGCACCTTGCCTCTTGGCGTGGAACTCCAGCCTCAAATATTACTAATTAATTTCTTCCCACACTATTTGTGCTTAGAATTAAGTGTGTTGTGATAGAGAGAGATGGAGAGAGGAAGAGCAATGCAGATGGAAAGAAGAATGGGGAAAGATGTTGAGGGTGGCAATGGTGATAATGAAAAGCAAGGTATTAATTTATTTTCTCATATTTGTATTCTCTTTAACTTATTCTTTTTAATTTTAAGGTTTGTAATATTATACTGGGTACTTAATTAATTATCAATCAAATTAATTCGTTCCTCCATATTATATGCACTTTATGTTAAATGTTGAAAAGCCAAACTAGATTTCATTAATATATTCCCACTGCTGATACATATAATTAACATAATAAACCTGAAGAAATGCATCTTCTGTTAAACTCCTTTTGGCATTTTTGCCATTCGGTAATATTGTTTAAATGAAAAGTGCATGGAAATCTTGCTAGCAATTAACTTTACAATAATTTTGAGGAGGGGGTGGGGGTTATTTACCTTCGTCCTAAATTATATATACATGCTCAATTCAGGTTGACATGCATTTTGTGTGAATCACCCCATTTTTTGGGAAGTTATTTTCATTTCTCAACTTTTGTCACAAGAGGAGCGTTGCATTGACGTGCACCTTAATAGGGAATTATATCCTAGATCATCTACGGATAAGGAGAAATGAAAATGCTGTCTAAAATGAATAGATTGTGTTGACATAAATTACTTTACGTCTTTTGCATGAATTTTGCATCTATTTATTCTATTGAATTCAACATAATTATAGTTTAATTTGATGGTATTTATTTACGACCATGCATATAATTTTTCAATTTCAGCGAAAGTTAATTTACTATATATAAAGAAAAAAATATATATAACTTATATTTTGACTAATTTTCATGTTGATTGGAAATATTGTCATGCAAGTTGGTTATTAATAATTAATATTTCGTGCAATTTAGTCATCCATTCACTGAACTATAGGGACATTTCTGTTGCAAAAATAAAATAATAATAATAAATAAATATGTGTTCAATTCAACCCTTAATTTTTTATAGGACAAACCACTAAATTGTCAGCTCCGAAAGATATTTCTATTGTAGGGAGACCCTTAAAAGTTATAACCCACACATCGGTAATATATAAATTGTTTGCTCTTAGTTGTTTATTTGTTTTAATGGTAATTGGTATTTAGTTTTAGTTTGGATGGTGTTATATATATAACAGGTGAATAAATTTGATGCTGGATAACGCTGCTTAATCAAGTAGGAAATTTGACAAAACAAAGTTTGGTAGCTATGTCAGCGTAAACACTTATAAATTTATAATTAAGCACTAAGTGATAGTGCATTAAAAAAAAGGGGAGACAAGAAAGGGAGGCAAGTTTAGTGGCTGTCTACACAAAAGTCATATTAAGAACCACCACAAAATATTGGCAATAGAGAAAAACATTGATTCACCAGTGACTTCTTCCTTCAGGTGTCGGCTGTGTTTAAGTGCGTAGTTGCTGCACCAATACACCATGCACGTATTATTGGGATAAATTCATTTATACCCTAAAAATTATCAGATATAGTGTATATATACGGAAACAGAGAATACGAAAATTATCTCTAAATTTCCGCTGAAAAATAAGCGGTTACTTCTTAGGAAAAAAAGGATAGCAATGCATTATACATTTTCATCTTCACGAAGTATTATATACATTTTCATCTTCACGAAGTATTAATTATTTAATTTTGATATTAAAGGTACCTCTGATATATTGATATTTTTTAAATTAGGAGCGTTTGGAGATTATTTCCATATTTTAGCATGATGCATTGCATTTCTGGACCAATAAATTATTACGCACTTTCAAGGAAACCAAATGAATTTTTCATTGAAACGTCTAAATATTGGAATAAGAACTTTTGATAATAATATTTATATATATTTATTTGCAATAAAAATTATTTAATTAAATTTTGTACTATGTTGATTTTACAGAAAATAAATCTAATAAAAAGAACAGATTCTTATCCAATATTATTAAAAAAAAACTAACTATTATATTAGGATATACAGTAATGAAATCATCTTCTTGCCTAAAGGTAAATTTTATTGAGTGAAATTAACAAGTGAGAAGAAAAAAGAAAATACTTAAAAAGTGAAACTAGCTGGGGTACAGGGGACTACCGAGTGAGTATACCTGTCAAACGTGGTGAAATGACAAGGAACAGGTCGTTCCGTTTGGCGTTTCGTTAAGGAAACGTATGAATATGATATTTCATTTTGTTAACCGTTCCATTTTGAAAACGAAACACGATTTAGTGCCATTATTCGTTCCACTTAGAAATTACATGTATTTTTGTTCAAAACGAAGCAAAACAGTTTGAAACGGTACAATTTCGTGTTTCGTTTACGATTTTGTTATTGAAACGAAATAAGAATTGGTGCCATTATTCGTTCCGTTTATTTTAAGGAAACGAAATAACATGTTTTTTCTTTCCGTTGATAGGCCTACGAGTGAGAAAGAGGGAAATGCAATTCAATGTTCTTTCCTCCATTGAAATAAATCTAAATCTCATAATACAAGCCCAATCAAATCAAGTGTCTAAAAGCCCAATAGTATTCGGACCGTTACAAAAAGGACCTAATTTTTATTCTACACGACTACACATCACAAAATTTGTTTGTCATGACTCGTGAGCAGGAACTGTGTGGTCAGCCTCAGCGCACATAGTGGCGGCTGTGGTGGGCTCTGGCGTACTTGCACTACCATGGACTGTGGCCCAGTTGGGCTGGGTTATCGGCCCACTTGTCTTGTTGGGCTTCTCTTGCGTCACATATTACACCTCGGCCATGCTCGCCGATTGTTACCGGTACCCCGATCCAGTCACCGGCTCAGTCAACCATGAGTATATTGATGCTGTACGGAACTATCTAGGTATGATGTTGCAAAAGTTTGTTCTTAATTGTGTGTATGTTTTTCATAGCAAGTCTCTGACTATGAAATCTTTGTATTTTTGAAGGACGGACTAGTGTGATATTATGTGGAAGCGCCCAATATGTGAACCTGTGGGGCACTCTTGTTGGTTATACTATTACTGCTAGCACCAGCATGATGTAAGAAAATTCTATTTACAAATCAAGCAACATTGAAATTAAGCTAAACGTAATTTTTACCTGACAAGCAAACAAATTGCCGTAATGCAGTGCCGTCAAGCGAGCAAATTGCTTCCACCGTTATGGCCATGATGCGACCTGCACCTCATCAGGAAGCACGTTCATGGTTATTTTTGGTCTATTCCAGCTGGTGTTGTCTCAGCTGCCAAGCCTCGAGAATATAACTTGGCTTTCAGTTGTGGCTGTTGCGACATCCTTTGGCTACTCCTTTATCAGCTTGGGATTGTGCACAGGGAAATTGGTTTCGCATGGAGACTTTCGAGGGACACTTGATGGTACCAGCAGCGCAAACCCTGGTGACAAGGCATTTAATGTGCTTCTGGCTCTGGGAAACATGGCCTTTGCATATACCTTTGCTGACGTTCTGATAGAGATCCAGGTATTTATGGCTTTATGATTTTGTTTTATTTTTGTTATTTCTATTCCTTTTGATTTAAATAAAACAATATATACTTTTCTTAGTAGTAGACATTTAGTTATGACTAAATGTGGTATGACACCAGGAAATATTAAACATAATAAGTTAGTTCTAGTTGAAAAAGATAATATTACACTCAGCAGCTCAGCTAGTGTATTAATTTGCACAATCTCTATTGTCGGCAAGGATAATATGTCTTAGGATAAATTATGGTTGAATTAATCCTTAGTTATTAAACAACTCATTTACCAAATGAACCAATAAATTTTGGTAAAAGAAAGAGCAATTCCTGAGTTGTACTGGTATTTGATACCCAAACTGGTACCAGACCATCTGGTTTGTTGGTCAATGCTAAATCTTTCAAATTAACATACTCTTTTTTATTTATCTCAGAGCACACTAAAGTCACCCCCAGCAGAGAACAAAACAATGAAGAAGGCCACATTTTATGGTTTGGGGCTCACTACTATTTTCTACCTTTCCCTCGCTTGCATTGGATATGCCGCATTTGGAAATAATGCGCCAGGCAATATTCTTACTGGATTTGGGTTCTATGAGCCTTTTTGGCTTGTTGACATGGCCAACATTTGTGTAGTTGTCCATCTCATTGGAGCATATCAGGTCAGGTTCTTTTCCTATTCTTTTTTCTATGTATCAGGTCAGATTCTGTTTATGCATTTTCCAATTTTTAAACAATGACACAAATAAGACAAAATAATAGTGTTAGTACATATTGGTGCCAATTATTCTATTCTAAAGTTTATAATTATAAATTCATTCGAGCTTCTTAGGAGGAGGATTCCCATTTGTATTTTTCGCTAGTCTGTTATGTCAGAGTCATGACTGGTATGGGAATGTACCAGAGAGTAATAATTCAGTAGTAAGTAAAAATGTGGCAAGGCAGTTTTGCTTGGAAGCAATATTAAACTTACTAACTACAATATTTTCAACCAATTATGTAGGTTTATGCTCAACCAATATTTGCAAGGATGGAGAGCTATGTAGAATGCCAATTCCCCGAGGTCAAATTCCTGCACAAGACCTACTACATTTTCTCCATGAATTTCTCTATTCTGAGTTTAGTACTCCGAACAATTCTGATCATGTTCACGACCTTAGTTGCGATGTTGGTGCCGTTCTTCAATGCTGTTCTTGGGTTGATCGGGGCTGTTGGATTCTGGCCTCTATCAGTGTATTTTCCAGTGAGCATGCACATATCACAAAAGAATATTAGGAGAGGAGAGCCTAAATGGTTTTGGTTGCAAGGTCTTAGTTTCTTTTGTCTTCTGATTTCTCTGGCAGCAAGTATTGGGTCTGTGCAAGATATCGTGCACAATTTGAAAAGTGCTGCTCCTTTTAAGACTGTGTATTAGTTAGTTCAATAATTTTGAGTGTCTTAAGAGTGTACGAGAGCTTATTATTGAAGCTTCTGAATCAGATTGAGTTGACTGCACTTGTATTGTGAAATCATAATTAATCAATAATTGTACTAGCTTTTTGGCCTAATTTCCTTGTTGGAGTAACGTAAAAATTTATGAAAAAGAAATGGAAATCAGTCGATATATACCACTTCAATTTTCTAGAATTTGAATTAAACGTCGACAATTTGAAAATCTAAGCCTACAAAACATGGGGGCAGATTTATTGATAATACTTGTTCAAACTGAGTTAATTATTATTTTATAAAGAATAAAAAACTATAAACATGTTATTCAACTTATGAATTGATTATTATATATACATTTCCATGCAATTTATATCAATTGATATTCCATCAAAGATAATCAAATATTCTGTTACAACTTCTTTCAAATAAAAGTTTAACTTGCATCAAACTTTTAATCATTTTATACACCGACAAAATAAATGCCGGCCTTTTATTCAAAATTATCAAATTAACTGGCTCCGCCGATAAGATGTGAGAAAGATTCTAATGCCGCAAGTTTTGGTTGCCATAAATATCATAACTTTACTATTTTATTAATATTTCAAATTTAAAATTTAAAATTCAAATTTAAACCGTTGATCTTGTTTAGTTTAATGAGCGATGCATTTTTCATATAATTTTTGAAGTTCATTTGGTACTTGATCAAAAGGTCTAGCATGAATGGATCTTGTTAACTATGATAGATTAATTCTAATACGTTTATATTTTGATCTCTTGATCGAGTACCAAATGAACTTCAAAATTTATAAAAATTGTACGAAAATGCATCGATCTTAAATTGAACAAGATCAATGGTTTAAATTTAAAATTTTGAAATATTAATAAAATAATAAAGTTGTGATATTTATGGCAACCAAAATTGTGAACATTACTCACTATTTGGAGTGGACCAGTGTCCAGTGGGACATTACGTATGCTTCAACAGCTCCATCTCTTTTCTTTTTATATATATTACTTTATTATTATTATCGCCACGTTTCTCCGAACTTCTCAGTTCAAATCATACATTTCATCAAAAAAAAAAAAAAAAAAATTCAAATCATGCATTAGGAATTCCATGAAATCACTTCTGCTCTTTTATATCAAACACACAGGAACAGCCGAACAGGGGAATTGATTTGCACACCCTCGATTGATAAAACACTCCAAAACAACTATATAAAGACCAAAATACTCTTAATTTAATTTATAACACCACGCATTAGAATCCTCATCAACCAGGATATTTTAGTCTTTAAAATTTTTTTTTGGAGTGTTTTATTATTTCAGGCCAATGGAGCAGGGACCGGATCCTTTGGTCGTTTTTCGATCTGAGTCGTCCGATTTAATCTCAACGGTTAAAATTTTTCGGGTCTATCAATCTAGTATTATTCACGGAGCATCTATTGACTGCTGAGATTAAATCGGACAGCTCAGATCGAAAAACGAGCACCGGTCGTTATATAAAAACAAAGGATCTGGTTCCAATCGAGCAGGTGGCAGTTGAGCGTGTCGTGCACGATACAAGTTTAATAAACACAAGTCAAAATCCTCTGTAGGCTGTAGCAGATATTGAGCACCTTGTTGTGTTATCTGAGTCCGGATCCACTGGATACCTTTCACTCTAAAATAACAAATAACAAATAACAATATAATTTAAGATTTACAATAAATAGGTCTGAATAATTGCTTTATTTTTTCTTATTTAATTAGGAGGATAGCATCAGATTGTGTCTTCGAATTTCATACGTGGCTAAATTTCTTAAAAGGTCATCATTATTATTTATTATATCATTTAAAGAGCTCAAATGCTGCACCCCAGGATTGGAGAAATGCAACTCAACATGCTTGTGTGTTGCAGTTTATTCTCACTTTTGTAATCTGTGTTGCAGTTGGACTCAAATCCTCCGACAGTAGAGGTATACTACCCGTAGCTATTTTATTAATATTTAAAAATTATAAAATTCAATTGTTGAATCCAAACCGTTAATCTTGTTCAATTTTACGAGCGATATTTTTATATAAGTTTTATAAATTTTAGAGTTTATTTAATACTAGATTAAGTGGTCATCAAATGAATGAATCCGGTTAGGTTAATTCTAATACGTTCATAATTTGGTCACTTAATCAAGTATCAAATCGACTCGAAAATTTATAAAATTTATATGAAAATACATCGCTCGTAAAATTGAACAAGATCAACGGTTGGATTCAACAATGGAATTTTATAATTTTTAAATATTAATAAAATAGCTAGGGGCATTAGACCTCTACCGTCGGATTTCAGTCCGTGTTGCAGTTTATCCTTCTGTAGTAGTGTAGCTCACTCAGGGTGGTTTCCACGGACTTTTCAGTGGCACACTTAGCTCTCTTTTTTCTCTTGTATGTTCTGACTTTTTGCTTGGATAATGGAATTCGGTTCCCCTACTTGGGAGCTCTTAGTTAAAAAAAAAGAAAAAGAAAAATTGGATATAATCCCTTCAAATCTTCTCTAATTGGACATAACCCTCTGAATTCTTCAAAATTGGATACAACCCCCTCTAATCTTGTTAGTTAGGGATATAACCCCTTATTGTTATTTTTTAATAATATTCTAAATAGAAAAATCAGTTTGTTTAATTTTGTGACTAAAATACCCCAATCCCTCTGTGTCCTTTCATCTTCTCCCTTTTCTGGTGATATAAAGGGACAGAATATTGGGCGATATCAAGGATAAATTTTTTTTCTTGGAATAGTCACACCTTTTCGTTGCATTTCTAATATATATTGCTTGATTGTGCACTTTATGAAGAGCATAACCAGCGACCATGGCATTCCAAGACAATATCTTTATCCATTTTCTCAAATATTTGATGTGTGCATCTTCTAAATAATCACATTTCATGTACATGTCTATAAGTATTAAGTAGACATTGATATCACTCTGCGAACCGACCAATTTCATATCTTTATTTACTTTTATTCCACCATCTAATATGCTAAATTGAGCATGCCCTTGGAACAAATGGAAATGTAAACTTGTTTGGTTTTGCCAAAGTTCCACGCCAATCGGATACCATAGTCTTCAACAATTTCATCATTCCTAATGATGGAACAGTGGATTTCTTCCAGAGACTTTGTTCTAATTCGTGCTTTTAAGAGTTCATATCCCTTAACTATCCGTGAGATATGGGATGGGTTCGTAATTGTTTTGAATTGAAGATGAATATAACAGTAGAAACCAAAGAGGGGTATTTAAGTCATAAAATTAAACAATATATTTTAATGATTTAGAATATCATTAAAAATAGCAATAAGGGGTTATATCCCTGACTAACAAGATTATAGGGGGTTTTATCTAATTTTGAAGATCTGAAGGGGTTATATCCAAATAGAGAAGATTTGAGGGGGTTATATCCAATTTTCCCAAAAAAAAAAAAAGTACTAAGTGACTGATCATTTAATTTTTTTTTTTGGTTATATTCAAATGTCTGAAAATTTCGTGATTTAAAACTTATGCTCCCTTTTGAAGGGCGAACTTACATTTTAAAGTATGAATTGTCAGTTGAATCTCATTATTTTTAAAAAAAATTTAACTATTTTGTATGATGTTAGTTTATATATATTTTTTTCATACAAACTCTAAAAATGCTCAAAATTGACCTTCCAATCTTTTTATAAACATTTACTTAATATGATCCTCACAATTTTAAAATACAAGATTAAAGTATCAATTGTGTACAATCTATAAATTTGCATCATTATATTCACTTAATATGATCCTCATACAAAATTAAGGTATCAATCATGTACAACCTATAAATTTGTATCATTGATTTTCATTGAAAACTTTTTTGTCCCTACTCCTGCCTCAACTATATATAGAAAAGAAAATTGATAGTCTATAGAACAGTTTTGATTTCTCATTTCTGTTTTTTTTCCTTCCCTGTTGAAAAGTCCCATTTTTTGGTATATTTTTCCTCTTTCTGTTTACTCTTTTTTAATCTTTAGATTGAAGGTTCTCGAACCTTGTAAAAGCATGCATGTGTTCCGTTGAAGTTTTTAAAAGTCAAAAGAGATGAGAAAAGTAACCATTGACCAAAATTCTATATGAAAAACATGGTTAAAAATGTGACCAAAACAATAAATGTTTTTATGATGTGAAATATGATTATGTCGAACTTAATTTCTTTATCAAAAATGCAAAATTAAGAACTCAGGAAAAAAGGAAATTTTGCTTGTGTGGTTCTCACAACCTAGCCTTCAAAAAAAAAAAAAATGATAATATTGAAAAAGATAATAATGTCCGATATCGAACACTAGTTGGCATCTTGATAGAGGTTCACACCAACTTTCTGATAGTTCGCATGATTTGCAATAAACCAGCTCTCATGCAATTCATTTATGCACAAAATACAAGATAAGACCACGTCTACGGATTTCTACAGAAAATCCGGCATGAAGTTTCAGCCTGTGTCGAAATCTGGCTGCGTTCAATATTCTGCTTTTTAGTCGAATTCAAATAGGTAACGTAATAAGAATAGAAAGAAAACACTGCACCAAATAACAACGACAGGTCAACAAACCAGAAGAGAATAGGATATCCAAGTGGAATTTGCATGAACGAACTTGTGAAGAAATCTTTTCAACCATTCTTCTCTTGACCCTGAGAAATTTCCACACATGTCCAATTGGGAAGAAATGGTTTCCAAGCTGAATTCAACTCTTATATGCACTAATAAACTCCCTATTTCTCAATCATGCAATCACTGCTATATTATTATGTTAAAAGTAATATTTATAAATTCCAAAACTTTGACTTGGTTGCTCCACTGAACAAAGATTGATCTTTTACTTTTTTATATTTTTTTATGATAAATTGGGAGTTAGGTTCTTCCGACTTATTCTTATATTAAATATTCGTAAAAAAAAAATCTATATCTATAGTCGGATTTCGAACGTGCCACCTCCATTCAAGATGCATTGTCCTTTCCCACTAGATCAAGAGCTAATTCTTAACAAAAATTTGATCGATGTCATTATCGTTGCTCATAAAGAATGTATGCACATTTATCTGTCAATTGAGTATTACGGTCCAATTATTGCCCAAATCCTACTGTTGTCACCTGATTATTTGTCTGTTATTCATCAAATCTACTTAATTTGTACATGGTGCTTATCATTGAGGAGAATGATTTAATAGATTGCAATGGTATAATGGTTCCAATAACCCTTATAAATAAGAGAATTTGACGCAGGATGACGTATATTAACTGTCAAGGGTTTTAAAATAAATTTAATATTTATCTCTTTTTCATTAAAAAAAATATTCTATTAAAATTTTGACAGAGAAATTAAGTATACGACTCCACCTCAAAATTTATTTCCTTCGAAATGGATACTTTGTAATCCGTGGCCGTATTAGTGAGGAATTTTGGGGATGGATAAGTGATTAACTCTGTATGCAAGGGTGATATTTTATGAGAAAGTTTAATATGCACAATAGTGCATAGGGCTTTCTATGCACTGCGGATTTTTTTAGGGGTATTTTTGTAAATTGACAAATCTAATTTAACCAATCTAATCTACATATTGAAATCTTATAGCAAACCAACTTTTTATAATTTTTTGGATTTTATTACTAATTTTTTTCGAATTTTTTAAAACTTGCCATTTTTGGAATGTTGTAAATAATAGATTGTTTCCAATAATAGCATGTTTTAAATTTTTTTTAAAAAAAATAGTAATAAAATCTCAAAAATTGTAAAATTTGGTTTGTTATGAGATTTCAATATGTAGACTAAATTGGTTAAATTAGATTTGTCAATTTATAAAAATACCACTGAAAAAGTCCGCAGTGCATAGAAAGTCATATGCACTATGGTGCATATTAAACTTTCTCAATATTTTATTCCTAATCCGACTTATCTCGAACTTAATTTATATTATTTAAATTTTATTCAAGAATTTTATTTACTTGATTTGAATTCCGAATTTCGTTTTGCAAAATTCTACTTGAAATTTGAAGCCCACAAAAATAAAATAATAGAAAATTATTTTAACATGGACTAAGACCTTTTGTAATTCTTGGAAAGAAAACTTTTTATTTGTATAATTAAACTGGTACAGAAAAATTTACAGTGCTAGGTTTTCATAAGTAATTTAAATTTTGGTCCTCTTAACAAGGGGCGTAGCGAAAATTTTGGCTCAAGATTCCAAAAATCCGGTGAAAACCTCTATCATTCTAAATTTCTATAGGCCTTTGAATCTGGTTAGAAGTTGTTGTTTTGTCAATTTTCGCTGACAAATTGTGCACTTATGATTCGTTAATCTGACGTAATTTTCCTAACTTTGAGAGGAAATGTAATTATTTTAATTGCTACTAATACGTGCTTTGTCTGACTAGTAGCGCTAGCGCAAAACAAGAATTAATCGTTATCAATGGATATGATTGGTGTTACTCCGTACTAATTAACCATCAGCAAAAAATTCATATATATATATATTTTTTTTCAGATAAAGACGTTAAAATTACTGCAATGAATATGCATATCCACACCAACCATGTCAGGGTGTACACATGTACTGATGTACTGCATATATTTTCTGCTGCACTTGTACTTCACTAAATAGATGTCAGCATTCATCAATCTCATTAATTTTTTATTTTCTTTAAAGTTTATTTTTTTCATAATATAAGAGTATATTACTCTTTTATCTTGTCAAATCCCGCACCAAACAATGTTCCCGTGAGGGACAGTAGGTTTAAAGCTAGATAAAATAATTTATAAATAGTATTGAAAATTAGTGCTTTGAAATTTTACATTAATTAAAATGCATTTTCTCCCAAAATGTTTCAAATGACGAATGTAATTCATGCCGTGATGGTGTAAACAAATTATCATGCAGATACCAAATTATAGAATATACTACCAGTGGATATACAATACGGCTACAAATTATTGCTGTGACTTGAACACATTCGTGTCAACATTTTTTGCGGCAAAAACGCTGATATCATTATCTATATCACGTGTATTGATGATTGATAATCTAAATCCTGACATCAACATCCTTATTTCATCATATATTCTAAACATTCACGAACAAATTCTCATATATATTTTATCATACATTCTAAATTTCTAACATTCACTTACAAAATCTTTCATCCTTCTTGTTGTCCATACAGAGTGCACCTGTATTTTTTAAAATATGTCAAAATGGTTCAACTTGATAGAAAACTAAAAATTTTCTACACAAAATATTTTGTAAATGTTGGGAGTCTTGGGACCAAACTGAAAACAAGACGACATTTTAATCAGCAACCTGTGTTCTCTTGATATCAGCAAAAACACATGCGTACATTAAACAAATTTTTTTTAAAAAAATAAATACCAGCAAAAATACATGCGTACATTAAACAATTTTTTTCCCCTTTCTTTTTAACTCAAACAATTGTATTTTCCTAACTTGCGAACCTCAGCAAAGAATGCATGACAAATTTACAATCAAAGACCAACCAGAGAAAAAAGATACAAAAAAGAATAATTTAATTCGGTCAATTATCTGGCACAGTTGGTGCCACCACTCTATTACCAGTCAATTATTGGTTAGCCCTCCTCTCTCTTTCCACTTGGTCCATCTGAATAGTGACTGTCGACCTCTTTAGACATTTCAGAAGTCAAAATTTCATTTTCCTTCGGAAAACTGATATCTAGGCCCCAATTACTTCCCTTGTTCACATTTCCCAGAGAATTCTCATCTATCAACCTGGGCACCCTCAGTGGAGTTCAAATGCCACTGATTTCTTACCACTTCATCAAATCCCTGTTAGCTGTAACTGTATCTAAATATCTGATAACATTGTTTTTCAGTTTCACTGGGGATCAAGAGATCTCTAAAGGATCTATTGATGTGAATAATGCTCTTTTGATGCCCATCCTAACAAAGTTGGCACACCACAAATGATTCGGTTTGCATAACAAGGTTTAATTCATCAGTTAAATTTCATTGCCAGACGTTTGAAAGGCAAATATATGATGGTATCTGAACCCCATCATTCAGATGATGCATTTTGAACACAAGCCGCGACTGCCCGCTCGAGTCCACTAACCACCTCAGTCATACTAGGCCGATCCTGGCCAATCTCACAAACACAATCTGCAGCTAAATACCCAACATAAGCCACCGCATCTGTTTCTGTTGGCGTCGGCCGTGGCAATTTTGGGTCAAGCACATGGTTCATATCATCAGCCACAATGTATGGAACGGCAAACTCAACGACATTTTTAGGTGTTCCACTTTCTCCGTATCTTTGAATAACCCTGCAACCAGTTAAAAGCTCAAGAAGGACAACCCCAAAGCTGTACACATCGCTCTTAGCGGTTAGTCGTTGCAATCTGTAATATTCAGGGTCCATGTATCCCACTGTGCCTGCGGTAAGTAGCTGCTCATAATCACCATCCTCTTCATCACCTCCTTCCTCAGTGCTAACCAAAGACAGTCCAAAATCTGCAATTTTTGCAACCCAGTTTTTATCCAACAGAATGTTTGCTGATTTGATGTCCCGGTGTATGATTGGTGGAACAGCAAATGCATGCATGTATTCAATGCCACGAGCTGCATCAAGAGCAAGCTTTAATCGGGATTGCCATGTGGCAAGCGGAGGGGGAAGTGGTTGCCTCTTGTGAAGATTATCATACAAAGTGCCATTTGACATGTACTCATAAATTAAAACCCGCTCAGAGTCATCAGTGCAGAAGCCAAATAGACAGACGAGATTGCGGTGGTTTATGCGAGAAAGGAGTGCAAGCTCAGAAACAAATGCTGTTTCCCTGTCTCGCACTCGTGCTGGTGCTGGTGCTGCTGATGTTGACGCCGCATTACCTTTGAATAAAAATATTATTTCAAGCTTTGTTTATTAAAGAAAATAATAGAAGAATGATAAAATATCAATACTAATATTAAACTAGGCCAATTTCTGTGAAGAAAAATTTCAATGCCAAAACAGTTTACTAGATCAAATAATGCACACATGAATTACACAACCAAAAAAGGTTTAAGTGTCCTGAGAAATACAACTCATTTTGGAGACAACAATCATTTCCCTCATATTTTCTAAACAGCCTTTCTTATTCGTTAACAAACTATTACTAGCATGTTTGCATGACTTGAGAACTGTGCAAACAGGAGATGTGACTCATGTGAGTAAAAGCAAAATTCATGCAAACTACAAATGCCTACTCCATTATAACGGTGGAAAAGGCGACTGGTATAAATGAGGTCAGGTTTCCACAGAAATGTTACAAGGATTCCTTATGTATAAATGCCATGAACATTACCTATTCTACTAGAAAACACATGTATTTGTGGTAAAATTTTCCATACCTGATTCAGCACGTTTGATTGCAACCTCACGCCCATCCTCAAGTGTGGCACGGTACACTGACCCGAAACTACCTGACCCAATCCGACAACTTGCTGAAAACCCATCAGTGACTGATTGGAGATCTCCAATTGAAAACTGTTCAACTGAATACCCAACTCCTTTTCCAATCAACTCATTCAACCGTTGCTCTATAGCATGTGAATCCATGTAAGCCCGGATCAGGCCTGTTTCAGCTGGACCTGATAACCCTCTATTCTGGCACCATTTAGTAAACAAAATTTGGCAAACCAAGAATATAATAAAAAATGCTATAGCACCTATAATCAGAAAAGCTAAATACTTCTTTCTGTGTAACAATGTGATCCAAGAACTCGATAACAATTCAAATCTGCAAGGTTGGCAAATGCATCCTCCATTCGGGCACAAACTTCCTGAACCGGGCAACACACCACATGTGCAATAAGATATTGGCACACAAGGTCCAGGTAAGACACGGTCAAATACTACATGGTTTGATACGAACTCCTTCTTTCCCCAACAAACCAAGGAGAAATTCAACATTAAAACCCCACATAAGGCATCCCCTTGTGCCTGAATCGACAGGAATTTCGCTGTTCTAAAATGCTTCGGCAGAGTTGATTGGGGTCCCCAACAAGTCACTGTCCCATTTGTGCATAACACACAAGTTCTTTTAGCTCCCAATGCCATTGCTACCACTGAAATGTTGCTGTTCCCCAAACTAGGAGCTCCATTTCCCCAACAAGACAACTTACCAGAAACTGAAATCGCACACATGTGACGACTACCAGCATTTATACTTTCATAATTCCCATCAGAAGGCTCCTTCCCAACCACAGACGATTCATTACCGAAACAACGGATCCGACCCGAACCCGACAACAACCCACACATGAAATGCCTCCCCACAGCTATATCAGAAAAGTTCATATTCTTCGGCACTGAAAGCTGCGGCCATCGCCAGCAATTAAGGTTGTTACTGACGTGGCCAGCTTGAAGACCACACACATGGGAGTCCCCGGACGAAAGATCCACAATTGGAGGGCCCTGGTAGACCCGCTTCGTCTCGGAAACATTCGAGTAGAATTCCCACCAGAGCATTGTAGAGTAGTTGGATTGCAGAGTGAGAGAGGGGCCGAGAGCACAGAGGAAACCATCACCGGCTGCGATTGCCGAGAAGGAGGAATGGCCTGATGGGTAGTTATGGGTGGTTCTGTTAGGTAAAGTACTGGTGCAATTGAGGTCGAATTGCTGGTTAGAAGTGGGAAGGAATGCACAGATCAGAGAGATATTAGAGATGTGTGCAATGGCGACTGTGGAGAGAGGAGAGGAGTGTGTTTGGTGAGGCCGAGAGAGAAAGAGCAAAAGAAGGAGAAGGTACAGGAAAAGAGGCATGTTGTTGCGTGTAACATTGTGAGAAGTAAGAGAGAGAGCAAGCGGCGCAGAGAGAGAAGAGGAGAGGTTTGAGTGAGTTGAGATACTACTAGGAGGAAAGGAGAGGAGGTTGAAGTAAGTAGCTGTCAAGCATAAAAAAATGGTTAACGATGCGTTTGGATTTTGTGAGATGCTAATAGTAGTGGGTGGGGGCGGGGTTGGGAGTAGGAAGCAAAGATGCTGACTCGTTAACAACTTGAATACATAAATTTTGTTGGTTTTTTTATGGTGTGAAAGTACTAAATTTTCGTTAAGAACAGTATGAATGTATGATTAGTATCAGCCTTTTTAAGATTTTTCCTGGCGTTTTCACCAAACCAAGGAAAAAAAAAACAAGAACTTTGGAGATGGATGGTAGCTGCCTGGTTTGAACTTTGAAAATGGGTCAGCCTGGTTGAAAATTGAAATTATCTTTTGAACATGAATAAGAAAAGAGATTTCAAGTATTGAAGCCTGGTTGGGTAGGAGAGTGACATATTAAGGGTCCCAATCTAGACGTACATCTGTAGTCAATCAGAAAACTTGTCATTTCTATTGGACCATCTACCGGTAGTGAACGCCTTCCAGGGCCAGGCTGGGCTCTCGGGAGGCCGGATCTAAAAAGGCCTACTCAAGGGCCGGACCGGACCGGACTTAGGGAGGTTTTTGGAAGGGTCGGACTTAGAAGGGCTTAAATATGAAAATTGAGCCTGGCCCTTCTCAAGCCTGGCCCTTTTAGGCCCTCCGGGTTTCGAAATGCCGAGCTTGAAGGGCCGACTAATAGACACTATATTTATTTAAATATTTATTTATACTATATTCAAAATGAACAATTTTTATTTGTAAAAGATAATAAAAATGCAATTAATTATTTAAATATAATTGTACACATTTATTTTTCATTATATATAATATATATATTTTTCATCTTTAATTTGGGTTTAAGACCGGTTATATGATAATAACATAGAAAAAGTTTTAAAATTTTTTTTTTTTAACGTATTAGTGAATTAAAATAAACTAAAATTACGAATGTATGAAATGATGTAATATAAAAGATGAGAAGTATGTATATATTTTTAATTTGTCTGAGCATCATGTTCAAAAACTTAAATCTTATTTGAAATAATTCGTTCAATTTAGATTGGATCAGTTAGGATCTTATCTTTTCACTTGAGATTGTGTCTGATTAGTCATAACTTCGGTTTCTCTAAACCTTAGGCCCTTCCTAAGCCTGGCCTCTCTAGGCTCTGGCCCTTTCAAAACCTGGCCTCTCTAGTCCCTGGCCCTTCCAAAGCATGGCCTCTCTAGGCATCTCTTCAGCTGAGATTGTGGCTTTGTCCTTCCAAAACCTGGCCTCTCTAGGCTCTGGCCCTTCTTAAGGACTTAGAGAGGCCGGTCCGGCCCTTTGTGTCAGAAGGGCTTGGCCAGGGCCGGATCCAGGGCCAGAGGCTTTTGGATGTTCACTATCTACCGGCAGCCATCAGCTTTGGTTTCATATGTGTGTAACTAATAAATGAATGTATGTTCATGTTCTAAGATCTAACAGTAACACTAGGTTTGCTAATGGGCTCTTTTCTTTTGGACCTTTGTTGTTTTCTGTAACATTTTTTTTTTGTTTTTGGCAGTTAGTTTTCTGTAACATTTGTTGACCTTGAAGGATCAACTTGAATACACTCGCTCGTCTTCTTATTATGTGGTCCTAGTACATTTAAATCATACCATAGAAGTCAAAACCTATTATATATAAATTATTGGTACTCTCACTGTTCTAGTTTTTTTTTCATCCATCAATCCGTAATTTCATATTGTTTAATTGAATTTATGTACAAATAATTCTTGAGATTGAAACCGGACATCTTTTGAAGAAAATGATAATAAATTTAGTTTTTCACCAATTAGTTATTATTTATGCAAAAAGAAGAAGTAACAATACTTTCGATCCCGCCTGAAAAATCCTTTTTCAGATATAGTCGTATCAGGCACCTGTATGCATGGGGCAGCTGGTGCTTCACTTTCATGCCATACAGTCGTATCAAGTCGACATGCTATTGAATTTCTGCAAAATGTTTTGAGAAAATAGTTCCAGAAAATAAATTATTTAAACATGAGTCTGAATATTGCTGAAAAGAGTACAGCCAACTACGTAAGACTGGTTTAAATAGTTGTTGGTTTAAACATTTAACTATCGATTTGCCGATTTGCAAAACAACACCAAACCTCTCAACTAACCTTTAAAATTAGTGTTTTTAGTGATTATTTTGGAAGAATGACTTGGAGCGAGTCAAACACAGTTGCAGAATACTACTGGAGATTAGTTAGATAGTCAGAGTTGTTTAAGGTTGTAATTCTAAACTAATCTCATCAAATTTCAAAGTTTAAATGCTCAAATTTCATTTATAGAGTTATACAACGCTTGAAAACGTTATACAATGTTACAGAACTCCTCTTGACTTACCTCGTTGCAAAATCAGTTTTCATGCGTTACACAACGCTTCGTTCAGTTGTGTAACGTTTGGTTAAACGTTGTGTAACGATTGCATGCGTTGCACAACGGATTGACCAAGTCAACAATTGTTTCTCAGCAGTTTAACAGTGCGTTGTGTAACGTTTTCTGGCGTTACACAACGGACCAAAAATCAAGTGTTACAAGACGTTCGTTTAGAAAATTCTAACGCTTTGAGGTTTTTGGCCATTTTGAGGGAGTTCTGGCCTACGTTGTGCAACGTTATAGTCCGTCACACAACGTTTTATTTTTCAAACGTTGCATAACTCTTCCAAACGTTGTGTAACGTCTCTGACAACTTTTTGAACGTTGGAGTCTACTGTTGAGTGCGTTGTACAATGTTCCAGAAACGTTGTATAACGCTTCTAACATCTTCCAACATTATTGTCGGAATTTATTTTATTTAACGGTTATTTCGAAACGTTGTGTAACGTTTCGGAGAGTTATATAACGTTTTGTTCAGAATTTGACTGGTTTAGAGCTCTTGGCGCCCTCTATATATATCAGACCTTTCTGAGCTGATTTGACTGATTGAAAACCTTGTTATATACTTGCTATTGAGCTCTAAACCCCTGATATTATTTCTCTCTCCTATTTGAGCATTTTCTTAGACAATTTGTAGAGACTTGAGTGCATCAACCAAACCCATAGTTTGATTAGCTAGATTATTGAGCGATTTGGTTGAGAGCCTTGATTCTTTGTGCTATTTGGTGATTAGCTAGAGGTTAGGCCAATCCGCTTCGAGTTCGTTGTGACGAAGTGATTCGGTTCGTATTTGTAGACCCGTTCGGTTGGAATAGAACGGAGCACGTCCGATTTGTGGTCGCGAAACTTCCGGAGACGTACGACTAAGGCTAGCTTCATCTAGCGGGTCGGAACTCCGTAATCAATCGCTTGTCATCTCTATCTCTCTCTCTCTCTCTCTCTCTCTCTCTCTATTTACTTTACATTTGACTTGTGTTTGATTGTTTGTGTGTGAACCAACTTGAATTGTTTGAATTGTTAATTTTCGCAAAATTGTCCAAACCGATTTAGGATTTGAATTTGTGCTTATTCACCCCCCTCTAGGCCTTTATTTAGGGACAACAATAGTTTCTTCCATAGCAGGGAATAATTTTTCTTTCTTATTTTGTAGTTAATTAAGAAGACCATTTCTTTTCCTTTCAAATTTAATATCACTGCTAAAATTAGTTGATTTGTTAATTTTCCTGTGCTGTGTAGAGAGAAAACCACGTACGCTTCAATTAATTAATACCATTTCAATGATATAGAAGGCTCAACAATAATAAACAGTGAGTGAGAAACAGCATATATGACCTAAGACAACTGGATACCAGGAAAATTAGGATTATTACAAAAAGAAGAAATAAGTTCATGTCTACATTTCTAGTGCTAGAGACATGGTAACGACTAGTTATACTAAGAGGGCCCAATAAACATGGCCTCGAGTAAACCACCATTGAAGCATAGAAAATTTACAAAAAGTTTCCCTGCACAATAAGCCAGCAGGTCATGTTTTTATTTAAAACTCTTAGTTTTAAAACTGCTGCTGCCAGCATCTGCATCAGCTAGCATCTTCACGACCTCTCTCATTGTGGGTCGAGCGGTTGGTTCCACTGCTGTGCAAAGTACAGCAATCTTCAAAACCTTCAGCATTGCTTCCTTTGACTGAACAGCTATCCTTGGGTCAAGTACCTCAGCATAATTTTGAGTGTGAGTTGAGACCCAAAAAACAATATCTTTCCCATCTCCAAATTGTGGTTCAATTGGATTGAGGCCGGTAAGCAACTCTAGAAGAACAACTCCAAAGCTATATACATCTGTCTTTTCTGTCACCACAAGTGAGTAGGCGAGTTCTGAAAAAATTAATAGCATTAGCGCAGATAAAATAAAATTAGAAGCAGGGGCCTTTAAATAATGATGAAAGCAAGGCTTATTTTTAACTTTTGCTTACGTATATAATGCAGGAGGTATCAGGGTTACCAGTTGGTAGTACATACTGGTACAATTTTGGGTGTCTATAGTGTACATAAACCATGGAAGTTTGGTTCTTTGTTGTATCGTTCAACCATACAGTGCTTCTAAACCATAAAAGATGTAGAGCTATATTAGTAGAGAAAAAATGAAAATTAGGGACTAGATTTGGCCGGTACAAATTGTATATTGTTAAAGAAACTTAAGATACCTGGGGCAATGTAGCCATGAGTACCAGCAAAGCAGCTAAACTGAGAAGCCTCTGCTAACTTTGCTATACCAAAATCTGCAATTTTTGCCCCATATTCCTCGTCGAGTAATATGTTTCTTGATTTGATGTCTCTATGAATAATGGCTGGGGAACAGTCATGATGCAAATACATTATCCCCTTAGCTGCACCCAAGGCAATGCTATACCGTTTCTTCCAATCCAATTCTGAATTACCAGATTTAGTCTCCCTCCTCAGTGCTTGGTGGAGGTCTCCGTTTGGCATGTACTCATACACTATGAAATTCAATTCGCCTCGGCTCATGCATGCATGAAGCTTCAGTATGTTTCTATGGCGTATATTTCCCAACATCTCCATCTCTACCATCAACACTCGTGCACCAGTGCCCTTCCAGAGCTGCTTGACAGCAACTGTGCCCCTATTTTTCAACTCGCGTCGATAGACTTTTCCAGTACTGCCACTTCCTATCATGTTCTCCTCCTCCAAGTTTGATATATCTTGAATTTCAATTTCTGGCTGATGGAACAACTCCACTTTCCAGCCTTCTTTTTCAAATCCACTCTCTATATCTTTATTTCTCATAGCCTCTTCAAGTTTGAAGTTTCGGTAGCTTATGAGAACCAAACCACCAATTAAAAAGAGAATAGCCAATATAATCAGGGGCAACAGCACGATCTTTTTTCCGAACATACTCTCATGCTTGTTCTCAATCTTACAAATGCCAAGGATGGGTTTCGACCGTTTTTCTAACTGGCCATCAATACACAACCCTGGATTATTTGCGAATGCCTCTTCTCCTGCAATCATAAGAAGTCCTGGAGGTACACTTCCAGTTAAGTGGTTTCCTGAGAAATCAATAGAACTCAATTCGAGCAATTGGAGGCCATCTGGTATAGGGCCTGTTATCAGATTGTGTGATATGTTTATCAAATTGATACAAAGCATTTCTCCAAAGGAAGCCGGTATTGTACCAGATATCATATTCTGTGCCACATCTAGTTCCACAAGCCTGCTGCACATGCCGAGTTCTTTTGGTAGAGATCCTGTTAATGCATTTCTTTCCAAGCGAAGTGTGGTCAACTGGTTCAAATTCCCAATTTCATCCGGTATACTTCCTGAAAAGGAATTATTACAGGCATACAATTTTTGTAGCTGTATGAGTTTTCCAATTTCTTTCGGAATTTGACCCGAAAACCGGTTGTTTTGAACGGAAAGCTGATTGAGGTTTGTTGAAGCAGCAATTTCACTGGAAATTTCTCCGGTGAACCCATTATCTGATACATCAATTATGTTTGCATTTGGTAGGCCCCACAACCCAGTAGGAAAATTTCCTGTGAACTGGTTCTGGCTGATTCTGAATCGATTTAGAGATTTGCAATTCGTGTAGGAGTCGGGAAATTCACCAGAAAAATTGTTATCTAGTGCCAAAAGAAAGTTCAATTTTTTATTTTCGCACAGAAACTGAGGAAAGTCACCAAAGAATTTATTTTCTGATATATCAATGCTTTCTAGTGGGGAGTACCTGCCTAGATTTGGCGGGAATTGTCCAGAAAAACTATTCCCATAAACTGAAAATGCTATTAGATATTGCAGTTCTCCCCATTGTTTTGGCAATTCACCTGAGAAGTTGTTCTGATACAACTGAAGAACGGTAAAATTTCTCAAATAACCGAGCTCTGGAGGGATTCTTCCTTCCATTTTATTTTTTGATATGTCGAACTCACGCAACTTTGTCAAGTTGGCGAGTTCAGGTGGAATCTGACCAGTAAGATTGTTCTGGTACAATTCAATTTTAACCAAATTGCGGAGATTCGAGATTGCTCTTGGGAAGTCACCCCAAATCTGGTTCTGGGAGAAATCCAGAGTTTCTAAAGAATCTAGTTGGAAAATGGATTCTGGTATTTCACCAATCAAATTACAAGCAGCCAGGTACAACCATGTTAAATTTTTTAAATTACCAATACTCGGTGGAATCTCTCCTGCATCAAAGTTATTTTGACCTAGCCCAAGGGAAACAAGGCCAGATAAATTACCGACCCATGAAGGAAGCTTCCTAATAAGTTCGTTCGTGGAAAGATCAAGTACTTGCAACTCAGATAAACCCGACAAATCAGGCACTGGACCAGTTAAACTGTTTAATGACAAATTGAGTGTTTTGAGATTCGTGCAATTGTTCAACTCAGGGGGAATGTTACCAGAAATGGAGTTGGTATCAAGTAGCAGAGAGGTGAGCCCAGTAAGTGCACCAACAGATGGAGAGATATTCCCGGAAAGGTTCTTGTTTGAGAGAGAAATTGAGATGACTTGCGCCTGAGTCGGGTCGCATGTAACTCCGAGAAACTGGCAAGGTGAGTTTGTTGCCTTCCAGGTTTCAAGATAATTGAGTGGGTCCTTCAGGAGGCTTTTGAAGTGGAGGAGGGATTGTAACTCCACTTGCCCAGCAAGTGAAGTTCTCAAATAGGAGAGGAGGATCAAGAAGAAGAAATGGAGGCAGAGGAAAACTTTTGTCATTTCTTAAGCAAATTCAAATTGTCTTGTCTTAAATTATCACTCCTCCATCACTGAAATCTTGGCTTCAATCTATGAGACCTGCATCAGCAGGATATTAATTAGCTTGTAAGATCTTAACTAATTGAAAAAACAGAGAAGTACTAAGAATAAGAGACAAAAATTCTCTGAACCATGAAAAAAAATTCAAAAATGCAGAAAAGAAAGAGAAAATGGACCACATTTATTCACATATGATATTATAGGTAAGCCTCAAGGTCATGTCAAGACCTAATTTTATGATAAGTTGGCACACGGTTAGTTTAATGAACGCCATATTTGTGCACTTACAAGTTGCATTTAATGATCTCGGTCAGGACACTGATAGTGGTTGGCTAAAATTTGCCAAAACAAGATGCTACTATAATTATTTGAAAGTTCATGTATAATTGGAGAGAAAAGTAGATAATACCAACAATTCAATATCTAAGTTTAGTGTGTGCGTGGTTAAATGTTCATGATCTTTTTTTTGTGCATGATGCGCAGTTAAAGTGACACGACAACTACTCATGCTTTCTTTGTTTGTTCATTTTTGAAGTATTATCATGCATTAGTCCTTTTCTTTATTTTGTGGGTTCACAATTCATGCGTTATATAGCTATACTCCAACTGGCTGTGTACTTCGTATATTCATTAAAAAAAAAAAAAATTGGAAAATGAACAGTTTCTTCTCGGATTCGAAATGGTGAGCTTTTAACATTTGAACAATTTGAATATATAGTTTTGAGTAATAGGTGGCAGAAGTCTAATATATAATAGAACAGCACACAGACAAAAAGAAGGTCATGAATACTATTTCCGAAACATACATATTTGTCCCTATTTCGAAATTTAAAACCCAAACGGATCTTCTTTTCTACTTTAAATATGGACAAATCTTCTTTTCGAAAAAGAAATATAAATAAATCGAGCTAATAGTGTGTATCTTCACGCATCAGGGAACCAAACAAAATGACAAATTTGATAATTGGAGATGGGACCTCAAAGTATGGCGCTGTAAGAAGATGACACGTCAGCACCACACACGTCTTAATCTGTTTTTCATTATCGGCATGATTATGACTGCATAATAAGATTGCACTAATTTGCAAAGCCTAATTGCAAATTAAAGGGAGTCTAACATAAATTCGAAGTGCTAGGTAATATGATAATATATAAAAGAATATTGAGTGGTATCATATGGCCCACTATTATAGTTGTCTTTTTGTAATGTATTGCTTTTCATTTTTTGTTGTTTGTGTTCTTAATAAATGATAGTAACTGCTTGAACAACTTATTGTCATAAAAAGGTAATACCCAAAAAGAAATACAAGGACAATAAGAGGGATCCATGGAGCTAAAATAAATTATTCTAATTAAAAAAAATGTTCATCACAAAAAGAAGAAAGGAGAAAAACGTGCCAATCTGCTTTGATGGGGAATTGCCGAATTGGGAAATGCAACTCCTGTGAGCCTGTGACTGAGAAATTTATCTTTTATAACATGATGCAATTTAATGCATCTCTTTGTCATGGGCCAATGGGCCCCAATGTATAGAGAAAGAACCGAAGTGCTCGTGAGTCGTGACATTCAAATTCAACCCAATTTGACTGGTCTAAAGAAAATTCAATAGTTGGAGCTAGTGGACATTAGTAATCTCCCATATCTACACTCAACACCACTTGTACTACCCACCATTTAGATGGTTTTCTTTTTCATTATTTATTTGTAATAATAATGTTCTATTTCATAAAAGCTGACTCAATAATGCATTCTTTCGACAAATTACATAATAGATGTTAACAATTTCTTTTAGAAAGTATTGGAAATGAGTTAACTGACCATCACACGTTGCAAAAATTGCTGCTAAATTCATTTTTTTCAGAGAACAATATGTTGTTCTAAAAGGTAAAATCGGAAGAGTCGATAAGTGAGTTTAATGTAATGTAATTATTACAGGACCGAAGACCCTGTACTTACAAAATTAGAGGACAAAATTACAATTTTTTTTTTTGAGGTGGGGGGCCTTTTAATCTTTTATATTTTTGTTTGGCTTTTTTTTACCCTATTTTTTGCAAGAGAAATTCATTGATTGAAAAAAATTATGAATCCTCCAACAAGAATGATTTTCTCTGCATTCTAGAAAAGTAAAAAAAAAATTACAAACTTTAATTTTTCTGTGAATATGTAGATCATATTAAGAATCATAGATCAAACATTTTTTAGAAAATAAAAATTTAAATCAAGGCACCGGTCACTTTATACTTTCCAAACTATTTTAGCTTGCTTCCAATATAATATGACCGAAAAAAAATGATTATTTGAATAGACTTCTTAGAAAGTCATCATGTCATGTGTACGTGTTATAAATTAATGACTAAATTTAATTATTTTTTGTATCCATAAAATTATTAAAACAATAAAAAAAATCAAACAAAATTATAAATTGGATGTGTTTCGAATTGGCTGACAATTTTTTTTTACAACATTGGGCCATTTTTTTTTTGTACATATTACTAGCATGAATGTATTGCTATTATGAATTGTCATGGCGATATTTCTTTTTTTATCTTTGAAAAAACGATAGAGTAGTTTGATTGGCAGAAATGAAAAAAAGAGTAAAATGTTAAAAACAGAATTTAAATTTCGTGATCTGATATGGAACAGAGTTTGGCGATCTTTCAAAAATAATTACATGATTATCTCCGAAATGTTTACTTTCTGGGATAAAACGTCAAATGTATGGTACTTCTAAAATAGATTAATCATTAGTCAATTTTATTATCTACTCCCATAAAAAAACAATTATAATTCACAAATATACTGTATCAACACTAACATTTGATATAAATTATCCCTGATAACAACTATTAGGATTTGCGAACTATAATAGAGACACACAAAAATTAAATAGTAGTAACATTAAATGCAATGTTAGTTTTACAAGTACATATAGAAAAAAATATTCCGAGTTGTCCTCTCATAGCTAGGATACAAAATGTGCTGTCTGATTCAAATAATTATCTTCATTTGTTTCTGAAGGAGGAAAAAAATAAAACTAAGAAGAAAGATATTATCAAAGGATTGTTATATTTTGATCCTCTAAGAATTTCATTTCTGACTACCAAAAAATCTTAAGCTATCTCCAAACATAAAAAAGAAATGGTCCCAATTTACCAAAATTTAGATAATGATTGGAAGGGAAAAAATGCCTTTCTCATTCATCCCCTATATGAAAATTTAATCAATAGGAAGCATGCTTCGAATCCCAAATTGCATGTACCGAAATATTAAACAGTTGGAAGCATGCATCAAATCCCAACTATATCAAATTTATTTTATGAAAATTATGCATTCTTTCAATAGATGGGTTTTCTTCTTTACCTCTAGAAATCGACAAGTAGCACCGAACTGAGTTTGTCTCTTTGATCGAGCTCGAAGCTTACTTATCTTCTCTCATGCATTCATGGGAAAGAGATGTCATACGAAATTCTCAAATTTATCGCGCTTTTCTTTGTGTTTCCCTTTCGTTGATTTCCCTTTTCAAGTGTGTGCGTGTGGGTGTGTGTGGGTTGGTGTGTTGGGTGGTTTACGAAGTGGTATGGTATGGTATGGCGCGTCTGATCTTTTATCAGGGATGGTATCGAAGAGGAGGCGCGAGAGAATGGATAAATGTTTGCTTGTGAAAGTCTCCGTTGGAGTGAATCCGATTGTATCGTTTTATTTGAGGCCATTATCAATATAATAATGATTGAGGAATAAATAAAGGTTCTTTTTCTATGTTGTAAGGGTCTCTTTCTTAATTTGGAGAGATAAGAAGGACATAAAAATGAAAAGGGGTGTTAATTGTCTTATACATCAAATTCAAATGTAATATTCTTTTTTTTAAAAAAAGTGAATACAATGATTTTTCTAAAACTAAAATTTGAAAATAAGATGCATATATTTATTTCTTTACCCCTCTTTCCTTTCACTACTCATCATTTAGCCCTTGGAACCACATCGTAAATGCAATTCATCTCATTGCGAGTTGAGAATTTTGCCAAAGTAGCCAAATCCTTTGTTCCTTTATGTTTAAAGTTACATATTTGTAGCTTCTGCTTGGTTGTATTTAGGACTTAGGAGATAACTAGTTGTCCTTAATTCTTTATTCTAAAGCATTGTTGAAATCAATCAGGTCCGGTCCAAAATCGAGTTCGATCCGAGTATATTTATTCTCTTTCTTTTTTAAGAAGCAAAAACGATGGTCAGCCCCCCATTTTTATTTATTAAATTAAAAGTTTAGCGAGAATTAAATTACAAAAAGAAAAATAAAAAACAAATAAAAAAACAACAAGAAAAAGCCTAAAAGAAAGTATATTTATTGTCTTAAATATATAACACAACACTCAAAGTTTATCTTGCAACAAATTTATCACTATTGAAAATTCGTCGGGGTAATTTTACAAAGAGAAGATATTTAGAGGACTTGAAAAATTTATAAAAGAGGCCAAATCAACATATTTGATTTCGTTCATCACTAAGCATTAGAAAATCTAAAAAGATTTAGTGGATGGAATATGAATAGTCGCTCAAGGAAAAGTTTGCTAGATGGTATGAGAAAAATTATGATTCAAAATTTAGTGGGCACTATATCATAAAAAGAAAGGAAATCCTCTACTGTCCTCAAAAGGACAGTAGAGACATGTCCCCTCTTTTTTATTAATATTTAAAAATTTAAAAATTTAAAAATTCAAACGCTTAATTTAAATCGCTGATCTTGTTCAATTTTACGGGATGCTTTTTCATATAAGTTTAATAAAATTTGAAGTCAAAGAAAAAAATAAATTGGAAGGAGATACAATTGTCGGTACATATATTTTTTTCACTCAAATTTTATATCTTAATAAGAACATTTTTCCTCTAAAGTTTGTTTGTTCAATAAACTTTACAATGTAATTATAAATACTAGAATCCAATATATGGGACAAATAGAACCTGTCTCACGGATAGTTTTATTTTTCAAATTTCGAACAACCGGACCAAACCATTCAATATGTTTTTCATATTAAAAATTTATAAGAAACTAATTTTTATACTTTTTTCATTTTCTTTACTATTTCTTTGGTCTTGTTGAAAATCCAAATACAAGAATCATGGACTCTTCGATATCATTGATTTTGAAAATTCAAAATAATTTAAAAGAAATATAAAAATTCTATTTTCTAAGTAAATTTTGACAAAATGGAGCACATATTGAACCACTATAGTTGTTATATTTTTTGGACTATGGAATGAAATAAAGTGTAGCACGTGAGGAAATCAAAGAAAAAGTGAAGTCAATGGTTCAGTGAATGGCATGCTGCCTGTAACTGTTACATTGGTTGGGGGTTGAAAACAAGTCCTTTTCTAATTAGATTCCTTTTATCTGGTAGGCCCCAAGAGTGCTCAATAGGAATTGGGATATCATGAATTTCCAAATAGTACTCTCTCTACCTACGGGTAGGGCTGTCAAACGTGCACAATAGAAACGGAAATGGCTCCTTTCGTTTACGTGCCGTTATATAGCACGTAACTGTAATAATTTCCGTTTCTGTTATGTTGTTTAAACGTAATTAAAATTGCTTCAGTTTTCCGTTCCGTCAGAAAGAACGGAAGAAACGTTAATAACGTTAAATTTTGTTAACGTTTGGAAAGTCATTGAATTTACAATTTAAAGAGTATAAACAGTATAATTTGAAGATAAAAAATAACATACAAATTGATAAAAAATTCATTTCATAAATCAACAATACAAATTCAAGTCTTACATAACACATCACAATTCCATGTCATTAAACACAAATCAGATCACACAGTTCAAAGATGACACATCACAAAACACATCACAAATCCATACCTAACACAGTTACACAACACAACCTTAGAAATGAACCCTAAAACATAATAAAGCGCCTAACAAGATGAAACCCAGAGTACCAGCAACAAGCTCTACTTAGCTCCAAAGCCATCTTCTCAGTGTCAGGTACCTTCCTCAGCCAATGGCTGAAAATAAAAGCTTACTATGAAGCCAATAAAATAGAATTTTCAATCATCGAAGATATCGGCTTGAGACTAAGGAGTCCAAGAGCTGAACACTCCAAGTTTCATCTTGCAACTACTTGATCTTACATTCTTAGTAACAAGGAAACTACTTGATCTCACTGACAACTGACAAGTAACAAGTTGTCAGGACAACACAAAATGCAAAAGACAACCAGCACAAAATAAGAAATACCAGTGACATTGTGACTTGGAGCACCATAAAGGTTAACTGCCACAAATTGTATCATCCGATATCACTTCGGCACTAGCCCATAGTGGGGCACCAATTTCTTCACCATTCTCTGCAAACCAACACATACAAGCAATGTAATTATGCTTAATTACCAACAACTATTAAACTAGCAAGTATAAAAAAAAAAAGATATCATAAAAAAATAGAAGCTTACCGGTCACTTTCACACGCAACCAGTCCTGAGTACAGATGAGAGCTTATATGCTCTCATCATTTAAAGAGTTTCTGACAGGTGATAGTGTCCTGCCACTAGTGGAGAATGTGGACTCAGATGCCACTGTCGATGCCGGCACCGCCATAATATCTCTGGCTAGTCCTGACAAGACTGGAAATTTAGGCACCTTCAACTTCCACCATGCAAGGATGTCAAATTGAGCCTCCAAAGCAGTTTTATCCAAGGGCTCAGATAAATACTGTTCAAGCTCTGACTTGACTGGTTCTGTGGTTTGCTTCTCAGCCATGAAACTTTTCAGTCCAGCCCTTATATTACTGATTGTGTCACTACTTGATGCCCCAGAAGTTTGGTTCCTGAAACAAGCATAAAAAATTAGTAAGTAAGAATGTAAGAAGGAAGTGATGGAATTTAATAAGTGATTGCAACTTTGCAAGTGTACCTATGGCTCTGAGTTCTTGATGAACTATCTACTTGGCTCTGCAAGGATGTGGAGTATGCCTCCAAGTATTCTTTGAACAAAGCATTGATGCAAGCATTCAAGTTTGACATATACCATTCATAGTTGGTAGGATATATCAATTTAAAATAGTACTCCAGAACTGTTAGCTTGCATCTTGGATCCAGAACACAAGCAATAGCTAACAGTGTATTTCCACAAGTCCAATACCTTTCCCACTTAGCAAACATTTTGCTACCCATCAAAACAATAAAACTATAAGGACTGCTCTCCATATTTTTAATGCTTACATACACCTCACAGAATTCATGAAAGTACAAGTTAAGTGTGGGATACTTGGTTCCACTAAATTTGAGTGTGGCAGTGTAAAAAATCTTCAAACTGTCCATTAATGTCTGCACTGCTTGCCATTCCCTGTCGTCTGGTTTGAGTGTGTAATGCTTATCAAGAGTAGCATACCTCTCAATTGCAGGTCTGAGCTGCAAAGCTAGCTCCAACATAAGATATGTTGAATTCCACCGTGTTGGAACATCCCATGCTGGTTTCTTATTTGGAACCTTAACCTGAAAAAATAAATATAGGTTAGATCATAAGCTAAAGTACATAAAGGAAATTAATGAAAAGAAAATAAGGTTAAGTACAGACCTGAGATGCTGCCAACTGAAATCTCTCCATTCTAGCTTGCGAATGACGAAGGTACTTCATCGTTTCGCGAACTTTTTTAATCTCATCATGTAGCACAGAAAGCCCATCTTGAACAACTAAGTTCAAGATGTGGCATCCACATCTTTGGTGAAACACTGAG
This sequence comes from Rhynchospora breviuscula, assembly GCA_027562975.1. Lineage (NCBI taxonomy): Eukaryota > Viridiplantae > Streptophyta > Magnoliopsida > Poales > Cyperaceae > Rhynchospora > Rhynchospora breviuscula. Next base: position 25,020,275 of record CM050402.1, read on the forward strand.
CCATCTACAGACAAGTCTTCTTTCTACAAAGCAACAAACAAGTATTAGTTAGTCATTAAAGGTATTAATTAGTCAATTAAGGACATTTTATATAAGTCATTACCAGTTGCCCATTAAGTAGCTCTCTGATGCAAGCATCATTAGAAGATGCATTGTCAAGCACAAGGCTAAAAACTCTTTTGTCCAAGTTCCACATCACCAACATACTATACAATGCTTCAGCAATGTTTTTTCCAGTGTGTGGAGAGGGAAGAGGGGTAAAGTTAACTATCATTTTCCTAATTCTCCAACTATCATCTATGTAATGAGCAGTCAGTGCCATAAAACCCATATCCCCTAAGTGATTGGTCCACAAATCACTAGAAAAACTAACTTTACACTCTAGTTTACCAAACTCTTCATGCAAAGATTTTCTTTCTTGTTCATAAAGACTAATACAATCAGACCTAAGAGTATTCCTTGATATCAACTTGAACTGTGGTTGAAGACTCTTTAAGAACACCCTAAAGTAATAGTGAGTAACAATATTAAAGGGATACTCATGGACAATGACCATGATTGCTAAGTTCTTCCTGCATATGGCTTGGTCAAATGACCATACAGCAAGTTTGTTCTCACCTAAAAAAAAGTAAACTAGTTAGACTTGAACAAAACAAATAAAATGATAAATGATTAGTTAACTTGAAGTGGTTTAAGGCTCTTTACCTGCTGCAGGACCAGTCTGCAACATCTGTTGCAATTTATCGGGTTTCGACCGCTTATTTGGTCTGTTCTTGCATCCCTTAGTATAATGATGCCTCAATGATCCAGTACCCTTTTGGTTTTCCATTGTATAGACTACACCACAATAATTACAAACAGCATCATAAGACCCATCATCTTGAACTACACCCTTTGTGAAGTGCTTCCATACATCTGCAGTCATGACTTCCCTATATCTTCTCTTTTTTTACCCTTCAGGTGCAGTTCCAAGTGCACCAGGGCCTTGTGTGCCAGGATTGTCAGTATTGTGAGCATCAATCTCAATTGTTTCAATTTGCTCAGGGGTCAAATCTGGATGTAAGCCCATGCTAACAATTCATTTCAAGAAAGTTAGCAATCTATTTCAAGAAAGCCAGCAAGCATCTAAGCCAGCCAAGCATTTCAAATAATTAACAAGCTAACAATTCAAGAAAGCCAGCCAAGCATTTCACAAATTATCAACCTAACAATTCAACAAAGCCAGCCAAGCATTTCAAAAATTATCAACCTAACAATTCAAGAAAGCCAGCCAAGCATTTCAAATAATTATCAACCTAACAATTCAAGAAAGCCAGCCAAGCATCTAAGCTAGCCAAGCATTTCAAATAATTAACAAGCTAACAATTCAAGAAAGCCAGCCAAGCATTTCAAAAATTATCACGCTAACAATGCAAGAAAGCCAGCCAAGCATTTCAAATAATTATTAAGCTAACAATTCAAGAAAGCCAGCCAAGCATCTAATTATCAAGCTAACAATTCAAGAAAGCCAGCCAAGCATGTAATTATCAAGCTAACAATTCAAGAAAACCAGCCAAACATCTAACTATCAAGCTAACAATTCATTCCAAGCATCTAAGTCAGCCAAGCATTATCAAGCTAACAATTCATTGCAACTTTGCAAGCATCTCAGTCACAATAAGAAAAAAAGAGAGATAAGATAACATACTCATTCTCAGCTGAAATATCAGCTGAGATATCAGGCTCAGATCCACTCGTTGGATCAGCCATTATAGAAGCTAAGCAAGTCACAAGTCACAACTGCAAAAAAAAAAAAAAAAATCAGATCACAAAAAATCAGACAAAAATTAGAAACAAAAAAAATAAAAATTACTCAAAAAATTACAGAAACAGAAAGCAAGAAAATGTTTACCTTACTGGCTTACTTCCCTCTGTGCTTTTCTCTGTCTCTACTTTTTTTCTCCTCTTCTTTCTTTCTTTGTATTTCTCCTCTTCTTTTTTTTTTTTTGTATGTACATGTACAGCTGTACTACCCTTGCTATATAACAGAAACAAAATATTGGTACAAATGATTGTTTCTGTACCATACTGCTTGTACCAAGTACCATACTCGAGAGACAAAGGTCATAGATCAGCAAAAAGAAAGTGTTTGGTACAACAAATAATAGCTTCTGTACCGTATTACCTGACTACCTGTACCACGCAAGTCGCAAGAAAGGAACTGTCACAGAGACACAGATCGACAGAAGAGAAAAGGCATAGACAGACAGAGAGAGGCGCCATCTAACAAATCGCATGATTCAGATCGGCGGAAAGGAATAGTCGCAAGTCACAAGTCACAGATCGACAGAAAGGATGTAGCTATCCTACTATGCTAGGGTCTCACGCGTGACAACTCACGAGAGAGAGAGAGAGAGAGAGAGAGAGAGAGAGAGAGAGAGAGAGACAATGGAGAGTTGGAGACGACAGAAAATAGAGAGAGCGGCGCTTCTAGGGTTTCTAATGCGCGTGCGCCTCAATATCTCCGCTGCAGCTCCCCTCCCTCTGCAATTCCTCTTAATTCCAATCGATAAAATTCTAGGCTGCCTCTTTATTCCTGATGGGCCAACGGAAGAACGGCCCAAACGTAAACGAAAGCCCACTATTCCGTTGCCGTTCCGTTGTTACCGACGTAACTGGTTTCAGTTCCGCTCCTTGAAACGCAACAAAAAACCCTTCCGTTTCCGTTCCGCCAGGACGGAACGGAACGGAAAACGGCCGAAACGGCAGGGTATTGACACCGCTACCTACGGATTTTAATAAAAATAAAATAAAAATAGCACTCTCTCTTTTATCTAACGGATCCACTAATTTATTGGTCGCTTGCCATTTTACGAGATTGGTGAACGGAGACAATGGAGGAGAGATTACAAGGGATGGGGATTGTAAGACATATAACGAGGAAGGTTCAAAATTATGGTTTTCTAGTACCGAAATGCCAATAATAATTTCAACTGAAATAAGTAACTAATTTAATGATGTCGTTTTTTTTATCTTCAAACTCAATACAGTATCCTCCCCACAGTAAATAATAATAATAATAATAATAATAATAATAATAAATAAATAAATAAATAAATAAATAAATAAAATCGAGAGGGGGACCGTCTTTGATGCAAATAAACCAAGGATCAAGATTTACCTCTAGCCATTGCTATTGAAACAAGATGTTGATCGAGTGAAGTGTTGAGTCGTAAGCATTTCTCCTATACGAACCTACAACAAAGCCTTAGTGAGTAGGGCACTACAAGGTCTTTCTACCTTCCTGTGTCTTGATGGTGGTCTCAGAGAATGAAGGCCTTAACTTGTCTCCCTCTCTTTCCTTAGAGTTTTTCTCTCTCTTGCACTCTATAAAATAGATATACCAAGAAGAACTGATAAGCCTCAGTTATCCACCATTACAGGGCTTATATTAGGGTCTAATATCACTTAGAGGACGTGAATCAAATGGTGCAAAGATCAGACCTTCTGACTATTCCGTTCAGATTCAGTATCCTAACGGTAGCGACCGTCAAAACCTCTAACGACCTGCTTATTCCATAAGTGGTCCGTTAAAACCCAACACCACAATTTCATGTATTTGTAATAAAAAGAGAACGGTATTATGACTTTCATCAAAATGATTTTCACGCAGGATTTCATTTCATTTCATTCCATTAGAATTGATTGCTCGGAATTTTATTGGGTTTAATAATATGAAAATTTCGATAAAAATGAATTGAATGAAATGAAATTTTGCGAAAAAAAAGAAGTGGTTTTAATCATGGCCTACGTTTATTTTTACTTAAATTAATCTTATATCAATTTTTGGCACATAAAATGTTGAATTGTTGTAGGGAAAATAGTTGAGGATAAGTACTAACAAACAACCAATAATTAGAACTGTCCAAGCAAAAGTGACTCCAAACAAACATAGTAATGTTTAAATTCTGGGTCGGCAAGCAAACTGAAGTTGCAAATCATACTTCTCTGATTATCTCCTTCTGTCACCTTCTTACAAACAGAATACTTTCCAATATTCCCTATTTCATGATAACTGACCTGATAATTTCCCAGTGTTAATTCCTTAATTTTGTACTTTTGTTAATAATTTAGGGGAAAAAGCCAGGGGAAATCAATGAGCTACTCGTAAATTGCTGCTTTCATTCAGAGTTGAAGACCTTACAATAATAATAATAATAATAATAATAATAATAATAATAATAATAATTTAAATGAATAAATTTTTATTTACCTACACTATACTTCCATTTTTAAAGTTTAGTACCTAAATAAAAATTTTTAACTCCTAAAAAAATCATTAAGTATAACATACCTCAGTCTCTATTCAATCGAAAAATTTTACGATTTTTCTGAGACGTGAAATTTTTTTTTGAATGTTGAGTTTTCAAATTAATATTCATATTAAAGCAAAGTTAAACCATCATAAATTTATATGTGTATGTAAAGAAAATATTATACAACATCTTACTTTATTTTTCTATTCTAAATTTATGATTTTATTATTTAAAGTAAAGACTTGACGGAGACATAAAAAAAAATTTTAAATCCTCGTTAGAAAATTCATATTCTGTTGTCTCGTTTGGAACGTGAAGTATACTTTTCTGAGGAAAAGAAAAACAAAGAATGTGAACAAAGCTACAGTAGGATATTCACGTGACTACTGTACATAATTAAATTATGATAATTTATCAAAAAATTATTTAAAATATGCTCGGATTAACGTCATATATTGTTGATAATTATTTGACCAACTGAAAAAGCAAATAGCTAAGAGAGGCATATCTTGTCGTGTTGCTTATAAACTGACAAAGCATCCCATTCTCTCTTTACATTGTATATATATTCTAATGTATATCAAACAATTAAGCATACAAATGCATATAAGCAACTTGGTCGACTAATTTGCCGCCAGACCGACCATAACTGTCCGATCAAGAAAATCAAGGGGCCACTTTCCTTTGGAACTCACAAAACATGATTACTTAACTAAGACACAATTTACTAAGCGCCAAATGCTGGTATGGTGTATATTTTACCCGTATATGGATTTAGTTTTGATCAATTTGATATAGCTTTTAACAAAAATAAGGTTCTAGTACCATTATTTTGTGATGCCATGAAATATCACAATTTTTTTTTATTAATATTTCAAAATTAAAATATTCAAACGTCGATTTCAAACTATTAAATCTTGTTAGGTTTAAACAGCGATGCATTTTCATATAAGTTTTATAAAATTTAGAGTCAGTTTGATACTCGATTAAGTGATCAAACCATGAATGTATTAGTCATAGTTAACCAGATTCGTTCATTTGTTGAACACTTGATCGAGCATCAAATAAACTCAAAAATTTATAAAACTTATATAGAAACGCATCGCTTGACGCACACAAGCAAGCTCGCACAGGCATTCGCACGCATATGCATACACACACATACGCGTACGTGCACACACATAATTTTTTTCGCGTTGGGTTTTTTTAAAAGAAAAGAAGAAAAATGAAGACAATGCAATCTACCCAATAAGTGTTTGAATTTTAAAATTTTTAAATATTGATAAATATAAAGTTGTAACATTTGATAATACTCAAAAGTAGTAGCACTAGAACTTGCAACTTTACAAATATTATCTTTAATTTTGTTGTTGCCAAAGCACCCTTAGATTCTAGTGCCATTAATAATGTGTCTTTTATTACAGATTTTTATATAAATAAAAAAATGCAGAAGTGCATGATGAAAATCCAGTGGTTGATGTTTTCTTGCGAGAACAAATTGGTTTTCAACAAAATAAATATCATAGACAATAACTCTACAATCTTTCTTTTTCTAAAGAACGGTACAATGTTATTGCTTATAAAGAAATAGTTATGCCATAAATATGAAAAAAGCAATAGAGAAAAATTTACCAGTTTTAGAAAAGATACTAAGACCCTTCGATTTGAATAATAGCACCGACAAAAGACCGGTGAGGATGAAGTGTAAAGAAAATCCAATGACCTTTTTATAATATAAACATAAGGGTGATTTTATGATGGATAGAAATTTTAAATTGGGTTTGAATCTTAATCAAGCATCTTTTTTCATAATTTTAAATAAACGATCTAGATTTTAGATCAGTTTCAAAATTAAGTTGACAATAAAATTTGCCTAAACATTAATATATATAAAAAAAAATCCAATGTCCAATCATTAGTGAGAAAGAAATTTGTTTTTCTTTTATTTTATTGTTTAGTTATTGTTTTTTCAAGTCTAAACTTCCGTTAGCCCCCCCCCCCCCCCCCAAAAAAAATAATAATAATAAATAAATAAACAAAGTAGGCTTTGGCAACAAAATATTAGAGAGAAAAAAAAAAAATCCTACATCGTTCATATGGCATAACAAAAATCCATCGAGAAGCATTCATATTTGGTTGGCTATGACCATCTCATCGTAAAGACCAACGCAAACTTCATCAAAATAAAATAACAGTTATACTTTTTTTTTTTATTGTTTAGATATATAATATCGAACTTAACACGTGTCATAATCTCGCTAACTAATTGCTAACGGAATGAAATATTTTATGTTTTATGCTGCTTGATGAATGATTAATTAATTTTAGATTTTAGTAAGTTATGCACATGGTCTATTTAAATTATAAAGACTATAATTTTAGTTTTAAAATGTTCACTTTGGATAAGTATTGTGTAGGATGATATGATTGTGGTCAAGAAATTTCCTCTGCTGTTGAGTAGGCTTGCATAACGTGTAAAACGATGACGAAATAGAATAGTTGCGTTAATCGTTGCATTATTGCACAGAATTTTTGTTTCTTGCGTGTTGCATTTCGTGCTAACTGAAGAAAATTTTCAGGCGTTAACCAAAACGATTTAATCGTTCATAAATTTCTAACCGTTTTTTAATAGAAAAAACAATAAATTTCATGAACAACCATAATTTTGTCCAAATGATAGCTTATCTTTAAGGTACTGGTTAAAAATAAGGTATAATTTTTTATGAAAAATAATGTACTGGAAATGATATGGAGATAGATGGAAGATATCAGTGCATTCTCTTTTTGTGGGTTAAGTTTGGTTACATAGACTGTTAATCTGGGGTGAGATTGGTTTGTTCGTTTGTAAACTCTGGTGTTCATTCTTTTAATAGAAAGTGGTGGAGAAAACTCCACTTGTTAAAAAAAAAATGTACTGGAAACAATCAGATACTGGCATTATCTTTAAATATAATTTTATTAGCATACACCATGCCACCAAAATTGTTACCTTATCAACATAATCAGAATTTGAAGTTATCAATAAAATCATACAGACATTTTCATTAGTTGTCTTGTCTCACATGATGCATTAAGCAACATCAAAATATGAAAAAGTACAAAGATCAAATATTCAAATACAAAACAACAGTATTAAACCCTACCCTCAGCTAGTGGCGTTTTTGCCAATCTGCTAATCAAGGTAAAAGAACTATAAAAACCAATAACATGTAACCCCCATTATTCATCCCTTCTAATTTCTACAATAGTTCCAACACGTATACAACCATTCTGCGCAAGCAAAAACAACCAACAAAATTGGAGGAGAAAAGAGAGAATTACAAGTTGAAAATAGTTAATCAAATTAAACATTAAACGATGTATAAACAAGAAAAAGAGAACAAATGGGGGATGAAATCAGCCGTAAGCTATCTTACCAGTTCCCTGAGAGATGCAATAGAAGTGGGTGTTTGCATTGAGTTAGCATTTCTGTGATCTAAGTATCGTGACTCTCCATTCCCATTCCCAACTATCTATTGAGACTGGATGGGAAGAGAGCTTTTGAAATCAGGCAATTGGTTGTCGGACTTAACCTCCTCAAGTCGCGACTCTCCATTCTGATTCTGACAACTGAGACTGGATGGGAGGCGGGGATTGAAGCAGAAGAGGCAAGAGGAGAGATTTGATTAGAGTTTTGTCGGAATTAGGCAATAGTTGTCAGAGGTCGGGGACAAGTGTGACTTTAGGAGGTTTTTGAAAGGACGACTCAGCATGAACAGGAGAGCTTGAGGAGAGCGAGCAGGAACCCCGGCAAAGTGACGGCGGAGAGAAAGGACGACTCAGCAACACGGCGGAGGGAGGTATCGAGGGAGAGAGACTGGATGAACCAGGTTGATAGCTTGTCTACGGTCTCGGAGAGAGGAGGGGTGAGAAAGGTGATCGGAGAAGAGAGAGGGAGAGGGAGAGAGAGGGAGAGAGAGAGGAGGTGTGATAGACACCCTCCTTTTCTCCGCTTTTTTCTCTCTGCAATCAAAATAATAGCACTCCGTAGAATCCAAAACGTACTAGTGCCTTGGGGTGGTACCAGTACCGATTTAGTCGACTTGATCTGTTCTGTTTTTTTCCTGTTTGTATTTGTACTTCTGTATTACACAAGAAATAGTAAGTGGTGGAAAACCCACTAGTTTAAAAAAAAAAACGAAACGGACGAAACAACGATCACGAAATCGGTACATTTCGTTAACCGTTTCGTTACATAGACGAAATTGAAATCTATTTGCGTTAACCGTTTCGTTTTCGAAACGCAACCGAAATCTTTAACCGTAAACGGGTGCCGTTTTCACCCCTACAACTCACAAAGTGTTGAGGAAATGAGATCAGGTCCCGCGCGGGACGGTGCAGTGCACCCATCCCAACCGTCTGATATATGATGGGTGCCCCGTGAATTATACCAGATTGATAGGCCCGAAAAAAGTTAACCGTCGAGATCAGATCAGACGGTTAGGATGGGTGCACTGCACCGTCCCGCGCGGCACGGGATTTAGATACAGTGTTGAGTGGTGAGTGGTAACAAACGTCTATATATACTCTATGTAACAAACGTCTATATATACTCTAGTGCCAAGTGTTGCCGGAAGGTCCACTACCTCTAAAATCCTATTATAAGCTAAGTCGTTAGACCGCTGCGCCAGCAACTTGTAACAGGCTCTGCTACAGAAGATCTTGCAATAGAAAATCTATTATAGCGTTAAAACGAAAGAAGAAACTGAAATTCCACTAAACACATTGGAACAATTCGTAAAAATATCTCTTAACAGAAGCTGTCAAGATTTCGAAAAAAAAATAAACAATTCGTAGGGCTGAAAACGGAAGCCTGTTTAACAGTTTTTCGTTTCGTTTCGTCTGGACGAAACGGTTAACGAAACAATAAAATAATTTCGTTTGGTAAGACGAAACGGTTAACGAAACAATGAAACGGTTTCGTCCATGTGTAAATCACGAAAATTTCGTTAATTTCGATCGTTTCATTTGGACGTAACGATTAACGAAATAAAAAATCTGTTTCGTCAACAAAACGAAACGGTTAATGAAACACTCTAGTTTCGTCACCGTTTCGACCGTTTTGCAGCCCTAACAATTCGTAAAAAAATACAGCTGATGGCTACAGAACTTCCGGCCCAAGACCAAAGAAAGAGTGAATAGTAAATTTACAGAAACTGTAGGCCTAAAAAGGCCCATTTAAGAAAGCCTAATTCTAAAATTCCAACAGATCCATTTGTTGTACTTGTACAAGTATTCGCCTATTCGGTATTCCCCGCTGTTATGGATAAATTGATTGCGGGCCCTAGAAGATTTTGGATATGCTTTCAGATAATTGACATACATTTTACTAAAAAGTTCTTCAGTAGAAGCTGCAACGGTAGGTAGGCCTGTCAAAACGGAAAATAAAAACGTGATGCCGTTCCGTTTTCAGAAACGAAACGGAATGTGGTACCAATTTTCTCTGCCGTTTCAAAAAACGAAACGAAAACGGAACAGATAATTATACCGTTTTACCGAAATGGAACACGAAAATAAGGAATTATAGTGGAAAACAGAAACGAAACGGAATGTGGCACCAATTTTCACTGCCGTTTCAAAAACGAAACGGAAACGAAACAGTTATTTTGGTTCCGTTTCTGAAACGGAACGAAAACGGAATGTGGTATTCCGTGAGCGTTTGGCACGTTTGCCAGGCCTAACGGTAGGTAAACGACTAAACGCAACATTAAAATTACGAATGATAAAGATCCGTTTTTCTTTTTTTTTTTAAGATAAATTGGGTCTAAGCGATCCAACTTATTTTTAAATTAAATGTCTGTGAAAGATCCTCCAATTTGATTTCGAACTTGCGACCTTTCAGTACTCAAGGTGCATTGTTCTTTATCACTAGACCAAAAACTGATTCTTGATAAAGATCAATTTTAGTTGTGTGTTCTTAAATTCATCGATAGCAATAATAAATATTGTACTTTGAGAAGATCTTCATTAGGCCATGCGTGCGCGCTCAGCATAGTACGTAATACCGATCAACAAATACTATTATTCTAAATTTTGTTTTGAATCTCTATGAAGTCGACTTCCAACTGTTGAGTGTAATCAGTAAATTATAATCTTACTGAAGACTAAATTAAAATTTTTTTTTAAAAAAATTTCTTGGCATAAGAGAAATCGGTGCTATTGGTCAGTTCAGAATTCGAAAAAGTTTACTATTTTTCTCTGTACAAAAGTAAAGGATTAAAAGAAGGATTTTGTTAGATATGTAAAAAACTTGACTTACTTTGATTGACAAATCAGAATTTCAAAATTGAAATTTGAAATTATAGCATTTGCCGATTGATACTAAATTACTACATATATGTGCACTTTTTTTTATTCTATTTATATTTTATCATTAATATCCCTTTTGTTATTAATCTCGTTTTTGTTCTTTGTTAATTTTATGTAGGTTATTGCCATGTACTTGTTTCATTATGCTATCGCACCATATATTAAGGACAACATTCTCCTAATTTGTTAAAAAAAAAAACATTAGTCTCCTAAGTCAAAATTAACTAAAATGTAATGATGCAACTACATGGATCGTAACTTTTAGCTATTTATTATGTAATTAGATACATAGAAGGACAAATTGGGTCAAGTCCTTTATAGGGAAAAATTTTATATACGGAAAATATAACATAAACAATTTTAATATGAACAGAGGACGTTATTGTTTTTAAGTATAGCACAGTTCGAGCGGCAATAGAATTGCCGCTATAGCTCAACCTTCGAGCGGCAATAGCATTGCCGCTGGAACGGCTCTAGCGGCAATCCCATTGTCGCTCGAAGATTTTTCTTTTTTTTTTTCCGTCTGACGGTTGCTTTTTTTTGAAATTTTTTATTTTTTGTGCCGAGTAAATAGGAGAGTGTTTAAAATAATATATTTTTTGTGTTTAATGTATAGTTTTTTGTATTATAGTTTATATTATATATTTTTATATAATACAATATATATTATAGTTTCTGTTTTAATTATTTTTATATAATATCAAATATAAAAACTATAATAGAAAATATAATACAAAATATAAAAATTAATTGTTTACAATTAAATGTTAATATTTTAAATGGTTTCAAGTATATATTTTTTATGATATTTATTTCAAGTATATAAATTGTTTAAAATTAAATGTTAATATTTTTTATGATATTTATTTCAATTATATATTTTTTATGACGTGTCGTAATGCGTTGCATTTCGATTGTTATGTCTCATTTCGATTACGTGTCGTAATGCGTTTATGACAAATATTGCATCATACAAGCAAATAAAAAAAAGTAAAAGACATGTCCATAATAACAACATAATAAAAATATAAGTCCATAAAGTACAATCCATAATAATACAAAGACATATTTGTATTATATTTTATTTATAAAAATATTTTAATTTTTGTACAATTGAAGCGAGAAGAAAATCTCTCAATATGTGGGCGTAGAAGAGAATTGGCCAATGATGAGCAGATTGAAGGTCGGTTGAAAAATATTGAGTTGATTTACGTGTCTAAGGTTCCTAATGCCAATTTAGATGTGGCACTATTGGCCAATTATCTTCTACGCCCACATATTGAGAGATTTTCTTCCCGCTTCAATTGTACAAAAATTAAAATATTTTTATAAATAAAATATAATACAAATATGTCTTTGTATTATTATGGATTGTACTTTATGGACTTATATTTTTATTATGTTGTTATTATGGACATGTCTTTTACTTTTTTTCATTTGCTTGTATGATACAATATTTGTCATAAACGCATTACGACACACAATCGAAATGAGACATAACAATCGAAATGCAACGCATTACGACACGTCATAAAAAATATAATTGAAATAAATATCATAAAAAATATTAACATTTAATTTTAAACAATTTATATACTTGAAATAAATATCATAAAAAATATATACTTGAAACCATTTAAAATATTAACATTTAATTTTAAACAATTAATTTTTATATTTTGTATTATATTTTCTATTATAGTTTTTATATTTGATATTATATAAAAATAATTAAAACGGAAACTATAATATATATTGTATTATATAAAAATATATAATATAAACTATAATACAAAAAACCATACATTAAACATAAAAAATATATTATTTTAAACACTCTCCTATTTACTCGGAGCAAAAAACAAAAAATTTCGAAAAAAACAACTGTCAGACGGAAAAAAAAAGAAAAACCTTCGAGCGGCAACCCTTCCAGCGGCAATGCTATTGCCGCTCGAAGGTTGAGCTATAGCGGCAATTCTATTGCCGCTCGAACTATGCTATACTTAAAAAAAAATAATGTTCTCTGTTCATATTAAAATTGTTTATGTTATATTTCCGTATATAAAATTTTTCCCCTTTATAGAGCGATGTGATGGTTTCGGATGATTACAGAAAAAAGGGTACTGTTTGATTTTTGGAGTATATATATGCGTACATATCAATATAGGGAATGAAAGGTGGTCTTGCTATCATAATTGTGTCAAATGTAGTTGCAAGAGTTTTGCGGAAAGTGTTAATACAAAACTAAAAGAAAAAAAAAATTGAGGGAATCTAGCTTCCACTAAAAATTGTTTGAAACTTTGCAAGATAACAAAATAGACCTTTATAGATAGATGTTGTTTCAACAACGAAGCTATATATTGACTATTGAGCCGTTTCTTCTGAAAGAATTAAAAATGCTTTGAACGCAAGCCCCGAACCAATTACAGAGGACCGGATTTTCTGCTTTATTTCAAAATGAAGACTTTTTACTCAAATATTTTTCAAATTTTCTCAGGATATTTCATCCATTTAAGGGAAGTTTAAGTGCATGACGTTATTATACATAATTAAAGAATCGAGCTCTTAGTAGAAATTTTTTTTTTTTGAAGGGCTTTGTTGTAGGACGTTCCTATGTTTTATTAATTTGTATGAGAAAACAAAAAAAGACTGTTTCTTTAGAGAAAATAAAAGTTACCAATAATGCAGCTTTTTTACCCAAGAGTTTTGTTCAACATTTACATCTGAATTTCCTGACAACGCCATCATTTTGGTTGGTACTTACCGAAGCAGAAAAATAAAATATATAGTAAATAATATCAACAAAGTTCAAAAGGGAAACGGCAGAGGAAGACTGTCTTTATAAATTTTAAATTTATATATTATTTTTCTTTACATTTCAAGTATTTTGAGGGAGAGGCCTTTTGATATTCAAACAACTCTCAGAGAAAGCCTTCTGGCATCATCATACTAGGGAGGTGTGCATTCACTTGTCATTGAATACTTTAGAAGATAGAATACTACCTTTATCAGCCCCAAAACCTAACTGTGCTGGCATTTTGATTCTCTCTTTCATGTCATTCATCCTCAAATAAAGCACAATGTTAGAGAGAGAAAGGAAGAGAGATGGCACCTTCCAAAGATGCTCCCTTGTCCTACAAGCCTGAGAGTTAAGCTTTTCCATGGTCTAAAGGTTTGAAGAAAACTTCATGTTTGTGTGTGCCTTGACAGTGATACCCTTAAATCAGCAAATCCTTATATTCTCCTTAATTTGTTTATGTTAATTAGTCGAACGATTAATTATTTAACTCTATATTTAATTGTAAGGTTATAACTGGTATTTGAATTGAGCTGGTAATTTAAATAAACTATATATATATGTTACTAACAATTAGTTCATGTCAATGTGCATGTCAAGATTAAAAAAAATGCATTTGAACTATTTTATGCTATGTAATATCGATCAGAGATAAATATACTTGTCGTTATATAATTTTACATTGTCATATTACATATATAACTTGAAATTTTTATTTTTTTTTATTATTATTTTTTTTGAGAAACGAATCACAATTAGATTTTGTTATCTTCTATGTACAAGCCGCATATATGAAAGTATATATAGAGCCTAATACTTAACGGCATCAAAGATAATACTAATTAAATTGAAGCTTATTGCACCTTGTACATAATGAGATTCTATATTACGATGTGCTCAGCCTCTCACCTATAAAATGGATGAATGTATTAGCACAATAAATAACATAAGTTTTATTTCAACTTAGTTCAGGGCCAGTTAGTTTTACATACATTCATCTCTATTTTTTATAATATAAATTCGAATAGTGCTTTTTAGCACATATCTCATAGATTATTAATTCATCATATGAAGATTTGGAGGGACATGTCAGCAAAATCCTCTCTTTATGTTCTTCCTCTAAATTAATCTCATATTTTTCTTTTTGTCTTTTTCTTTGCCACGCTCGGAAGGTTAAATTTTCTTCTTTCATCTAAGAGGACATGCATGCTCAGATGAATTTAGGAAGTACACTAATGAAAAGTAAAAGCGCTCTTAATTTAATTTTTTCTTTTTACTGGCTCTTCTACGGTGTAATATGCATCTCGAAAAAGAAAAGCATGCTTTCAGATTGAGTGATTTCTTTACTTTGTCTCCCTCTTGCTTTGTTCTTATTTACATCATCAGCATTAACATACGAGTTGTAGATCATTTTACAATGGATCGATTTAATAATGATGACTGTCAAAATTATTAAATCGATCCATTGTAAAATGACTGTCAAAACAGAGAACTCCTGATGGATGGAACCCAATTGAAGTCACACAGAGAACTCATGGCAGTTTATTCAAAAGGCAATACTTCGTCAATTGAAATTAGAGCCCCCCCCACACACAGAGGAAGGCTAACGTGCCATCCATTTGCTATCGAGTCGTTTTTGGAGATCCAAAATTCAAATGGTCAATCCAAAGTGTTCAAGTTGATCACCATATTGAAATACCATTGGAGACCAAATTTTACATTTTTTCGAATTTTTTACTATTTATTATGATATTTTCAAATTAGAGGCTGAAATACTTCAATTATAATATTTTTTAAAAATTCATGCTTGTACCACCACGATTTTATTACGAACCATAGTCAAAATTTTAATAAACATAACATGTACTATATATTTTTATATATTTGGAGACGAAAACTTTGGTTGAAAAATATGTGTACTCATGTCGGTGCATTCATGACCCCACGGAAGCATGACCCCATTCTTCACACTGTCACAAAGGCTTGGATCGTGACTCATTAAGGCCCCAACCCATTTTTTAATCTCAGTAAAACTAACAAGAGCCATTATGCAAGAAAAAGGGGAAAAAATTATCAAGCACCAACTCTTATAAAAAGGTTAGTGTCAGGTGCCATATTGACACTTTCAAAGTGCCTCTGCAAAGTTGTTTTGATTCTCTCTATATATAGCCAATGTGATTTGAAACCATATCTTAATTACCAAGGAAATTTTATTTCCAAGTGTAGATTTGTTTTGGATGATTCATGAAATAAAATGGTACCGAGATTCCAATAGTTGCACCTACTTTCTGTTAGAACAATTTGAATTTCATATTTCTAATGACAAACTATACAATATATACTGACAATTAAATGATCGATGATTTCTTTTCACAATTACCTTCTATTAAAAAAAATATAATATATATTTGTAGCTTAATTGATGACGACCAACTATAAATCGTTTTTGTACTCTACGGAATGTAAATTTTGTCATATTTGATCCACAAACATTGCTCATGGTATAGAAGAAACAACAATTGTTATTTTTTATTCGAAATTAAGAATATAAAGCTTTGTTGAGAAAAATATTTTTCATGATGTGTCTACAAAAGATGGCACTTGAAGTTGAAGTTTCCTTATTTGGAACAAAGGTATGAAGATGAAGATATGCTTGCATTAACTTCAGTGTCGTTTTCTTGTAGCCTACTAAGCCTAGACTCCAATGTGGCACAGATTTTGGGGGAAATATTGTTCTAGTGTGAAGCCAAGAATACTTTGGGAGAAAGTAAAAAAGAAACAAAAGAAGGAAACAACACAAAAGGAGAACGCACAAAGAAGATCACTTTGGAAAAGAGGGGGCACTGTAAGTCTATATACAATACAAAGGCGCTCTTTCCCATGTGAGAGAGGGGACCTATCTATGAAAGAGATGAGTTACTTTAGCTCCTTCTGAAAGAGAAATATTTAATTAACTTATAACATACAAAGTTAAGATTTGATTATATATGGTGATTATCTTGCTTGTTCCTAGTCAGGAACTATAAGTTAGCATGTCTGTTTTCATTTAAATTTAAAGGCAGTGTACATGCTTTTTGTTTTTTCCGACGTAACTTTAGTTGACGCATGTGCAGAAGTCGTTATATAGTTGATGCAAGACATCTAATTTGTCTACATATTTAACGTGTACCAAGTACATTGTTAAGTGTACTAATTTGAAGTTTCATCTAAAGGCAGTTAATTAAATTTAATCCGATCCAAAGGCCGGCCCGTTCGACCTCGACCATTACAGAGCGATTCTAATTTGATCTAATTACTTGTTAGAAATTCTATTTGACTGATCAACTGAATCGATCCGAGATCTTGTCTGATCCATACCAAGGCCAGCTCATTCGTTACCAGAGTAGAGAGAAAAGGAATTCATTTTGGATTGTTGGTTCTAGGCCGACTCGAAACAGCTCCATATATATGTCATTATATTTGATATATGTTATACATAATTTTTAGGTATAAATACTCAATTTCTTCAAATTTTTAATATAAAAGTAAATATTAGTAAGTAAATAAATATAATCTAGAAAATAATGAATATTAACTAATATACAGTTAATTAAATTATTTAAACACTATATATGAAACAAATACAAGAGAAATGATTGAGCTCGTGCAAAACTTGAGTTAATTCGTGTTTGAATTAGGTCGAGCTCAATATATAGAACTTGGTTGAATTTCAGCTCGAGTTCAACATGACTCTATTTAAATTCAAATCATACTAGAGGCAGAGTCACCTCATTCAAATTTGAATATTTGTTTCATTAATCCCAGACTTCTATTTGAATGTTCACTAACCTCCATCTGATTTCATGATTTCAAACTCATGTTTGTCCTTCGCTAAATCAAAGATATATTTTAAATTAAAAGTATTTTTTTTAAATAAAAAGTTGGTCGGCAATAACTAATTAATAATTTCATTTAAGAAGATAATTACTATAAAAGTAGTTTAAAAAACAAAAAATAATTTATTCCTGTCTCTATTCGTGTTCTAGCCGGTGTACTCTTCGACTATAATCCCTCTCTGGAGGGGATGGAATAAAGCACAGCAGGTTTAATGATTTTTCTTTCAAGGCAAAATTCTCACCTCTCTTTCTATTCAACTTATAATCAATTATGCTTGTCATTATTAGCTTGCCAGGTAGTTGTAGTATACCTTGAGATCATTCATGAGTTACATAATTCTCTCTAATTTGTCTCTCTCTGGACAAAATGATTCAGCTATTATTACATTTTGCTTTTTTACTCTCTTACAGTGCAATAGTTCAGTACAAGCCTCGGGATACGGTTTACCAGTAAGATGATGGCCCCACTCCGCATGACCCTTTTTTGGTTAAAATAACTGTACATGATGGTCTAGTCTGTCTATTCTATTTTTATTTAACTCCTAAGTCCTGATTGGATTAAGCCATTTTTAAATTCGCATGTTAGATATGATACAGATACAGATTGATATTTTGGGTATCTTCCTTTTGTTTAATTTCACCTACACTAAGTATGCTACATAATCTTCTACATGAAATAGATTTATAGATGGTCTATTAGGAGGCATTAGACTAATTAATTATAGGAAGATTTTAGTTATTGGCATACTTGAATAAAAAACTAGTTAAGGATCTTTTTATTAACTTCATGTCTTTTCTAGACCCCTATGAAAATTTCTACATTCGATGCATAAAATGAAGTCTCTTAAAAAAATTTATATGATAAAAATAGTATTATTTATAAATTTTATTATTGTTACCCCGACTACTGTCAATTTAAGCTAAAGGTTGACAACTGTTACTAAGATAATGTTAATATTATATATTAAAAACAATTTAAATATTTTTATATTATTGTTGCTGTCCTCTTATAACGAAAACTAAAGGAATATTAATTATTAGTAATGTAATTTAATTACTATTACTAGGAAAACTAGTTACTTCATGTCCATGACTTCTCTGTTTATTTTTCATTTCTTCCACAATTGCAAAGCTGTCTTGCAATACATTTTTTGCAACAGGCTTATGATAATAGATAAGTTATAAAAAGGTAAACAATAATTTAATTTTCTTTTCGCATGCTGATGTAGGAATCAAATACTCGGCCTTGAAAAACCAAAATCAAGCCCACTGCCCACACCACCACACAGTCAAGCCCAACCTTTTGAAACATCTACTTTAACTAGCCCCCCACTTTATATTTCCTGCTCTTTTTAAATTATAATTTTTCATGCGTATCCTCTTACAAATCTTGTTTTGCATACTTCCTAGTGTATTAGGGTACGTTTGGTCGGATGTGAAGTTAGTAAATTTAAGAGTCAAAGTTAGTATTTTCAAGTTAGTGGTTGAAGTTAGTGAAGTTAGAGATTGCAAAATATTAGTTCTAACTTGAAGTTAGAGAATGTTGTTTGGTGCTGTATATTGAAGTTAGAGATGAAAATAATGAATAAAATATTAATTTATTTTTATTTTTTAACTAAATTAAATTTGATTATGATAATTATAACTATAATAAAAAATAAATATAATTAAAATTCATATAATAAATATACTAATAATAATAATAATACTATTATTATTATGAAATAAATATTATTTTTTTTATTATTGAAATTATGATTACATGAATAATATGATACAACTCTTGCGAATAATAATAATTATAATATTGATTGATTTATTTTTTTATTGTAATTATAATTTTTAATAATATTTTGATTACTAAATTAATACTAATTATTATAGAAGTAACAGTATGAGCTCTTTAAAGTGGACTTATACATCTATTATAACGCATGTAAGCATTAGATGTGATTCTGATCTACACTGCAATTTAAATTGCAGCAGTTGCATGGGTTGATTGCATCCGTAATGTTGATGCAACATGCGTTGTGCATCAGCTACACCGATGCAACTAGCTTTGATGCAACTAAAAAATGTCCAATATGCAACTGCTGCATTTTCATATAGTGCTAGTCAATTTATGCAATTGCTGCATTTAGATATATTGAAACGAAAATATCACTTGTGATTTTGCATGAGCGAATGAACATGAAGTTCACAAGAACGGAAGCAAATATATCTAGACTAAAACTCATATAAACTCACACTTTATTCTTATACCAGTGGGGTGGAGGCTGAAACCCTCTTTCGATTAACTCTTTCATTACAAACAACTTAATAATTTCATCACAAATCAGTCGATGTATCTACTAGTCATCCTTAATTTTATCTCAAACATAGTAATACAAATCTGATTTTACAATCCATCATTAACCTTATCCTTCTAATATTTTCTTGAACTTAGTATAAATCAGACCTTACTAGCCATCCTAAATCTTGTCTTCAATTGAGCACAAATCCTACCTTATCATGAGGCATATCTAATTTTATGTCATAATTAATTTACATTTGATCTTACTAGCCATTTTAATCTTATTTTGAAACTAAATAGAACTTACCGCGCTTATTGGAAATTCCATTACTCCCAACCTCCATACATGTTTCATTTAATCCTAATTTATCATCCCCTACGGAGCTACAAATATTGTTTTTTTTTTCAAACAAGTCCACTACAAACCAAAAATTTACATTCAAAACAATATATATAGACGAAAACTTATTTTATTTTATTGGAAACAAAATGTAAAAGCGCACGCACTACCTGAAACCTGTGAAACTTAATTGTTATGTAGGGCTACACACATCAAGTATTCTCACAACTGCATCCTACACTTTTATTCAAGAAAAAAAAAATGCATCCTACACTGAGTTTTTTTTTTTTTTTTTCAGTATCCACATAGACGCCTGAAACTTTTCCTTTTTGGTTGCCACCATATGCATGATTCTCGGCTGTATGAACTTTTACTGTGTTTACTGACTTCCTTTGATTGTCTACCAATACCACATCTCCCAATCTTTCTTCTCTCTCTCACACACACAGACACACACAAAACGAAAAAGAAAAATCCTCTCTCCCTAGTATCAATCGTCAGCAACAATTTACACCACAGTCCTCGACAATATCAGTATTCTTTCCTTGGAGGTGTATTTGGATCGTTTAAGAATAAAATTAAAATTAGTTATTCAGAGTAAAAAAATATTATTCTTAAATAATCAAGAATAATTTTTTTTAGGATTTAGAGTGTTATATTTAAGTGGTCCAACATCTAGAATATTTTTTTATTCCTAGTGTGTTTAGATCATCTTCTTAATGAGAATTAAGAAGTTATTGAGATCATTTTTTAATCCGGATTAAAAAACGATCCAAGCATTCTAGAAATAAAAATTTATTCCAGATGTTAAACCACTTTAAAATAACACTCTAGATCTCCAAAAAAATTTTATTCTTGATCACAAAAATAATATTTTTTACTTCGAATAACTAATTCTCATTTAATTCTTAGGCGATCCAAAACGCCACCTTAAGAGATGATGGTTTATAAATTTTAATAAGAATCTGATGTAACCCCTTTGTTTTTGGCGTTATATAGACTTTTGTTGATAATTTGATGTATTTTAAGGGTTAAGATTGAAATTTGATTTGATGTATAGTCCTCCGCATATCTCAAATTCTCAAAATCCAACGGCCGCTTTCTCCAAACTCAATTTAAAAACCCCTTCTCCCTCTTATCTTTCTCCGATTCTCTCTCATACACACCCATCCGTCTCTTTTTGCCTTTACTAAAGAAAAGCCCAACAAAGCCTCTGCCCCAAATCTCACACAGCTTCTCTGCATCTCCATCTCACTTGATAGGGAGAGAGAGAAAAAAAAAAGCACTTCTTCCACAAAAAAAAAGAGAAGAAGAAAGAGGAAACGGGTACATAGAACCTATTCCTCCTCTCTTCTACGTGAAGCCTCTCTCTGATGATTATCTTATGAAGTTTCCTAGATTCCCTCACGTTTTCACTTCATAAGCCCTTCTCCAAATCTGCCAAAACACATTTGCTCTACCCAAATAAAGATGAAACCTACATCTCTCCTCCTACTATCCTTAAGCATATCCAGTCTTATACACACTGTCATCTCCACTTCACTTCTCCATGGCGATGCACTCGTTTTAACATCACTTAAAAGAGCACTTGATTGCAACATCCAGCAATTCGACACATGGGTTGAGTCGAACCCCAGTTCAGTTTGTTCATGGTTCGGCATCCGGTGCGACCATGGTCGTGTTTCCTCCCTCGACATATCAAACCTGAACATCTCGAGTTCTGTGGCACTTAACATCTCCGGTTTTGATGCACTCGTGAACCTCTCCATAGCTGGAAACAACCTCGAGGGAGTGATAAGTATTTCCAATATGCACAGCCTCAAGTACCTCAACATATCTGCAAATCAATTCAATGGTGATCTCGACTTGGATTATGCAACCTTGCCTAATCTAGAAGTGTTTGATGCCTATGATAACAATTTTACTGCCTCACTGCCACTTGGTGTTACCAACTTGATGCATCTGAAGTATTTAGACCTCGGTGGTAACTACTTTTATGGGAATATCCCAGTGAGTTATGGTGCAATGCCGGTTTTGGAGTATCTGTCGCTGAATGGCAACAACTTGCAGGGGCCAATTCCACCTGAACTTAGCAACATCACCAGTCTAAAACAACTCTATTTGGGCTATTTTAATTCCTTTGAGGGTGGCATCCCAACTGAATTTGGCAAGTTGCATAACCTGGTCCATCTTGACATGTCGAGTTGTGGGATTTCTGGTGAAATCCCGCATGACATTGGCAATTTGGCATCACTTGACACGTTGTTTCTGCATACCAACCGTTTAACAGGTCACATTCCGACATCACTTGGTAATTTGAAAAATCTCAACTCTCTTGATTTATCAAACAATGGGCTAACCGGAGAAATACCCGGTGAACTAGCTGGTCTAACCCAGTTAACCCTGCTTAATCTCTTTATGAACCAGTTACGTGGGCCCATGCCAGAATTTCTGGCTGATTTGCCCAATTTGGAAACACTCCAATTGTTCATGAACAACCTAACAGGACCAGTACCGGCTCGACTGGGGGCCACGGGACGGTTACACTTGCTTGATATTTCATCCAACAGGTTAACTGGTACAATTCCTACTAGCCTGTGCCCTTCTAACAACCTCAAAGTCCTGATTTTGCTGAAGAATTTCTTATTTGGTCCAATTCCTGAGAGCTTGGGAAGGTGTTTGAGCCTTGTCAGGGTGAGACTTGGGCAAAATTACCTAAATGGGAGTATACCTCAAGGCCTAATATACTTGCCTAATTTGAACCTGTTAGAATTGCAAAACAACTTCCTAACTGGCCCTTTGTTAGAGAACCCGAACCCAAAGCAAGACCAGATTCAACTGGCTCAGTTGAATCTTTCCAACAATTTGCTTTCAGGGCAGATTCCTGCTTCAATTGCGAACCTTTCATCTTTACAAGCACTTTTACTGAGTGACAACCGACTTACTGGCCCGATACCAGGTTCAATGAGCCAGTTAGACCAACTGGTAAAACTTGATTTGAGTGGTAATGAGCTATCAGGTCAGATTCCACAAGAAATCGGGCAATGTGTGCAACTTGCTTACCTTGACCTTAGCCAGAATGAACTGTCCGGTCCAATACCGCCAGAATTGGCAGGAATAAAGATCTTGAATTACCTGAATTTATCAAGAAATCATCTAAATGAATCAATTCCGGCTTCCATGGGTGCAATAAGGAGCCTTACTTCAGCTGATTTTGCTTTCAATGACTTGTCGGGTCCAATACCACAGACTGGTCAGTTAATTTATTTAAATGCCTCAGCATTTGCCGGCAATCCTCATTTGTGTGGCCTAACCATAAATAACCCATGTAATTACACTGCTGCTCCTATCGGTCTCAGGCGAGCCCCAGCTGATTATAAGCTAGTATTCGCACTTGGCCTCCTTGTCTGTTCTGTGGTCTTTGCTATAGCAGCCGTCTTACGGGCTAGGTCGTACAGGCATGGCGCCGGACATGGCGCTACATGGCGCCTCACTGCATTTCGCAAGGTGGACTTTGAAGTGATAGATGTCCTAGAGTGCATGAAAGACGGCAATGTGGTCGGACGCGGTGGGGCCGGTGTGGTCTACATGGGCCAGACCCGCAGTGGATCGGCAATAGCTGTCAAACGCTTAATGGGTTTCGGGTCTAATACCGTGCATGCACACGACCATGGGTTTAAGGCTGAGATCAAGACCCTAGGTAACATCCGTCACCGCAATATCGTACGGTTGCTGGCTTTCTGCACAAATCACGAGACCAATGTGCTCGTTTATGAGTACATGCCTAACGGCAGCCTAGGCGAGGTGTTGCACGGAAAAGGAGGTGGGTTTCTAGCGTGGGATCGCCGGTACAAAATTGCACTGGAGGCGGCCAGAGGATTATGTTACCTGCACCATGACTGTAGTCCCATGATAGTACATAGGGATGTGAAGTCAAATAATATATTGCTGGGGGAGAATTTTGAGGCACACGTGGCAGATTTTGGACTGGCCAAGTTCTTGCAGGATGGTGGGGCCTCCGAGTCCATGTCAGCTGTTGCAGGCTCCTACGGCTACATTGCGCCAGGTAACTCAAATTTGTATTTACGGTCTTCACATTTTTTGGTTCATTATTGTCTATTGATTTTTTACAGTAACAAGTTATGTTAAGGAACAATGAATCGGTTGTGGCAGCCATGCTGTATTACTCTGTGTACTGAAGTAGTAGTAAGCGTAATTGATACACATTCAAATTTCAAACTGAAGTTAAGCCTGAAAAGATATTTCTCATGATAATTTCAAACTGTATTACTATGTGTACATTACACAGCATAACTTAAGATTTCGTTATTTGCATGAGAAAGATATCTTTTTGATAAAATAAACCACTGGACAAAGATTATTTTGGATATCTGTGAAATTTATTTTCAATTGTCCTTGTCATTTTATGAAGTCAAGAAAGCTGAAAAATTATCAGCACTAACGACAGAAACTTTCTTCCTGTTTAAGCGCAAGTTTCAAACGCACATACTAGGATACAAAACATGTGTTGCTTGAAATTCTTTGAGGATCTTTTTTGTTCTAGATATAATGTACTGTTCATTTGCCAGAGGTCAAACTCCGAGTTATTTTTTCAGTCTTTTTACAAATAGGCCCACAAAAATAGACAGAGACTACACGTACCAATGTGCCCCATTCCTACTAGCCATTCAATTTCACCCCAACCTTGTTTCGATATCTGAGAAAACGGTACATAGGAATTGCAATCAAGTCCAATGTGACACTTCTGACACGGAACAGTGGTGCCCGTATTGGCTTTGGTGAAAGCGACTCGTAGAAAGTAATTTATTCCTCACTGTATACTATACTAACTACATTAAAAAATGAGAAATGCTAGAGTCCAATATATTGGACGGATGGGCTCCGTTCAATACGATCGTTTTCACGTTTTTAAATTTCAAATGACCGATCCGAACCATTCAATATGTTCTCCATATTGAAAACTTATAAGAAACCAATTTTTATATTTTTTTGAATATTTTTACTATTTTTTTTTGTATTTTAGAAAATCATTGTTATTGGACAATCCATAATGTTTATATCATGAATTTTCAAAAATATCAAAAAAATAGTAAAAAATTTCGAAAAAATGTAAAAATTGGTTTATTATAAGTTTTCAATATGGAGAACATATTGAACAGTTCAGATTGATCATTTGAAATTTAAAAACGAGAAAACGATCATATTGGACGGAACCATCCGTCCTATATATTGGACACTAGCATTTCTCTTAAAAAATTTTCCAATCTCAACTCCAATTAATTGCCAGATCAAGGCGAATTATTTTTTAGATTACATATGGCCATTAAAATTTTTTTCTTTCGCATAGTTTTTCCTATACAGTATATCATTTTTTTGTTTGCTTTTTCTTGACCAAGTGTTCTCTCTCTCTCTTTTTGGCATACTTGTGTGGTACTTTTATCCTATAGAACTTTAATTTGATTAGTTGATTAATTATATTATCCACGATTGTAATCTGAGGCCAGTTAGATTTGTTCTTTGACCAGCATGGGCTTAGCACTATCAACTAGGTTGAGCGCCATGGTACCTATGTTGGAGTTACCAAAAGTAGTAATTTTTTAAATTAGCCGGGGTAGATTTGCAAAGATTTTATAGAATTAGGTCTTGGGATTAGGCACTGCTTGTTTTCAGGTTTAGTGTTTCAAGAAGAATGCGTGGAATTAACAATTTATTGGTGTCTTGGTGATGGTTGATACTCCTAAACTGAGACCAAAATATGCGTACTTTAAGTGCTTCATTAGCATGGGCCTAACAGAAACAAACCCGAGAAGCATAGAATTCTTCTTGGAATTGCCAACTTAGTAAAATATGTGAAATGCCCAAGTTGCCAAAGATTTGACTGAGGATACACCTTGGGATTTGCAAATTCTGTAAAGATATTTATAATAATAATAATACATGGAATACTAGTTTGCTTTGTTTTAGCTATGTACACGTCGCAACATTTTAATCTAGCTAGACCATCTTACTTCGATATATTTTGTATACAATTAGGAGATTTATTTAATGACATTATTAAGCAGGGAAGTATATCCATTATTATAAAATTTGGACCTCAGGATAGGAGTCACCTTGGGAACAATGAGGACCATCAATTTCATTTTCCTTTTCCATTCAAATACAAAAAGAACTTCTCATGGTTTGTGAAAAGACTCGCTGGATAGAATTTGTCAGCTTCCGGTTCTGAAAATTTTTCCAATTGCTTTATAAAAGCTATTTACAATAATTTCTTTGGTACGAGTCTATAGTAAACCCATGAGCTATACACTGATATTAACTTTTGTTAATTTTATTGCAGAATATGCATATACGCTAAAGGTGGATGAGAAGAGTGATGTATACAGTTTTGGTGTGGTTCTGCTGGAGTTGATAACTGGTAAAAAGCCGGTAGGCGAGTTTGGCGAAGGGGTGGACATAGTCCAGTGGACCAAGCGGGTCACAAACGGCACAAGAGAAAATGTGTCTCATATTGTAGACTCTCGGTTGCGCACTGTGCCAATCGATGAGGTAATGCATGTTTTCTTTGTTGCAATGTTGTGTGTGCAAGAAAACAGCGTTGAGAGGCCAACAATGCGAGAAGTGGTTCAGATGTTATCTGAATTTTCACGCCATGTTTCGAATTATGAGCCGTCCCCGTCTTCGTCTGGACCGGAACAGGCTGAGACTAGCCCTGGTAAGGAGAGTAGTACTTGTTACAAGTTGTTTCCAGACTTACTGAACTAATTAAATTATGTTCTCGGGTAGCCTAAGGTGAATAATAAATAGCTTTTTATTGGAATTTGTATAGTTTACTGTTTTGTACCTTTTTAAAGAGTGCTAGGGCTAGTTTGTTTGTTTGTTTAATTAATCTAGGTTTAAGAGGGACAAGAATTAATGAGGTGTCTTGTTTGTGTGGTCCATGTGTACAATAGTTCCCATCATAGCATTTTGCATTCGTAATCCATGTAATCTTTAGCCACCATTTGCTGTCATCTTCTTTCTAAAAATTTTTTTATATGAGATGTTATTGCATTGCTTATATCATTGGCCTAATGGCTAGGTATGAGCTATATGTACTTTTCTCCTTTTTGTTAATGTGACTTGCCATCATTTTGGAGGCAAGTGCTAATTGCACTTCTTTTTTTTATTATTATTAACATTTGATGGGGTTATACTGTGTTGCTTTATAGCTTTACATTCTGTGGGTCCTGCATCTCTTATGGTAATGTAAAAAATTGGGAAAGAATCTGGTATACAAAAATAATAATAAAAACAAGTGAAATATACTTTCTGTATAAATCTCGGAATTTCAAGTCTTAGTTAACCACTTAACCCTCACAAGTCACAATATTGGACTAATAGATTTGAATTCCCCCTTTTATTTAAAACAAAAGGTAGCTAGGATATTTGAATGCTATCCTGAGTGGGGGTCGACATCAAATTATTGAACTTCAGCTTTGATGCCGTATGATCAATTAATTCCAGATGGTGTGCACATTTGGGCGGTCAAGGAATAGTGTAAAAATAATGTTATTAAATTAATTTGTGAGAGTAGTGTAAGAAGAATGCCTATGCAAATAGCGTAAAAAAAAATATATTTTTTCTTAAAATAAATTGGGGTATAAGCCACCTAACTTATTTTTAAATTAAATGTCCAAAATGTCTATGAAAGACCCCCCCCCAATCGGGTTTCGAACCTGCGACCCACTCAAAGTGCATTGCTCTTTGTCACTAGACCAAGAGCTAGTTCTCAATTTTTTTAAGATAAATTGGGGGTCAAGCCTCCCAACTTATTTTTAAATAAATGTCTATAAAAAGATCCCCCAACCGGATTTCGAACCTGCGACCTCTCACTTGAGATGCATTGCTCTTTTCCACTAGACCAAGAGCTAGTTCTTAACAAATTTTGCTTAGTAACATATTTTTTTGAAGATAAATTGGGGGTCTAAGCCACCCACCTTATTTTTAAATTAAATGTCTATGAAAGACCCTCCAGCCGGATTTCGAACATGCGACCTTTCACTCAAGATGAATTGCTCTTTGT
This sequence comes from Rhynchospora breviuscula, assembly GCA_027562975.1. Taxonomy (NCBI): domain Eukaryota; kingdom Viridiplantae; phylum Streptophyta; class Magnoliopsida; order Poales; family Cyperaceae; genus Rhynchospora; species Rhynchospora breviuscula. The sequence goes on from CM050402.1 coordinate 25,048,306, forward strand.
CACTAGACCAAGAGCTAGTTCTAAAAAAAAAGTATTGAATTTTATGATGCTAGAAATAAAAATACTAAGAATATTGTTTCAATTGTATAATTTAAAGTAGAACTATTTCAAAGGAGTGCTAGTTTTGCTATTCTTAAAAAACATAAATTAGCAAAATAGTAATAATTGAATACTATTTGAAAAAAAAAAAGGAATACGTTCAGATTGTGCATTCAAATGAGCATCAATATAGTAGTGATATATTCAAGCATCTATATATGCATCAATATAGTAGTGATATACTGATATATTCAAGCATCTAAATATGCATTCCATGGAGTAACTATGTTATACAATCTTTGGCACAGATTGTCTTGTGCAAATTGCAGACATCAGTTATGTTAGATCTTTTTCTTTTTTTGTTTTTGAATGGAGACAACTTATGTAGTCATGTTAGATCAAACAAAGCAATCTGGAATTTAAAAAAAAAAAAAAAATCCAAATGGAAGTGTTCCCTACAAATTTTACCTGCAATGAGTGTGATACAGCACATTCCCCACCATTTTCTACTCCAAGCCGTTCAAGGCCACACTTGAATACTTTATTCTATTTTTGGAAAGAATGATCATTAGCACAGATGCAATCTGTCATGATTTGAACTGATAAATCGTACAGCTAGAATAATTGTCAACTTGTAATCATTATGGGCTCATGCATGAACATCTAGTCTATGAGTATCTTAACTTTAACGAAAAATATTTATCTTCAACCCCTGAATATTATTAAAAATGTATGATATGACTTTAAAAAGATAGGAAACCCAAATTAACTCAACTCCAATTATATCCATGAAACCTTGATAATTAAAATTGTTGTCCTGTGCGAGCAGCTCAGATGAGGGAAGAATGACTAAACAAAATTGAAACTGAATTATGACTAGCATCCAAGCTGACACTGTAATGGAAACTAATCAGGGCCATATCACTGTGATCCATTATCCATGAATGGTATAATAAAAAACGTGATTGATACCTTAGCCATGATGATGAATCCCTGCTTGTCCTTGGCGACCAATTTGATGTGGTAATGAGTCCACTCAGCCTCTTAAGCAGCCAATTGCTGAGCCTCAATTGCTTGGATGACCTCTTACTTGGGCTCAGAGATGCCATCAAAGCATTATCATAACTATGTTGAAGCTCACAGGCCCTCTCTGTCAGTATCTTTCTTATATACCTGATTACTATCTGAAGTCAGAGTAAACACATTGACTTGAATTTCAGAAATTTATCAATATCCTATTAGTCTTGCTTTATGTTACTTTGGCCAGTAAGTTATTTAGATAAAACGAGTATGCACTTGTATTTAAATTGTTAAAATACCGGACAAGGTCAGATCCAGACTTAGATGACTAAATGGCTGACATTGCCATATTCAGTCTTTGTTGTTTTTCCTTATTGCATTAGCAATGATAAATTATGTCCCTTTTTTATCCTTGATTTGTTTACTAAAGTACAAGTCTGATCTTTGCTTAATATTAGAAAAACAAAACATTTGGAGAATAAATTCAGTATGAAAAGAGAACAGAAAGGAAATCAGTCACAAACCATGAATTCTGAATGAAGTAGAGACAATTTGACGAAGTGTTTCTTATGCCATCGTTGCCCCTGTAAAAATCCTTATCGACCTGACGTTACTACAAATGGAGAAAAAAAAAACACTATTTCCATAAGTAAAGGAGTGTACCACTCAAAATAGTCCTCAATTCTGTTCTGCCTTTTCCAATCCAATATCAAAACCTAACTCACATAAGAATGAATAGAGGAGACCAAAAAGAACAATCTCTTTTCCAATTAATTTTTACTGGTCCTATTACAAAACCAAAAAACAGAAACAATTTCCAAATTGGCTCAAAAATTTTACTCCAACTGTGCAACATTTAATCCACCACCCTTGCGGTCTTGGAATCATGGGAAGTGAGATGAAGATAAAACCAGAAAGTGAAACGATGCGGAGAAAAAAATGCTGAAAGCACAATATTGAACAAAACATTCATATGACTAAAATCAGCTTCGGCTGATGGATGGACCCATCAGCCGCCATTATATCTCAATTTTTGAGGTTACAATGGCTAATCCAAACCATTCAATGTGTTCTCCATACTGAAATTTCATTGGAGACCAAATTTTACATTCAATGTGTTCTCCATACCACCCAGATGGCCCCGAGCAGTTTGGATGGTGGGGAAGGAGCCTTGTCCTGTAAACCTACTGTACTTGAATGCTGTACTTTTTAATATTTCTAATTAGTGCATAAATTTTTTCTGTTTCTCAGCTATAATTGATACAAATCAGACAACAGTTGGATGAGTATCAGAGTATGTCATAATTATTTTTTGAATTTATCTTTGGTACATAAAATGAATGGAAATTCTTATATTCAATGCATCAAAGAAATCATATGTCACACTACAAAATTGGTCCAATGTTATTCCTACAAGTCCCGCATGATGCTAAAGAGTAGTAATAAAAATTTGAAGTCACATACCAGAACTGCCAGGAAATTATTGAAGCGATATCACAAGATCTGTTAATCCTTGTACTGACTATTGGAGTTAATTTTATTATTTTCATTGATTTTCACAAAAGAGACACAGAAAAATTAAGCAGACTGCTTCTGTTTAAGAGCTCTCCATCCAATGTCCCGTCTGAAGAACCCTTCGGGCCAATCTATGGCCTCCACAGCATCATAAGCCCTCTCTTTAGCCTCCTCTATAACCTTGCCCCTTGCCGTGACCCCTAAGACGCGGCCTCCAATAGCAATAAAATTTCCATATGCATCCAGACCAGTACTCGCATGAAAAGTCTTGACCATTGGAACAACTGTCTCAACTTCTTCAATGTTTTTTATTACTGTGCCCTTTTGGTAGGAGATAGGATAGCCCTTGCTTGCCATTACCACAACCAAAGCAGGTTCAGACGACCAAGCTAGCGAGACCTGACCTAGCTGACCCCTGCAAGCTGCTAACAAAACTTGGGCCAGGTCAGACTCTAAACGCATCATCAATACCTGTTTGTAGATAGATAAATAATGATCAGTGATAAAGCTAGCATGACAAAGGGAAAGTTTACTAAAAAAAAACTAAATGTATGGAAAAAAAATCAATAGCACTAAAAAAAAATATAGGTTACCTCACTTCAAGGTCCCATATTTAAAAACAATTAACTTCATAGAATTCAACTTTTTCATTGAATCAACAACTCATACCCCAGATTTAAACCAATTGGCTTCACAAATACAATCTAAGAATTCATTGGACTGAACTTGGTTCAATTCCATCTCTGCAACGAGTTAAGGAAAAACAACAATTACATCACTAGTTACTTTATCGGGTTTGTATGACTGAATATGGAAAGTCAGGGTATTATGTATACACTGACAACAAACAAACAAAGAAAAAGAGGAAGTAATCTCTAATCACCACTGGAATTTGAATGGTATCATGATTTCATGGTACCTGCAATTCTGCAAACACCAAACAGGCAATTCTGTATGAAGGTGGAAAGTATAAATCCATCATCTGTATCTATTATTTATTAATAGAATTTTCTTCGCCTAGGGTTAATCAATAACAAAACAGATTACTCTAATATATCAAATATCGATAGCAATGTCTTTTGACATAACATAGCTAAATGATTTCACTACCTGACACTCTGGGTCACCAAAACGAACATTATACTCAATTAACTTAGGCAAACCCGTCTTCTTCTCAATCATAAGACCAGCATATAATACTCCTATAAACTTGCAGCCTTCAGCTGCCATTCCCTTTACCGTAGGTCGAATTATCGTCTCCATTACCACTGACTGGAGATCTTTGGTCAGTACAGGTGCTGGAGAGTACGCACCCATGCCTCCTGCACATTGTAACTTTTCAATTATTCAAATTCAATGTAGCAGTGCACACAGAGACCAGATCCTCACACAAGTAACTGGTATAGCCCTCACCCATGATTAGAAGGAGGTGAACAGAACACAGGTGACCAGCGACAAGGGACTGGTACAGTGGTACATACTCAATTAATAAAAGTGAGTAATGCTGAAATGAACATCATCCGAACAAAACTGTTGCAACCACATTAAAACCCAGAAGAAGGGATAACTTAAAAATAGAGACCATTTAAAATTACCAGTCTGAAATCCTTAATAGAACATCCCTAGTACCAAAACAATATATGTATAAATAAACACAAGATCTGGGATAAGATCCAAGAATCAAACTCTAAACCCTGAAATTTACCTGTGTTGGGTCCTGTATCTCCATCACCAACCCGCTTATGATCCTGAGCAGATTCGAGGAGCAAGGCAGTCTCTCCATCAACCAAAGCAAAGAAAGAGACCTCCTCTCCTTCTAGAAATTCTTCTATTATAATCTGTGACCCAGATGAACCAAATGAACCCTGAACCAGCATCGAGTCAATGGCACTAATGGCCTCACTCAATTTCATGGCAACCACAACTCCCTTCCCAGCTGCTAGCCCATCAGCCTTGACAACAATAGGAGCACCTTGTTCTTCAACATATGCTTTGGCATCATCAGGGTTTGTAAATGTTTGGTACTGCCCATGTTGAAAACAAATTTACTTAATGATAATGAGATAGAGTAAAGTTTTTTTTTCTCAAAAGTAGCCTCATAAGTCAAGTAGCAAAGGAGTGCAGCTATAACTAATAAGATGGGAATTAATCCAATTTGCAATTCTGGACAATAAGCCCATATGAACTATTTACCATGTAATTACGTATCACTTTGGCAAGTCATAAGTAACTTAATTACCTGCTTTGCGCCTTCCTATACATTAAACCCCTGACATCAAGCAAGAAACTCACTAACAGTATAGGTCTGGAAGCGCGATTAAACTAAACACCAATTGACCTGTACTTGCCTTAAAGGCTTAAACCTTAATTTTCTATTAGGTCTTCAATACTTCAATTTCAATGATGAAAAAAAAATTGCAATCCATGATATAAGCAAATAAATTACCTTAGCAGTAGGAATCCCATATTTATCACACAATTTTTTCATGAAATTTTTTGAACCTTCTAGGGCTGCAGCCTCTGCCGAGGGCCCGAAAGTAGGGATTCCAGCATTAGAAAGCTCATTGACAAGGCCTGCCACTAATGGGGCTTCAGGTCCCACAACCACCAATCCCACACCCCACATGCGACAGAAAGAGGCAACAGCTGCACTGTCAGAAATGTCTAAATTGGTTATACAGGTGGCATCCCCTGATTGGGCAATCCCAGCATTGCCCGGTGCACAAAACACAGCATCACATGATGGAGATTTTCTCAAAGCATAGCAGAGTGCATGCTCCCTCCCGCCTTCACCGATTACCAGTACTGTTACTCTTTCTTCTATAATACAAAAAATCACAAGGAAAGATATTCCAACTAAAAAATATAGTATTCATTTTCATAACACAAAAAAACCTCAAAAATGTTGAATAATAATCAAATATTGTTCTTATAAATAATATGTTGAAATTTGGAATAACCAATGCTTACCAGAAGGTTTTGTATTGGCCTTCCCATTGCCGTGGCTAGAAAAGCTTTTGAACCGATCAAATCTCAAAAATTTGGAAGATCTAGAAAATAAGTTTCTACTGGAAAAACTGGCATTGGATGTAGAGATGCCTTTGCAGGATAGGTAAATAGGAAAAGATATTGATGAAGAACCGACTCCATTTAAGTTACTTTTGACAACCACTCGGTTTGACGAAACGCTTTTGCGTAATGCAAGCGAACTCCCAGCATGACAAGCCGCGCAAGCCATATAATTGCTAATTCTGTATAAATTGATCATACAAATTTAAATTAATCTCAATACTTCAATTGTTTGACTGGTTTTATAAATGACCATTTCTGTGCGGCATTTCTACAAACACCACTAGTGCATGTACATGCAAACTCTTTGACGGTTATTAGAGAGCCCATTTTTTAGCACCTTTTTACAGGACACGCTTGAGTTGCTCAGCTGGGGCCCGTGGAGTAGCAATTCACTTCACTAGATGCTGCACCAGCTCAACTAAAGGAGAGACACGGTTTCAAGGCAAAGGGAAGGAGAGCTAGAGAAAGAGAGAGAGAGAGAGGAGATGCTTTATTAGACTTGTTTCCCCTCTGGAGGAGGAGAGGAGGGAGGCTGGAGTCCGTGGGTTTTAAATGGAGAATTGGAGATATATAGGAGGCAAACTGGCAAACCGGCATAGCGTTTTTGTCTTTGGCGATGAATTAATGATCACTACTTCACTAGGCAATGTTATTCAATATTCACAATCCAAATAACAGATTTTAAATTAATTTAAATAAAAATCAAAAGTTTAGAAAATTAAAATATGGATTTATGATTTATCATAAAGATGGCTTAACAACCAATTTTCGTAATCTCTAAAATTTATCTGATTTTACATAAAAACCATTATTAATTTAGATAGTTATAATTTGAAATTATTTAATAGACAGCTGAATATACTTTAAATTTTTATTATTTTTATCTGCGAGATATATGCACCGTAAGATCATACCATCAAGGTTGAATTTAAACTTAAAAGGTTATTATTATTAATGCATGTTGTCATAAATTCATAATAAATAATTGTCAAGTGATATTTTTAATAACTGCTAAGATAATGTTAAGACTAACTAGAAACTATTAATGACTGCATATATTGCACAAAATTAATTAGTTATTCTTAAAACATCTAGAATTCATTAGACTCACATTTTGGGGCGGGTTTTTTAAAAGTTGGTATATATGTGTTTCATTAATTACAAAGATCTCTATATTTCAATTTCAACAAAGAGAAAATTTTATGTAGAAAGCATTGCTCTGATTATTAAATCAACATGACAACATCTACTTTTAGAAATACAATAACAAGTTCTTTCCTTTCAAGAGAGATATGTTGTGTTAAATCGTTTGATGATCAAAATGAAAGTCTAAACCCGAAATAGAGAATTACTTACCATCATCCCACAGATTCCATCATCCCATCATTCTCAGATCTTCATTAATTATCTAACATTCTCATTAATAGAGAAGTCTAAGAGATGAGAAATCATCTCCATCATTCTTATCTCCTCTTTATTTTTCTGGTCTCATTCTTATTAATAGAAAAGTTCAAAGGATGAAAAATCATTCACATCATCCTCATCTCTTCTCTTCTTTTTTGGCCTCATCTAGCACCTATGTTATTCTCACATAGCACTGATCAGAAACAATATTAAGAGAAAATTTGATTGGAACGGAGAAAAAATGAGTCATAGGACATGCTCAGACTCGGAGCGAGCATGTCAGTCGGATGTCGGATCCAATATGCTGGCTCGGGCTAACCCTTCTTTTTTACAATGTCACGTCTTGTCTCGTCAATATGCAATATCCGACCTTACCCTTCTTTATTTCCAAGATATTATTATTTTGGACGGAAATACTGGAATTAACGAATTAGAATTTGAATATAGTAATCGATGTCCTACGACTTGTAGACCAATATCCGATCCATTATTTTATTCTCATCTATCTTAAATTCTTAATTCTTATATTAACTCATCATCCTCATTAACCTATCGAAGTGGTTGTTCTAGCAATTCAAATTGGTAAAATACCAGTACATACTTGCTCGCTCTGTATAATGTATAATGGTAGTATTAATTAATTAAAGAGTAAGTATGGTTGAAAGCTAATTGTCTTAGAAAAAAAACTAATTGTTCTAGTTCTGTAATATAATTGTTCTAGTTTTAAAAACTAATTGTCTTAGTTTGTTTTGAAAAACATGTTCACCCAAGGAAAAGAAAATTAATTGTTCTATAAAAAATAGCTAATTGTTCTAGTTCGTATACATAATTGTTGTAGTTACTAGGACAATTATTCATATTATGTAGGATAATTGTTTATAGAGATAATTAGATTTATGCCATTAGAAAATTAGCCAATTTGATATATGCCATTGTTAAATTGCTAATTAGATTTATGCCACTCTAAAATTGTCACAATTAGATTTATGCCATTATTTTTTTCCAAAACAGAATAAATTCTATAAATGTCGTCCTCAAATTGTCATTATTTTTAAAAATTTCCAAACTAACCTTTTGAAAATTAACCCTAAGATAAAATAGCGGCAGCGTTGAGAATATCCACAGTTTTGTGCTTCATGTTTGATATGATTTGTATGAAGGAAATATGTATCAGTCAATATAGATAGTAAAAATATACGTCGTTGTTTAATATATTACTTTATAAAAGTGATTAGCAACTTACATGGCAAACAAAGACCAAGGTGAACGTAGAAATATTTTCAAAAATACAACTTGTCAATTTCAAATATGTCACTATTTTTATGAATTAGGATCATAAAACTGATTATTATTATTTTGTATTTGGCTAAAATTTTTTTATTGATATGTAGTGGCATAGAAATAATTTTTTATTTTGTAATGGTATTTTTTAGAATTTTAAAATTTAATAATGATATATTCAAAAGGGTATAATGGTCATATTAATTGGGCGATGGCATAAAACTAATTTTAATGTGTTATAATGGCATAAAAATAATTAGTCATTTAGTGATGGCATATCTCTAATTTCAAACTTTTGAAGTGGCATAAATCTAAATCACCCTTGTTTATATTATGTAGGACAAAAATAGAAAATCCAGGGGACGAGAGGATGAGCACAAAAATAGAAAATTCAGAGGATGAGAACAAAAATAAAAAGGTAGTTAGAGCTTAATTAATCACATTCTAAAAATAGAAACTCATTTTTCAGGAGATGATGGGGATGAAGAATATTAGAGATGATCCTTATCAGCCCCGCTAAAAAATATTCTCAAATAAAAATGGACTGAACACATACGGATGCATAATTGGGGAGGCGTAAAAATATTAATTTTTGCATAATTAGCATTGACATGCCCGCAATTTTAATTTTATCACAACTTCAATACGTTCATTTTATACGAGACAAATCAAATTATAATGAAAAGATATATAGCAGTATTGTAACAATTAAAGAAAACAGAAAAAAGAGCAAAAAAATATCACCATAATATCCTTTTTGAAAAGAATATCATTATATATATTATCGACTTCTGTCGATCTTCGTGCCTTGCAGTTAGAATCAATCTTCCACTCGTCCCCATCTTTGTTTCCACAAGTATTCAATGATAGAAAGGAAGGGTTGTTGTGCACGCGATAAGGTTTTATGCGATCCAACTTTGAACCACCTCAGATCCTCTCCATCAAGAGATTTTTTTTTTTTTTTTTTGGGAAAATTCTGCCTTGAGTACAATTTCTAAATTGGACTTTTCATCTCAATCATTCATTTCCAAAAAAGATTAATTCATTAGCATTCATGAACGATTTATAATCAAAGTCCGATTTAGAAATTGGTTCTCATGACAGAATTTTCCTTTTTTTTTTTTGGTTGATAGGGCGAGGTGAATATAAACCATCACTAAAATTTATAGCCGGAGTGTAGATTCCATATATTTTAAAAAAAATGAAATTTCTTTATTATTATCTCGAGATTTAATTTAGAATTTTGCATTTATTCAATAAAAATGTTCTGTGAGAAAAAAAATGCTTTAGTATTCTTTAATTTTTTCTATAAAACATTTTACGAAATCATAAGTAGTCTACTTCGACTTTGAGACTAGATCAATGAATAACAAAATATTAATGTTTACAGGAAGAGAAATTGTCTAATACATTCCTACTATAAAAAGGGAAATTTTAAATTAAGCAGTGCAAAGAAATCTAGAAAAATACATGTGCCATCTAGATGAGTCATGGGGAAGTGCATATCTGCTTTTTCTTTTGGGAGTGTAGAGCTTCTAGAATGTTTGTATATCCTGCACTATCATTTATTTATGACGTATTTTCATTCATGCATTAGGTTATCAATTTGATTATTGAATATATAAAAATCAATTTTGTTGACCTTCACAGACAATTAGAAAAAAGTTGAGCTGGTTCTCTCTATGTATAATCTAGATAATATTTATTCTATTTACACTTGTTAGAATCAACCATGCTCTCAGCGATTTAGATGAGGCCATGAGGGGCTCACGAGCCTAAAAAAGACATATTCGTTGAATATGATTTCAAATAAAATGATTGTATTCTTCAAAAAGAAAAATAAGATGATTGTAGGGTAAACCAACTTTTTTTTTTCCGAGGAGGTTAAAATAACATATTTGTTGTTCTCTTATGTTAAATCACTCTCTTTCCCAATTTCAAAGCATCTTAGAAAACTAATGAACATGTTGAGCATCTCTCTTTTCATCAACAAATAACAATTAGTTGAGAGAAAATGAAGAAGAAACTGATTGGTATTCAAAACAAAAGTCACCACAATTAGAGTTAACAAGTCTAATTGTGAAATTCAAAAAAAAAAAAAAAAAAGTCTCATTGTGGTGACTTTTGCTTTGGATACAAATCAGTCTTATTCTTAAATAAAAAAGGCCCAAAAATAAGAATTTAAAATTTGAACCAGACTAAACCCAAACATAATTTTTTGAAACAAAGTCCGTTGGGCCCGTTTCTATTGCTAGAAACAGAAGTTTTACACAGATAGACTACGCTCAAACATAAAAGCCCGTTTTAATTTCTATTATTACACGGACCAAGCTATTAGTGGACTAGGGGAGAAGAGAAGAGACGCCTTTCGCGGTTTCGCCTCTTTTCAACGCCTCTCCTTGATCGAAAGTCGACCTAGATCGATGCGTATGCGATTTTAAGGTACTGCCTAGGGTTTTGTTTTGCGAATTAGGTTTCGGAGCGTTGATGAGAGGCGAGTATTAATGCATTTCTGTAATTTATATTTTTATGTTGATTTTATTACCACTAGACGTCGATTATGAGAGAATTGATTGACCTCACTTTCGGTTCTTCAAAAGTTAGGAAAAGAAAAAGTTATTTGTCATGAAGTTTGCTCCTATTCTAGGGTATAGTAATCTTTTCTATCCATGTATCTTAGTCGTAAATTTTCTTTTTTCCCTAGCGCATTGAAATTATAAATTTAGTTGTTTCAATTGTTTCCAAATTTCTAAATCTACCTATGACCATCAATAATCCTGATCTATCAGTTATACGAAAAAGAAAGTTATAACAATACAAACAAAATTATTACTTTTGTATCAGTGATGAGATATTACCCTTTTTTTTTTTTTTGCAGTATATCAATTAGGACTTGCAATCATGGACCATTCAACCAGCAAATCATGTAAAAATGCAAATCATGACGACAAATCGCTGCTACATTGGACCCAGTGGCAGCTACTGGACTCGATTCTTCCAACTGGTGGCTTTGCACATTCTTTTGGTCTTGAATCTGCTTTGCAATCAAACCTCATAAAACAACCTGAGGACCTGAAGCCCTTTATAATCCAAGTATTAGACAACACCGGCAGCCTCTTCCTCCCCTTTGTACACACATTAAACAAGTCCCCTGATACTGAAACATGGACACGCCTTGATAATCTCCTAGAAGCAACCCTGACCAATGAGATTGCCAGAAAGGCCTCTGCTACCCAGGGCTCGGCATTGTTACGAGTTGCCGCCTCAGTATTCCGTGAAATTGCTGAGCTGAAATTAATAAGAGAGAGGTTTATTGGGTCGGGTCTGGTTTTCTTCCACCATGCATGCGTGTTTGGTCTCCTCACTGGGTTATTGGGTTTTGACGGGAGGATGGCTCAGCGTGCATATATATTTATGACCATGAGAGATGTTCTTTCAGCAGCCACCAGACTGAATGTGGTAGGGCCAATTGCAGCTTCAGTTTTGCAACATGAGATTGCCTCGGCAGCAGAGGGAATTGTGGAGAAGTGGAGGGATCGTAATGTGGAGGATGCTTGCCAGACAAACCCATTACTTGACACGGTGCAGGGTTGCCATGCCTACCTGTTCTCTAGGTTGTTTTGTTCTTGATTGATGGTAAGCTTTTTGTCTCTTGGTTAATGTTTATTACCATAACACTAATAAAACTGGTATAAACTTTAATGCTTATGGAATTCTATGGTAACTGTTATGAAGAAAAAAAAAAGAGAGCATTGCATAGATTATGGTGTGTGTTGATTTTCACTTTGATTGTTCAAATAAATGGCCTATGAATTGATACAACTCTTACGGAGTCTATATGCTGAAATTTCATGTAAAGAATAGCACAGGTTGGTTTTGATGGTGTTTTGTGTTCTGGAATTTTTGATAGAATATAGCTGTTGTAGTTTAGCACAAGACATTGTTTTCTGATCTTGACAAAAATAACAGGATTGGCTTATAACATGGCTGGTTTTTTATACCTTTAATTTTATTTGAAGAGCAAACTTATTTGTAGAAAATTTCAAGAGCAAACCATTTAGATGCAGATATAAATATGTTCAATGGTGATACTACCATATTTTTATATTATTATCATTAAGTTTCGGCTTTTTAAAACTGGTTATTGGCATTAGATGGTAAATTGTATTAGGCTGATTTTGTAAAGTTAGCAAAACTTTCTTGTTCTTACATGGGAATGAAAAAATATTTGTTGTTTTAATATTTTTTTTTATTGAAAAGGGGTTTTAGTCATTTGTTCGCATATTATGAGAGGATTATTTCTTATTTAGTTTTTTGTATAGTTGTTTCAAACATTCTCATTAAGCTAGGAATTTATTTTTCAATTCAACATCTGGCATGTTCTATGCAGTGTAAGCATTATCTTTTCTGTGTTTTCATTATACTGACCAATCTTTCGTTAGTTTTCCTAAGTGATGTTTCATCCTATATATGCAGGGTCATTGGACAGGTTTCAAGCATACTTCATTCTGAGCTTAAAGGTTCTTTCATCAGGTACAATGTTGGGAGTTGAAGTCAATTTAGTACAAACTAAGATGTCCTTCAGTAGAATTCCATTTATTATTGGAAAATTGTAAAGCACAAGGCTTTCCATTTGTATGTGTCTATTTAAGCATACAAATCACAGAACAAGAATATCTGTGCGATTATTATGGTTTAACTTCCTTCCAATGGAAGTATTCCTGCACGATTTAAAGTCGCTATACTATTGAAACAAGGTGACTGCCAAAACAAAATCATTTCTGTTTCTCCCTCATATGTCTGTCCGAGCATTTAAATTATACAAAACTAGCATATACAGGCTACTATATACTCTTCCAACTTTCTTTCAATATGAAGGAAATTATTTTTTGCACTATCCAAAGTTGCTATATTATCAAAATGCTTTTACTTTCTCTCCTTCATAACAGAATCACTTCTGCTAGGCACTGTTACACATCCTACAAACAAACTTAATTGGCACATCTTCAGCATCTTTAATATTTGAACACCTTGTATGTTGCCACACACCACACACATCACATGCAAGCATCCTCTCTCCATCATCATCCTTAGCCCCACATACACAATCTACCATCCACTTCTCCACTCCTCGTTCCATTCGGTAAATTCCTAATTTTCTTCTACCTCCATAGCATCTTCCGTTGATGAGTGCATTCCCTCTAGATCCAAACAATAGTTTGACTTGAGTTGTCTCACTAGCCACCTTGCAGTCCAGAAGCTGGTCGGCTTCAAAATTTTGATGGATCAAATATGTTTCCTGAAATGCCTTTGCTGCTTCTGCCTTGAGATCTGATACTGTTGCAGTTACAGGTAGTGTGAGAATCTCTGGGGGACAAATTGAGTCCTTGTAGTGGTCAACAGGCTCTATGTTACAAGCTATTTGAATTAAAAAAGAGTTGGAGATAGGAAAATCATCTGCTTTGTTATAATGCTTGATCAGATGCTTGGAATTGAGCAGTTTAGTGGCAGAGAGACGAGCAGAGTCAAGTCTTGTCATTGGGTTGTACCCATGCATTGTTTGTGGGTTAAGAAGTGCATTATAGAAGTACTGCAGGTCATTTAGAATATGCACCTTTGGCAGCTTATAAGTTAGAGTAACTTGAGAGCCATGGTAGTCCTTCACAGCTGCTTCAAGCCTGAGACTGAAATGAATTTAGTACAGATTATAGAAATGTAGAAATTTTTTTAGCTTTTCAATAAATAAAACATGAAAATAAATATTAAAGTACCAACCTATATTCAACAGAACCTGTCTCTTTGTTTCGCCTCATAACAACAACTTTTCCATCTTCTGTTGTTTTTCCATTCAAATGCTTTAGGCAGTATTTAAGCAGCTCTATTGAGCCAACTGACCTACTAGTTGCACCTTTCAGGTTCTTCCAAGAGACCCATTGTTGTGCATTAGTTGCTTTAAGAACCTTCAGAATTTTGTCAAAAGAGCTCCTTACGTCTTCGGCAGACCATGTACATGGTTCAACAAGAGCTTGTTCCTGTACAATAGATAAAGCTTTGCTTTTTTTAGTTTGCCATCCTAACAAACTGCTGATAAAACTGAAAAGATCTCGAATTGTGACTAGGGATTTGTCTGAGAGGAATTGGTAGAGAGCAATGGTATTCTGTAATTGGCTTCGCGGGGAACGGGAGTTGGAGAAAATGAGTGAAAGAGGCTCAGTCGAGAGGGATTTGAGTGCTTCTCTATAGGCTTCAATTGTGAGACCAAAGCTTCCAGTGCCAAATTCATATCCCCAGTTGCTGTACCAAGGATGCCCATGAATGATTGCATGAAGAAGGCGATATTCCATGCTGTGTTTCTTTGATATATCCATCACTGTAATTTTTCTGCCATAACAAGAGAAAAAATATGTAACTTACAATACTTGTAATATATATACATTTTGAAGACGAGCTGTGCAAATTGGTGAGTTAATATGTTATTGGTCACTAATTATTCTTATTTTTGTAGAATGAAGGATTGTTTGCTGGAGTTGTTTTGTAAAGCTTCTGATCTGCGTATCTTCTGTAACTCAAATAGATATTATTACTTCCGACTTCAAAACTAATGCCATTATTGTGGTAGCTTGTTGGACCAATTCTTAGATCTCACCCGACGACAATTGTACAATTTGGACTGTATTTCGAACCTATCACATGTTATGGAAATGAAACAAACGGATCCAATTGGATAGTGGATGGTAGGGATTTATAATAGCACTGAATATTGGCTATGTACACCCTAACATCTTTTCAACGACTAACAACAGTTTCTTTCAATTGATATTAACATGTTTACTAGGCTGATAATCTTACCCAAGATCAATTAGCATTTTTTCCCAAAAATGCGTTTTAAAAAATGTCAATTATTTTTGAAGTTCGTCTTGAGATTATGTATCTTTCAGTTCTATTAGCATTAAACAATGTGCAATGCAAAAAAAAAAAAAAAACTGTAAAGATTGTTTATTTTCTACGAGAGGATCGTTGGCACTAGTAAGATTACAAGTTCGCAAGCATATGTACACTGCATATAGTGCCCCTACAGTAGCTACAAGCATTAGCTTCAGAAACTACTTGGAATTATTTTATTATGCATCTCAATCCTTTTCTTTCTTGTATTTCTTTTTCTTCTGCTGTCTGTTTCTATATATTTTTTTCCACCTTTTTCTTATTTTTTTCACTATAGTTCTTTTTCTTCTCTCGCCCTTTCCATTTTTTTCACTGGTTTCCCCTTTTTGCCTCATGGAAAGGTACAAGAGAATTGGGAAAACCCACAAGTGGTCAACCACCGGGTACATGAATAAAATTAGAAAATTAGAGCAATACAAAATATACAATTCGGGATTTAGAAGCTATTATCTAATCTGCTAAGTAAATAGGTGCTAATGTCAAGTTCAAGTAGGCCTAAAGCTTCAAGAATGTATTATGAATGGCAATTTTATCAAACTATATACATAGGTAATAATAACAATCTCCTGAATTAATTAGTAGAATCCAAAAGACACCTCACCTGACTCTGAGCAGTCGGCAGAGGCGGTCCCAAAAATTCATTATATCATAGCCATTCACTATTTGTGAACCCCCTTCTAAGCCATTGATTCTGACGAGATGGCCATAGCCATTAGAATGTACAATTCCATGCAATAGATGGCTAGTATCTTCGATCCGAGAATATTCTGGTTCTTGCAAACTTTCTACATCTATCTTGCAATTACATGACAAACACCTGTTACTGACAAATCAACAGCATGAGAAATCACAATGTAACACTTTATTACTGAAAATTATACTAATTTTGCATTAAAAAAAAAAACCCACATACAACTTACCTTGACTCCGAGAGATCTAGCGTCGAGCCGCAGTATATACATAACCGAGGACAAACCTTGAATTGGCTATTGCTGTTTCGAATTATAAAATGGTACCGTTTCGCACAAACCGGGTGCCGACCCCAACCTATAAAAAATTAGTAACAAACATCAAAACTCAAGGACATGAATAATTGAAAAATAAAAGGCCGGGATTGATTCCTCACTGACCTACCACTCGGCAATGGTCACAATAAATCTTCCGGCACCTATCCACATCCTCCTCTACCACCTCAAGCGTCAAAACCGATGGATCTGACGTGGCACGGCGTGGTTGGTTGACACGGAAGTTCATCTGCCACGTCATCATCTCGTCCAGAGCCGAGGCTGCGACGAGCCGTGCGTGCCGTGACAAAAAGTGTCGGACATTGATCCTGAAGGGGCCCGTGTAAGGCTGATCTGGCGTGGAGGAGGCGAAGGTGAAGAAATCGCATAGATCGGCTCTGACTCGAAATTTGATCCTCTTAACGGGTCGAGGGTTGACCGTCATGGTGGATTGCGATTTCGTGCAGGTAAGGTGTTTGTTGAATTGCCTCAACGGGCTAATAAATTAGAAAGCGTTTCAATTGTTGGGGAAGTTTTAGGCGGGAGCTGAATTGGAGAGAGAGAGAGAGAGAGAGAGGGAAATAAGAAAATATTGCCGCCTTAAAATTGGGGTTTTTGTAATATAAAGAGAGATGGAGGTCGGTTCAATGAAAAATTGAAAATGGAAGGACGATTAGGCATGTGCTGATGTCAGACGGATGTTGATCCTTATCTAGGTGACTACGTGTCGGACTGATATTTGTCTTTAGGCAAGGAAAAAGGTTTGACTAATATTTGATACTTTTCCTGTATATATATGTGTGGTGGGTCATATGAACGAGCGACAATGACTCGGCACATTTTTAAAAGAAATATTTTGGCACGGAATTTTGACGGCCCTCTCTGTTGGGTTTAAGGAGTATGGGCTTGGGCTTATTGGGCGGAATTACTAAATTGAACTCAATTTCGGCCTGAATTTTGATGCATTAAATACTAATTGGAGTTCACCTCTGAGCAATACAATTGATGAACTTCTGTTATTTTTTCCTTGATTTGATTTGTCTAATTTTGTTATAACAGCTAACGTGCAAATAATGGCACTCCGGTCTGGCAACGGGTGTGCAGTTACTGGTACATATTGAAGATACTTAAGATCTTGTACTAGGCTGAAAAAAAAATTTGGACTAGTTTTGGCGATATTGTAATATAAAACATGGTCTTATCTAATTAAAAACATTTATATATGTACGTAGAGATGACATGATTGGCTTGTTTAGAGAAAAGAGAATATTGTATAATACTCTAAATTGACTGTGTGCAATCGATGATACAATATACTTGTAAAATTGAAATATTTTATTTTTACACTAATGCAAATTGTGGCTAGTCTTACGTGAATGGGGAATTTGGTGATTTATGAGGGCGCCGATATGTAGGTAGGTTAGTCGCATGTAAATCAGGATGGTATTTCTTGTTTTATTATTGATTAGAGAAATTGCTCTCAAGAATGTCAGACAAATTCATCGCTTATCCTTATACTGATAAACAAGACTCTGGAATAGGACGTTATAGAGAAATCAACTAACTTTAAGATTTAAGTTGTGGTAACCAAATTAAGCAAGTTACTAATGTTTCAGTCCAGACTTTGAATGATTTTATAAGACAACAGTAGTTATATGAGCAATAAGTTTTCAATGATCTGAGGTTAATTTAATCTCTTAACTGTGAATAAAAAATAAGTTCAGGGAACAATGGAGAACAATGGCTTTTGGTAAGGCAAGTTGAGAGTATACTGCAGCTCACAACCCAAATAGGTTGGGCCAAGCAAGTTAAGAGTCATCTTAGGTAGAACCTGACACCAGGGTCCCACTTTACCAGTACCAGTATATGAGGATTGCCTATTTATCTTTACTGGGTTCTCATACATGCCAGAGAGTGAAACACCAGTTGGTAACATTACGACAGTTTTTTAATCAAGTAATTAATTGAACCTAGTGGTTTATACTTGTCTCTTTTAGATTAACTTCAAGGCTTTATATTGCAGTTGTACCCATTCTGATCAAGTTAGGAAGATTTTTATCAAAAATAATATTAATTTAGCGTATTTGATGTACCCATTCTGATCAAGTTAGGAAGATTTTTATCAAAAATAATATTAATTTAGCGTATTTGATGTATTTGGTAGAACACAATTGCAATTTACAAAGAACATTTCAAGTTGCTTTACTAGTAATAATGGGCGTACAGAATTTCTAATTTTTTCTTATAGGGAACTTTTAAAGGTAATGTGTTCGGTTCAAATCCAAGGAAGGCCCTTTTCCACTAAACTCAAATCTTATGCTTTGTTTTTCAAAACAACAGCTAGTCATAATATGCTCCAGCCTGTAGGTTATTATACAAGCTTCAATCTACAAATGGCACAATACACTATAAAAAGCCAGATACAAGGTACATGTTTTTGAGGATTAGAAATCAATGTTTACCAGTAGAAAGTTTATTTATTATTGGAAAAAGTAGAGCACAGGTCATCTATTCATACTACAGGTCATCTATTCATAAATTACTGAACTATCTTACAAAGTCAAAATAATTCTATTCAACTTACTTCAGACAAAAAATAATTACAAGTTGGAAGCATGGGGATGCTCCATCAGTGAAGAACTAGTGTCATCTCTCTTACAAAACAACATCACTTCTGCAAGGACTGAGACACCGACTGCAAACATACTTTTTTGGCACAAATATTTCATCAATTTGTGAACACCTGTTATGCCGCCAGACACGACACACATCACATAAAATCATCATTTCTCCATCATCATCCCTTTCGCCACATGCACAATTGACTGTCCACTTCTCCATTCCTCGTTCCATTTGGTATTTTGCTATTTTTTCCTTACACCTTCCTCTGATGAGCACTTCCCTACGAGATCCAGCATCAACCCCCTCTGACTCCACAAGATCTTCAGCTTCAAATTTATCATAGAATAAGTACGTCTCTTTAAAAGCCTTTGATGCTTCATTTTTTATATCTTCCCCAGTAGCACTTGTAGGTAAAGTGAGAATCTCTGGGGGACAAACTGGGTCTTCATCGGCGTCATCCACTTGAATATAACATGTTCTTTGAACATATGAGTCAGTCAGAATAATATCATGTGCTTGGTTATAATGCTTAATGAGATGCTTGGAGTCAAGCAGTCTTATGGCAGCGTGACGGGCAGCTTGAAGTCTTGACACCGGCTTGTAAGCATGCGTTGTTTGTGGGTTCAGAAGCTCATTATAGAGGTATAGAAGATCACTTAGAATCTGCTCTCTAGATGACTGATATTTCTGAGCTTCTGGTGCACTGTGGCTGTCCTTATGCACAGCTTCAAGCCTGAAATTCACGTAGTATAGAATACAAAAATAGGTAATTTACAATTATATTTCTTATTTTATTTACTCTGCAAGTTTGAAAAATACTGACCTGTATTCAACAAAATGAGACTCTTCATTTGGCCTAGCAACACTGTTTTCCCGTCTTTTGTCTTACCAGCCAAATGCTTCAGGCAGTAGTCAACCAGCTTTGGCGATACAATTGAACCACTCGTGGCACCTTTCAGAATCTTCCAAGAAACCCATTTCTCTTCACTAACAGCTTGAAGAACCCGTAGCATTCTGTCAAAAGAGTTCCTTAATTCTTCATCTGACCATAGGCATTTGACAGAACCTTGTTTCTGTGCAATAGATTTAGTTTTGCCTTCATGTCGCTGCCTTCCTAGTAAATCACTAATAAACCTGAAGAGATCTCTGACTGTGTCCAGGTTCTTATCTGAGAGAAACTGGTAAAAAGCAATGGTACTCTGTAGGTTGCTTTGTGGGGAACGTACAGTGGAAAATAGGAGTGAAAGAGGCTCCGTAGAGAGGATTCTGAGTGCTTTCTTATAGACTTTAAATGTTAGACCAAAGCTTCCTCTGCCAAATTTATAATCCCACTTGCTGTACCATGGATACCCATAAATGATGGCATGAAGAAGCCGGTATTCCATTTTGTGCTTCTTTGAGACATCCATAACTGATACTTTCCTGACACAATAAGAGGGAAAAAAAGGTACTTGTCAATATTTGTAAAATGCATTGTTTTGGAGGCAACCTGTATAACATGTTTAGATTTTAGAGTATGAAACTGGGGCTACAGGTTATTCTAATCCTACACTAAGAAAGAACAGTTTGCTGGAGTTATTTTGAAAACTTATGCATCCTTGGGCCTTTTGTAACTTATTGTCTAATACAAATGTGACAATTTCAATTTCATCCCTAATTAAGTAATTAACATGGCATTGGTGCTATGTTTTGATCTGAGATATCCAATCAAAATTGGTCATCTTGTACTGAATGAGATCTTAATTGAATTGTGAAAGTTAGACAATGTAAACTAAGTTAGACTAGATTGGATAGTGAAGCTCTGATAACAACAGTAGCTATCCATTATCATGACATGATGACCAAAGTATGCTATTGACTCTGTCATGCTTACTGGTCTGACAAGTAACTCTCAAAGAAAAAAGGTTCAACCTAAAGTGTGCTTAGAAAAGAAGCCCAGCTTACTAACTTTCTCTGTCTTCCCTTTCTGATTGCCTATCTAGTTTTTCCCTTCTATTTCTTTTTCTTATTGGAAATTATATAAAAACTAAGAAATTATTCCTATAAAATGGGAACCAGATGTAATGCTCGAATTTGAAAATAGTAATCCAAATGCCAATGAGAAGAAAACCAAGAAGTAAAGCAAAATCAACAATTAGAAAGTTTAGAACTACATTATTTATTTTAATTTATTAGGTAAAACAATCACTGTATCCAGCTCCTATAATCTCAACTATCAGGTATGCACTTCAAACTTCCAAAATGACAGATTTATTGAGCGATGTACAGAAGTAAAAATTACTGTTCCCACTGAGAAGTAGAATATCAATAAACACCTAACCTTACTCCAAGGACCTTACAGAGACAGTCCCAAAACCCCATTAGATCACTGCCCGTCAAGAATTGGGAGCCACCTTGTCTACCATTGATTCTGACAAGATGGCCAAAGCCATTGGAATGGACTACACCATGCAATAAATGGCCAGAATCTTCCCAACACTCCGGTTTTTCTACACAGGTTAAAACTGACTGGCGGTTGGATTGGTCCTGGTTGTTTTGAATCATGAAATGGTATCGTTTGGCAGATACCGGATGTCTACCCCAACCTATGAACCAGTGGAAAATAGCACCCATTGTATACATAGAAGCACATAAATATAAGGCTGGAAATATACTAAGCAAAAGAGACAAATAATAACACTGAAATCAAAACATTATTAGCATATCAAGAAAAGATCACAAACACAAAAAGGCAAGTCAAAAATTGATTTCTTCCATACCTACAACTGCACAATTTCGACAGTGAATCCTGTTGTCTGGCACGAACTGCACATCTTCCTCCACGATTTCAAGCATCACAGCTGGCCGGTCCGACGTGCCACCTCCTGATTTCTCAACAAAGAAGCGCTTACACCACATCTTCATCCCTTTCAGATTTCCGCCACCAGACACAGCCACCGCATGCTGGGACAAGAACTGTTCGACATTGATCCTGAAGGAGCTTATGTAGGGTGGTAGCGAGGGAAGGAATGTGGAGAAATTGCACGAATCTTGTGTGGATTCGAGCTTGATCCTCTTCCTGCTTGGAACTCTTAAGCTCCATGGCGATTGTGATTTCGAGTAATTAGGGTTTTTGTTGATTTTCTCGGCTAATTGAGAGAGAACTTTAATTTGGGAGAAGAAGACTTATAAGGCTTTAGCTTAGGCGGTATTTGAAAATGGAGAAGTGATTTTGAAATTAAACTAAACGGCCGAATTTAATCTCGGTGATGAATTGAGAGCGTCGATCAAATTTGGTACCCTGGTTTCAACGGATATGATCATATCCACGTGGAAAGAGAATATTAGTAACGGATATACGAATTTTTCGATGCTCATTCTGTAAAGTAAAAATGCTTCGGGTCGTTAGAATCACTGAGACAGTGACCCGCCACATACTATGGACTGGGTTGTTCTGCCAGGACTGAAAGTTTTACGTTGTAGCGCGTTGGGTACTTGGGCTTAGCCGCTCAGGAAATTTTTTTTTTTAATGAATGGGCTTACAGAAAAATAATAACATTCTAAGCAGACCAGGCATCCTGTAAAGCAATTTATTAAGCATTTTTCAGTTGAAGGAATTTGTTATCGTAATTTCGTTGCTCTATTATTACCAATATAAATTAAAAATCTAAATTCCAATTAAAAAAATATTAACGTTGGCACAATATTACCATGCAATATTGTCTCCATTATCCTTGCAATATTGTCAATATGACGATGCCAAAAATATATATATATATATTTGCCAATCTGCGAGGAAACCATAAGATGAGTAGTTCTTGATTTGTTTTAGTTTGATTTAGACGAGATTTTCTGTATTTTAATATCTAAACAACGAATTCTATAAATAAAAAATTTACAAAAATTTTTGGTTAATGAATTCTGAGGCCATTGGATTTGAAAATAAGCGCTAAAAAACCAATTAATAGACTAAGTATTTTTCATTTGAAGAAGGATTATCATAACTTTAATTCTCCATTATTACCATTATAATTTATTATAAATTAAATATCTAAGCTCCAAACAAAAAATATGAATTTTGATTTTAATTTATTTCTAATATATAATATAGATTACATCATAATTCCCAAAATTGGAAGTAAAATTTAAAATATTAGAGGTCATCACTCATCATTGTACTTTAGCAGAAAAATGTCGATGGAAGAAAAAGTTAAATTAATTCTCCGTTATTACCAATATTAGAAGTCAATGGAAGAAAAGTTATTATTAAGATAATTTTCTCTCTAATGAAGTCATCATTATACTTTAGCAGAAGGGAGCTTATGATTAACACACCTCTACATATGTAGGCTTTAACAATATGAAAGGAGAGCTAGACGCCAAAGGTTCGACGTTTTTCTAGTCTAGCATTACCTAGGTTGTAAAATAGGGGAATTGCTTGATGTGAAGGCAATGCAAGATTTGGAATTCAAAATGTGGATAATTATACACTAGGGAACTCGGTATGAGGTTAAATCGTAGGTGGTTTGGTTGTATGTCAATCAATATCGATTCTCATTCCTCATTATTGCGCAGAGAATTTCAATTCTTCAGAGTAGCCTTTCCACTTATCCATAAGCTAGACTATAGTATAGAATTTCAACACTACAGTAAATAAGTTAATTTAAAGTTATCTATAGTATATTTAATTTTTTTATGATGCATTTAGAAAATATTTCTACATGTATTGTTAAATTACAAATCAAAATCATAGAAGTATTTTTCTTTTTTTTTTTTCAAATAGTTCACATTAAAAAATTTGTGCAACATATATATCATTTATTAATATATTAAAGTATATGACATAGTCATTCTGACTTTTGCAATAGTCAAATAAGGGGAAAAAAAATCTTTGTCATTTTTGTATAACAAGCTATTCAATTTTAGATGAATTTTCAAGAGGGAAAACCGGAAAATAATAAATAATTTATCGCTAGATAAACACAACATGCAGGTGCGATTTAAATTAATTTAAATTATTATCATGATTCTTTATCTAAATGACATGTTTTGGAAACTCCTATAGTATAATTCCAACCTGTACTTTTGTAAAGTCTATTTCTACGTTATTATATAATTTTCCATACATGCGTTCTCACTTGTCACACCCATAAGCCATTTCCACATGATTCAATCATCACCGGGCGTCCAAAAATGATAAAAAAAAAAAAAATTATAACCTAGTTTTTTAAAAATTTGGATGATATCAATAAAAAAGTCATTAAATGCACCATAAAGACAATTAAAATTGTGAGATGCATACTAAATAATTCATAATTTAAATATTATAATTAATTAACTAACAAAAATTCCCGATCGGACTCTATCTTCCTTGGGAAAATCTCCTAGGTAGATCACATGAGATAATACAACTTTTGTCACATCTTTACTTTTTTACTATCATTGCATAATGTATTTCTCACATAGTGGATCATAACTACAACTGTATAATATAATAATTCTATATGCAATGAGGGTCATGAGTTGCACGATTCAAACAGTTTCATGGCTAAAAAGTTATAGCAAAGTAGTAATCAGGAAAAAGATTAACTTTATATATACTATATCTTGTGCAATTTATTATTATTATTATTATTATTTTAAAGCAACATCAGCTTAGGAATGCAAAGTGTTGCAAGGGTTAAAAAAAGAGAATTACAAGGTTGGTCTTTGTATCTATTCACCTCCAACCAATCATCCTTGTGACTCGCCAAATCACATTAACTCTTTTCTATTGGGCCATCCTTAATTGCCTAAAAGAGGGGATTAAAAAAAAGGCTCTAATTTCCACAAATTCACCCCCATTGTCTCCTTCTTCTAAAGTTCTTAATTAGAAGATTTTGATCTTTGACAAAGACCCCAAGGCACTTAGGGGACCATTAACACAAATTTGGTTTTCAATAAAAAGGGGACTATGAGGTAAATAAAACAAGCAACTCAAGGAAGCAACCATGTCGCATCTTACAAAAGTTTAAACACTTTGTAAACAAATTTATTGAATTCCCTCTTTGGTGTTTTTTTTTTCAATTAAAAAAGTGGTTGCATGTCTATGACAGAAATTCTCTAAAAGAAATTATTTTATTAACATCCAAAATATGGCACTTAGCAGATTAAAAAAATTAACTCAAAAGGGAGTTCAGATTAGCGCCTGATACGGTTTGAATAATTGGATGCAATAAAGGTACTTTTAATTATAATTAATTAGCTCTGTTGTTAACAAAAAAAATTGAAGGTGTAAAGAGAGAACAGATAAGATGGATTAAGACCTAACTTTCTCTTTTAATATATAAAACATATACAATGAAGTGTCCACTCCTTTCATGTCCTTAATTAAAGTTAAAAAAGAGAGCTCTCTTTCCTCCTAATAGACAGACACTAGCAAGAGCTTACTTTTCTCTCTCTACTTATACAAGGTCAATCTAGTAATAAAAAAAAAGGAGAACTACAAATTGTCAAAATATCAGACCCCATTTATCTAACAATGATACCAAAACCATCATACCATTGTACCAGTCTCATTTCCACCTTCCTTTGAAAAAGCAATCCTCTGTTCTTCCTCTACATTTGTGTCAACAACATACTCTGCATCTGGCTGGATGCTTGTAGAGTACCATCTAGACCAAAATAAGTAGTTGAAGAAATTCAAAATGCTAAGCGCTGCTAAAAGCCAATAGAACAAATCCAGCCTATCTTTGTTTAGGTCGTTGTCACTTAACCAACCGCTGTGAGTAGATGGCTTGGAAGTGAACTTGTTGATTAAAGAAACGAGCACTGAGCTTAGGTAGAAACCAAAGGAGTAAGAACAATATGTCATGGAGGTAAGAAAGGACTGCATCCCAGCTAAGGATTGCTTATAGAAAAACTCGATTAAACCAACTGCTGTGAACATTTCAGATAGACCAAACACGAGAAATTGAGGTGCAATCCACAAGATAGATATGGGTTTTACGGACTCGCGTCGTTTTTGCTCTACCTGTAAATGGTGAAAGCATCAGAACGTATGTTAGAGCAAATTTTATAGCCTTTCTGATGCATATTCTGTTTCAAAATAAATGGAAATCACCAAAATTGTAACAGGAATTCAATATACTTATTCATATTACCATAGCTGCTGTGACCATGGAGAATGTCACAGTGAACAGCCCAACACCAATGCGCTGCAGGGGAGTGATACCAGAGCTGACTCCAGTAAATCCTCTGACAAATGGCACAAACAGCAGCTCATACAGCGGTACCAACAAGATCATCACAATATATGGAATGGACTGAAGTGATGCCGGCGGTACCTTGAAGGACCCCGAAAAAAGCCGGTTGTCCATCAAGGCGCCCTGCTGCACCGAAAATGTCTGCAGCTGCGCTAGAACAGTGTTGAAGACAATCGTGCATGCAAAGATCGGGATGACTAAGATGAGCGATTTCACCTGCTCGACCTGTGCAGCAGTGCACAACCGCCATGGTGACTCCTTATCGTGATCTTGGGTCTTGATGCACGCCTTGTCTAGAAACCTTTTGATCAGGGGAAGAAGTACTAAGTAAAGGTATATTAACGTTAACTTTTTTTTATTTTTTGTTATCGTGACTTTTTATGTTTTCTTGTTTTTTCTTTTGTTGCTGTTGTGGTTAAATGGTTTTTTCTTCCTGGTGAGAGGTGATGTTAGTAAGATTGTCTCAGGAGTATGCCAAGCTGTCCATAGTGGAAACACTACTACAAGTTACCCAAATTTAAAATATATTTATATTTATTTTCTAGATTATGATTTGATTTGCTAAGGCAATTTAAGCTATTTATGGCAGCTAGCCAGCTACGGCAAATCAATAATGTCAGACATTGACATCCCATCCTTGCTTTGCTCTGTTATTTCATTTAATCACCATATCCTATATATGGACCTCACATAACAGTGAACACCAGTAAACATAAATAATACGTGAAATAGAAAACAAAAAAATAAAATAAATTTTGAACACTTTAAGGAATCAAGGACAATAAAGACCTAATTGTATATAAAAAATAAATGAGTGACGGTACTCAAGGACTGACCTCAATTTATTGGTGTACCGGATTTTGTTGGCATGAGGTGCACTATCATGAGACCTATTAATTGAATTTACATGGTTTTGTGGGTTGGCATGGCCCCGGTGTATGATTTCAGGATTTGATGGGCATACTTGCTTTCTCTTTGTAATTGCTGCCACAAATACCTACATATGTTTCATAAAACATATTTTAAGCTTTCAAATTGAGAAATCACTGATAATTGGACAAAATACATATATCTGTCGCTTCAAATAATCTACACAAAAACAGTAATTAATAATACCCTTGCAATTGGCGTGAAGATGCTTCCTTGAGGTGGCTTGTTCCTGTAGAAAAAAATCCCTGAAACCAAACTGACAAGCCCAAAGGCCATGGCAGCTGCTGACATGCCAAACCCAATATCCATACCAGACCTAGTCTGGACCCATACCAGAAAAGTAAGTGCTATCAGCTCCCCAAAGCAAAAACTGAAATAGGCAGTGTTGAAATATGTCGATAGTTTTTTTGACTGTTGTGGGTCATCTTTTCTGAACTGATCAGCACCATGAGCAATCATGTTTGGTTTCAAGCAACCGCTGCCTAGTGCAACCAAGTAAAGTGCTATGAAAAAAATGGTGGATTTGAATCCCTTGGCCTCTTCACAGATGCTTTGTGCTGATAGCATGTTGCACTTTGGTGGCTTCAGCTGAGGGAGATGCGCTTGCACATAAAGCAATATGAAACCCTTAAAATAAACAAAATTAAGGCATTAATTGAGGTAGAATGTGAGCCTTTATTTTTCATATTGTTTAATTAAGAAAAAAAGTTTTATTCTAAAAGGCATATCATAATTGAATATTGTTGGAAGATCCTTTTGGATTGTTTTTAGTCTTTTATTGATCCTTTTCCTATCTCTGTTTATGATCCCTCCAAGCGTCAATTTTAAGTTTTTAACCAGAGAGTGAGATGGGTCCCGCGAGAAAGATGAATATAATCTTCTTCTTTTTTGTTCTTCTTTTGGTTTACACTAAGGAACAGATGTGAATCAGATTGGAATCATATTCCCAATTTGAGGTGCCAAAATAGAAGTTAGCCTTTTGTCTCAAACAAGTTGGGGTAGGCTAGAAATGACACTCCGACCCTGGTCATTTCTTGTATATATGGTTGAGTTTTTAGGCTGGCTCGTCAAGCCTATCGCAAGCATGCAGGCTTGAACCCTAGACCTCTTAGAAGAGAGTCCAGTGCTCTTACCACCTGAGCTACTACACCACATGCACAGAATAGAAGGATTTTCAAATTTGATTTAGGTAGTTTAATCAAACTAAGATAATCCAAAACCTATCATTTGCCTACTCTGTAGTCACCTTTTGCAGGTTTACTGCATACAACTAGTTCTGTCGTTAGTATTAAAAATAACTATTCACTATACTTAGGTAAATTAATCTTAAGACTGTTAGTAAGGACAAAAAAATCTTTTGGCTGGATACTACGTGCCGACTTGTTTGAGATGATTAAGATAGGACGATCAAAATAGTGTTAGAGAACGATTGTTCCATTTAGATCATAGTCGAATAGGAAAGGTACTTATCTATTCTTTCTACAGAAGTGGATAGGAGAATAACATGGGCAAATACCACAAAAGGCATATCTGACAGATACTGATCCAAAAGGGGATACAATATTAAGAAAAAATTTACATGTACAAAGTACAAACTAGAAAGGGAAAAAAACTGAAGATAGCTAAAACCTTTCCATGTTAAGCCAAAAATATTAGTAAAAGTCACGTTACAGAGTCTGCATAGAAAAACAAGGTATAGAAGTATAGTACTATATATAGCCAACAACGTATACTAGAATAAAAAGAATATACAAAGAAAAGAAACAGCACATAACTATGTCCTACAGAGTCCTTTTCCTCAAAAATGCCTCCAATAAACAATGGAGAAGAGAATGAACCAAAAGAAGAAAAGAAAATTAAAGTAATAGCAATAATGGAAAGAAAAGCAAAAAAAATGCTTACTGAGAGCTCCACAAAACCAAAGATGAGCATGGTCCAAAAGCTGCCGAGATAAGAATCGGAGAGGAATCCACCAAGCAGGGACAGCAGAAATATGGTGCCAATAAAGTTTGTCACTATATTTGCCGATTTCGACAGTGCAAAATGCATCTCGTTAAATACGTATGTTATCAGATTGTTCCCTACCGCTGCAATCGCCATTATCTCAAATGATTGTATGCCTGCATGTATATGTCAAATTATCAACAGAAACCAATATTAAGAGAGAAGAAAACAAACAAAGCAGAGAAATATTAGCAGAGGCAGACAACTAGTCAATCAGGAATCAAATTAGTATTATATAATTTAAAATGTATTAATGATCTCACATGAATTGCATTAATTCTGATAAGAATTGTATTATCCCTGTTACCCTGTACATGTAATATGTAGAAATTTTGTTTTGTTTTGTTTTTTGTTCTTTTTTGTATCTGGTACTTATTGGGGTTTGCCATAAAAAAAATAAATTAACCTACTCTATATAAACTCTCAAATGTATAGATGCATGATCTAGCATCAATATAAAACACCCTCACTTTCCAACATATGACAAAAGAACCTAAAATAATCTTTTTGATGTTTATACTATGATGAAAAAAAAGGAAGGTATCTAATGCTATCAGTTTAAGTTTATCTTTATAGTATTATTTCTTATTAAACATATTGTACTCTAGAAACGGAGTAACTAAATATATATAAAGCAAAAATGATTAGAGGGGGGTTGGGGGCACAGTGTGTGTGTGTGTGTGTGTGAGAGAGAGAGAGAGAGAGGACCTAGAACAAAGACAGCAGCTCTCATGCCACCATGCTTGTTATTTCTACATGGTCTTCCCTTCCAATCAACAGAGACCTCATGTCTCGCCTCTATATCCATATCGTTTTCTTTGTAAGCAGAGAGATAAACTAAACTAACAATTTTTTTGCACACACCTCACAAGTCACAACACACTAATGCTCTCGCACTATCACACCCCTTTCTTCTCTCGTTCTCTTAGCACCTTTACTTCCCACCAAACCTTGGGTAAAATCCTAGCAAGTTGGTGCAGTTATTTATAGTGGTCTCATGAGAGAGAAAGGAATAGAACTGAGTAGAGAGAGAATTTAGTGTGAGGTGAAGAATGGTGAAATGTGGAGGTTTCTGTGTGAGGGTCAGAGTTTGTTATGCGTTGAATTGACTCAATTGAGTGTGCAAGATACTGCTCTTGCCACATAAATTTGCCTGATTGGTTAGTTCTTATGCTCTGCATTGTATCCAATGACAAGCTCCTACTTCAATATATGGTTTTCTTTCAAGTTTTAAGCGTAGATTCTGTTAAAAATGTTGTAGTTAAAAAGTTGTAGCAATTTAAATTAAAATTAAGTTGAACTTGGTGTGCATATTATCATTAACTTTTTTATGAAGTAAGAATGTCAACACAATTCAATAGCAATATAACATAGATCCAAGTAAATCTCATGTTATTTGTTGTGAATATTTCTAATTTATCTGTTATAAAGTGGTAAAATTTATTGGAACTTAATTTTGTAGGTATATATATTGTATATAAATTATGTAACTGAACACTGTAACATTATTGGGAGGGTCACTGTCTAAGGTGGCTTCAAAAAGATCCACTTGCGTTTATATATATTTATATTATTAAAAGTAGAATTTCTCATTTTTCAACTTTACAGAAGTCAACTGAAAATTGCATACCCGTGGAATTTGTTGACTGTAGAGGATAAGGACTTCATGCGCATTTGCAAGTATATATTTGTCATGAAAATTTCACAAGAAAATAAGAAAGGATATCAGTCATAGGGCCAAACGTGTGTATGCTTAATTATTTTTTTCAGCTATTAATGCTGATTATGCACTGAATTAGGCTGATTTAAATAAAATATCTTAGTGCTTTAGTATGATGCAAGTGGTGCGGGAGGCAGAAAGTATGTAACATTGCCACATCGACCTCCCACATCTTACTTCTTAACTCATTATAATTCCACTACATTATGAATTCATGAAAAAGAAAAGGGCATCAAATAAGAATTTTTATTTATTTGAAAATACTGGGTACCAGTTTAAAGTGATTTTTTCAGTGCCTAAATTAAATATCTAAAAGATGAATAAATCGCATACAGTTCGGATGCATCGATTAATTTAACAAAAGAAATGAAGAATAAATGCTAGCCATTAACTATTAATTAATTTCCTGAAGCTGAGAGATATGGGGGGTATATTAATATTACTATTGTATATATATATTCCATTGATTACAAAGAATTTAAAACAGAAGATTTAATGCTCGGTCCCTACTATTTTGCCTTGGGCCCTTTTGCTGTTCTCCTGCTATCTGTAGCAACTTCTAAGAATCTCAAGCACCAAAGATACTACTAAAGCAATAATAGGAGGGTGTCTTGTTATAATTCAGTAGTATCTTTCGTTTCTCAATGATTAGCTATTTGAACAAGCTACTTTAAAGTTTAAACATTATTATCTCTATCTCACATTAATACGTTCTGCTTAGTCCGTGTACTTTTCAAAACTCTCGTTTCAGTGCATAAAAACCTTCGAGTCATTCTAGTTAATTAGGTCTCTACCATTATTTCTTTTCTCTTCTTGACCTATGGTATGCAATACTACGGTTGTTTGATACAATAGGTCTGACAATTTTTAATTAAATTTCTCTTTTCAGTCTCGTAGGAATTGAATCTCTGTTCTCTTTTTTTCTTAAATAAAAATCGGCGAGTTATTATTAGCCACCCGTATTGGACGATTTATGTAATATCATTGTTCAACGGATTGTATTCTCATACCATTGTTAACTAAATTTCAATTATCAGGTTTTCATCGCAAAGTAAGGCCGCGCGGGACCTGCAATATAATTTACAAACCAGATTTTCTGACTGGAATCCTATAAAGAAAATTTATCATGAGTTTCTTTCAAAATAAATATGGATTAAGTTTCTCAACCATAAGTAGGTGAACAAAAAAACTTGTAACTCGTGAGTTAATTCGAACTCGACCAAGAAAAAACTTGATTGTAACTTGCATTGGCATTGCTTGAGTAAAACGTACTAACTCGTTGGACTAACGAATTGAGTTTGAGTTATACTCAACTCGGCTCACCAACTCGCGAGTCGACTCATGATATGATAAATTTCTATTTTAAATATTATACCAATATAATTTTTTAATATTAAAAATTCATAAAATAATTATGAAATTTTTTTATTTCTTATGGTGCGTAAGAAATAATTTAGCTAGATTCTGAATCTACCATTGCATAAAAGCGTTTTCTTTTATTACCCGCGAGATCAAAATTCTGTACTTGGAAAGAATAAAACAAATATGTAATTTTTAAACTATATAATTATAGCCAATTAGTTATTCCAAAAAGTTATCAAGCATGAATAGTAATCGGTTGTTTGATTTCTTTTGTTTCATTTAATTTCTGCATTTGATCATCAATATTGCACATTTTGCACTTGGTATAATTGATCGTCACTGCCATTTGAGTTGACATGGTATGGTCGTACCAATTAAGAAACCGGAAAGGATCTCTTAGACCGATCTCCTACTGAGTGTCCCTTGAAATTTCTGGAAGCATTCACTTGACAAGGAAACTGATCTGACAAGATAAGAATCAGCTTTCCTCGTGTGGTGTCGACTGGTCGTCTCATTTGCCTATATTGAGAGGCCAAATCTAAATGGAGTCTGATACGGGTGCAATAATTTGGGGTATAACATGGGGGCACAACAGTACTCATAGAATAATGCCTATGCATTATTCTGAGATCTTGTGGGACGAGCAACCGCGTGGTACTCCACGTATGCTTTTGGCATTTCTTTTTTTGATGGTCATACCACTCCGACAGATTTTGTATTAATATAAAAGAAAGTTTACACAAGTAAAAGAAAATAAAAGAAAACAAAAGATCAAACTGTACAACAAGTAAAAGAATAAACAAGAACGTATGCTCTTCGCATTTCAACTATTGACTTTAAAATCGATTCAACTAAATGTGCAATTTATCATCGATTGAGAAAAGAGAGGATAATAATTGTTAGTGTCCATTACTCTTGACATATAGTGCAATAAATTTGAAAAAAATTAAATTATAGATGTGATAAGGTTTATATATGAAATTCGAGGGATTGGACGTGTGACAAAATGACAAAAAGAAAATGAGAATTCACAGAGTAGAATAAATTCTAATAATTGAAATGATCATTAGCTACTATAATATAGCTTAAGAGATAATAAGTTCGACATGAATGGACACGACACATAAAAGAATTTAAAAGTACTTTTCATAAGTTAGAAAAATCATTCATAAAGTGATGACACTTGTAAGTTTTTCTAAATAGAAGTATACACGTATAACATGTGTGTTCTGAATTAGAGATCATAGCAACAAGCATATATATATTATGAGTTATCCATTGAAAGTTCGCATATTTTAGTACAGTGGCGGAGCCAGGACATATTATTTAGGGGAACTTATTTGTAATTTTTGGATTTTTTTTGGGAGGGGGGCAAAGTGCTTAATTTATACACATTTTTATCAAAATAAGTATACAAATTACACTCACATATAAAATCACTGGGAGTGCAGCAGCCCTTTTGGCACCCCCATTGGCTCCGCCACTGTTTTAGTACATATTATTATAACAATGAAATGTCAACTGCAATATTATAACATGTGTTCTTCCCGAATTATATAAACAGTACACAATTTTAGACGAATTGCAGCGTTGAAATAGACGGTGCCCCGCAATGGGACATCGTGCCTTTAGCTACTGATCAGAGACACAGAGAATCCGATACTTTTACTAGACGTTTTTTTTTTCTTTTTTTTTTTAAATCCCTCCGGCATAACGCATCCAAGATCTCTCAGGGCTAAAGTAAGGGTACAACAAAGGATAAGATTGGCTGGGTATCGTAGTATAGTAAAATGAGTTTAATAGCATTCATGCATTTTGATCAGGTTATAACTTTTTTTTATCTGCATTAATGAATTGAATTTTGAAATTATATGAAGTGTTAATATTTTCTTATACAGTCCGATTTTATATATTTCGCTGATTTTGTTCACCAATACATAGTTAAAATGACAACAACAAAATAAATGTGAAAGAAAATTGCTATTCACTATCACCCCAGCATCATCCGAGTCATCCACATACAGGGAGTGCTCTCTTTCTCTCTTTTTTTCTTCCACGTCTACTCTCCCTTGGTTGTCTCCCCTTTCTTCCGCATTTTCGCGTCTACCCTCCCCTCCTTTCCTTCGGCACCCTCCCCTCCTTTCCTTCCACGTCTCCTCTCTCCTCTCTCTGTCCTCTCCTCTACCTCTTTCTTCTTATTGTTTCTTTTTTTTATTTTTTTCTCTTAAATAATCATGTTATTTCCTGACAGTGTTAGTAATATATGTCGTATATATGTTTACTTTTATCTTTTGTATGAGTTCACGTTGTTTGTTATATCTGTTCAATTTATATATGTTCGCTTTTATCTTTTTATATGAGTTCACGTTGTTGTGATATCTATTCAATTTATTTGTTATATCTATTTAATTTATTTGTTATATATGTTCACTTTGTTCTTGTATCTATATACATACACTTTGATTCTTTGTTCATCTTATCTTTGTATATGTTCACTTTGTTTGTCGCATATATTCACTTTTGTTTGTATATATGTTCACTTTATATCTTTTGTATGAGTTCACGTTGTTTGTTATATATATTCAATTATTTGTTATATCTATTTAATTTATTTCTTATATATGTTCACTTTTGTTCATCGTATCTTTGTATCTGTGCACTTTATTGTTGTATATGTTCATTTTGGAAAAGCAAGATAGAGTCTATATGTTAGAGGCGAAGAAGAATGAGACAGAGGTAGGGGAAAGAGGTAGAATCCATTAGAAAAAAGTTGAGACGGAAGGCAATAGAAGGGAAGAGAGGTGGAAGGCGGTGCAGGAGAGGAGATAAGGCTAGGTGGAGGAAGGAAGCAGAAATTGACGGAGGAGAGGAGAGGAGGAGGCGAGACAGAGGCGTTGGAAGTGAGGCGAAGGGGGAGAAAAAGCGAAGGTCAGATAAATGAGGAGAAAAGCGAATAGGCAGAGAAGTGGAAAACAAAAGGGAGAAGGAAGAAAAGTAAATTGCTAAATGACGGTTATCACTCCTGATTGTGAAATAATAATAATTTTTTGATAGGTTCTTGCAAAGTTTAAAACACTAATTGATAGTGATTGTTTGATGCAAGACAAATTATTACGAAAAATTATGATCAGAGTTCTCTTATTTAGTACGAAAATTATAATTTGATTCATCTCAATAAATTTCTAATAAAAAAATGAATAAAAAATAATAATTATATTCAGCCTCAAGACAAAACAAATGCCTCTATCGTTAGTGCTCCTTGCATTCCCCTACCAATTCGATCATCCCCACGATGCCACCAATGCACATTCATCATCCCCACTAGAGACCCCATTTTATTTACCACTATCTCTATTGTTGGCTTTTGTTATATTTACTTTATTTGGTTAAGTCTTCTCCTTTTCTATAAGAACGGAAATGTCCCTTCCTCAAAGTGCTGCTTTATAATTGGTTACATGGATAGACAAGCTATCTATAAATCAAGATCCTCTGTCGCGTAATATTACAATGCACTTGGATCATACGGTGAACGTCGCGTCAATATCATGGACAATATTTTTGTATTCATATAACATTTTTTTTTAAAAAAAAAATCGACACCATTGCTGAAAGTCAAGTAATGTGATTTATCCAATGGCGTTCTTTTGTCATATATTTTGAATAGTGGAATTCTCATTTTCAGTAAAACTGGAGAGGTATTGTCCTGCTTTATTATTTTACCACCATTGCTGCCTTTGTTTGTTTACTTTTCTCTGTTCCACACCTGCTCCTGCAAAAAAATAAGAGGAATTATTGGTGAAAAATCTGGCACCTCAGTAAAAGTAAAAGTAATAGTGGGGGTCATATATAATTTATCCATAAAAGTTTCTGAACTTTGATTTGTTGGATTTTGACTTTTTTTAGTGCTTTATATTGCTCTTACCTCTGGTTTGGATTCATATACAAGTAAAATCTGACTGTGTTTGTCATTTGAACAAATTAAGATGGGAAAGTACAATAAAATAATTTTAAAATATCCCACTCATAATTATTGTTAGATTTATGTTAATATATATCTTTTAATGTACGTATACTCCAGTAGAGAATGGTTTTTAAGAAGTTTTTTAAGAAACCAGGGATATACTATAGCCTATGATAGCTTCAATGGACCGTTTAAAACCTAGGCCCATTTAGCCTACTATAAGTTTTCTTTCTTTTTCCAAAAAAAATAAAATTTTGTCCCTTCGTCTCTACTCGATTATTTAAAACGGCTGTTCCTGGCATCGTGTGAAATCCAAGAAAAAAAAAAAACTTTTATCCACAATTAAGTGGAACGTTTTCAAATAGAAATCACAAGTTTAAAATTTGATTGAGAATGGAGGACTTGACTCCTATCTTATCTTCAAAAAAAAAAAAAAAATGATTGAGAAATGCTTTTTTATAAATATTTAAATTAAAAGAATCTAAAATTAAAAAGAACAACAAAGAGAAGGAAAAGAACAACCACTCATGCCGCCTACATTAAAATCTACTATTTTTTTTAAGACGTGTCCCGGTAAATCAAATATATCTCATGAATATATAAAATATATTAAGGTAGCAAATCAATTGCTCTTTTCCTGACATAATAAAAAAAAATTAAGATATGTAGTATGTTGATTGGTCACACAATGAGGATAAAAAGAACCTTGATATTGTTCACTCTATATACCTTTTATGTGTCGCAAAGTACATGTAGTATTGAAACATGCAATGATGTTAACAAGTTTGTGATGCATTAGTTAGCTTACCTCACCAATTCCACATCACTTTTTGGGGTTCTGACTCTGTACCTCCACGGGCTAAAGAACCTCTAATATTTTATTAGATTCAATTGGAATTTTGAGGGGAAGTCCCTAGAGTGTTAGGCTTAAATAGGAATTCTTCTATTAAATTTAGTTTTCTGCATTGCATAGGACAAAAGAGGAGGGGGGGGGGGGGGGGCTTAAGCAATCACTACCAGTATATCATCTAAAAAGACAAAAGTCAGTACACAGAAACTTTGAGATCCGAACTTTATCAGCCACTACAAATTAAATTGACTAAACTTAGTCATATAACGTATATTTGCAATATTAAAAAGTACAGGAGTATGAAAAATAGGAATATAGTTAATTGAAGAGATCTATGAAGATATTTTTGACTTTTTGCAATAATGTAAAAACTTAGGTTGTGAATCGTGAAAACAAGTTGTAATTAATTTGTAATATTCAAATATCCAGGGTCTAAACTGAAAAACTAGTAAAAAGAACGTTCAGAAACTGGCATTCAATGAAATATCCTGGAGCTCAGTTAAAAATAAAAAGCAACAGATTTTTCCTTGGTCAATAATACAGTGTGTCCTTTCGTGAAGCGAGTCGAAGTACAACATAAGTTTGAACTGCATAATTGTCGCACCGTTCGTGGTTATTAAAAAACAGAAATCAGCATTATTTACTTGTAGTGACTCGATTTTGTTTCTATGATCCTTTTGTATTGCAAGTTGACATCTATAGTATTAATTAAATTCCATAGGTGTCGTAGTCCGTTTTTGTTTTCTTATCGTACATTCTGATTTTCGATGATTTGATCGTCCATTTTTTCTCCTCCCCCTACTAACAAAACTCAAAACTCTCTCTTTCTGCCTCTTCCTCTTTTGCCAACTCCTCCTTGGGCTCTTATTCTGGCTGCTCTCTTAATCTCTTCGGACACATCTCCTTCTCTTCTCCTCCTCCTCAGCAAACCCCACCTCACCCCCCTGCAACTCCTCCTCCTTCTCTAACAATCCACCTAGGTTCTCCATCACCTTGCTGTGCTCGGCCCAAATTTATATCTCTGCGTGCGCATGCCTCACCAATCACCATCCATCCGCCTCTCAGTCTCTCACGAACTGCTCGAAAGAAGGAGACATGTAAATAAACTTTTTTACTTGAGGCTCTGTTGCAAATTTACCAAAAGACAACTGCAACAGTTGTTAATTAGACCTCAAGAATAATGTATACCAGTACGAATAGTATTAGTAAATATCCTAAATCCTTTGTTGAAATAAAAAATATGAGGCAACAACTGTCCAATTTACTCAATTCCGAATCCACTAGTCGACAATAGCCAACCAGATGTCTCATTCAACGTACTTGATTCGTGTCTCGAGCTACCCTGCCCCAATCCTAATCCTCCCCTCATGTATGCATTGAATGAAATACTAGCAGTAAAGGAAATAAAAATCACAGATGTCAAGAAACCAATGCATCATAGCAAGTCAAAGGATTAGTATATCATTTTTGAATCTTTAGAGGCTTAATCAAAGATCAATTAGTATAGTGGACAATATGAGTATTGAATTAAAATTAATATTGCAACTTAAACCAATGACCAATATAAACCGGTATACATAGCTTTTCTAGGTATTTGTGTATATTTATTTAACTTATCTGGTACATGATTGTTAAGATGGTTTGTGAGTTTGCTAAAAATAAGATCGTACTAAGTGTATGAAGTTTTTCTAATTATTATTAGAGAGAGTGCAACGTATATGACAAGAGCACAATATTCACAATAATATTTTTATTATCTTTTCTATCTACAGAGGTAGTCAGTAGAAGGAAAAAATCATTTTGAGAAATTATCAGATAATTAGTGTTGTTTTTCGGAGTTTCATGTTCGAATTATACAAGTAAATCACTTTTTCATATTTGCATCCAGGTCCCTAACTTCGTTAAATTTGCATTGGTGAAGGAAGAATGCTGATATCAACTTCGGTACGTATTAACTTGGCTGCTACTCAAAATAAAAAAAGGAAAAAAACGACGCATCTAATACAAATGGTGTGTTTGATTGCTTCCCAAGTTATGCTAGATATGTGTGTAAGGCTCTTGCATCTTTAATTCTTCTAGTATGTTTGACTTTATTCATGTTTTGAACCAACCTCATATTTTTGGTCAAGTACCATAGATTTTGAAACAGTTTTAATTGACGCTTCTTTAAAATAGTAAATATTTTAAGACATGTTTATAGTTTTTTACACATAATACATATATATCTTTCATGCCATAAAGTCTTCCGAGGATTTTTTTTTTTTTTTTTTGGATATTTGCATCATTAAAATTCTTAATTTAGTTAAGGGTTAATTATCAATAAAGAATTAAGCCATCAATTATTTTTTACTTAAAAACTCTTCCATTTATGTAATTTAGACTTCCAGTTCATAAATACTCCCTGTTTTATTCATTTGTGTACTCTTTTTTTTTTTTTGTTTTAGGCTCTCGAGGGGTGAAGTACAAAAAAACTGGAAGATATGAGACTATTGAAAAACTTGATAAGGTACCAGCATCAAACCATTTATGTACCAAAAC
The DNA here is from genome assembly GCA_027562975.1 of Rhynchospora breviuscula. NCBI lineage: Eukaryota > Viridiplantae > Streptophyta > Magnoliopsida > Poales > Cyperaceae > Rhynchospora > Rhynchospora breviuscula. Next base: position 25,087,793 of record CM050402.1, read on the forward strand.
ATATGTTTTCTATCTTATTAATTAAAGAGGTATCAACAATAAAGTTATTTTCAAGATTTGATATGATTCAGATTATTATTTTTTTTAACCTCGAATATAATTACTCACTTATTCTAATTCCAGATTTTCTACCAGCATACATTGGTAATAATATTTAATTTTGAGTTACTGCCTCATTGGTAATGACATCATATCACTAATTCCGATATCTAATTACTAATAGGTCGAATGTACCAGAAGATAATTGCTTTAAATTCCTCCTTGCAATTAAGCCACTTCAAAACATTCAGTTTTTACTGGTCATGATAATAGAGGTTAATTTTTTCATTTTGAACTAAACAAAAGAATATAAAAAGATAACTAAAGCTATCTAAATAAATAATAGAATTAAAGAATACATTCAATTGAACTTCCATACCAGTTATAATGGTTAGTTATAAATTATGCTTGAACCAATTTTTTTTTCTTTACCATTACTTTCATGGAGACTTATAATATTTATTTAGGTTGACATCTTGGTTACAAATTATGCTTTAAGCTGTTTCTTTTTCATTGTCAGAGCAGGTTCTTAAGGTGTTATTGTGAGATATTCAAAGGAGAACCATAGCAATAGGAAGACATTAAGGGGGGGGAAAAAGAATAGGAGCATTAACAATAACAGTTAAGAGGTTTGATATTTTATGTTTGTCAAAAACGTCGGAAAATCAGCCAATTGAGGTTGTATTTTGTTATCTAATAATGATATTGTAGAAGGCAACTGTAAATGGACAATTGCCATGAAATGTTTGCAATCTAGAAAATAATGATACTTACACATGTTGTATAATCGATTTGATTCTCAATCCAAATTATTCTCAATCTAAAAGCATAATGAAAAGTTATATGCCTAGATCTTCTTAAAGATATGAAATAATTATACCGCAGGGAAGCTCATAGCAGCATGAAACAAAAAAAAAATAGAAGTCCATAGCATCATTAAACAAAAAAGTACCAGGTACATCCATTAAAAAAAAATGAGTTTTGTATATAACACATTGGCACTCAAATGGCGGCGAAGCCGCCTCCCTCCACCTAGTACTTAGTAAATATGAAACACCACAAGTTTCTTTACCGACCGCCGCCGCCGCCGAAAATCCGAATATAATATTTTCTTTTTTTCTCAGCAAGCCCGTAGAATTTATATAATCGTGGCTGATGGATCCATCCGTCGATCATAGCTGATTTTAGTCTACCTCGTTTAATATTAAGTTTTGTTCTATGCACTTAAAGTAACCACTTATTAGAAAAGGATGTTTTTTATGAGAAAAATAAGGAAAATTTACTAAACTCCAAAAAATCGTGGGTCATCCAAAATGTAAATTAGTATGCAAATACAAAAAGCTTCCGCTTTTATTTATTCTTTGTTGTGTTTCTAAACCCGAAAAATTTCCTCAAATGGCATCATAACCATGACGTTTGAGCTAGAATGCTAAATAATGAAGGGCTCGTTTGGATGAGTTAGGAATAAGGAAGGAATAAGGAATAACGTTGGAAAGTGTGTAACTTTATTGGGGAGTGTGTAAATTTGTGAAGGAAATATGAAGGATTTATGCCTAGGCGGAAATTTCCGCCCAATTCCCCTTATTCCCACACCATCCAAACGCCCCCGAAGTGGTTTAAATATGCTTTGATTTTAATTCTAGACAAATTAGGTTCGGTAACTAGGCACTAGCCACTAGGCACCTAAATAGGCAGACAGATTTGATAATTGATGTATCCAATATAAGAATCAATGCTAGAAAATTGGCATTAGGAATGTCACATCACAAGCAACAATAAAGCAAGCATATCCTATGTTTGCATCAGAATTTTTTTTTTTTTTTTTCAATTTGAGTTCATGGGGGACAGCCAAACAGCCTTAATTAAGTTATCACTTCTAGAGGTGAAAACTGATCCACAAAACGCTCACCACGTTTGGACGTTATTTGATTATTATTTGCGATCAACCTTTAAATATTCCCACTAAGATATATACATGCTACCGCAAAAGGAATGAATATTCCAATAATAAATGTATTTATCAAAATTCTTGATTCAAAATAGCAAAAATAAATAAATAAAAACGTGGGAGTCAAAAAATAAATAAATAAAAACGTGGGAGTCCAATACATATAGTCAGTGATTTTGTCATTATTTTAGAAGTCTCGCTAAGTGCACAAGAAGGAAAGAACTATATTTTCATAGTTATGCCAATCTAAATAAATGAACTTAGTTATTAAAAATTTAAAAAAAAAACAAAAAAAATAAAGTTTTCTGGATCAAAGTTGGTGCTCATGCATCAAAATTCATATTAATCGTTTCAGGCAAGTAGGTTTTGAACTTGTGATCTCCCACAGAAAGGAATTATCTTAGCCAACTGCACAAGTTTATACTTTACAATACGTGACGTACGTGATTCTCACGTTGGTAATAAAAAAATATATTTCTCAAATATATTATAGATTAGATCATTGTGATTTTTAGATTTTTTTTTTTTGTGGTGGGTAAATTTGCACAAAGTTGCGTACATTACCAACAACAAAACTCCGTTATTTCTTGCGAATTGCATAAAGCCACTTCATTGATAGAGGGAATGAAAAGAAGATACATTTATATTTAATTTTATAGAGCTTCTTAACTTTATGATTGACCATAATGATGAATTTATTGAGTTAAAAAGGAGTAAAATTTTCTTTGAAAGGTTTATTATAGAATATACTAGTAGCATTTTCTAATCTCTCCAACAAAACAGGATTTGTTCCACAATTTTTTAAAATGCATGAACTTCCTTGTAATTTTTTAATAATATAGGATAGTCAACTCTTTCAAAACCTTCCATTTGTTTATTATTTTTTTATTTTTATTTTGGTGAGGTGGTGGGTTGGGGACTTGGGGGTCTCACGACTTCACGAGCAATGTCAGTTCAACTTCCAAGCCAAAAAACATGGCAGAGAGATGATAAGACTTACAATATATATCTGTCCTGCTGAGGGATCCCATTTTAACAAGACAAGCAGTAATTACAAACAAAGACTTAATTAAACATGGAAGCAGAAAGGATGTGAATGCCATAGTCTTTCTCCCAACATATTATTATTTTCATCCTGACAAAACCGCGTTCTATTTTCTTGCTTCAATTATTACTAGGTACTGCTTCGCTCGATAAACGAGTTATTGTTATATTAACTTTTATTTTGTTCTAATAATTAAGTTATGTTTAATTCATTATCTGAAAGTTGAAAGTGAACAGATTACAAAATTTTGGTTAAATTCGTAAATGGTCGGAAAACGTTTTAATAATATTAATAAATTTATTTTGGTTAAATTTGAAGTACAGATGATTAACTCACCAAATAATCATACTTCATAAACATTTGAAACTGAAAAGATTAACCATTTAGCATCCAAATTAAATTAGTGGCCATGATTAGTAAATTGAATCTAACCAAGCGCCAAAACAGAATAAAAGAAAATAATCCCTCGCATAAATCAAGAAAAATAATAATAACCTGTTTAATTGAAATATAAATATTAGTAGTTATGAGAACTAAAGTGGACTGAAATATAAATATCTAGCTATATACATACCTCTTTTATGACAGTTAAAGAGACTGAAACTAATCCATACTATCATCCTCTAAAACAAACTACTACTGTTCTATCATTTGGAACGGTCATGCATCGGTCCATGCTGCAAAAACCGGCAAATTTGCAATGCGGACAGCTTGCCTGGCCTACGTTGGTGATATCCATTTGCCTAATGGAGCCGGTTCAATGAGCTTAGATACAGGCTTCGAGAACAACATTGTGAGCCGACCATCTCTTTCAGGGATTCCTCCACCATTGTAACAACCATTAGAAAAAACACTTTTATTACATATATATAAAATGTTGCATATTAAACTTGGTAACACAATAAAAAACATACAGCAAAGAGCAGAGCATTTCATTTGTCTACACTTCCAAGCTACTAAGACTTTAACATTTTTATATTTCACGCACGGTACGACGATCCATGGGCCTTGCTAGCACTCATATGTTGGACATATATACTGGTTGTAGATACATGCGAATGTACTCCTGCAAATGGTTCCACCCAAAAAATCCACTGCAAAAAGAAAAAAAATATATAATTTATCTTTCTTAAGATATACTTGTTGAAATATAATTCAGAGCCACCATACCTGATATTTGACATCATTTGGTGCTCATCTTTAATTTAAACACCTCTGTCAAATACTTTTATTTTCTAAAACTTTTCCTGAGTCGAACATTAATTATACCTCTGTTGTGTGTGAACTTATTGTTAGAGTTATGTCCTAGAAGTCAATCATTATATGGCTACTTCTGTGGTTTATGTTATTGATGATATTTGATCATTTGTTTTTTGATTTATTTATTGACAGATCATTCAGATTGAGGATCTGAATTGTAGATCTCTGTAGTTCATTTATAATTAAATGACAATAATAAATCTAAAAGGTCCGTAATCTTGATAATTAACAAGGAACATTAATTATCAGATAAGATTAGTATGCAAGTTAAGTGATGATTAAATTCTACAAATCATAGGTAAGGAGTTGCCAACTTAATTGCATATGTATATGTTATGGAACATAGTACATGACATGACCCAATGAAATAAATATATGGATTGTGTTATATGTCATTATTTATTGCATTTGAGTTTGATTCTAAGTTTGAGATGGTTCAACTTTTTCACATGAGGATATGTTCAATAAATATCGTCTACCGTTAATTCCTGATAAAGGCTACTATACAGACTTTATTTATGTTCTCTTGAATTGTGCGAGAAAAAGTTATTCATCAAGAAAATCGTATGTCCCTCATTAATTTATTTAGTGAGCGATGATATCTGTTTGGGCCCCTTGATGGAGATGGATTGTTTGCTAGCAACTGATACAATCATCTCTAGATCAAGAAATGTATAATCTGCAAGAATGACACATTCCTATCTTGGATTATACGATGATATCATGTGACATAAGAATCAGACAAGAAAATACTATTATTTCTTATGCAGGATTGAGATATTGTAGCAGTACATTATTTATGCGAATTGGAAATCATAACGTGTTACTAGATACCGCTCATGATTATTGGAATTAAATAGCGATTTAATTCCATGACCAACGTAGCATAAATCCTCAAAGGGTCACACAAATAGAGCTTTAACCATACAGTGCATTATTTATTTATTCACAGCAGTAGGTACTGTGAAAATATGATAAGTTGATTAATTAATTATATGCCGATGCGAACCGTTATAATTAATTAAGTCAAAAAGATCATATAGAAATAAATTAATGCATTTGCTAATCCTAAATTAATTATTAATAAGTTAATAATTAATTATGTTCAACACATTTTATTTTTTTTTTGAGCTAATTGGGATTCTATTTAATTGGTTATTTAAAAATCCGATTTGAGCTTGATTAAAGGAGCAACTAAAGAGATGAATTAATGGGTTTCTGATACACTTAGCATAGCCTACAATTCCCTCCCTTGAGGCCGACCATAGAGGGGCAATTTAGTCCATGTGAAATTATGGAAGAGTTAGGTCAAGAGGTCTATAAATAGAGGTCCCATTTGATGGAAATCCTAACCACCTTTACATCTTCTCTCTCTTCCTCCTCTTGGCTGAAAATCAAAGAGAAAAAAGAAAATTTCAGAAATTTTCTTTTTGCTCTCTTCTCTCCTCTATTCTACCTCTAGCTCATGTGTTGAGCAAGTTTTCTCTACAAATTAAAAGAGTTTAATTTAGTAGAAGGGAGAAAATCTAAGGATTAGCCTTTGTTCTTCTCAATTGCTAGCACAATTTGAGAAGAAATTAGTTAATCTTCTTGGTGGACTCGAGGCGGCCGCCGACGAAGGAGAAGGCGAAGGAGAGCACCCCACCAACTTGTCAGAAAGTGCTCAATTTTAATTTTTCAAGTTAATTACACTTAATTAACCTCAATTAAACTCAAGCAACAAAGAGGATCTTGCTAGAAAGCATCAACACATCATGAGAAGGGATTAGGAAGGTACCTCTCCTAGACTCGCAACTAGGAGGCTCGAATCCGGCGATGTCGAGGTTGTGCGCACCACCACACGTGTCTCGGCCTCGAGTCCACCAAGGCATTAATCAAAACTTCGATCTATGCTAGTAGATGTGAGGTTAAGCCTAATCCCTTCCTTCACCAATTAATCAAGCTATTAATTAGTAGTTCTATGCTCAACACATGAGCCCTATGGAAGATCAAGGAGGAGAGAACAAGGAGGAGAAAACTGAAATTTTCTTCTCTCTTGTGAAGGTGGCGGCCTAGAGTGGAGAGGAGAGAGAGAGGTGATTCACTTTCTTGATCCCCTAGTAATGGTCCTTATATAGAGAAGCCAAAACCTAATTGTTCTCTTCCACAATTACCATTATGCCACTCACTTAAGGCCGGCCCATTGGCGGGTTTTAATGGGCTTGATTAAACAATTAATTAGAGCCCACTAAACTCATTTAAAGTTGCTCCTTCCATTGACTTCTAATTGGACTTAATTAGGCTACTAATTAAATAGCCTAGTATATTAATTTAATTCTATAATTAAATTAAAGTGTCTTGCATAAAATAATTATCAACTCGTTGATAACTATTATAAGATTAGGAAATATATTAATTTATTTCTATATGATCCCTTTGAATTAATTAATTATAACGGTTCGCAACGGTATATAATTAATTAATCAAACTATCATATTTTCACAGAACTTACTGCTGCGAATAAATAAATAATACACGTATGGTCAAAACCTATTTGTGTGACCCTTTGAGGATTTATGCTATGTTGGACATGGAAAATAAATCGCTATTTATTTTCAATAATCATAAGCGGTATCTAGCAACACGTTATGACTCCCAATTCACATAAATATGTACTGTACAACTACAGTAAATCAATCCTACATAAGAAATAAAAGTATCTCCTTATTTGATTCTTATGTCACATGATATTATCGTATAATCCAAGATAGGAATGTGTCATTCTTGCAGATTATACGTTTTTTGATTTAGAGTTGATCGTCTAGTTGCGCGCATACGATCCAACTCCATCAAGGGGCCCAAACAGATATCATCACTCACTAGGTATACTAATGAGGGACATACGATTTTCTTGATGAACAACTTTTTTCGCACAATTCAAGAGAACATAAATAAAGTCCGTATAGCAGCCCTTATCAGGAATCAACGGTAGACGATATTTATTGAACCTATCCTCATGTGGAAAAGTTGAACCATCTCAAACTTAGAATCAAACTCATATGAAATAAACAATGACACATAACACAATCCATATGTTTATTTCATTGAGTCATGTCCTGTACTATGTTCCACAATATATACATATGCAATTAAGTTGGTAACTCCTTACCTATGATTTGTAGAACTTAATCATCACTTAACTTGCATACTAATCTTTCATGATAATTAATGTTCCTTGTTAATTATCAAGACTACGGACGATTTAGATTTATTACTGTCATTCTAATGAATGATCCACAGAGATCTACAATTCAGATCCTCAATCTGAATGATCTGTCAGTAATAAACTCTAGGAACAAATGATTAAATATCATCAATAATATAAACTAATATTTAAGTCATTAAACTATTGACTTCTAGGACATAACTCCAACACAACTCCCACGCCTTGGTTCGGACCTTCTTGTTACGAAACAAGAAGAGATAAAATTGATTCTTCTCTTCTCATGTGATGTGTTGATGCTTGAACAAGATCCATCGAGATCATTGTTGTTTAGATGGTTAATTAATGGTAATTAGCATGAAAAATTTTAAAACAAGGACTTTCTAACACTTATCCCAAAACTTAGTCATGTATTATTTAAAATTTCAGTTCAGAATTGGTTTCATCAAGTAATTATGGTTTACAAAGGCAAGTTATCTAATGAATTAAATTGTAGTACCTAGGACAAATTTCAGGGTTAGGTCATTTCTTCTGTCATACCTACACATTTAGAAATGCCTAACATATACAAAATAGATGACACCAGACTAGTGTTCTCCAATCGTGCTTGTCGTGTCGTGTCGTGTGAAACACGATCGTGTTAGAGTCTTGTGTCGTGTCGTGCTTAGTGGTGAGAAGAGGCAACACGACACGCATTCTGACACGACACGACTGACACGATCGTGTCTTGTCGTGTTGACACGTCGTGTTAGTCGTGTCAAATTATTTTATTATTTTTTAAATTAAAAAACTATTAAAAAAATTAAAAGGGAAAAATTACTAAACGTCATAATTTATTATTTGATTAAGTTTAAATTTTTTATTAATATTTTTATAAAAAATAATAATTAGATTAGAATAATATTATGATTTAAATGATTGTAAATAATATGATGCAGTATTATAAATTGAAATTAATTATTAATTTTGCTTAAATAATCAACGTTAATAATTAAATTTGTGTTGAGGTATCGTGTTAATTTGTGTTCATGTCGTGTTGCGTGTCGAATCGTGTCAAACTTTCTAATGTCCCAACACGACACGATAACACGATCGTGTTGTGTCATTTTGGAAAACACTACACCAAACTGGAAATATCTTCTTTATTTGATTGCTTACGATTCCTACAAATTTGTTTTCATAAAGAAGTTAATAGAAGTAAGGAAAATGAAGAACAGAAGAAGAAAACATACATGATCATGCCAAGTCATCTCATGATTGTACACCACAGCAACATCCAAGCTAAGTGTAGGGTTGATGCCAGTACCGCAGTGGCGGATTTAGACTTTTTTTAAGCCTAAACACAATTAACAATTTATTAATTTTAATATAAAAAATTAATAACAAATAATATTTTTAATATAAAATATTAATCTTTAACCTAATCACTAATATTGTTTTGTCCATTTACTAAATAAAAAAGACTTAAAATTATTCCAGATAAGTTATATCATTTTACTTGGATTATATATACGACTTCAAGTAATAGTATGATACAGAAAATTAATAAAATAGTTTTATTGAACAATTTCATTATTTTACTACACCATCCACAAATACTTTAATCTGATATATCACTAATTTACTTTAACAAAATATAAATAAATATTAAATTACTTCTGTTATTGAAATCATCTTAAACTTATATAAAATTTTGAAAAATTTGTCATTCTAACTTTACACTATATCAATAGATTTTGTAGAGTTACTGGAATTGATGGTGCTAGTTTTAAACAACATTATTCAATAACTATTGCTAAATCAAAATTGACATTAGTTGCTCCAAAACATGACCACACAAAACGAATGTGTTTGGACAAGGAAAAATAAAGGGGCACATGCCTTCCTGGGTATGGAAAAGAGTATAATAGCAACAAACCAACAATCAATGATGCGAGAAAAAAAGAAAGAACACACGGAACCTCAAAGGCATAGAAATTTATGAAAGAAAATTTTGGACGAATTTGCCGAGTGGTGGCATTTGGGGTGCGAATAATAAAAAAACTTAGAATTAATTAAAGCCGTCGAGAACTGCATATCGGATACAGAGGGAATACGGATTCATTTTTCGAAAAGAATACGGAGCGCTGAATAATGCGGAGTGCGTCAGAATAATAATTTCTAGATCGAGCCGAGGCACAAACAGATTCACATAAATCTAAGCCTAGGCACAATTGATATTTAACCCCGGGCACACTCCTATATTTCTTTAACTAGGTATCAGTTTTTGAAAATTAAGTCCAGGCACTTGCCTGGACTTGCCCTACTGTAGATCCGTCCCTGTCCGCGATAATTATATTAGACTTTTACTTAAATAAGAGAAACCTATAATTAGCACAAACATATTCGCAGTCCAATTTTAACAAGTCAAAATTTAATAATTTTGGCATTTAAAAAAATACATAATTACCAGAATCCATTCAAAATTCAAAATTTTAGCATTAAAATATAATTTATATTAAAATTCTAATGTTTTGCATAATTTAGATTTGTAGTGAATATAGCATGAAAGTATTTCGGCAAAGTGGTATTGGCATCATCTAGTTATTTAGTTGGGCCGTAGGCATGGATTAAATTCACATTGACCATACTAAATATTAGTATAGACTTGGACCAAATATGATAACAAATGAATAATAATGATTTACTTAGCTAAATATCAATAATGGTCCAATGATTCAATCTTGAGACATCTCTGATACCACTTGTTAGATTTATTACGTAATTTCAATAGGATCAAACTCAAGTGAATCATATACTACTAAAATTAATTATAAGTGCGGAAACTTACTTAAATTATTCGGATCTCAATGGTCTTGATTACTTCTTCTACTCGAGAGCGCCTCGCTTGTTTCTCCTTATATCAACATCGATTTAAGGCTTTAGCAACGCTCTTATGCGCGCACCAAGGTTGGGAGAAAGGCCTTCCAAGAGATCAAGACACGCATTTAATTGCTCTTCAATAAACTTAAACAATGACTCTAACTATTTGATGGAATAATAGAGAGAGAGGCTAGGGAGGCTGCTATCAACGCATGTATGCAGCACAAACTCTTGAATTATCTTGTCTCCTGGAGACCAACCTCTTTATATAGGGAGAGCCAATGCATAGCCTAAACTTGGCCTCCAAACAATGTCATATTTGTCCATCATAAATAGACATTGTTTCCTAATAATACCACATATAATAGGCATCACATCCTATGCACAAATTCCGCCTTACCTTTTAAGCCACGTTTGGACAATTACCATATTATACAATGTCCAAAATACTTAGCAAACTTAGCCCACAATATTGCTAGATTATTTTCCAATCATAAATAATCTAACACATATTTCTAGTTCAAAAATAAATAAATATTCCATCATCTATAACAAAATTTCACACCAATTTGTAGTATCCACAACATATTCAAAACCAACCATTTGGATAAAGAGTTATGTTCTAATTGGAATCGAAACATTTAACGCGAGAAAACAAAAACAGAAGTTATTTTTCCCAAATCTGCTGATCGGAACTGACGAAAGAAGTACGAAAATTATCTTGCAGTGAGATTTGACGAAAATTTTTTGATCCTGTGAATTCTCGTCCAAAACCAAAAAATTGACGAGAATTCTTTTTTTTTTCCTTTCTCTTTTGTCTCAATTCCGATCAGAGCCTTAAAAATCAACAACAAAACGATTCTAACAAGTTTATCGAAGTCAAAGCAATTTTTCTAAAATGAACGCGTATGCTAATTATACACGTCAAAAACGTTAGATATGCTGATGTACTTATATGAAAAAAAGATTAAAAAAAATGAGAAATATCGACCTTATATATTTCTCTATTACTAGATCAGCAAATTTACTAAGAACGACCAACAACGACCAAGTATTATATATGTATATATATATATTTTACGTTGGAAGTCAGCCTACAAGCTCAAATAAGGGTACTATATAATTCTACCAAATACCAACCTACGAGTTAATTTAAAAAAAAAAAAACAAAAGTTACTTGTTGGCAGGGCTGTACAAAAAAAATGAAAACTCGTCAAACTCATTTAATCCGTCCAACCGGATCCGTATTTTAACGAAATCAAGCTTTATTCATGCTGGATCAGGTTTCAATTTTATTAACCTGGTTGTATCGGATAGGGTTATATTTATATTCTTAATAACCCGATTTGTATCCAATCCATTTAGTTTGACTTAAAAAGCTTTCATCCATATATAAAAAAAGAGTTGAATTCCAATTTAAATTTTAATAATTAGTGCATATGACATTTGTAGGTTGTTTTCTAGTATTGTTGTTTTTGTTTCATAAATTTTTTTTTTGTCAAGAATGTTATGTGCTAAGTCATTTTTAGTTCATTAAGTGATCATTTTTAGTTTTGCACAATTAAAATCACCACCCGTTTGACCCATGTAACCCGCATAATTTGTATGTAAAAATTATCTGGATTGGGTTGGATTACGGATGTGTCGGTTAAAATATTTGTTCAACCCGATATACTTGAATTGGGTTAAATTTTTTATTAAAATGCTTTAACCTGTCTATTATACAGCCCTACTTGTTGGGCTGTAAATCCTATTTTCTTTTATAATTTATTATTATTATTATTATTATTATTATTATTGAAGGACTGTCTCCAGTTGAAATGGTATGTACGAAACTAAGAATCCGAATTTCACACGATATGTTTTAATCCTTCACAGAAAGTCTTTTACTTGTTCAAGTATACTTATACAACATCATGCGGCATTGTGACCTCCATTAAAAAGCATTACGAACTTTTGGATTGGAATTCGGAAAAAGATTGACTTTACCATACGTTGAAACTTTTTGACGGGGTTATTTCGCATGTGCTGCTTCGGTAACTCTGACACGCAATGTTTTGTGGCTTAAAAAAAAAAGAATAAATAGATGAAATTGTTCTCTGTCAACAAACTAATTTTGTGCCTTAAAATCCCACTTTCGATTTTGACCACCCATGAAGTGTATCGTTCGCTGAACATATTGACTATTGGGCTTCTTTAAGTGTCGTCTAATTGATTGAGGGCTGCTCATTTTGACCACCCACCAAAATTTTGGAATAAAAAATAACTAGGGTTTCGGGGGAGTGGAATTAGTTTTAATGATATTCTTAGCTCATACTTTATAATCCTGTGTGTTGTTTTTGCATTCTATGATGAGAGATTTTAAATACATATTACAAAGGTAATAGGATGACGTATCTTCTTAAATTACTGATATCTGAGAATTAAGTACACCTTTACCTATGAGGTCTGAAAAGTGTGCTTTAGCCTTTCGGTGTGGAATCTTTTTAAATTTATCATGTGCAAAATAAAAAAAAATTAATAGTTCTATTAATAAATTTGGTGTGTTAACTCTTGTACTTTTTTTTAAGATATGCTAATTCCTATATTTATTGATAGTTTACAAACAAATTCACACTACAGTTTTGATGAGCCCATTATACTTGTAAGTAAAACAACACGAATAGTTTGAAGAATTCAAATTTCAATTTAGGATATCACAAAAATGAGGCTGCAATGCCATAAGCTTTTTTACGATACTCAATACCACCATATTATTTATTTTTTTATTTATCTTATGCAATTTTCAATTTAATGTCCACATGTAAACCGTTATGTTATTCTATTTTTACGAGAGATAGTTTTGTAGAGTTATTCTAATTAACTATTATGGATTGGATTAAATGCATTCATTTTACCGCATATTTAATATAAAACGAAATGAAATAAATATAAAATTTTCAATTGACGTACCTCTCGTAAATGAGCAAAATCAATGATTTAGATTTTAAATTTTGAAACACAAGTGAAAAATTGAGCTTGTAATATTATTTTGTATAAAAAATTGTAACATTGAAACCTTAATTCAAAAAAACAAGATCAATCATTTTCCCCCTTCTTTTATAAAACAGTTTTTTTCTCGTTTGTGTGCAAATAAGTATCCCAACAAGGCTATGCCCGAATCTCAGTGAAGAGATACAATCAGCTCTTATCACAGAGATAGACAAGAACAATGAGTTCAGAAAAGACTAATATGAATCCAGATTCCAATTTTGTGTTTCTTAGTTCTAATTTAAATTGACCATCTTTAAAGGGTAATAATGTACCAGCTGGCGGTGTTTGGGCTGAGTACCCACAACAGAGTGTGTACGAATCCTCTGCGTATTTTATTTATTTATTTTTTTTAAAGATACATTGCTGAATTTTTACCATTAACCGTTCGATCTAATTTGGATAGGCAGATTTTTATGGGTCGTATCATGAATCTCTACAGCTCTAGTATTAATCACGGGACATTCATTATTGATTGGACGGCCAGAGATCAAAAACTTGCACTGTAGGTTTTTAAAAAAACGTGCAGAGGATTTCGATTCACAACTGAGTGGTCTCTCTTTTTCTAGTTTTGTCCTTCCTAATTTTGGGACACAATTGTTCTAAAATAATACTTGGAGTGCTACCATCTAGAGTAGAATGCGTCAGACTAGATGTATTTTATATGATTTTTGTTAGATTTCAGTTAACTTAAGTCATGGAGAAACAAATGTAAAAGGAAGAAGAGAAAAACAGAAGAACAGTTCGGCTGAGAGTCATCCCCTGCCTGCCTCCCTCTCTCCCTCTATAAGAATTGTTCCATCTGATCTTTAGGGCAACCCTTCTCCTTTGGGTTGGACTTTACCAGGGCGGGATCTATCGGGCCCTACCATGGAGTATTACCCACTCCAATTCTCTCTCTCTCTCAGTGTCACACACACCCAAATAAAGGGGAAAAATAAATAAATTAAGAAAAAAAAAACATTTGCCTTAAAACATTCTAACCAAAAGGCCAATGTGGCAACCAAATTTTCCTATAGGATCAATTTGTTTAAAATAAATAATAAAAAAAGAAAGAAATAAAATAGAGTGGAAACTGGTTTTATGGAAACCTGATGCAAAGTGACAACATTGTGCATTTCAGCTTGTTGTAACCGCCTAGCCATGCCATTAACTAGCCGTGAAATGTGGCAACCTCTTTTCTTTCTTTACTGGGAACAGAATTTCATGGTCCATTTTATATTCATTAGCCGTTATAAACACTAGAACTTACCATAAAAGAAGATATCACCTCCACCTTGCATCTCAGAATAATAGAAGAGAGCAACAAGCAAAGAGGGGGCAAAAAAAGGAGGATGAACTCCACAAAGCTGATTATATATAGTGTTCTTGTAACCAATATAGGGATTCTACTGCTCGTAAACAGAGCGCATGGTTCGCAACAAGCTTCAGCATTGTTTGTCTTTGGAGATTCACTGATAGACAATGGAAATAACAATTATCTTGACTCCCTTGCCAAAGCCGATTATTATCCGTACGGGATAGATTTCTTTAAAGGGCCCACAGGGCGGTTCTGCAATGGCAAAACTGTCATAGACGGGATGTGTAAGTTTATTGTCATGTTTTTGAAATGTTGTCATTAGGTACTCAAGTTTACTGTTCGTTTTTGCCTTTTGTTTCTAGTAGTAGGCCATTGGTTAACCATGCTTTAATGGAATATATAACCAGGCTTGTATTGAATAATCCTACTTTAACAGCTATTTTTATTTTTATAAAACAATTGCTTTATCCTGCATTCTATGGTGGTTTTCTCAATTTCTCATGCCTCTCGGTCTCGGCTCTTAAACCCAATAATTTCGGACTTCATTAGAGTCTACCTGTGGTCGGCCTAATCATGCTTAGATATGGGCTTTAGAGGCCTATTTTTATTTATGGGCTTCATTTCCTCAAAACTAATCAAAATTTTCACTTTAAAATGACGTAGAAATCATCTGCTAACCATATTTGAGATCAACAGGCGATCTACTGGGACTTCCATATCTCCCTGCTCATGCAAATCCCAACCTGAATGGCTCGAAATTGCTCGCTGGAGTTAACTATGCTTCTGCCGCAGGTGGTATTCTCGATGTCACTGGCACATTCCTGGTAAACAACTCAATTAACAATGCCAAATCAAGGACATTCTCTAATTCATCTAAAACTGGCTAATAGTTTTTAAAAATTAAAGGCACTGTTGTTTGGCAGATATGGAAGTAAATCAAGTTGCAGTCAGAGTATGTTAGATTGTAAAATGTAAAATGTAAAATGTAAATATGGCAGGGAGACAGATATAGCTTGAAACAACAGGTGCTGCACTTTGAGGAAGACCTGAATGAGATAAAGAATCTTTTTAGCCATGATGAAGACTACAACGAATATCTTTCAAAATCAATTGTGGTGATGGTGCTAGGGAGCAATGATTATATTAATAATTACCTACTCCCTACTCTGTACACGTCCAGTTATACGTACACTCCAGAGCAGTATGCCAACCTTCTACTCAATGAATACACCAGACAGATACTGGTAAGTGAAATAATTCTCGTCTATTAGGCCAAATTCTGACCTTGACCTTTCGTACCAGCTTAAGTACTGGTAAACGAACTCCAATGGTGCGATAGCATATCGCTCCCACAACAATATTAAACCCAACAGGAAGTTACTTTTAAAGCTAATCTGCGATAATTCAAAAGGATTAAAATGAAAAACGCTTGCTGAAAATAGCATTCATCGCACTTGAATTCATAATGTGTATGTATAAGTGTTTTTTTTTAGTCGTTGTCAAGTAGCATGTACATAAGTGTTCTATCAATGATTTTTCCGCTTACTATCATCTTTGTGTTTTCTCAGGCAGTACAAAGCTTAGGCACAAGTAAATTCCTACTAGCTGCAGTGGGACCCTTAGGCTGCATACCTAATCAAAGGGCTAGTGCCGGGGGCCCTGATTGTGTTGATCAGGTTAATCAGATTGTCGGTTACTTCAACAAGGGCTTGGGATCACTGGTCAAGCAGTTGAACACAGACCACCCTGATTCTGTGTTTCTCTACGGCAATACATATGATGCCTTAGGCGACATGTTAAATAATCCTGACAAGTATGGTAAGTGACTAGATATTAATTCTTCTTGTCCTTTTATTTTTTTTTTGGAAATAAGTAGGTAGCTACCCTACCACTTCTCTTTTATAAAAAGAAAAGCAAGATACAACCGTTCAATCAACACAGTAATCATCACAACAAAATAAAGCTCCTAACCCCTTTTTGCCGTGTTGCTTCTCACAACAAAACCCAAACACAAAAAGAGCATCTAAAAATATTACAGATCAAACCAACAGTAGCAGAGAAACTTAAAAGCAAATGCCAAATAATTTGCGAAATACAAAATATTCTGAGGAATCAATCCTTGCATCTGTTAAGTTTCACGCAGCCACCTCTGTCTACCTCTCATCCAGCAGCATCCCTTCATCCAAGTCTTCCATCCAGTCAGCCACTTCTTCTTGCATATGTTCCATCCATCCAGGCAATTGCACAGCTTCTGCCATCTCCTCCCCCGCCATCATCCAGTGTTTCATCTGCTCCTGCATTGTTGTAGTCCAAGCTTTTGCCCAATAATACACAATCCGTTTAACCTTCTGACAATAAGTCCCAAAAGTTATAGGCGCAGTTTGTTGAAAGCATCATTTATTTCTTTCAAGCCAGCACACCCAACAAACAGCAGCAATCAGAATTTTAACAAAATTTCGTTGAGATCCCTGTATTGTGCTAATTAACCCAAAAATGTCATCAAGGTTTTTTGGTATGATATCACACTGGAAATAGTCTAGCAACCAATTCCATATCCTCTTCACATGAATACACTCAAAAAATAAATGGTCTATGTGTTCAGGCTTATCACAATACACACAAAAGTTATCACCATCCCAACCTCTCCTCAAAAGGTTATCTTTAGTTAACAGTTTCCTTCTACTAAGAAGCCATAGAAAAAAATTTTATCTTCAAAGGGATTTTAAGATGCCAAATGTCATCGCAAGAATTATCAGGAATGCCTCTATCCTCAATCCAATTATAAAAATCTTTACTGACTGGTTTATCCTTTTTTCCTTGCCAAGAAATCTTATCATTATCCATACTAAGAGTAGGGCCAGTATCAATATAAGATTTTAATTTCATAAACATCTGCAACTGAACTAGGGACAGATTTCTGTGAAAAGTGATATTCCCAAGGTTACTTCTAATATTTTCAGAAACTATAATCATCTTATTAGAACAGATAGTGTAAGGAGGGGCAAAATCGACATTTAGAGGCACCTCTCCCATCCACTTATCATCCCAAAAAAGTGTATGTTCTCCATTGCCAACCTTAATATGCCTATTGATGTTCACAATCTGTTCCAATTTTTTAATATTTTTCCAGAAAGGTGACCATCTATTTTTGTTATGAGAGTTTTTATACTTGGTCAGCAAAATACTTTTCCTCCAACCTACACAGTCAGGGTCCTTCAACCTCCAAGCCCATCTACAAAGCAAAGAAATATTCATATATTTTAAACTAACTACCCTAGACCACCTCTATTCTTAGGTCTACAGATTATCTCCCAATTGCAAAGATGATATCTCTTTTTTTCCCTCAATTCCAAAAGAAATTTGCTCTAATCTTATCAATCCATTTCCTCACTGTATATTGCATCATATGAAATGCCATCATATAAGTGGGTCTTGTCCTTTTATTTTATTTTTTGTCTTCTCGTGAGAACAGAAGCATGCAAAACTTTTCCTTACACAATCGTTTATTAATTGAAATTTATCTGTTGTTACTATTAACGAGGCTGAAAACCTGTAAATAAGATCACATACATACGAATCTGGCACTCAATGTTATAAGTTTACGAAACTCAATGGTATTCACAATTATGTATCAACATAAAGCTTCAGAGCAAACCAGGATACAAAATTAAACTAAAATTAGAACTTTTTAACAACTTTTGCAACTTCCAGGATTTACAGTAGTTGATGAGGGATGCTGTGGGTTAGGGAGAAACCGCGGACAAATAACATGCCTTCCCTTTGCTGTACCATGTACAGAAAGGAACAGGTTCATATTTTGGGATGCATACCACCCGACAGAAGCTGTGAATTTGATCCTTGCAAAGCGGGCGTACAGTGGACCACCTTCTGATATATACCCCATCAACCTTCAGCAGCTGGCTAAGCTGTAGTTGCAAGGAAGCAAAGAACAGAAAGGAAATAGCGTACTTGATTTTGCTGAAGAGGGGGTGATAAACCCATGAAAACTTCATGTTTGGGTCTGCTATATGTAATGTATTAAGATATCTAGTTACTGGTTGCTAAAGAAAGAGTTTATCAATTACATGTTAAAATCAATTTGCTATTAGTGGGACGAGATGCATTTCAAATGAATCCTTTCAAAAATCAAAGCAGATTCCTTTAAAACCAGCTATTTATATATTGGTTGCTGATATGAGGTTCAATGCTAAGATGTGCAATAATCAGCAGAGTGCAAAATTATAAAAAGGAATAACAAGTGACACCGATTTATCATCTATAAGCACCACGATAGCTTTAGTACAAGTTCAGTAAGCAAATTCAACTAAGGCTCATTTCCTATGATCAATGAATAGTTAATTGGAACTACTGCAAGCTATCAAACTGATCCCCATCAAAAAACAGTAAAGAGAATTTTCAACAAAAGGTCCATTAGAATCCTCAGTTTTCAATTACTCATTGCTTCAAGAAGCAAGTAAAGTGGACTGCCTATACTTGTCCATTAACTTGGTAAGAGAAGCATCCAGCTGCATCTCCTCTTCCATCTCCTTTGCCATATATTCCTGCATACGTTGCTTCTTCTTCTCCTTGTGCAACTCCATCAACATGTTTTTCTCAGCCTCAAATTCATCTACTCCCTTATCCAGGTTGGCAATAAACGAATCAATCTCTTGCTTCCTGCAACCAAGTGCAAAATTAGATAAAACACTACACAACGTATGTCACTGCTATAATGCTGTATGAACTAATTGTCCTACCTCTGCTCACGATCTTCAGTAGAGCCATACTCAATTTCAGATTGAGCGGCCTTGGAGCGCTCCTCCTGCAGCTGGTTGTGGAAGTTCTTTTCTTTCTCCTCTGTTGCCTCGTGAACTTTTTCTATTTGCTCCTGGAAGAACTTCTCCAGATTATCCAGCTGAAAATGAAAACCAAAAAAAATATCTGTAAGTGCAGTTATCTAACTTCATGATGCTGGGGACCAAGTTTGGATTTTCTAAAGAATAAGTTAAAAAAATTATAATCTAGTCGCGTCTCTGGATTAAACCCCAGGGATCTGTCAATAATTTAATGTAATCAGCATGCAATTTAAAAAAACAAGCAACAATTCCTGTAAATAATTATATTCACAATTTGAGTATGCATAAATGATTATATGTCTAACTCTGCTCAGAGGTGTATGTTAATGCCTCAAAGATTGAATCCAAATTTTAGTTGTTTAAATCTTGTGCAAGAACACAATTGTTTTTTTTTTTCATTGAAGTCTATTTGCAAGGATTGAGAAAAATGACCTAATTAGAAGGAAAACATAAACTAGTTATCTTTACTAAGGCAAAAGGCCAGATGCCAGTAAATACACAACACAGAAAGCAGAAGTTAAGGTTGTATTGCATACCTCCTCTTTAGTTTCTTCATGGTGCTTGCGAGATTTCTCCCGGACAAGGTCATTCTCTTTGGCTTTGTCACGGAGGCGCTTGGAGACTGCACCAAATGTCTGCTCAACCACCTTGGTGCATTGTTTCTGCTTCACAACCTCCTTCCGAAGCCGGTAAAGTAGCTGGTTCTCCTCATTCATCTGCCGCATTGGCTCAACAACCATCTCCTGATATGATCTCAGATCATACTTCAGCCTCGACTTCCCTGTCATTTTTTTTTTGGATGTGCTCCTCATTAGGATGAAAGGAAATGCTTATACTTTAATGGCTAAACAATACCCCAATGTTGGCAATAATAGAACCCCTAATTACAAAAGCACAGCTAGAATAATATTAAAATATGTCTTTCCATTGAATGGAAGAGCTCAGGCAGAGTTCATAAAGTTCATTAATATTATTATTATAACAGTATAATTCTTCTGTTATTTGTTAACTCTGTTGACCTATATAGCCTACAACAATAACAAAGCCTTTAGTCCCAAACAAGTTGGGGTAGGCTAGGAATGAAACCCAACAAGACCAGAGTCATCAAAAATCAAAGTTGATAGTAAAAACAATAAAAATAACAATAGTACTAAAAATAAGCGATAACAATTAACAGCCTATAGCCAGTAGTCAAGTACCACCAAATACTGGTGGTAGGACCAATCTCGACATAGCAAATATGAAGCTAAAGGAAGCAATAACAGAAAGCAGTAGGCACAAACAAAATACAAATAATTACAACGAGTTCTCATAATGAAGCACCAAGTATTGTCCCAAATAAGGAGCAATACGTACACAACATTAATACCTTGGCAGTGCCGATTGAAATCCTCAAGGTCCTCCTTACAAGCAAGGTAGCCAAAAAGCTGACGCTTGCCTCCAGGCAGGAACCTTGATTTTGTTTTGCTGTCCCAACCATGCCGGTCGGTACCTTGCTGCTCGAAATGCCTGTGCAGACGCTCTGCCTCCATGTAACCCACGGCCTCAGCTTCAAAAATTAGAAGGCTGAAGCCACGGTGCCCCCTCGGTCCATAAGAGTGGCGTGCCTTCTTAACAGCATAAGAGCTGAAGTATTCCAGCAACTCTTGGTTACCCATGCCAATATTCTGCCAAGTGCAATAGAAACAGATAACAAAGTGTCAATTTCCTGAACATGGCAAATAAAAGGCACTGAAACAAAAGGGTTTCCATAGTGATATTCAAGATATGACTGGGTTCTTGTGTAATCAACCCACTCCCCACCCCCAAAACACACACACCCACACACACATACAGACAAACAGACACAAAAATGCTCCTACTCATCCAAGTACACCACCATTACACCAGATAATTTGCGGATGTCAAATCATATGGGCTAGAACTTCTATATACAAAATGAAAAAAAAAAAAAATGTCTGAACAGACCAACAAATGCTTAGGTTTTTTGAAATCCCATATAAAAGAAATCACCCTGAAAAAAGAAATATCGAGAAAGAAAGCAACAGGAAGAAAGACGAACCTTGTCATTTTCATCTGTGTCAAGGTAGGTGTTCATGATAACAACCATGGGGGGCCAAACTATCTCATGGTCAGTGGTGGTTTGTCTCAGCCCCTGCCACTTGCCATATTGCTCCCCTACAGGAATCACAGACGTTCCCCTACGCCTGAGCTCCTCTTCGAGAAGGTTGGCAAGTTCCCTGTGCAACTTGACCCGGGTAGCCCCCTTTGTTTTGGCATGAGTCATCAGCGGCTGAAGACCCTTGTACCAATCTATTGCCCCAGGCCCCTTTGCACAAGCGGGGCAATGCCATTGCCTTGTCTGCTCGTTTATCTCATTCACGTTCAGCCTACACATAACAATAATTGTTATTGTTATTGTTATATCCAAACAACACAAAAATCAGAAATATTGTAAATAGAACACCTGGGCACTACTAAGTTATTCAACAGACCATAGCAAAAAACAGATTTGAGTTAATAAATTCTATACATTACATTATCAAACCATTATTGGACAATACCAAGATATAACCAATGTATGCTGTCAGTATCAATTTTTATAGTTGACTAAGCTCTTGATAAACATTCATATGCCTGATTTCTGGTTTGTTGGAATTATCCAACTACAACAAACCTGGAGAAAGACACTTTAAATTGTAACCAGGCAACCACGCACTGGAATAGATAACATAACAATTTTCCACAACATAACAATGAGAAACAGGATAATAGCTGAAGACCAATGTAGTAATCCCAAGCCTTAGCTGTCCAGCTCATCAAAAAATTTAATAATAATAATAATAATAATAATCTCGAATACTTCTAAATAGAAACTTTTAGCACTACTAAATTATTCAATCACCAGACCACCAACAGATTTCATTTAATAAATTTTATCCATTTCATTATCATATCATTGATGGACAATACAAAGATATTACCAATGTATGCTGTCAGTATCATTTTCATAGTTGATTAAACCTTTAGCTCTTGATCAAGATTTTCAATTTTTGGTTTCTTGGAATTACCCAACTACAACAGACCTTACAGAAGGAACTTTAAATTGTAACCAGGCAACAACAGACAGGTACAGATAACACAAGTTTCCCCAATACAACAATGTAGTAACCCAAAGCCTTACCTGTCAAGCTCATCAAAAAATGATTTGAACCAATTATTCTGCTTGCGGGTCCCATGGCTTTTTTGACTTGCATCAGAGTCATAATCATCAGAAAGGTCATCATCACTGTCATCAGCCATATCACAATCTTCATCATCGTCATCAGTGGCATTGTTAGATTCCTGGTCAGATTCTGGCGGGCGTGGGACCACTTCTACATTAGGCTGAGAACCTGACAGTCGGACCCTATCAGCCCAATTCCGTCCACCCACTAATGGAGGCTGAACACCTGGGTTAGAAGGTGGAGGCATAGGTTGCTGAGGTTGTACAGGCTGGGGCCTAGGGTTAACCCGAGAAACTGGTTTGCGTGGGTCAGGAGTCACTGGCCAAGGGTTTGGATTTTGACCTGAATTTGGAACCAGGTTGACACCAGATTTCGGGTTCAGATTGACAAAGCCACTTCCAGACCCATTACGACCCCTACCAGACCCATTGCCACCCCATCTTGGTTGATTAGGTGTCGAATAAGGTCCAGGTTGACGAACTGGGGCTGGAACTGGGGGCGGAGCTGATGCGGGCCCAGACCGATTTCTGTTCTTCTTGGAAATGACCTCCCAGCCATCCTCCTGGTTCTCAATGACCAAACTGGAGACATCACAGTTGATTGGTTCCATCTTTGCAACAGCCTTACCTTTGTCCGATATGTCTGCTCGGCTGCCACTTCCCCTTTGGGAATTCATTTTGTCCAGACTAAAATGTGAATGGTAGGAAAAGATTAATAGTTGTCTTCAATTAACTACATTACTTTAAGTGCTCAAACCCTAAATCTTAAGTCACAATTATTCTTTGTTTTATGCTGCTGTACAAATTATCTGGGAACCATGCACTCATCTTAATTGAGGCAAGATAGTAACATCTTGTCTCAAGTGAAAGGGTTTGCACTATATTTTATTGGAGAAATTTGACAAGACTTGAGTAACAGTACTAAGTCTATCCAATCAAGAAATGAAAAAAGGTGAAAGATAAATCATATAGAACCCATAGGCATACCATTCAACTTTACTTTTCACCAGTCAAGAACAAATTAAAATTTTCTTCAAAGGCAAGTAGTAAAAATAAATTATTATCCATTTCTTAGATTAGTAAAAGCAAACAAGGTAACAAAGTCTACAAAAACAAGACAAGTATTTCCACGCAAGAAAATGAACGATCTCGCAATAGAAATCAGTCTAGATCCGATCAATATTCTAACAATTGCAATACTAAGAAAAATACTTCCTTGCAACATTAATCTACTAAAGAGCGCTTACGAAAAGTTCTCCTATACAGCATTTCCATAATTAATGAAAAAAATATGCAAAAAACCCTTTCCGTAACAAGAAATGCTACGGAAAAGCGAACAATCCCTCTATTTTTCCCGAGGAACGAAAAACCCTAACCAGATTTTCGAATCAGTTCAAGAAAAACCAGATTGAACTTAAAAAAGTACAAAAAGAAGAGGAAAAATAGGAAAAAATGTGATCAAAGAAGACGATCTTTGGGAAAAAGAAAGCGCAACAGAGTTTACCTCTTAAAATGCCGATCGCCAATGCGCGATCGTTGGAGAGGGAGAAGAAGGGTTTAGAGTGTACGAGTAGAGAGAGAGAGAGAGAGAGGTGTGGCGAATGGACTGATCAGAGAGTGTTGAAGGAGAAATATAGAGAGAGGTGAATAGGAATATAGAATAGTGGGTTGGAAAATTAATTGGTGAACCTGGTTTATGAGTCTGGCAATTTACTGACAATTTGGACCCACTTGATTCTCTACGGAAGCGTTGGATTGTAGACCATGTCCAGGTTATGCTTTTTTGATAACACTTTTTGGTCCTGATTTTCGGTAAGTGCCTGTGACTTTAGATGGACTTGGTATTTTTTTAAAAATGTCAATATTCAAACGAATCTTGTGTAGGACTTATTGTATGCAAGAACCAAGAAGGTATTGTGCACAATGAACCGGTACTGTCCAATACCTTCTTGCATACAATTTCTACAACGGAAATGTAGGTCCCACACAAGATTCGTTTGAATATTGGAGCTAGCAAGCACATCCAATCCAGGTTAAATGGATCTGTTTGAAGGAAAGGACTCCCTGCATCTTTTGTTTCCATTTTTTTTTTTTTTTTTTTGCCTTGTTCACATACAGGACAATTCTAGTAAAAAAAAATTTACAATTACAATTAAAACACGACTTTTTGTAAATCTAAATATTAAAATTAAATAGTATTCAATTTATACGTATGTTGAATTGTGCGACTTGCACAGCATGAGAAAACCTATAAAAGACCCCAAAAATGTGGACTTGATTTGACTTAAAACAACACATGATAATTTGACTTAATTTTTTGCGAAATCAAACTGGTGTCAATTCTAAAGTTTATGTTGAAAACTTGAAATATTTATAATTTTATTCTTTGATTAAAAGAGATCCCGGAAACAGTGAAAAGGTAAAGGTAAACTATTAAATCTTAATGTGTTTTAGCTTTTCTAAACAACGATTGGATATAGATTAGGGTAGGCACTAGGCACGGCTGCCACTCTAGTTATCTATTTTTCTTCAAAAAGGAAAAAGAAAATGTACAATGCACTGACACAGGAAAAAAAAAATCATGTATTGGAATTCAGCAATTGAATAGTCTCACAAAGTTTTTATGAACAGGCTGTACTTAGCATGGGTTTTTCATTTTAATTCACAGACATGTTTGTTGCTGAAGCACATGTATAATCATCCAATTGTGATTCGAATAATAAATTATTGATGGAGACCTTTTTCCCAGTAAATTCTCAAAAGGTTAAAAGTTCACAAATCCTGTATGTTCTTGCATATTTTTTTCCCTCATTTGTTTTCCATCTTTTATAATTTGCTCATGAGATTCAGTCGGTCTTGTCTTGCACGCATTGACCTCGACAGTTGACTGTTAGATTATTTTACATGTTGTCAGTATGGGATTATCTGACCTGTCTATTCATGGTTACCTTTTCTTTTTTCTTTTTTTTGAAAAAAAAAATCATTATTGGTTACTTTAGAATATGGTACTTCATTATTGGTTACTTTATAAGTTAACATCAGTCCATGCATTCACAAAATCACACCCAACAAAAATATATATTCCATTTATTGCGATCGTCAAGGGAGAAAAAAGAAAACTTGGGCAATTGAATATTAATTGACATTTCAACTCACCAGTCGCTACTGAAACGGAACATTTTAAAGAACTTCCATAAATTGTCGATCATGCATTTAATAAAACATAAAAAGCCACATGAGTTATTGTGACAGGTAAGTTAGCACTGTCCGATTAAAATTTGCCACACATATATTTTTTAATCTCTGTTTCAAAATAAAAATAATACGTTCCCGGTCCCAAGAACCATTAGCAAGGAATCCGGAGAGCTGAATCATTAAAGTAAGCACATATAAAAGATTGGTATACATCTCTTTTGTTAGCCATAATTTGTTAAATGATAACTAAATTAAAAAGATTGCCCGATAAACTGCAGGAAGGAATAAATTGACGGACCCCAACAGGCAACAGATATGGGTGGTTGATTGGATCCAGTGTGGCTGGACTATGTAAAGATGCTTACTTTGAAAATGACTTTTCAATACCCTATCGGTTACCGGAAAATTTCAATAAATACCAGATACCGGAATAGTGACCGAAAAGGTGGTATCTGATTCTGTGAGAGAAAATACCAGATTTCAGTCACCAGGGCGGTAGAGGTACCGTTATGGTATTGAAAACACTGAAAATCTGAAAAGCCAATCTGTATAGTGGACCCTTCAAATTTAATATCGTTGTTACTGTTACTAATATATGACTATTGTGTATTGTTCGCCCGGTATTACCATCATAATTTTTAAGAAAGATTTATGGTTGCATTCTCAAGACTTTTTCCTTTATATATTTATAGCTACTTTGATTATAAGTTTTTAAAGAATAAATATCATTGGGCAAATAACATTATCTAGAAAAATTTAAGTTTGTTCCAAATGAGCTGAACATTTGAGCATAGTTGGCACAATGGCACTTATATTATATTATCTTAAAGACTTGTAAGTATTACCTTAAAGTATATATGTCTAAGTAAAATATATTATTATAAAAAGAAGCAATTATATGACAATCAAATTAATTAGATGATTATTACGAAGGCATGTTAATTTAAGATCTCATAAGCATTATTCTGTTTATTAAGTCATGAGATGTGGAGCCATATTTCACAATTAATCCATCCATGATCTAAGTTTTGAAACTGAAGTAATTACTAGCTTTTAAAATTTGAAGCAAGATGTCCAATAATGTTTCACTCAATATCATTTTACATTTTTTATGATATTAGCTTCGCTTAGAAAAATAGTGTTGGTATGTCAAATTAAAAATGTTAAGTATCTTTACAGTTTAAACTTACAAGATATTAAGATTCTGTTGAGACAAAGTTTTTTTATTTCTATCTTCTGTCCTTCTATTGAAAAAACAATGTACATATTACAATTGCTATCTTTACAATATAACAATCGACCAACACCAATATGAATCAATCAAACTATCATTTTAACTCTCAAGATTGGTTGCTAGACCCCGGCGATGAAAGAGGGAAAAGAGTCAGCAATTCTGGCTCAGTCATGCTTTCCCTTGACCGGGGCGATGGGTGCAAATAAAACCGTCTCTCTTTTATTGCCCTCTCCTCTGCTTCTTCATTTATTTCCACAGACGGACTTGGACTCCGGTCATTGTCCCGTATACTCAAGCTTGCGACCTCTGACGAAGGTGATATGACACCTGGTCCAGCAAAAAGTGCTGGGTTCACAGGACCTGGTTTGAGGATAGTAAGCTTTGGCCGGTATCCCTGAGCTTTGAATGCTGGACGCCGTTTTATGATGCCAGCAGGGGGTTTTCCTGTTGGTGAAGGTGGGGTTGAGTGGTACTGATGATGGAACAAGTGGTGTGATTGCTGCTGCTGCTGTTGGTGGTGTTGGAGCTCGATTGCAGAGATACTGGTACCGGGCCTGGTACTAGTACTGGTGGGGCCTGTCAGGCGTTGTACAAGCTCTTTAAAGGTGGATTGGTCGGTTTGGACAAAGGTGGTGGTAGGGGCTGGTACCGGTATTGGAGAGGAGGAAGGGGAAGGAGGGGGCCTTTCCATGACTTCTCTTGCGTGAAGTAATGGTTGTTTCAGTGGCCCTGCATGCATAGACAGAAAACAAGATATTATTAAGTAATGTATGAAGGAGAAGGCATGAAAGATATGTTATCATTTGTAATTTGCACATTAGTTCATGCAACGATTAGTGAAGGTAATAGACTAATAGTTAATGATAAATTGCACATCTGCTAAATGCTAGCAATATAATTTTGTGTACTTGTACTTTTGTCTAGCAAATATGACATTAATTCTTGCCTCTTGTGCTAGTACCTTCTTTACTAACAGTCTAAACTTAAGCAAGTACCTTGTCTTTACTCCCTCTACTATCATCTACCCACACCCACACGGCCACACCCACACGGCCACTGACACACCCAAAAGATCCCAAGATACATCATTGCCAGTTGAATCTGGCATCCAATTTGCAAAAATCTTGTTCTTGCTTTGTATAAAATAAAATAAATCATGGATTACTGACATTACATGTGTAACCCTAGATGCAGCTCCAATACATGAAATATTTTATGACGTTGACAAGTTACAAAAAGGACAATCGTATTCGAAATTTCAGTTGAAATTGATTTTTCGAGGACCAGTCCACATAATTTCTTATAGGACTAAGAATACAAATAATTGAAATAAATCCAAACCCAATCCTTTCTCGAGGAAACAAAACAATCACGCTAACCCTGAATGAATGCATTATTACTTTCTAAGTGTATGTGTCAGAAAGGATAAATATGGTGTGGAAAAAACTTAAAAGTTACCAGCATTAAACAATTTTTGGCACCACAAACTCAATTATTTTAAACTGCACAAAGACCCAAATCAGAAAGAGAAAAATTTCTTACTCAACTCGGTTTCCTAGAAGCCACAAACACATGCATTTAGCATGATTGTCTGTATGTCTAATTACGTGCTAGCAAAAATGAAATCAGAGCATATTTAACTGTTTTAAAATGGACAATTCTGTGTTCGTGTAGATCATCTGCTACACCGCAATAAGCCCACAAAAGAAAAGGTAACAAAGGGGAAATAATATTTTTTCTCTCGGCTGATATTTTATAATTTCGTGGAGCAGCCTAGCAGCATAACTTGATGCAATCTAGACACAACTAAAGATTCATATAATATTTTATGAAATAAAAAGAACACGATGGTTTAGTAGAAGCATGTTCAATACCTTCCTTGACTTTCCTTTGACTGCATACGGCTCAAGCGAGCTAACAATTCATCATTTCTTGAATATATGTAGAGACCTTCTTTCTTCTATGGTTCCACCTGAAATAACAATAGAAATAATCTCTTAAGGAACCAGAGAAAGGTATGAGAAATGACTGGATTTGTTATATGATCATAGCTGAAAAACTGACATCAGATATGGGGGTTAGGGTATATTTATGTAAAGCAAGGCATAGAAAGGAAAGAGATTATCTCTTAAGGTGGCAATTGTCTGGGTCTTAAGAGAGATAAGGACGTATGGCATTTCGTGTGTGACTAGAAATAAATGTTTTTGATATGATGATATCCTTTTATTGCTTGTAACTGAAAAACTTAGCACTACCAGGTGGGAATCTTTTGGCTTATGGAAATTGAAAGCGACTTCCCCTTCAAGAAATTAGATCATTATTTGTGTGGACTTGATACACCACATCACTTTAGACCAAGTACCCTACTTTTTTTTTTTTTAATATCAAATGCTATACTTTTCATTTTGAGAAAAGGAATACGAAATAAATGTTTCCCAAAACCTCCATATGCATGCCAATAAAATCCAGATAATAGTAATTTAAGAAAGCTCACAGTAACTTTTTTTAATCGATATATGACTAATCTTCATTTGATTAATTTATAAATTACTTATTTATTTTTTAAAATATACAAATTTTGTTATGGTTTTTTTTCTCAACAAGTTGGTATAAGTTTGCGACAATGACTACTAAGATCATTGATCAACCCCTAACACATCAAGTATAAGAACTATATAAATTCACCATAAGACGTTCAATGTCAGGACCAAACTTAAGGCAACAGTAACCTAGTTTGGCATCATATATTGGATAATAAAAAAAATATAGCCTATCAGTCCAACGCTAGGTACAATAAATGGGGAGCCGTCTAATTAACATCCCTTCTCTTTTGGAGACTAAGAAAGATTTCTTGTATCTATTTGGCACGGGGTGGGTGACTTGGAAGATGAGGTGCATTAATGCAAATTCTTCCTTGGAAGGAATCAAGTCCATGGGATGGCATGTGTTAGGCCCCAGCAAAAACAGAAAGACATCACATCATGCGGTTAAGGAAATGTGAACCCCAAGTTTGTGCCAACTTGAAAGAGCCTTGCAATGGCAAGCCCACTTTAACCAGCATTTCCCTCTTTCATGGTCTTCCAAGTGTAGGGATTTCACTATGGGGAAGGATATAAGTTGGTCATGGAGGTTTAGATCAGGCCTCATTGCCAAATTTAGCAAGAAAACGAGTGCAAGAGGTATTAGTGAGAGAAAGGCAATGACTTTGTCATGGGGGTTGTGATCTGCTACTTGACTTTAGTTATTATGGGCATGACAAAAGCTAATTTAGCAATAAACTGGGGGGAAAGGAAATTACAAATCTAATTTCTTTGTGGGATTTTGTGGGAGGTGCGAGTGGAAACTGGAAAGTAGCATTTTTGTTTCCTTTACATAAAGCTAGCCTGCCTAATATGAGTTTATACGGATCCATAAACATGTTTTGAGTCCGTTCAAACTCAGCTTGCATGTTTTTCGGTTATAAGGCACATAATATAATCATCACTAGTATAATGGTTAATGTATATTTTGCTTATATTGCTCCTTTGTGATATAACACTACACACCTAAGAAGTTTGTTCAGAGTGAAAATAAAATACGTATAACAATTTCTTGTTGTACAAATTCCCTTAAAAACTGAAAAAAAAACCTATAGATAAATCATCCCCATGCAAGGAACCTACTTATTGGCTTTAGGGATGCATATATGCTTTCATGCCACGTTGATTTTTGTATGTAGTTTGCTTTTACCTTTCCAATCAAGCTTTTCAAACTTCTGTTTATAACTCAATAAAAGTTCAACAAAATTCTATTAAGCAGATCAAGGTGCACACTTGAGAATAACCATGTATATTTTCTCCTGAACATGTAATTAATCTGGAAAGAAAATAAAATTCCAAATGATATTTCAATAAATGTAACATGCTGAGTTGCTGACCCATCTATAATTGAAATGCAAAAATTAAACCCAAACGGATGTCCTCCTAAATTCAGGGGAAACAAATTAATACAAAATGAAACATATAATCAAATTAGGAAGAGCAACAGATATCATCAGAAACGTAAATATATCAAAAAATTGTACCTTAAATGATGAATTAATCACCTCGCTTTGGTTAAAGAACTCAGCCCCGACAAAAATCGTCCCGGCCAATGGAGGCCGAGTGTGCCTTGTTAAAATGCCAAGGCAACAACCAAAATGCCTCCAATAACTCAGAATTTAATAGCGTCACAGAATGCAAACCGAAACAAAGCCAATATCGGTTTTTTTTGTTCATGCGTGTAATTAAGTTTGTTCCCCACGAGAGAGAGGGAGAAAGAGAGAGAAGAAGATTTTGTTTGGAGGCTTCCAATTGCAAGTGTTTTCCGGAGTGGACCTGGCTTATCGGCGCATAATTAGACCGAGACAAAAGGGTAAACGGGGTTTGACCTAGGTCAAATCGGAGGATAATTATTAATTAATAGAAATATTGATTGATTGTATATTTTGGGAATTGAAGGGTTCGCCATTTGGATTTTGGTGACTGAGATTGATTAGTGCAACACAGAATTTGTGACTGAACTGGCTTTCCAGCCTGGATAATCCAACCAAGCGCTGTATGTTTGGTTGGAAATTAATTTATTTGAAACAAATTTTTGACTAGTTTTGTGACTGTGAGATTGGAAATTACGCTCTATGTTTTATGCTCGTATAGATAAGTTGTACAGTACAGTACACCTATCATTTTTTAAAAGCGCATCATTTGTGAATGTTTTAGGAAACATTTCTTTTTCTTTGTATTCATGTATCTCGTAGACGATAGGGTTCATCTTCAATCAAATAGTACAAAAATTATTGGATGATTTTGATAGGATATTAGGATTAGATCATTTATAACAGATTCGGCTATCCAGATCTGACTTTCGATCAGTAAATTTGTACTGAATATCTGATCAGTAAATTTGTACTGAATATCTATGAAACCTATCAAAATGGTGTAGACATGAAATTTCATTTCATTTCATTGGATTAGAATTGATTGGAGATGATTTCCAATTGAAATCCCATGATCAAAACAAATATAAGAAGAATTGATTTGGATTCTAGAAAAGACATATTTTTCCCTCATCTATTTGAAGGAGAGGAGGGGCATTAAGGTCTTTTTCTATTTTCCCTCATCAAATCCGACCAAATTTCAATTCAATTCCCAGGATTTCAATGGGGTCAAATTTTCCCACAGAATCTGATCAAATGAAATGAAATCTAATTTTTTATTAGATTCTGATCAAGAGATTTCAAAATCATGGGAATTCCAAATCCAATTCCTACATAAAAATTGATTTTGATCAGGGCCTAAATAAACATAATTGTATACAATTAGACTCAATCTCTACTGTACAAATCTAGGATTAAAGGCCCAAATTACTGAAGCATTCAATAAATCCGTACACAAAATGCACATAAAATTCATTTCAATGGAAAATTGATTACTGCCATCCCTATTTCTACCATCGCTATCATCGCTAGCGAAGCGCTCCCCTCTCCCCAGAGAAGTGATCCCCTCTCCTCACCTAGCGTGGGTACGCTCCCTCTCTCTTCTGCGCGCCCTTCCGTCACTCTCCCTTCCCTCTCCCTCCCTTCTGCACGCTTCTCTTTTCCTCTTGTGCTTCTATTCTCTCTACTTTTGTTCTCCTTCTCTCTCAAATCTCATATCAGACATTGTTTTTTGTTCTGCTTATATTTTGTATGTGTTCATTTTGTTGTTATATGTGTTTAAATTGTTTATTGTACCAGTTAATTTTATTTCAAATATATGTTCACTTTGTTTATTGCATATGTTCAATTTGTTATTATATATGTTCATTTTATTTGTTCAATCAATTAATTTTATTTCTTAATTTTTTTATTCAATTCTATCTTTTATATGTGTTAATTTTATTATTATAAATGTTCGATTTGTTTATTGCATATGTTCAATTTGTTATAATATGTGTTCACTTTATTTGTTCAATCAGTTCATTTTATTTCTTTATGTTTTATTCAATTATATCTTTTATATATGTTAATTTTATTATCATAAATGTTCACTTTGTTTGCATATTAGTTCACTCTATTGTTATAAGTGTTTATTTTGTTTGTCTAATTCGTTTTATTTTGTATGCGTTTCATTTTGTTGGTGTATTTGTTCATTTTGTTTTGGTGTGGATCAGACTTAACATGGTGAAAAATCACAGGAAGGGAGAAAAAAAGAGTGGGAGAGAAGAGAAGGGACACAGAGGAGGAAAAATAGAAGAGATACGAAAAATGAAAAAAAAAACAGAGAGAGGAGAAAGGAAACAGAGGGGAGAGGGGAGGGGAAATAGACGAGACGCAGAAAAAAAAGGGAGCACGCCTTGCGATGCAAGAGAGCTGAAATTCTATAGCGATGGCGCACGATGGTTTATTTAGCGATGGTGGTTATAATTCCTGATTTCAATGAGAAAGTCTCTCTAGCCCTTTGAGAAATATCACGAGGAAAATATGATTATCATAGAAAATGCTACAGCGTATAGACCTTTTGCACTCAACAGTAGTCATAGTTCTTGACATAAGATTATTTTGTCCTTTTGCAACAAGCGGCGCCTTAACAATCTACGTATTTTTTTTTTTTATTTAAGTTGCCACAAGCATCTCTTTCCTGGATCTTGTGGCCATAAAAAGATCTCGGAGCAGAAATAACAAACCCATGAGGCAAGAAAAAATCATCTACGAACTACTGCGTATCACATCATATTGCAGTATAACAAAGTAATAACAAACCTCGCTTTCTATCTAACCATTTTTTTGGTTTTCCTATGTATCTCTTTGCTAACTACAGCGTGTAACATAGCACAAAAAATAAAGAGGATAAGATGTCAGATATATTTGGACGATCTCCTACACTAAGGTGCAAAACGTGTAGAATAAGAAAAATGGCTAGTCACTAGTTAAGGCAAAGAGGAGCCTTCTTGAAGGCACTCAGTTCTCAACTCTTGCATAAGGTGCATGAGTTGCGTAGGATCACTTGTTACAATGGCATCGACACGCTCAGAAAGAATTCTTCGCATGGAATCGGTATCATCAACTGTCCAAGCATACACTTTTTCACCCCTCCTGTTTGTACCACAAGCAAAACATAAAGTCATATTGACAAATATTCGAGCCATAATTCTGATCTAAAATCATAGCACAACCATTCAACTTGAGCCAGAATTTTGGAAGGATCTTGTTTCAAACCATAATCTTCTGAATGTATTTGAAATTTGGGATAAGTAAATAAAGGAGTTTTCAGGGTTGTTAAATCCCATGAATACCCTTTGGTCAACTTACTAGTAACTTGAGTGCAATTTGAGTGCTTCTGACCAATGAAAGTGCAAACATAAAACTTCCATGTATGGTAAAATCCAAAATAGAGCATGGAATACACCGAACTACAGTGCATTCCAAAGAGCAAAATGGAAAACCATGAATTGAATTGGGACACTTCAGAACTAGATGAGCATCAAGCTGGTAGAAAACCCAAAATAAACATATAAACATAGGCAGCAAGAAAGGATTGATAGTAATAAAAGGTGGCTACCAACAAAAAGTATTATACCTGTGGAAATTTCTGAGAAGTTTCTCGTTAATCAAGGGATGGTATACACCACCGACATGAGCACCTTTTATCCTCCCCAGTTTACTTATTGCACCTGTCAAGGGATCCTTCATGACAATATATCCAACCTATAGACAAATAAATATGGCTGTCAAAAAAATCTAGTAATAATATATTTCTTCTTTTTCCTTCATTTGTCAACTTATTCAAGGTTATGGACATCACATTTACCATCACATCTTGTGATAACTTGATAACATTGTTTGAAACCGTGTCGCTTTTTGCCCAAATGAGGCAATTTTTGCATTGAGCCCTCTTAACCTATGGTCCAAGAAGAAGATACCAATAATTATTTAATAGATAGAAACATTACATACAAGAATTAAGGAAGAACTATACAGCATCTATGACAATCCATTAGGTTTGTATGACAAAAGAGAAAAAACTTGGCCCTTTGAACTGACAATTGATCCAGAATTACTGAACATGATCCAATCCATTGAAATTGTTGGTAATCTAACCTGGTCTAATCAACTCAGATGGTCAAGAATTCTACAATTTTTCAAGAATATTGGCATTTTCTTTCATTTTAAGTATTGAACTAAAATATTAAGCTGTTTGGAAACTTCAGCCATTCATTCATTAATATTAATAAAACAACACAAATTAACCTGTTGGATCAGATTAAGTTATGAACAACAAACCTGAAATCCACTAACAATTGTTTTCTTACACTGTTAAATTGTTATTGTGCATAGGAACTTACAATAGACAAAGTATCCTCTGCTAAGTCTTGCTCATATAATGGTGGGCCCACTTTGATGTCTAGAATCACCTGCCTCACCGATTCTGACAGCAGCTGCATGAATAAACTGATATACATCACGCTCTAATTTAACAGTGTACCATCTACTTAGTTTTAGGAAAAGGGACTTAAAAGGAGGATGATCCAGCAAAAACTAATGGTAAGACAGCAGTACCATCTACTTAGTTTTAGGAAAACTGAGTATACCTCCAAGGCATTCTCAACCAAAGGAACTGAATGCTTTTGCATATCTTGGGTTGATTCAAAACCTGCATCCAGCTCCCGTATCTATGCAAAAGTTAATTAGAACTTCAGGAATAAAGGAATGATAAAAAAAACCCTGAAATATTCCTCTAGGGAAACATCGATATTTATTTAATATATACAGGATTTACCTCATTAAAGGTCATATGCCCAACTTTTGCAGTTTTATTACCAGATATTCTTTGAAGATCCCTGCCTGTGTCATATAAAAATTAATTTCACAAGCAAATCATAGTGCAATAAAAGTTACCGAACAATTAACATCCACACTGGTTGTTAACTGTTATGTTGCAAATCATAGTACAATAGAAGTTACTGAACAATGCACATCCACACAAGTTACCAACTGTCCCTATAACACATATAATCAGCTTGCACTTGAATGATGTCAACTATGGCTCAGCTAGGGAGCTTTTTTATCCGAATAGAAACCTCACATATATTTATAAAAAAAGTAAGATCAAACTGTTCTGATCTAAGTAAGTGCATTTAAAGAGATGAATCCATTTGATCATTAAAGCTACCTTAAGAGCCAATTTCCATCAAAGCCGAACTAGGTTAATATATATCTAATCTAAATACCCAATACACCAGAGGTCATATTAGATGAAACAAAAAGACACACCTATCATGAAGAGCGACCAAGAATCCATCAGAGGTGCGAGAAACATCCACCTCTACGCAATCCACACGTGATTGCAGTGCAATTCTGAATGCCTCCATCTAAAGTAGACACATAAACAATAGGACAAGAATATCAGAATGTTCCGAAATCCACAATTCTCTGAGATTTCAACTATATAAGTACTTCTACGATTCAGTGACATACTGTATTTGGAGCACCCTTGTTGGAATCACCTCCATGAGCACATACCAGAGGTGGTTTCTCAATCCAACCACACTTACGTGCTTGCATCTGACAAAAATAAAAAATTAAAAAATAATTCAGATCTCTTGAAAATAAGTATTTCTGAAGAAATTTCGAAAAATAAAGAGACTTTTGACCTGTTGGAAACGGCGGAGGCGGAGGTGAAAGAAGAAAGGAGGAATGAGCGCGAGAAAACCGATGAGAAGCAACAGGCGAAAGAGTTTGTTGGAGGGAATCAATCGCGAGATTTCGCGCGATATCTTGCGCGAGATTGCGCGAGGATTTGGGATTGTGGGGTTCCTCTTCTGCTTCGTCGGAAAGAGGGGAAGAGTGGCGGGAGGAGGCCGAGACCATCTCATTTTCTCTCCTTGCTTTCTTCAATTCTTCTCCTCCAACTCCGTCCACTGGCGAAGGAAGACCATTTCACTCTCTCCTTGCTTTATTAGGCTTAAGTAAGCCCTCTAATATTTGGGCCCATACTTTGCAACACCTTTAATTGGGCTTTGTGGATCTTGTGGGACCCACTGTGTGAAGAACTTAAAATTAAAGGGGTTTATTATTATTATTATTATTATTGGAATGTTGAATTGAAACCAACGATTTTATTATTAAGAAATAGATTATTTCTCCATGA
This sequence comes from Rhynchospora breviuscula, assembly GCA_027562975.1. NCBI lineage: Eukaryota > Viridiplantae > Streptophyta > Magnoliopsida > Poales > Cyperaceae > Rhynchospora > Rhynchospora breviuscula. The sequence continues at coordinate 25,125,135 of CM050402.1, forward strand.
GTCGAAACAAAAATCACTTAATTGACGGACTAAACAACTCAATTTCAAAGAGCTAACTTAAAAAAAAAAAAAAAAAGCTTTCAAGGTGTTATTCCTTTATGAGAAAATGGAGAGCTAACTAAATTTCTCCATCGAAGCCAATGCAAATGACACATTTTTGTTGTCAGAGCACCGGTGACATGAAACGCGCCATCGAAGCTGCAAGAAATTCAAAGAGGCTCTCATCGATCCATGTAAATTAACAAGCATAGTGGTATGCATAATTGAAGATTGAAGCTCCAACGCAATAAGCAAAGCAGGTATTGAATGCAACATTTTAAGGCCATGGACACACTAAATTGGATTTGTATTGAATACGTCCATACTGTCCAACTTTAACCCGTCCGATCTAAAACAGGGAAACCATATCCGAATCATCACTGAACAATTCAAATGGGTTCTTAATCTGAGCCAGAGCCATTGATGGTGGAATGTGGTCTGACATTGATATAGAAAAACAACCCACATAACTAGCAGCTTAGCCCACCAGTACAAATCCAAATGCATCTGTCATTGGACAGATCTCCACATGACCACATCCTTCGGGACCTACACAAGCAAAAGCTACTTCCACATGTAGTGGAGCATCACCAATTCAAAAATACAAGTAAGACACTCGCTGGGACATTTATTAACAGCGGGACAACATCATAGACCATGTGCACGGAAAAAGCATGGAACTGTCTGATCAACAGTAACGCCGTAGCAAGTACTTATATATTTCAAGGGAAAAAAAAAAAAGATAATTACAAAAGTATAAACATCTATTCTTTCTATTATTATTTTTAAATACTCTAATCAATATTTGACTTTGGCTGTTTTGGCTTTCTATTTAATGGAAAGTGGTAGGGATATTCCCTACTTGTTTCAAAAAAAAAAATACTCTAATCAATTATTTTACTCCTATTTCAGATCTTTGTGGTTCGATTCCATGTTTTGTAGGGAGCTTTCAATTTAAATAAGGTGCAATTATTTTATTTTGTTTTATTTAAATTGGTTGGATTAAATTTGAAATGAAAATTTACGCCAGAAATAATACAGTATTTGAGTAATAGACCCGGTTCCACATGAGTCAGCCTCAGCAGTTGGCTTGGAGTTTTCCGAGCCAAGTACTTAAGAATTTTGAAACGAGCCAAGTACTTACAATTTTGAAACGAGAGGATAAATTTTGCATAAATGATAACCGTAACCTGTAGTTTTGTCATCCCTTGTCATCGCCATTACAAAATGAACACATAAAATAGATAAAATAAACATATACTTGATCAAAGTGAACACTTACAAACAAATAAGTGTTGTCATCTTTTGTTCAGATTTTTATACGCACATTTAATTTATTTTTATTGAACTTATTTGTTTGTATGTGTTCACTTTGATTACATATATGTTCACTTTGTCTATTTTATGTGTTCACTTTCTGTTTAGCGATGACAATGGATGACAAAACTACATATGGTAGTAATCAATTTCCTAAATTTTGTGGATTAGAATTTAGAATTAGTTATGGACCCTTGATCGCCAAGGATTTTTTGACTAATCAACGAAAGTACGAAAGTACACTCCACGGCGAAGGTAATTTGCCACGTTGCTTTGGTAAAACTGTAAATTTTTTAAATTGGGATTAGATTTTATTTTTTTACACTCTTTTTATGATTTTTAGATTTATTTTTCATACGATGATATTTTGTCATATTCCTTTAAAATCACTAAATTATTACCATTTAAATGTGAAAAAAAAATAATTCCTTCTACTTGGACTGTCTGATACTCTGATTTATATTATATGTTCTGAAAAATTGAACGGTCTTAATTATTTGATATAAACGATTTGAAAATCATGATTTTACTCCGCCGCCATCAAAATCTTACGTTTCAAATTATAGATCAGAAAAAAAAAATTCTTCTTATATAAAATATCTTTTCGAAGGCCTTCTTATATAAAATATCATAGTCCAACTTTAGAATTTTAATATTGCTTTGTACAAATCGCTGGAACTAAAAGAGAATATCTCACTATAAATAACAGTAGATGTGGAGATATAACTGAACTCTCCCATGGTACTGGTTCAGTGTGGTCTTTGATCGACGCTGTCAAAAGAGGAGCATCAATGATCCAGCATCTGTTGGCTTGTCCTTGCAGCCTTGCTTGGCAAGGTTCTTTGGGGCCGTTTGGATCGTTTAGGAATTTGAGAAATAGTCTATTTTTAGGCGGAAAATATTGGAAAGTATGTAACTTTGTGAAGAATTTGGATGGTTAGGAATAAATTTCCGTCTAGAAATAGGATATTTTTCAAATTCCTGAGCGATCCAAACGGCTCCTTTGGTATGATCGTATCCAGGTGTCTATTAAAATTTTTTCCATGGGAACCTTAACAAAGACGAATATTACATGCTGTAGAAAGAACAGACAAATAGAAAAAAGAAAAGTTAATTAACATATAACGGCGGTAAATTTCTCAAAATTTTATTCTCAATATCCTACCGGATACCCAAAAATTCCTGTAATATCGAAAATCAAAACGGCAGCATCTAGTAAAAAGAGGCAAAATTTCCGAAAATTTAAAAACCTTCAAATTGACATCCAATAAACAAGAATTCGAAAGTATTTTTTTACGAAACGAGACAGTTCCACGATAATATTTGAGACCTCGTTTATTTAATTTGCAATCAATAACCGTGAATTCACCTCACAAGCTTATTGCAGCTCACAATCCCTGTGAAGTGAATGAATTTGATTTGGATGTTTTTTTTTTATATATATATATGTCATCAAGGGCTATTCGGCATGGTGGAATGACGAAATTAGAAGAGTAAAATAAAAATTAGACAAAAACCCTAAAACAAAAATTGGCTGCATAAATTTATCCCAAATTTATTTTCAACGTTTCCACGTTTGTAGGCCAAACATCAGTAGCTGGTAGCCACCCCAAACATAAAAATATGTAAATTGTACTATAAAGTTTCAAGGGACCTTTATTAATTAAGATAGGGGCATGACCCCTATTTTTTTTTTTTTTTAAAAAAAAAGTTTGAGGGGACCTATTTCACTGTTCCAGTATAATTGATGACTATCCTTCCAAAAAAAAATAAAATAAAATAAAATATGTAGATTGGATAGCTTAATCTTTGGTAGGTGGAATTGTTATTCCTTGGCTACTTGCTAGCCAAGCTTATATTGACTTGTCAACAAAGTAAATTGTATTTTACTAGGTAGTCACTACCCAGTCTATCCAAAAAAAAAAAAAAAAAAAAATTAAATTGTATTGAACATTTGTTACATTTCCTTGCTTGAAAAGGCGATTTGGTCCGGTTAACAAGCAACAGAAAAACGACACATGTCCGCTCTACCATGCAGTTCCTGTCTCTATTAAAATAATTATCTACTTCATGTTTTCCACATGAACATATTAATTACAATAATCATCCATAGTTCCATACTGTCCATCCTCAACTTAATTATTTCTAGTACCGATATTTTCTACAAAGTTCATCAGTTAGCTTGTCACACTCATCTAATTAACGGACGATTAATCAAAGATAAAAAATCAGATAATTATGCTTTTTTTATTATTGAAAAATACAAAAAAATAGAAAATATCGAATTCAAAATTGACAATATCTCAAACGGAAATAAAAAGAAAAAGCCGAGTTAAGAATTGAAGAAACAAACAAAACTAATAAACCCAACTATATATTACTTTTACTGTTTTACAATATCAATCATCAATGGGCTCGTTTGGATCGTATGGGAATAAGAAAGGAATAAGAATTTTAAAAATAAAACGTTAGAAAGTGTGTAACTTTAAAAAAAATTATTATTTAGAAATAATCTATTCCTAAACAATCCAAACGCCTCCAATACCATTATCATATTGATCCGTCACGAAGCTTCCTTTCGAAGCTAGCATTATTTACAATTTTCACCTCATAGCTTTCATAAATAATGCAACGTGCACTTAGATATAGACAAAATTTTCTATCCAAGGCAGGGCAGTTCTCCAAATTGGACTAGTCCATGGCCAAATGACAAAAATGTCCCCGCTCCTTCCCTATAGTATAAAGTGGTGACCTTTTCCAGCTTCTCTCTACACAACCATTCAGCAAACAATTTTTAGTGAACTAAAAATCTGAGAGCAACAGCAAAAGAAAAAGAGAGATGAGCTGCTTTAGCATGAAGTCCTTAGCCAAAGTTCTTCCGACAACGTCAGCATCATCTTCCAAGGAAGATAAAGGAGAGCAAGAAAAGATCACAAAAAGAAGGAAAGACGAAAAAAATCGTAAAACAAAGGAGAAGAAAGAACAAAGCAACCTTGACGCAGCGGCCGCAACCACGCCATACTTCGCTTTCCATACTCGTCTCAGCCTTCTCTGATTTATATAATTTATTTATTTTGAGAAGATATTCAATTTCAAGAAGATCACCAAATATCCATTGGATTTGTAACATAGTTAGAATGTCGCTCGAATATAGTACTCTTCTGTATTTATTTCAATTCATGTAAATAACGTGAGGCATCATTTATTAGGCTGTGTTGGATGCAATATTATAGATATGATATTAGAGTATTAAGAATTAATAGGGATTAAAAAAGATTTTAGTTATATAATAATATGCATACTTGTCATTGATAATATATATCCAAATTCTCAAAAATTACTCGTTAGTTTTTCGAAAATTGTTTAAATTATATATGTAATTTAACATCATATGAATATATATGGTTATTATTTTGTGCCAAATTCTGAAAGTTATTTGGTATTTAACAAAAATGGTTAGAATTATTAAAATGCCTAAGGAATGACTAAAAAAATTCAAATTATGTTAAATTTAATAAACACTCCATCTAAATGATGGAGATTAATTGTACTTAAAAAAAACATGGGAGGAATTATATTAGATAAAATATTAACGGTTTTTTTTTCTTTTGAAGGTTATAAAGGTTCCGATTGATTTTCTTTTTTCAAAATACTTAATAGAAGCTACAAAGTGTAAAGTTCGAAGTTATATATTATTTCAATACTAGGTGGGTTAATCGAGTTTCGCTCGATATTTGACTTACAAATAAATATAAAATATGTTATCATTTTAGAATATGTAAAGATTAATGTATTAATTTTTTTTTGCTGATTAGAATAAATATAAAATATGTTACCATTTTAGTAAAATTATATTTTAAGTTGTCAAATGTCATTGTATAGATTGAAGTTACTCATATTTTATTTGTGGGTTGTAACTGTTTTCTATGAAATAGCTATCTGAGTGTGCTATTGTTTAAATTTAACTGACTATCTCAGATTAAGAATATTTAACTGATATTTAATTTAACTAATTGTCTAAATGTAACCCAGTAGATATCTAAGTGTTCTATTGTTTAATTACTTCAAACAAACAAATAATTGATATCCGCATCTAACCCTGGCCTCACAAAATTATTGATATCAATTATAAACTTTCCATTATTATTTATGTCTAATCGAGCTTCGCTCGATATTTATTGTTACAAATTAATGTAAAATATGTTATCATTATATATTTTGTTAATATGTAAAATTTGTTGGGTATTATTTATGTATAAAATGCTGATTGAGAATAGGCCAATTCAAATGTCTTAATGTTGGTGTGGTACTATTGTGTTCTTTTTGAAAAATTTGTCACTGAAAAGAAAAAAAGAAAGAAGAAAGAAGAAAGAGATTATTTACATATAGAAACTTGCTCAGTTAGGGTTTAATCAAAACATTTAAGAAGTAATATCCTGAGTGTCCATTGTCCAACATCTATGAAATAATGATGGGTTGGCTATTGCTGACCTAAATTGGTGGATTCATCTTACCTACTATTGTTGTTAAGGTCGACACGATTTGTTCATTGAATCAGGTCTTTGTCAATATTTCTCACATGATAGCAGGTTAGGATCAGACCCGATCTTGATTTACCTAGGAAGCAAAAACTATCTATGGTATTAGAATAAGAATAAGGATTGGCACGAGATTCTAAAAATTTCTTATTCTTATTCTTATTCGGCCTCCATCCAAACACACCCTATATCAATAAAGCTTGACAAACTTTTACTTACTTTAAAACAAAAATATACACACATGGAGCTTAATCAATTTTCATCCTAAATTAGAGGTGCTTTAGCATTTGGTGAATATTGACAACAAAATATAATTCTACTAATTAGTGTTACACTTGTTAGCTGTTACTTCTATTTTATACAATTATCTCCTCGTTGCTTGTAAATTTTTTTTTCAAACACAAATTCCTATGATCTAACTAAAACAAAAGCTCATTTCCTCCCCAATAGGCAAGTACAGAAAAGTAATATCCTCACAATGTACGATATGAAATTATTGATTGGAAAAGTTTTAAATAGGATATAAAATAGAAATATCAAACCTTCCAATCTTTGATGAACTTGTCCAAGTGCAGACTGAACCTTGAAAAAAGCTCAAGCACAAACTCATTGCTCTGCCATGGGATTTCTATTTCAGTGATTTTGTTAGTTCAGAGCACAAACTTATTTGTTTACCAGATTTTATTTAAGAAATGATATAGAACATTTTCACACTAAGAAAAAAGTTCAAGGACCCTCTAATATAGAACCATTCAAATAATGTTGCAATGTTGACATTTCTATGTTGAGTTGGTTTTTGTTGTTCAAAGCTGAACCAAACATGTGTCATGCATCTTAAAGGTGATATGTGATTTTATTTTTTACACCCTTGCATTTATAGTCTTTAGTATTTTGTATAATTCTGGTTCAATATTGTGCTTGAGTGCTAACCTAAATATTATTTTTCATTAATTGTCTGTAGCCCTATCAATCCATGTTGATATGCAAAAATAAATGTGGTAAAGAGAATAACAGAAAATTCATGAAGGAATCTTACACATAAGATCCTATTGTGCATCTTGCCATGGATTGTGAGCCTCAATTTCAATCAATCTCGATTAGGAGGTGATTAATACAGCTACTGATCGTCGTTTTAGCAAGAGTGAGAAAAACAAATAAATCAAATTAGTTAGAAATGAAGTTAAATGAATTTTTAGAGGAATATACAGATATACAAAACGAAAAATTCTATAATTTAACAAACTACCAGTAACAAAATTGTTTTGATTCAATATTCCAAAACTCACCGAGATCAGACATTTCGGCTATTGTCCCTTTCCACCTTTGCAATAGCTTCTAATCCTCTTTGCCACCCCCTTCATAAATTAATAGATGAACTTTCATAAACAGATCTAGGGTTTCCGTGGTGGAGCCCATCAATCGGAGAAGAGGACGAACAGAGGTAGGATGTGCGAATAACGGGTAGGGGGCTCCGAACACCGAAGGAGAGGAGAGGCGACGAATTTTTTTTTATGCCGAATAAGGGTTTGGATGGACGGGAAGAAGAAATAAGGCGATGATAAAATTTTCTTTTCCTTACAAATGCGATGGGCAGAAAGATGGAAGGGGATGAGACAATTGAAAAAAAATAACATTCTGCGGCCAACACGTACGCTGCTGAAACAGGTTGTTTTTGTCCAACAACTTACTCGCCACAGCAAGTTATATATAACCCCCGTCCCACAAACATAAAAAATTCTAATCCCACAAAACATGGGCGCTTCCGTGTCCGTCGAATTTAACCGAGTTAAATCGGACTCCCTCCCACGCATCTTTATCTAGTATACTGATATATTTCAAGAAACTCCTGCAGCAAACCACGAATCTAATATAATTCCGAAATTTATATATCAATTGATAATACACATCCGGTTGAATTATCAAATTAAATTGTTTGATGTGTATGTGGTTGATCACCTGCCTTCAAAATGGGGATTAATATATTCAGTCGTTTAATGTGGGAATTATCTTCAAAGTGTGGAATAAAAATTTAAACCTTTCAAGTGGGATTTTTTTTTATTACATTTTTCTTATTCCTTTTCTTATGATTTTTGGAATTGAAATGTTGGGATGAATTAATGTATCAAGTCATATCCTTAAAGTCATTAATAAAACCATTAATTTTAAATTAATATTTCTTTCTAATTTCAACTGTCTGAAACTCTTATATAGCATGAATATATGAAACAGTCTGAATCATGCTTTTTATATATATATCTGCTGCCATAGAAGTCAGACATTTCAAATTATATCAGAAAAGACTTCTTCTTATATAAAATATCACAGAGCATGTAATTTGAGAGGTTTGATTTTGATTCGTACAACTCACTCATGCTAAAAGAGAATAATATCACCACTTATATAACATGAACATCAAATCCGGACTCATCAAACCGTCGCTAAAACGAGTCACCATCATGGGATTGCAATTTGCTGATATAGCCTGAACTCTCCCATGGAATTTTTTTTAAAATTTTTAGTGTGGTCCTTGATCAACTCCGTCAAAAGAGGAAGGAGCATCTGTTAGATTGTGATTTGTGGGTCATGATCGGCTGATATGGTTTTACTTCGTCACTAATAAAATAATTATTAGTACTGTAAACTTATCCTTGCTTGGCAAGGTTCTTTGGTATAATAATTGATCTCCACCCCAATATAGCAACGTGTCTATTTTGAAATTTTACCATATGCACCTTCAGAAAGATAAATATTACAACTTGCCACAGATGCAGACAAATATTTCACTGTTTAACAATTAAGAACTTTAAAATAGAGTTGCTTCCTGGAATCTTTGGAAAGTGGAATTACCATTCCTTGATTGCGAAACTTGTTTCGACCTTTCAACAAAATTAAAATTTAAGAAACATTTCCTTGCTTGTCAAGGTGCTTTGGTCCGGTCAAAGATAACAAAAATAACGACACGTGTCCGTTCCATGCACCTTGCAGCTCTATCCTCACTTTAGTTATTTGTGGTGCTTCTGATATTTTCTAAACACCCAAGCATGTCACAGTCATCGATTATGTGAAAAATCTTTACATGTGAATAAAGTAAAAAAAAATAATAATATTATAAAACGTCTAATTAAAAATATACAATACCTCAAACGGATAGAAAAAATTCAACTCAGACATAAATACTTCGGTAGTAAATTTAAGGAAAACAAACAAACCCAATAGGCCAATACACCCTAGCTACTAATTACCATCTCTACGTTTAATAATATATCAATACGTACCGTTATTATTTTGACCGTGCTGAAGGTTGTTTTGTTTTTTAAAAAAAAAACTGGTTCTGAAGCTTCCTTCCGAAGGAAGGAGGTAGTCACTGTCAGTACTCAGTCAGGTAATTTACAGTTTTCACCTCATAAATTTAATAAATAACGTAACGGAACTTAGACGCGGACAAACTTTCCTATCCAAGGCAGTTCTCTGTTCTCCAAGTTGGACTGATAAATGACTAAAATGTCCCCGGCCGTATCCTCCTTATAAAGAGGTGAGCTCCTTTCTCTCTCTACACAAGTACACAACCATTCATCAATTAGTGAAGTAAAAATCTGTGAGTTGCCCAAAAAAAGGGAAAATCTGAGAGCAACAGCAAGAAAAAGAGAGAAAGATGAGCTGTTTCAGCATGAAATCCCTAGCGAAGGTACTTCCGATGACGTTGTCATCATCTTCCAAGGAGGATAAAGGAAAGCAAGAAAAGATAACAAACAGAAAAGAAGAAGAAAAAAATCGTAAAAGAAAGGAAAAGAAAGAAAGAAGCAACCTTGACGCAGCTGCCGCAACCACGCCGTACTTCCCTTTCCATGCTCGTCCCGGCCTTCGTTGATCAACTATAATTTATTTAATTATTTATTTTATTTTTGTTTGGGTTTGTGGCATGAAGATATTGGAATGTCATGGATGAAAAAGAATGGATCAGATACTGGAATGTCATTAAGATCAGCAGTATTCTTCTTTTATTTTTCCTTCTTTTAATTGTATTTTTCAGTTCATGTACAAAATGTGAGTAAATCTTACCTTTTTTTTTAGTCATCAATTAAGTGAATAATAAGGACTTATGCAGCGTGATTTATGAATACTTTATTAAATTACTAATGTTATTGTCCACAACACGTGCCTAGCTAGCAAGAACTGGCAATTTATTTTCAGTTGTTCTTTGTAACAAATTTTGTTTCCCTTCCTATTTGTCCGGATGGATTGACATTCAAGACCACACGAACGAACATTCATATATTAATTACTTTTCATTTTTAGAAATAAAAACACAGATTTATAAAAATCATATAAGATTCAAATTAAACTATTAAATAGCTCTAATATTATCACAAGAGTTTCTTGAAGTATATATGTACGTACTTGTTCACTTTAAATGAGTTTTGGATTTATGTTGCGTAAATTATTATCCAGTTAGTTGACTATGGAATTCAACATATGGATAGTTAGTAATTCCGTTATTTATCTTAAAAAAAATGGGTCGAATCACATCTCTCTAATTATATTACAAAAAAATAGCTAGCAAGTTGACAAAAATTAACTCTATAACATTCAGAATGATATGTGATTCTTGACGACGTTAGAAAAGGAGAAATGAGAAATCAAGTTTTATTGTTACGCGCATGCAGTAGCATCCTCTTAAGAATGAACACATGAATTTATCCCAATTAAAATTTTCAAATTTTTTTTTAAGAAAAAAAGGAGAAAGTTTCTTTCTTACTTTGCTAGGTACATTCTTATGCTACATGCTCCGGATTTCTACTCTTTGCTGCTGTCACTGATTTTATAAGCAAAAAAGAAAAAAAAAAATTTAATGCAGTCCTTTCTAGTGAAGTTTGCTTTGACTTATCAACAAAATTACCCTATTGGTCTGCTTGTTTGTTAAGGCTGCTTAAATTCAACCCAATAATTTTCCTCGTGGTGTTGTTGATTAAATAATAATTGTCCTTTCAAATCATTTCCCAGCCCTTTGCAGGCTTGGAGAGACATCAACTTAAATTTCTACCGGTTCTTATATGGCTGCCCAATAGCTATTAAGTTGCGGGTGGTTAAATTATTATACTTTTTAATTGACGGGAGTAAATTAAAAATTGGAAACTGAAAAATTTGGGTTTGGCAAAGTTGAGGTATGTGATGTTCTTGCCTTAAAAGTAAGAAATTTGTTTATCCATTACTTGATCCGTTTTGTATTAATAAGACAAATGTGAGTAAGAATATTTTTATTAGCTTACTAAATAAGGAAAACTTTTTATTAACTTATCAGGCAGTGTATGATTAAGAATTATTTCTTACCATTTATCTAGCTATAAATTAAAAAACCTAGGGCTTGTTTGGATCGTATGGGAATAAGGAAGGAATAAGGATTTTAGGGGTAAAACGTTGGGAAGTGTGTAACTTTGTGAGAGAGATTTATGTCTAGGAAGAAGCTATTTCTAGGAATAGGTTATTCCTAGCCCATCCAAACGACCCCTAGGTGATAAGGACCATCACACGAGTTTATCATCTCATCATCACACATTTTATTCTTTCTATTTTTTAGAATACTTTTCCAGTGCGTCATTCATCCTTTCCATTTATGTCGCTCATCCCTATCATCCAGCATGTTTCTTTTTATGGTTATCATCCAGCATGTCACTCATCCCGATCATCTTGTTTGGTTAGGATTTTTATTAAATAAAAATCAAACTAATGAAAATTAGTGCACCAAGTGCGAAAGTATTGAGTCAATCAGAATGATTTGATATTTAATTAATTTACAACCGAATGAAGACAAACTACCATCTTCATTAGCAAAAAAAAAAAAAAAAAGGAAAAAAAAAAGAATGATAACTGCCATCGGCCAGAGTTACCATCGCGCGTCATCGCTGAACAGATGGCGTGCGCGTGAGCCTCACGTGTCTAGCAGTGTCTGTGTCTGTTACAAATGTTCAGTTTATCAACGACATGTGTTCACTTTAATAATCACAAGTGTTCAGTTAAATGCGTCAATTAATGATTTAATATAAAATCGCGCGTCAATCTTGGAGAAAGGCGCGCTAGGGACAGAGTCGGAAAAAATTTAATTTGAACCGGACCTGTTCATTACCGCTTCTAATTTTTTTCATGTGTTTTTTGTCCAGTTCGTAACCCCTTCGCTTGGTTTAGTACGTAATAACATTTTTTCTTATAACATTTATATTTTTTATTGCAACTAACTAAACATATATATTTAATTAACAGAACATTTGTACTTATCCAACTAAACATTTGTACTTACTAAACTAAATACTATACTTAATAAAATAAATATTTTTGCTTATAATATTTATATTTTTTTGTTGCAACTAACTAAACATTTATACTTAAAAAATAGAACATTTGTACTTATTAAACTGAATATTTAGATACAACGAAAGTGCGCTGGGTGATGGACCATCGCTGAGGCGTTATCGCTGCACAGAAGGTGCGATGGTAATTAGTGTGATGGCACTAATCAATTTTTTTTAAAAAATGTTTATTTAGTGGCTTGATAACAAACTCATGTTAAACCTTCAAAGAAAAAACAACCCATTTTCACTTTTGTTTTGCCCTTCATTTATTTTGTGGCATGGGCCTTTTCTCGACCAAACGAGAACCCGCATAGAACTCCCCCACAGGCCCACATATAATAAAGCCATCCACTCGAGGCTTAGTCTGAAGCAAGTTGTATTAACAAGTTCTGTTTGTTTACTCCATCGGCAGCAGTCAAGCCTTTGATCGAAAAAACATGTCGAAACGTTACTCAAAACATTACAAAATTAGCATTTCAACTTTCACGACTAAAGAAGTCGCACGGCCCACGGCTGTTCTTCCTGGCCTCGTCAAGATGGACCATTATCCTCTAGATGGTTTAATAAAACCATCCAGTGGACACCTTTTGATCCGAGCCGTCCGATTTAATCTCAACGGTTAGATTTTTTTCGGGCCTATCAATTCTGGTATTATGCACGAGGCATCTATATCCGTTGAGATTAAATCAGACGGCTGAGATAAAAAACGTCCAGTGGATGGCCGTCCAGAAGATGCAGTTCCCGTCAAGATTGCAACCGATCGATCTGAAATCGAATACATACTGCAATTTATATATCTGATTTTGTTTTGTTATTGTTATTATTTTTTTTGCGACGTAGATTTACGGTCGTCGAATAACATATTGTTGTAGTTTGTCATGAACAATATGTGTAACTTGGACAAGAGCCTCCCTCAGCAAAGGAGGATCATGCAGCAGCCGTTTTTGAGTTGGCTGGTATACGCTAATTCATGTCCTCTTTACTTAAAAATTCATCCCTCTCTACGATTGTAAGTAGTAGTTATACAATATCTGTGCACATTATTCATAATAAAATAATAAAAAAAAAACTACAGAAGTGTCATTGTTTTCTTTGTTGTCTCTAAAGAAGGCGGCTTAAACAAGATTTAGCGGAAACAATTAAGGTTTTAGACCGGTTTGGTATGAACTACCCTAACACAATTCAATTGGTACCCAACAATTGATAAGCACACACAATCAATTTAAATAGCAAGAAAGTAAAAAGGAGAAAGAGAGAGAGAGAAATTGAAAACTCGATGTGATTACGGAGTTTCGATCCGCTAGGAAATGCTAGCCTTAGTCGTACGTCTCCGGGAGTTCCGCTACCACAAAAGGGAGCGCTCCGTTCAATTCCAATAAGAACGGGACTACAACTTCGAACCGAATCACCTCGTCACAAGGACACTCGAGGCGGATCGGCCTAACTCGAAAACAAATGGCACCAAGGCCTCTAAAGGAGATGAGCTCTCAACCTGTTCCAACTCACACCTAGCGACAATGTCGGGGCGATGGTGTTTGAGGCTACTTTATCTCTCAAAATGATCTAGCTATAAAAAGCTTAAATGGGAGAGTATCCATGTTCTCAAAGGTTCAATTCTAGTCTAATTTTGCAAGGCAAAGCTCTCTTTAGAGAGAGAACAAGGATTGGATATATATAGGACTCGGAATGAGCAGTTTACCAGCAAAAACTGGACAGAGCGTTGCCTGCCACTAAATAGCGTTGTACAACGCTGAATAGTACCGTTGTAAAATCAAACAGCTATTTAATATAGCCGTTGGACTGTCAGAGCGTTGTGCAATGTTATTTACCGTTGCACAATGATGGAGTGTACAGCCAAAGGATAACTCCGACAGTTCCGTTGATAAACGAACTAGTATCGGTGGGAGTAACTCTGACAAATTCAAAAGAGACGTCATACAACACTAAAGACCGTTACACAACGCTGTCATTACACATCTATACTCAGGAGCGTTGTGCAACTTTAAAGGGCGTTGCACAACGTTATGTCTTAAGTATACAAAAAATTTCAAGTCTTTAACTGGAGCGTTGTACAATGCTACTGAGCGTTGTACAACGTTGTGACTCAGTGTTACCTAACGCTTTTAGCGTTGTGTGACGTCGTTTCATAAATTGTCATAATTTAGATGTTTTAGTTTTGAAACCACAGCGTTGTGCGACACTATATAGCGTTGTACGACGCTCTGTCACTGAAAACTAGATTTTGCTGGTAAATTGAGATTTTCTGCTATCTAGATCATTTTAAGAATAATAAAGGACTAAAGTATACTTTCTACCTTAGTCTAAATTAGCCTACAACATCTCTAAAGACTTGATCTTGGTCTTGCTCATAGCTCTTATCCAAGTCTTCATAATTTGCAACTTCTTCCTATAAAACTCAAAGAAGATTGTTAAATGTCAAATGATATTGTTTTTGTAATCGACAAACCTAGAGACATTTAGTACATTAATCTCCCTCTTTTGACGATTTGCAAAACAATATCATTAGTAAAGCGATTAAATTTTGACATTTCACAAGCTTTACTATATTCTTTGATATAATTAAAATTTTACTCAATTATCTATCAAAACATTATTCCATAAAAATGTTAATCTACGGCCAAGCACTTTTAATACATTGAGCCAAATGTAATACAAACCACATATGAATTGAGAAAAAATTAGAAAATTCCTAATTATATATTTATATACTCGACAGTTATTATTAAGTTTCAATAATAACGTATTTAGTTTTGAACTTTTGAATTAAATTAACAATTTTAATAAAAAATTGTGGGGCCTGAGTGTATCCTTTTGCAAGTATATTCAATTTTGAAGATCGAAACTCTAAACCTATAACCTTTTCTCAAGAATCTAGCAACGAAAGACTAACCTTCCCTCGCTCTTTCTCTACTAGATCGATCCCTCCATTGATTTAAGAACAATGATGACTTTGATCGCTTCCAACAAAATTCACCTCTCGAAGCTTTTGGAGAAGTTCACATTTTCCTCTCTCCACGCGACATTGGTTGTTCCGGCGCTTAGTCGTTCTTTCAACACCAATGCTAACATCTCCAAGCTTCTGGAGAAGTTCATATTTGCCCCTCTCTGCCCAGCATCGGCTTGTTGAACGCCACTTGCGAGAGAGGAACGAGGGGTGTGGCGAGTTAGGTCTTGGTTTAATTTTGGCTTTAGTCATCCTCCAATATCACACCACTGATGGCATTTCGGTGCATAAAGGCGTGTGTATAATGATTAGTGTTGGCTTTTTTTCACTATACAATGTGAATTTTCTTTGACACATATAATTTCCTGATCATTTGACTATAAACTATTTTATCATACCACTATTTTATCATACCACATGCATGTTTTTATCAACTTATAATATAATTTGATATTTTACCAAGATTTTTCTCAAGTTCAAAATGCGCAAATCCAAATTGTTAATTAAAATTTAAACATCAATTAATTGGTAGAACATACTTTTTAGTAAAATTATTAATTGTTTTGACCAATTTCGTCGTTATCATCAGATGAGAAATAACAAAATTGAATAATAACTTTTCAGCCACTAGCCAGATCTCCTCTCGAAAATTTATTAAACCAGATCATTAATGTATACGAAATAAAACAAGTCTGACTGGTGGCCTATGGGCTTCATTTAAAACCCATGCCTAATCAGGTCTGCTACAGTTAAGCAGAGCTTTGACCTGATGAATTAAGGCGGGATGCGGCCTATCGGAAGGCTGCAAACGCAATTCTGTTTAACCGTTGATCGTTTCGTTTCATCCCATTCGAAACAATTAACGAAACTATTTTCTATTTCGTTTGTTAAACGAAATGGTTAACAAAACTGACCTCTTTCGTTTGGTTTATTTTCATTTAACCGTTTTATATCATTTTTTATGTAATTTTGTAAGTATTTATAAACAAACTTTGATGAATCAAGAATACTGCAGTATCAAATTGGTTAGTTATGCATATGAAAGAGAAAAATATGTATAAAAATTAGTTGTCAAAAGTAGAAAACTTAATCTCTTTAGGCCCATAAACATCGGATTGGCATCCTCAGCAGCCAAGAGTTTGGCTGTTCCAAACAGCCAACTCTTTTTTTTTTTTAATATTTCATTTCAACATTTTAAAATTTAAATGTTGAATCCAAACCGTTGATCTTGTTCAATTTTACGGGCGATGCATTTTCGTATAAGTTTTATAAAATTTGGAGTTAATTTGATACTAGATGAAGTGGTCAACAAATGAACGAATCTGGTTAACTATCACAGATTAATTCTATTACGTTCATAATTTGGTCACTTGATCTAGTATCAAATTAACTCCAAATTTTATAAAATTTATATGAAAATGCATCGACCGTAAAATTGAACAAGTTCAACGGTTTGGATTCAACATTTTAAATTTTGAAATGTTGAAATATTAAAAAAAAAAAAAAGAATTGGCTGCTGAGGATGCCAATCCCATAAGCATCGTACAGAAAGAAATGTTGATAGAAACATTTGCACTTTTGAAAGAGGAAACGAGGAGCCTGTACACCAATCTAGCGAAAGCTAAGGAGGACGTTAAATTCCTGAAAAAAGTCCCTTAGGCAAATGAAAAATCATTGATTTTTTATTTATAAGGTGAACAAAAGGACAAAAAAATGATAGAAATTGATGTTTTTTGGTATCACTATAATGTATACCACACATGAATTGAGAAAAATTTAGAAAATTCCTAATTATATAATTATATATTTATATTCGATAGTTTCAATAATTACATGTTTAGTTTAAAATTTTGAATAAAATTAACAATTTTAATAAAAAAAAAACTGTGAGGGTTTGAGTATATACTTGCGAAAGGGACTATATACTCAAACCCTTTCGCAAGTATATAGTCCCTTTCTGACCCCACCAATCCTCCTCAATAATGTAAAATAGTGATCATTGTGGAAATCGTATGGAACAGCAGGATTAGAGAAATCCTGCTATGATTTTACCTTTTTTTTTTTTACATTTAAAGGCCGTTGGCATGATTTTACCATTTTGGTTACATTTTTACATGAGTCTGTTTTCTGATCAATGTGCTGGCGTGACGTGATGTCTCATTCCTTATCAAGTAATCTGAATTGATCAATGTGCTGTCATCTCATTCCTTATCCAGTAATCTGAATCAAGCATGTTTTGTTTATGCCTTTACCATCTATATATATATGAAAGCAAAGGCTAAAATGAACCATTGTTTTTGATGAATGTGTTGTGCAAGTGTGTAGCCTACTTGCAGATCTAAAAAAATATTATAAATAAAATAAATTTAATGTATACCATAGCATGACCTGGCTTGGTCTATAAATTAAAGTTCCAAATACAAAGCCGAGTCCATAAAATCAAATCAAATATTGGAAATCTGCCTTTCTCGTGGCCATAATTGCTTCTCTCTCGGCAGTTGAATACACAAAAATCCCAATAACTAAGAAGGACCTTGAGAGTGAAGATAGCCTCAAGGATCTATTTGAGCGGTGGTTAGCTCATTACGGTCTCGCAAAAGAATTGGACGATAAGGCAAAACGGTTCAATGTGTTCAAGCAACGTGTCAAGTACATTTATGAGTTCAACCTGCAGCCCGGTCTTTCCTATGAACTCGGGTTGAACGAGTTCACTGCTATGACAAAAAGGGAGTTCATAACGAAACACTTTGGTGAAATATTACATGGATGGCTATTAACAAATCTCATATAGTGAAAAAGATTTTAAAGGGATGAAGCAGATTAATCAGTTAAAATTTAAAAAGGTCGATATTTTTTTAGTGGGTCACTCAGAAAGATTGATAATTTGATATTGAGTTGCTTACAACCGAAATACCTCATGAAGAAAAACTACCATCTTTCTAGGCCGAAAAAAGAAATGTTGTTTGTTTAGTGGGCCTTATAGCATACCCATGCTGCTTTGCCTTTTAAATTTTTTCCCCGGCACACATGGGCCTCTCTCTTGTCTATAAGAGAATCCACATTGAGCTTTCTCACATACTCACTAAAGCAATCCACTTGAGGCCTAGTCTGAAGTAATTTGTATATATCAAATTATGTTTTTTTTTTGCTCTATCGTCTTGTCATTTCTTAAAAGAAGATGACAATATTGAGACATTTCATGTGATTGTTTTTTATAACAAGTAATTATATGATTTATTGTGGTTGAGACTTTCTCGATTGAAATTTTGCTTTCAATGACGAGATAAGGGATGATTTACTATAACCCCAAGTAATTACATTTGCTTCTTCGAGTGATTATAATGTTCTATTGATTTACTATAACCCAAGTAATTACATTTGCTTCTTCGAGTGATTATAATGTTCTATTGCTAAATTTGAAATTAATTAATTTTTTCTCCTGAGAAAGCAGAGGCCTTTTCTCGTCTATAAAGAGAACCCGCATTGAGCTCCCTCACTAGACCTGTCAAACGTTAGCGTCCACGTCCACGTAAATCACCTCTTACGTTTAATGTTACGTTAATGGAACGGAAATAATTTTTGTAATGTTTAACATTTCACTTAGTAAACGTAAGTATTTTTTTGCTTCTGTTTAACGTTTCACCTGTTTAAACAACACAAAATTTATTAAGAAAACGTTAAAACGTTTAAACGGAATGAGTTGGCCCATTTTCACTTACGTTTCACCAGTCCAAACGTAAGAATTTTGGACTCCGTTTAATGTTTCACTGGATTAGATGAAACGTTAAAACGTTTAAACGTGTCAACATTGATAGACCTATCCCTCATACACTCAATAGAGCCATCCAATTGTGGCCTAGTCTGAACTCCGCAAGTAATTTGTTTATCAAATTCTGTTCATTTACCGCGCGCATCTTCCTGTAATTTTTTTAAAAGAAGATGGCAATATTGAGACATTGCAAGTTATGGGTTTTTTTTTATAACAACAAGTACTTTTTTATATATTATTATGTCATTAATTGTGGTTGAGAACTTTCAAAATTGAAAATGCTTTCCATGGACGAGATGAGGGATTATCTAGTACACCCCGAGTGAGCACATTTGTTTCTTCAAGTGATTATAATGAATGATCATTGCAACAATTGAAAATTATTATTAAAGAATTTTACAAGTTATTATATCGATTGCAATAAAATAACGTGTTTGAGATATTGATAAAAATCAAACTCGAACCAATTATAAAAACCAAATTATGCCATAATTGATAAACCAAAATCCCGTAGATACGAGTAAATATTGGTTTAGCTTTTAAACCACAACTGAAAATCAAATTACGATATTTCTATGTAGGAATTTATTGTAATCCTAGATGTTTCTTTTAAGTTACCAATTTATATTTTGCATTATAATTAGTTTTATATAGGATTTCAGTTAATATTTTATCAAGTAACAAAGTAATCCTATAGTCTTTTTCTTCATTATAGAATTCTATAAATAATAAGAATAAATGCACCTATTTTAAATTTTAGTCATTCAGTCATAATGTCGTTTTCTTTTTTTGTTTTTTTTTTTTGTTTTTTTGAAGGTTGTCATAATGTCGTGAACTTGACTAGCTTAGTGAGCTTCAGAGGATCAGCTGAAAGCTGTCTACAGATTCGGATTAACTGCGACCAGAACTGAGCATGTTATCTGTGAATTCAGGTCTCTGGCACGTAGAATTAGATCCGACCGTTGAATTTGTTCTTAAATAGATCCTTACCGCCCATCAAAATTCAAAACCCCCAGATCAGACACGCACATACTCTGATGCTCGTATCAACACGGTGCAGCACTGCAGGGAACGAGGAACATATCAAGCATCTAAGATTCTAAGACATGGGTCATGGACTCATGGGGGACCAGAGCAGTTAATGGACCAAGAAATCAGGTCGCGGTGGTCACAGGAATAGATCTATTATAAAAAAAAAACAAAAAAAAATGAAAAGGAACAGATCTGTAGGATCTATTGACGCTACAGCTAACTTCAATAAATGTGATGTTGTTTTCAACTCCACATCCCATGTTAAAAGAATTTTGGATTCATTCTTCCTTGTATATCTGTGTTACTGTTTTCAAAATTATTTTCTTCTTTTAATGTGGGTGGTGCCAACAACTGGGGTCAGTTGCAATTTATTAGACCTCGCGTTGTTATAGACTGGTGGTATAGGAATCCAGATCCTGTGCAGCGCGGTACAGCGTGTAGCGCAGCACAGGACCGTCCGATCAAATCTAGATGGATAAGGAATCCCCGTGCATGTAACCAGATTGTAAGGCCCGAAAAAAATAAACCGTTGAGATCTGATCAGACGGTCCGGATCCTGCGCTACACGCTGTGCCGTGCGACACAGGATCCGGATCCGGTGGTATAGTACCGACCGAAATAAATGATAGGTACAACCATCTTGAACTGTTGTCTAAACAAATGCAGTAATAAAGGGATGATTTCAAAATGAATTGCTTCAAAATTCCATGTGGGGTGGAGAGATAAGATAACAACGCTCCCTCGAGATTAAAGTTCATGTTTTTCCTCGCCAGTAGCCTGTACGGAAGTTCCTTTGGAATTGGTTCAGAGCCCCAGTTCATTAGGAAAGTTCATGCCGTCACGGTACCAAATTGGAATAGCTATTGTCATGCAAATTGAACGTACAGATTGTACTGGAACTTTGAATATTTTGATGCATAGAAACTAACTTTGGAATAGGCTTTCTTACGCGTAGGAGTATAGCTGTCAACAGCTGTTATGGCGTTTGCCGTCACGTGAAACCACTAACAAAACGGTAAGTGGCAGAGCGAAATGAAGCGTTTCGATAACGGAACGGAAAATGAAATACAGAATTGTGCCGTTTCGAACTGTTTCGCTTCGTTTTCAACAAAAATACATGTAATTTCTAAGTGGAACGAATAGTGGCACTGAATCTTGTTTCATTTTCTAAACGGAACGGTAAACGGTATGAAATACAATACATTTTTCTTAACAAAACGGCAAATGAAACGACCTGTTCCGTGCCATTTCACCACGTTAGACAGCTATACGTAGGAGGTTCTTTCCATTTTGTAATCAAAACAATTAAAAATATATATGCGTCTTTGAAGGAGAAAACATTGCTGTCCATTTTATTCTCTTAAGTGGAGTCGCTTTAATTAGCATCGTAAGTAAATAGACTAATGACCATGACCCTGATCATTGCCTTTCTTTTTAGGGTTAGACCAATCTTTTTACTTGCACGTCAAGTTCTTTCAAATGTGAGGACAATAAAATAACACACTCATCTTATTTGCAAACCAAAAGAAACGAAAAGGAGAAAAAACGTTAACACACTCATCTATTATCTTAACAACTAAGCAGCTTACGGTACAATTGCAATATTTCCAGTTTCCAGATAGTACTAATTCTATGCATAGCAAGAACTTTCTAGTTTCTACAAATTTTCTAAATTGGAATTCAGACCAAACCCAACTGCTCCGCAATAATAATCAAATCCAGACGATTATATTGATAATTTGATGCTAACCACAATTTATTAGGAACAAGTTATACACAATTTATTAGGAACAAGTTATACACAATTTTATTTGGAACAAGTTATACACAATTTATTAGGGACAAGTTACACATAATTGTTTGCAATCATGATTAGCTAATCAACAGCCTTAGATCTCTTCTCGTCCACAAATGCCTTGATCTCAGCAAGCAGCTGCTTCGATTCCTCGAAAGGAAATAGATAGAAGGCATGTACCACATTCGGATACTCAAGTAGTCGGACCTCCTTCTCCTTCTTTTTCAACATTTCATGGTACCGTTTTTGCCAGTCCTGCAGTGGATCATAACCGCCTATCACCAGCAATACTGGCGGGAATGCGCTACCTGTTCCACAAAAAAAAATAATAATAATAATTTAGTTTTCTCTGTAGATATGTAAGCTAAATGTAGTTAGTGGAGGATAAAGTTGCCAATTAAAATGTCCTTCGGTAATATTCTCCCTAATTTTCTGAATAAGCCTTTTGTTGATCTGTGCACAAATCAACGCAGAAGACGAGCATAAGGATCTTGAAAAGTATTATAGATGCTAATTTACAGAAAAGCTAATGTGAAGATGGCTTAATACCTATCTAGCGAAATTATATCAATGACCAGAAAATATGTGTTGACCTGAAAGTATACTACGAGGACCCGAAAGTATACTATAAGTTTTATCTATAAGGTCTTTTGGCTGCAAATGTAATTGTAATTTTTTTTGGTAAATTAATCAGAAATTTTTTTATCTTCTTAATTTGTTATGATAAATTTTATTTGTTATTTTTTTAAAAGTTTGTTATGTTAAATTATTTTAAAATGTGGTTGATACTTGGTCGACACTAAATTACCAAGCTCTGTGGTTTGGTTGAAGACATGGGCTGCCTCATGGTTCCTGTCGGCTCCCTCCGGCAAGAATGCTTTCCACAGCCAATCGGTACGCTCCATCGACACTAACGGGGCCCCCTCCAGACGTATCTCGGACTCGGTTCGTTCTTCTCCCCCAAAGAATGGTTGGATTGATATCACTCCGGCAAGCTTGATTCTGATCGAACTTGTAGCTTCCGTGCAAAACCTATTATTAGCATTTTTGTAGGTAACATCAATAATTAAAAATTTAATGCAAGCTTATAATTTTAATGCAGTTTGATGTTAAGAAACTTGAGAGGCAGTGCTTTTTCTTTTGTCCTAATTACTCAGAAAACTATCTCAAATTTCATACATACATCAAATTAAATGCAGCTTCGCAAAAATTGAATTTCAAAAAGTGTTCAAGTTTATTGCGCATGACTTCCAACACGAAACACCCAAACAGAAGGCCAGAAAAAATCTAGAACTTTCTTCAACTAAAAGCCAACCACCAAACGAACGATGCTAAAAAGTAAAAATAAAATAACACCAACAAAAGATATAAAGGATAAGAACAAAAAAAAAAAAAAGGTAAATCCGACGTCTAAGTTCAAACCTGCGTGCCACGTGGTGCGCGATGTTGGCACCCGCACTATCCCCCGAAAGGAAACAACTGGACCAATCCAGTTTGATTCCTTCCATCACCTTCTCCGACTGAACCTTTCCCGAATCGAGATACCTCAACACCTCCATGCCATCGTCGTAGGGCGCCGGACATCGACACTCCGGCGATAGCCGATAGTCGACGGACACCACCACGGCCTGGATCTTCTTACTGAACCTCCGACACACCGCGTCGTAGAAGGTGGACGTGGCGGAGAGGTACGCGAATCCGCCGCCATGGAAGAAGACGATGATGGGGAGAGGAGTGGAAGGGGGTTGCGAGGGGACGAAGACGCGGATTCGGAGGTTGTGAGAAGGGTTGAGGGTGAAGTCGGAGGAACGGACGCCGGAGTAGGGAAGGAGGGAGGCGGAGGTGGAGAGGGAGATGAAAGAGAGAAGGCGGCGCTTGATGGTGCCGTCGGAGCGACGAGAGGCGTCGGTGATGGCGGAGCCTAGCTTGAAAGCGAGGCGCATCTTCCATGACATGGATGGTGGAAAGAGCGCATTGCAATTCGCGATCGGGTGAGACTGAGATTGAGGTTGTTGTTTCAGTGTCATTTTTTTTAATTTTTTGTGTGGATTTGTAACTTTGGATGCGTCTGTGAGGAAGCGAGAGAGAGATAGTATATAAGAAGGTGGCACTGGAAGAGAAGTGTGGGGAGGAGAGGCTGGTCGGAATCACATCCTTTGCCAACCTTTTAAGTTGGTAGAGTGCCAACTTTTGATCCTGATCGTTAGATCTAATCTCAATGGTTATGGAAGTCCCATGCATAATAATAGATTGATAGATCCGAAAAATTTTAACCGTCGAAATTAAATCGAACGATCCGGATCAAAGTTTGGCACTCTGCCGACCTTAAAAAGGATACGCTCCCGAGGCTGGTGAGAAATGAAGATGGCACGGGACGTGGGGACCACGCGGTGGGAATTGAAGAGATATAATATTTAGAGATGAAATGAATTAATGAAGGTTTTTTTTTTTTTTTTTTTTTTGCTTATGATGGATGAATAAAGGGTCTGCACACGGCACACTCCTAATTTAATCCGATCACTCTAATAATTTGTATTTTGACCAAAATAACCTCATCAAAATTTGTGCACTTACTTGCTAATCTATTATTCTCTCGACTTCTTCTCATAATCTATCTGTCTCTCTCTATTATTATTTTTATTTATTAATCGACCTTAGACTCATTGATTAAAATAAAAACAAAATTACAATTAGGATGTTGATACAAAGGAAAAATCTAGAAAACCAAAAGTTACCACTGTCAACTAAGGATAGAGACAAACAGTCCTTCATAGCCAACCCATTAAATAAACACAAGTGCTGCTACCTAAAACAACTAAGAATAATTTTTTTGCACAAATTGAGAACGACAATTAGAAGAAGGAGAAGTTGGATATCGAACGAGGGAGAAAGACTGCTCAATGTGTAAAGAGTATTTTGGTCATATTAAAAATTTGGAGTGATCGGCCTATATTTTGGGGTGTGCGGATCAATTCCCTTGAATAAATCCAATTTAAAATTTTAAATAACAAGATTAACTGATACGGAGTCGGGTAATTAAGCATGTTGTCTTAGCACTTTACCAAATATATATATATATCAGAGAGACCGGATCAGACCTGTCGGAAACAGACTATCAAGTCAATAATCTGTTGACTTGTTGACTTGATTATCAAGTCAGTTCTAGCCTTTTAGGGGGAATATATCCATATGTCACGGCATGTTCATTTAAATAAATAAATAAAATAGTGAACCGACTACTTTTAAGTTACTTTTGTATTTTTGGTACTAACTTATTCCATCCAAACAAAAGTTTGACTAAAATAAATCCCATTCTGATTCAATTAAAGAAAACAAAAATTATGTTGTATTTGGCAATTCCAAAAAGAGGCTTTTGAGCACCGTTTCATTGTACTGAAACCGTACACTAACTAATTACAAATTTGCAATTTTAAACTAAGATCCTGGACTATCTTTTAGGCTTTGATCAAAATAATTTTAACGCGAGATTCCATTTGATTAGAATTGATTCTCTCCTGATTTCATTAGGTCTAATAACATAGAAATTCCGATCAAATAAAATCAAATCTGTTTATTTTGATCAAAATATTTCTACTCAAAATAAAATTAGATAAATCCCACGTGAAAAAGTTAATGATTCTAATCATAACCTCAACTTAGCAGCGACTGCTAAGTGGAACTCTCTACCATCTATCCACTTTAAACATTAAACTTGACCCAATTCACTCGAAACCAAAGTTTTAAAATGCGATTTTTGCGGTATAACAGTACAGATTTGATTTAGCGATTCGGGGTTATATCGGTGATATAACGGAGAAAAAACGGTGTGTATAAAAAAAATAAGTATATAACTAGCATATCTTATCAGTTACTTGAAAAACTAAAATATAGAAAAATTAACAAGTCAAAAACCAAAATAGACAAAATCAAAGTTTTAAAAGCCAAACGAATTAGGGTTTGCCGGCTTGGTATGGATTTGTATTCAACAAAAAAAAAATTGTAAGTTGAATGATCCATCCGTTTTTATGCCACCAAATGCAAAAATTTTAAGTTATATAGCCAATTTTTTGGAAATATAACGCTACCGTTATTTCGTGCTTGGTTGTTGTAGCGTTGATGAGTTTTGCTCCAAAACCCCGTTATTTAAGTCATAAAGGTGTTATTTCGGTGAAATTTAAAAACTTGCTCGAAACCTATCCTCTATAGCATTGCAGAAGGCAATGGTTTCATCACGACCGTCCGATTTAATTTCGACGAGCAGATTTTTATGAACTGCGCGAATCTCGATGGACCTGATATAAATCACGGGACACCCATCATCGATTGGACAGTTGTGATGAAACCACTGTCCTTTTTAGCACTGCAAAGGCTGCAAAGGATATTGAATTGCAATTTCACCTACTATACCAAAAAGTGTACTGGCATTTAGACCTGCCAACGGCAGTCGTTTACCGTTTTGGCATGACGTTAAAAATTAACGTAACGATTAACAGATGGCGATTATGTATCGTATAATCATACGTAACAATAACGAGTTGGCGTATTATATATCGTATAATTAACGTAACGCTAACGATTTCGCCTCTTTCCGTTTCCGTTATTTCGTTTATCTGTATACATTGCACTGGATAGAATTTTTTTTATAGTAGATTAGTGTTCGGCGGAGAAATAGAGAGATAGAGAGAGGGGTAATAAACCCTAAGTGCATCGAGCCGCTCAGTAGTCACTCTCCTCTCCTCTTCTCTTTCCGCATGCCTGTCGCCTGTCGGCGATACCTCTCTTCTCCGTGCTTCTCTCACACAGTCACTGAGTCACACTCTCTCCCTCTACCTTTTCCAATTTGTCAATCGAATAGTACAGATTAGTCATGATTTTGTTTGTTGTGTTCTTCCTAAAACCCAGCGAGTTTTGCTAGCTGTCGAGTCCTGATCGGACGATCCATCTGTAGTCTCCAGAAATCCAGTGTTCTTGAGCACGATTAGTAGGCTTGAAGGCTGAGAAAGGGTTATCATTTGCTACCATAGTAGCACTGGCCTCTGCGAGACAGGCAATGAGATCGTCTGCCAGGACCATGGCTGCGCCAGCAATCATAAATGTTGGGTGTTTATATTGCTTAACTGAGGAAGAAAACAACACTGAGAAAGAGAAAAAAGGAAGAGGGACAGAGCAGAAGAGAGATAAGAAAAAGAAAGAAAAAAGGAGAAAGAAGAGAGCCAAAATCGCTTGCTTTGCCTTAAGGTAATTTTCATTTTGATTCAAATTCTGTTGATTTTTTTGCCCTTCTTTTCTGATTTTGCTCTCTGAAAGGGGAAAACAATGCATGGTTTTGGCTATTTATTAATTATTTCTAAAAATAAGAAAATAATTTATTATGTATTTCTATTTCTATCAATGGAATTATTTAGACAAAATTCATGAATTTTGGTGTTTCATTTAATTAATTAGGGGAGTCGGTAGCTAACGTGTAGCATTTAATGCTAATGATTGTGAGCTGAAACTAATGAGGCTCACTAATTAGGCTCAGCTGAAACTAATGAGTAATGAGTAGCATCAATTGTCAGCATTTAATGTTTTTAAAGTAAAGACAACATTTAAGAGTAATGATTGATGATCAGTTAAGAACTTAATCACTTAATGATTTACAGTCAGTTAAGGGCTTAAGGCGGCATTTAAAGGTAATGATTGTGAGCAGTTAATCAAGACAAACAACTACTGATCAAATGTGGTAGCGTGTTCATTCACTTATGTTTGTTATTTGTTTTTTAAAAATTTGCTTGATTGATTTTACCTTGGTATGTAGGCTGATTTAATCATGGTTTCTTCTGACATAGAAGATGATCCATCCGAGCCAGACATTTCTTCAGATGAGTATGCTATATAACTATGTTATTTTTATTTTTGTGATTATTCTGACACTTGTCAATTATAAATTTAGGATATATTGATATTGATATGCAAGAACTTGTGAATTGTGAATCTGTGATAATTATATGTTTGTGATGATTGATGAGCATGCACTTATCAATATGTTTGTGAATTGGATAATTATATGTTTCATTAAATTAATTATGACACTTGTGAATTATGCATTTATGCATGCATATGTTTGTGAACTGTGACTGTCTGTGAGTCTGTGACACTTGCCAGTAAATTATTTATGACACTTGGCAATTTTTAATTTTTAATTATATGTTTCTAAATTATGACACTTGTGAGTTGTAAATTATATACACTTGTTGATTATATATTTGGCACTTTTTAGTTATTAATTATATGTTTATGAATTATTAATTATATACACTGTGAATTATATGTTAGTCAATATGTTGGTTTAGCGTCTTAATTATATGTTTGTCCATTTTTAATTATTAATTATGTGTTTGTCAATTGTCTTAGCATGGGTATTGGGATAAATGATGAGACCCCAGAGGAAATTCAAACCATAGAAGAGGATTTAGCAGCTGGTGAGCCTCAACTAGCTAGTGATCAAGCAGCAGATGCTGAAGCACAAGAACAGAATACTAAAAAGAGGAAACCTAGGAAAACAACTTCTGATGTTTGGAAATTTTTTACAAGGGGACCAATTGATGATGATGGCAACTATTATGGCACTTGCAAATTTTGTGGAGCAAGATATTTGCAAGGCCAACAAAGGGGTACAAGCTCCATGAAGAATCATATTAACAAACAGTGCAAAAAAATTCAAAGAAGAAATACTGATGCTTTGCAAAAAATTTTACAACATGGACAATCAGAAGGTATATCTTCTTTCCTCAGTTGTTAATTATGTTGTGTGCATACATTGTGCAGATGGATAATTATATGTTTGTGATACAATTAATCATTCTTTCCTCAGTTGTTAATTATGTTCCTTTTGCAAAATTAGGGGGGGAAAAACTTATTCCATGGGTGTTTGATCAGATGAAGTGTAGAAAGGCTTTGGCAAAGATGGTAATTGCCCATGAATATCCATTCAATTGTGTAAATCACTTCTTCCTAAGAGCTTTATTGAGTCAGTTGCAACCACTTTTCAAAGTTCCATCAAGAACCACTCTTAGGTCAAATTGCATTAAGATTTATGAAGAAGAACAAGTTAACCTTTACCAACATTTTGGAGAACTAAGCTGTAGGTTTAGTTTTACCTCTGACCTGTGGACCAACAATGGTAGAGATAGAGGCTTTATGGCAATTACATGTCATTATATTGATGAAAGTTGGATTTTGAGAAAAAGGATTATTACATTTGTTCATTTGCCAAGCCCACACACTGGAAAACATATAGCTGAAGCATTTTATAGTAAATTGGTCATGTGGAACTTAGATAAAAGAGCCTATTGTCTTGTTCTTGATAATGCCTCTTCCAATGATGCTCGCATCAATGAATTACTTGCCTCAACATCCATCAAAGAGGATTTACCAGTAAATGGTAACATATTTCATCAAAGATGTGGCTGTCACATCTTAAATCTGATTGTCCAAGATGGTCTTAATATTTTGAATGATGAGATAAAAGGTATACGTAATACAATGAAGTATATTCGACACTCGCAAGGAAGGATGGAGAAATTCAAGCTAGCTTGCTCTCAGGTAACCCTTTTATAGCTTCATATGACACTGATTAACATGTATTCATTTCAGATAGAACCTAATTTGTCATGTTTGCTTTGTTGCAGACCCATGTTCCCTATAAAAAACCAGCTTGGGATGTCCCTACAAGATGAAACTCCGCTTATTTGATGTTAGAGCTGGCCTTAGAGCTCAAACCAGCCTTTAGTAGGTATTGTAACCTTGATAAGAGGTACAAGCTAAACCCTAATGATTATCAATGGAAGGCAGTGCAAGCTTTAGTTGTTGAGTTGAAGGTTTTTTATGATGCCACATTAAAGTTGAGTGGCACCAAATACCCCACATTGAACCTATTCTTCACATTTTTGCTGATGTTTATCTTACCATTAAAAATATGGCTAGTAGTCCATACTCATTTATTGTCAACATGGGTGCTGACATGCTTATCAAGTTTGACAAGTATTGGAACATTGGGAATTCACTCTTGGCAATGGCTTGTGTACTTGATCCTAGATGCAAGATGGTTGGTGTTCAATATTACATGGAACAGTTATGTCCAGAAGATTGTGATAGGTTTATGGCCAACTTGAGGCAGTGCTTAGAAGCATTGTTCAAAGAGTATGAGGAAACAAATGGAATTGCAAATGATCCATCAAAACAGACTCAGCCTAGCATTTCAAAGAGGTACACCCTAATTGCTAAGTTCAAATTGAATTATGAGAATATGGTCCATCAAATAATTAACTTGGCACTTTTCTTAACAGGCAAAAGAGAGATGTATCCACTTGTATTAGCAATAACAAAGCTGCAATGAAGGATTACATAAAAGCTAAGAAGAATTATCAAGCTCCAAAATCAGAGTTAGATGATTATCTAGGTTATTTATGTCAATTATGTAAATTTTTATCTAGTATTAGTCAATTATGTCAATTTTTATCTTCTGTTATTTATAGTTCTTTTTTATGTATTTATGCAAATAGGTCAGGATGTTGATGAAGCAGATGCTGATGCTGATTTTGACATTCTTGCTTGGTGGAAATTGAAAGCTCCCAAGTATCCGATACTGTCGCAGTTAACTCGAGACATCTTGGCTGTCCCAATATCAACTGTGGCATCTGAGTCTGCCTTCAGTACAAGTGGCAGAATACTTAGCCCAGTTAGGAGCTCCCTCAATGATGAGAGCATTGAAGCACTGCTTTGTGCTCAGGATTGGCTGCGGGCATCGATTAAAGGTATGATTCATTGACTCCCTTAATATGATTCATTGTTTCTATTTTATCACAAAAAAAGTAATTAGTTACTTAACAGGTTTCGTTGTTTTTATTTTTCAGAGAAAGGTGACATTTTTGGTGATCCTCTATGGAACATTGATGAAGGTTGTGTCAATGAAGAAAAATGAGGTTGTGCTGGCTATCATTTGTCTGTAAGCCGCTTATTAGTTGTTTAGTACTTATGTAGTTATGTCATGCATGTGTGCTTTTGTTGTACCACTGCTATATGCCTTAATACACAGTTGAAGCCTGGATTGGTGGTTGTACCATGTCTTTGGCTCCTCAGATGTCAAGCATTGATCATCAATGATGATGCTTTGTGTTTGTTGCTTTGTTTGTTTAGCCAGTGGCTGAGATTGGTAAATCTGGACTGAGATGGGAGTTTGTCATCTAAGTTGAGCTGATGCATGTCATTAAGGGTTCAAATGTGTATTTGGTTATCTAGCAGGTTCAGTAGTTAGGGACAGTACTTGTGTTAGTGTAGTTGTGTTTGTGCATTTGGTTAAGTTCAGAAATGGAACGTGTTAGCATATTTTGTGTAGACAACATGTGTGTAGTGATTGATTTTGTGAATTGAATCCTAATTTAGTGAAATTAAAGCATATTTTGTGTAGACAACATGTGTGTAGTGACTGATTTTGTGAATTGAAGGCTGATTTTGCTAATTCTGTGAAATTGAAGTCTAATTTTGTGAATTGAAGGCTAATTCTGTCAAATTGAAGCTTAATTTTGTGAATTGAAACCTAATTGTCTGAATTGAAGCCTAATTTTGTTAAATTAAAGCATAATTGAAGCCTAATTTGGTTCATTTATGCATGGTTGTTTTAATTTTTAAGGTGCCCTTTTGTTTGAATCAAACGATTTAGTTTTCTGAACGTTAAACCGTTATTTCCGTATAAATTGATGAAACGGTTAACAGCACTGCATTCTCTGCCGTATGATAAACGAAATGATTAGTGAAATACTGATCTGTACTGTTCAAATATATAGAACGATAACGGTTTGATGCATTTCCGTCATCGTTAACCACGTTAGACAGGTCTACTGGCATTACTGCTCAACTCTCAAGTTAAAACCTCAACCCAAAGTGGTCCCAAACACAAACAAATCAGAATTTAAAAGTATCCATCATTGTGCCTTTATTACAAACAGGTTCACCTACGTCGTTTTCTGTCAGCATCTCTGCATTCTCCTACAATCAGAGCCATTTTGATCTTCTCGTCCTTATACTTCTATTGGCAACTGTACATTCATCAGCATTCTAGGTGGGGTTTTTTTTTTTTTTTTTTTTTGGGGGGGGGGGGGGGCGGGGTGTTTTAAAAACATTAAATTCTGAATTCTACAGTGTTGAATCGGGATTTATGTGGCTATCCCTGTATATCCATCATGTGATGAATAGATTACCATTGCCTTATTTCACTAATTCACCGATGATTTGATTGCAAGTGCTAGACTTTCTATGTCGAAGAATGTGTAATTAATGCGTTTTCGTTGTTAGGAGGCTATGAATTTGGACGTCACACGAAGAAGTATACAAATTTGTCCGCCCAATATCTTGGTGGGCCGATATGGGTTCCTGGACCCTGATCCGTCCGTCCGCGTCCGCCTCCGTTCTTTTTTACTTTTTCCAATTAACCCCTCAATATTTTTATATTGGATTAATTAGATTTATTCCATCCTAAAAAATAGTTAATTCGGAATAGGCCATTGTTAAATCACTAATTGAATTTATGCCATCATTAAATTGATTAAATTTGATATATGACATTATCTTATTCCATAAAAGATTCTAATAATGTCATTCTGAAATCTCTAGTAATTTCTAAGAATTCCCAAACTGTCCTTGTTTAATAAACCCTAAAGCCAAAAGCTCTGAACTTCGTCTCCTTTTTCCCGCCCTTGTTGCCAACCATAATCCCTCGATTCTATGGATAGGTTAAACTCTAAATTCCCAACAAAATTATATGTTTTTTTACTGGAAATGAAATTCCTTTTAATCAAAGAAGGGTTATGCTTCTACCCAGCATTGACGTTAGCCGGTTACGGGCTTTGATGAGAGCATGCATGGGGCATGGGGCATGGGGCTCGCAGCATACCCCTTTTATTCATCTCTAAGTCTTTTCTTTGCTTAGTATTCTCAATATTTTTAATTTTAATTTTCTTTTTTTTAAATGTTTCTGTTCTGGACCTGACACATTTCATCAAGTACCCATACCTTGAATTCTTAATTAACTTCACATATCTCAGCTAATGGCAGAGAATTTTTTAATTAAAAGATGATATAGCTCAACAGTTTGGAAGAAATTGAACCTAAGAAAACAAATCTTTGTTTCAAATCTTTATTTCTTTCAAATAAAAAATAACAAATTGTCAAATTTTCTTAATAACGTGAATGGGTAAAATTTAATTTTTGTGTATTTATTTGCGGTTAATAATATAATTTTTTTAATTTTATTTTATACCACTATTATAATATATTAGTGGCAATAATTTTTACATTTTTACAATGGCACAAAACTCATTTTTATTAATTTTTAGTGGCATAAAACTAATTTGTCAGTTAGTGATGGTATTTTTCTAATTTTAAATATTTGTGATGGCATATTTAAAAGGGTAAAATTGTCACATCAAATTGTTGATGGCATAAAACTAATTATTACTATTTTATAATGGCATAAAACTAATTTGTCATTTAGTGATGGTATTTATCTAATTTCAAATTTTGAATGTGACATAAATCTAATTAACCCTTTTATATTTCGTTACCCAATTCAAAAAATTTCTTAATAATATTACTCTGGAAAGATAGTATTAGATAAAAATCTATGTTAGAAACAAAATACGAACATTTGTGGAAAATGAAAACAACAATAAAAAGTTCAATCGATGTTAATCCAAATAATATGTTGACTTCCGACTTCCTAAATGTACGAAATCAGTTTTACTTTTTAGAGGTACTAGGTAGTACCTACCTAGGAAATAAAACTATGTACGAAATCAGTTAGTTGCTATACTTGCTTTCTTTTCGAAATGAAAAACGTGGCATATTGCAAGTTGATTTCTTCAATTAATAGGATTCTATTATATATGTTAGCAAGACTTAGAAATTTAAACAGGGATATAGCAATAATTAAATTATTACCTCATAAAATGGAACGAGTATTAAAATGAATAAAATGTGCTTTTCAATTTGATTAACTATTTTCTGTCGTAAATAATGTGAATGGAAGGCGTTTTGTGATGGATAGATCCAATTTAAATTTAAATAGCATGATTAATAAAAAAGGATTTATACTGACTAAATGAGGAGTTGCTGTTGAATCCTGGTCGGGGGATTTAAGATTTGATGAAACAATTGGGATCCACATTTTATGTGTATTTTTTTGGAGATGCTTGGTAGCAGCTACCATTATGTGTAATCCGGCTTGGACACGCTCTTAAATTAGAAACGGCCGGACTGTTGGATGGATCCATTTTTTCCCCCTTTTTTCACCAACATCTAGCACACATTCTATCTAACAATTATGTTTTTCTGTGGGCTTGCTTAACACCACGTGTAGTCGATCCTGTCGTTGCCTTGTTGGGTTTCGTCTTCGGTAAAATATTGTGTCTCTTCCTGTTTCAAAAATTATCCAACATGCTGAGTATTTTTTTTTTTTTTATATATAAGGTTGATCGGTATATTTTGAAAATGATATAGTTTAATTGTAAAAACTTACTTGATAATTATAACGATCGGCACACATCTTATAGATTAGTATTTGCCATTTTATCAACTTTTTGAATCAACTAAAAACATAATTGGACATTGCTTTATCAAATTAAAAAATTAGTAATACAGTCACATCAATTTTTAATTAGTGACAAAACAAGTCGCAATTAGTTAAAGATAGTTGAATTCGCAAAGGAGGAAATGAGTAGTAATGAATAGTGTCACTATAAGTTGGGGCTGTGGATTCTTGAATGGATGTTTGGGATGTTGTGTCGTTTGGAAGTTCAAATTTAGCACTTTGATACCCACCTATGTTGCACGGGTGCGGGTGCGGGTATCGTATCGGATACAGTGCAGGTGCGGGGATACGTCATTTTTAAAAAAACTAGGATACGGCAGTATATATAAAATAATTAAAATAATATATTTTTCTAATTTATATATTCTGTAATTAAAAAACTAATTATTTATTTTATTAAATATATATATTTTATAATTTGTAACTAATTTATGTAGTAAATAATTTGTACTGATTAAAAACTAATTATGATAGTTGTTTTATAATTTTTAGATTTGAATACTTTCAAAGTGGATTTCAGAGGTTTCGACAACGTTTTTTGGTCCCGAAAATGGTCGATACGGGTTAAACCTCCGTACGTAAACCCATGTAAAACTTGTAGATCTTGTTGCGAGCTTTCCGGATTGTGGTCATTCGTCCAAAACAGACATTCCTATAAAAAATTATAGCAGTTTGAAGTTCTAATATTCAAAAACGTATCCCAGGCGTATCCTGGCCGTATCCCAGCCGTATCCAAGGCGTATCCTGACCGAATCTGCAGGTCAAATACATTAAAATAATAGGATTCGCCACGTGGCGTATCCGGTGCGTATCGCACGCGAATCGCATGCGAATCCGCGTCGGATACGCGTCGGATACGGGATACGGGTATTATTTGAAGTATCCGGGTAACATAGATACCCACCTTGTACAAGATTGGTCTGTATATTTTAATGTATGACTTCCTCAGTGGAAAGATGGGACTCGTCGTTAGAAAATCGTTAATCTAATTAGTTCTGAATCGTTCAAAAACAACAGTTTTTAAAAATCCAAAAAAAAAACTTAAAAATATTGAAAAAATATAAAATTTGGCCTACATAGAGATTTCAATATAGAGATCATATTGAACGGTTTGGATCGGTCATTCTGAACCAGATCTAGGAGTTTTGATCGCGACTTACAGAGGATTTTTTTTATACATCTCACCGTAGCTAAACTCTCTATATATATATATATATATATATTATATATATATAGAGAGAGAGAGAGAGAGAATTGATAAAATACACTGATGTGTACAGATCGTCCCCGTACACATGAGTCGTTTTTCAAGATCCAAAATTCAAACGGTCAATCCGAACCGTTCAAGTTGTTCTTTATATTGAAAAACTCTTGTAGACCAAATTTTACATTTTTTCGAATTTTTTTGCTATATATTATGATATTTTCAAATTGGAGGACCTGAAATACTCCAATTATAGTGTTTTTTGAAAATATCATAATAAATAGCAAAAAAATTCGAAAAAATGTAAAATTTGGTCTATCTAGGTTTTTCAATATGGCGAACAACTTGAACGGTTCGGATTAACCGTTTGAATTTCAGATCTTCAAAAACGACTCATGTGTACGGAAACGATCCGTACACATCAGTATTCTATATCCATTCTCTCTCTCTCTCTCTCTCTCTCTCTCTCTCTATATATATATATATATATATATATGAATCGTGAGTATACTTGCCTAAAATACTCAAAGAGCGGAAAGAAGAAAACCTAAAACGAAAGTGCGTAGTCAAGTGCAGCCTAAAAAAGTAATCCAACCCAAACCTTTCACCATGTAGTCCAAAGAAATCCTATAAAATGTACTCAACTTTCCCGACTACTTGCATCAAATTAAAAATTAGCCACAATATATACAAAACCTAATAATAAAGAAATAATTTTAATAAATAATAGATAAACTCTGAAAATAAATATTTAGCAATGTATCACACATAAAATTAGTCACAAATACAAAACCTAGCTAATAAATATTTTAATAAACAATAGACAAATTGAAAATAAAAGTTCAACAATGTATGTCGTAGTGGAACTGCGATTTTATAATCAGTTTGATAGATTTTAATTTAATGTTGAATGTTACAATCGCTGATTTAAATTAAACGCAGGCCTCCATAATTAGTGAAAAAGAGTCCTAGCCTCATTTTGAAGATATTACATGTTATATTTTTGGTGGACACATGACTATACGTACTATAGATATTGTTCACATATCATTTGTTTCGACAATAGTCACTGAGGTTTAATTATAAAAATAAAAGATAAAATAATAAAGAAAACTGATATGGCATTATTGCTATCAATTTTTAAATTTCTATGCTGGTTTAATGTTTTTGCAATAACTTATAATAATTTTCATACTTCCACACAAGAAGCAACGTATTGGGATACGAGTGGAGCACGCAACATGCAAACTTTGTAGGCAAATTCTATACGGTTTTAAGTTCAAATCATATTTTGACGTCAGTTTTGTAAAAGAAAAACAATCACACGATAAAATGTCCAATATAATTAGCACATAGTTGGAAAAAAAAAAAAATCATTGTTGTGTTTGGCCGTTTTCATTACTGTGCCGTGTCACATGTAGATCTTGAATGTGCTCGTGTTATAAATTTTTTTTTTGAAAACATGATACTATTCATAGACACGTTAACAGATACAATTTTAGTAATACACTCCTCGTTAACCAAAATATCCGTGTTTTCATGAGGGCAAATAAAGAAACAAAATAATATTAGATAATAAAAATATATTGCTTAATCTAGCATCGATACAAATAGATTTGTTATTTAATTTGTTTCTTTATTAGATGGAAAATCAAAATATATTGTTATTTCGTATGACGATTAATATCCGACCACAGATCAAATCGATCGAACGGTAGAAACATCTGTTTACATGCTAGACCCAGCGTGTAATACCTCTACGGTCCGTGCGTTTATAAGTAGTAGATTACATGCTAGACCTAGCGTGTATTTTTTTGCAAAAAATAATTTATAATTCTTAAAGCAATATTTGAAGTTATTATTTGTAAAAATTTAGGAGCATTTTGGTCTTGATCAAAATCTCATTTTTTTAACATGAGATTTCATTTCATTTTGTTAGAAAATTCGTGATCAAAATGAACGGATTTTATATCATTTGATCAGAATTTTCATGTAATTAAATCTAACAAAATCATGTGAAATCAATTGAATTGAAATGAAATGAAATTCCACGTAACAAACATTTTAATCAGGGCCTTGAGCAATTCGCAGACTGTCTTACTATGACTAAACAGACCCCGTATTATTCAGCCCAAACCCACAACTTGGCCCAGTCCAATCCAATAGCCCCATAAGTCATAACCGCAAACAAAATCCAAATCAAAAGAACTTGAGAACACAATTACACAAAAAAAAGTACGAAACAAAACCTCTTTGCACATCTTCTCCGTTAGTTGCCTTCACCAAAATTGGCGAGTTCGAACTTCGAAGTGCGAACGCTGCCATGATCGGAGCCGACGAGTCCAAGCAACTGCTCCAGCTGCTCAGCGCCGAATCTCGGCCGTTCGATGACACCGCCGCCGAATTCGTCTCCCGGTTCCCTCGGGATTCGCGCCTCCGCGTTTGCTCTTCTCTCACCGTGCTCTTAGAGGTGCCTGATCCAATAGACCCGTTTCTTTTGATGAATCAAATGCCTTCTTTTTAGGTTTCTAGTTGTTTCCTTGGCGGTAGTAGCTGGATTTAGGGTTGAATTGATTGGATTGCTAGGTTATACTATCAGAGTAGGTGATTAGCACTTGATTATCAACTGTGTAGTGTGTGAGATTTGAAAATTGGGACTTGTGAGTTGCTTTATGGCAGCCGAAGGAGTTTGTTTTTTTGTTGGATTGTGTTTCCTTGGAACCATAGACATTTGGATTTATCAAAATTGGTTTGACAGATTGAAATGGTACTGTAGTAAGCACTGTCGATACTAGAAACGTCTAACATAATGTGTCATTCTGTACGATTCAAGAGAAGTTGGTTTGTTTTAAGTGTTCTATTTCCTATTATTACTTTATTTTTTCAATTGACAGGACAAACAGGTGCTCAAGCCAAGCCAACGTTTAATTGCATTCGCAATTATGCATCAGAACGTTGCCTCTAAACCGCCTTCTTCGAATCCATTCATTACTTTTCTTGTAAATGTAAGTCGGTTTCTTCTCGCCTTTAAGTTTTTTCTCAGACAATCATAGGACCTTAAATAATGTTAGCTTAGTTTAGTAAGAAAGTTATCCAGGGTAGCCCACATGGTGCTCACTAAAAGTAAAAATATTTTGCATCTGAAGTAAAATGGACTTGTCACTGATTGACCATTGTAAAATTGGCTACCCTGGTGCTCACTAAAAGTAAAAATATTTTGCAACTGAAGTAAAATGGACTTGTCACTGATTGACCATTGTGAAATTGGCAGGTTGTATTAAATGCTATTAGGTAATTCACTCCA
This sequence comes from Rhynchospora breviuscula, assembly GCA_027562975.1. NCBI lineage: Eukaryota > Viridiplantae > Streptophyta > Magnoliopsida > Poales > Cyperaceae > Rhynchospora > Rhynchospora breviuscula. The sequence continues at coordinate 25,164,070 of CM050402.1, forward strand.
ATTGTCTCTCCCCATAGGATGATATAATCAAGAACAATTAAATACAACAAATAAATAATTGAAATCCGCACCTGTGCTGGAACAATTCTGGTGTGTGAGACAATGTGACCACTGGAAGAAATGTGACCCAAGATGAGCTGTATTATTGAAAGCACACATAGCTGTGTAATTAGATTATGTAAACTGCTAATATATTTTTTTCCCCAAATAGTCTGGCTTAACACTGAAAAGGCATACCACATTGAACTGAGTTCTGTGGACCCAAAACCTCCAAACCCATGTATACACATACAAAAAATGCAGAGGGTAGTTCTATCTATCTTTATTGTCATTGTAGGCAGCCTGTGACGATGCTTCCGAGAAGTATGAAAAATCATTTATTCAAGTATTACTGGGTGCTATTAATACCAACAATAACAAAGAGGTAGTTTGTTCAAATGCACACTCTTTTTATGAGATTAAATTTCTACATTCGTAATTGGAGATTCCTTTTCTTGAATTTTATTATTGGCTAGAACAGCATCTAGTAAACAATCATTTTTGTCAGAGGTTCTCTACACATGCCATTGAAATTGAATTGTTTGTAAATTTTTATTAGGAGGCTTGTAGCCAGTTTTGTAATTTTTTCATGCAGTATACAAAAAGATGTTAGGTTATAGTTTCAGCTTACGGTCAGGATATAGGAGTAGTAGTATTACTTTTCATTACTATATTTTTATTCTTTTTGACCTTCTTCTTTCTAGGTTTCATTTCTAGCCTACCCCAACTGGTTTGGGACAAAAGGCTTAGTTGTTGTTGTAAACAAAAAGATGTCCTAATTTATGTGCTTAATTTGTTTCTTGCTCAGTTTCTCAAGAAATCTCCTTTGGACTATATCAAAGGATTTGATCCTACTCACCAGGTACCTTGACTTGTCTGATTGCAAGTACTAATTTTGCAGAAATAAACAAACTATCAGGGGTAGTGTGTAAATCCGATGCATTTAAATGTTTGTCAGATGAAATTGACTCTCCATTCTGCATTAAATTAGGTTCTGTTGCAAAAAGAAGAACTCGAAAAACGATATGTGCTACCTCCTTCGTATGCCAGCCCTTTTGGAGCTGCTGCTGTCAGAAATGTCATACCTGACCCTGATTTACCAGCTAGCTGTGCTAACTCTGCAGAGTATGTTATCACAATAAAAGTTTTCTTTAATATTAATTAATAGCTTAAGATTACCTATGTCATTTCATTCAAATATGATGCATATAATCTTTTCGTGGGCTGTATCAGGTTAGATAATTTGCGTACAGGGGCAAAGCCAATATTTGGTTCTGAGAATAGAGAGTCATCTGTCTTGGATCTGCTTCAGTGTGTCTCGGCCAAGGGGTTGGCTCCTCAGTGGGCCCGTCCAGTTCCACCTAGGCTTCCACTCTTTGAAGGAGAGGTACCATTCTTACATTTCCTAATGTAATAGTCTATTTGTTCTTGCTTTTTTCTAATTTTGCTATAACCTCACAAAAAATGACAAGCTCATTGCATAGATATGTGGGCCAGACTCGTAACTTGACCATAAAGGCTATGGTTAGTTCCAGTATGAATAATTTGATATCCAAAATGATATAGAAATTTTTTTACTAGTTAACAACTAATAATTTGACAGCTGGTGTGGCTAACACCTGACAATAACCATGAGTTGTTATGGGACTACAGTATGTGTGCTGACACCAGCCGTGGGGCAGCCATTCGTGAGCTCATTTCGAGGGCCCTTAAGGGCCCTCTTGCACCAGCTCAACAGGAGGTTTGCTTCTTTTTTCTCTTCTTTTTTGCACTGTACTCCAAAGATCGCCATCCATAATGTAGACAAATTTGTCTTTAACTGAGTTCACCCACCTCCCTAGTAAACTGAATTCAAAATTTCAAATATTGGCTCCAGAGTACATATAAACTGTGGTCCCTTTAAATACAGGTATAACTAAGTTGTAGACTTATAGTTTGCAATTAATGTCTGGACATTGTATTTATTGAACTGTTTTTTCTTTTCTGTTGTACAAAATTTATACTTTACTGTTAGTTTGGATGTTGCTTTGTTTAATTGTCGGTTTAATTGTTAGCCTGCGCTTGTTCTTTACGATAGGAGGTTATTTGGGGCTTGTACATGTTTTTAGTTTGGTACTGGTTTTTTAACTTTTTGTTAGCAAATGGGTCTCCAGAAAAACAAGGGGACAGGTGAAAAATGAAATTTGCATTGTTAAAAAAATAAAACTAATTTGTATGTGTTTTTTGCTATTATTTTCTTGATGTGCTTAGCCATTTTAAAACTAAGTCCTACCATTTTACTATTTTCAGCTACTCTGTTTTATCTAAGATCCTCTTTTATGTAATATTTCAGCAATTTGTTCTGGAGTTGGCAAAGGATCCAAAGCTCGTTTATCAATGTGGGCTCACTCCTCGAAAGTTACCTGTACAAATTTCTATTATATGTTTACTATTTTGTTTTAATAAGAAGATAATAATTTGAGGTAGTTTGAAGAATCTAAATGGTTTCGGTTTCAGGACCTTGTTGAGCATAATCCATTGATTGCTGTTGAAGTGCTCTCTAAGCTTATCAACTCACTTGAATTTTCAGAGTAAGTTTATTCTGGATCCTCAAAAGAAAAGATCAAGCTATCGTAGTTGGAACCCTTTAAAGTGGTAAATTGGTCGAATTTGGGAATTTGAGTGTGAATTTCATGTTAATTCTGTATGAGTCTGTTTGGGACTGCTAGCTGATGACTTGATGCTAACCCTGCTCATTTCCAAGAATGATGCTTATGTTCACTCTTTGCTTTTTAATTCATCTTTGAGGAGGGCATATGCTCTCTTGTTTACTTGGTCTGTTTTACAGGTTTCATTCTATTGATTTAATTATCTGGTCTGTTAGTCACTGTTCCTGTCCATTCTTTTCTTTTTTCCTCCTTTTTTTCCCCTTAGATTGAACTCCCCTTCGTTTGTTACTGCAGATTTTTTTCAGTGCTGGTGAATATGGAAATGAGTCTCCATTCAATGGAAGTTGTAAATCGACTAACAACTGCAGTTGATTTACCTACTGAGTTTGTGCACATGTACATTACAAACTGTATTTCTTCCTGCCAGAACATCAAGGTTTTTCACTTTATTAACATGATTTAAAAATGTACACAAAGACTTCCTGGTATACAAATGAATGATATTCAGATTTTGAGATGCATTAGTGTAATTTGCAATTTGCACACAGGGTTTGCCTACGGTTGTATTGTTTTTCTAAGATTCTGCACAAGGCTCATATCAAGCAAATTCAAGTAATGTTGTGTTTTAATTTGCTAGGATAAGTACATGCAGAACCGACTGGTGCGGCTGGTCTGTGTTTTCCTCCAGAGCTTGATACGAAACAAGATCATCAATGGTTTGTCTCTTTAATTTAGACAGTAGACATTGGTCCAGATTAGTATATGTATGACCTTACTTTTGTTTGCCAAATCTATCATGTTCCCAGAACAAGGAATGTGAAACCACTTTCCTGTTTAGAATCCCAAGCAAACTGGCAATGAGTGAAATATTTGGAATATTTTTCTTATTTACAGTGGTTGTGTTGGTATGGTTTTGAGAATAAGTCTAGGAAGAATAGTTAGAGAAAGTCTTGGACACGGAAAATTTTTTATTCCAACAAAAGGTCTTTTTGGAAGACCAAAGGTCTTTTGTTTCTTAGGAAGAAACCCTTCTCCCCACTTTGTTTGGATTGTTTCTTAATCTGGAATAGTGAGTTTTTTCGGGAAGAACCATTATTCCTATGTATCCAAACACACCCGTTTTGTCAAGCTACTTCCATTTCATTTAAGTTCAATACAAGCTAAGATAAAAAGGAAAAAGAGTCTTGCGTGTGCTTTGTTGCCTTGCCTTTTTTCTGATGAAGTCTTGAATGAGTTTCTTGTACTCTGTAAAGTGACTTGTGTCCATAAACTATTAAAAATGGGGAAAAAAATGTTTGATAAAAAGTATATTTCTTTATTACATGCTTAGGTGTATTTCATAAATAACTGATGTGTTTAAATGCTTTTGTTTTTGTTGTCAGTCCAAGATCTGTTCATCGAGGTTCAGGCATTCTGCATTGAATTTTCACGCATAAGGGAGGCCGCTGGTTTATTTAGGCTTCTTAAATCTTTGGAATGAATGTACCGTTTAATGAAAGATTAGATTTGATTCTGTATTTTGTACAGTATTTTTAGGATGCTATCCCTTGTTTCCTGTATTCTTAGATTTTTTTTCTGGCGGTTAATGAACCAGATGCATCTTTGATTAGTTGTAGGGTACCTTTAGAACTGTTGGTATGAACTTATTTTTATAATACCATGTTGTTCATTATTATAAATTTCATGTTTTACTATACATAAATTAGTGCTTGTTGCATCAAATAGTTTACCTTTTAAGAAAGACCTTCGCCCCAAAACGTTGGTGGCTTTTGTTCAGCAGACCATGGAAGTTGTACTAAAATCATTAATCACTTTATATTCTTCTTGTATTATCATACTGAACATTAATATTCTGGTATTATCATTGCTTCACATGTACTAACATAATTATTTTGATAGTTGTGTATTCTGCTAGTATTCTGGGTAAGCATCCCTAACACTTGGAGGATATATTGGTATAATTATCAGGACAATGTCTTTAGTTGCATTGTATTGTAATTTTTTAATTGTCGATTTGTGGTGTCAAATTTTAGTAATGTATCTGTATATGTGCAATTTGTTTTGTATGTGTGTGTTGATGATTTAAGAGTGATAATTGCCAGTACCACCCTAATTATTCTAACAACTATCGGAACTTCTTTTTTTTTGTTTTAATAATTATCTTAATTCTTCCTTACTAGAATACCATAGTCCATAGGTCCGCTTTCTTCTTATTTTATTATTTTTTTTTGTTTTTTGTTTTTAACTAGGAGGGGGCGTGGAATTGGACGGAAAAAGCTAATATAAGCAGTTAATTTTGGGTCTAGCTGCATTGGTTTCTAATGATCTAATACACAATTGAAATTTGAGGACTATTGAAACTTACCCCAAAAAAGGACAACGGATACAACTGTTTGAATAATAATAATTATTATTTTATCTTTTTGTTTAGTACCTGTTGGCTGAAACTAATCATTTCGGGGATAAAATTTCTTATTTGTTAATTTCTGGTTGTTGCACTATTTTTGGATGCCTTTGTCTTCTGTTGTTTATAGGGAGCCTAGGCAAATTATTGCTCGACTAATTAAGCATATATTATAAGGTTTTTGCACAATGTGTGTGAAATTTTAGTTTGGGTTCGGAGATTTCTATACTTATCCCTACATGTTGCCTTAATTTGTACTCTGTCGTTTCATTCAGGAGCACAACCTTATATAAAATTTGAGTAATTGGGTATTTAATCATTTTGATGCAGTCCAGATTGCAAACAATTTGTTTAAATCTTCACTTCAGTCATTGGAAAAGAACCTCTTCTTGTCACATCAGACGTCAACTAGACGGCATATGCTTCGGCCGTTCCTACGGAACCCACCTATCAGTTGCTCATCTCTCTCTTTGCCCATCTTTACCGAGGGCCCGTATCCCTTGTAGTGGCTACACGGTAGTGGACCAATTTCTGTCCGTCCGATCTAATATCGACGGGCAGATTTTACGGGCCGCACGAATATGTCTTATATTCATTTATAGGTGTAATAACTATGTATAATTCAATTTTTTTTAATAATTAAGATTTGAATCGTATTCTAGATCCAACAAAGAGTTTAAACGTAGATTATTATGATAAAATGATTTAGAATGAATGCAGAGATGATTGAAATGCTCAAATGATACTCAGAATAATCATTATTTGCACTTTATATACGTAATTACTATGTATAATCCAATCCTTTTGAATAAATAAGATACGAATCATATTCTAAACCATATAGAGAGGTTAAATGTAGATTATTGTGATGAAATGACTTAGAATAAATTCAGAAACAGTTGAAAAGTTCATATGATACTCAAAATATGCATTATATTCACTTTATATGCATAATTACTTAGTATAATCCAATTTTTCATAATATCTAAGATATGAATCATATTCTAGACCGTATAGAGAGTTTAAATATAGATTATTATGATGAAATGATTTGGAATGAATTTAGAAATGGATTAAATGCTCAAATAATACTTACAATATGCATTATATTCACTTTATATGTGTAATTACTGTGTATAATCCAATCTCTTGAATAAGTAAGATCTGAATCTTATTCTAGACCGTATAGGAAGCTTAAATGTAGATTATTATTATGAAATGATTTAGAATGAATGCCGAAACGATTGAAATGCTCAAATGATACTAAGAATAATCATTATTTGCACTTTATATGTGTAATTACTACGTATAATCCAATATTTTTTAATAAGTAAGATTTGAATAATATTCTGGACCGTTTAGAGAGTTTAAATATTGATTATTGTGTTGAAATGACCTAGAATGAATTTAGAAACGGTTGAAATGCTCATATGATACTTATAATATGCATTATATTCACTTTATAGGCGTAATTACTAGGTATAAGCTAATTTTTTTGAATAAGTAAGATCAAAATCATATTCTAGACCGTATGGAGAGTTTAAATGAAGATTATTATAATGAAATGACATAGAATGATAGCAGAAAAGATTGAAATGATTAAATAATACTCAGAATAATTATTATTTACACTTTATATGTGTCATTACTATGTATAATCCAATCTTTTTGAATAAGTAAGATCTGAATCATATTCGAGAACGTATAGGGACCTTAAATGTAAATTATTGTGATGGAATGACTTCGAATAAATGCAGAAACAGTTAAAAATGCTCAAATGATACTCAAAATATGCATTATTGGCACTTTATATGCATAATTACTTGATATAATCCAATCTTTTTTAATATCTAAGATCTGAATCATATTCTAGATCGTATAGAGGGTATAAATATAGATTATTGTTATGAAATGAGTAAAAATGAATTCAGATACAATAAAAATGCTTAAATGATACTCAGATATGCATTATATTCACTTTATAGGCGTAATAACTATGTATAATCCAATCTTTTTAAATAATTAAGATCTGAATCGTATTCTAGACCCAACAGAGAGATTAAATGTAGATTATTGTGATGAAATGACTTAGAATGAATGCAGAAAACAATTAGAATGCTCAAATAATACTTAGATTAATTATTATTTGCACTTTATATTCATAATTACTATATATAATTTAAACAAATTTTTCTGAATAAATAAGATGTGAATCATATTCTAAACCGTACAAAGAGGTTAAATGTAGATTATTGAGATGAAACGACTTAGAATAATTTAAAAAATGGTTGAAATGCTCATGTGATACTCAGAATATGCATTAATTATATTCACTTTATGTGCGTAATTACTTGGTATAATCCAATCTTTAAGAATATCTAAGATCTGAATCATTTCTAGACCGTATAGAGAGTTTAAATATAGATTATTGTGATGAAATGAATTGTAATGACTTCAGAAACGAATGAAGTGCTCAAATAATAGGTAAAATATGCATTATATTCATTTTATATGCATAATTACTATGTATAATCCAATCTTTTGAATAAATAAGATATAAATCATTTTCTAGACAGTACATGTAGCTTAAAGGTAGATTTTTATGATGAAATAACTTAGAATGAATGCATAAACAATTGAAATGCTCAAATGATACTCAGAATAATCATTATTTGCACTTTATATATGTAATTACTACGTATAATCCAATATTTTTTGAATAAGTAAGATTTGAATCAAATTTTAGACCATATTGAGAGTTTAAATATTGATTTATTGTGATGAAATGATCTAGAATGAATTCAGAAACAGTTGAAATACTCATATGATACTAAGAATATGCATTATATTCACTTTATAGGCATAATTACTAGCTATAAACCAATTTTTTTTTAATAAGTAAGATCTGAATCATATTCTAGATCGTATACAGAGCTTAAATAAAAATTATTGTGTTGAAATGACTTAAATTGATTGCAGAAAAGATTAAAATGCTCTAATGCTACTCAAAACAAGCATTATTTGCACTTTATATGTGTAATCCAATCTTTTTTAATAAGTAAGATCTGAATCAAATTCTAGATAGTATATGGAGCTTAAATGTAGATTATTGTGATGAAATGACTTAGAATAAATGTAAAATGATTAAAATATTTAAATTATACTCTGAATAAGCATTATTTCCACTTTATATATGCGTAATTACTATGTATATCCAATCTTTTTTTAATAAGTAAGATCTGAATCAAATTCTACACAGTATAGGGAGCTTAAATGCAGATTATTGTGATGAAATGACTTAGAATGAATTCAGAAACGATTTAAATGTTCAATTTTCAAATCATACACGAAATAAGCATTATTTCCACTTTGTATGCATATTACTATGTATAATACTTGAGCATTACAACAGTTTTTTAATTCATTCTAAGTCATTTCTTCAAAATAATCTACATTTAACTCTCTATAATGTATAGAATATGATTTATATCTTATTTATTCAAAAAGATTGGATTATACATAATAATTACAAATATAAAGTGCGAATAATGCATATTCTAAGTATCATTTGAGCATTTCAACCGTTTCTAAATTCATTCTAAATCATTTCTTCCAAATAATCTAAATTTAAACTCTTCATACGGTCTAGAATATCATTCAGATCTTACTTATTCAAAAAGATTGGATTATACCAAATAATTACGCATATCAATTGCTAATAACTCTCATTATGAGTAATATTTGATCATTACAACCGTTTTTTAATTTATTCTAAGTCATTTCTTCAAAATAATCTACATTTAAACTCTCTATACTATATATAATATGATTCATATCTTAATTATTCCAAAAAATTGGATTATATATAATAATTATGCATATAAAGAGCGAATAATGCATATTCTAAGTATCATTTGAGCATTTCAACAGTAGTCGAAATCATTTGAAGTCATTTCATCGTAATAATCATTATTTAAACTCTCTATATGGCCTGCAATATGATTCAGGTCTTACTTATTCAACAAAATTGGATTATACCGAGTAATTACGCAAATAAAATGCAAATAACTCTCATTCTGAGTGATATTTGAGAATTTCAAGGGTTTCTGAATTCATTCTAAGTCATTTCTTCACAATAATCTATATTTATACTGTCAAGAATATGATTCATATCTTATTTATTCAAAAAGATTGGATTATACATGGTAATTATGTATATAAAGTGCAAATAACGCAATTCTGAATATTATTTGAGCATTTCGATCGTTTCTGGATTTATTATAAGTCAGTTCATCACAATAATCTACATTTAAACTCTTTATACTGTCTAGAATATTATTTATATCTTATTTATTCAAAAATATTGGATTATACAAGGTAATTATGCATATAAAGTGCAAATAATGCAATTTTGAGTATCATTTGTGAATTTCCATCGTTTCTGGATTCATTCTAAATCATTTCATCACAATAATCTATATTTAAACACTTTATACTATTCAGAATATGATTCATATCTTATATATTCAAAAAGATTGTATTATACATGATAATTACGCATATAAAGTGTAAATAATGCAATTCTGAGTATCATTTGATCATTTCAATCGTTTTTGTATTCATTCTAAGTCATTTCATCACAATAATCTACATTTAAACACTTTATACTGTCTAAAATATGATTCATATCTTATTTATTCGAAAAGATTGGATTATACATGGTAATTACGTATATAAAGTGCAAATAATACAATTCTGAGTATCATTTGAGCATTTAAATCATTTCTTTATTCATTCTAAGTCATTTCATCACAATAATCTACATTTAAAAACTTTATACAGACCAGACTAGATTCTTATCTTATTTATTCAAGATTGGATTATACATGTTAATTACGCATATAAAGTGCAAACAATGCAATACTGAGTAACATTTGAGCATTTGAATCGTTTCTGGATTCATTCTAAGTCATTTCATCACAATAATCTACATTTAAACTCTTTATTCTGTCCAGACAATGATTCATATCTTATTTATTCAAAAAGAATGGATTATACATGGTAATTACGCATATAAAGTGCAAATAATACAATTCTGAATATCATTTGAGCATTTTCATCATTTTTGGATTCATTCTAAGTTATTTCATCATAATAATCTACATTTAAACTCTTTTTACTGTCTAGAATATGATTCATATGTTATTTATTCAAAAATATTTTGTTATACATGGTAATTACGCATATAAAGTGCAAAATAATGCAATTCAGAGAAACATTTGAGTATTTCCTTCGTTTGTGGATTTATTCTAAGTTATTTCATCACAATAATCTATATTTATACTGCTTATACTGTCTAAAATATGATTCATATCTTATTTATTCAAAAAGATTGGATCATACATGATAATTACGTATATAAAATGCAAATAATGCAATTCTGAGTATCATTTGAGCATTTCCATCGTTTCTGGATTCATTCTAAGTCATTTCATCATAAGAATCTATATTTAAACTCTATATACTGTCCAGACTAACTTTAATCTCTTGTTTATTCAAAAAGATTGGATTATACATGGTAATTACGCATATAAAGTGCAAATAATGCAATTCTGAGTTTCATTTGAGCATTTTCATCATTTTTGGATTCATTCTAAGTTATTTCATCACAATAATCTACATTTAAACTCTTTGTACTGTCCAGACTAAGTTTAATCTCTTGGTTATTCAAAAAGATTGGATTATTCATTGTAATTACGCATATAAAGTGCAAATAATGCAATTCCGAGTCTAATTTGAGCATTTCAATCGTTTCTTGATTCATTCTGTGTCATTTAATCACAATAATCTACATTTTAACTATATGTACTTTCCAGACTAAGTTTCATCTATTGTTTATTCAAAAAGATTGGATTATATTTGGTAATTACGCACATAAATTGCAAATAATGCAATTCTGAATATCATTTGAGCGTTTCCATTATTTTTGGATTCATTCTAAGTTATTTCATCACAATAATCTATATTTAAATACTTTATACTATCCAGAATATGAATCATATCTTATATATTAAAAAAGATTGGATTATACATAGTAATTATGCATATAAAGTGCAAATAATGCAATTCTAAGTAGCATTTTGAGCATTTCAATCGTTTCTAGATTCATTCTAAGTTATTTGATCTCAATAATCAACATTTACACTCTTTATATTGTCTAGAATATGATTCATATCTTATTTATTCAAAAAGATTAGATTATACATGGTAATTATGCATATAAAGAGCATATAATGCAATGCTGAGTATCATTTGAGAATTTCCATCATTCTGGATTCATTCTAATTAATTTCGTCACAATAATCAACATTTCAACTGTTTACACTATCTAGAATATGATTCATATCATATTTATTCAAAAAGATTGGATTATATAAGGTAATTACGCATATAAAGTGCAAATAATGCATTTCTGAGTATCATTTGAGCTTTTCCATCGTTTCTGGATTCATTCTAAGTCATTTCACAACAATAATTTACATTTAATCTCTTTATACCATCCAGACTAAGTTTCATGTCTTGTTTATTCAAAAAGATTGAATTATACATTGTAATTACACATATAAAGTGCAAATAATGCAATTCTCAGTATCATTTGAGCTTTTCCATCGTTTTTGAATTCATTCTAAGTTATTTCATCATAATAATCTACATTTAAATTCTTTTAGCTGTCTAGAATATGATTCTTATCTTATTTATTCAAAAAGATTAGATTATACACGGTAATTGTACATATAAGTTGCAAATAATGCAATTCTGATTATCATTTGAGTATTTCCATCATTTCTGGATTCATTCTAAATTATTTCATCATAATAATCCTCATTTAAACTGTTTATACTATCTAGAATATGATTCATATCTTATGTATTTAAAAAGATTGAATTATACATTGTAATTTAGCATATAAAATGCAAATAATGCATTTCTGAGTATCATTTGAGCATTTCCATCATTTCTTGATTCATTCTCAGTCATTCCATCACAATAATCTACATTTAAACTATTTATATTGTCCAGAGTATGATTCATATCTTGCTTATTAAAAAATATTGGATTATACATTGTAAGTACTCATATAAAGTGCAAATAATGCAATTCTGAGTTTCATTTAAGCATTTGAATCGTTTTTGGATTCATTCTAAGTCATTTCAACACAATAATCTACATTTAAATTCTTTATACTGTCCAGACTAAGATTCATATCTCATTTATTCTAAAATAATGGATTATTCATGGTAATTACCCATATAAACTGCAAATAATATAATTCTGAGTACAAATTGAGCATTTCTATCGTTTCTGGATTCATTATATGTCATTTTATCACAATAATCTACATGTAAACTCTTTATACTATCTAGAATATTATTCATATCTTATTTATTCAAAATGATTGGATTATGTATGGTTATTACACATATAAAGTGCAAAATAATGCAATTCTAAGTTTCATTTTAGCATTCCAATCATTTATGGATTCATTCTATGCAATTTCATCACAATAATCTACATTTAAACTCTTTATACTGTCTAGAATATGATTCATATCTTTTTAATCAAAAAGATTGGATTATACATTATAATTACGCATATAAAATGCAAATAAAGCAATTATGAGTATCATTTGAGCATTTCTAGCATTTCTGGATTTATTTTATGTCATTTCATCACAATAATATAAATTTAAACTCTTTATACTGTCTAGAATATTATTCATATCTTATTTATTCAAAAAGATTGGATTATATATGGTTATTACTCATATAAAGTGTAAATAATGCAATTCTAAGTCTCATTTGAGCATTTCAATCATTTCTGGATTCATTTTATGTCATTTCATGACAATAATCTACATTTAAACTCTTTATACTGTCTAGAATATGATTCGTATATTTTTTTATTCAAAAAGATTGGATTATATATTGTAATTACGCTTATAAAGTGCAAATAATGCAATTTTGAGTATAATTTGAGCATTTCCATAGTTTCTGGATTCATTCTAAGTTATTTCATCACAATAATCTACATTTAAACTCTTAATACTGTCCAGACTAGGTTTCATCTCTTGTTTATTCAAAAAGATTGGATTATACATCATAATTACGCTTTTAAAGTGGTAATAATGCAATTCTGAGTCTAATTTGAGCATTTCAATCGTTTTTGAATTCATTCTATGTCATTTAATCACAATAATCTACATTCAAACTCTTTATAGCCGCTACCAAGTTCTCTAAAAAAAAAAAAACTCTTTATACTGTCCAGACTAAGTTTCATCTCTTGTTTATTCAAAAAGATTGGATTATACATGGTAATTGCGCATATAAAGTGCAAATAAAACAATTCTGTGTATCATTTGAGCATTTTCATCGTTTCTGGATTCATTCTAAGTCATTTCCTCACAATAATCTACATTTAATATCTTTATACTGTCCAGACTAAGTTTCATCTCTTGTCTATTTAAAAAGATTGGATTATACATGGTAATTACGCATATAAATTGCAAATAATGCAATTCTGAGTACTAATTGAGCATTTCAATTGTTTCTGGGTTCATTCTAAGTTATTTCATAACAATAATCTACATTTAATATCTTTATACTGTCCAGACTAAGTTTCATCTCTTGTCTATTTAAAAAGATTGGATTATACATGGTAATTACGCATATAAAGTGCAAATAATGCAATTCTGAGTATCAATTGACCATTTCAATCGTTTTTGGATTCATTCTAAGTCATTTCATCACATTAATTTACATTTAAACTCTTTATCCTGTTCAGAATAAGTTTCATCTCTTGTCTATTAAGAAAGATAGGATTATACATGGTAAACACATATAAAATGCAAATAATGTCATTCTGATTCTAATTTGAGCACTTCAATCGTTTTTGGATTCATTCTATGTCATTTAATCACAATAATCTACATTCTAACTCTTTATAATGTCCAGACTAAGTTTCATCTCTTGTTTATTCAAAAAGATTGGATCATACATAATAATTACGCATATAAAGTGAAAATAATGCAATTCTGAGTAGTATTTTGAGCATTTCAAATGTTTCTGGATTCACTCTATATCATTTCAGCACAATAATATACATTTAAACTCTTTGTACTGTTTAGACTAAGTTTCATCTCTTGTTTATTCAAAAATATTGGATTGTACATGGTAATTACGCATATAAATTGCAAATAATGTCATTCTGAGTCACATTTGACAATTTCAATTGTTTCTGGATTCATTCTATGTCATTTCAGCACAATTATCAACATTTAAACTCTTTGTACTGTCCAGACTAAGTTTCACATCTTATTTATTCAAAAAGATTGGATTATACAAGGCAATTACTCATATAAAGTGCAAATAATGTAATTTTGAGTATCATTTGAGCATTTCAATCCTTTCTGGATTCATTCTATGTTATTTCATCACAATAATTTACATTTCAACTGTTTATCCTTTCTACAATTTGATTCATATATTATTTTTTCAAAAAGATTGGATTATACATGGTAATTATGCATATAAAATGGAAATAATGTAATTCTGAGTATAATTTGAGCATTTCCATCATTTCTGCATTCATTCTCAGTCATTCCATCACAATAATCTACATTTAAACTCTTCATACTGTTCAGACTAAGTTTCATCTCTTGTTTATTCAAAAAGATTGGATTATACGTGGTAATTACGCATATAAAATACAAATGATGCAATTCTGAGTCTAATTTGAGCATTTCAATCATTTCTGAATTTATTCTAAGTCATTTCATCACAATAATCTACATTCTAACTCTTTATACTGTCCATACTAAGTTTCATCACTTATTTATTTAAAAGGATTGGATTATAAATGTTCATTACGCATATAAAGTGCAAATGATGCAATTCTGAATCTAATTTGAGCATTTTAATCTTTTCTGGATTCATTCCATGTTATTTCAACACAATAATCTACATTTAAACTGTTTATACTGTCTAGAATATGATTCATATCTTATTTATTGAAAACGATTAGATTATACAAGGTAATTACGCATATAAAGTGAAAATAATGCAATTCTGAGTATCATTTGAGCATTTCCATCGTTTCTGCATTCCTTCTTAGTCATTCCATTGCAATAATTTATATTTGAACTCTTTATACTGTCCACACTAAGTTTTGTCTCTTGCTAATTCAAAAAGATTGGATTATACATGGTAATTACGCATATAAAGTGCAAATAATGCAATTCTGAGTCAAATTCGAGCATTTCAATCGTTTCTTGATTCATTCTATGTCATTTTATCTCAATAATCTACATTTAAACTCTTTATACTGTCTAGAATATGATTCACATCATATTTATTCAAAATGATCGGATTATACATGGTAATTACGCATATAAAGTGCAAATAAAGAAATTCTGAGTAGCATTTGAGCATGTCAATCGTTTCTGGATTCATTCTAAGATATTTCATCTCAATAATCTACATTTAAACTCTTTATACTGTCTAGAACATGATTCATATCTTATTTATTCAAAAAGATTGGATTATACAAGGCAATTACGCATATAAGTGCAAATAATGAAATTTTGAGTATCATTTGAGTATTTCCATCGTTTCTGGATTCATTCTAATTCATTTCATCACAATAATCTACATTTAAACTCTTTATATTGCCAAGAATATGATACATATCTTATTTATTCAAAAATATTGGATTATACAAGCTAATTACGCATATAAACTGCATATAATGCAATTCTGAGTATCATTTGAGCATTTGAATATTTTCTGGATTCATTCTAAGTCATTCCGTCACATTAATCTACATTCGAACTCTTTATACTATCCATACTAAGTTTCATCTCTTGTTTATTCAAAAAGATTGAATTATACATGTTAATTACGCATATAAAGTGCAAATAATGCAATTCTGAGTCTCATTTGAGCATTTCAATCATTTCTGGATTCATTCTATGTTGTTTCATCACAATAATCTACATTTCAACTGTTTGTCCTGTCTAGAATATGATTCATATATTATTTATTCAAAAAAATTAGATTAAACATGGTAATTACGCATATAAGGTGGAAATAATGCAATTCTGAGTTTAATTTGAGCATTTCCATCATTTCTGGATTCATTCTCAGTCATTCCATCACAATAATCTATATTCTAACTCTTTATACTGTCCAGACTAAGTTTCCTCTCTTGTTTATTCAAAAGATTGGATTATACATGGTAATTACGCATATAAATTGCAAATAATGCATTTCTGAGTCAAATTGGATCATTTCAATCGTTTCTTAATTCATTCTATGACATTTTATCACAATAATCGACATTTAAAATCTTTATACGGTTCAGACTAAATTTCATCTCTTGTTTATTCAAAAAGATTAGATTATACATAGTAATTATGCGTATAAATTGCAAATAATGCCATTGTGAGTCTCAGTTGAGAATTTCAATTGTTTCTGGATTAAATTTAGGTCATTTCAGAACAATAATCTACTTTTGAACTCTTTATACTGTCCAGACTAAGTTTCATCTCTTATTTATTCGAAAATATTGGATTATACATGGTAATTACGCACATAAAGTGGAAATAATGCAATTCTGAGTCTAATTTGAGCATTTCAACCATTTCATGATTCATTCTATGTCATTTCATGACAAAAATCTACATTTAAACTCTTTATATTGTCTAAACTAAATTTCATCTCTTGTTTATTCAAAAAGATTGGATTATACATGGTAATTATACATATAAAGTGGAAATAATACAATTCTGAGTATCATTTGAGCTTTTCCATCATTTTTGGATTAATTCTAAATCATTTCATCACAATAATCTACATTTAAACTGTTTATACTATCTAGAATGTGATTCATATCTTATTTATTCAAAAAGATTGGATTATACATGGAAATTACGCATATAAATTGCAAATAATGCAATTCTGAGGATCATTAGAGCATTTCCATCGTTTCTGGATTCATTCTAAGTCATTTCATCACAATAATCTACATTTAAACTCTTTATACTGTTTACATTTATTCATAAAAATTATATTATACATGGTAATTACTGTTATAAATTGCAAATAATGCAATTCTAAGTATCATTTGAGCTTTTCCATCTTTTCTAGATTCATTCTACGTCATTTCATCTTAATAATCAACATTTAAACTTTTATACTGTCTAGAATTTGATTCATATCTTATTTATTAATAAAGATTAGATTATACATGGTAATTACGCATATAAAGAGCTAATAATGCAATTCTGAGTATCATTTGAGCATTTCCATCGTTTCTGGATTCATTCTAATTCATTTCATCACAATAATCTACATTTAAACTCTTTATATTGCCAAGAATATGATACATATCTTATTTATTCAAAAAGATTGGATTATACATGGTAATTACGCATAGAAAGTGCAAATAATGCAATTCTGAGTATCTTTTGAGCATTTGAATATTTTCTGGTTTCATTCTATGCCATTTCATCACAATAATCTACTTTTATACTCTTTATACTGTCTATAATATGATTCATATCTTATTTATTCAAAAAGATTGGATTAAACATGGTAATTACGCATATAAAGTGGAAATAATGCAACTCTGAGTCAAATTGGAGCATTTCAATTGTTTCTCGATTCATTCTACATCATTTCATTACAAAAATCTACATTTAAACTCTATATACTGTCTAGAATATGATTCATATCTTATTTATTCAAAAAGATTGGATTATACATGGTAATTATGTATATAAATTGCAAATAATGCAATTCTGAGTATTATTTGAGCATTTCAATCGTTTCTGGATTCGTTCTATGTCATTTCATCACAGTAATCTACATTTAAACTCTTTATACTGTCGAGACTAAGTTTCATCTCTTGTTTATTCAAAAAGATTGGATTATATATGGTAATTACGTATATAAATTGTAAATAATGCAATTCTTAGTAACATTTTGAGCATTTCAATCGTTTCTGGATTCATTCTATATCATTTCATCACAATAATAAATTTGTAAACTCTTTATACTATCTAGAATATGATTCATATCTTATTATTCAAAAAATTTGGATCATACACGGTAATTACACATATAAAGTGCATACAATGCAATTCTGAGTATCATTTGAGCATATCCATCGTTTCTGAATTCATTCTAAGTCATTCTATCACAATAATCTACATTTAAACTCTTTATACTGTCCTGACTAACTATCATCTCTTGTTTATTCAACAAGATTGGATTATACAAGGTAATTACGTATATAAATTGCAAATAATGCAATTTTGAGTAGCATTTGATCATTTTCATCGTTTCCGGATTCATTCTAAGTCATTTCATCACAATAATCTACATTTAAACTGTTTATACTATCTAGAATATAATTCATATCATATTTATTCAAAATGATAGGATTATACATGGTAATTACGCATATAAAGTGCAAATAAAGAAATTCTGAGTAGCATTTGAGCATGTCAATCGTTTCTGGATTCATTCTAAGATATTTCATCTCAATAATCTACATTTAAACTCTTTATACTGTCTAGAACATGATTCATATCTTATTTATTCAAAAAGATTGGATTATACATGGTAATTATGCATATAAAGTGCAAATAATACAATTCTGAGTACCATTCGAGCATCTCCATCATTTTTAGATTTATTCTAAGTCATTTCATCACAATAATCTATATTTAAACTATTTATATTGTCCAGACTACGTTTTATCTCTTGTTTATTCAAAAAAATTAGATTATACATGGTAATTACGCATATAAAATGCAAATAAGGTAATTCTGAGTCTAATTTGAGCAATTCAATCGTTTCTGGATTCATTCTAAGTCATTTCATCACAATCATCTTCATTCTAACTCTTTATACTGTCCATACTAAGTTTCATCTATTGTTTATTTAAAAAGATTGAATTATACATGGTAATTACTCATATAAAATGCAAATAATGCAATTCTGAGTCTTATTTGAGCATTTTAATCATTTCTGGATTCATTCTACGTTATTTCATCACAATAATCTATATTTAAACTCTTTATACTGTCTAGAATATGATTCATATCTAATTTATTCATAAATATTGCATTATACAAGGTAATTACGAATATAAAGTGCAAATAAAGCAATTCTGAGTATCATTTGAGCATTTCAATCGTTTCTGGATTCATTCAAAGTTATTTCATCTCAATAATCTACATATAAACTCTTTATACTGTCTAGAATATGATTCATATCTAATTTATTAAAAAAGATTGGATTATAATTTGCTAATATTGCAATTCTGAGTAGCATTTGAGCATTTCAATCGTTTCTGGTTTCATTCTATGTCATTTCATTGCAATAATCTATATTTATAATCTTTATACTGTCTAGAATATGATTCATGTCTTATTTATTCAAAAAGATTGGATTATACATGGTAATTACGCATATAAAAAGCAAATAATGCAATTCTGAGTAGTAGTTGAGCATTTCAATCGTTTCTGGATTCATTCTATGTCATTTCATCATAATAATCTATATTTAAACTCTTTATAATGTCTAGAATATGGTTCATATTTTATTTTTTCAAAAAGATTGGATTATACATGGTAAGTACGCATATAAAGTGCAAATAATGCAATTCTGAGTATCATTTGAGCATTGCCATCGTTTCTGGATTAATTCGAAATCATTCCATCACAATAATCTACATTTAAACTCTTCATACTGTCCAAACTAAGTTTCTTCTCTTGTTTATTAAAAAAGATTGGATTATATATGGTAATTACGCATATAATGTGCAAATAATGCAATTCTGAGTATCTTTTGAGTATTTCCATCGTTTCTGGATTCATTCTATCTTATTTCATCACAATAATCTACA
Source organism: Rhynchospora breviuscula (assembly GCA_027562975.1). NCBI lineage: Eukaryota > Viridiplantae > Streptophyta > Magnoliopsida > Poales > Cyperaceae > Rhynchospora > Rhynchospora breviuscula. The sequence continues at coordinate 25,184,131 of CM050402.1, forward strand.
TTTAAACTCTTTATACTGTCAAGAATATGATTCATATCTTATTTATTCAAAAAGATTGGATTATACATGGTAATTACGCATAGAAAGTGCAAATAATGCAATTCTGAGTATCTTTTGAGCATTTCTATCATTTCTAGATTCATTACTAAGATTCATATCTTATTTATTAAAAAAAAATTAGATTATACATGGTAATTACGCATAGAAAGTGCTAATAACTTTAATTCCGAGTAATTTGAGCATTTCAACCATTTCGGAATTCATTCTAATTCATTTGTCACAATAATCTACATTTAAAGTCTTTTAACTGTATAGAATATGATTCATATCTTATTTATTCAAAAAGATTGGATTATCCACAGTAATTACCCATATAAAGTGAAAATAATGCATATTCAGATATCTTTTGAGCATTTCAACCTTTTCTGAAATCATTTCAAGCCATTTCATCACAATAACAATCATTTAAACTTTACATACGGTCTAGAATATGATTCAGATCTTACTTATTCAAAAAGATTGGATTACACCAAGTAATTACGCATATAAAGTGCAAATAAATCTCATTTTGAGTAATTTGAACATTTCTAACGTTTCTGAATTCATTTTAAGTCATTTCCTTACAATAATCTACATTTAAACTCTCCATACGGTTTAGAATATGATTCAGGTCTTACTTATTCAAAAAGATTGGATTATACCAAGTAGTTACGCATATAATGTGCAAATGACTGTCATTCTAAGTAATATTTCAGCATTTCAACTGTTTCTAAATTCATTCTAAGTCAGTTCTTCACAATAATCCATATTTAAACTCTTGATAAGTTCTATAATTTGATTAAGGTCTTACTTATTAATAAAGATTAGATTATACTAAGTAATTACGTATACAAAGTGCAAATATCTCTCATTCTGAGTAATTTGAGCATTTCAACCGTTTCTGAATTCATTCTAAGTCATTTCTTCATAATAATCTACATTTAAATTATCGATATGGTCTAGAATAAGATTTAGGTCTTACTTATTCAAAATGATTGGATTAAACCAAGTAATTACGCATATAAAGTGCAAATAACTCTCATTCTGAGTAATTTGAGTATTTCAACCGTTTCTGAATTCATTCGAAGTCATTTCTTCACAATAATCAACATTTAAACTCTCCATACGGTCTAAAATATGATTCAGGTTTTACTTATTCAAAATGATCGGATTATTCCAAGTAATTACGCATCAAAAGTGCAAATAATTCTCATTATGAGTAAATTGAGCATTTCAACCGTTTCTGAATTCATTCTAAGTCATTTCTTCACAATAATCTATATTTAAACTCTCCATACGGTCTAGAATATGATTCAGATCTTACTTATTCATAAAGATTGGATTATACCAAGTAATTACGCCTATAAAGTGCAAATAACTCTCATTTTGAGTTATTTGAGCATTTCAACCGTTTATCAATTCATTCTAAGTCATTTCTTCACAATAATCAACATTTAAACTCTCCATACGGTCTAGAATATGATTCAGGTCTTACTTATCAGAAATGATTGTATTATACCCAGTAATTACACATATAAAATACAAATAACTCTTATTCTGAGTAATATTTCATCATTTCAACCGTTTATAAATTCATTTTAAGTCATTTCTTCACAATAATCTACATTTAAACTCTCCATACGGTCTAAAATATGATTCAGGTTTTACTTATTTGAATAGATTGGATTATATCAAGTGATTACGCATATAAAGTTCAAATAACTCTCATTCTGAGTAATTTGAGCATTTCAACCGTTTCTAAATTAGTTCTAAGTCATTTCTTCACAATAATCTATATTTAAACTCTCGTTATGGTCTAGAATATGATTCAGGTCCTACTTATTTAAAAATATTGAATTATACTAAGTAATTACGCATATAAAGTGCAAATAACTCTCATTTTGGTATCGAGCAAAGCTCGATAACTAGTATAAAATAAATGGGTTGATGATTATGTTAGCTATTACCTTGTCTTGACCGGTTGACCGTTGAAACAAAACTAAAGACCGCCGAAATCTAACTGTCAAAGCTGTACGATTAGACCATACCTCATTATTAAGTAATTAATAATTTTTATAATTAACCATTTTAATTTTTTTTTTTGCGAAAAATTAAGACGGCAGCATATTCCATAGAAAACGGTTCATAATCCTCTCTCACTAAAAAAAAAGGAGTGTTTTATCAATTTTAAGGTGTGCAAATCAATTTCCATAATCTCCCTCAAAAATAATCAGCTCATTAGTCATTACTCGCAAAAAATTAAAATAAATGAATGATCGGTTCAATTTCAATATATTGTTTCCTTTTTGAGTAAATTTTTTCGGAGGACCCTCAACTTTATCTATAATCCACTTTTGGTCACTAAATTTTCATTTGTCTCTTCCGAAGTCACTGAACTTTTCAATCATCCATTTTTGGTCACTCTGTCTATTATTCCGTCTAAATTATCACGTTAGGTGCAAATTGGAGTTCTGAATCTGTCATTTTTCTTTCTCTCCCAAATCTCCAGCACTTTATTTTTTCTATTGTTTTACAATCCCTAGTATCGTCTCTCCCAAAGCAGCACCTCTCTCTATATGAAATGAGCAGCACCTCTCTCTATATGAAACACCGTTGTCCCACGTTTACTTGATTCTCCTTCTCTAGAAATCATTCATTCTCCTTTCAACCAGCACTCGCTGAGAGAGAAGAAGTGGATTCGAAAAACCGTCATTAACCCCACTCAATCGATTCTAGGGTTTAGCGAGATTAAAAGATTAGATTAAGAAATTCTCATTTGAGGCCAACATATAGTAAGTAGATTAACTCAATTGCTTCTTTTTTATTCGAATTTGTTGAATAATTATCCCTCTTGTCTGTACTCAATTCGTATCAGTTTGCTTGACTTAGTTCTGTCAATTCGCAAAACCTGAGAGTCTAATATCATAAGTCAATACAAAACCTGACATTCATTCTTTATTGGATGTACTTACGTTAAGTACCATGATTGGTACCAGCTTGAATCGGTATGCAAAGTATTAGGCTAGTACACCACTAATTCTTACCAGAATGACCAGCAACAATACTATAAGTCAATACTATGATAACGAAAGATTAAACCATAAGATACAAAATTAAATTTTTTCTAATAATAGAAGTCATTAAACGATAAGATACAAAATATAATTAAGCTCCTAATCTATGCCTAATTTAACATAACAGCATTTTTCTCTCATTAATAAAGTCAAACTAACAATCAACCAAATAACAGCACTATCACTAAAACTGATAAAAACAACTATTATTAGAATGAGAATTTTTGCCTTCCGTTCCATAGCCTTCTTCTTGCTCTCCAGATTATCCAACCGTCTAATCAGTCCATTAATCACTTCTTTTGCTCGCGTTTGTTCCCATTAATCACTTATTTTGTTCCCTATAATTTCGTAGTGCCATATCTGGGATGAAAGAGGGCTAGGGTTTAAAAGAGAAAGTGAGAGAAAGAGACTCAGAGATGGGTGTGAGACGCTGGAGATTTGGGAGAGAAAGAAAAATGACAGATTCAGAACTCCAATTTGCACCTAACGTGATAATTTAGACGGAATAATATACAGAGTGACCAAAAATGGATGATTGAAAAGTTCAGTGACTCTAGAAGAGACAAATGAAAGTTTAGTGACCAAAAGTGAATTATAGATGAAGTTGAGGGACCTCCGAACAAATTTACTCTTTCCTTTTTTGCCTGGCTTGCTTTCCTTTCTAAACCTCTTTCCCACCGGCACCGACCTAGAGAGAGAGAGAAAGTGTGTGCGCTCTTAAATAAATTGCATTGCATCTCTGTCCCTTCCGAAGACACAAACAACACCTACGGTGAGTTGAGTTCTCTTTCACCTCTTTTCTTTTGAACTGGAATTAATCACAAACACTGAGAGAGAGGGACAGAGAGAGAGAGAGAGAGAGAGAGAGAGATCTAATTAATGGCGTATTTGAACAACTATGGCGGTTATTCCACGAAAGATGGTTCTAATTTGCGCGCTTTCCAAAATGCGCTTTACCAGAAAATGTGTACCAGAAAGAGGAAAGAGAGGCAATTCAGCATGTCCAGATTAAATGCATACCAGAAAGAGGAAGGAGAGGCAGTTAATCCAATTTTTAGGCAACCTGATGCAAATGAAGCACTGATTTTTTCTGGTTCAAACTCAGACAATGATTAACTAGCTGTCAGAAGACGCCACGTTGAGCAAACAAACGACACTGATCAAATCAGGAAGCTCTCGAGACATGCTTATCTTCAGAACAGAAAAGAGAAGAAGCTGTTGGAGATTGAACTGAAAGTAAAGGAGCATGAAAACTTATTTGAGGGTGTGAAACTGAGTTAGACAGAAGAATTGGATTTGATGTATTTGAGAAATATATGCGAAATTGCAAAGAAGCCTTTGGAGGGAGATAACACTGTTGGGTACAAGATGCCTGATGCGTATGACGTAGATCAGGAAAAGAGATTCTTTGTGGCAAAGCAGGCCAGCATGAATACTGAGGCAGCACAAATGATGAATGTATTTTCCGAACATGAGGAATAGGAGGCCCACCAAATAGGTAAATCAATCTTCAAATTTGGCTCTCAGGATAGGAATAGGACATGTGATTATAGTTATATTCTGGAAGACCAGATTGATTCTGTCAAAGGGTTTGTTTTGAATGGCAAGAAGAAGCCTAATAGGGTTGAAAAGGATAGAAAAACCCTCCCGATTTACTCATACAGGGAGCAACTTCTCCAGGCTGTGAAAGAACATCAGGTGGTGATTATTGTGGGAGAGACGGGTTCTGGTAAAACAACCCAAATACCCCAATATCTCCATGAGGCGGGTTACACAAAACTTGGCATGGTAGCATGTTCATAGCCTCGACATGTCGCGGCCATGAGTGTTGCAGCTAGGGTTTCAAAAGAGATGGGGTTTCAGCTTAGCCAGGAAGTTGGATATGCAATAAGGTTTGAAGACTGTACGTCAGAGAAAACCATAATTAAGTACATGACTGATGGCATGTTGTTGCGTGAATTCCTCACTGAACCTGGAAGCTATTCTGTTGTGATCGTGGACGAGGCGCATGAAAGGACTCTTTCGACTGATGTGATATTTGGTCTAATTAAAGATTTAGGTCGCTTTCGAACAGACCTGAAAATATTAATCTCTAGTGCTACTCTGGACGCTGAAAAGTTCGGCCACTTTTTTGACTTGGCTCCAGTATTTACAATACCGGGGCGTTAGTTTCCGGTCGAAATTCACTACACAAATGTGCCAGAACCTGACTACATTTCTGCGGCCATACATACTGTTATTCATATATACATGTAACACAACCTTCTGGTGATGTTCTCCTTTTCTTAACAGGGCAAGAAGAAATTGAGACAGTGGACGAGCAACTTAGAGAACATACCAGAGGTCTAGGTACCAAAATTGGCGATTTGATTATCTGTCCCATTTATGCGAATCTGCCAAATGAGCTTCAAGCAAAGATATTTGAGCCCACACCTGAGGGGGCTCGCAAGGTCGTCTTAGCTACTAATATAGCTGAGGCATCTGTTACCATAGATGGGATTAAATATGTGGTGGATCCTGGCTTTTGTAAGATCAAGACGTACAACCCTCACACAGGTATGGAGTCTTTACTGGTAAACAGGATATCCAAGGCTTCGACCAAGCAGCGAGTGGGTCGTACTGGTCCAGGAAAGTGGTTTCATTTATACACAGAAGATGACTATGAACATGACCTTGAGGATACTGCGATACCAGAGATACAGCGTACCAATCTTGCAAATGTGGTTTTGACCTTAAAATCTCTTGGTATTCAAGACCTAGTCAACTTTGATTTTATAGACCCACCATTGTCAGAGGCACTGTTGCGGGCTCTAGAACAGTTATTTTCTTTGAATGCATTGAATGTCAAGGGTGAGTTGACGAAAACAGGTAGAAGGATGACCGAATTGCCACTGGAACCAATGCTTTCTAAAATGCTAGTGGCATCAAACAAATTCAAATGCTCTTATGAGATAATTAAAATAGCAGCCACGCTTTCTGTTGGTAATTCTATTTTTTACAGGCCGAAGGGCAAAGAACTGCATGCAGATAATGCACAAAGGAATTTTAATGCCGGAGCCTTTGGGGATCACCTCGCATTATTAAATGTTTATAACTCGTGGGAAAGAAATTATTTTTCAACTCAATGGTGTTTTGAAAATTACATACAGGTAAGGACTATGAAAAGAGCACGCAACATTCGTGACCAACTTGAAGGTCTCCTAAAAAGAGCTGGGATTGAAATCACATCAAATGTTAATGACCTAAATGCAATTAGACAGGCAATTACTTCAGGATTTTTCTTACATGTTGCAAAACTACATATGCATGGATTATATAGATTACCAAAAAATCACCAGACGATAAATATACATCCAAGTTCTGTTCTTGCGCAGGCGCTTCCTCCTAGGTGAGTAGTTTTTCACGAGGTTTTCCTTACCACAAGGGAGTACATGAGACAGGTCACAGTAATAAATCCCGAATGGCTGCTGGATATAGCACCTCACTACTATCAGCTGAAGGATGTAGATGGTCTGAAGACGAAGAAAATGCCGCACAGTCAAGGGAAGTCTAGGATTTCTCATTGAATTAAAGATAAAAAAATTGTGGGCTTATTCCTCGAAAATTACCTCAATAAATTGTTTTTACACGTTTTCTATTTTGTTTCAATAAGATACCAATAATATGAGATAGTTCGAAAAATATAATTGTGGTTTTGGTTTCCAGACCTTGTTGAGCATAATCCATTGATAATTGTTGAAGTGCTTTCTAAGCTTAACAACTCACCTGAATTTTCAGAGTAAATTCATTCTGTGATCCTCAAAAGAAATGAACAAGCTATTGTAGTTGGAACCTTTTTTGTTAAGTGGTAAATTGGTCAAATTTAGAGATTTTCAGTGTAAAGGTTTCATGTTAATTCTGTATGTGTTTGTCTGTGTACTGAAGCTAGTTGATGCTGAACCCAGCCCACTTCCAACAGCTGATGCTTATATTCACACTTTGCCTTTATTTTCTCTTCGATGAGGGCATATGCTCTCTCTCTCTCTTTTTTTTTTTTTTTTTTTTTGTCCGCTTTACAAGTTTTGTTCTGTTGACTTGATAATTTCATCTTTTAGACTATCCTACTCCTTCATTCTTTTTTTTTTCCCCTTTAAATGAACTCCATTTGTTTTGTAGCTGCAGATTTTTGTTTCAATGCTGGTGAATATGGAAATGAGTCTTCTAACAAGGAAGTTGTAAACCGATTTACAACTGCAAACCTACTGAGTTTGTGCACATGTACATTGGAAACTGTATTTCTTCCTGCCAGAACATCAAGGTTTTTACTTTAGTAACATGATTTAAAATGTAGATAAAAACTTCCTGATATACAAATGAATGGTATTCAGATTATAAGATGCATTAAATTAATTTGCAATATGCACACTTTCCTAAGATTCTGCACAAGGCTCATAACAAGCAAATTCAAGTAACATTGTGTTTTTATTTTCTAGGATAAGTACATGCAGAAAGACTGGTGCGGCTGGTCTGTTTCTTCCTCCAGAGTCTAATTCGAGACAAGATCATCAATGGTTTGTCTGTTTAATTTAGAGTTTAGATAGTAGACATGGTCCAGACTGTTATATGTCCAGACCATTTCTTGAAAGATTTAGGATTGATTCTGTATTTTGTATGGTATTCTTTTGATGTTGTCAGCGTTCTTAGATTTTTTTTTTTTTGGCAACCAATGAAGCAAATACATCTTTGATTAGTTGTAGGGTACCTTTAGAACTGTTGGTATGAACTAATATTATCATATCATGTTGTTCATTATTATGAATTATATGTTTTCCTATAACATAAGTTACTGCTTATTGCATAAAATAGTTTGTACTTTTTAAGAAATATATTTTTTTTTTCCCAAAAGTTGTTGGCTCTTGTTTAGCAAAAATGAAAGTTGTTGTTATCACCTTCTCAGTGGATAATCGCTTTATATAATTTTTGTATCATCATATTGGACATTATTCTTCTTGATTACGTATATGGCACCTTTAGAACTGTTGGTATGAGCTTATTTGATATCTTGTTGTTCATTATTGTGAATTTTATGTTTCACTATAACATAAATTACTGCTTATTGTATCAAATAGTTTTCACTTTTAAGAAATATAATTTTTTCTCCAAAAGTTGGTAACTCTTGTTTAGCAATCATGAATGTTGTAGTTATCACCTTCTTAGTGGATAATCACTTTATATAATTCTTGTATTATCAAAATTGCTATATACTAACATAATCATTTTGATACTTGTGTATTTTGCTTGTATTCTGCATAAGCATCCCTAACTCTTGGACATTAGATTGGTGTTATTATCAGGACAATCTCTTGCATTATATTGTAAAATTTTTATTGTGGATTTGTGGTGTGGCCTTTCAGTAATGTATCTAAGTACGTTCATTTTGTTTAGTATGTGCGTATGTGATTTAATAGTATCATCATTGCCAGTACCACCCTAATTATTCTATTAGATAATGGAACTTATTTTTGTTTATTTTTAATATTATCTTAATTCTTTCTTACTAGTATAACTTAAGATCTTTTTCTATTATTTTTATTTTCTTTTATTTGGTGGGGGCGGGGAAAGGGTCTAGCTGCATTGGGCTCTAATGATCTGATATACTATTGAAATTTGAGGAAACTAACCACAAAAAAGGACAATGGATACAACTGTTTGAATTTATTGTCTTCAAAAAGCTGTTTTAGTTATTGCTATTATCATCTCTTTGTTGAGTACCTGGTGGATGTTGATAATAAAATCATGATTCCAAGAAAAACTTACTCTTGTATTTGTTAACTTCTGGGTATTGCACTATTTTTGTAGGCCTCTGGCTTCTGTGGTTTGTAGGGAACCTAGGCGCAACGTGAAGCTTAATTAATCATATTATGAGGTGTTTGCACTATGTGCAAAAAATTCTCATTTGGGTTCAGAGAACTCAATATTTATGCTCACATGTTGCCTTAATTTGTACTTTCATTTCATTTAGCAGCACAACCTTATATAGAATTTGAGTTGCTCATGTATTTGACTAATTTAGATGTGGACCAGATAGTAGTCAATTTGTTGAAACACTTACTGCTGTCAATAAGACGAACCTCTTCTTGTTGCCATGAGACATCAACTGGTATGAACTTTTAAGATTTCAAAAAGTGTACATGAAATTCTAGCAATCCTTCGTAACACTTTTTTGAAGAATAAAGATGACCATCTGAATTGGAGATGGGAAGCATCATGGATCTATTCCTCTCACTCACTGCATAATTTTTAAAATTTTTGGGGGATTGTGGTCTCTTATTCCCAGTCTGGTGGGAACTGAATTTGCCTCCCATGCTAAAATTTTCATGTGGCTCTTGATGCATGACAAAATTTTGACGAAGCATAATTTACATAAGAGAGGCTGGCAACGAGATTTGAATTGTTGTTTCTGCTCAAATGAGGAGGATGCTAACCATTAATTCCTTTTTTGCCCTTTTCACCGTTCAGTGTGGTTTTTATCAAGGTTATTTTCATACATGGAATTCTTTGCAGGATGTTTCAAAGTTCAGTGAACAACTGTCAAGAGGGAATAAACAAGCTTTTCTTTTCTGTTTTAGTGCTTTATGTTGGGGATATGTAATATGAGAAATGAGATTATTTTTAATGCAAAAAGACCCAAAACAACTAGGAATATGCTTATGCTAATTCAATCTTTGGTAATGTATTGGGCAGGACTGACAGATGCAATGCAAAAAGACCCAAAACAACTAGGAATATGCTTATGCTAATTCAATCTTTGGTAATGTATTGGGCAGAACTGACAGATGCAGATACCAAGAGTTGTCTTCAATTATGGCTGCCACAGGATTGGTCAGAAATGCCACTACAATCCCAAAGATCGGAACACCATTAGGGGCACTGCGATGCTTAAATGAAGAATCGGATGGATAGAACATGGGGCAATTGGTGCTGGTACAAGAACGAACAAGTTTCAAATCATTCCAAACAGAAGAGAGTGTAGTCATATGATTAGGCTTAAATACATTTGTCACTTTGTTTTAGTCAACAGATTTGGAGTTTTTTGTTGGTATATAGTCTACTTTGGATGATGGTTCAGACTGAACTGTGAATGAACACGTGATTAAATTGGTTTTGCGCCTAGGTACCGGGATGTGGTACCAATGATAAATAGTTTGTAAATGCTACAGTTTCTCTAAATGAAACGGGTCTTTTAGACCTTTTAATAAAAAAAGTACTTGAAAAAAATATCAATGAAGCACGTTCTACTTTTTTGTCATGTTACTTGGAAGTATTTTAAATAAGAAAATTGCAACTCTACAAACTTGTATCTCAATCACATAATTTGCGGTCAGTATACGAACCTATTACTAAAAGATAAAAAAGACCAATTCTAGTGTGTTCTTGAAGATTTTCACTAACTCAGCATATGGTTTGATATCATGAATTGATGAGCCTATTATTTTTGTGTTATTAATTTCATGAAAAAAAACATAAATTGAAAATGTTACCTTTTAAATGCTTTATTGATCTTTGTTTTTTCCAATAAATTGCCAGAATATAAACAAATCCAAATAATAAAAATCAATGCTTTCATTTCACATGAGAACTAGCTTTTGATTTAGTAGCAAAGAAAAACATATCTATGATAGAGGTCGTGGATTCGGAATTCGGTTGAAATCTTTTGTGATATTTAATTTCCAAATAAGTTGAAGGGCTTTACCCATCTTATCTTAAAAAAAAATGCTTTCACATCTTCAGTTTTTGTCTAAAGAGAGAAGGCGTTGCTTTATTATAAACTCTTGTGGACTGTTTCTGTAAGTTAATAGCAAACAGCTGCACAGTGTTTCAACTTGTAATGCATTCTCCAAACATTACATAAAGCAACAGTGTCCACTGTCCAACTATTTTTGTTCCGACTTCCAAACCCAAATGCACTTTATATTTATCATCAATTGGCGGAAATTATTTCGTTACGGTCTCAATTTCGGTGGGCATTGAAATGACCACCTTATCTGCTATCAAAAAACTGCACAACTTTATAAAAGATAGCACAATTTGAGGTAATTAGGCACATGTGGTTAGCATTCATTGTCTCCTGTTGAACTCAGCCTAGAAGGCGGAACATATTATTTTCTTTCTATCTTGTTCCAGGAATGGTCGGAAGTTGGGGTTTATGTAAGATAGATTGTGTTTCATTTTGGGTTATAAAGTAAAAAATAAAACAATTTTCAGCGCAGAGTAAACGCTGATCTGTCAAAGGGGGAATGGTGATTGAAAACAAAGAATTTACAATAGTTATAAAAAATAAAAAAAGAAAAATTATTGTACATGTATTCTTTACGATTTAGTTAATTATATGTCAAATTTTGTATAATTTAAACTCTCAACATTTATTAAACGATTGGAAAATTTAATTTCTGGAGCTTTGTTCAACAAAACTTTTCAAAAAAAGATAACGAGTTTTTTTTTTCTTGTTTTCTCCAACACAAATGGTTTAAGATTGTATCCTCTTCCGGACAGAAAATTTTCTTCATGAAATTCGTCCACACGTTTTCTAAAGATTCGTGCTACACACATCTCAAACCTCCGCTCTAAAAATTAATGGCATGCATTTGATGGGATTTTAGTATGTCAGATGGTTACGAATCTCGTCACTTTATTGAAAGATGCAGATTTCATTTTACATAAGCGACAAAATATTAGAAATTAGAAAATAAAATCCTTATATATTTTTTTTGAGAAAACAGGAGATTTTTTTTTTACGTTGTCTGGCGACCTGTTATAAAATAAATGCGATCTCTCACTTACATATTTTATCGATAGATTATATTTTAAATTATTGACGAACAAATTCCAACACTCAAAGCCGGTTCTACATAATGCAAAAATGTGAGTCTACCTTTTAGTCAATTAGTGTTTTCTTAGTTATTTATACAACACTCCAGTTTTTTTTTTTTTTTTTTTTTTTTTTTTTTTTTAAAAGAAGGTTTACAAAACTTACTGACTGTTTTTAAGAGAGTTACAAGTAAAATCAAAATCCAACAATCAATTCTAGCTACACTGTTCCGTTAGGGGTATGTTTGGCAAAACACCCCACGAACCCACGAACTCACGAACACGGAACCCAACCCAATTAAAAAAGTATTTCTCCAGTTTGCCCCACGAACTCGCGTATTCCCCAATTTCGCTGAACCCAGAACACGCGCGTGAATATCGCTAGTTCGTATTCGGCGCAAGTTTGGTTCACGCGAATACCCCTAGTTCGCGAACACCACTATTCGACCCTGTGCCAAACATACCCTAGAAGAATAAAAAACTCATCCTAAAACCTAAATAAATGATTGAGCATTTGAGCTTCTTATAATCAATGAATCATAATGAGAGCAAGATTCCGGTGCCACAAATGGCACACTTTACTTTTTTATTTTAAATTTTAATATTTAAAATATAATCGTACGATTCAAACCATTGATCTTGTTCATTTTAACGACAAATGCATTTTCATAAAATTTTATAATTTTTGAAGTTTATTTGATGGTTAATCAAAAGGTCAAAAATAAACGAATCAAAATAACTAAAATAGATTAATTCTGATATGTCTATTTTTCAACCTCATGATCAAGTATCAAATAAACTTTAAAAATTATGAAATTTAAGGACAACTCATCCGTCATTAAAATGAATAAGATCAACGATTTGGATTGGACGGCTATATTTTAAAATTAAAAAGTAAAGTATATCTAAAAAAAAAAGTAAAGTGTAACATTTGTGGCATAAAAAAATATGGCCGCAACTTGCTCTCCTAATGAATACACATGCGTTTCTATTGTATGTGCGTAAACACCACCAGGAGAAATTTAGTACGACCACGTGTCTAATATCTTGGGTTAATCATGCAAGACGTGGCAGATTTGTACGAGCAAGCGCACTTCAAAATTTGTTATGAAGTACGGAATTTAAAAGATTGAGTTGGTAATTAGGAACTTTAGGCGGTCTGGTCAACTAACGACCCAATTAGTTACAAATAATACTTTCAGTGGATGAGAATAAGTATTAAGGTTTACAATTCGGATTCTTGTCCATTTACAGGGAGCATTGATCAACAATCAGAAGATTAAAATATTAGCCAATTGTAATGGTCTTGAGCCTAAATTTTTGTAATGGTCCGTTTGTGGCCACGTAGAACAATTCTCTTGTGAGGTCACATGGAAATATTGAAATGGTGTGTTATTTTTCTTGGCAACGGATATTCGGTTTGGGTATGTACAAAATTTGCTAATACTATGCTGCTTTTGTAGTTTTGTGGTGTCCGACAACTGATTATGCCATGAGGCCATAGTTTTCCCTATTGTAAGTGACAAAAAATTATCTTAACTAAGAAATAAATAAGGATAATTCATTCAAACTATTTATAATAACAGTAGATTGGCACTGCATAATATTTCCGTTGCAAATTTTTTTATATTATTATTATTATTATTATTATTATTATTATTATTATTAATTGCATTATTTTATTATTGTCATATGGTGACCCAGCTTCTCCCCCTGGATTCTAAATCCCTAAGACCATTGAATTCTGTTGCTATTGTTGGTCCCAGTGTTAATCATTGGGACCAATTGGGCTCTAAAGACCTGGAAATTACATTGTTCCATCATGGTTAATCAATAGGTTGAATTCAGTTAAATGATTCAAATATCGTTTTAAAATTTTTATGGATGCACAATTCTTTTAGATGCTTTAATGTTTATATTGAAATGAATATTTTTGTCAATTTAATCATTATATAATTATATTACTGTTGTTTTATCAATATTGCCTTCATGGCCATTACATTATGTGAAAATTATAAGTTTCTCCTTTATTAGAGTCTTTGTTAGTACTGTCTTAAACACTAAAACTAGAGATTCAACATTAGTGAAATCCAAAGTTACCTTCCTCGTCCGACCCGTTGAAAGTTCATTATCGGTGGAATTTTGTAGGCAATATTAATCGTGTGTAACAAAAATTAAGAAATTTACCCTTATTTTCTTTAAGAAATTTAACAAAAATCAAAGTATTATAATTTTTGGTTGTCTATAATGGACTGGTTTATTTTTGTTTATTTAAAAGTTGATATTCAGATCTATTGCGGTTTTCTTTTGAAAAAATATATATCGAAACTATTGCGGAAAATGCAAGCATTTTGACACACGTGCCAACTCCATATATCCAGATATCCTTCATATTAGCTGGCTTGACACAATAACAGATTAACAGTCTTCCAACAAAGTAGCTCCTGTATTATTTTTTTAATGGAAAATTGCATGTATCTTATGTACAACTTGATGGTAGATAAGCTAAATAACATGTCAGTAATCAGGCCCATACCAAATGACACACCCGGACAATTAATGACCTAAAATCCCGTATTCTCTAATTATTATTTTCGTTCACTAAAAATAAAAAAACAAAGGATAACGAGCCGTTCAGGAAAAAAATGTTTCGTGGAGGTCTCTCCATGGTCCAGCAAAACCTGTACAACTACGCTATGCGCCAGCTCTCACGGTCTCTTGATATCAACCCAATTATTGAGTCGACAGAGACAGATTCTCTGCATTTTAAAATTAAAAATAAAAAACCTCAAGACATATATATACACACACAAACCAGTTTAGACCAATTCAAGTCCCTCTCTCAACAGCATTTCTTCAACATTCATTGAACAGACATATAACATGAAGCCATATACCCTTCTAAGAACCCTCTCTACTAAACTCTCATCAAAACATTCTTCTTGTACCGTCATCCCTTGGCCACCGGTACGAACTGCTTTTGACAATTGGTTTGAGTCAGAGATCGAAGATCTTCGGTTCAGCTCTTCAATCAACCAATGCACAAGTGCCAAGTGGCTTGGCAAGGCGCTAGACCTCACCATCTCCTCACAGAAGATGTTGATTAGGTCGATGTCGAACCTTCGGTCTAGTCAAAGACTGATTGACGCAAAAATGGTGGATGAATATCTCGAAGACTCAGTGCAGTTACTAGATGCATGCAATGGTCTAAGAGAAAGGATTGATGTGATTAATCAGTACATAAAGTCTATTCACATCGCTCTACATTGGATTAACGAGTCAAATGAACCCAGTGAGACGGCAATTCGACGGGCTCAGTCTGCACTGAGTTTATGTGAGGCTGTAGAGAGACGGTGCCTTGAGCTTGAGAAATGCGGGTCAAACCTTAGAAAGCTAGGAGAAAAAATTTCAAAACAATCTTATGTTACAAGGGAACAATTTGTTGATAGCTATAATGATGGAGATGAATTTAAGGAGGCGATAATTGGATCGCGTGCCATGACCATATTTGTAGTTACAATTCTTGGCATTGCATTTTCTTTCAAATCCCGTAGGGGAGTACCATTAATTCATTTGCACAAGAATGGTATTTGGGAGAATTCTTTTTATGAGTTGCACAAGGAGGCAAAGGAGGAGTTTGATAAGAGAAGAAAAGATGGTGTTAAAGCTATGGTTGATTTAGATGCCACAGCCTCTGCCGCAAAGAAATTGCGGGAGGCGATTGCCACAAGGGGCCTGAGCGATTTGAAATCAACGGCCGAGACGCTCAGAAAGACATGCATAGAGTTGGAACAGAGAATCAGGCCTTTTGAAAATAAAGTTAATGAGCTGTTTAGGGAAATAGTGGAGGTTAGGATGGGTTTGTTCGAGATATGTACTATGTAAAAATAATGGTATAATATAACCATCAATTTTGGTCTAATTTTTCCCTGTGTTCTATTGAGACAAGTTTTAATTCAACCCATGCTGATTTTCTTATGTTTACTGCCCTTTGACATTACCAACCAAATTAAATTCGCTGTAGTGAGCTTCTGGCCTTTTGCTCCTTTGAATTTTCAATTTTCGGCTTGAATTTTTCTCAGTTCTCACAAATCATTACGTGTAGTTGACCTTGATTGGATTTGGATGCCAAAAAAATTAGAAATTGATTAACACCGTCCATGGTTTTACCATCGCGCGACATTAATTGACGCATTTAATTGAACACTTTTGATTATTAAACTGAACACATTTGGTTAAGTACATCGCGAGCGCTTGATGATCCCTCACACAGCGCACTTTATTTCGTACCTAAATGTTCAACTGGATAAGTACAAATGTTCTGTTATTTGAGTATAAATGTTCAGTTAGTTGCAATAAAAAATGTAAATGTTATAAGAAAAAATGTTCATTTTATTAAGTATAAATGTTTAGTTTAGTAAGTACAAATGTTCAGTTGGGTAAGTATAAATGTTCTGTTAATTGAGTATAAATGTTCAGTTAGTTGCGATAAAAAATATTAATGTTATAAGCAAAAATGTTCATTTGGATAAGTATAAAATTTTAGTTTAGTAAGAACAAATGTTCAGTTTATTAAGTACAAATGTTCAGGTTATTATATATAAATGTTCAGTTTATTAAGTATTATTTTTTAGTTTTTTTTAATATGTGCAATGGCAAGCGAAGGGATCACGAACTGGACAAAAAACACATGAAAAAAATTAGGAGTCTTGAACCGGTCCGGTTCAAATAAATTTTTTTCCGACTCTGCCTCTGGCGCGCCTCTCTCCAATACTAACGCGCGATTCTATATAATAAAACCATTAGTTTATGCATTCAATTGAACACTTTTGATTATTAAACTGAACACATTTGGTTATTAAACTGAACATTTGTAACTGACACCTACTAGTCACGCGAGACTCATGCGCGCTCTATTCAGTGATGACGTGTGATGATTTTTTAGCGATGACACTTATCATTTATGAAGATAATTGATGTGTTGGTTATTGTAATTTTATCGGGTCCGGTGCATCTTATTTAGACGTGCAACTTTTGGATCAGCCTACGGACATTTTCAAAAATAAAAAAAAGCTTTTGGATCTGCTCAACAGCTCAAGTGGGCCCCACACTCACTCTTTGGTTGAAATGAACGGAGCCAGGAGGTTTCTGAGGATCAAATTGTTTGATAATGTTTGAAGTTCCAACAATAATAAAATTAAGGACGTCACTTTAGGCGCCGATGTTTAGTTTTCTACATGTTTCAATTTTAAAATAAACTGAGTGACGCTTCTATTTTTTTTTAAATTATGGTAAAACTAAGGTCACTTTAAAAATTTTCTCAGTAATTAATGTAATATGAGACATAAATTCCGTTGGTACTTCCTACATATCATTGTTAACAATGTATATTAGCAGGAGTTTTGATAGGAAGATATTAGTATATGTGCTACCAGAACAATTTCTACTTGCGTAAATAATCATGTCCATTTTGACCAAAATATTGTCGGAACATTCCAAATCTTATATAATTGAAAAACCTCAGTACCTCACTGTGACTGTGTGACGAGTGACGACGACTGACGAAGAATAGGCTGACCAATGGGCTTGGATAGTTGGATTTCCCCAATTTGCAACTGGAGTGTATATACTATATACAGTGGAACCAGAGGGTACAGCCTGGTGCCCTGGTCTGAATAAGGACTGCGGCCTATATATTTCATTGTGAAAATTACGATGAGGCCTTTGTAGACTAAGCGACTGGTGACTGTGTGCTATAATTCATTTAATTTTCTTCAGGTGTTTGACATTATTTTTAAAATGAGTTTACTTTAATGTAATAGATAGCTTACAATTAATTGTTTAAAAATTTTATTCGTCTGGATTATCAAAACTGTATAAATTGATAATAATCTCTTTGCTTTTCTTTTTGTAAGATCCGATCCTAAAATACTGCATCGTTAAATTGTGTGCCGTGCACTTGAAATTTCGCCTCTGGCTCACAGAGAGACACTTTTATCCTCTGTGATGGCACGCCTCATGGTCTCGCCACGAGAAAACACCATGGATGCTATTGATCGGGTCAAAATCCTCAAAGTAGGGTGCTCAATCAAGTGGATAAAAGTGTTAGATCCTGGGGAGCGTGTAATCCGGCTCCAAACCTTATCTCTTCTCCCTTTACTACCTCGCCCCTTGATATCCCTAACTGGGCATCCAATCTCTAACCCAAACACATGCCCAATTGCATCCGGCGTGGTTCTAATATCAGCATTATTCATCCTATACTCAATCCAATCCTCCCCATTCCTCTTGATCCATTTTAGAGAAGAGAGAAATTCAAGAGTGTACCTTTTGTAGGCATGGTGTTCAATTGACCAGAACCCTTCAGTAAACCCAATTTTTGTTGTCAACTCCAAGAATTCATCCTTGACCCCAAGTGTTTCCAACACATCCAAATCTACCAGCCTGGTATGCTCGATGGGTCGCCTCAAAAGCCGCTTGTAATTGTCAAATTGCCATTTCGTAGGCATGTAGAAACCGGCTTGTGCTTCGTACCTCGCAGCTTCGGGGTCCCTGGCCTCATTACTGCCCAGAGGCGGCTGTCTGGAAGAAGAACCTCCCTCTCCACGGGTCTGGGACCTAGTTTTTCTTCTCAAAAAGTTCATTTTGCTTCACAAAATCACACAGTTAGTCGCAAATTTCGGTCCGAAATCAAGAAATTTCGGTCCGAAATTTTGAGAAAAGTTTCAGTTTAGTCTCTGCCTTTTGTGTAATTCCTCCAATCTCTCGGTTATAATTCAAAATTTCCTCCAAAATCCTTTTAAACCCTGTTTTAGCCCCTTTTACGTCCCAGAAAAATCAAAGAAGAGAGATAGGAGAAGTTTCGACCTTTAAAAATCCCTAGAAAATTCAAATTCCATTCTGTGCATCAAGGAAGCACATCCTGCTGCAGGAACAAGAGGCAAGAGGCTCAATATACTGCAGGAAGACCAAGGGAACCAAATTTCGGCTCTGTTTTGGTGCGAAATCGCCGGCTTCAACTGAAAAATCCGTCGCGAATAGACCGCCTCGTCCGAAACGAACGACACCAGTGAAGAGAGGGCAGCGAGGTGGTTCTGATGGAGGTTCGATCTGTGGAAATGGTGGAGAAGAGATGAGGCGTGAGTGGTGGAGTTGGGTTTCGGGTAGAGGTGTGAGCCGATTTTTCGTTTTCTTGAGGTATTCGAATGGGGAAGAAAGGGAACCAGGGAGAGGGATGGGTTTGTAGGTTAGTGGGTCGGGTTTGGGCTATTGGGTATGGGTTTTTATTGTTAAAAATCCGCATCCATCAAGGAGAATGAAAATTTCGGGTTGGGCCTGCAGAAAATAAACAGTGAAATCATTAAATACTCGGCCCAAATGATATTTAAAATTAACAGTGGCCCAAAATAATTAAATGAAAACCCAAAACAGGAAAGACAATCCGAAATTTCGGACCGAAATTTCCGCTTTTTGGGCCGAAATTTTGTATCCGATGAATTCAATTGAAGTTTCAGATGCTCCATTCTTCCTGAAAATTTCACACCATGCTCTCTAAAAGGTAATCCAAGATTGTTGCGAATAAAATTCTGATTTCATCACTGGAATTTCAAAATTCGCTGAGAAAGACTCAATTTCGTGCGATTTCCAAGACTTGTCGCGGTGCAACTCGCATGAGGTCGTGCTAAGGCCAATGCTTGCTGGCCAGTGGTGCTCTAGCACGAGTTGCTGCTCTGTTTAGCTCCAGTTGACTCCTCTTTTTTTTTTCTGCACAAAAACAAAAGAAAGAAATTAAACTAAAATTTTTTTTATATTTTCTCATTTTTCCATTTTTTTTTATATTTTTGAATATTTCTGATTTTTTTTATTTTTATTATTTTAGTTTTTTTTATATTTTATTTTTTTATTTTATCTTTTTATTTTTTTATTTTTTGGATATTTCTGATTTTTTTTGTTTTTTTTAATTTTTTTTATATGAAAAATTAAAAACAATTAAAAATATAAAAATTGAAAAGAAAGAGAGAGTCTTGGGTTGCCTCCCAAGAAGCGCTCGTTTAAGGTCATTAGCTTGACCACCCTTGGCTACGTTTCTTTTGTGGGTTCGGAGAGGTAAACGCTAGCCACCTTTTCCATATCCTCGTTGGCGATGTAATGCTTCAATCTTTGTCCATTGACTTTGAAAGGCTCCGAATCCTTATCACAAATGTCAATAGCGCCAAAAGGATAGACTTTCACAACACGAAACGGTCCAGACCACCGAGAGACACGAAGATTTTTACGTGGTTCAGTACAAGTTGTACCTACGTCCACGACACACACACACCACCATTTTTTATTTCTTTTCAATAATTCGAGTACAAGAGAGATAGAGAGAGGAAGAAGATAGGTTCTGCAGGAAGGGACGCACCTTTATAGAAATATAGGTGGCCATAATTATTGTTTCTATTTTTGCTTTAAAACAAAATAAGGAAATAAATTATTTACATAATTTCCGACGTATTTCGGACCGAAATGGCTCCGAAATCGGTCCGAAATTTCGCCTCTGGCTCACACTCCCCCTCAAGTTGGTATGTAGATGTCTTGCATGCCCAACTTGCAAATCACTCCCTGGAATATGGTACTGGATACCCCTTTGGTCAGTATATCCGCCAATTGTTCGTCAGTTCTCACGTGAGGAATGCTAATGACTTTATCTTCTAAATTCTGTCGAATAAAGTGCCTATCCACTTCAATGTGCTTGGTCCTATCATGTTGCACCGGATTGTGAGATATTGCAATAGCTGCCTTGTTGTCACAAAACAGCTTCATTTCCCTGTCATCATAGAGGTCAAGATCCTTGAGTACTCTTTTTATCCACAGTAATTCTTGCAAACCTTTAGCAATTCCTCTGAACTCTGCCTCTGCACTTGACAAAGCTACCACCTTTTGTTTCTTGCTTCTCCAGGTAACTAAGTTCCCTCCAACAAATGTGAAGTATCCAGACGTGGATTTCCTATCTGTCACATCTCCAGCCCAGTCAGAATCTGTATATCCCTCAACCTGAAGATGACCATTCCTCCTGAAGAATATGCCTCGTCCTGGGGATCCCTTGAGATACCTTAAAATCCACATGACAGCTTCCATATGTTGCTCACTGGGAGCATGCATGAACTGACTCACCACAGACACAGCATAAGCAATATCAGGCCGAGTATGTGACAAGTAAATGAGTCTCCCTACCAATCTCTGGTACTGATCCTTATTTGTAGGTGCCTGGTCCGGGAACACACCCAACTTGGAGTTCTGTTTGGTTGGTGTGTCAACAGGTTTGCAGTCCAACATACCTGTTTCAGCAAGCAAGTCAAGCACATACTTTCTTTGAGACAAAGAAATACCTTCCTTATTGCGTGCAACTTCAATCCCAAGGAAATACTTCAACCCTCCTAGATTCTTCATTTCAAACTCTTTGGACAGTTTATCTTCTAGATCTTGGATTCCTTCAGAGTCATCACCTGTGATTATCATATCATCAACATAGATTATCAAGATAACAATTTTACCTTTATTCTTGAGGAAGAATAAGGTGTGGTCAGTATCACTCTGGGTGTATCCATATCCCTTCATAGCACTGCAAAATCTTCCAAACCAGGCCCTAGGAGACTGTTTCAGACCATACAACGCCTTTTTCAACCTGCAAACAAGAGACTGATTGCTTGAGTGACCACATCCTGGTGGGATGTCCATATAAATTTCTTCATCAATGTCACCATGCAGAAATGCATTTTTCACATCAAACTGGTATAGTGGCCAGTCTTGATTTGCTGCAATGGACAGTAGAATCCTAACAGTGTTCAGCTTTGCTACTGGTGAAAAAGTCTCTTGATAGTCTACTCCATATGTCTGAGAGTAGCCTTTTGCCACTAGTCTTGCCTTATACCTGTCAATTTCTCCAGTGGGCCCATATTTAACTGTAAATACCCATTTGCAGCCTACCGCCTTTCTGTCTTTTGGCCTTGTCACCAATTCCCAAGTGTCATTTTTCTCTAGTGCATCCATCTCTGTCTTCATTGCATCCACCCATTTTGGATCACTAAGAGCTTCATTCAGATTACTTGGAATGTGAACTAATGCAAGAGTTCTGTCAAAGTCCTTCACTGGTTCTGGCATGTGAGACATAGTCATGAAATTTGCCATTGCATACCTGCCCTCACCACTTTCATCTGGTCTGTATCTCTTAGGTGGTCTGCCTCTGTTGATCCTGAAAGGTAACTGATAACCAGGGTTAGTAGTAACAGGTTCAGAATTACTTACCTCTGACTCAGGAGATTGGTCATGTGGTGAGATAGGAGACTGTATCATTTCTTCTTCTTCCAAGTCCTCTTCTGATGGATCCGAATCGACCAGTGGGTCCACCTCAAGGTTCAAATTCTCAATTTTATCATCACATTTCGGACCGAAATTGGCAGAATTCGGACCGAAATTGACCTGTTCTTCTGGGCAGAGACCTGATTTCGGTCCGAAATGTCCAGAATTCGGACCGAAATTCACATGTTCTGTACTCAAAACTCCATCTCTTGTTGAATCAAACCAGAACTCATTATCTATCATACTCTCCCCCTGAGAATGGGTCTGGTTTTTGCTAAAATACCCTTCATTTTCAATAAATGTCACATCCATTGTAGTATACACCTTCCTAGAGACTGGATTCATACATCTATAACCCTTTTGATGTTGCCCATAGCCTATGAACACACATTTTTCAGCACAAGGATCAAGTTTGGAGCGCAAATGCTTTTGGATGTGGACATAAGCTATGCACCCAAACACTTTTGGTGGGATATTGAGTACAGAAGGGATCATGTGGTAGGTTGAGAGCTTTTGCAATGGTGTGTGAAATTTGAGTGCCACAGAAGGTAATCTATTAATCAAATACACCGCTGAGGTGACTGCATGATCCCAATAAGAATGAGGAACACTATTTTCTAGCATCAGTGCCCTGGTCATTTCTAGAATTTGCCTATTCTTACGCTCTGCCCTACCATTTTGTTGAGGTGTACCTACACAGCTAGTCTCATGTATAATCCCATTGGTTTTGAAAAACTCCCCTAGTGTTTTATTGACAAATTCCCTTCCATTGTCGCTTCTAAACACTTTGACAGTCTTATCAAATTGGTTTTTCACCATGGTAACGAAGGAGGTAATGGCTAGTGGTACATCAGCTTTCTGTTTTACCACATTAACCCAAGTCATTCTAGTACAGTCATCAACAAATAAGACAAACCATCTATTTCCTATTAAGGAGTCAACCGGGGAAGGTCCCCAAACATCAGAGTGAATCAAATCAAAAGGAGCTTTATTATTATCATCATCCAAAATCTTAGCAAAATGAGCTCGATGGCTCTTAGATTTGATACACACATCACAGTTAAAAATCTCATTCTCAAAACCAGAAAACAAACTAGGGTAAAGTTTTCTTAGGTACCCAAAAGATGGATGACCTAAGCGCCTGTGCCATATCCAAATAGAAGACTTCCTACTCAAGTTCGATCCAGCAGATAGATTTGTGAGCCAGAGGCGAAATTTCGGACCGATTTCGGAGCCATTTCGGTCCGAAATACGTCGGAAATTATGTAAATAATTTATTTCCTTATTTTGTTTTAAAGCAAAAATAGAAACAATAATTATGGCCACCTATATTTCTATAAAGGTGCGTCCCTTCCTGCAGAACCTATCTTCTTCCTCTCTCTATCTCTCTTGTACTCGAATTATTGAAAAGAAATAAAAAATGGTGGTGTGTGTGTGTCGTGGACGTAGGTACAACTTGTACTGAACCACGTAAAAATCTTCGTGTCTCTCTGTGTTATTTTTCCTTCTTTATAATCTTCTTTACATAAATTGATAATAATCTCTTTGCTTTTCTTTTTGTAAGATCCGATCCTAAAATACTGCATCGTTAAATTGTGTGCCGTGCACTTGAAATTTGTCAGTGTTGAAATTTGGCATTTAATCAGTATCCTTTATTGAAAATGCAGAGATATATGGAATGTGGTGAACCTTTTCTATTTCTCGTAGTTTGATGTAAATCGAGCAATACAAATATGCTTACATTAATTTATTTTGCACCTATCACATAGATCAAACCTAACGAAGACATATTTCCTTGACACAATTAAACCAACTTCCCTTTGGAAAAAAACAAATAACCCGACCATCCAATAAATTATACTCTAAATCTTCTCTGTTTTGCTCTCCTTTTTATATAATTAGTGTTGACCATGCAGTTTATGCAAATTCCTCCAGGAATGGTTGCGATGGTGGTGATGATGATGGCGCTGACGACGGGGATGTGGCTCATGCACGCGATTATTATCCATCTTTGCACGTGCTTGGAAATGCGGCTTTGTAACCTTGTCACGACTAACATCTCCGACTTGTGGACCCGTACTACGAACCATGTTTGGTCGGCGCAATGTTTGTGCTAATGCCTGCATCACATGAGATTGCTTGGAAATCAACGCTGTCGTTGAAGGGTCTCGAGGAAGTACTATCTCATAGCCATCATAGTAAGAATCCATCCCCTCAGCCATGACTTGCCATACTAGTCCACCTGCCATGGAGCCGCCACCTGTTCGGGCAAAGCTATATATGTTTGTGTAGACAGCATTTAAGAAGGTATCGCGTTCATTCTCGGTGTAACCAGGATCTTTTTTGGACTTGCCAAATTCTGCAAAAACTAAAGGCTTTTTGAGTATGGTTCTCGCGTCTTCCCAGTGGCTCCACATCCATCTCTGAACAAAACTGTTTTGTGATCCATCAGTCTGGCCAGCCAACCTAAGAAAATAATGTAGTTAGTAAAATTGTATAGTCTTGCATAGACTCAATATTAACAGTGATTTTGCCTTATTTTATTCCTTCAATAAAATTTTAAAAAAAAATCAATCTCTTTTTAAATTTTAACTCGAATATATATGTTTCTATAAGACAATGAAAATTACCATATGTCTGGATAAGCATGAATGGTTGCAAAGTCAATCTCTTTAATAAGATTGCTGCTAATGTAATCTGTGCCAACTTGATAGCCAGGATTGTATTGCTTCTTCTCTGGCATGGAATCACCATAGAACCCCTCCATTCCAACTTCGAGCAAATGGTTGGTGTCGAGTGACTTGGTGTAACCTGCCATTTCTTTCACCCATTCCTGACAAATGTCACAAAAAATTTTAGCAAGGAGAATGAACAATATAATTAATGTAGAAAATAAACAATTATGTGATATTCCAGATGCTTACATTGACTGTTTTTCCAGAGTAGTCTGACTGACAACGAGGTTCGTTTATCAACTCCCAGGCCATTATAGCCGGTTCATCCTTGTATGCTATTTTCGTGAAGGTGTTTACTCTGGTTATTATGCTCTGTGCAAAAAAAAAAAAAGAAGAAAAAGGAAATATATTAATGTATGTTTTGTAAGCAATGATCTTGTTTGGAAAGTGTCTATGACATATTATGACATGCTGAGTTAATGCTTAATTTTATTAATGTTGGTATATAAATCACTATAAAAGTATAATTGGTAATGTACGCAATATGTTTGTTATAATTGATAATTAATCTGCATGCTATTTACCTTTACGTGGTTCTTGTAGTAATCCTTAACTATTGAACTCGTATAGAAGTCGTCTTCGCCACTTACTGCAGCACCTGCATTGCGGGCCCAGTCCACATACTGTGCCCTGCCTCCATAGTCCTTGAAATTGTTGACAAAGCTCAAGATCAAACGAACATTGTACTTCTTTGCCTCCGAAATGACAAAATCCAATGCCTGGAAAATTGATCCAGAAATAATAAGAGCATCAATGCTGAGAAACAGAGAAAGCCATATATTTGCAGTTGCAGACGAACGAAAAAGTAAAAACTAATTAACTCAGCAACATGTGTTGTTTCATTACAATATAAAAAAAGATATGTGCATATATGTATTACCTCAAAAACACGTTCATCATACACGCCTGGTGACTTTTGAAGAGCCCTGACACCACCATCACTAAAAGCCCATGTCCGACATACCGTCAAACCATTGGCCGAAGCCTCACTAAACACCTCAGTGACTTTATTCCTTTCACTAGGATCAGCTGCAGCATGCATCATCCAATAGGAGTTGAACCCATTGAACAAGAACTGCCGTCCACCTACGACGAACTCGGTCCCTCGTGTTTGAACAAATGAGCCTCCATATGCACTTGGAACAAAATATGTAAAAGCAAGGCAAATGAAAATGAAAGAAAATTTAAATGTGGAGTTGGCCATTTGGTGGTTATAGATGACAGGTTTGAGTTTGAGTTGCATGAGAAGTTGATCCTTGGTGGGTTTTATAGAGCTCGTGGAGTAAAATCAGCAACAAATTGTGGGGGTTTCGGTGGTCTATTGCATAAGATTACATGATGGGCATATGCTCAGGAGTCGGCCGGGAGAGAGAAAAGTGAGGGACCGTTAACTGTCTGTTATCTTTTTGGGTGCAAACTTGCATTTTTCTTTTTCCTTTTTGGTTATGTATTGGTCAAGAATTGGTTTGTAAGAGAGAGAGAAGCAGAACAGGATGAATTTGATTGGTTGAATGTTTGCCTGGTTCGTTAGTTCCATGTTACGTACTTACGTTAGAGCTTTAAATGTGTCTGTTTGTGTGCATGTGGATAAAGTGGGAAATTCTATCATTTTACAAATTCTAGAGATATATAGTAGCTGAAAATCATATGGGAAGTTACGCTGCATGACGTTATAATGGACGATAAAGAATTGATTTCTCGGAGCAACTCCCCTGCTTCCAGACCCAGGAGTTTACTAATTTACTTTCCCGTATGAGCGTTCGGTATTTCGGTACATGTACGGGAGGTCAAGGCTACTTGAAGAACAGAAGGTGGGTACCAATTGCGTTAGATCTACCTTTGTGTCAGCTTGGAAAATCTCTCTGCTCGTGCAGCTTCATCTGGTAACACCCAGTGGCCAGTGCTATCTCCCGGTCAAACCTTCCTGGCCGTCTTAGTTCGTTCAAAGAAATTGCAGCTCGGATTTACTGACGACAAAATATATGAAATCAATGCAACGATATTTTACAAATTCAACTGATGGAGCTGCTTTTTTTGTATATCTGTATATATATAATTCTAAGTGTTAATGTAATGGTAGTACGATACCAAACGGATAAGAAAGTTTCTGTTATGGCACATTGAATTGTGGCAAAAATGAAAATGAAGAAATAAAAAATGTATAAATTGTGTCCAGTTGATTGTAGACCGAGCAAATTAAATATCTAGGGTAAATATTATGAGTGAGAATATATTTACGTGAATAAATTTTATAATTTTATAAATCGTTAACAATAAAATTGAATTCTGAAATATAAATGTGACTTTTCCATTTATTTAGTGCTTGATATTTATAAAAATTTATAGCTAACTATCCCCCCCCCTTTATTTATTTTTATGTTTTTGGCAAAGGTTCAGTTCGTTTTTAAATAGCACATGATCTAGTGTTACACAGAGAAATAATTGGATTATTTTTGGAAAAATGATAGGAGTGCTACTGCTACTCAGTTTTTATTTTAAGAATGAAATATGTACAACACTAAACAGAGGTATCTATAATTAATTAGCATATTTTACGTTATTAATTGTGATGGACTTTTAGTTTTCGATAAATCAAAAGAATAAAAAAAACGTAACTATTTCATACTTTTTTTTTAAGTGGATTCACTTGTGATGTTCTTATTCGTAAACTCTTATTACATATTCTACAGTATATCCATATAAAGTCAGATATTGGCCTATAAGCACCATAAAAGTCTGCTGGAATTTTCCCAAAAGTAACTAATATATTAAATTAAACTCATCCTTACCTTATAAAATATTTCGAGAGAATAAAATATTATTTGCTTAAATTTCGGAAGCAAAAAAAAAAACAATATAAAGTATTATCGATAATTGATAATTCTTAACTAACTAAAATACATTCACAGTTTTTTTGCTAAAGTATAATTTGAAAAATTAGACGAACCTTAATCATAAAAATTAGACAATTTAAAAAAAATATATCATTCGGTATAATTTGAAAAATTACAATGGACTACATTCACATTTTATAAAATTCATTTTAAGTCATGTAGGTTTATAAAGTATAAATTAAAATTTTGCAAAGTCCGAGGTATTCTAATGGAAGATTAGATTGTGTGCAGTAAAGCTCGTATAAAATAGAAAATTAGACCTTTCTACTATTTTCTTTACTATCAAATAAAATTGCTCATAAATATGTTCAACGATATTTAACCGTTGGATCTTGGATCTACGATTAACAATTATCATCCACAAATCGAAAGACATATACTGCATCAGGTGCAGCAGATCCAACCTGTGTTTCTGGAGCCGCGTCCGACTCAATTAACTAGAGTAGTTTCTGCAGCCGGTACTTGCAGTAGGAGCTGTGGCTAAGCCAATTATCCGACAAAATTTAGAATTTCAATACGCAAAAAATCCGTGCCACAACCCGCAACATTTTAGCTACGAGAAACTAGGGCACAGAGCACTGTGTTTAGGAGACGAGACGTTTGGGATGATGGGATCCCATGCGGAAGATGTGGCAAGTTTGCTCTAATTTGATTGGTTTGCCGTTGGTAGGTTCGTTAGGGTGATGTTAGGGCTTTAAATGGGTCTGTTTTGTGTGCATGTGGGGTAGAACAAAGAGGAAACTTAATTTTATCCTTCACGTTAGAGGCTACGCTGACATCAGGCATTGGGCTAACGGAATGGTTCGTTCTAGTTTACCACTTTATCCGACGGGTCTAACCCGACCCTGCCCAAATTCGAACCGGACTGTGACCAATCCGGATCGGACTAGGATTGGAGTTGGACCTAAGAGTAAGCCCATATGGTCCAAACACCGATTTTGGTCAAGATTTTTGGAAAAAAAAAAAACCCGAAATAGCCCCCCCTTCCCTTACGTACGAAATCGGGACTAGACCAACCCGAACCGTCTAACCCGTCCAAACCCACTCTAAACCGATCTTAAACAAGCCCCAAATCTATACTATAAATGAATTTCCTATAAATATATTACAAAACTACGTTTTGGGACAAGATTTTCGGATAAAAACCAGAACTAGCCCCCTCCCCTTACTAAATCGGGACCAGACCGGCCTGGACGGTCTAACCCGCTCTAAACCCGCCTTAAATCCATACTATGAATGAATTACTTATAAATATATTACAAAATTACTTATAAATGAATTACTACAAACCAAAATACATTTAAAATGAATTTCTTATAAATTAGATTACAAAATTATTATTAATTATTTATTCTATATATTTTTTTATGGTCAATTATTTATTCTATATATTATTAAATATAATATTTTTTAACAAATTATATTGAAAATTTTAATATATTTCTCTTGGAATTATTAAAAAACAACAATTAAATTAAAGGAAAAATCCGAACGGACTTGACCAGACCAATATGTTCGGGTGGAACGAGGGGTTATCAAGGTCTGGGTTTGCCACGGGTTTGAGCCGAGGGAAAAAAATAGACCCAAGACTAAACTTGGCCCGTGATATCCGTATACCTGTGTTAGCCCGGACCACCTCAACCTGTGTACCCAGCCGGATTTGGACAAAGTGGACTGGACTAACCCTAGTTCGTTCTTTTTTTTTTTGTTATTAAAAAAAGTTTTGTTCTATTCTTAAATAAACTGCAGCTCTGTTTTCAAAAAAAAAAAAAATAATAATATAAATATTTGAATTCGTAAAAATGTCTGAAAGTAAAATATTTAAAAAGGCAGCACGAATTTACTGACGATTAAATATTTAAATCCGTAAAATGTTTTTAAACATCCAAGTGGTGTAGCTGCCTTTTTATATATCGGGAATTACCGAATTAGATCAAATAGGGTATGGTAACCGAATTTGTTGCAGATTAGATCGAATTGACGAATTTACTACATGTTAGATCGAATTAGATGTAGCTAGACTGAATAATTGTTTCTTAATTTTATCAATCAATACTTAATATACAAGTGTAAGAACAAAAGATATCGGGATTAGTTAAAGTACTTGTGATTTTGTTCAAAAGTCTTAGCATTATTTAAAAATATAAATCATAAAATTTTTGTTGAAGGAATAATTTACATTTCTCATCGCTTGGAAACACCTTAAGTCCCATAATATTATAAGAAGAGATTATGTACTGACTCAGAGTAATCCATCTTGAAGATATATTTACGGGCATGAAATCCTTAATTTCTCATGATAGAGACAGAGATGAAGTTTTTATATTGCTCTGGTGATTTTTCAAACTCAACCTTAAATGGATTTTTCATTTTTTTCAGAAAATGCTTCTATTGCTTCAGACTCTATTAAATTCAGCATCCATTAAGAATTTTTCTGGCCTTAATTTCTCTAAAGAAAAATGAAATGGTATTGCTGATGATGAAGCTGAGTGTCCTGTTCTGTCATTCCCTCCAAAGTATTATCTTTTGTTGCTCTTCCTTGTAAGCATAATTGATCCACTTCCCTTTTCATTTGATCTTTTTAGTTTTTTGTGGGATCTAAAGGTGTGCTTCTATAAGCAAGAAAATGCAATAGATGGATTGTATGGCAAATACAACTAATTAAACTGCAAAAAGCGCACCTGAACTGACCTGTACCTTTTTACCAAGAATAATTTTTGTTCGTTATTTCATAGAAAGACAAGAACGTGAGAACAATAAAAGAGAAAAAGAAAAAAAAAAAATACTATAGAGGTGGTCTGGAGTAAAAGACCAGAACACTAAGCTAAAGTAGAGTTTAATAAGCTAAAACAATCGAGCAAACATAAATGCAAATGTACGTACTGTTTATGGCCGGTAACTCCAGTTGTGGATTTTTTTTTTTTGATGATGAGATGAGAGTTAAGCTCTTTTAACTTATTTTGAAATTAAATGTCACAAGGACTCTCTGTCGGATTTTCAACCTGCGATATTTCGTAGTGAAAGTGGATTTTAACCAAATAACAGCTAAACTATATCCATTTTGTTAAAAAAAAAAAAACGCAAAATCAAAACAATGAACAATAACATGATAAATTACTCTAGCAAGTTATTGCAATTGCAATTATTTCACTCTCAGACTCGCAAGCCGCAAAGTGCTTGGAGG
Organism: Rhynchospora breviuscula; assembly: GCA_027562975.1. Classification (NCBI taxonomy): domain Eukaryota; kingdom Viridiplantae; phylum Streptophyta; class Magnoliopsida; order Poales; family Cyperaceae; genus Rhynchospora; species Rhynchospora breviuscula. The sequence continues at coordinate 25,215,245 of CM050402.1, forward strand.
CTGTTTGTTACTATTCTCTCATTGTCAGACTCCCTGTTGCAGTCAGAAAGTTGCGCCGGTTCCTGCACTCGATAGCCCTACTTCCATGCATGCCAAGATCTTCATCATCGTCATCCTCTATATATCTGACATAGCCCTTTGAATTATGAAAAGCAATGGATTCAATTATTTAGGCCTCATCTTGTTCATCCAACTCTTCACTTGGATTTTCCACATTTTGTTGGGCTGAAGGCTTCACATGCAGTCTCCACTCTCCAAGACTCCAACATATCCTCAAGGAAGTCGTTTTGAGGATCTGCAGGACTGCAGGTGTGGGACCCACACGTCAGGATTGAAGACAGAGATGGATTCATAGACTTGGTCCTTAACACGGTTAGCTAGGCAAATTTACGCCGGTTCCTTGTCTGTGTTCAAGGAAACTTATCGGGTTTGAGTCATGGGTTTATTCATCCGAATTCACTCAAGTTTATCTGAATATATTCCGGGAACCTAGCTTGTAACTTTGTAAGTTGTGGCATTTTAAAAAGGTAACACGCTGTCTAAATAATACTGATGAATTAGTAACATTCTTAATTTGACCATAACATTTTTTCTATAATTTGTTGGGACGGGTTGGAAAATCATTATATAGAGTATTTTGTTCCGGTTCTTGTAAGAATATTATAATCTGATGTGGTTTCTAAAATTTATAAAGTTTCACACTTGTAAGACTTAAACTCGATGATGCTTAAGGATAATCTAGGCTTCCGTTACTAAATCCTCACTTCGAGTTACATTCGAATTCTGAAATGTACGTAGACTATTGTGATTTTTAAATTATTCTGAATAGTTAAAAATGTTTGTCTCATTTTATTGAGTAAGTTTGAGGTCACTATCTTACTTAATTATCAATGACACCTTAAAACTCTTTTTGTCCTGGGGTTCCAAAATTTAAGGAAATAATTTATTTTCTTGAAATAAATTTTTGGCCGTGTATCAGGGAAAAAAAAATGAGCTGTACAAAAATCATTTCTTTCAATATCTCAATTCAAATATGTACCATTTTATGTGAATAAAGATATATAAAGACATGAACAACTGAAAAGTATATTATCCATTTCTTATTACACCCCTAAAAAACCGTTTTAAAATAAAATGTAACAACAATATGTATCTCCATTCATATGAAAAAAGTATGCGTGCCAACAGAATCACAAAAAATGCATTCTAAATCATACATTTGTCCCAAGACAATAAAGTCACGCAATTACCATTTTCTCAAAATATATGTTATTAATGGAAAAGGAGCATATGCGGTCACTTGATTGCAAACATCTCATTCAATCTAGCATTTTAGAGGAGCAGAAAATAAAATAAACTATCTAGCTATATTTTACTCGGGTTATTGTTTTGATTTTATTAAATGTTATGAGATGCCAGAGTATATCAAAATCAACGGTTTCTATATTCAAAATATTCGAACAAAAGCGCTTTGATACAACTTGATTGGCATTTTGAGATAAATATCTTAATTATTTATTGTGCACAAACAATACTATTTCACCTTTATTTTTGTTGATGGAGATTCTAATTGCGTTTATCTTTTTTTCTCAATGAGAAGATAATTATGAATTACTATTTTTTGACCTAAGATGTCTTATACAATATAGAATTTATGCATTAAGTTAATAATGAGAATCCAATTCTTCGAGCTCAACCAATGTAGCATCACAGCCGACCTTAAAGACAGTGACACAATTGTCTCGCATCGTCTGGCACCTAATAGATTTGCATTATGGTATTATTGACCGCATAGCTGGTTCCCAAAATCGACTTTCAGTTGCAGAAAATGGAAGCTCGACATCAATAAAAAAAGAAGCGTCAGAAAACCTCGTGTCAACTCGGGATCAAACTTGAAAGTAGCATCATCGAATAAATCATCCACTTGAGCCGCTATTATCTTTTTTCTTTCTTCATCGGCAATCGTTTTGCAACTCGTTGTAAGGTGACGTTTCATGTTGAAGTACTCGAGTTCTTAACCTTAGTCAAAGTCCTATTACAAAAGGTCTTTTGTGCTAGTCGAAGTACTTTTATGGGAAAATTGAGTTTTAAAAGTTTCTGACACAATTCTATTTCTTTTTAGACAAAATGCTTTCTCGAAATATATTTCCTAATTATATGGTATGAATGAGTTAAATATTGGATACATTTAGGGGTAAAAAAAATACATGTTTTAGGTGTTTATATGTCAATATCTTAATAGTTTTTGCATTTTCTATCCAAAACTCATTTAAAATCCTATTGTAAAATGAAATTATTGTGATGTATAATTTGTTTAGATTCTTTATTGCAATATGTTTAGATTTTTGTTATATGTTCCTTCTATTATTATTTTTTATTGAAATTCCCTCTCCAAATCCATACATTTTCTATAAATTAAAATAATATTTGACGCTCTGAAAAAGAGAAGTGCCAGTTATACAAATGTATCATAATTCATACACAAATTGAAAAAATATTATAGATTTATAAAAAAAAAATTGGATAAATATTACTAAAAAAGATATCCCAACAGTGAATAGATAGCCCATCAGTGCACAAATAGTCGATCGAAATTTTTAGTCGTCTATAAGGATCGAACGACTGAAAGGATTCAAATATATTATTGCAACAAAGAAAAAAAAAGGGGAAAAAATGTGGGGTCCGATTGGCTTCAGACTTTCCTCCCCCCGTCATTAACTTTTTAACTAAAATTTCAAAAAATAAAAAAAGCTTTTTAACTACATGCGTGATCCCTTTGGTTCTTGCCTTCTTGGGCTTGAATATTAAAGAATTGATTAATAAATTTATGATACAATTAATTCTGTCTATCTACAGTTAATTCGATCTAATCTAATATCTAATAAATTCAATCTATTTGATCTGATCTGCAAAGTTCTGTTAACTATACCATATAATTAATCTTATCCACGGTGATAACTTCTATATGTTACTTGGATCCCTCGTGAATTATGGTGAAGATAAGCTATTTTCGGCTTATAGTACTGATAGTACTTCTCAAATTTTAATATTTTATATATGTTTTATCCATAATTTACAAAAAGTACAACTCAAGTTTGAAATGAATATTGTTATCAAACTCTCAATGATCAAAATTAACCAAAAGGACATTTTCTTTCTTCGCTATGTAATAACATTACTTAAGTTTTGTGATGGAATGTGCCCAAACATTAGAACTCATAAGGGGGGAAAGAAAAGAAAAAAAATAATAATAAATTCCAACCTCAGCTCAAACGTTCCTCAGATATCTAAAAAGAAAGGAATCCAATGTCAAGGATTTTATAATTTAAACTCCCTTTTTAATGGCTATCGAAATAAATTTGGGATCTTACAATTTTTTGTATACATGTAACTAAAAGAAATATCGAATTCATTGATTAAATTTGTCATTTCAGATAAGAATTAAAATATTTGCACAGTTTAAAATTACCACATTTAATTGTTTATATATCTTTACAACACAGGCCGGTTTCACCGCGCACTTTAGTTGACAAATTGGAGTATTATCTGGTTCCACAGTCGTAGCGAGGTTTAATTGATCCAATTTCGTGCTTACACTTTTTCGGTAAAATTTTAGTTAATTTACTATTATTTGCTCCTCTCTGCTCCAATCTCGTGCGAAAAACATAGTTGACTGATAGTGAATATCAGGATATCCTCAGTTCTTTTTATTTATTTTTTTTCATGCAAAAAGTTGCTTGGTTAAGGGAACGTGCCAAATCATTTGTAAGGTTCCCATCAAGGAAACACGAAAAAAAGAGGGATCCACTCTTAAGTATATTGTAGCAATTTTTTTTTTTTATGTTTATCGCAAAAAAAAAAAAAAATTCAAAATGTTTTTTATATATACATGTAATCATAATTATATTAAGCACTACTACCGATTATATTTGTAAATTTAATAAGAATAAAAAGTAGAGACCGTTTCAGCATTAATTATCATTGACGATCCTTGCTCATATCTAAATTATCTTTTATTGCAATCAGAATAAATAGAATTCAATCTACAACATGAATTCTAACATCGATAACATTGGAATTTATATTACAAAAAATAATTTGAGTTGCCTATTGACCGACGCCGTCAATTGTCTCCAAAATGATATACACTATCAAAAAAAGGCAGCCTACGGGCTGTTTGGATTTCAAAAAAAAAAAAAAAAGAAAAAAAAAAGAAAAGAAGGCAAAACTGCCAGTTGTGTAACCCCAAAAAAGAGCAGTACTTTACCAGGCACAGCTTCTGTAATTATATACCAGATCGAAGAATCAGATAACAACAGTAGTGTTTGAACGATCAAGGCTGCAACGACACTTCGGAGAATCCTCAAAACTTGAAACTCCAAAAGATGCCAATATCGGACCGAGATAGAAATTAATCTCTGTTTCACTTGCTCGATCGACTTCGGAGACCCCAATCCAGATAAAGAGAACCTTGACACTGATTCCATTCAAATTCTTGAGCGTGCCTGTGTCGATGTAACCTGAAATTTTCTGATCATACCGAGCCAAATACTTCTTTGCCACCTTAAACTCGCAATCGCTTTTGAAATACACCTCGAAGTAGCCATCGGATTGGAGGAGGTAGTCTGTGACGCCCTCAGGGAGAATGCCTCTTGGAAAATTGTATTTCTCTAACATGTCGTATGCAGATGGCTCGCTGGACAGTGATTCTGCAATGGTTTGTGAGTTGGAGAGGAAGAGAGAAAGAATTAAGAAGGTCAAAAGAAAGAAAAAAGGTATGATGGCCATGGCCATGTTTGTGCTTTTTTCCTTTTGTATTTTGTTCTTTTTTCCCTATTTGAATTATGTAGTTTGGGCAGGTGAGAATGGAGTCGTTGTCTTTGAGACACAGGGATAGAATAACAGGTTGGCCAACTGGGGCCCTTTTCTCTTTTTCAATTGAATGTAGTTGTTGTAAGCTTAGAATTTTCTAAGAAACATCACTGGATGTTAGTTTAAAAGATTGTTTGAAGGAACTAAGTTAGTGACATAGTTGCAAGTGGGTTTTAACTTTTCATTAGACCTGATACTCTATTGTGACGGGTCTGTATTTTAATTTTTGTGACATCATATAACATTATAATTTGTAATAAAATGCAAAGAATAGAGGACTTGCTCTTTATATTTTCTATAAAACTTTTCAGGAGTTGCTAGTGTTAAACATATAGGACACATGCACTTGTCCAACATGATAAAATTTTAATTTTTAAGATTAGAATTGCCGATCCAAATAGTTCAAATTGTTCTACGTTATAAAATCTATATGGAAATCAAATTTTATGTTTTTTTCAAAAATTTTTACTATTTTTTTAGAATTTTTTAATATGCTCAATCTAAAAAGTTATGAACCTTCCATTTCTGAAAATTCGAAAAAAATAGTTAGAAAATTTGAAAAGAAATATAAAATTTGATTTTTAATGATATTTTAATATAGAGATCATATTGAGCGGTTTGGATCGACCGTTTGAAATTTTAATAGTCGATATTTGGATCGTGTTTGACGTCCTATATATTTGATTTTAGCATTACTCAAACTTTTCTAGTTAGGTACAATGTGTACACCATCTTTTCAACATTGTTCTCCTATAGTTCAGATTTTTCTACAAATTTAAATTAACATATGTTTTTCGATAAGTTGAGATTTTGTTATACGCACAACCAATGGAAAAAACTTATATTCTCACATTTATTTTTTATTAATGGATTCCATAATAAGCCATAATAAGCCAGTTACAAACTTATATTTTTTAATGGATTCCATAATAAGCCATTTTGCCAACTCACAACCACAAGGCACAGAAGACCTTGGGGTGGTTTACTTCAAGTTAAATCCTATATCGTCAGTTACAAACTTTCTATAACAAATCATGTTCTCAATCGCTAATGGAGAACCCTACCCTTACAAGTTACAAAGCAAAATAAAAACTAGAGGGACCCTCTTGCTAATGACTTGTCATATAGTTTGTTTTAGGAAATGTGCAACAAAAAGTAGGTCACAGAAATGTTGGTCTCCTGGAGAGAATGAGATATTCCTAGGGAGATGCTTTGCAAATTGCAATGTTGCAAGTGGTGGTGATATTGATTTCCTTTGTTTTATACTAGTCAATGCTTGGATTTGTCTCAAAGCCGCCTTAGCATTTGCATCCGTTTGTTAGCGCAATTAACACAGCGGCTTTACATGGAGTTGGCTACCGTTTGATTAAAATCAGACGGTTTGTGTGGTCTTGATTGTCAAATCAAATAAAAGAAATGTCCACTTCTTCAAAATTGGGATTTGGGAGGTTCTGATTCGTACGATTTTGAATGGATAATAACATGTCTCAGTTCCATGTCATGCTAATCCAATTATTATCATCCGCAATTTTTGGAAAGTGGCTTCCCACGTTTCCACACAATTATTTTATCTAGAATATTTTTTCCACATAAATGAATTTATATTAATAAATGGTCAGATAAATTCTCGGAATTTAAATTAAGCAGGAAAGAAAGGAAAAAATTATTGGAAAAGCTGATAGTATTTTCATTTCAAAATGACACGTTTATATACAAGTTTCTTGGTTCGCCTTATAATATAATTATATAGAATATTGGTTAGTTAAAATCATTTTTCTTTACCTTGAAGCATATTGGACAGAAATGAGCAAACTTTGCGTAGCGGCCACTGGTCAGAACAAAGTTTTTAGCGATATACAACAACCCACGTGCCAGAACGTCTTGAAAGATTGGTCATATGTTATGGGAATCATTGAATGAGACCTAAATGATTTAGGTCTCATTCAATGAATGGCTAAATCTGTTTGATAGATTCGGATCCCTTTTCATTCCCATCCTAATATCCTATCACATTCTTGGGTCAAATATATACTATGGACTATAAATTGAAAGTGACCTCTCTAGTGAATTTCCTTAACGGGCTAAACATCGAATAGAAATGGGCCTAACTTTGTGCAATCAGGTAAAAATTTTGTCAGACTGGAATTACGACAGCTGCGGCTGCTGAGCCATTACTGTGAATATGTAAATTCTCCATGTTTAATTCTTGCGTTAAACGTTCTATTTTCATAAAATTACATTTTCTTTGTACATTATTTTTTCTTCTACATTTTATTGCCTCTTTAATGGGGTCTCCAATTGACTCCTGTTCACTAATTATTATCAAATGTAGAAGAAAATAGGACTAAATAATGAGATAGGCTAAAATCAGCCACGACTGACGGATGGACCCGTCAGCTGCTATCATATCTCAACTTTTGCGATTTTAATGGCTAATCTGAACCGTTCAATGTGTTCTCCATATTGAAATCTCATTGGAGACCAAATTTTACATTTTTCTGATTTTATTTACTATTTTTTTGAGAATTTTAAAAATCATAGTTATTGAAGGGTCCAGAATTGTTTAGATTAAGAATTTTGTAAAATACCAAAAAAATACTAAAAAATTTCAGAAAAATATAAAATTTTGTCTCCAACGAGATTTCAATATGAAAAACACATTGAACGGTTCGGATCGACTGCTAGAATCTCGAAAATTGAGATTTGATCGTAGCTGACGGTCTCATTCGTCAGTCGCGACTGATTTTAGCCTATCTCCTAAATAATTGGGGTTTTGGAAGATGTTAGCAATGATTGGTGAAGGGAGCACAGGAAACAGAAGTCTCTTTGTTTTTTCTTGGAAATTGTACACAAAAGAAGATGTATGATTGAACATGAACGCTATCCATCCACAGCAAACTGTTTCTTGCATCTTCACAAACAGACTCTCATTTGTGCTCAGAGATAAATATGTAAATTCAACTATATGAAAATTTTGTTGATTTAGAGTAGGCTATATTATTGACTTTTGTGTAATTATTGGCGAGTTTGCTGAAGGAAATCTCTGACTGTGGGTCTATATCCAGTGAATCTTAAGAGATGAGATAGTGCTATGTGTGTGTGTGTGTGTGTTTTTTTTTTTTAATTATTTTTAATCTGCGACTGTCTGAATGATGATGAGATGGTGCTGATTTGTGGAGTTTTGAAATTAGGAAGACTGATTTGAAATTCTTTCTAATTGTAATGTTGTCAATCCAATGTTAAGTATGCCGGATCGACATTTTAAGAATAAGAAGCATTTCTTTTAATCTATAAAGTTCAAGAAGCAATTATTTTGATTATTCCTTGTTTCCCGCCTCCCGTCATTGGCTTCCGTATCAGGCAAAAAGGATGATGATAGTCTGATGTAGACTGGCATTATAGGAATGGCGGAGCTAGAGCAAATATAATAATCTACTACAGGAAAATCCTTACTATGTTTGGTTGAGGTGAAGTTAGAGATGTTAGAGGTTGAAATTAGTAGTTGAAGTTAGTAGTTGAAGTTTGTGAAGTTAGAAAGTTGATAGAAGTTAGTGCTAATTTGAAGTTAGAGAATGTTGTTTGATGTAGTATGTTGAAGAAATTACAATATAATATTAATTTATTTTTATTTTTCTTTTATGAGTGAATTAAATTAAATTATCTTTTAACAAACGTAAAAAAAGGTGAATACTACATGGCCCTATGTATTAATGTAATAAAATCTGATTAAAAAAATCATAAGCTTATGTTAGATATAAAAAAAAAGGCATGCAGAGCTATTTGTCTTCTTATTCAAATTAACCCAGGTGCACAAATTTATCAAAAACAAACAATGAAATTTTTTTTTTTTGTTGGTTCGGTAGAGGACGAAGAGGAAGAGAAAAAGAAATATTAAAAAACACACGAGCTTGGAGAGAGTATTTAATAATATCGGCAGAATATTTTTTTTCCCCTTTTATATTCGGCCACAGAGCAAACAAGCCAATCTCAAAACGTTTTGCTGAGTTAGCGAAGTAGGCTCAGTTTAGTGCTAACTTTTCTAACTATGAAGTTTGCTAACTTTAGGTCAATCAAACCAAGAATTTTACCGGAAATGAATAGAACATATGGCGCCACAAACAACCTATATAGCTTATGCATAAAAATAATTGCTTGATTAGATTTTAGTGGAACTCAAGTTAATTTGTAATCTTAGACATTCTTAAATTCAGCATACCACACAAAGGATGTAAAATTGTAACCAGAATCAGTCCGATCCAAAGGAGATATCTCCTGCCATGTACAGATTCTAGAATAGTAATCATATGAAGCAGTAGTAAACCTAATACAAAAATAAAAACTGTCCCAACTTTCCCAAATATACAAGCCCACATAAAAGCTCCTCAGAGAGAGCTATCACTATATATATATCCATTAATGTCTGAATTATACATCACAGACGTGTTCATCTCATCTCAAAGCAAGTAGAGACACTGGGATGGTGACACCAGCCAAAGGAGAGGTTCTTAAGATTGGTACAGGATTCAATGCTTCATTTACAGGCATAGCTCGTACTGCAAATTTGGTAACTCTCTGCATGGTTCCAAAAATATTCCACAAATATTATAAGTTAAAACATATTACAGATGATATTTAGGGTCTCAGGTAGGTGAATCTATACATTACCGGGCTGCAAAATATGCCCGAATTGTTGAACCAAGCACCGATCAATAAAAGAAGAGACCAAAATGGCGATAAAGAAATACTAAATTAAGGTTAGCAGGAAGTAAAGCCAATATGAAATTCAACATACTCTGCTGAATCTGACCGGTAAAGTTTTACAGTAAGCATGCTAATTCTCTAATTGAAGAACATATAAGTAATTGATGAGAGTACATATTTAGTGCAACCTACAAAACCAGAACTGATTCAAAAACTAGCTGGACCCGGAAACCTGAACCTGACACCCTACCTAAATAGAACCAAATCCAACATGAACAAATTAGGATAAACCAAGAGGTCATGAGCTTTCCAGTCCTCCCAAGCTGGGTCATGTGGAAAACTTCTAAAACTCCTTAGACAGGAAAATCATAGAAGTATATGGATCCATGATAGAAAGAACAATACGATCTTACATTAATTTCGAAGCAGTATTGTGGAGAAGAGAAAATACAAGAAAAAAGAGTAGAAGAACAAACTGAAGATTCGAAACTTGTTATCAAGGGTTGTCTTTTAATTTATTAGACTCATTCAGTACAAAAAGTTTGAAAACAAATACGGTAGTTTGTTTTGCAATATAGGACTGACAACATGACAGTTTTACATTATAATATTGACAAAATGAGTCAGGAAAATTTTTAAACTAAGTCAGCTCGCTCTGAGTTTTAAAATAGTTCTTCATATTAGACCTCCAAACAAGAAGTTGACTAAATGTGCACTGGGGGACTGACCATTTCCTAAAACAACTCATATTATTGAACTCAAAACCGAAAATAAAAATAAGTTACTCAATTTGGATAAATTGAAGTTTAAGTGCTTGCTCCAGACCAATCAAATTTTAGAGAAAATGGCTTATATAGAGACTTAACTTGGCCTCTCTGCTCACTTTAAGATATTAAACTAATCATCCCATATATTTATTACCTATGAAACCAAATCAAGATAAACAGAACAAGATTCAAAACAAGGTAAGAATAACCTTTCCATCCATTGAAGCCCGAACAGAGGCGCTTCTCTTCTGCTCCCTAATACGATACATCCTCCTCCCAATCAAAACCAATCCCAAAATAGCACCAGCTAAAGGGATATACCAAGCAGGTTTCACCTTCGTAAGGCAAAATTTGACAATTTCCCAAGGCATCTCCCACAAACTCCCTCTCTTCTTCCCCAAGCTACTATTTTCCTCCTCAGTTCCCTTTTCTTCCATTACCTCGCCACGCTTCTCCACCTCTCCCGAACCCGAACTCGGATCGGAACACTCGATTCCTTGGAAACTCGTTTCGTGGATCGGATCAGATCCGATTTCGCCATGGGAACTAGGGTTGTCAGAATCGATACCACCTTCGTCAGTGGTTTCTTCTTCGGAGGAAGAAGGGATGGGTTTCTCCGGAGGAAGAGAGAAGTAGTCTGATCTGATGGCACTAGAATCAGGCGCGTTGGATTGGAGAAGCTCCCAATCGCTGAGCTCGGTGGTGTCAGCCATGGCGTAGGTGTGAAAAGGAAAAGAAAAAGAAAAAGAAAAAAAGTGTGAAGAGAACAAAAAGGAGAACTGATGGATAGAATTGAAACGACGCAGAATCGAGAAAAAAAAGAATTAACATTTAAATTCTCTTTATCGAGGTATGAGATATACAACCCACCGTGTGGCAAATCGAAATGGATCAATACACAGGTTAAAAGGTTCTGGGTTTATGGGTCCCAGTTGTCGGTAGGTTGCAACACGAAGAAGCATTTCGGAACCGCATTAAAGTAGAAAAGAATCCAAGATTCACTGTGGGAGTGTAGCGTCGTCTGTCATCTGTGTGTTAGTTAGTGGAGAGAAGCGTGATTCTTTTTCTCCCGTTGGTGTGGATAAGTGAGAGGCTGATATAATTTGGGCTAAAAAAGTGGGCCGCTGAGATGTTTTGATCAACTATTGTTTTTTCTCTCTAGTTTTATAGAGAAGGTTTCGGTGCTGTTAGTTTTTCTTCTTCAATTCAAGGAATGATGAGTTTTCAAATAAATTTTATAAATATAGAATTTATTTGATACTCCATTAAGACATTAACAAAATAAACAAGTATGATTAATTATGAAATTATTTGTAAAATGTTCATGTTTTTTACTTCTTTTGATTGAGTATCTAATAAATTCTAAAATTTTTAAAATTTCAATGAAAATAAATCTCTCATTAAATTAAGAGTTTTTTATTTAATAACTACATAAAAGTTTAATTGCACATTTGGGCCTAGGATATTTTCAGGATTTAGGTGCGTCTTTTTAGAAGTTTTTCATGATCATTACTCACTATTATTGTTTGGAAAGATCTAATAAATGTTGCTGAAACTTCAAATAGGGAATGTTTTCAATCCCAGAAAGAATGATGCAGTACTCCGTAACAATATAAGTTACAAATCTCAACTTTGTAAATACTAGCAAAAACAGCCCACCCGACTGTGGGAATGAAAAAGGAAATGTGAGACGATTTTGTTATGGTGGGAGAGGGTTGATTTGTTTTTTTTTTCTTTCCTTTACTGTGCGCACAAATTAAGAAAGAATAAGAAAAGAAATAATCATCCAGCACCTTGACCCCTTTGTCTGAACCGTACATCAGATCAAGTTGCATAGATCAATGGTCTATAATAATGTTAACAAATGTTTGAACCTCTTTTATAAAGTTATTATGACCTTGTTTTGGATGTTTTTATATGTAGTATAGATTTGTAGAAATTATGCAATGTATTTCAAGTAACAAGTTAATAAAAGCTGCAAGGAAGAATTTATATAAGATAATTGCAGACTATTAGTCAATTGAGATAGTTTGCAAGATTCTTTGACATAAAAATAGAAAATAAATATTACACTTTCAGGCTTCAGCCAACCATTGCTTCCGCTAGAAAAAAGATACTATCATATCGCAATGGATAAACACATGCACCTTTCAAGAGTACAAACATATATATGTTTTCTCACAACAACAAAAAGAGTACAGCATCCTAATATAACTTTTTAGACAATAACATAGAATCAGCTGCAACGACACTGGACATCAAAATCATGCTCCATAAAATATGAATTAGACATCTAATGGAGTAATTAAAATTTTAGAAGCTCAATATTGATCTCATTGATTAACCAATTATATAGCTTGTATTCTAGCTGTCAATCTGCTGCTCCTTGGGGCAGGCTATGATCTATGTACATCCCGCCTCCACGCGTCTCTCTCTCTCTGGATATATGTACTCCTACACAATCCTTTGTTGAATTTATTTACTCCCAAACTTGATTACGCTTATTCAAAGCATGTTAGCTAGTAATTTAGTATGTTCAATAACAAAATTCCCTAATTAACTCGCCAACTGTACAATTTTTTGGAGATCTATCAGCATGACAGTGATATCATCTCTACTTCCTCTGCTCCAAGAGAGCTCAACAAGCTCCCTGCATGTTTTCATTGATATGTCATGTTGCAGAACATAATCCACTGCTTCTTGGTTGGAAACCTAATTAATCAGAAAAAAAAAGAAAAGAAATATGTCAGAAGCGGAGTGTCTCAGATGAAATTAGGAAAATATAAAGAGATTAAAGAAATGTACCTTGTTCCATAGACCATCAGAGGCCATCACAAGGAAGGCATGATCTCCTGTTAGTTGCACCTTACTAATTTCAGGCTCAGAGATAACCCATTTCTTTAAGAGGATATCTCCAAAGGCTCTCGACACAGCTAAGCTATCTTGCACTCTCCATACTGATCCATAATTACAGGATACAAAGCCCCCCTATAAATTGTAAATTGCACTATTAATGTGTATTGAAGAGATCAGATTATTAAAGTTAGTTGATAATGTTTTCAGCTCAATTCAAAAAATAAAATATTCAGCTCATTTTGAAAAGAATAATATATAATAATATTTGCAACATTGCTGGTAAACAATTTAATTGGTATATATTATCCAAAATCCAAGTTGCCTGGGTTAGTTGGTAAGAACTTACGTATCCAGTATTTCATGGGAGTTGGTAATTTGTCTTAATTATATATAATTATTGGACTACAAAATAAATAGAACATTTTCATACCGAATTCTCAATTCTTGTTCGTTCATCTTCCCTTGAGGCACTATGATCTATCGTTAACGCAGTCGCAACCCCATTTTGAGATATGACAATTCTACAATCTCCTGCGTTGGCCACATACAATTCCCCTTTGAGTATCAATGCAGTAGCTGCACAAGCACCACTACTCAGTTCCTAAAGAATGTAAAAAAAGTAGCAATCAAAATGTAGGCTATATATATATGTGTGTGCTATTTATTGTTGTTTGTATCGTTCAGAAATGCAAAAAGAATCAAAGCATGACAATCACTTTTTAATTTTGGTTCTGAACTTAAACAGATGAATGCTGCTTGACCCATTCAGACTACAAGTTGACAGGGTCAAATTAACCAAAGGGATGGGATTGTTCATCTTGTTTAATACGCACCTTAATTATATATATAAAAAATGTTTTATATATAAGTGCATCCTTCTGATAGTAAATTTGTACAACAATTTTGTTTTTATATTTTAAACTTTTAAAGCATCAAATTTTTCAAGTTTGATCTGCAAATAATTAACAATAGTGATTGAATTAACTAAATGCTTTACATAATATGTTTTAACACCATATACTAAGAGAAAATAACCCTATCATTTTTCAACCACAGTTTCTAGAATGGTCAAAAATTGCCAAATATTGAAAACAAACAATTTTTTTTTAAGTCATCCAAAACCGTATTAGAATTTGTAATGTAACAGATCAACCAGAAATAGCTATTGACTAAAAATAAGTTTATCACGTTAAACCACATTAATTGCTAATGCCGACATTCAAAGATGGTTAGTCCAAAACAAACTAAACTAACTTTAGGAAGCTAGGTTTGAAAGTTTCAACAAGATTAAATTAGAAAACATTTTGCTCTGCAACTGCAAGATACCACAGACACTATTTAGCAATATATAGAATTCATACCTGACTAATGAACTCCTCATCTGTGGTCAAATATCCAGCTTTTATTGCCATTTCTAGCTGTTTTTCTCCCTTCTCCATTTGAGAAATCTGTGATATGATATTTTTCCCCAGATTGTCAGAAACATAGTCCACAGCTGCTCGACCGCCATGACCATCGTAGACTCCAAAAAAAGCCTAATTATAAGTATGGAAAGACAATATTTAATTAAATATAAATTAATTTTTAGTGTAAAAAGAAACTTAGTGCATATATGACTATGTATTAATTACACCAAAGAAAGCTTCCATCTCTATTTTCAATTGCAAATCTACTGGTTATATATATAATTACAACCGCAATGATATTTTATTTATATATATATATTGCTTTTGTTAAAAGAAAACTTCTTTCTATCATTGTTTGCTTCTGGCTATCTTCCAATATTGTAAATCATTAGAATTGCCATAAATTGTATAATGTTAATAATATGCAGTCATAACAAATCCTATTTGAGTCAACCGTGGAGCTATTGAAAAGCTAATCAATTTCTGTTATGATTGAAGATACCTGAAGGAGAGATTGTGAAGTTCAAATTAAATTAAAAGTTTCTTAAAACCAAATTTAAGGAATTAAGCAATCAAATTACCAATTGGGAATCACTGATAGTCGCATTTATCGTACCATAACCGTCTTCCATTGCGTGTCTACTACCTCCTTTCTTGGAGAATAAACAAAATGCATTTCCTTCGACTTCCAATACCTTTTCAAACCTATCATCTCTCTTTTTTTCTTCAAAAGCAGCCTCGCCTGCAGAATTTCCTGGTATGACCAACATCGCTGGTCTCTTTTTGTTAACCTTCAAGCCAGGATTCGCCTTGTTCGATAAATCAAATGATGCATCTGTATGTCCAGACTCTTCCTCCTTTGGTTTGGTATTTTCTTCAATTTTCTTTACATTGTTGGAAGGTGCATCATCAGGTAATGGATGCACCTTGGGTTTGTTCATAGCATCCTTCGGGCGTTTCACTGCACCGTTTGCTGTCGACTCAGTAACCGGTCTTTTCCATGAGAGGGGACGAACAGAAGGGGAATTGGATGAGCAAATTAGAGCCATGAGAGAATCTTTAATGGCGTAAGATAATTGCTGTAGGAAAGATGCAATAGAGTAACATATGTCAACTCCATACACCATGCTCTTCTGTTTTCCTTTTTTTTTTTTACCTTTTTTTTCTTAGTAAATCTCTGTTAGTTTTCGAGATAAGAGCTGAAATGGGAAGATGCATAGAGATCGAGAGGAAGAGGTGAGAGTTTATATATATACAGAGAGAGAGAGAGGGAGAGGAGATGAATAGGTCTTTATGAGTATGAAATAGTTGACGAGTCAACGAACCGGACCAAATCGTATACAGGCATACAGGCATACAGCTAGTGACGGCGTGACGCAATAGTATAAACCTCTGTGTCCTTTTTTTTTTAGTAAATATGCCCCGAGTCACGAAGATATTAGTTTAGAAAATATATAGCTGCATGCTCTTTATTTAATCAATACTAATAAGTATATTGATTAAGAAAACAAATTCAAAGGTTTTGTAAGCTACCCAAAATTAAACGATATGTCGATAATCAAATTAACTACTTTTATATAAGAAAACTTTGCATTACGATTTTGAGCTTCAAATTTTTTTTTTTTTAAAATCTCTTTTTTGAGGGTCAATTTTTTTTTTTTTAAGGGTCTTGTAATCTCATTATATGGGAAATTGTTAAATCTCCCCGGTTAATATTTTACTCCTTAAAAGTTCTGCTAAAAGGTAATAAAAAAAAAGTGGATGCACTCTAGAATACCTAAGAAAAAAAATGGAATTAGAAATAAAGAATAAGAAATTAAATAAAGGATAATTCAGAAAAAAAAAATAATGAAGTACACTGGAACCATTGTAGAATGTTTTGGTCATTTTACAAAATACGGGAAATTGAATGACAAAATGGGGCCCACTCGCTATGCAAGAGACCACATGCGAGTTGCAACAGATTGCATTTTGCATGACAATTATTTAGCCCTAGGAAGACGGTGCGGCTCAAATGAATAGGAAGAGGAGAAAGCTATGTGCGTTTTTTAAGAAAACTTCAATGTTAAGTATGAGCCTAAAAGGTCGGCAAAAAAAAAACAAAGTTAGGCTTCTCTGTGGCGCAATTAATGATCACTTCTGTATTACATTCAAACTTGAAACGATGCGAGGAGTATTTTATACTGCGGCGTTCATAGTGCAGTGAGCCGTAATACAAACAGGAAAAGGAAAATGGTTGCAGAGGAACACAGAACATAAAAGCAAAAGAAGAAACGGTCGCATTGGCGTTTAGCGATAGGTCATAGATCTCCATTTCGTTTTCACCGTGAGATTTTCTTTTTTTCAAACAGATAAAACTTAATTGTCAGAAAAAAAATAAAAGAAATAGATAAAGCTGTTAATAGCCTCTCTTTCATTGTGAACTTGGACAGGAAAGTCGTGCGTAAGTTTCAACTTTTTTTCTTTCTTTTTTTACTTACATTTGTAAATAGTCTTTCTTTTTCATGAATCTATACTACTTATAGAAGCAGCCATAGAAAGGTCATGAATTCCAACCAGTAGGGGTGGAAACATGTGTTAACATCAATTATAAACCATTGATCTGTGCAATTTGATATGATGTGCGGTTTAGATTTGTATTTCTAATAAAGAGTCAGACTCTTTGGTCTAAACGTGTCTGGTCGCTGGTAATAGATTGTTAACAAATTTTCTCCGTTAATTTGCTTGGGTTCGATCCTCCGCTTGGGCAGATTTACTTTTTTGCTCGCATTTTTTTCCCCTTTGCACGAAATATTTTTATATAGGAATTATATGAATTTAATATACGGGTGTAGGAATGCAGATTCTATTTGTACGAAAATAGGAATGGAATTTGTACGGATGGACACAGATCTTATTCTTCCTCTTTTTTCCTTGGTTTACGGGGAAGAGATGTATTCCCGATTGTTTGTTCCTTATACTTTATTTTTTATAATTGTGTGGGACTTTCAAATATTATTTCTTTATGAAATGTTTGCGAGCATTCTAAGAAAAATATAAAGAATGCATTCATATAAAATGTTTAATTAGAGTCCGACAGAAATTTTCAAATTAGTTTTGAAAATTTTAGAGCATTACTGGATTATGAAATTTTGAACCACAAATATTTGGATATATTTGTGCATCATTACAAACGTGTTAATTAGGACAGAGAAAATATTAGGCCCAGATTAGAATCATTTCTTTTTAACACAAAATTTCATTTCATTAGAAAATTTTTTTTTTATCAAAATGAACGAATTTGATGTAATCTAATTAATTGGAATTTCTATGTTACTAGACCCAACGAAATCTTTAGAAATCAATTCTAATGAAATGAAATCTTGTGTACAATTTATTTTGATGAAAGCCTTATAGATTATTTTGAGTGAACACAATGATTTGGAAAATTTTATTGATTTGTAGCATTTCTTGTTAAATTGTTTAATTGAAATTGGATGAAACATAGAAATGTTCTACGTTATGATTTCTCATAAAATTATAAACTCCCTAAAATTTCTTTGACGGATCTCATATAATAATTTTAAAATATTTCTGGTGTCCAAACATGTTCATAAATATGTACAAATTATACATATTGGGTTATCTTTAAAATTCTATAAAGCAAATAATATCCTAAACATTTGAAGAATTATTTAAAATTATTTACATAGCCTGTAATTAAAAAAAAAATTATACCATGGAACTTTTATATTTTACTGAGTATTCTCATAAAATTTGATTCGGAAATAACTTTAGAAAGGGTTGAAACAATAAAAAAAACAAACGACTTGATGAAAGGATAATAAAACAAGACGATAAGCATATGCATGGTCCGCACGGAAATCAATAACTTCATTTCTATTTTTGTAATTCTAAAGAGCATCTTCCTAAGGTTGTAACTTTAATTAATCTAATTCCTACATTCAAAAATTTCGGCCCTTTGCTCTCCCAATTTGCTTGCATATCTTTCCATTTTTCCTCCGCACTTTATTTGCAAAAAATCAAACACGCTGGAAGCGTGCCGTGCCCCCTCCTCCAAAGAAAGCTACGGTTTGTTCTCCTATTGAAATATCATTTGAACCAACCCTCTTCTTTCTCCCTCTCCTTGACGGCGGCGCTGCCCAAATATGCTACTCAATTTACTCGCTAATTTTAAAATGTGTTATTCTCACTCGTCATGAGAATTTCCTTTTTATTTTTGAAAAAAGATAAGAAATATTTGTTAGGGTTTCTGGTTGTTCCATTTTGTTGGTAAACAGGTCATGAAAATTTACATGCTTTAATAATCGACCTAAGCAGGTTGTTTAACAGCTATCAATTTTAACTGGAGGGCCAGTCTGCTTTCGTTATCGTCAACAAGGCCACTGGAGAAGAAATATGCAAAAATATGGACCTCTTGTCAAACTATGTTTTTCAACAATAAAGGTTTCTACATTTTGATAGAGTAAATAACAAACCTTATCTGGTTTTTTCAAAGTTAGACCTTTTTTTTTATGTAGGAAAGATTTAAAATATGGACTGTCAAACTGAGTTCTTGCTGATCGACCTTCTAACAACAATGCTTTTATTTATTGTACAAGAAAAATTGGACCATGGAAAGCACAGTTGCTTCTGGATAGCTAGCTATTATTATCTCCTATTGCTACTGCTCTTGAGTATCCTGCACCTATAGGTGTCTTGTGTAATATCTCTGTATAGTAATGTTACCTTTGAAGTTATTTGGGTATTAAACTGTTAAGCTCTATGTTGATCAAACTATATAAATCAATCAAGAGTATATCAAAGAAAATCACAAAGCAGTAACTAACACTCTTAAAATTTTACCCACACATTGGATGGGCGCGTAGGCTAGTATTTGTAAAAGGATTGTAAAAAGTCGTGCGTAAGTTTCAACTTTTTTCTTTCTTTTTTTTTACTTACATTTGTAAATAGTCTTTCTCTTTCATGAATATTTGTAAAAGGATTGTAAAAACTTTCAATTTTGGTCGTAGGCATATAATTATATACAGGTACTATATTATATATGTCTTGATATTAATTTTAGGGTGTGTTAATTGGATTGTTGAGTAAGATTAGATATTTAGAAAAAAAACATTTAAGTACATGAGAATATTTTTTTTATTAAGATTGTTATTTTAAGTGGTTCCGAATTCTAAATAAATTTTGAAGCCATTGTGAGTTTGAATTATTTTTTAATCTAGACTAAAAAAAACTTAGCTGGAATAATTTTGAAGTCTTTTTTTTCTTCAATACTCTTTTCCCAACAGAAAATTAATTTAAAGAATAATTTAGTTAAACAAAAGAAAGTGGGATTTACCCTTCAGGCACCTCCCAGACTCTATATTTTGGCTTCAGCTACAAACGACAGTAGATCTGCCACATCACAAAAAATAAAATAAAAAGAAATGGCAAAACACCTTCCAATTAAATGCTACTGGAGAGTCAACTAGCTAGAACTGGTCATTATAATTTTAAATTGAGATGCATTAGTAAGCTTAACTTGTTCATCTTGCTTTCGACTTTTTCAAATAATATTTTTTTTAAAAAAGATTAAAAAAAAATAATAATGTCAGCCAAACATATAGGTTGTATATCAATTTCATGAACGTGAAGATCATTTTTTGTTACGTCAAGTGATGTCATATATGGACATTAAATGTATTAGGTCATTCAATGAACGATTATATATCAAGTTTTTATTTTATTTCATGCGTATCATGCGCATAAACACATACAGTACATATCAATTGTAGGATTTTTAATATTCTACATTATATTTTATAGTTTTCAGAATTGTAAAGTTAATCCAAATCTATGTATCGTAACACAGAAAATGTAGCTAACATTGTTAAAATTACTACTGGTTCACCAAAATTATATAAAGAATGGTCTATTCCAGGTGTAGCTTGATGAAAAATGAGTTCTTGTATGAACAGAGATTAATTTATTCTGGTTGTCTGAGTATTTGTATTTATTACATAAAGGGCAAAAAAATTACTCAAGAAAAAACACTCGCTGCAGAAAAATTAAAGGAAGGAAAAAGAAAATGAAGAAAAGTTAACATCTACACAATTTGTCCACATCTATTTTTTTTTAGCTGGAACATTTCTCAAGAAGGGTCTGTGCATTATATAAGGGAAGGAAATTCTTGTCCAATGACAATTTATCTATTATTATAATAAAATAATTAATAAGTGGACCAAGTTTTTTTTATCGATTGTTGTAATTTAAGCAGTGATGAGAGCAATGACCTAGTCAAAATTATGTAGGTTCCCAAATTGGGTTCCTATAAATAACTAAATGCAGATGCCTTAATGGGTTGTCGTTCGGTATGAACATGCTTAATTTATTTTATTATTCTGTTATTCTCTGACTTAATCCATAAACCATAATCTGCCTTTGGATCGGGTAAGTTGTTTCCATCCAATATATTATCTATATGTAACTAGTCCTGGAATCGCGGAAATTCGTCTCACTAAATAAAAAGATAACTATATTAACATAGTGCATATCAGCTTGATAGAGTCGTTACACATTATGCAGCTGACCAATTTGTTAAAGTAAATTACGTAAAATTACTAAATTGGTTTCTCATCCAATACATTTCCCATGTTATTGGTAGTTGGTTACCCAAATGCATGTATACTAAGTAACAAAAGAAACAAACCAAATGAGGGACCCTCAAATATCTATAAATAAGAACAGTTATAATTATTGATTTCAAACACAATTTATTTTCTAAATAAATTATTTATAAACAAAAGCCGCCAATCCTACTGTCCAAATCAGGGCAATCCAATTTGATTGACTAGTTCAGATTAATTTCTAATGAATGGTTTCAATTAATTGCCATATACAGTGGGCAAGCTGACCTGACTAGCTGTTTTTAAATATGACGGCCCGATTTTGATGACAAATTCTGTCATCCTCATGTGCACACAACGGATATATAAAGTGCTTTTTCAGTATTTAAATTCGATTAAAAAATACGGTGCCTCCTAGCAAAATTTAGAAATAAAGAGAGCAATTTATTTAAAAAATAGTTATGCAAAAACAAAGCTAAAATAGCATTTTTTTTTTTTATTTGAAGAAAATTAGGGGTCAAGCCCATAACTTTGAATTAAATAAGTAAAAATAGCAATTCTTTATACCTACAATTACTTAGAAAGCCTCAAAAGGTTTATTTTGTAAAAAATGTGAAAAAGAAAACCTACTATCAAATCTTGTTCAAATTGAAGATGACAATGAGTCATTATTGCATGAAAATTTTACCCAGTAAAGAAAAAATCCAAAATCTTAGACCTAGCACCAAAGAAAAATGAATAATTGTAATTAAATATATTTTTCCTTGTTAGAATACTTCTACTTGGTCTCTTTTATCACACTGCCGCTGAGTGAGGAAACCAGACCACTGCTATTCGTTTACCTCCTCTTACAAATTATATATTATAAATATTTTTTTCTTCTAGAATTTTGATTATATCTGCCGGCTATTAACTGCGTGTCTGCGTGTGCCGACTTGCCACATAAGCGTTGACATTCGAACTACCAAGTAAGGTTTTCTAGAAATTGGAAGGAGACCTGGTAATGATAAATTGATTATAACTGCTACGTGTATTAAAAACGAAACAAAAGGTTACGGGATAATTAATTTAAAAATAAAATGAGACAGCTAAGATACTCGTTTCGAAGGCGATGGCCAAGATATATACTTTAAAGCAAATTGTTGTATTTCTGGGGCTCACCTGAAGTTATATATTTTTACATTTAATACAAGTTATTTTTTCAATTATTAGCAAAATATAATAACAAAAGTATTCTTTTTTTTAATAAAATAAAAAAAACTGTATTTTGAAGATGATGGCTAAATGATGTATGTAAATTAAATATATTTATACGTCCATAAAAATTAAGTACGCACTAGAATTATACATAATTTAATTATGTCGATGCCAGAGATCTGCATCATGTCATAGCGTCTGCAGTTTGATATAAAAACAGTACATGAATATACACAATTTTTGTGCATCGTACAAACTTCACTTTTAAGTTTCCTCTTCACAGAACAATGGAAGCATTTTTTTTTTTTGGGATTTTCTTTTTTCTTTTGGATTTCCACAGTAAGAATGTCATCATTTTCTCAAATAAACAGAAACAACGTAATCAATATTACTTCACTTAAATAAATACCAAATTAGTAGATGAGAAGCTTTTGTCTACTCTCGCCAACGAAAATGTCAATAGTTGACATGGCAGCGGTGTGACGCTAATAAGTGAAGTTTTCTCTCCTGAAATTTTGGGAGAAAGAGACTCCTATGGCTTTAAAATATACTAAAAAATGAGTAAAGTCATTGATCAAGTGTTGGAATGATCATTTTCCTGATAGAGACTAAAAGCTTCTATATATAGGCATTTTTGCTTGCTACATCAAGTAATAAAACAAATAAAACAATAACAAACAGTGCTTGACAACTTCCAACTAAAATTTTAATGCGAAGAAACCGAAAGTTTCCAAGAGAAGACCAACATTTTGTGCGTTCAATTAATATGGGTCCCACACACGTGAGCACCTAGCTTAACATCAAGGTAATTTATTAGGTGAAATCAGTTAAGACCTTTTGCAGATTAATTGTTCAATTAAACTTGAACTACAAATCTGTCTCCTATTAGCAATTTCCATTTGATAATTGGAAAGAAGCTGCTTAAAGGAGAACTGTTTAAACAAAATCGGCCTATACAAAAACATTAATTGATTAATTACTGGCCAATCGACTTAAGATTTCTCAATCTATGTACGTATTGCCTTTCAAGTTAAATAAGACCAAAACGTCAAGGACTCATCCGACTGCGTTAAATAATCATGCTCAGAAACTTTGCATTCATTCTTTATATCCATGAATTTATTAGTTATGCACTAAGAATAATTCAACAATTCATCATTAGAATTATATTCTGCCACTATGAAAAGAATAAAAATGATAATGTCCACATTGGAACATCTAATAACTACAAATTAATCACCTTTCATCCTATGGCAAACAATGTCATATATCACCCGCAGGAAGCTTTTTGGAGATTCGTCTTGAGGCAACTCAAGAAGCTTAGCAAGTCTTCTGAAGGAAGCCTCATTGCTTGCAGTAGAGTCATAATGTTCATTTGTTGAATGATTAGTTTCCGAGTCTTTGTGGAGGGTTGGAGGTGACAAGGCCCATTGCATTGCCCATATAGCAAGAGGTCGCATGTAGCACAGAGATCGGTACTCATCTTTATTGTTCCATGCTTCAGGTGTTTGAAAGGAGTACCTATTTTTTGCCATTTAAACAATGTAAAAAATTAATAGGAGATTGTTTACAAGGTAGGAAACAGGAGAAGTCAACTCATAATTAAGGAAAAATTTTGCTGCAGTTCAGTTAATTTAATGTAATACATGGGAGTTCGATAAACATGACTGACTGAGATGGTTGGTTTCCCTGATGCCTAGTGAGTACTTGCATAGTCACAACAATTGGCCCAAAGTACTAACATTCAATTTTAAAAGAAAAGGCATATTCGCAAGACATCCATGACTCCTACCTCATAGAAATGGAAAAGGTACTAAGGATATTATCCGGAATGCTGGTACAGTCAGTGCTGGTGTCTTGCAGCCAGTATATACCTAGGTACTCCCATTAGGTGGCTTTTAAAACAAGGGTACTGCCAGTAGGTGAAGCAACATAGATCAATCCTGGAAACAATGATTCCAAAATCCAACAATCAGCATATACTGGCTTCACCTAATATTCTAATAACAACCTCAATCTGAATCTTGGAAACAATGGTTCCAAAATCCAACAATCAGCATATACTGGCTTCACCTAATAACAACCTCAAACTGAATCTTGGAAACAATGATTCCAAAATCCAACAATCAGCATATACTGGCTTCAACTAATGACACCCTTAAACTAATACAAAACCCTCGTAAAGTCGTAAGATACCTACCCTAAACCGTCAGGAGCCCATGCCGCATTGTAAACACCCTCAGCTGTCTTAAACCCTTTCTCAAGCATCCCTTCCTGGATCATGCAAGCTGCAACAGAGTAGGTGACACCAGGCCAGATCTCCCTTGACTGCATAGCAGACAAGTCTACGGTGCCGTCGGGCCGCATTCCATTCATTGCCCCTCTTTTGCCATCCTTGTACTTCATCACATTGAATTCAAATACCTTTCCGAGAGCACTTTGTGCTTTGTCCTTGTCAACAATCGGTGCCAGACCACATGCGTTTGCATACCTGTATAGGCAAGTGTAATTTTTTATGTACAGATTTCAGATTTATAAAGCAACTGGCATCTGGTCTTCTGGTAAATGTCAAACTCATCAAGTAAAACAAATGTAAAGAAGGCGTTAAACATAACTGCCATCAAAATACACAGAAATTTAAAAATAAAAGGGGAATTTGGGAATTTTGCTATTTCTACTGCTTCAATTGTAACAAGTTGCAACAATGGTTTGACTTACCATTGACCGGCCAACTGATCTGCCTGGATAGATGAGCTAATTATCCCACCACTATCATCAAGGTTAAAGCACTCCCCATTCCACAACCTCTGGTAAACCAATCTTGCCTTGTTGAACTTTTCCAAAAACATACGTTCAGATGCCTTGTCCCCAACAAAACTTGCCAGCTTAGCCGCAGCTTGAAGTGCCGCAACCCAAATGCCACCACAGTATGCACTCACCCCTGCCACTGACCAGACATCATATGTCTGGTCAGGGAAACCCTCATTTTCTATCATACCATCTTTATCTTTGTCAAACTGCTCCATAAATGCCATAGCCATGTAAACTGCTGGCCAAACAGCATGTGCAAAGGATGTATCACCCGTGGCTACTACATCTCGGTACACTTGTAACACAAACTTCGGGTTCAGATCCTTCCACCTGTCAGTGTTATAAAGTGTGTATGCATTAACTTTAAACCATGGGTCATATAACCCGAGATCATGTGGGACTGCACCAAGGACCTTTCTAGCAGCCCAGTTGCCATCATGCAGCAAGCGTAACTTCTCGGGGTCATGTAGCATGACTGCAGCTGCAAAGTCTCTTTGTACACTCAACTCCAGCTTTGGAAAAAGCATGATCAAAGAGAAGGAAGAATACAAATGGACATCGTAGGTGTTCCACATTAAATATTCAATGCTTTCAAGATAGAGAAATTGACCAATATTTTCTTCCTGATCAGTGAGTAGAGATGTACCCATGGCGGAGATTGGAGCAACCGATGAATGGATTTGGTCGAGTTTTGAACTCATTGTTTCGAGTATTTCATGAGAGGTGTTTTTCAAATTTGACATCTCAAGAGAGAATTTGTTCTCGCCAATTGAAGCTAAGCTATGATTTGGAGGCGACCCATCTGTTTTCAGCATTAGTTTTACGTTAGCATGATTTGGTTCCCTAGTACACCCAAATTAATTACTTGTTTCATTATACGGGCTGCATACTGACCTAAAAAAAATAAAACTTACCATAATGAAGCTATTCCCAAGTTCAAATTTTAAAAAATTATAATCCAATTTAGGTGACAATATAAAAAGAGGACAAACATAGATATGTACAGCAGCACAAAAATTCAAATAAACACAGTTCCGGTCCAACAACTTTTGCTGCAAGAAAATATATGAATAAATAACTAAAAGTGTTCTTCAGGAGATGACCAACCAAATTAATATCATTTATTTTCACATGGACGTAAAGATAAGCTATTTATTGCAATCAAAATAAGGGCACATACCTGTCCATATTGTTCCACCAGCATTGAGATAGTAGAGCTCATTGAAAAGAGTGACAGGGTACCTACAACATACTATGTATTGTATAAATATGTGCGATATAGTTCATCAATTTATATATGTAAACACATACCATGATGGAAACCTCCTGTCTTGCAAAATAGGCCGTTGCCATTCTTCAATCTGAGCTTCCCAGCAACCATGTTCTGTTTATTTTGGGAAATAAAAAGACAAAATGTTAAATAAAGCACATTATATACATTACAAAGTGAAAAATTGAATTCCAAGCATTTCAGCACATCTACTTTTGCTAAAAAGAACCAAAGGGATTTGCATACCATATATGGCATCGTGAGCCATATCTGCAGCTGCATTGCTATCAGTGCCATAAAATGTAGTGTATCGTCTGTCAATTAAGATTTCGTAAATTACCTGACTTAATTTTACTCACAAAAAAAGGGAGATTAGAGTTGGGTGCGAACCTGCGGTAAATCTTTCCACTAGGAAATTTTACTTCAGGACAAGCCCATGCAAGAGAAAAATTAACAGTACGAGTTGCTTCACTTGGTACTTTCACGGTTGCAGCAACTGCAGCTCCAATAGACGACCCTGGTTGTGAACTAATTGTTGACTTCATTGCATCAAGGTGATCAAATGAGGCATTCTGTCAAGTTAACAATGCATCAGCATGCTGTCGAGGGCATAAATAAAGACCCAGTATTTTGTTGTGATAACAGGTAATACCAAATTACCAATATATCCACACTACTTTGTGTTGTACCATTTTGCAAGGTTCCTGTTAGAGGAAAGGTAGATTCTAATATTGATGACTCTGCCCTGAATCTAGTTAGTATACTATTAGGGGTGTATACGAGCGTGTTGGAGACAACTCAAACTCGACTCAGCTATAACTTGAGTTGGCTTGAGCCGAGCTATAAATACTTTCGAGCTTTTTAAGCTGGCTCAAACTCGACCCATCTCCAACTCTAGCTAGCTCGTGGCTCACAAGTTAGCTTGAAATAAGCATATATCCTTGAAAATTTTATTTATTTAATTAATATGTTATTCTAGTGTCAAAACTTATTGACATATACAATATTTTAAAAAATAAAATTGTTGTCATTTATATTATTTCTATTGATTTGAAACAAAATATGTTTTGAAACTCAATATGTCGAATGTTACAATTATTTAAGTAAAAATATATAAGAAGAAATTTTGTATTATTAATTTATAAATTTTTAATACTCATAAATCATATCGATAATACTATCTGAACTATATATTTATTATGTCACGAGTCGGCTCACGAGTTGCGAGCTGAGTTGAACTCAACTTAAACTCTATTCGTCAGCTAACCGAGTTAGTTTAGCTTGATTTCGGCAACTCGAGTCCCGTTAGCTCGAGTTACAACTGAACTTTTTCTGAGTCAAGTTCGAGTTAGCTCACGAGTTGCGAGTTTTTTTGCTCACTCCCTATATCCCTGAAATCAAACAATACTAGCAAACCAAGAATATTTATAAGCTGGTTCCTACTGGAATGAACTACTTACAAAAGAGGCACAAATGGTCATTTTCGTCTAATTAACTTAAGCCTTAGCTATGACAGCTGGGTGGTCAAGTACTGAAAATACCAGATCTACTGTTTTATAAATAAATAAATATTTGCTTTTTAAAAATATAACAATTTTTTTTTTCAGGAGGCATCTGACTACCTCTTTGATTGCTTGCCACATATCTCTAGCCGTAAACCCCTCATGTTTTCCTGATATTTCAAAATAGGGACATGTTGACACATGTACATCTTCTGTCTCTTGTGCTGCTACTGCGAATGTTACATGTGGTTTTCCATCAGCTGTTCTGCTTATATCGATAAAGAATAAAACACATGTATTAGCAAGTTCAACTGGCAAAGCAGGCATTTTCAACAACAACAAAGCTTTTAGTCCAAAACAAGTTGTTGGTTGGACATAAAACCCAACCAGACCAGAGTACCCAAAATCAAGATAGATAGTAATACTCTTATAACAATAACAATATAGTACCAATGTTAATAATGATAACAATAATAATAGTAGTGATAATAGTGATAGTTTATTATGCATCAAGATGCATAGAGCCTTTTGTGCATCATAGCCTTATCGGTTGGATTTATTTTTCATTCACAAATTTATTCAATCAATCCAACCTATATATTGAAATCTCATAGCAAGTTAAATATTATATTTTTATTTTTACTATTTTTTTTCTATTTTTAAAAGTTGTCATTTTTTATACAAACTAATTATAAGAAAATTCAAAAAATAGTTTGTTTTAAAAAAGTAAAAGAAGTAAAAAAAATATAATTTGTTTACTATGAGATTTCAAATTGCAAAAAGAATCAATGATAAGGCACCATAATAAACTACCTTAATAACAATATAAACCTATATACTATAAAATTCCTTTATCTCGAGCCAAAAACCTTAGAACATAAAGCCTATAATAATATCTCTAAGCACTGATTTCTAGATCATGGTTCTGGCACACGGATCCTTAGGGTCTACTCCAGTAGGGATTAACGGAAGAGGGTGAAGGAAAATGTTAACTGACCAAACTCTGCCCAAGCCAGTTAACCTGCTCCAAAATCAAAAATTTGAAAGGAAACCAAAGAGAATGGGGAGGAATGGAGGTGAACCCCTCTATAAAAATGTAAAGAAAAGAATAAATAAGATTACTCCCAAATTTAGAGTGCATTTCTCTTTGCTCTCTTACACTTCTTTTCCTTACTCTTTCTCTTCCCCCTTGTTTCTGAAGACTCTTAACTTCCACATGCTCCTTCCCGAAACCAACTCTTTTTGTTTGTACAAAACTTGTTAGGCAGGAGCTCAATCTCCTGAGTATATTAATTAATAAAAATGAACACGCAGAATTCTTTTTTTAAAAAAAAGATTACTGGCTTTTCCTAATCTGAAGTGCTCAGTCACTCATGCCTACAAGTATGGCAACAATACAGGTACTACACTTCTAAAATGTTCAGTGCCAAGATATATATGGGAATTGATTTTGTAATAATTACTGTACCTGTGGTGTAGAAGTACACCATGCACACCATCATTTTCCCTGTATATATAAATGTTTATATTAATCATACTAGTCAAAAATCATTCTTAGGCAACCAAGAAAGAAAACATGAGTATAATATATTTTCCTTTTTTTCTTATTCTTATTACCACTCTTTAATTTTAATATCTTACATCATTTCAGAATTAGAGTGATATCCAGAGAGTTCAGATTTTCCACCCACAGAGTTCTGCGTGAAGCAAATGAAAATTTAGTTTAGGATATATTTTAGTAATTCAACATTATCGAAAGATCAATTTCTAGTTTGTAAGCACTTACAGCCCACGAGAAAAGCAAAGTCACATTGGCATCAGTCTTCCCCATATTGATCAACTGAAATCATACAAACAAAATTATACAAATGGTAAGTTGAAATAACCCAAATTCATGCATCTTCCAGTACTTAAGTTGTACAGTGGGAGTATAAACCAAATTGGGACATTTCACTGATATGAATTGTACGGAGCTATTGATTAAATAAAAAGTCCACTGCTGTCAGCTAACAACTATTGTCCTGGCTTATAGAATAAATGGTTCAGGTAACACTGGGTGTAAAGTAATCCTGTAGCACATTTTGCAAAACTAAAATTTATTTAAATGTGAAACTCTATACCGTGAAGGTGAAAACAGCAACAGGATAACTACTCTCTTTGTAATTATGAGGAATTATAGGGGAAATTTGGCGACAAATTATTTTGAGATCTGGATCCGGCTCACCTGAAAAGAATCATACTAGATAATGAAGATTGGATGTGATATTCATCTGATATTGAAAAAGAATGAATATTATTCTGAATATTACCATTATATACGGTCCAGGATCTAGGATATAAACCATGGTATGTAGAACTTTTTCCAATAGAATTCCAATCCCAAGACCCAATCCCCGAGACATCATCTCCTCTGCATTTGTAAGAAAAGTTAATTTGCCTCAACATTAGATATAAACTAAAATTGGTAAAAGTTTGTAATGTTCCCTTTTGAGATAATAAATTGCTAACCGACCCCATTGCAGTTGCTTAACAATTAAAAGTGCCAAAAGAAATGCACCAAAAATGTTGGACAGGTAGATATATAGTCTTACTTGCTAAACCTAGGTAACCCATGAGAGAGCACTGCAGAATGTTTTCTACCATCCGGTCGAGAGATAAAGACCTGAAAGGAAAGTTTAAAAACATTACAACAGAACTTCCTCTGTCGATCGATTTCATCTAGATACTTTCTGTATTTCATATTTTAATTAGAGTGATACTGCATTACTGTTGAAAGAACATGGATTATTGAATATTATCGTTTTATATAATATTATGTCTGTCACATATATGAAGATTGAAGATAAATTTAAAATTAGTTTACTCTGGAAGCTTCTGTTGTCGAAGAATAAATTTAATTATAATTATAATAACAAACTTAGTAACAAGAAAGAGACTCACAGAAAATTGATTCGCAAGAACAGGTTTATCTTCACAGACCCCTGGGAACAACTGCCACCTTTGGAAATCACCTTTGTAACTTCTTCCTATGCTTCCAGCACTACAGTAAAAGTTTTCAATATAAACAATCAGACCATCATTTAGGTAGAAACAAATTAAATACGACAAAAGATCCAAAAGGATTGAATAGACATACCCTATTCCACCTAGGGGCACTCCTTGAGAAGATTTGGCAGTACGCTTTTTCGAAGGATCGATGACTGCTGCCTAAAGTTCAACAATATTAGAACCTTTCAATATTAGTATATACGCGGCGCACATAAAAATATAGAGCCCTGTTTGGAGAACTGAATACTCACCCGTCCTTGTGAAGTTTCTTCGAGGATGTGCCGGCCAAGACGAATACCCAATGGAAGCTGAAAAGGGTTAGGAATTTCTCATATCAAATATTACTTAACTGTAAATTACTGACATTTCAAATATTTGAGAGAGGGAGAGAGAGACCAGATGTAATATCTCTTTAAGAGATAAGGTAAGAGCGGCTAGACCATGTCCTTCATTGTTAATCTTTCGTTCCCATGTCAAATCTGGAATCTTCCAACCCTCTGTCTTTACCTGTCAACATTTAATCACATTCACGTAAATGGATTATAAGTTTAGGTCTCATGGTTGACTTAGGCAAGAAAGAAGATTCAAATTTTCTCTATGTACTAGTAAAATAACAATTATATAGCTCATAGAAAATGATATATAACTATACTGATTTCACATTGCCTCCCAAAGGTATACAACTCTCCGATGAGTCATCTTGCTTGTTCACCCCATGTTCTGTCATTTTTGATATGCTATTCACTACAAAAGGATAGAGGCAAAAAACTTGATTATATACAAAAAAAGAAAAGTAAAAGAAGATCAACTTCCCCCGAGCATTGAAAATTTACAGCAGAAATTGTAATGTGTTATTTCCTCAGTTCCACTTTATTGTACAGAAAAGATAGAAACTGGGCTTCAGTGTAAAATTCACATCCTCTAATTAACAAAATATTATGAGCGTCAATAACAAAATCTGAAGACAAAGAAACAGTAAGTTAAGCACAGATTTATGGCAATTGTTACTTCATAATCTGCGACCTTATAGAAACAATTAAACAAATGACAAAACTCAAAGACACAGAATAATCCCAATCTACACCACCATTATTCAAAATTGAATCGTACTTATCTAACAAATACGCTCAAAAATCAAAAGAACAACAAAATAATCTACCATCCAACCCCTACTCACCCAGAGAAAGTATATCTCCTTTTTCTAAATCAATGTAGATGCCAAACGAGAATTGGTTAATTGCTTCGCAATTGATCTATTTGTTTATTCATCAGATTAATTCGCGCCGCTAATTTAACTGATTACAAAATTAGGATATAGAAATTTGCGGCGCTAATTAAGAAAGTAGATAAGACAACTAAGCTCTTAATTAAGATTGAGAGAGAGACACGGCGGGGTTTGAACTGACTGGACAAAGAGATCTTTTTAAAGAAATTTTTGTTGCTTTTTGGCTTTACTCTGTAAGACAGTCTGTTTGGTTCAATTTTGTTCCCGGAAGAGTGGTTCTTCCGGGAATAACTCTTCTTCCCAACGATCCAATTAAGGCCATATACAAACGGAGACTCCAAAGTATCCCTGTGTTTGTATATTGAAGGTGATGGCTAAATGATGTATGTAAAGTATATCTATATTATAAAATGCATTCTGTGAGTCGTTTTCAAATTCAAAATTCAAACAGAACATTAGACCAAATTTTACATTTTTTTCGAATTTTTTTGGTATATATTATGATATTTTCAAATTGGAGGCCTGAAATACTCCAATACAGTGTTTTTCGAAAACATCATAATATATAGTAAAATAATTTGAAAAAATGTAAAATTTGATCTCCAATGATTTTTAAATATGGAAAATAACTTGAACGATTCGGATCGAGCGTTTTAATTTTGGATTTCAAAAACGACTATGGTATACGGGACGACCCGTACACCAGAGTGTACTATATCCAACCACTATATATGTCTATAAACATTAAGTACGCACTAGAATTATACATAATTTATGTCGTTGCCAGAGATCTGCATCATGTCATAGCGTCTGCAGTTTGATGTAAAAACAGTATATGAATATACACAAAATTTGTGCATCGTACATACTTCACTTTTAAGTTTCCTCTTCACAGAACAATGGAAGCATTTTTTTTTTTTTTTTTTTGGATTTCTACTGTAAAAATGTCATCGTTTTCTCAAATAAACTGAAACAACGTAATCAATATTACTTCACTTAAATAAATACCAAATTAAATATTTCGATGTGTTCATATTCGTTGTTGCTGGGGTAGATGAGAAGCTTTTGTCTACTATCGCCAACGAAAATGCCAATAGTTGACATGGCAGAAGTGAACTTAGTGAAGTTTTCTCTCCTGAAATTTTGAGAGAAACCGAGAAAGAGACTCCTATGGCTTTAAAATCTATTAAAAAATGAGCGAAGTCATTGATCAGATATTGAAATGATCATTTTCCTGATAGAGACTGAAAGCTTATGTATAATAGACATTTTTCATCGCTACGTAAGTAATGAAACAAAAAAAATAAGGGAAATTCTACCATAAGATTAAAAAAATAAATTGAGCGGTTGAGATTAAAGTCCGATTCAGAAATTAATTATCATGGCAGAATTTTCCATAAAATAATAAACAGTGCTTGAAAACTTCTATCTAAATTTTTAATGCGAAGAAACTGAAAGTTTCCAAGAGAAGACCAACATTTTGTGCGTTCAATATGGGTCCCAAACACGTGAGCGTCCAGCTTCACAACAAGGTAATTTATTTGGTGAAATCAGTTGAGAAACTTGGCCCAACTACAAATCTGTCTCCTATTAGCAATTTCCATTTGATAATTGGGAAGAAGCTGCTTATAGGATAAAAGGAGAACTATTTAAACAAAATCGGCTTATACAAAAATATTGATTAATTACTGGTCAATCATCTAAGATTTCTCAATCTATTTACGTATTGCCTTTCAAGTTAAATAAGAACAAAACCTCAAGGACTCGTCCGACTGTGCTAAATAATCATGCTCAGAAACTTTGCAAACAATCTTTATATCCATGAATTTATTAGTTATGCAATGAGAATAATTCAACAATTCATTATTAGAATTATATTCAGCCATTATGAAAAGAATAAAAATGATAATGAGTCCACATTGGAACATCTAATAACTACAAATCACCTCTCATCCTATGGCGAACAATGTCATATATTACCCGCAAGAAACTTTTTGGAGATTCCTCTTGAGCCAACTCGAGAAGCTTAGCAAGTCTTCTGAAGGAAGCCTCATTGCTTGCAGTATAGTCATTATGTTCGTTTGTTGAATGATAAGTTTCGGAATCTTTGTGGAGTGTTGGAGGTGACAAGGCCCATTGCATTGCCCATATAGCAAGAGGTCGCATGTAGCACAGAGATCGATACTCATCTTTATTGTTCCATGCTTCAGGTGTTTGAAATGAGTACCTATTTTGCCCATTTAAAAAATGTCAAAAATTAATAGGAGATTGTTTACAAGGTAGGAAAAAGGAGAAGTCAACTTTTAATTAGGAAAAAATCTGCTGTAGTTCAGTTAATTTGATTGTAATACAAGGGAGTTTCATAAACAGGACTGACTGCTGGGATGGTTTCCCTGATGTCTGGTGAGTACTTGCATAGTAACAACAGTCAGCCCAAAGTACTAGCATTCAATAAAAGAAATGCATATTCACAACACAACCATGACTCCTACCTCATAGAAATGGAAATAGGACTGAGGCTATTATCCAGAAAGATTGTACAGTTAGGGCTGGTATTTTACAGCCAGTATATACCTTGGTACTCCCATAAGGTGGCTTTCAAAAAGAGGGTACTGCCAGTAGGTGTAAGTAACATTGATCAATCCTGGAAACAATGATTCCAAAATCCAACAATCAGCATATACTGGCTGCACCCAATAACAACCTCAAACTGAATCCTGGAAACAATAATTCCAAATCCAACAATCAGCATATACTGGCTTCACCTAATGACAACCTCAAACTGATACAAAACCCTTGTAAGATACCTACCCTAAACCATTAGGAGCCCATGCCGCATTGTAAACCCCCTCAGCTGTTGTAAACCCTTTCTCAAGCATCCCTTCCTGGATCATGCAAGCAGCAACGGCATAGGTGACGCCAGGCCAGATCTCCCTTGACTGCATAGCAGACAAGTCTACAGTGCCGTCGGGCCGCATTCCGTTCATTGCCCCTCTTGTGCCATCCTTGTACTTCATCACATTGAATTCAAATACCTTTCCAAGAGCACTCTGTGCTTTGTCCTTGTCAACAATCGGTGCCAGTCCACATGCGTTTGCATACCTGTATGATCAAGTGTAATTTTTTATGTACAGATTTCAGATGTACAAAGTTACTGGCAACTGGTCTTCTGGTAAATGTCAAACCCATCAGAGGCGAGTCAACATGATTTGAATGGGTGTCAATTTACCCCTTTTTCTCTTAATTATGTTATAAGATATATATATATGTTCATAGTTATAAAATGTAAGTTTGTCATAGGTCCTTCCGATTTGATCCCCATAAATAATTATTTAGATTTTCAATATTGAACCCCGTACATAATATATTTTCATTTATGTTGTTAAAAATGACATGTTGCTACCATTTTTTAGTAGTTACTTCATTGTAAACCCCATCATAAAAGTTCCTAGCCTCACCACTGAAACCCATCATAAAAATTCCTAGCTTCACAATACACAGAAATTTAAAATAAAAAGGGAATTTTGCTATTCCTACAGCTTCAATAGTAACAAGCTGCAACAACGGTTTGACTTACCATTGACCGGCCAACTGATCTGCCTGGATAGATGAGCTAGTTATCCCACAACTATCATCATAGTTAAAGTACTCTCCATTCCACAACCTGTGGTAAACCAACCTTGCCTTGTTGAACTTCTCCAAAAACATATGTTCAGAAGCCTTGTCCCCAACAAAACTTGCCAGCTTAGCCGCAGCTTGAAGTGCCGCAACCCAAATGCCACCACAATATGCACTCACCCCTGTCACTGACCAGACATCATATGTCTGGTCAGGGAAACCCTCATTTTCTATCATACCGTCTTTATCTTTGTCAAACTGCTCCATAAATGCCATAGCCATGTAAACTGCTGGCCAAACAGCATGAGCAAAGGATGTATCACCCGTGGCCACTACATCTCGGTACACTTGTAACACGAACTTAGGGTTCAGATCCTTCCACCTGTCAGTGTTATAAAGTGTGTATGCATTAACTTTAAACCACGGGTCATATAACCCGAGGTCATGCGGGACTGCACCAAGGACCTTTCTAGCAGCCCACTTGCCATCATGTAGCAAGCGTAACTTCTCGGGGTCATGTAGCATGACTGCCGCTGCAAAGTCCCTTTGTACGCTCAACTCCAGCTTTGGAAAAAGCATGATCAAAGAGAAGGAAGAATAGAAATGGACATCATAGGTGTTCCACATGTAATATTCAATGCCTTCAAGATAGAGAAATTGACCAATATTTTCTTCCCGATCAGTGAGTAGAGATGTACCCATGGCGGAACTTGGAGCAACTGATGAATGGATTTGATCGAGCTTTGAATTCATTGTTTTGAGTATTTCATGAGAGGTGTTTTTCAAATTTGACATCTCAAGAGAAAATTTGTTCTCGCCGATTGAAGCTAAGCTATGAATTGGAGGCAAACCATCTGTTTATCAGCATTTATTTCATGTTAACATGATTTTATTTCCTAGTACAACCAAATCAATTAATTGTTTCATTATATGGGCTGCATACCGACATAAAAGAAACAAACCTGCCATCATGAAGCTGCTCCCAAGTTTAAATTTTAACAAATATCATACAGTTTAGGTGACAATATCAAAAGAGGACAACACAGATATATTGTACAGCAAACCCAGAGGTTCAAAAAACAGTTCCAGTCCAACAACTTTTGCCTCAAGAAAATATATTTGTAATCAACTAAAAGTGTTCTTCAGGAGGGTGACCAACCAAGTAAATATCATTAACTCTAACATGAACATAAAAATAAGCTATCTATTTCAATGAAAATAATAAGGGATGGTATATACCTGTCCATATTGTTCCACCTGCATTGAGATAGTACAGCTCATTGAAAAGAGTGACAGGGTACCTACAACAGACTATGTTTGTATAAAGGTGCGATGTAGTCTATCAATCAATTTACATATGTGGACACATACCATGATGGAAACCTCCTGTCTTGCAAAATAGGCCTTTGCCATTCTTCAATCTGAGCTTCCCAGGAACCATGTTCTATTTATTTTGGGAAAAAAAACAAAAAGTTAAATAAAGCAAATTATATACATTACAAAGTGACAATTGAATTCCAAGCATTTCAGTACATCTACTTGCTAAAAGAACAGAGGAATTTGCATACCAAATATGGCATCATGAGCCATATCTGCAGCTGCATTGCCATCAGTGCCATAAAATGTTGTGTATCGTCTGTCAATTGAGATTTCGTAAATTACCGGACTTAATTTTACTCACAAAAAAAGGGAGATTGGAGTTGGGTGGGAACCTGTGGTAAATTTTTCCACTAGGGAATTTAACTTCAGGGCAAGCCCATGCAAGAGAAAAATTAACTGTACGAGTTGCTTCGCTTGGTATTTTCACAGTTGCAGTAACTGCAGCTCCAATAGATGACCCTGGTTGCGAACTAATTGTTGACTTCATTGCATCAAGGTGATCAAATGAGCCATTCTGTCAAGTTAACAATGCATCAGCATGCTGTCAAGCCAGTAAATAAAGACCCAGTATTTTTCTGTGATGGCAGGTAATACCAACATATTCGTATTACTTTGTGTTGTACCATTTGCAAGGTTCCTGTTAGAGGAAGGTAGATTCTACTTTGTGTTATATCCCCCGAAATCAAGTTATACTAACAAACCAAAAATATTTATAAGCTGAAATCCTACTGGAAGGATGAACTAAAAGATTTGGCACAAATGGTCATTCATTCTTGTCAAATTAACTTTAGCCTTAGTTTTGACAGCTGAGGGGTCAAGTGCTAGAAATAGTAGATCTACTGTTCTATAAAATAAACAAAAATTTGCTATTTGAAAATATAACAATTTTTTTTTCCCAGGAGGCAACTGACTACCTCTTTGATTGCTTGCCACATTTCTCTAGCTGTAAACCCCTCCTGTTTTCCTGATATTTCAAAACAGGGACATGTTGACACATGTACATCTTCCGTCTCTTGTGCCGCTATTGCGAATGTCACATGTGGTTGTCCATCAGCTGTTCTGCTTAGATCAATAAAAAATAAAACACAATGTATCCGCAAATTCAAAATGGACCAACTGCCAAGTTCGACCGGCAAAGCAGGCAATTTTACAACAACAACAGAGCTTTTACTCCCAAACAAGTTGGGGTTGGTTGAAAATAAAAACCAACCAGACAATAGTCACCAAAATCAAGTTAGATATTAATACTAATAACTAATTAATACTAATAATGATAGCAATAATAATAGTAATGATAATGGTGATAGTTTATCATGCATCAAGATGCATAGAGCCTTTTGTGCATCATGGCCATATCGGTCAGATTTATTTTTCATTGACGAATCTTATTCAACCATCCAATCTATATATTGAAATCTCATAATAAGCCAAATATTATATTTTTTATTTTTATACTATTTGTTCAATTTTTTTAAAACTTGTCATTTTTTATACAAACAAATAGTAAAGAAATTCCGAAAAATAGAAGTTTTAAAAAATAAAAAATATAATAGTAAAAAATTTTCAAAAAAATATAAAATTTGTCTTGCTATGAGATTTTAATATTTTGATTAAACTGGTTAAATTAGATTTGTCAATTTGCAAAAATATGGACGAATAAGACCATGATGCACAAAAGGACGTATGCATCATGATGCATAATAAACTACCTCAATAACAATAAAAGCCTACACTATAAAATTCCTTAATCTTAAGCCAAAAACCTTAGAACATAAAGCCTATAATGCTATCTCTCAACCATTATTCCTAAACCCACTCCTATCTGAAGACAACTCTTTAGTTTGTACAAAACATGTTATGCAGGAGCTCAACCTCCTGAATATATTAATTTATAAAAGTGAACAAGCAGAAAACTAAAATAGAAAGATTACTGACTTTTACTAATCTATAGTGCTTAGTCACTCATGCCTACAAGTATGGCAACAATACAGGTACTAAACTTAAAAAGCGTGCAGTGAAAATATATAGGAATTGATTTTATACCAATTAGTGTACCTGTGATGTAGAAGTACGCCATGCACACCGTTCTTTTCCCTGTATATATAAATGTTAATACTAATCATACTAGTCAATATCATTCTTAGCCAACCAAGAAATAGAACATGAGTATAATATTGTTTCTTTTGTAGCTTATTCTTAGTACCGTTCTTTCATTTTAATATCTTACATCATTGCAGAGTTAGAGTGGTATCCAGAGAATTCAGATTTTCCACCCACGGAGTTCTGCATGAAGCAAGTGAAAATTTAGTTTAAGAAAAACTCACTATTACCGAAGGACCAATTACTAGTTTGTAAGAACTTACAGCCCATGAGAAAAGCAAAGTCACATTGGCATCAGTCTTTCCCAAATTGATCAACTGAAACCATACAAACAAAATTATACAGATGGTAAGTTGGAATCACCCAGATTTATGCATCCACTAGTACTTGAGATTTACAGTGGCAGTATAAACCAAATTGGGACATTGCACTAATAAGACTTGTACAGCGTCATTAATTTAAAATAGTTCATTGCTGTCAGCTAACATCTTTGTTATTGTCCTGGATTCTAAAATAAGAGGTTCAGGTAACACTGGGTGTAAAGTAATCCTGCAGCACATTTTGCAAAACTAAGATATTTAAATGTGAAAATATATACCGTGAAGGTGAAAGCAGCAACCGGATAACTGCTCTCTTTGTAATTATGAGGAATTATAGGGGAAATTTGGCGACAAATTATTTTGAGATCTGGATCCGGCTCACCTGAAAAGAATCATACTAGATAATGAAGATTGGATGTGATATTCATGTGAATATCGAAAAAGAATGAATGCTATTCTAAATATTACCATTATATACGGTCCAGGATCTAGGATATAAACCATGGTATGTTGAACTTTTTCCAATAGAATTCCAATCCCAAGACCCAATCCCCGAGACATCATCTCCTCTGCATTTATAAGGAAAGTTAATTTGCCTCAACAATTCAACAAAAACTAAAATTGGTAAAGTTTGTAAAGTTCCCTTTTGAGACAATAAGTTGCTAACCGACCCCATTGTGGTTGCTTAACAATTAAAAGTGCCAAAAGAAATGCACCAAAAAATGTTGAACAGGTATATATATATAGTGTTACTTGCGAAACGTAGGTAACCCATGAGACAGCACTGCAGAATGTTTTCTACCATCCGGTCGAGAGACAAAGACCTGCATGGAAAGTTTAAACACATTACAACGTAAATAAAACAGAACGTCCTTTATAGATTTCATTTAGGTACTTTCTGTATTTCATATTTTAATTAGAGTGATGCTGCATTACTGTTGAAAGGCATGGATTATTTGAATATTATAGTTTTAGATGATAAATTGTCTATCACACAATATAAAGATAACAAATTAAAAATAAAACAATAGCTAAGTTTAAGGACTTGTATCTGGTATAAGGGCTGGTCTTCAATAAGAAATTATAAAAATAGTATTACTCAAGAAGGTTCTATTGTTGAAGTATAATAACAAACTTAGCAACAAGAAAGAGACTCACAGAAAATTGATTTGCAGGAACAGGTTTATCTTCACAGATCCCTGGGAACAACTGCCACCTTTGGAAATCACCTTTATAACTTCTTCCAATGCTTCCTGCACTAAAGTAAAAGTTTTCAATATAAACAATCAGAACTTCATTTAGGTAGAAACAAATTCAGTACAACAAAAAGATCCAAAAGGATTGAATACACATACCCAATTCCACCCAGGGGCACTCCTTGAGAAGATTTGGCACCGCGCTTTTTCAAAGGATTGATGACAGCTGCCTAAAGTTCAGCAATATTAGAACCTTTACATATTAGTGCATACACAGTACACACAAAAATATAGAGGCCTGTTTGGAAAACTGAATACTCACCCGTCCTTGTGAAGTTTCTTCGAGGATGTGCCGGCCAAGCCGAATACCCAAGGGAGCCTGAAAAGGTTAGGAATTTCTCATATCAAGTATTACTTTAACTGTAAATTACTGACATTTAAATATTTGAGAGAGAGAGAGAGACCAAATGCAATATCTCTTTAAGAGATAAGGTAAAAGGAGGTAGATCATGTCCTTCATTGTTAATCTTTCGTTCCCATGTCAAATCTGGAATCTGCCAACCCTCTGTCTTTACCTGTCAACATTTAATCATATTCATGTAAATGGATTATAATTTGTGTTCTCATGGTTGACTTAGGCCAGAAGGAAGATTCGAATTTCTCTCTGTACTAGTAAAACAACAATTATAAAGCTCATAGAAAATGATATATAACTATACTGATTTCACATTGCCTCCTCCCAAAGGTTTACAACTCTCCAATGCGTCTTCTTGCTTGTCCACCCCATGTTCAGTCATATTTGTAATGCTATTCACTACAAAAGAATAGAGGTAAAAAACTTGATTATATACAAAAAAAGAAAAAGAAAAAAGATCAATTTCGCCCGAGCATTGAAAATTTACAGCAGAAATTGTAATGTGTTATTTCCCCAGTTCAACTTAATTTGTAGAGAAAAGATAGAAACTGGGCTTCAGTGTAAAATTCACATCCTCTAATTAACAAAATATTATGAGCGTCAATAACAAAATTGAAGACAAAGAAACAGTAAGTTAAGCACTAATCAGATTTATGGCAATTGTTCTTTATAATCTGCGACCTTATAGAAACAATCAAACAAATGACAAAACGCAAAGACACAGAATAATCCCAATCTACACCATCGTTATTCAAAATTGAATCGTACTTCATCTAACAAGTACGCTCACAAGTTAAAGAACAACAAAATAATCTACTATTCAACCCCTACTCACCCGGAGAAGGTGTATCTCCTTTTCCTGAATAAATGTGGATGCCAAACGAGAATTGATTAATTGGTTCGAAATTGATCAATTTGTTTGCTCATAAGAACAATTCACGGCGATAATTTAACTGATTGCATAATTAGGATATAGAAATTAAACAGACTAAGAGCGAAGAAAAGAGAACTAACCACTTATTAAGATTGAGATTTGAGAGAGAGAGAGAGACACGCGGTTTGAACTGATTGGACAAGGAGATCTTTTTAAAGCAATTTTTGTTGCTCTTTGGCTTTACTCGTTTATAGTATATATACAAACACAGGTACACTTTGGACTTTGGAGTTGGAGAGATACTATGTGTAATTTACGATGAGGTCCTTCAAGTTGACCTATTATTGACAGTACCCTTTTACAAATAAAAGTTTGCTTTTGTCATTTAACATTGTTGATGATCTTTATGATGGATAGAGAATTGTTTTTCAAATAAATAATTTAGCAAATAAAAAATTAGATTTTGTATTCAGAATTAATTGAAAATTACAATCGATGGCCTATCCTAAGGGCTACCTCAATACGAATAAAAAGAAATTACATAACTACTAAAAATAATTGAAATAGTCCAAAATAATTAAAACAATTATAAATATTGACGATCTACTTTGGTCAGCAAATGGTTATTGTTTATTACAGATTGCGCTCAGTAACAAATGTGTATCATTTTGTAAACTCTGTGGAATAGTATTGTAAGCAGAAATCGGTAAGTCCCATGAAAAAAAAAATTATGCCTATATTTAAAAACGGTAAAATATTTTAAATTATTTTTTTATTTTTTGAACCTTCGTAATTGTTGTTCCGATAAAGTTTTTTTAGCAATACTCTCCGCATTAATTATTTAAATAAATTTATTATCCTAATGATCATATATATCATAATTATCACAGAAAATATCTCCCTGACCACGCACCAAGACCAAAACGCAAAACACCGGATCCTGAAATGATCTCCGCCTTACATCACACATCCTGTGGTCCAAACATGGAACATTCCTCGTGGACCTAGTAGGATGGCGACGAGTCATTTTCAAAGCAACGCCTAGTCAGCCTTATGAGAGTTGTTTAGTCATGGAATAGTAGAAAAGCTGTTGCACTTAAAAAGTTAAAACAGTGCAAATTGTTCCCTAATTAATTATTTATCTAATTCTTTAATTGACACTTGATGAATTAGATCATTGATCCTTTTGGTTCAGCCAACTATGCTTATACGCCTGTATCATGTCGCTTTACAATTTTGAAGCAATTTCGTGTTTAAACTAACAACGTTTTCTGAAAGATGAAGCAAAATTTTTGTATCGGTCCTACTTTCGGGGGGGGGGGGAAAGAAAGAAAATGTTTTTGTTGGGGGGTGGCAAAGACGAAGAGAGAAATTGTACGTGGCATACATCATGGGTTGGTATTAGTGAATTATATGAATCTTGATGAAGTATAAATACTGATAAATTATTATTCATTTGATCTGCGCTGAACAATATTTTTTGAACAACTGTTGATGGTTTGTATAAAATTTTATAAGTTGGTTCTGAAAGTTATGAATCTACAGCTAATACGTCTCGCAAAAAAAAAAATTTTATAAAGAAACGAGGATATATTACCTCCCAAATTATGCATTGCTAAAACTTAAATGGTTTAAATTCATTTTGAGGAAAAAACTTGAAATTTTCGGGAGTCATATGCTTGGAATACATCATTTTATTCCTATGTTGCATGGATTCGGGTTCGAGAACTGAATCCGGTGCGGTGCGGGTGCGACGATTCGAAAATTTTCAAAAATCTCCGATTCGGGTGCAGCGATATATATATATATATATATATATATATATATATATATAGAGAATGGCTAACGCGCCATCGATGGCACGGAGGGTCCCGTGCCATCAAGTCATTTTTCGAGATCCAAAATTCAAACGGTTAATCCGAACCGTTCAAGTTGTTCTCCATATTGAAATATTCTT
Organism: Rhynchospora breviuscula; assembly: GCA_027562975.1. NCBI lineage: Eukaryota > Viridiplantae > Streptophyta > Magnoliopsida > Poales > Cyperaceae > Rhynchospora > Rhynchospora breviuscula. Next base: position 25,259,365 of record CM050402.1, read on the forward strand.
GGAGACCAAATTTTATATTTTTTCGAATTATTTTGCTATTTATTATGATATTTTTAAAAACATTATGATTAGAGTATTTCAGCCCCTCCAATTTGAAAATATCATAATAAATAGCAAAAAAATTTGAAAAAATGTAAAATTTGGTCTCCAAGGGTATTTCAATATTGTGATCAACTTGAACGGTTTGGATCGACCATTTGAATTTTGGATCTCGAAAATCAAGTCGATAGAAAATTGATGGCACGTGCCATCGATGGCGCGTTAGCCATTCTCTATATATATATATATATATATATATATATATATATATATATATATATATATATGCTATGGTGCATCGCGATGTATTTTGGCTTTTATACATCGCAATCATTATCCGTCAATCGTTTTACAAATTGACAAATCTAATTAAACCAATCCAATCTATATATTGAAATCTCATAACAAACCAAATTTTATATTTTTTTAAATTTTTTACTATTTTTTTCGAATTTTCTAAAACTTTCCTTTTTTGGATACCAACTAATAATAAGAAAATTCCAAAAATGGCAGGTTTTAGAAAATTCGAAAAAAATAGTAAAAAAATATAAAATTTGGTTTCTTAGGAGATTTAAATATATAAATTTGATTAGTTTAATTAGATTTGTCAATTTGTAAAGCTATCGACCGATATGACCGCGATGTACAAAAGACTCAATACATCGCGATGCACCATAGCATTTCTATATATATATATATAGAGAGAGAGAGAGAGAGAGAGGTGGGTTAAAGTGCCATAAATGGCAATGCCATAGATGTCTTTTTTTAGTCATTTTTTTAAGATCCGAAATTCAATCAGTCAATCCAAACCGTTCAAATTGATCACCATATTGAAATACCATTGGAGACCAAATTTTACATTTTTTTGAATTTTTTTGCTATTTATTTTGATATGTTCAAATTGGAGGGTCTGAAATACTCCAATTATAACGTGTTTTAAAAATATCATAATAAATATCAGAAAAATTCGAAAAAATGTAAAATTTGGTTTTCAAGGGTATTTTAATATGGTGAATAACTTGAACGGTTCGGATTGAGCATTTGAATTTTAGATCTTAAAAAACGACCCTATGGCACGGGACCCTCTGTGCCATCTATGGCACGTTAGTCAAACTCTATATATATATATATATATATATATATAGTTTTGCTATGGTGAGTTGCAACTCACCAAAGGGTCGGTGAGTCGCGCTCAAAGCTCTTAAATCTAGTTCAAAATGACCGATCCAAACCGTCTAATACGATCTCCCTATTGAAATCTCCATGCAGACCAAATTTTACATTTTTTCAAAATTTTTAAGTATTTTTTTGAAATTTTAGAAAATCGTTAATTTAATTAGTTCTGAACCGTTCAAAAACAGCAGTTTTTTAAAATCCAAAAAAAATACTTAAAAATTTCAAAAAATATAAAATTTGGTCTACATGGAGATTTCAATAGAGAGATCATATTGGACGGTTTGGATCGATCATTTTGAACTAGATTTAGGAGTTTTGAGCGCGACTCACCAACCCTTTGGTGAGTTGCAACTCACCATAGCAAAACTATATATATTTAATATGATAAAAATGACATGGTATTAATTTTTATTTTTTTTATCTTGCTCTCTTAGCATTTCAAATATGATCAAATTATCTAGTCAATTCAAGATTTCAAGTTCAATAGAATGAATAAAAAATCAGCCCATTAATATAAAATATTAAAGGCCCACCTATAAATTCTGCCCAATTAAGAGAGTTTGTAGTCCGTTCGATTTTTGGGGGGACATTAGTCCCACATGGGTTAGGTATTCTATATATAGAATGTACCGAAAAAAATCAAAAATATGTTTACTGTTCATTTGAATTTTAAAAATCAAATAAAAAAATACGAAATTTTAAAAATACGGTTGCAAGATCGGATTCCTGGAATCCGATCAAACAAATCGCTTAGATCGGATTCCTTGAATCCGATTTAAGCTTTGATCGGATTCTGGAATACCGATCAAAGTTTAGATCGGATTCCAGGAATCCGATCAAAATTATGCCTTTAAAATTTAATTAAATATAATTTAAAAATTAATTAAATATTAAATTAATAATTTAAAAATTAATTAAATATTAATTGATGCTTAGATTGGATTCTGAGAATCCGATCTAAGTTATATGCTTAATATTAATTAAAATAATATTAAATATTAATATTTATTTAATATCTATTAATAGAAAAAATTAATATTTATTTAAAAGTCTCACTAGATGAGGGGAGGAAGAGTCGTAAGAACTTAAGTGGGATGATGGGGTGGTTTACTAGAAGAGACTCCAGAATAGACGAATGCACGGTGAGAGATAGGTGTGAATGAGTCATCTAGTGGGGTGGGTACCGTATACCTAGTAATAAGCATCAGCCTGACTAAGTATAGAAGGTGTGGGGGTAGGCGTAAGGGGCTGGCTCTCCATGTGTGGATGAGGATGGCTGTACCCCTTTCGTACTGAGCCTGAGTCTGAGGCTAGTTGTACCCACCTAAAAACTGAGTCTAAATCTAGCTGTACCCCCATCCGAGTACGGTGTTGGCACGGCACGACATGACATGAGTACAGAATTAGCACGACACGATCGTGTTATCATGTCATGTTGACAATCCTGAAAAATTAACACGATTTGATACGACACAATTCGACACGCAACATGACACGAACACGAACTAACACGACATGAGGGGAGTGATTCTGGAATGTCAAGTAGGGTAAATTTGATATTGTTTTGGAAACAAGGAAATGAATTGGATTGAATTGTGATATGATTTGATTGATTGCAAACCAGACTTGTAGTTGCATGGTATGGACCAACTTATATTGCCGACCTTTGTTATTACTTGATATGTTTAAATCTGATATGATTGAACTCATTAGTCGGCATTGCATCATTCTTATGCATTACTATTATTATTTACTTGCTTATTACTTGATATTTCTTTTTGCGGGTATTTAATGCCAAACATGAAAGCGGAGAGTTCATGTGCTGGAACTGAATACCGCACCGAGAAATTTTATTTCTCACCGCTTCCACTTTTTGGGTTCCAGGTTTTGAGGCGGGGTCAGAGACGGTTTTTGGCGAGGAGTAGGCCCAGTCTCGAGTTATTATCACCATTAGTAGTCTTTTGGCCATTTCGGTTGGTATATATATGCCATATGACTTGTATTACCTTTACTTAGGCTATGTATGTTATTATACTTGAGTGTCATTTTGTGTGTGTCATATAGAGTGGTACCGTGGTTGTATTTTGATGTATGTATGTGTTATGCGTTCTTGGTTTGGTACCACCACTTGGCAATTTAATGTTTGATGTATAATTTGTGATGATAGACTCATTATTATTGGTTTACTTATGGCATATGTGATATGGATATAAGTTCAAATGCTATGCTTTGTCTTGACTATGTTATTCGTGTATTCTCTAATCATCTCGATATCTCCATATATTATCAAATGTTAAGGCAAAGTATTGGATTTGAATGCTTATGACTTGTGTAGTTAAGTTATATATGTTAATTTAGTGGTGATATAACTTATTGTATGGTTGCTTGAATAATTTGGTATGCCTTGTGTCTACCGCGTGGTAGTCGTGGCGGAGACTGTCACGTGCTCGTTGTATACGGGGTGTGACAGTATGAGTACAAGAATGTTCCTTCTTTTGAAAAAGTTACTCTGTTTTTCAGAATGTTATGGGGTATAAAAGATAAGTAATCAGCAGTAATTGGAAAGTAATTAATAAGAATGGTAAAAAGGCATTTAGAAAACCCATTTATTGGTCCGTTGGATTTCACTTCACTGACAACTGAATTTATTTTGGTTGCCTTGAAAAAAAAAGGCTCTAATTAGTTCTTACATGTTACAATACTTTAATAGCGGATAGCAGGTTCGTAGTGGACAACCTCATATCATAGCGGATAGCGGGTAGCGGTCATTTAGTGGCCGCTATGGAATCATAACGGACATGTACAAATGTACTTATTTATTACATCATAAACATATTTATAATTAAAAATTAAATATCATATTAAATTATATGCATGCTATAATAGTTAAATTTAACACATACACTTTACAACCCATTATTGCAATAGACAAATCTCATTGTACTTAATATTGGATCAAGTCAGTCGGAATTTATATGTCAAAGATATATTCGTAATACTGATTTTATACTAGCACATAATAAATTGTATTGTTATATTTCTCTAAAATACCATTATAATGCATCTATATTTTGCTAATTTTTACTATTATAGCCACCATAAGAAATAAAAGGCTAAAAATAAATACAGTTTTAAGTAATATTATTATATACCAATGAACACTACTATAGCGGCACTTTTAATTTCGCACCATAACAATCTACCAAGTCGTACTGCTAGAGCGCCGCTATTGTGGTTCATAGCGCCACTATTTAAATCACTTCTTTAATTGACTATCACTTCTATCAGCTTTACTTTTCACTAAATTAAGAACCTAAGCAAGGACCATGACTTTTAATTTAAATTAGGAGATCAGCTGCCATGACCCCTGTGATTGGAGAAGTCCCAGAGTGGCACTTCCACCGGCCATTCATCCACTGCATCCATGCACCTATCACTGGCGAGTGGGGCCAATTCATCCCAGAACTGTGGTGATTTCAGGAGGAACGTGTCATCCCCTTGATCCCAGTTTGTCCGATCCCAATGCAGATCATGTGATTCAGACATGCCTGCAATCAGCCCGAACCAAACTGAGTCAGTATCCTGCTGGACCATATCCTCGGCCTCAGGTGCAACATTTATGCCATCATAACATGCAATTGAGCTGTCTAGTAAGTCATTAGACGATATTAAATTGGGATTTGATCGAATCATATTTGCAGCTTTATGTGCAGCTTCACGTATGTCACTAGCCATGGAGCTAACGGGCTGTGGCAGTATACCGACCAGCTCAGGAAAATTGAGGATAGCACTGCGCCCTTTCAGGTGAAAGGCCGCAACATCATGCGCCACAGCAGCTGTCTCAGGTGACTCAAAACTTCCAAGCCAGATGCGGGTCATTGTTCTAGGTTTGCGGATCTCGGAAACCCACTTGCCCCAATCCCTAAGCCTAACCCCTCTATATGATTTATTGTTAATGTTGGAACCAATTTTCTTCATTAGGCTATGATGAAGTAGTGGTAACTGGTATCTCTTTTGTTGTATATGTTGGACACTAAGGAAAGGAGTACTAATGCATGAATTTTGGTGAATCATAGAGGATATATATATGTTATACGTACTACCAATAGACTTTCATGTTTGTAAGTTTTATTTCATGTAGCATGGTAGAAAGTTGTAAATTAGCACCATTCTTAATTAGAAAAGGTATTATTGCTAAATTTTTCCACGGAAGGTCTTGTCATCTAATAGGGAGCACGCCCAATTACACATAAGCAACCCTATCAGTCTTATCTTACGTTCTCAAAAAGAGGGAAGACACTCAACCTATCAATCCATTATTAGTATAAAATCATATCCTTCATGTGAACTGAAACTCAAAGGATGACATCACATCTTACCTGTATTATAAACTTTTGACTGTATTACCGACAAGAACAGCTAAGTGACACCCAACAGAAGGGGGGAAAAAGATATCCTTCAAAGAAATATAAAGCCCACGAGAAATTATCAATTAGTTACTTCATATGTAAAATTGACTAGGAAACTCAAAGGATGACATCACATCTGATCTGTATTATAAATTTTTGACTGTATTACCGACGAGAACAGCTAAGTGACACCCAACAGAAGGGGGGGGGGAAGATATCCTTCAAAGAAATATAAAGCCCACGAGAAATTATCAATTAGTTACTTCATATGTAAAATTGACTAGGCAGCCACTTCTTGAAATATTTGGAAGGCGCGCAACATGCGGATCTTCTCAGATCGTTACACTCCTCCAGAATTTGTATTCAAGGATATTTTTGCATGTTCCCAATCCTGGTCCAAACATGCCTGGTCAATTTTACTTTTAATTTCTTAGTTTCTTTTATTTTTAGATAACTTTGTATAGGCTCTTTTTTATTTCGCTTTTTTATTTCTTTTTTAAATATTTTTATTAAATAAAATTTGCCGGTGTGGTACTTTGCCAACTGACTCTAAAAAAAAACAACATTGTCTTCGGATTCACCTTAATTTGAATTGAAAGGTTGAGTCCGAGCATAAAATTTACCTAAATATGTTTTGTTAGTGGCAAAAATTTGAATCATGTTTATAGGCGATATATATGTGTTGCTGGTCTTTCTTGCCATAAACAATTCGAATTATGTTTATATGAGCCAGAACATTTGGTAAGCAAAGCCAATTATTCTACAACACAATAGGCAGGATGGTTTGATGGTTTTGATATGTCCATTGATTAATAAATCAAGTCTCTGTCTTTGTGATTTGGTACATCTGTTTGTTCAATTAACCTGTACCTGTCAACAGTATATCAACCATTTATATGTATCTAATTTCCATTTCACAAAAGATGCATTCTCTGGTTGAGGCGTGTCGCTTTAATAATTATGCAAAAAAAGAAAGATGAAACCTGAAAACATTGTTTAGAAGCATTTAATTCTCTGGTTTAGAAGATTCACAATTTCCAGGTGCAATCCATACATATTTTTTAGTATCTTGAACACACAATTGCATAGAATTCATTTCACACGTTTTTCCCTTTTCATTTATTATATTTCAGTAACTGTTTATGCATTTTTTTTTTTTTGTCAATCTAGTCACCAAACACTATCTGCTTTTTTTAAATTAAGCACCGGAGCCCCCTGCAATCTCCACGAAGGTCAATAAGTGGATCTTAAGAATATTTGGTTCTCTGAATATAATTTTCATTTGACAAAAACATATGACGGAATCATGGACAAATGTTGTCACTAACTGATCTTAAGTATATTTTAATCATCGATTTTGGAATAAACACACCACAAATCCATATTCAATCTCAATGATGTGACATGCTCAAGCTCTTAATTTCCAAGCAATTTCCAAAATATAATATCATAATACTTGTCTCCCATTACCCGACTGTCTCCTCCTAGCTAGGGTCCTAGGAGGTACCTCGTTATTGTTAGAATACCGATATAACCGCATGTGAAAGAAACCAAAATATTAGCCCAATAAGTTGAATTCTTTTTATAAAATAAAATACGTAAGATAAAATTGTGAATTGTAAGTTACATGTTGAATGGTTTGTGGAATTCGAATTAGTACATGCTAGAATACAATTATTACAAAGTATTATTCAAAGTGCTTGAATATATAAAGAAAGAATATTAACGAATGAAGAAAGTAAGATCGGGGTTCATCTAAAATGAAACATGTATAATGGATACCTGATCTGTTTTAAAAAATCATAAATTTAGATTTCTATTGGCTCGGTATAAACAAAAAGTTGATAATGTTTGGATGAGCAAATTTTTTAAATTGATTTTATTTTAAAAAAAATAGTAAAAACTGACCCACCATGTATCTGAAATTAAGTTATTTATATTATGATAGTAATTTTGCTGTAAAAATAACGCATTATCAATTGTGTGATTAATTTTTTTTTTTGAAGTTGTGTGATTAATTAAAACTTATTATTATATGTTTATATTAGTTCAATTATGTTATATTGTTTAATTTCGTTTTTTTTATATATTTCTGTTACTTATGTGTTGTAGGAATTTTATTTGCCAAACTCATAAAATCCAATAGTCTAAAATATTACAGATATTTTATGATTTCCTACTCATATTTTGTGAGCTTTGAATCCTAATTTTAAATTGACAACCTAACTGAAACCTAATCACCCTCTTATGTTTTCTTTTTAGAAAACCTTGATAGAGGCTACTATAGGAGTAAATGGTGTTTACATCTCTATTAGCAGGCTTCTAAATTTTTTAGCCTAGAAATGTAAATTCTACTGTAAAATATTCTATATAATTATTAGTAAACCAAAAAATTCACAATATAAGTCGATGGCGCGAAGTGTCGTGGCATCGAAATTGTCGAGTAATGAATTATGTATTTGACAAAAATTGGCAATTCATTGTTGGGCTTGGCATTTTTTTATCCAAATAAGGAAAGTACGGTCTCACACCATTGCAATCCATCCTTGGGCTGGAATATTTTATCCAAATAAGGAAAGTGTGGTCTCATACCATTGGGGTCTGTCGGCTTTAGAAATGTAAATCCAAATTGTATTTTTACCTGAAACTGGAATATATTAAGCCATATTACTTTTTTTTTTTTGACAAAAATCCTAATTACTGCTCTAAAGAACGGTTTCAAAAATATCAATTATTAACGGTGATTTTCTCCTTTTTTCAGATATTTTATATTCGGTTTTCAGGTGATAGTTGAGCACGAGAAAACTTCTATAAATTTGTATAAGTTTTTCACTTTTTTGTACAATTGTATAAACCGCGAAGTCCTGTAAAAAAATTAAATTCTTACATTTTTTTTAACACATTTGGAGGAGATAATGCGTCATAATATTGATATATGCAAGTCCGGAATAATTTTTTTTCGAACAATTTGTACTGTTTCTAAATCAAGAAAAGAAAAGTTCCATATTTGTCTGTATGCACGTATGTTTAACCTTATATTAAATCAGTGGAGTCTGCAAATTGAAGTCAAAACTCAAAAATAATTTCTTTTAGCAAATTTAAATGAGAAAATAATTAATAACAATGAAGATATTTTGGTCCTCGACTTATATATCCATCAAGCACAAAATTTACAAATTAACTCCATTCTGATTGTTAATTAATTTAAAAGAACATAAATTTCCTAATGGCATGACATACATCATTTTTATTCTCATTTTACCATGAAAAAGAACGAATGAATTTTGCATCAGTATCCACGTGTAGTGAACATTCAAAAGTCTCTGGCTCTGGACCCGGCCCTGGCCAAGCCCTTCTGACACAAAGGGCCAGCCCTTAAAAAGGGCCAAGGCCAGATTTTGGAAGGGCCAGGCCACAATCTCAGTTGAAGAGAGACCTAGAGAGGCCAGGTTTTGAAAGGGCTAGGGCCTAGAGAGGCCAGGCTTTGGAAGGGCTAGGGCCTAGAGAGGCCAGGCTTTGGAAGGGCCAGAGCCTTGAGAGGCCAAGCTTAGGAAGGGCCTAAGGCCTAGAAAGACCGAAGTTATGAATAATCAAGTACAATCTCAAGTGAAAGGTAAGATCCTATCTGATCTAATGTAAATTGAACAGATCATTTTAAATAATATTTAAATTTCTGAACATGGTGCTAAGACAAGTTAAAAATATTTACATATTTCTCATCTTTTACGTTACATTATTTCATACATTCGTAATTTTAATTTATTTTAATTCATTAATACGTTAACAAAAACTATTTTTTTTACTTTTTCTATGTTATTATAATATAACCGGTCTTAAACACAAATTGAAGATGAAAAAAAATAAAAAATATTATATATAATGAAAAATAAATGTGTACAATTATATTTAAATAATTTATTGCATTTTTATTATCTTCTATAAATAAAAATTGCTTATTTTAAATATAGTTTAAATAAATATTTAAAGAAATATATTGTCTGTCCATTAGCCCTTGAAGTCTTTCAGGCCCTTCAAGCCCGGCCTCTCTAAATCCGAAGGGCCTAATAGGGCCAAGCTCAATCTTCATATTTAAGCCATTATAATTCCAATCTTTCCAAAAGCCTCTCTAAGTCTGGCCCGGTTCAACAATTGAATAGGTTCTTTTAGACCCGGCCTCCCGAGAGCCCGACCCGACTCTGGAAACGTTCACTATCCACGTGAATTTCACGCGCTACATCGATTCTACACCTAACAACTTTTTTTCTTTTTTTTGCGGCAAATCCTACACCTAACTGTTAATGTTACAGTACTCAGTACGTACTCACACAAGCAAACAAAACATACAAACAGAGACGAGGGACCCATAAAAAACCAACCCAACCGTACTAAAAAAACCACGGAATTAAATCATCCGGTTCATCTCCTTCTGAACCGGAGGTCTGAGAAAGCACCTCTACAGCAGTGGGTCCCAAAGCGATCCCTGTGTCCAGTCCTCCACCTCAGCAACATCACTTGTACTCCACGCTGGTGGGACCAGAAGCAAAGCCTGTGCCAACTCAGTCCAGAGCTTGGGCGAGTCCAACTCTAACTCATCATGTCCAAACCCCCATTCTGGCCCGAAGTGATCCATGTTGGTCTCGACTAGGTCAGGCGATCCAATGGGGCAAGAGAAAACCATGTCCGGTTTAAACCGGACAAGCGTCGCAGCCTCATGCGCAGCCGACCTTATGTCACCGGCATTTGAGCTGGCTGGCCGTGGTAGGCTTCCGATCAGCTCAGGAAAATTGAGGCGAGCTTCTCTTCCCTTTAGACGTAACTCAGCCACATCATGTGCCACCGCGGCCATCTCTGCTGACTCGAAACTTCCAAGCCAGATACGGGTCTTCTTACCGGGTTCGCGAATCTCGGAGACCCACTTTCCCCACTTCCTCTTTCTCACACCTCTATATTGGCTGCTGTTGTCAGTTAGGTTTTGCACTTCCATTGTTGAAGTGCAAGTTTGTATCTATCTAATAAATGTGAGTTCTTTATTATTATGGATAGCTAGCTAGTATTTAGGAGGGAAAAGGATATGGGAAATGATTGACAAGAAGTGAGGTTTTAGGGTGTGTATATATAGCAACTGAATGAACAAAGACGCACTGACACGTGGCGAGTGAAGAACAAACATTTAGGAGGTTTCCAGGCAGCTACTTACGGGTTATGAGGGTCATGAGATTACACGAGAGTAAAAGTACTGGATAGTTTATTATGAGAGTGACACATAAGGGGGTTCATGCAATCAAGCCATATTTGGACTTGGTGTACGCTTAACTTAAAGCTTCACGCCCATCTATCGTTTTTTATTGAACATGATAAATGTATATATATTATTTGAGAGTGTCTAAAATATCTTTACTATACTTTGGTTTAATTTTAGTAATAATAAATTTATAATTGATTATTCAAAAAATAAAGTTATAATTGAAGTGAGAAAAGTTTAAACATTTATTGTTATGTATATAATTTATTCTATGCGAATATACACTTTAGTATCATTTTTGGATTTATCATGACATGAACGATTTTTAAGTTATTTTGATTTTTTTTCACTTTAGAATCAACAACTCTTTACGTATCACCAAACGATAGTACTCAAATCTACTTAAATGATTCATTATATAATTTCAAATATATATCCAACAAAATATCTATTAATTTATTCCTTTTATTCAATGACCAATCTTATCTGAATTTATTTGAGAAAATCAAGATTGTTAAGATAATTGATTATCAAAATAATTCCTCCTAGCTAACAATTAGTCAGAAGTATTTTTTAAAAAAAAATATATATTAATATAGTATTATCTTGTTTCTCTTGGCTATATATATAAGCTAACTAAGCTATAAACATGTTTCAATGTAAGATAAATTTCTTCCTTAATAATTCATCAAATAAATAATATTTTGCATTTCTATTTTTCATGGTGCACATAATTAGTGAGAAATTCATTCATACATGGTATAACTGTTATTATTAATTTGTTAGACTTAAATTACATTGGGCCTAAAAATCTCTAAATAAATTAGGTATTTTTTAACTAAATTATTAATAAATAAGTTCAAATTGGTTGCGGTCATTTGCTAAAACAGAACACTCTTTGAAATCATTTTGTGCATGTTCAAATTATTAGGCTTTAATTAATTGCTGAAAAAATGGGAAGAGGGACAATAATTTTCTTTACTTTTGCCACTGAGAAACAGCTCATACAAGAACTAATATATCTGATTTCTACAGCAAACCCAAAAATAATATAAATATTGCATGATAAAAAATTGGAGTTAAAATTATGATGAAATATTTAATTAAAAGACATTGTTAGCTAAATAATTACCTAAATTCTCAGAAATTTATTATTTATTTATTTATTTATTTTGTCAAGATTCAATGATAGACCGAGTTTATAGGTCATGGAGAATAAATGCGGAGGGAAGATATCCGGATGTGTGTTGCATCAGAGAGGACAAGAAGTTGCTGTACTGAGTTGTGAGGACACAGCTGGATTTATCCGCTTATAATTGCTTGGGAAAGAGAATTGATTTCATTTATGCTGGCATCTTTTCGGTACAAAAGAGTGGAAAACCGAAAACAGGACAGATATTTTGATCCGGAATTGAATCAAGACTCAGTCAAATTTGTCCTCATTCATCTTTTTTTTTTCTTTTTTTCTTTTTTTTTTTTTGAAGTGGCTCATTCATCTTTTTCAAACTTTACAATTGATTTTAACTAAAAAAATAATAGAGAAGAAAATAGTATAACGACTGAAACTTCGTCAATATATTATTATTATAATAATTATGACAACTGTTTAGTATGATTTTGTAATGTAAAGATGATGCATGTCATATGGAGACAGGCTATAATGTTTTGGAATTGTATCTTGAGATAAATCGATCAATCCAAGGTACTAATTTTGATCTAAATTTGAAAAATCACATTTAAATTTTATTTTATTATTTTCATCATAAAAATATAATTTAGATTTTTTTTAAATATATTTGAAATTCAAATTTTGAGATATGAATTCTCTGCAAGATACCTCAGTCCGTCTCCTTACATACGTTTATTTTTTATAAATAAAATGGTAACTTCCATGTAAATTATCATTCATCAAACGACTTAAGATTTAGAATAATTCATATGTAGTCAGCTTTAACAAATTATCAAATAAAAAATTAATTATAGAATTAGATGTACCTGACAACAAAGTTATTAAAATACTTTTATTTAATTTATAAAAATTATATAATATGAAACTCAAAGACTCAAATTTGAAAACAAAATTTCGGCAGTGTTTCGGTTCCATTCCACGTGACCGAAACACGCAACAACAAGTCCACATACTTTTTGACCGAAATGGCAGGTGTTGAGAAATAATAGAGAGAGAGGCGGGCGCTGTCACAATCACACGCACGGCTGGATTCCAATAAGGACGTCAGGTTTAGTGGGGACTTGAACAAAAAAATTGAGCTGAGAGAGAAAATTGGGGAGCTGAATCTCGCTGTTTCGGTGGTTCGTGCTTGGGCGCCACGTGTCAATAGACCGTAGCACGGATGTAATCTCCATTTCCGTACGCTCTTTGTGAGAACCTCCATTAATGGTTGGTGGGCCTGGTTTTCTATCTTCTCCATTTTCTATTCCTAAGACGTTTTTTTGAGAACATAGAACATAGAATTGTTTCGTAATGAAAAATTGAGAAACTGAGTCAAATATGTCTGTTGAGAGTTTTCGCATGAGAACAAACGATAGTAATGAATATAAACCAAAACTGGAACAAAAATATTAGAGTTGATATTCTTATAACGAGGAAATGAATAACTGCAGTGGCAGATAAAAAAAAAAAAAAAAAGCTGGCAAAGGTCTGTATCCCTGATAACTTAATTTTTCCATTATATACTTTGTTTTACTAGGTTAAATTAATAAATTTTCTTTATAGGCCTTCCTAGATCCAAACCCAAAATAATCTTGGTCCCCACATTTTCTATGTTTGGCTCTGGTGGAAATAAGTTATAAATTTAAGCATGTAAAAAAAAATTTTTTTTTTTTTATTAATAGTTCAATTTTGTAATTCAAAATGACAAAACTCAACAGCTTATATTGTGATTCAATGTCAGAAAATTAAATTAAGAAATATGATATTAAAACAAGAAGTTCAATAACTATAAACCCAACATGCCCAAAAATAATGATTGGTTTATTGGTTATGTTTAATTCCTTACATTAATCTTTCATCTCTTGATATTGTATCAGTGAACTCTAAATTTTATAAAACACGGTAGATGGTTCAAATTAAACATATATTAAAGTTAGCAATTTATAAATGGAGGGAACCAAAGTTGCGTCTAAAATGGTGCTAAAAAAAATCTTGGCCATTGGATGTTCTAAATCTGGACCATCTATTATTGTGTTTTATGTTGGATAAACATGTTCTTCAATTGTGTGGACATTTCAATTTTTGTAATTATGTAATGGTGTATGGTATTTAATTAATACCAGGTTTAGTTAGATATTGTGTGTGAAATTGTTAAAATTAGTTTTGTTTTAAGATGTGCATGGTCTATGGTAGACCAATTAAATTTTCTAAATGTTATAAATTTTGTGTAGAGATAGTGTTTAATTTATTTGTATGCTCCATGTTCATTAACATATTAATCTGGGCTAAAAATTACAAATGAAATGGAGATGTTTCATAGTATTGCACTGGCCATAATTAATAGCCGACCATTATCCATTAGAGTTTTAAATATTTTTCCTTCTTTTTTCAACCGCCATAGTTTGTTATGAATAATTCAACCGCCATACTTTGTTATAAATAAAAAAAATTGTGTGCTTCGATATTCACACATTTCCCATCCACAATAAAGAAAATTTCTCATCCGCAATAAAAAGACAGTCAAGAAATTAATATGATAATTAAATGCAAATAAATGGAACGAAACTTGTATTTTAGATCTCAAAATGAAGATAATATATATTGGTTAAAAATATAATATATTCAAATTTTGGAGCGTCACAATATTCAACTAAAATATTTTTTCGTCTTTATTCTTCATACATCATTCTAATATTACTTGATAAAAAAATACATCACCCAATACATATTATTTATTTGTCAAAATTCCTTTTCTCTAAAACCAAACTTGATGTTTTTTAATTTTTTTTAAAAATTATTGACTTTCTTTAAATCAACTACATAATCAATAATAATATAATACACACCTACTAAAATAAAATAAAACTCATCAAATTATTAAAAATACCAACATCAATATTAAAAACTAACTTCCATCAATTATTTTTTTAAAATTGAGTTATGAATTGCCTACGGGCTTTCATGTTTCAAAAAAAAAAATTGAGTTATGAATACCTAGATTATGGTTGTGGCAGAGCCGCAACTATGCATCTAGTTTATTTTTAATATCTTTGAATTTAAATTATTCGCGAAACAAAAAGGCATGTGTCATAAAAAAAAAACTAAATTTAGAAGTTTGACCATTCATTAAAAAAAAAAAAAACAGTTGTTGGGGTGGTAAGACGTCGCGCTTCCCTCCGTGAAATCACGAGTTCGACCCCCACTGATCCCATTTTAATTCTTTCTTTGTTAGAGTTATGTCCTAGAAGTCAACAGTTTAATGACTTAAATATTAGTTTATGTTATTGATGATATTTAATTATTTGTTCCCAGAGTTTATTATTGACAGATCATTCAGGTTGAGGATCTGAATTGTAGATCTCTGTTGATCATTCATTAGAATGACAATAATAAATCTAAACTGTCCATAATTTTGATAATTAACAAGGAACATTAATTATCATATAAGATTAGTATGCAAGTTAAGTGATGATTAAGTTCTACAAATCATAGGTAAGGAGTTACCAACTTAATTGTATATGTGTATGTTATCGGAACATAGTACATGACATGACCCAATGAAATAAATATATGGATTGTGTTATGTGTCATTATTTATTTCATATGAGTTTGATTCTAAGTTTGAGATGTTCAACTTTTCCACACGAGGATAGGTTCTATAAATATCGTCTAAAGTTGATTCCTGATAAAGGCTGCTATACGGACTTTATTTATGTTCTCTTGAATTGTGCGAGAAAAAATTGTTCATCAAGAAAATCGTATGTTCCTCATTAGTATACCTAGTGAGTGATGATATCTTTTGGACGCCCCTTAATAGAGTTGGATCGTATGCATGCAAACTAGACGATCATCTCTAAGATCAAGAAATGTATAATCTACAAGAATGACACATTCTTATCTTAGATTATACAATGATATCATGTGACATAAGAATCAAAATAAGAAAATACTTTATTTCTCATGCAAGATTGAAATACTGTAGTTGTACAATATTTATTTATGTTAATTGGAAATCATAACGTGTTGCTAGATACCGCTTATGATTATTGGAATTAAATAATGATTTAATTTCCATGGCCAACATAACATAAATTCTCGAGGGTCACACGAATAAAAGCTCTTAACCAACGGTGCATTATAATTAGTTTATTTGCATTGGAGAATGCAAAATATGATAAGTTGATTAATTAATTATATACCGTTGTAAACCGTTATAATTAATTATATCAAAAGAATCATATGAAACTAATTAATGCAAAGTCTAATCCTATAATAATTATCAAAATAGTTGATAATTAATTTTGCTCGACGCAATTAATATAATTGTGAGAATTATATTAATGTAATTGTACTATATGATTATATATATTATATGGGCCTTATTTGATGCATAAACTAGAGAGAAAAATGAAATATGGCACTTGAGATTTTTGGCCCCATAATTTTGGACGAATTTTGAGGAGGATTTAGCTCATTTTTCTCATGTCAAAAGTTGCTTGGAAGATGGATTAGTTGACTAGTCAATATGACTTGTAGAATGGGTCATAGCTTTATTATAAATATACCTCTCATTTGGATGAGAGGAGGTTATACAAACTACCTCCTTCTATTTCTTCATAGCTGTCATATTTTTGTTGCTCTCTTGCATCAAGTTAAGAGCTCATGTGTTGAGCATTAGCTACCTCTACTAAATATCGATTTAGAAGAGAAAGATGAAGCTTTAGATTAGGCGATTTCACTCGTTTTGCTAGCACGAAATCGAGTGAAGTTGGTTAATCTTTTGTGGACCTAAAAAAGAAAAAGAAGGGGATGAGACGAGCACGCCATCGATTCCTAATGTCTTGGATCGAGCCTTGCGAATGCGATTTCGCGAGAGATAAAAACCCTCCTACTCTTCTCGCTTGTTTGATGTGGTGGATGGCTTATGCACTAGATTCGTGTTGTTTGATAGTTAATTAAGTTAATTAGTAATTAAAATTAAAAATTGAGCAATTTCTAACATTCTTTTCTAGCCTATCTAACTTGTTTGGGACAAAAGACTTAGTTGTTGTTGTTGTTTGCATATTCATTAAAAAGAAAATTATTACATTCCATCATTCACAAAAAAATAAACACGAAAGGCTTGTGAGGAGAAAAATTGACAATTTTGGTCACAAAATTTATAACCTTATTCTTGCTGCTAATGAGAAATTTCTAGTGGAGCATTGTCGATAGGGTTGGTGCCAAAAAAATTTTAACCTTATTCTTGCTGCTAATGAGAAATTTTTGTGACCAACCGTATCGACAATTAATGCTCCATGCGGTGAAAAATTGTTAGCAGTAAAAATTTTAACATAAAAGGGTTGGTCACAAAACTTATATATGTTATGAAATATTTCTAGTGACCAACCCTTTTATGAAAATTGAAAGTATGTGAGAAGGGGACCGAAATCCATATGGAATTTAAAATATATTGACAGCAATGAGTACTTTTGGTTGTTTTTATTGCACAAATATTATGAAAAAGTTGCTAAAGATTTGCATTTATAAGTTCATTTATTTCGAAGTTAAAGACCAAACAAAATATTAAAGCGTTGCTCAAAATGTAGTACTCTTTTAATTTTCTTATTTATAAGAAATGAAGTGTAATGGTAATTGTAGCTTTGAAGTTATAAATTAGTAATATTTGAAGAAATTAGTCTAAATTAATGAAGAAAGAAACCTCATGTTTAGTACAGATCGTTAGATGCCTTGTCCCTTAATGAAAAGGTTCCGTTTAAATTCCTCCGAGAAATATTCAAAATATATTGACGTTTATGAAAAAAGATTCAATAACGAACTTAAGAGAATTTATAGAATGTTGTTTACTTAGTAATAGATTTATTTGCATGGAAAAATAAAAAAATTAAAATTTGAAGAAAAATACTGCAAATTCTGTTGTTCAATGAGTGGATGATGGGCAAATTTTCGTAAATCGAACTAGCACGTAACTTGTTTATTTTTATTTTATAATTTTATTTTCAGAGTCGACAGCTACTTGATTACTTTTTCTGATATAAGAAACATTGTTATATTTTTTAAAACAGTATACTAAATTGATGACCAACTTACCATTTAAATGACACTTTAAAGAAAGGATATGATACACTTACAACAACACATATTTAAAACCACAACAACCAATGACATAACTATCAAAATTACCAAAAAAAAAAAAAAAATCTTTGTAATAGTTTATATTATTTATAGTTTGTACATACATAATTAAAAAAAAAATCAACATATCATCCATAAAACCGTTAGGAAAATAACGGTTTAATTTTAT
Source organism: Rhynchospora breviuscula (assembly GCA_027562975.1). Lineage (NCBI taxonomy): Eukaryota > Viridiplantae > Streptophyta > Magnoliopsida > Poales > Cyperaceae > Rhynchospora > Rhynchospora breviuscula. Next base: position 25,277,706 of record CM050402.1, read on the forward strand.
TGAACTTAATCGATGACCAACGCACAACTCTTAAATACATCAAATTTGACACACAACATATCTAATTTATAAAAGATATATCAATAATTTAATAATTATTTTATATGTTGCACATTGTCAAATTAAAAAAAATGAAAAATAAATTTCTTCCCGTAATGAAATGATCCGCATAACCATGCTGAGGTGTTCTTTTTTCATTATTATCCCCCTGCTTGATATACCCATGACTTCTGTGTCCTTAGGGGGGCTGTAGAGAAATCGGAAGCGGGCCCAGGACAAACCCCGAATTTGGATGTTGGTCGGATCTCAGTTTGGTTGCACGAATCTCAAAGTCCACAACAAGGAAAAACGCGGCATCTTGAAGTATATTTGGAATGGGTCCCAGAGATCAAACTAAAGTATGGATTGGAGATCTTCACAATTATGAATAGAGAATGGGGGCATAGGGTCTGCGGGGATGTTTGGTGATGCATCCCTTTGAACAAAACTCTTGCATAGTCTTTTCTTAGGTATCTATCATGATGTGACTATGTTATTGTAGTTTTCAAATTGTGATTTAGCTACAACAAATTTTTTTTTTTTTCTTTACTTCATTGTCTTGGAACAATTTACATAAGCTAGCTTGCACTCTACCTACGTGCGACAAGCCGTTTATGAAGAGAAAAAGGAAAAGAATTTATAAAACAACCATTCACCCCCATTTTTTTTTATTATGTTTCTAGAGTGATTAAAACTCAGGCTCAAAAAATAAATTTTGATCCAAAATTTTTCCATCAAATTATAAACTGTAATATTTTTTGAATAAATCATACTGTAATATTGAATAACTATATAAGATTTTTTTTATTTACTATATAATATACCATAACATATCTAAATATGTATTATTTATTTATTTGTCTTCTTAAACTAAAAGTATAAATTGTTTTTGTCGCTCTAAATTGCGAGGTAAAACCTTGGAGCATTAAAAGTATCCGTCATATAGATTTGATTTATTTTTATCAATATTTCATTACAACAAAATACAAGTGAATTTAAGATGGATATATGTTTGAAAAAGAGGTTGCAATGCCCACCATTTGGTTGCCCCCAAATACCCCAAACTAAAATTTTTATTATTTTTAAAAATATAAAATTCAAATGTCGGATTCAAAAATATTGATCTTGTTCAATTTAACAATAGTTGAATTTTCATATAAGTTTTGTAAAACTTGAAATTTGTTTGACACTTGATACATAGATAAAATAATGAACGAATCTAATTAAATATGATAAATTAATTCTAACATGTTTATATTTTATCCTCTTGATCAAGTTTCGTATAAACTCCTAAATTTATAACTTGTAAGAAAATGCATCGCTCATTGTATTGAATAAGATCAACGGCTTAAATTCAAAGTTTAAATTTTATATTTAAAAAAAATATATATATATTTTTGGGATATTTAAAGGTAGTCAAATTGTGAGCATTTGAACCGTTTAAAAGAGCGAGGAATAACAATCGCTTACTTAACTTAGCAACTATTTTGAAAATAACATTATTCTGTTAATCCGTCTGAAACCGAGCTAGCATTGTTCTCGCTATTTCGGCTCTTCCTTCGTTCAAAGACTTAATTATGAGGATTGCCAATCCGCAAAAGAGGGCATGGCCGCATGGGCATCTCCATTAGTTTATTAAACTAGAGAGGAGGAAGGTACGATTGAATAAGCTGGGCCTGGAGACAGCTTTCCAAGGGCCCTTTATGAACTATCTTGGTACAATGCATGCATGATGAGCATTGATGGGAAAATTGATGTGCAGTTCAATCGACTGACACCAAAACTATACACAATATCAATCATTGTTCAACTAATCTTTTCTGTAACCCTCACTTAAGGGATAAAAAATTGAACAAAAAGGATGAACATTTATCAAAAGCATCTCACAAAATTTACACTATTTCTTCTATTGTGTACTCATTATTGAACCATTTTTGTTTTTTCTGACTAAGAAGGTATCACTTATTTGATCATTGATGTGTTAGATCTAGCTACCCTAGCGACGGTAAAACATGCCAAATTAAGGTAGGCCAATGCAGAGATTAACCTGGACTGGATATTAGTCACATTGATTGGATCTCTAGGTCAGGCAATCATTTGTTGAGCTTTGCATAAACTTCAATTACTGGACTTGGCGTTTTCTTTTTTTTTTTCTTTACCAGTTCTAGCTACATTATTTCCATTGGTGTGTATAGTGTAAATGTATTGATTATTTCTCAATTTTAAATTCATTTTATTTTTAAAAAGTGTATCTCTATCTTATAGAAAAGATTTCAGATAGTTTTTTTTTATTATTATGTAAATATGAAATGATTATTGTCTCACAGGATTATGTGTCCTTGGCATTGGCCCGGAGATCAGAACCTCTATTTAGAAAAAGTTTATTTTGAAAGGAAACAATTTCTACAAAAATTTAGTTACCGAATTGTAAACACAAATAAAAATTGTTTACTAATCACTAATGACAAGCATGATTATTAATAACACGATTAGTTACATGATAACTCAAACCTGACAGGTTATTTATCTAAATGCGTAACATTTTCAAATTAATCGGTTTGGATTTATATTATTCATCCGATTGATCTGGAATTAAACGAGCTCTAGATTCGGGAACAACCATATCTAGGTGATATGATAGCTTGTTTACATATATAGGTTTTGATCTGATTTCGACTCAATTTATGATTGAATAATGAATATATATGTTTTTAATTAATTTTCATCATTATAGGTTAGAAGCTAGGTACTACTATGACCACTTATTATTTTATAGGACAATCATTAATGTGGACTCGAATTTTGTGTATAGCAACAGTCATAGGCGGTCCAATCAGGTGCACAAGTGGTCAGACCAGGAGGACAGACGACCAAACTAGAGGAGATAGTCATAACATAACTACAGACAATTCAAGCGGGCAGCTTGCCTAGTGAGCGGGTTGCTTGAATTGATTTCTAGAAGTTTCAAAATTAGACAACTATTTTTGATAACCAACTCCACACACTTTCTACCACAATTCGACCGACATACCAGCATGATCTTTATCTTTGGAAGTTATTCTCAATGCCTATATAAGTGCCTAAAGTCAGATGGCTCGAGGTTCGACTTTTTGGAGAGTTCTAGATAGAAACAGACTTAGGGTTTCGAAGCTAGCTTCTTTAATTAGGCGACCCACTCAGAGATCGATCCAGGTGGGCCGCTTGTAGAGTCGACAGAGCAGAATAATTCAAGGAAAGGATTTGATTTGTTGTAATCTTTCTTAATCTTTGCTTGTATACTGCTTAATATATGATTGATACATGTACTTGTTTAACTATGAATTTGTAGAGTGGAGTAGTTAATTAGGTGCTATTGTTGTGAACCTATTTGCTTAGTTGAATATGCATGTTTAATTAGTTTTATTTTATTTCTTATATTTTATCCCTTGTGCTTGAATTGATTATTGATGCTTTGAATTGCGCTAAATAGATTTGGTATTTTTCCATCATGTGTAAGGCCAAACTTGAATGATTGGAAGTTAAACCCAACCAAACTTAGGTTACTTCAATTGTATCAAATCAATTGGACGGTTAATAATCGACATGTGAGACTTAGATCAAGAACTAGAAACGGTGAAGTATATTCCTGAGAACGAAAGTTGAGGGATGTTATTAGATCTAAGGAATAAACTTATAGGACTTACGCCAAAAAACGAAGGTTGAAACTTAGTTTTATAAGAGACGAATTGAATTAATTGATTATACTTGACATGTAACAAAAGTTAGGATTAAGGAGAGTTAATTAAGTCATTAGTCTGCACTAATATCAAATAAAACCAAGGTCATATGCAGTTTCATTGTCAGACTAGGCGGGCCGCTTGAATTATAGGCGGATTATTTGTGTCAGCCTAGAAACAAGCTGGCCGCTTGTAGTTCTGTCAACCTAGGTTTACAAGTGGGCCTCTTATGAAATTAGACGGACTGCTTGTAACAGGACTGAGTGAATACAATTAGCAATTTAAACCCCTAAGCCAAATCTGTCAAAGTCTAAACTCCAATTTTAGAACTATTAATTTAGAATTGTTTATTTTACATGCAACTGTTTTTAAAATTCATTTCAATCTCAACCCTTCTTATAAATTGTATCCAACTTGATTAATTGATTAGGATTAGAAACTTGATTAATTGAATATTTCGTCTTTGTAGTTCGACTCCAAATTACGCAACGAAGGTCGTATGCTTACGACTGAAAACTGAGCATATTTGAATATAAATATTAAAACCCAATTCAGTCACTAGGTACTCTGTTCATTCTGTTGTAGTGTTGCACTTTATGTGGTCGTTACTCTTAGTCCCTAGATTCCATTTATCTCGATTAAGATTATGAGATCCGAATATATCGATATAGACAACTATTTTAATCCCTAAACATTTTGTCGAATCAGAAAATTAAAATTATAAATATATGTTTTATACCATTTATAAAAATCATGCGTTAGATTTGATTCAATATAAAAAAAATCTATTGATCATTGACTAAATATAAATGAAACTAAAATCCTTATTGGAAAGCCAAACGACAACAAAACCTTTTGATAGCAACAAGTGTATCATTTCTAACAAAATAAAAAATCGCCCAGCCTTACATTTTCTTCCCGCACAAGATTTTAGTAAAACTTCCAATGAATGATCCCAGTAGAATGCTAATTAAATGATTATTTATATATTGGACCATAATTAAAGTCGTCCGATGAGAACAAGTTCTTGATCTAGTTGCAAAAAACAATGCACCTTCACTGAAGGTCATTGGTTCGAAACCCGACTAGAGATCCTTTGTGATATTTAATTTTGAAATAAGTTGGAAGACTTGACCCATCTTATCTTCAAAAAAAGTCGACGGGCAAATCGCAAGAACGTTACAAGTTCGAATTCTAACCGAAAGACTTTGTATGAATATATAATGTTAAAAGGTTTGATGTCATATTATCCCCAAAAAAATAATAATAATAAAACTGTCGAGAATCAGAAGGATAACTTCATACCGCATGGCATTCAATGACCGAAAAAATTAGAAATTCTAATTTGCAATTAATTAAACATAAGACGTATATCATATTATAAAATCGATCTGATCTCATGCGTGATTCACAAGCAGCCAACTAAGCAACATACTGTGGTCTGTGGAGACCAAAAAGTGGTGTGACTGGTGTCCTATCTCTATAACCAATGTTTTGAAAACCGGACCGGACCGGCCGGTTCGACAGGTTTTACCACGAACCGTAACCTAGTCCGGTCCAACCACTTCAAAAAACCGCCGATTTTCTCTGTTTGAAACAATTGAAAAAATGGGAGAAGATATTGTGATGAGCGTGAATCGATCTCTGGAACTCTTGTGAACAACACACCAGCCTAACCACCAGAACACCAACGCAACAGGGCAGCCATGGCTAGATCTTTGCAAAATCCAGGTTCAGAGAGGGATTACTTAATTTTTTTAAATTTTAATTTTAAAAATTTTATTTATAAATATGATCTAGATAGTGTAAAAGTTACCACTATAAACATGATACAATTTAATGTATATTACATAGTTTATCATGCAAGTGAATTTTTCAAATAGTTTAAAATTAATTGTTACAAATTCATGGTAAAGCTAGTTCTGATTTCTGTTACAGACTCTTGGCAGTAGTTCCTTTAACCCAAAAACAACTACTAGATTTCATCAAATTTTTAAATTATTTTTATTTATTTATTTACTTATCTCAGCCTCACATTAAATGCTGGAGAAACTTTCTTTATACGATAACGACTTTGCAAGATTAGACTGTAAAGTTCGTAGCAGAGGATTCGATTTTCTCGCACGAATCGCTGTGCTGTTTTCAACCATCATCAATTCATCCATACACAACAGTAATCAATTTTACAATTTCTGTGCCATTTATGAAGAGAAAATCTGGAAGCTACGTCTAGATTGTATTTATTACACTTGGCAAACAAAAATATCCAGGATACATGGTTTGCTAAAATATAGCGCTTAATTTAACAGAATTTTAATTATTATCATTATGAATGTTGCTTTCATTTTCTATTGAGATATATAATATTATATTATACAGATTTTCACTCCGTGGTGCCAATGTGCGATCTGGTTTTAGTTTTTTAGTAATATATTACATATTAACATAAGAAATAAAAATTTTCAATTACCACAGTAAGTTGTAAAATTAAAACTTTTTCTGAATTTGACCCTGACAAATAGTATGTTGATAAATGAAGTTATGCAAAAGAGTTAACAATCCTCTTAATTATTGTTATGTAAGCACAAGTTGCCCCAAAAGTCTCTTGACCCGTGCACATTCTTTAATCTTCGGTTTCTTCGAAGAAAGAGTGCAATCATCAATATTCGCAAACTTTTATACTATTGAAACATTTCTTAATGACAATAATACGCTTATACGCTGTGTTGGAAGGGAATCATCAAGAGGATACAGCTACCACGTGACGTATCTGATATCTTAAAAGAACAAAAAAAGGAAAACATAAATTAATAAAGCATAATGTATTAGAAAGACTAATCACTTTTGTATCACAAAAACTTTTAGGGGACCTTTTCTGTCCGGTTGGCAGATTATGTCATAGATTCTAAAGAAACTTCAGTTGCTATCTCACATTGATCAAATTATTAATTAGGAGCAAAATTGATATGAAAGGAAGAGTACTTGATTGGGGATTGTTTAGTTTACCATATTATAAGGTTCATCTTATGCTTAATACATGATGAGTTTTTTATGCAAAGAATGATCATTAGTTGCTGTATCCGTATTGAATTATTTATAAATCCTGACCACTCCTCTATACTGTCAACAAATTTGTATAAGAGTTGGAAGTTAAGCTATTAAAATGAGCTCATTATTATATAGAATAATTAAAGCTAAAAATACAAAAAGGAAAAAAATTATTTGTGAGACATTCAAACAAAAAATCTCTATAAGCACAGCAAATCTCTCTCAAATTCGATCTGAAAAAGGGGAAAAAAAAGTGGAATGAAGTTCAATATGCAATGAGAAATGTATTGCGCACTGAACTAAATTGATCCAGTTTACATGTAATTTTTTTTTGTTTGAAAATATAAAAACAATTCATAATACGTCGGAAATCAAATTCTGAAAATTGGAAATATTAGAGCCCGTTTGAAAAGACCCAAATTAGCTGATTTACCGAAAATACCCAAATACTTGGCTGTCCATAGAGAGCTTTTTATGATACTTAGTTTTGGGCCGCTCTTCGCTAAGTCGACAATTTTTAAACCAAGGCTCATTTTTGAAAGAAAAGAATCTTCGTTTGCAATGTTCTTTAAATTCACTTCAAATATTTTATTTTGGAAACAACGTTTTGAACTCTTAAGATACTTTTCTGCTATTCACACTTACAAGATATAAAAAATGAAGATACAACATTAAAACTCTCATAACTGGGCAAGAAAAAAATGCCCCAGAAAGATATTAAAATGAAGATACAACATTACAACTCTCGTAAATGAACAAGCAAAAATGCCCCAGAAAAGAAAACAGTGTACTCATTTAGTTCAGTTCCCAACCTTTCCGATAATTTTATTTTATTTTAACAAATACTGTTCGAATTAGGTGTCTCTTGATATGTTCGCATGAGTATTATCAACTTGCTTCAGCTCTGTGTTAATACATCATTATATACGTTTGAGCCTGACGACAAGACGTAGTAGAAAAGTGAAATCGACACAATCTTTATGTTGTGTTTTCTCAAAATAATTATATCAATAAAAACACAGGAATTAAGGACGCAAAGTCGCAAATTGAGATATGGTAAATCTAGCAATCTCTATAATGCATCTAACAGCAAGTAATAATCTTATAAAAACTTCAAAATGTCCATCTAATCCAGGAATATTTCCAGTAATGATTGTACTGATTACTAACCACTCAAAGAAACTTGATTGATGCGAGTAGCTTATAACGACAAAACCATTTTAGCATGCTGATTTTGGTTTAGTGTAAAATTTGAAAACTGTACATTGCGTGTTTGGATGTGGAGTGAATAAGAAATTTGAATAAGGCTTATTCATATTCCGTATTCATATTTTAGGATTTTGCTAGAATATGAATAAGCACCCGGATAAGTCTAAATTTCTTATTCATGTGTTGTTTGGTTTCACGTGAATAAGGAATTTGGAACTTACTCTTTCTTGAATCAGAGTTTTTTTTTTTTTTTCTTTTTATAAATTTGAACAAGAACAACTCCATGGACACAATGATTTTCTGGACCTATATTTTGAGTCTGGTCTTCATGATTTCTAAACATGAAGCTTGCCAGCAAAGATACAATAAACAAAACAATACCTATTAGAGGTGTGTGGCAATAATAAAAAGAAACAAGGAAAACCCTCATTTAGGAATTCCTTTACATAAGGTAATTTCAGATTTCTGTACATTTCAAGCATCACATTGTTCCCTCCTTCGAGCTAGTAAGTATAGACTTGAGACTTCAAGTCAACAAATCTTTGGGCTTCATTGTTCCTTCCTGCCTGGTTAAGAACCTCAATAACACAGTCATAATTTTCGACAGATGGCTTCAAACCATAATCCCCAACCATGCTGTTAAAAAGCCTAACCACCTCATGGTCCCAGCCAGCCTTCTTGCCAACTGCAAGGACAACATCAAAGGTATAATTATTCGGTACAAAACCATCAGATACTAACCGATCAAACAGATTCAGTGCCTCTTTCCAATGGTTATTAAGCCTGTAAGCCTCTATTATAGAGGTACATGTTAATACCCCTTGTGATTGGATTCCATCAAACACCTTGTGTGCCTTATTAAGATCACCACTCTTGCCATACATGGTAATGATTTCACTACAAACAAAATGGTTTTCTTTCATGCGCATCTTTAGAGCATATGCATGTATCTCCTTTCCCATGTTGACCTCTCCCAAACTGCCACAAACACTCAAAATTCTGCAAATTGAAATGGCATCTGGTCTCTTCTTAGCTTGTAGCATTGATCTAAATGAATCCAAGGCATGGTATAGCTTCTCATTTTTAATATATGCATCAATCAAGGCTGTCCAAGCAATCACACTCTTTGTAACAATTTGATCAAACACTTTTTGTGCATACTCAATGCTTTCAGAAGCTGCATACATGGAAATTAAACAAGTGGATATCGATACATTTGGTATGAACCATCTTTTCAAAGAATAAGCATGTATTTCTTTTCCCTGCTTAAGTGCTTTAAGCTGTGTACAAACTGGAAGAACTGTCCCAATGACAACCACATCTGGCCTTATCCCTTCCCTCTGCATCCATACAAGCGACCTTAGTGCCATGTCAAGTCGACCATTCAAGGCATAACCCGATAGAATAGAAGTCCACATTACCACATTCCTTTCTTTAACCCCATAAAAGACCTGTCTAGCAGACAAGACATCTCCACACTTGCAATACATGTCGACCAAACTTGACAGAACAAATGATAACTTATCATACGTAGTATACTTCTTCAATGCAAAGCAATGAACCTCACGGCCAAAATTTAGGTTAGAAATGTCAGCAACTACTGATAAAAGTGAGGATAGCAGAACTGAGTTGGGCTCTATCTCATCTTGTACCATCCACCGAAAGTACTTAAGGGCTTCCCATTTCAATCCCTTATGTGCAAAACCCGAAATAACAGTGCACCACAATACCACATCTCTCTCAGGAATTTCGTCGAACAACTTCATGGCATCCCGTCTTTTCCCACATTTGAAATACATGTCTATCAAACAAGTATGTAACATTACTGGGTAGCCCATAAAGGCATTCTTCATAAGCAGTGCATGTGCTTGCATGCCCAATCGAGGAGCCGGCGACCCAGCAAAACTCTTGATCAACCAACTCATAGTATACTCATTAAAATCAACACCGGCCTCTCGCATGCGGGAGAACACCTCAACCGGGGAGTGGTCCCACCTGGGCCCACTCCTCACACTACTCTTCATCATCGCATTCCACGCATAGAAATTTTTTACCTCATTCTTGGAAAGTAGCTCAAATGCGTCATCATGGGCACCACAAGAGAAGTACATATACACCAACTTCGCAAGGACATATTCGTTCGACTCAAGCCCATTGATCCTGACATGAACATGGATCTGACGGCCGAAGAAAAGAGATTTCCGATTGGCGCAAGCGACGAGGAGAGCGGAGAGAGTGGTGGCGTTGACAGGGATACCTTGTTGCTCCAAATAGTCAAGAACAGTGAGAGCTTCGCGGAGGCGGTTTTCACGAGCGAGGGTTTGAAGGGTTCGATTGATGATGTGAGGGTTTTTGGTGTGCAAGGGGAGGGATTGAGGGAACACGTGGCGGATTGAGGTTGAGGTTGAGAGAGCTGAGGTTGTGAGTTTGTTGAAGGATTTGGTAGGAGAAGGGAGAGGTGGTGAGAGGGTTTTGGAGGGGAAGAAAAGTGTGGGGAGAGAGGAGCTGAGGAGGGTTTTGGCCTCCATGGTATTGGTAAGGGTTTGGAGTTAGTAGGGGTTATCCCGTTGGGAATGAGATAAGAGTCGATATCCGGAGATTCGGGAACGTTTTTTTTTTTTTTTTTTGATTGAAGAGATTCGGGAACGTTGGATTCGAAGTTAACGGATTGTATTTGTAGGTGAAACGGGAGAGAATCGATGCAAATTGTAAGAGGATGAATTTTACTCTCGTGCGAGTAACGACTTGCCATTGTTCTAATTAATGTTGCAGCTCAATTTTCTTTTTAGTGTACAACTAATTTAATTTAACTAATTTACAAGTCTCTTTATATTTCTAATTGAAAAACATGTCTTGGTACTTAGAATTTTTTTTTCCTAGTTAAAGGATCGACTTCAAGCAAAACAAATTAAAATAAAAATAATCCAAAAGCCGATATACTTTCATTTAAGTTTGAGGTTATTTTATTATTATTATTCCTTTTTGCATTTTGAAAAGTTAAAGACCAATTTGGTGCAAATGAAAATCTATGAACTAAGTTCGTTTTTCAAATAACTAAAGACCAAAATTTGAAAAATTTTACTAATACTTTATATGAACTAATTAAATCTAAATTTGTCCTTACTTTTAATTATTCAAATATAAAAATTTAACTAAATTAATTGTATCGAATTGATGCATAGAAAATATATATAAGCTAACATTACATTTTATTCAATAGTTTGTATGCCATTTATTAGCACAAAAAATATTATAACTTAAATTTGACAATATAGGAATATAATAATTTACTCTTTTTGTCCAATTAAAAATAATAGAATAAACAAAATATTCCGATAAATTTACACTATGTCTGGTTCGATGGTAGAGAGTGGAAAGTAAAAGAAAATATGAAGAGGAAAGGAAAGGGATATGATGGAAAGTAAAATAATTTTGCATTTCTTGTTTCGATGAATAACGATGGAGAAGAAAATATAAATTTCTTTTTTTTTTGTCAATCCATCTATGTAATTTCTCTTTTTCTCTATTCTCCGCCAATTTGGAGGGGAATGAATTTGAATATAAAAGAAAAATTTGGAAGGAATTTTTTCTGCTCGTGAAAAATAATTCCCTTCTCTATTTCCTTCCTTCCAAACACAAAAAAAATTACAAATTTTCACCTCCCAATCTCATTCCAATTAAAATATTTTAATTAATAACATATTACAAATCTTGATTCCATCTTTATTTAGAAAATGTTTATAGTTTTTTTCCCGATTTTTGGGTACATTAGAATTTGGAAAAACAATAATCCCAGAAGATCTAACGTCCCCGGTTCCAACTTTCAATTTATTCCCCGTTAACGAGGTTTCAAATGGACAGAAGGCTATATATGTGTCAATCTACTACCCTGTAACTTTTTTCCCTCTCTCTTATTATCTCCATTTTGTGGCTATGCCTTCTCCTCTCAACTTCCCTCTGAGACCACCCCCTTCCCTACTCCTCTCTCCTTCCCTTGGCCTTTGCGTCTCCTCTTTCCATGGCCACCACTGCTCTTACAAAATCCTTACTCTTCCCATCTGCACCCCGGCCCCGACACACAAACCGGCTTTATCTGCGCTCGGTGTACCGCCAAGTCTCTCAAGGCCCCTTCCGGAACATCTCATGTAAGGCAGCTGAGGTGTCAAAGGTGGAGGAAGAGGAGCCCAAGGCAGTGCCGGAGGTGGGACCTCCTGTTAGTGGGGGTAGTGGAGGGGAGAACTGGGTCCCGGTTGTCCCATTGGCTGCTCTCCCAAAGGGAGAGAGGCGGGTCATTATGCAGGATGGAGAGACAGTGTTGCTTTTGTGGTACAAAGATCAGGTTTATGCAATTGAGAACCGATCTCCGGCTGAAGGGGCTTATAGTGAAGGCCTTCTCAATGCCAAGCTTACTCAGGTTCTTCTCACTTCTTTTTGGTTTTTAAACATTTTTTGTTAGTGCCCTTAAAGTTTTGTGAATGGTATGTTAGTGGACGACTACGATTCAACTAAAAACCTCATGCATCCCAAATTAGTATTCAACCTGAAATTTTCCTAAATTAATGTGCACTATATACTTAAAACCCTCAAATGAACTCCAATTTAACCTCAGTGCTCGTTGACGGGTGTAATCAAGCAATGATGGTGCCAAGAAAAGACCACAAACCATACTAAAATTGAGTTACAGCAGCAGTCTATTTGGTATCTGTATAGCATATGGTACATACATGCTTGTAAAGCATTGACCAGCATTATATCTATTTTCAGAGTGCCTATTCTTTTGTCCTCAAAAACAGCATTAAGTTCCTACCAAAAGAAATATAACAGTTCCAATTATATTTCTAGGATGGATGCATAGTTTGCCCCACCACCGACAGCACATTCGATCTGCAAACGGGAGAGATAAAGGAGTGGTATCCAAAGAACCCAGTTTTGAGAATCCTGACACCAGCTCTAAGGAAATTGTTCGTATACCCAGTCAAAACAGATATGGAGAACATCTATATTAGTATGAAGGGGGGTGCGGCTACAAATGGTGCCTCTGCTGAGATTATCTTTAGCGGGAGGGCCCAGCCTGGTGTCACTGCTTCTGATGTCAACATCGAAGAGGTCTGCCTACCCCTCTCTCCTCTTGTTATTTGTAAATTGTAACACAATATTGTCATAATCAACTAGCCAGCATGTCTTTTTAACCATTTATTCTCTTTACTGGTAATCTGGTATAAAATTCATTTTGATCGAGTGTACTCTTCCACGTGATAAGGCCTCTTAACGAAACAAGAGTGTTGGTATTTGCATTTTGGTATGATTCAATAGGGACATTGATTTATTGTAAGTTGTTGTAGAAAAGATAGGAGAACCATATAGAGGCAATCATACTAATAATAGCGCAGTTTGAGTTCCATTACTGTGAGTCCTTGTAGTTACCGAGATATCAAATATTTATAGGAAAAACAATATTGACAAATGAAAGATTTTCTTGGTCCTAGGTCTGGATGGTGGTCGATGAGGATTTTGAAGGATTTGGATTTAGCAGCAAAGTTGAAGTAATTAATGGAAAAACAGCCATTATTGGCTTTCTACTTTTGATAGATTTTGAGCTTCTGACTGGAAAAGGACTTCTCAAGGGAACTGGTTTCTTGGACTTCATCTATGCTGCTTCACAAGCTTTTGGCTCCTTCTAGAACTGTTATATTGCTCTTTCGTCCTGGTGCAGATGGAAGTTGCTTATAGGTACAGTTTCTTATACTCTAAAGGATCAAAGCACTTTCGCTGCTTTTCATTCACTATCAGAGCCAATTCCAATAAGTACATGCAGGTACTGTCCAATCTGTAAAAAACACCTTTTACCAACTGATACATGTATATGTCCAATTAAACTGGAATGATTTGGCACTGTATCTATACCAGACGTACTGGATGTGATTATATCCGAGATATTTACTTTGTCGTAAGAAATAATACCTTTACCTGTTTTTAGTACCAATTTTAGTCATGGATGAAATCATTTTGTGCTTTCCACCTCATTTGTTTTGGCTATTTTGAGTTTTCTGACCAGAATGAACTGGTACCCATTTAATCTCAGTTGGAATTTTGGCTTAACTCTGAATTTGTGCAGAATAATTTTATTGATTCATTGCCACAATTCTCAGCTTGAACAGTTTGAAGTGCAAAATTTCAAGGATCAAATTAGAAGAGCTATCATCTCCTTTTGGACCTAGATTCCTCTATTTTTCTTACTTATTTTCCCAATTATTCTATGTTAGATTGATCCTAACTGCGTCGATGCATTAATTTTCATGTAAATTTTGTAAAACACATGAAAGTCTGTCAATAACAATGCAGTTTACCTTTTTGACTCTCCAAAGGAAGAGTAATTGTCACAGTACCAGAAGCAATGATCTCTAATTGCAACAAATCAATTATACTAGTGGTGCTGTCGCGCGTTGTGCGACCTATTTTTTTGATAATTTTTTTCTAGATCTTATTGTCTCAATTTTTTTTTTTTCCAGATCTTATTGCCGTAAAGAACAAAGATCTAAAAATAAAATCATGATTTAAAATATTCCAACATAACAATAATCAGTTCTTTTACCTCTACTAAGCACAACCAGAGAATGTAAATAATATTAGAACTCGAAATAATTAAATATGACAAATTACGCTTAGATTTTGATGTTCAAAGGACTCGGAATAAAACTATGGTCGAAAGTTCAAAGAACTTAAAAAAATCAAAGTCACATTTTACCTCTTCGACCTTCATGACCTGAGAATACATATGCACCAGCGTTACTGAAAAATGAAAAATCATTATCGAAAGTGTTCTACCAGCGGTACATCAGGGATAGCCAAGACAAACACCCACCAAATTTTACTTGTATGATACCAATGATGGGTACCAAATTCGGATTTGATATTACAGAAGTTTGCCATGAGGTTGCTTGATAAAAAAAAGGACAGAAAGATCATAAAATTAACTTAAAATAGTAAAAAAGAAGTATACCTCGAATACTTAATTTTTTAATCAGGAAGAAAACAATAGAAGAGAAAATCATATGGAACAATGTAAGAGCCACTGGATATGGGAAATTGATATCCTTTCATGACACTACCCACTACAATAGATAAAACTATACGTACGGGGCAGAAATTAAGAAAAAAATAATAAAGGAACTTATCGATTAAGCACTGATAATAGAGATAAAAATATCAACTATGAATCAGTCTCTGAACTTTACTGTCTTTTGACTAATGCAAATTGGTAAATAGTCCCAATTGTATATTGCTTCCCACATATGAAAAAATTCGTAAAATAAACAGCAGCTTTTACTATTATTGGATACACAACAATACATGACATCAGATCAATCATAAAAGTAAAGACAATTCTGTCTAAGTTTGAAATTTTGCTGCTCTTTTCTGACAATTACAGTATCAACCACAGAATCAATTGTCAAAATTCCACAGCATGGACTAATTCACAAATTATTAAGAGCTAAGCAAGGAGAAAGAATGGGTGAGAGAGTGACAGAGGAGGGACCTTATTGAAAAAGATCTAGCCATTGGAGTGGCAATGTAGAAGAGAAGGTAAAAGTACGTAATTCCCTCTTCCATCCACTCTTTCGACTTCTTTTGTTCCTCCATGGATGCTTTGTGATAGAGGTTTCAGAACCTAGGTCAAATGAATTTGTATTCCTTCGTTCTATCCTACTAGTCGTTAGGCAAAACTAAGGGTCGATCCACAGGGACAGTAAAAATGATTACCGGACTTAATTTTTCTTAAAAGCTAGACAGAATAATTTTTGTGAAGTTTTAATGTAAAAAGGTAATATTAAATAACAATTAAAATTGAAGATATAAATAATAAAATATTTTTGGGTTGATTTTTGTATTTTTCTAGACTCAAACAGATGCAAGAAAATGTCCTAAGGTTTTGGGTTCATTTAATTTGGCTCTGGAGCGTCAACGCTACTCGCTTTCGCGCGTAACAGAGGAAATTTCGGACTGAAATTTATAGACCATCGTGCCGAAATTCACTCCAGACTCTCTGTTTTGGTTTGATAATTTTTGGTTAAGTTATGTGAAGGTTACTTGTCGACCAGACCTAAATTCTAACCTCAGCTGTCGCAATTTTGGATTGGATTTGGTAAGGAACTCGATTTTTACTACGTAACCGACTAGTCCTAGACTTTCGTGTGGAATTTAGTCAATTAAGGTCTTTGTGTTGGAATTCCAGAGATATCTAAGTCCTTTCAGATCAGTAGAAACTGCACCTATCGGTTGATTAGTTAACCCCTCTTTCGAGTGAATGGCTTACCTCAAATACTTAGCAATTTTTACGATCTATTCTAGTATAATGGTCTAAAGACGCTGCAGTTCATCCATAGGTAAACAATCAAACAAATCATAAACATAGCCAAGCATAAAAATAATATCTCAACACAGCAACATCACATAACGTAATCGTATCTCATCAAATCATAACAAATACCAAATTAAACTACTACCTAACCTTAAGACATATTAAAATCTAGCCTAACATATTCAAACTACGAATAACAATAAGTATCATGCATAAAACAACAAATAAACCCATAGAACAACAAGATAAAGTCATGAAAGAGTTAACCAAATAGTCCCTATGCTTTACTTCTTCTTCTATGGTCAGAAGTCGATGGAGAACAGATCTGGGTAGCTGCCGCCGTGTCCAAACTCCGCTGCCTTGCCTTCGAACTTCGTGGAAAAAGTCAAAAACACTTGTGCAAGAGGTGGAAAACTATGTGGGAGAAGGTAAGATCCCCGTCTGCCTGTGAATCACGCCTAGAAATACCCAGGGAAAGTCCAGAAGGCGGCTAGGGCCAGAGAGAGCCTTTCCTCTCTTGCAGAATTACCAAATTTCACCTTCCATATATAAATTTCGGACCGAAATATGTGGATTTCAGACCGAAATGTCGCTCTTGTCTCGAGGTATGGGCTGAAACTTGGGCCTTCGTGAGGAATTTGATCTGCCTTGGTGCTTGTGGGTCTTCCCAGGTCTATTTCATGCGTCTGTGAGCCAGGAATGAGTCGTCTGACTATGGATTAGGCTCAAATCTTTCTTGCTTGTCGTGTCTCGTCTTCAATTTCCACAAAAATTCTACAAAATAAATAAGAAGCGGCGGCAGTACCAATATCCTGAAAATCACAGTTAATTATGAGATAATTACATTGGTTTGAGTGTAATTTTGTTGCTAAGCATGGTCAAAATGAGTATAAAAATAAGAGATATCACTTTGTTCCTTCTTAAAATTTTTACATGTGACTGAGAGAGATCTTTCATGCTTCTTTCCTTCTACAGATTAATGAATGTGAGGAAGAGCGAACATGAGGTATGAGAAACAATGACAGAACAAACACATATATCAACCTCTCAAATCAAACCACAGATCTGATGGACAAAAGGAACATGAATAATGAAAGATTCGAAGGCCAACATCTTTATCCTATCTAGCAAAAGAAACCACATCAATTATCCTTACTCTTTTGTCCCTTCGTAATATTTCTTTTGTCCATCAGAGGGATTAGTTTCAAAATCTGAAGTTCAAAAACACATCAATTATCCCTACTCTATCTACCTTTGTCTCTCTCTGTGCTTATCTCCGATTTGAAATCATGCTCGAAGAAACAAAAAAAATAGATTCAGACCAAGCAACAAAAGTCGGGGAAGAAGAGAGGAAAGAGCAAAAAAGGTAACAGACCTAGAATAAGAAAAACACCACAGTAAGAGAAGAGCTCTCTAGAAATTGAAGAGAGCAACATAATTAAAAGTGAATGATAAAAACAACAACATAATTAAAAGTGAGGCAGTTCTTATTTTACCTTCAAAGTGATGATATCAGAAAAATTTCATCATCCTGCGTTGAGACACTGTCACACTGTCCACTGAAATCGATGAAAAAAATTATGATTTAACTATACGATGATGTCACCTAACATAGTTTGATTAATAAGAATTGCGTGATCAGTTGCTGTTAATAAATCAGCGACCAAATAAACACTAAATCTTCCTACCAAAGAACTATTACGAACGGCCTGAAGCTGTCATTTATTTAAGCTGCCAGTATTCTAACCTGATCTAATTTAAGGATGTTCACATAAAATAGAAGGTCAGTAAACGAACGTATACCTCCTTGCAGAATAAGCAGCCACTGTATGTTACACAGGTGGAAGGCCTAAATTCAAAAGCAAAAAATCTGCAATTTTTGGAGATCTATAGTTGAAGCATGTATAAGTTCTATCTTAGATTTAATTAAATCACTTCTCAAACTATTCTTTATCTATGACAGATAACATGCCCTTGGCATGTCCAACGTAGGAAAGAGGAAAAAGAAACATATAAAAGTACGTTCAAAATTGTCAAAAAACACAACTAACGAAATGTTTTTTGTTACCTTGGGAAAGATGATACCAATGAGTCTAGGTAACAGGCAAACAATTTCACCTTTGTTCTTTTACCTAAATTAAAATGTGGAACAAACCACAAAATGTATCAGCCAAAGAAAAAAGAGCAGGAAGTAGAACCGCAAAATTAGATAGGAAAGAAGAAAGAATAGGAAGGTAAATCTTTACTGAAGAAAACAATGAGAAACATTATTACCTGGCAAAAGAAAAAGCCGACCACTAATCTTGCACAATTATTTATGACCTATTAAAATAAAATTGAAAATTTAAAGTCAAAGAGGAATAATCACTACTTACCTTCCATTTAGATCACACCGAGAAAATTGCACGACTTGAATACCAAAAAATCTCTACAACAACCAAAAAGTTCAAAGTTTCAGTCCTTTCTTTTCTATTGCTCTGTCAGAAAGACCCTGCTAATCACATAGAAATGAACAAACAATAATAAAAACGAACAAATTAAAGAAAAAATTAATTCCTGAAACCTCGGTCAAATTTGAAGCCCATAATGTAGCACGATAACCTGTACAGACATCAGCGACCTAACAGCAATTCCTCAATTTTCAACCAAGCAACCTGCAAATTATGGAGAAACGAAGCCAATCAGATTAAGAGCGAAAATCCTATATAAAGCAGGTGAAAAAAAAACCGAGAAAGAGAGTGAGACCAAGATACGATACATCATCGCATCACACAAAGAAAAGAAAGAAGACGCTACCTGCAAAAGCAAAGGATCAGAACTGAGGTGGAACAAATCAGATGATAATACAGAGCAGAACAGGAACCCAAATCCAAAACCGACACGCAAGATGGAACAACAGCAACCTGCATTGAAGTACAAAGAAAACAGTGAGAAAAATTCAGACAGAACTAAATGAGAGGACACCAAAATAATATACGAACCATAAAGTAGAAGAACAGCCTGCACAGAACAAAAACTGAGCATTACACAATTAATAGTCATTTAAGCACTACCAGACACTCCTGATTTGACTAAGGAGAGTATACTGCTGTCAGGCCGGACTGGGTGCTTCTTACCAGACTGCATACCAACAAAATCGACAACTCAAAACCAACAAAAAGCACACACACTTGGTACGGAAAAAAAAAAAAAGAAGACAAAAATACATAGACTGGAAGCTTAGATACCAGCAGAGCAAAACAGCGACACCAGGAAAAAAATTAAACAGCTATAAGAAATATATTTTGAGAGGAGTACGATGACCTGTGTTGAGGAGCAGCAGTAGCAGAACCTGAAAATGATGCGATCAGGATAAGAAAACAACAGTGAGGACAAAAATATACCAAAGAAAAAATTGGATTGAAAAAACAGAAAGGAAATGCTATAAAGAAAAGGAAAGGAAAATAGAGAGGACCTGTCTGGTAGGAAGAGTAGGAACAGCAGGCTGGAAATGACTTGGAAAGAAGACGAATAAGCAGGTATAAGATCCTGCAGGAAAGCATACCCGGCAGTTGGCACAGTAGCAGCAGCAGGACAGCGCTTCGAAAGAGAGTTGAACTCAGAATATAAAAACCAAATCAGAAACCTAATCTAAAAAGAAGAAGGAAACAAAACAACAATTCCAGGAGAAGAGTGAGAAAAAAAAAAACCTGTGAACCGCGGCAACCAAGAGCAATACACCGGAAGAGAGTGCGCAGCAATCCACACTGAAGAGCGCACGGACCAAGATCAACCATCCTAGCAGGATCGTACAGCAACACGACGCCGATTGACTCGGAACCATACCTCAGAAAGGGGGCGAAAAAAGCGAGAGACGAAAAAAACGGCAGCAACCCTCCAGCGGAAAAGACTGGTCCGGAATATCCTCCGAAAAAGAAAATCGCATGGCTGAGAATAGAAGGATGTGAGGAATCTTATCGATCAAACCAAGGGAAAACGGTCACCTCTAAAGGCGTACGAAGATGAAGACTCACCTAATCCTCTCAGCGGTACCCAGCAGTTGGATCTCCGAAAAAAAAAAATGAACAGACAGGATCAAAACACTGTCTGAACAACTGTGAAGCAATAGTGCGGTCAACGCTGGAGTCAACATGCGCGCGTTAATATATTAATTGATTTCTTGAGTATTATGCAATATATACACATCTTATCTTAATTAGACTACCAGATAAGAAAAACTAAACTGCTTGGTCAAAGTTGTAACATACTGGGATTGTATCGTCATAGCCAAGGATTTAAAGAAACAAGCACCGCTATAATTGCCCCACCTGATTTTTTCCCCCACTTTTTGTGAGATCTTTGTATGTAGTAGACTATTAGGGAGGAAAAAGTATCGGGATTTCTGATACGACCATTGTTTCAATGCCTAATAATTGAAGAAGACAATAGTTATATAAGATGTGATATTGAGTTCCGTATGTATGCAATTCCGCAATGAAAGTTATTTTTGTTATAGTGTGCCCCAATAACATTAGTAAATTTCTCCTTTCTATTATAGTTTAACAAATATTCACCACATTTTATTGATCTATCCCTGTTTTCTTAAAAAAATTCTTGCCCTGTATTCATGATTTTTTTTTTTTTACTTTTAAAAATACCCTACAATACAATCTTCCTTTCCAAATATTTGACAACTCGATGTCTACTTTGGCACGTATGTTGTTGCAAATAATAGTTCCACGCCCTGCACTGCATATACGGCACCAAATATTACAATTTTTAATAAAATGCTGAATACAACTGTCTGAATGGGATGTTTTTACATAAAATGTCGTGAATATTTAAGCCATAAAACAGTCTATGCAATCAAATATAATCTATGGATAAGCAAGTTCACAGACTATTAATTTAAAATGTGTATATTGCTTTCTATCTCGTGGTCAGAAACATTGTCTTATTATTTTATAAATTATGTATACTACTTGAGAGATAAGAAGGGATGAACGCATTTCTAAAAATAATCATAGAGTACGTTATTTTAAAATAAAAATATTATTGTTATTTATTTAATAAAATATAAAGTAAAAGATAATATATATTAAGGAGATAATGCAATATAGATGATAAGTCTGAATACTTGGTTACATTATTTTCGGATCAACTAACGAAGGTTATTATATGAACCCAAGTAAACGACTAATAAAAAGATGGATGGTACATGTGAGTATGTGACATTTAGGCATTTAGCCAAATTATTAATAACAAGTTTCCAAACGTTGATTAGTTGACCAAGCGTTAGAATATCATGCCTACTAGGCTACTAAGCATATCTTATGTGGGGCCCACTAAATCAATCATGCAATGGTCCCGCGGTTTTATCGGTGCATGAATTCCTCGTAGCTTTTCATTTCTCATAGATTTGGTCTGATCCTCTGTTTCCGTTTTTGCTCTGTTTTCGCAAGTAAAACAAAATAACCTAAATTTGAGAAATCTCATTTGGAAAAAGAACGCAAAAAGATGGGTTGGAGAGGATGATGTTTCTTTTCCATATACCAAATTTATGGTAAGAAAAGAAAAATCAAGTTTTATTCCGGAGTTACAACATTTGATGATCCCCATTTCTTTTTCTCAGAGAGAAGTGAGACTTGTTCAATTCCATTGACAAGGGAAATAAATTATCTCTTCTTCAGTTGTCTTTTCAAATTGGCATTTCTTGCAGGAGATGCCGATATTTTAATTGGGAATGCTTGAAAATCTGTTTATTCAGAAAAGACAAGATAGGGCTCAAATTGATGCGTAGGTTAATGGGTTGTCTCTGTTTTAAGGCAGCTGCAACCACCGCTGAAGCCAACCCAAGTCATGAAATAGGTCTCTCAGGTAAGTCATCCAAACCGCACGTTACGACTTCAACAAAAGAGCAGCAATCTTCATCTCCAACAAAAACTGATGATGAGGCAGTAATTACCCGTGTTAAATCAAGACAGAAGGATTCGGACAAAAGTGGCCTAAAAAATGCAATTGAGAATAAGGCATCAGCTGTCGTCGACAGAACAAAAAGAGTCGGATCTCACCGGCGAAGGGCAACAGTGGCACATGACAGCCAGGGGGAGATTGCGTTGAGGACAGATGCATATGAGGAGACAGGGTTAGATATAGCTGGAAGTGTGCCGAGCCCATTCTCTGGTGATCATACACAAGCCGGGTGGCCGACTTGGCTCTCCAGTGTGTCAGGTGACGCTATAAGAGGGTGGTTGCCGAGACGGGCTGATTCCTTTCAGAAATTGGACAAAGTACTGATATTGTAATTTCAAAAATTTACAAAAACATGAAATTAGGGCTGGATTGCAAACTAATAACATGATGTGAAGTAAGAAATTGATGAAAAGTTGTAAACCATATTTAAAAATTCTAACCTAAATGCTGACTGATTTTCAATCTGTCACATTCCTCAGATTGGACAAGGGACTTATAGCAGTGTGTACAGAGCGCGTGATCTTGAAACCGGCAAAATCGTCGCTTTGAAGAAAGTCCGATTTATTAATAAGGATCCAGAAAGTGTTCGTTTCATGGTGAGGGAAATTAATATTTTGCGTAGACTTGACCATCCCAATGTTATAAAGCTCGAAGGCATCATCACTTCCCGCCTGTCACAGAGCCTTTATCTTGTTTTCGAGTACATGGAGCATGATCTTGCTGGGCTTATTGCATCTCCAGGTGTCAAGTTCACTGAACCACAGGTAACATTGTTTATAGTTATACATTGCACCATCAATCTGCCTGAATCCTCTATTATACAGTTTTATTTGTCCTTCTATAGTCCTGCCAATTCTTTATTTGACAGCTTGTAAATTCATAGGTATGTCAGGAAACCCTAAAAGCTTGCAAATCATTAGGGGACAGTTAACACCTAATTTTGTAATAGAAGTCCTAAACGATAGAGCACTAAGGTCTTAAATTATACATGTAACTTTTTTTCCCTGATTTCAGCATCTAATACTGTCTTTTATTTAAGATAATACTAAATATGTAATATATATAGCATTTGTCTATTTTGAACAATCATTACAGGTAAAATGCTTCATGCAACAATTGCTACAGGGCTTGTACCACTGCCACACACACGGCGTGCTGCATCGAGATATCAAGGGTTCCAACCTTCTTATAGACAACAATGGGACACTCAAAATAGGGGACTTTGGTCTGGCAACATTGTTTGATCCCCATAAATCTAAGACGATGACAAGCCGTGTTGTGACATTGTGGTACCGTCCGCCTGAACTCCTTCTAGGGGCCACCGATTATGGTGTAGCTGTTGACCTGTGGAGCACTGGTTGCATATTGGGGGAGCTGCTAGCAGGAAAACCCATTATGCCTGGAAGAACTGAGGTATACAAACAATATATGGACTACATTTAAGAAAGTGATTTTGGGCTGTTTCTTGTGGTAATGGGGTTTTTGAAATTACTGTGGCCATGTAAGCCATCTTTATCTATTATGTTTCACTGGCCAATTTAATGAGTCGATGAATGAATGCATCTCAGAGGTCACCATGGCAGGTTTTCACCATATACTGCGATCTTCTGTAAAACTATCCTTAACCAAGCTTTTTACACAATTCATATAAGAGAGAAGCACACGTATATTCTATTCTTAAATTGCCGTTTAATGTGTTTCGTTTGTCTTATAGGTCGAGCAACTCCACAAGATATTCAAGCTATGTGGGTCCCCTTCAGAGGACTATTGGAGGAGAGAAAAGCTATCACATGCAACAGTGTTTAAGCCGCAAAACAAATACAAACGGTGTGTGGCTGAGACCTTCAAGGACTTCCCGGCTTCAGCCTTGTCTCTGCTCGAAACATTGCTAGCTATCGAGCCAGAGGCTCGTGGTACAACCTCATCTGCCCTGCAAAGCAATGTTAGTGTTTCTTTTTTTTTTTTCCTCTTTGTTAACTTGTTTAATTTCTAGTTGTATTTGCTTCTGCTAAACTTAGTCAAATTCTCCTATTTCCCGAAATGTCTCAATGTAACTAATTTTCATTTTCAATAATATACTTTTCTTAATTTCTACAGCTTACCTTGATTCAATGTAAAATCTTTGTATATGCATTTTGTTTTTGTCCAAAACAGCTTCCCCAACTGCCATGTGCCATTTGCAAATACATAAAATTTTTATTGTTGCTTCTTTCTTAAAAAAATATTAAATATTTAGGCATTTCTTGCTGTTATGATTTGTTATGTTTCAAATTTGAAACTCTGTATATGTTTCTTCTAGAATCTGGATGACTTTTAACTTGTATTTAAACTTACCGGGACCTCACATGGGAATTTCTACCTTTCTTTCAGTCTGTTTTTTTTTTTTTTTTTGACGTTTATACATCTGCAATCCTAGCTGAACCAGATCTGACTTAACGTTATGATATGGATTGTTTTTTCTTTGTACTGATGTTCGTTATATCTTCAGCTTAAATATATAGTGAAATTCATAGAAAATTCCAACTAAAATGGTTCAATTTTAGAAGATATATTTAAAAGGATTCATTATTTCAAAATCCAAATATTCTATAGAATTCGTGTAGTTAAAGTCATAATCTATCTGTTTTTTAACTATTTACGAGTCAATAATTAAATAAGGCACTTCTGATTTTCAGTTTTTCAAGACAGAACCGCTAGCATGTGATCCTTCAAGTTTACCCAAGTTTCCACCAAGCAAGGAGTATGATGTCAAGCTACGTGAACAAAAAACAAGGTACTTCCATAAACCTAAAAGAAGTGGTCACAGTACCTGACGGTAGTTTGTGTACCAGATATGGCCTGACTAGCAGACTACCACTGGAATGTATTTGCATTTCTTTTTTCTAAAGGAAAATTATAAATTCGATTTAATTAGCCTTTAATTGAACCTAACTTATTCATTCGTAATAACCAAGTGGAGATATGGACTGAACTGAGATATATATATATATTTTTTGATGCATTGGTGAGACCACAAGCATCAGAATAGGAAAGTTAAAGAACAGTACCAACCTGACTGTTTGTTGCTAGTCAGAATGGTACATTTTGCTTAAGACATCACTGGTTAAACCTAATAGTCTCAAAGATAATGGTCTACTCTGTGGTTTAAACTATTCAACTGACATCCATTTGCAGTTTTAAAGCTTCATCTTTTGTAAGACTGGCCCTTTAACCACATTTAATTGAATAGGAAAAAGGAATCTCTTGGTGGCCAAGGAGCTGAATCAGTTAAGCCAGGGATACAAGCATCCAAAAAATCATCAATTCAAGATCCTGTTGCTGACTTGCAGGTAATTTGTCTTTTTCTAATTACATCTTCTTAAGTAGGAACTTTCCTCGTAAATTTTGATTTGCTTCAGTTGCAATTGCTTTATACCCTAATAATCCTGTTTATCTATTCATTTTTCTGTTTAGAAACGACAGGGTCAGAAGAATGCAAAGAGCAGCACCTACAAGTACTCCTTACAAGAGGATATGTCTGTCCCGAACCAAAGAAAAGAACCAGTTTCCATTTTGTACACCAAAACTGAGTTGGTACCGGATCGGACTTCTGCTAGATCTAATGGACCTCAGTTAAGAACCCAAAAATCTTATAAGACCGACATTGGTGAGGGAAGTAGTACAAACAGTCGGTATAACCGGTTCGATATGTCAGAACACGGCAAGCCAGTATTTGATAGATCTGGTTCTACTCGCAAGAAAGATTTGGCAGTTGGAAATACCAGCGAGGTAAGTACCATTTCAAGGGATCCCCATTTATGTTCATTCCATGTAGAAAATTCTAGTGTCCTTAATTGTTGTTTAGGTTACATAGTGAAATTGCATAATCATGGGCAGCAAGTTATTATATTTAATGATACTATTTATGTTAATTTAATGCATGCTTATTTCTGATAAATAGCTTGGGAATCATGTTTTTGTTGTGGATTGCTCTTGATTAGTTTCTTTACCAGCAGAGCATCTAATACACAATTCAAATTGATGCTAATTGTTCATTACTCATATATATTGTTTTTCAAGTTAATGTTCTAGGGAGTTCTGTATCACTATATATATTCAATTAAATTTTAAAAACCACAACTCGTGCTTTGTAAATGCTACTCAATATTAGTAAGAATATAAGAAGTAAAACATTCTAAACTTATATAAATATATCAGGTATTTGCACGCAAGAGAAATAGGATACAATACTCAGGCCCACTGATGCCTCCTGGAGGGAACCTAGAAGAGATGCTGAAAGAGCACGAGAGGCTAATACAACAAGCTGTGCGCATGGCCCGTGTTGATAAGGGTAAATCTATCAAAAAATAGTTTTCAACCTGAAAGAATTGTGATACAAAGGATGGCCTCTAGTTGCACTCTAACGACTTAGAAGGATCGACAACTGCATAATGAAGTAAGAAGTGTCGATTTTGGATTAAAAGAGACTTGAAAAGTGCAAGTAAAATGGATCATTTTAGCAAGTTAATTCACCGAGCAAGGCGTTAATTGCTTAGAGAGACAAAAAGTGTAGGAGGAGAGGAACTATAGGAAATTTAGAAAGCTAGATGCTTTTTTTTTATTATTTACTTCTGTAAGTGTGACCTGTAATCTAACTCGCTATCGAATTTGTATATAGAATAAAGAAGATAACAGTCTAGCCAATTTCAATTCAGATACTAATGGTCCGATAAATGAATTAAAAGAAAAAGATTAAATTGACAACAAAGAAAGAGTTTCTATTTCAATTCAACAACAGTTTAAACGTACAACAGCCTCAGCTATACATAACCAAAGCTAGTTGTCTAGCTATTCCTCCATTAGCACTTCTAAAGTTCATTAAAAGAAACAGTACAACAGTGTTCAGTTTATCAGCTAAGTTCTTTTGTCGATCCCTTCATAGCTCCAGCCACCTACTTCAATTCCCCTTCTTCCCCAAACCCTGTATTGTCAATACTGGCAGACCCTTTTCACCTTCTTTTAGGAATTTATGGATATTGACAAAGAATGGCTTCCCGATAAGGGCATGATACTAAAATTAAAAATAATTTGTAATTATCTAGGTTATCATTAAGTTTGCAATTTATGCCCTGATAAAAATGTTTTTTTCGCAAGATTTCATTTCAATTCAATTGATTTCACAGGATTTCGTTGGATCTAATTACATAGGAGTTCCAACCAAATGACACCAAATCTGTTCATTTTGATCAAGAATTTTCCAACGAAATGAAACCCCATGTTAAAAAAATGGGATTGTGATCAGGGCCTTAAGCAATGGGTATATGCGCTCTTCTCATAGCAATCAATGAACCATTTTTTTGCTTTTTTTTTTTTTTTTTTTTTTTTTTGGGGGGGGGGGGGGGGGGGGGGAGTAAAACCCTGGAAGTGAAAAATGAATATTTAAAGAGGTAATTGTTATAGCATCTAAATTTATGAGCTAGGTCCATTCCCAACTACTGTAACTCCATTATCCACGAATAAAAGAAAAGAAACTTATGTCAATTTCAGCATCGTTTACATGGTCATTGGTTGTTGCTAGAACCAAACTGTTTCTGAATATCTTCGAAAGAAACTGTAGCAGAGCCTCTCCTTTTTGCCTTCTGTTGTGAGGGATGTTCTTTCCAACCCGTCATGTATATGACCTATACAAAATTTGTTATTTTAATTTTATATATACATCAATACTTGATTACACAACTTAAATCAGCATCACCCCATACAAACCTGAAATGTAGCTGGTACAGTTCCATCTTCAGCACCAAACATAGACTGGTAGATTGCTGCTGTTGCCAGAGCCGTGTCTCTCTTTAAAATCTGTGTTTACCATTTATGGTATTAGAAATGCAATCTTTAGTCAATATTTTGTGTTATTCTTCTTACTGTTACTGACTTCCACAAAAATTTAGTGTGCCCGCAAAATCAGCATATTTCCCATATATCCCCACAATATGACATATAATGGACAACCCAGGAAATTCACCTTATCCTCATTATTTCTTCAACCCAAGAATAATTAACATTTTGCAGGGATATTGCCTTACAGTTGTGGATATATTTTTCATATTTAAAGGGTCATTAAAAAATTGTGCCGCTTAATTGTCATGTAGTTTATTTACCAGGTTTCTGTGAAAAAGAGCATTTGTCTCGCCCATTGCTCGGAGATGCTCAACAAGCTCCATAGCTATTTATAAATACAAAAGTACAAACAAGAGGGGAGAAAAAATGAGACAACCAAAACTAAGAAGGATTTTAAGAATATTCCATATTAAAGAAATTCTGAAAAATTAAATACGCACCGCTTTTGTACCTGACAGTGTATTGATCCACATCTACACCAGGAAGTGCAAAACCAGCCCTGGTAAGTAGATTCCCCGCATCACGGACCTATATTCACTAGAGAAAGATTAAGGAGTACCTAAGAAGGAGGGTCCATGAAAATATACACCTAATGTTTAAGTGCATTTGTAAATAACATCACGCAAAGGAATGTACCATCCAAAATTTTTCAGAAATTTCCCCATAGCAGCCAATAGTTATCATTGTGACCTTTCAGTCTACTATTAACAAATGGCGACCCAAATTGCATTATCTATTTATGATTTTGGCCCCAACCCTAACTTATTGTTTATCATATGCTAAACTAGAACAACTATCAAGCCAATAAGATTAGATTTTGGATCACAGTTTATACCAATTAGTCGTGAAGAATCAGTTGAGTCAATATGATATGGCAAGGGACAATTCAGTCAAGCCATTAATTAGCCTTTGGGCTTGCAGTTGACTGCTATTATAACACTCAGATGAAATAAGTAATAATCAATAAGAAAAAAAAAAATGAAAAATACTTGGGCTAGAGGAGAAAGCCGGGGACTGATGCCGCCTTCTCTTTCCATTTGAGCAACTGTGCATGCTATTCTAAGCTCTCTGTGGATGTGTAAAATACAATAAACTAAATACATTGCATGTTAAAGAAAAGAGTTCAAGTATTCACAGAGAACTTAGTACAAGTACTTTAAAGTGTCTCCACCAAGAATAGCCGCAAGAAACAACCCATCAGGCTTCAATGCTAATCTGCACTGCCATTTCATAAAAAATCAATTTTTCATAGAAGAGTTAGTAGATCTTCTTTTCTCTCACATAAAACCCTTTTGTTATTATATTTACAACTGGCTCTTGTAGATAACTCTTAATGATCAAGTGGAGAATATGCATGCAGCTCATGAATAAACACCGCTGAAGTAATATAAACTATGCAACAATACTGATCTAATGCTTTGTTTTGTTACAAAATGCTTATAGACCATGTTGTAAATATGTGAAATTTAAGTAGCCATAATTAGACACAACAAAAGCAAATGGTATTGAGAAGCTTGGTTCCCTGCTTTATGAAGTATATAAAGGTAAAATATGACACAAATATAAGAAAACAAAAGAGATCAGGCATACTTGTATCATTGCCCCAGGTAAATCATTTGTCCAGTGAAGGCCTAGACAGCTTATCACCAACTCCAATGAGCTTCAGGGGTCAAAAAAGAAATAAGAAAATTGAAACAACTGATTAGCTGACAGACAGATTTTTTTCTACGCATCAATCGGGTAGACTTACCATATCTATAAAAGAGAGGAAACAGGTGGTCATATGCTATCCATTTTTAGTTGACATTTTGTTTTTTTCATTTATCTCTGTTCCATTGTCTAATTTCCTATAGATGGGCTTACTAATACTGCTTGCCAGATTGTACTTGGAAAAGACAGTATGGTATAATAGGAACCTTTAAATTTTGCTTCAAAAGGTGAATAATTACTTTTCTTTAATTGGAAGAAACTCTTCATCTCCAACCAGATATAAAGTTTCAAAAGTTGCATCAGTGAGATTCTTCTCCAATTCCTTCAATTTTTTAACCATATCATATGACATGTCCATCATGATCAGCTTCTCTATTCCTCCTGATAATCAATAAATGTTACACATAAAAATGTTCACATGTTTGTGATCTTATTTCCATTATAATAACTTTATCAATAAGAAAATAGTATTGAAATAGAACTAACCCCGTCCTCGCAACAAGCGCCTGACAGCCTCACCTGAGCCTCCAAGGCTCAGTGCTGTAGTGAAATTCCTCTTACAATCCTAAAAATAACAAAAATAAAGAGTAAATACATTAAGTGTTACCTGCTTGACAGCAACAAAATACTGCAAGTGTCATGATTATGATATTAAATAATAAATTATATAAAGAAACACTGCTATTTAATTCCCCTAAACTATATACTTTCAGTACGATTAAAAGGCAAAATGTGATTACTTCAATCTTCAGGGTCCTTTATACAATTAAATGGCAAAAATGACTAGTGGAAGACCTGGAGGCGGTCGAGGAGATTGTCGGCGACAGAGTCGAGGAGCTGATCGGAGCCGGTCATGAGCCACGCAGCGCGATCTCGGTGCTTGTGCTTCAGGTCGCGATCGAATATCTTAACACGTGGCGTCTCGATCCCATCTCCGCCAATGTCGGTAGAGAAGTAGCAAATGGAGAGAGGCGTGAGATGGCGGCGGTCGCATTTGAGGTTTAGGCTTTTCGGCCATTCTCTAATAAATCTTCCCATGGCCATGGCGACGCTTTCTCAGTTGAAGCAAATTACAATTCCTTCTCTTTTTTAGCGAACTTGGCTGAAGTGGACCCGGATCCTGTGGGATCTCAGCCGTCCGATTTATTTTTTCGGACCTATTAATCTGGTATTATTCACGGAACATCCATTAACCGTTGAGATTAAATCGGACGACTGAGATTGAAAAATGATCACGTATTATTTTATAAAAACGACCAGAGGATCTCGTTCCTGGCTGAAGTTGGGTTCAGGAAGAGGGAATGAGTGGAATCAAAATTTCTACGGTTATCTTTTTGCTGCAGTGGAGTTCTCTCGCGATCACCATCTGATCAATAATGAATGTCCCGTGATTAATATTGGAATCCGTCAAAGATTCGTATGGTGCGTTAATCTTAACCGTCGAAATTAAATCGAATGATCAATATGGAAGAACTCCACTGTAGTTTTTAAAAAAGAACTGCAAGAGTCCGGAATTGAGTGGGGCAGTTAAGCTACTGCAAATAATTACTGCATTTTTATTAATTTTGTAAAGACATTTTTTAATAAAAGGGTAGAAGATCGAGGATTTGAGGTTTACTACTTCCTTTCAACAAAAAGTTATAAACTGATACCCCTTAAATCATAACCAATTAAAAATATTCATTTCTAATTTTTTAAATAAAAAAAAAATTAGGTTAAAATTCAATGCATTAGACATAGTTCCGTTCAGTACGCTCATTCTCGGACTTTGAACCTCATAAAAACATGCAGACCATTCAACATAATCTTCATATTGAAGTATAGTATAAAACCCAATTTCATTTTTTTTTAATATTGCATTTTTTATATTTTTAGGAAATCATCGATCTAAAAAATTATTAACCGTTTAAAATAACAATTTAAAAAATGAAAAAAATAGTAAAATATTAAGAAAAATGTAAATCTCGGTTTGTATTAAATTTCAATATGAACATCATATAACGATTTGAATCAGTCGTTTGAGATTCAAAATGTGAGAACGAGTGCATTGGAACGTCCTTCCAATGCATTGAACATTAGCCCTACTTATTTAAAATATCCCATCTAATTATCATTACTATAAAAATATTTACTCTTTTTATAATTTTTAATAATTTTTTAAATTTTGAAATTCATTATTTAAAAGTTACTCGTAATCGTGCCCAGTCGATATATAGACTAATCTTTCTTTTAAAATTAATTTGGCATTTCAAAATAAAAATATGAACATATAAAGAAAAAGATATAAATAAGGCCTACATAATCAAAGCCATACTATCTGACAACCACAACCAATCTTGAATTCATACATTGTCCTAAATTTGTATCATTTCTAAAAATAAACGAGTTTATTTTTCAAAGCATTTTTTGAGTTTTATTTCCGGTTTGGTCGAACCGAAACTCATTTTTTTTTAAGTTTTTCTCCGGTACGGTCGAATCGAAACTTGTTTTTCTCGAGGTTTCAGGGTTTAAGGTTCGGCCCAACTGAAACTAATTTTTTCTGACGTTTCAAAAAGGTGTATTTTCTTTTTTTTTCATGGTTCGGCCGAACAGAATCGAGAACCAAAACTCAATTTTCCGAGGTTTCAAAAACTGAAATTTTTGTCTCCAGTTTGGCACAAACCGAAACTGAAAAATAATAATAAAATTTTTTTTGACAACTATCTAGGCCTAGTTTAGATTGATTTTCCGTCATTGCAATGCAGTGGCATGCAGCTGTGTATCTTGCTTGTGAAGGTTATCAACCCATAAAAATTCTGTCAAAAGGAAGAAAGGATGCCACTTTTTGTTTCCGGATTCGGATCCTCTAGTCGTTTTTAGATTCGGACTATCTGATTTAATCTCAACGGTTAACTTTTTTCGGGCCTATCAATCCTGGTATCATGCACAGGGCATCCTTAACCGTTAAGATTAAATCAGACGGCCCGGATCTAAAAACGACCAGAGGATCTCATTCCTTTTGTTTCCTGGGTTTTCCTCTTTTGAGTTAGTGGCTATATCTTTATTAGCACCAAATAGTGTCCCTGTGGTACCCGTTTGTAATGGCAGATGGAACTTGGAACTGAATCGTCGACAATGAGCAACTCATCATGTTTACTATTTACCTTAATTAATTGGGACAGACAGATCCTCAAAATCCCAATTACTCGTTTCATTATCAATCATTCGATTGCCATCTCTGATTCAGTTTTTCCCTACAATAAAAGGATATCTGATTCTATTTATACAAATTAACAGGAACTAAACCTCGTTCACTTAAAC
Source organism: Rhynchospora breviuscula (assembly GCA_027562975.1). Classification (NCBI taxonomy): domain Eukaryota; kingdom Viridiplantae; phylum Streptophyta; class Magnoliopsida; order Poales; family Cyperaceae; genus Rhynchospora; species Rhynchospora breviuscula. The sequence goes on from CM050402.1 coordinate 25,310,913, forward strand.
AATACCTTCTTAACTGTTAAGATACATCGTAAGAGAAGAGGAACAATCAACTATCTTATATAATTCACAATTTGCAATTAATTGCTCTAATAGATAATTGGACAGCCACAATAATTTCTCATTTTCAAATTTCTTCCCAATCCAACACCTATGTAAGGTGGAAAAGCACTAGAGCAAGCATATTCTAAATCAAAAATATGAATTAAAAAGACACATTGCTGAAATCACTAACTACAACGTACTTAACCAGAACAGAAATGAGGCACCCAGGCAGCTCTCTCACTAGCATCAGTGGGTGTGTGCAAAGGTGTACAGCACAATGGCAGCATAGATAAAGAGACCCGCCGGGACAAGGGTGATGAGAGGCACCACAGCTCCAAGGGCAGCACCACTGCAAGAAATGCGGCCGAGGCGCACCTGAACCAAATTAACCAACGCCAGCATAAGAAAGAAACACGCAAACACCGAACTCGTGGCGCAGGCGATGATCCCACCGCGCAGAGCGAGGCGGTTGATTCGGGCAGTAGAGGCGCGGCCGGGACGAGGCACGGTTCGGATGGCCTGCTTGAGGCAGAGCGCGACGAGGCTGGAGAAGAGGAAGCAGGCGAATGCCAGCACATGGAATGATACCAGGTCTGACTCCGCACGGTCCCCGGCGGCACATTCTGGGTCTGAGATCGTCGTGGATCCGTCAGATGGGGTCCACGCCAGCCCCAGGAAGGAGGCGAGTGTGAACAGTGAATTCACATTTACGATCCCGTCTAGAGCTGTCATGCTGATGCTCGTGCCACCGCCATTCTCCGCCATGCTCTCTTGTCACTAGGTATTTTTCTCTCTCTCTCTAGTCTCTACTCACTTATCAAGTACTGTACGGATCCCAATCGATCGATCAATCAATGAAGATTGAAGAACACGCTACCAAGTACCAAGCCAAGCCAAGAGGCAAGAAGAGCTGCCGTGTCCCGTGTGGGGGCGGCAGATCAACTCTCTTATTAGTTATTAGTTATTACCTTATTAGTTTTTTTTTTTATTGAAATTACCTTATTAGTTTTAGTTATTACCTTTTTGGTAAGCTGTAAAGGTAAATGGGAACCCACAGCCAGCGCCAGTGATAGTGAGTTTATTGTTTTTGTTTAATTGTCAGTCAGTGTTTACTGTTCGGTGATTCTTTACCAGCCCAACTCTGACTCAAAGCTGATTTAATCCATAACCTACTCCAAGCCTAACCTAATCATTCTACTTACTGTTTGAGCTAATTAGGCAAAAAAAAAAAAATTCCCTTCAATGATAATAACCGCAGCTTAATCTTAACTTACAATGCGATGTGGCCTAAAAATTTCACAATTGTTCCGAATCCGACGAATTAGTCGAAAATCAGAACGACCCGATGTAGAAACTTCAATTGTCTTGAAACAAGAATCTGAATATCAAGGAAATCGGAGCCTCAGCCCTCAAAGACACCACAGGTCAATAACTCAAAAAAACCGGAACATGAAATAACTCAAACTCAATCAGTAGCCGATATATCTGTCATTAAAATATTACCCAAATTTGGCCCAATTGCCACCTTTGCAAATTGCAACTAACTAATGTTGATGCCAATGTATTTCATTTTCTTTTTGAAAGGTAGAACTAATGTTGTTCCTTTTTTTTAGATATCCTAGATAGCGACTATCTAGTACAACTAATGTTGTTCCTTGTAATGCCTTTTGTAGTGAACCATTTATTATTGAAAACTTATAGTTATTAATTTAATAATACATTAATTTATTTTGTTTATTTGTAGTTTATTCCAATTGAAGCCAGATTTGAGTTATACAAGCTGTTTAATTAGTTCCATTTGAGACTTCAAAGTGATTCAATCTGAGCGAAACCAGAAGTTTGTGGCCCAGTAGCATTGTTTAACAGTAGGAAACCTTTATATTCTTTTTTTATTTTATCATTTTTATGGTCTAATGTGAATATCTAAAGTTTACTCCCATCAAATTTGCTCATCACATAAAGACTTGTTGAAATGGTCAAGCATGTATTGTTCCGTAGATTCTCCTTTGCCATATACATAAGAGATGTATCATGCCGTTGGCCGTTGGGCACTGACTGAATAGCCTAAGAATATTGTAGTAGGTGCGAAAACCATACAAATTCATTGCATATTTTCCAATACAAGTAATAACATTAAAATATATCTCCTCATCTCTTGAAAACCAAATATATAGTCCAACCAGTAATATAAATCTACAATAATAATATTCCTTCACTAATACCCTCACTAATTTAAGGAAACATACTCTTATTCTCAAACTGGACATAACCAAAGGGCCAAAGGATATGGCTTGACAAAAGTATGACGTCTAAACACTGTTTCGCTGAAGGACAGATGTATGTATGTACTCGCTCAAAGAAGTTCCTTCTGAAAAATGAACATCGCCTTCTATTATCCAATTTATTATTATCTTAGAAGTTCACAAAACCCTTCTCTTTCAAGCTCTCTATAGTCTCCTTGATACTAATTTTGGTGGAAATATAGTCAATTCCCAAGCTCTTTGTCTTCTCCTTTGATACCTGGTAGACAGGCACAAGTGGCTTGTCATCAGCACACCTGCAAGTAGCAATTATAAATTAGTCAATCCACTGATTGTAACAACATGTATCAGTATCAACTATTTAACTTTCAGAATGAGGCTGCAACACCCCCCCCCCCACCACCCAAAAAAGAAAAAACCCTCCTTCCAACGCCTCCTTGTAATGTGACAGACCATAAGCATCCCACAACAAGTAGTTTAGTTCATGAGAAAGCAAGTGTAGATGGTACAAGAATCAATACTCTCTTAAAATTCTGATAAAAATTTAGTGAGAAAGGACCTACTTTTCAGGGAGGGGAATGGAAGGATAGAGCTCGCGTATGATCTCAACGATCTCAGAATAGTGCACAACTTTTTCCACCAAGCAGTATCTCCCAGATGCAGAAGGGACCTCATAAGCCAGTATATGTGCCATTGCCACATCTTTCACATTCACCCAACCGAAAGTTAAATTTGGATATGTAGATGCTCCTGCAATAAGATGTCTAGAATGATGAGTACAAAGTCAAACCCAGCAAAATCATGAACGCGAAAGGAATCATGGATATCATCTGAAGAAGCATTAACAAGACTAGTTGTTGCAGAGAAAAACCGGTCAGTACAGTTAAGTCTTGCTTTGTATTTTAAGAAAACAAAAGGTTAATCAACATGGGAACAAGTTTCAAAGTCCTTAGACCATCAAAATCCATTTAACATAATGTCAGTACTTACCATTGATTAAATTCAGGATAGCAGCAGCACTAGTGTTGAGTGTAGGCTGTAAGAGAGGACCTATAACCATAGCAGGATTTATTGTGACAATGTCGATTCCATTTTCCTTAGCAAATTTCCAAGCAGCTTCCTCCGCTAGCGTCTTTGACAATACATACCAGGCCTGATGATTAAGAAAGAACTCGGATTAGATTCTTTTATGTCATCTCTTTTATTGTTCTTTACTTTTCTATGATCAAGACAGATGTATAAAACTCTGGTATGGGAAAAATTATAACAGGATAGATGGTTGAATTATATCAATTAGAAGCTACTCCGTACAGTGTCATAACACCTCGTTGAATATATTTAGGCATACTAACAAAAAACAATGATCCAGATGTATATTTCATAATGCTCAAAACAAAATTCTACCTTCGATTGCTCACAAAATTCAGGGCTGGATAACCACGTCTCGTCGACAACTACATCAGGAGTTCTTGGCTTTTCGTTATACGCAACAGCAGCCATTGATGAAGTCACAACCACCCTCTTAATAGAGGGATATTTGGTGCACGACTTGAGAACATTTAGTGTGCCTTTTACTGCTGGATCAATTAACTCAGCCTAGAAGAACAAAAAAAAAATGAATACAATTACTTAAGCTCTTAACTTTCTCCAGTTATACTGAATTGATAAGGGCCATAACAAAAGGTACTGACTACTGAGTAAAAGGTAGCAATTAGCAAGGATGTGAAGGTATACCTGTGGATCAGATACATTATTATAGAATGGAGAAGCAGTGTGGAAAACACCATCACAGCCCTCAATTCCAGCATCAAAAGAACCTTCTTCTAGTAAGTTCGCTTTGAACAGGTGTAGCCTCTCATTGGCTCCTTCCAATGATCGCAAGTGTGCGGTTTTCTTTGGATCAGCTGGAAGAAAAGGTAATGTCAGGATTGTCGATTAGACCCTAGAATCAGGTCTCTGCAAAGGATAGATGGAATTCAAAATCTTCTAAATTTGGGTTTCCTATATTTCAGTTACTAATTTGTTTAAATCAACGACTTCAGCTCTAGATCTTTCGCAATTAAACCAATCAATTTTGCACTCATTGGAAGGTTGAAAGACTTCTCAAGTGTGCCAGTAAATGAAGGCAGTCTCAATTGACAGTACCAGTAGCAACAAACTCAGAAAAAATCAAAATAAGTGACAGAGGTAAAAGATAGAGAGAAAAAAATAAGAATACTCACAGGGGTCGCGAACGGAGGCGCGCACGGTGTAGCCGCGACCGAGGAGGAGCTTGACGAGCCATGAAGCGATGTAACCGGAGGCACCAGTCACGCACACTAACTTTCCGCTTCCACTCATCCTCTCTCTCTCTCTCTCGAAATCTTTGAAGCAGCTGCGAAGATTTCTCTCTCAGTGCTCGGTGGAATTGGAATTGGGGTAGGTGGACGGAGGGTGGGGATGGAGTGGACAGATATATAGAGGGAGAGAGATGACTATTGCCTCACGGATGACGCTAAATCCAATTGTCGGAGGAATCACATCCTCTGCCGACCTAAAAAGGTTGGCAGCGTGCCAACCTTCGATCTGAACCGTTAGATCTAATCTCAACGGTTAATGGGAGCCCCGTGCATGATACAGATTGATAGGCCCGAAAAATTTGAACCGTCCAGATTAGATCTAACGGCTCGGATCAAAAGTTGACACCCTGCCAACCTTAAAAGGTTGGCAGAGGATACTCTCCCATTGTCGGAGGTACTTTGTCAACGAACGGCATCTAATTTTTTTTTTTTTAAAAAAACAGACAGAATCTGAACAGTAACAAAAACAATAAAAAAATTTAAAATAAAAGAAGCAGGGGGTTCTAATTCAAAAGAGAGAAAAAAATATAGCATAAAAAAATTAATCCAAACAGAAAAAGTGAAAGCATTCCGACGTATCTGTCAAAATGCTTTTACGGTTGGAATTAGCGAAAATAAATTGATTTTGACAAGCTTTGATTATCGTTCAAAATAATATTTTGTTTTAAAATTTGATTTTTTTTTAAAAACATGATCATATTATTATGTACATATCTATTATGTCCATGAAAAGAAATCAAATTTGGTATAAGTGTTACAAACATCCATGATTTACATATGTCCATGATCTATATATGTCTACCAACATGTATATGAAATATTTATTTTTAAAATTCTATTCAACTTAATTCGACAAAAAAATATTATTTAAAATATATAAAAAAAATAAGAAATTGGAGTGTATATAGATCCAACCAGAGCTGAACAGCGCCTCACGTGCTAGAAGTCGAAAAGAAATTGGAGTTCAGTTGGTGGCACGTTTCAGTTTTCAGGGTTCAAAATCGTGCGCTCAAATACTGTGACAAGTGGTCAGATTTGGGCGAGGGGATTTGTCGAAGACAAAATGGCCAGCATATCCCGTTTTCCTCCGAAAGCATTCACGATGATGATAGCTCAGTTAAGTATCAAAGGGGTCGTTTGGATGGGCTAGGAATAGCCAATTCCTAGGAAGGAATAAGGGGGCCGTTTGGATGGGTTAGGAATTTGGGGAATAGCCTATTCCTAGGCATAAATTTATTGGGAAGTGTGTAACTTTGTGAAGAGGTTGAATTATTTATATTAAATTTGGCATATTTTATGCCCGGAATTTGCAATTCTTGCAAATTCCGGCTTCATCCAAACGGCCCCAAGGATTTTCGTTGGGAAGTGTGTAACTTTGTAAGAGAGATGAAATTCCTAGTAATATGAAATTCCTAGAAATAGGCTATTCCTAGCCCATCCAAACGACCCCAAAGATCATTTCTTTTTTTTCCTTCAACTCTTGCTTGACCTTTTTACGTTTATCCCCTCTTCTCGTTCTTAATGTGCCTCTCCTTGGATCATGCTGTTAAACTAATTAATGGCATGTACGTACATAAAGAGGCCATGCTATCAATTGTTCTGACGCCGTGGCGAGTCTAGTTATTAAACTCATACCCGAATACAATGCACACTGGAAATTATAGGTGGCTGTCATGGCAATTGCTTTTTAGTTTTTACACGGCTTCAAATAGCAATACACGCTGATTTCTTTAATTTGACCGAAATATCCTCACCAACTGAGGATACAATCTCCGTACATGTACAATTTCTTTTGTTTTGTTTCTTCCGTGCCTCGCTAGTCATACAATTGGAAATGGATATACAGTGTTGTAAGTTGTAACAAGCGAGAGGATTAGTGTAATACTGTAATGGGATATACAGTCTTTTAACAAGTGGGAGGGTTAGAGTACTGGGTAAGGGTATTTTAGTCAAATTAAGGGAATTACCGTGTATCGACTAATTGAAGCCGTGTAAAAAGCAATTCCCGGCTGTCATATCAAATCCGATTCGGTAAGAAAGTACGGTCATAGATGCATGTAATAATTTTTTTGAAGATAAATTGGGAGTAGTGTTTTCCAAAATGACACGACACGAGCGTGTTGGTACGACACGCACGCGTGTTGACACGACACGACACGATACGTCTATGGAATTAGCACGACACGCTCGTGTCAGCGTGTCGTGTCAAAGTCGTGTCGTATTGGAGATTTTCAAACATTGACACGTCTTAACACGACACGAGTTGATACATGACACGACACGTGACACGAGTTGACACGATAAAAAATATTATTATTTAGAATTTATTAAATTATATTGAGTTTATATTATAAATTTAATAACTTTTTATTCATAATCTTTTAATTCAATCATTAATTTTTATTTTAATATATGAAATTTCAATAATTTATTATATTTTTCTATTTTAAAAATTATTTAAATATTTTTAATGATTTTTTAGTGAATAAATTATAATATGGCTTGACACGTTTAACACGTCGTGTCAACACGACACGACACGTCGTGTTAGACGTGTCATGTCATTACGCGTGCCGTGTTAACCAATTCCTTCATTTGACACGACACGACACGACACGACACGTTGAAAATATTAACTCGTGTCAACACGACACGACACGAGCTCTAACACGCACGTGTTTGACACGACACGTTTGCAATACATTTGGGAGTAAGCCTCCCAACTTATTTTTAAATTAAATGTCTATGAAAGACTCTTCAACCGGATTTCAAACCTGCGACATTTCATTCAAGATGCATTGCTATTTGCCACTAGACCAAGAGCTGGTTCTCAGATGCGTGTAATAATTAGTGTAGTTTTCAAAATGATGGTCTTTAAAAAATGGTTTGGTCTGTTAGAGTTATAATTAGTTAGGTCTCTAATGTAGTCATCATTGTTATTTAAGTTTTATTATTTCCTAAGTAATTAAGTTTAGTAATTAATGTTTTGATTTCCAAGGCCAATGAGTTATTTGTATTTAAAAGGAGAAGATATCATCTTCTTTCTTAGACTATTTGATATATGAAATTATGAGTTTTTTATGTTATTATTTGTATTCTTTTATTGTTTCTTGTTACATCACTAAACCGAATATTTGTTCCGTAAAATGCAGGGCTTATATCTCGAGCATCTTCTTATAGAATATCTCATATTAAGCGCTTTATTTTAATCCTAATCACTTACTAATGTAATCTATTAGAGTTTGTTTGGTTGCAAGAAAATAGAGAATCTCAAATATAGAAAAAGAAATAAATCACAACTAAACAGGAGAAAATAAAATCATGGTAATAAAAGTTACTTCTCATTATATTATATCCAAAAAACGTAGGTATGAGAATTAAGTCTTACAATATAATGTATTGCTTATTTAATTGTGACTAAATTTCTATTTTCTATTTTTTACACAACCAAGCATCATTTATCATTACATGAAAATAATTCAAAACTTTTCAAGGCATCATTCCCATTGTAAATTTTGTAAAGCTAGCTGTGGAGATTTGATAAATTGTAGTAAATTATTTTGGTTAGTTAAAAACCATGTTATCAATTTTCTAATGTTGTTTATTATATGCATTTCGTGGTTTTCTTTAACCAATTCACACCTCATTTGAAACCATAAAATATTAAAATCACAACAACTAATAATATTATTATACTTGAAATATATTCTAGTACTTGAACGAAAATTATGTTTAAATTCATTGAAGTACGCCGAACTGCCTAAGTTCTTCAATTCATTAACTAAACCAAAAGCTAAACCAACTTGATATGAAGTACTCCCAACTACGTAAAAGATAACTGGTCAAGCAGTTATTATTTAGTCATCCATCCTTGTTTGTAGTGGTATTAAACCCACCATTTACATAATTACAAAACCACAGATGTTCATACACTTGTTTAAATGATCAAGCATTCATTGCTCGGTAGATTTCTCCATTGCCATATGCGGATATGCCTATATACAATGATAGAAATAGAGGGATATATCATCCCGTTGATCGCTGATGAATAACGTAGTAGGTGCGAAAACCAGAAACTTTAATCCATCTTTTCCCAGTACATTAACTTTTCTCCAAGCAAAGAAAAACCTTTTTTTTTTTTTTTGAGTAAAAGTATGGGTCAAGCCCGATAGCTTCATTGAAATAAATTGAAGTCACAGGCCCAGCTAGATGCTGGTAATAAGGAAAACAAACTGTTTAACCTCTTCAGAAAGCAACATTTTTTAATTCAAATCAATATCAATTTTTGAGCTCGAAATGATTGATTTTTATGTGATCTTTATATTGAAATGTCATTGGACACCAAATTTTATGTATATAATTTTTAAAATATTCACTATTATTTTTTTTTATTTTTAACAAATTCTTGTTCTACCTAATTAGTTTTGAACCTTTCAATAACAACGATTTAAAATATTTGAAAATTAGTGAAAATCTCCAAAAAAATATAAAGTTTGATCTCAATGAGATTTTAAATTGAAGATGACATTATTTTATTATATTCGGTCAATCATTTGAAGCTCAAAAATTGATATCTGATTGGGTTTGATTGTTGGATTTCTAAATTATTATTACTTAGAAGTTCACAAAACCCCTCTCTTTCAAGCTCTCTATGGTCTCCTTGAGTCCAATTTCAGTGGGGGTATAGTCGATTCCCGAGCTCTTTATCTTCTCCTTCGAAACCTGGTAGACTGGCACAAATGGCTTGTCATCGGCACATCTGCAATAGAATTAACTAAAATCAGCCACCCAAACAACCACACATCAACTATCAAATTTTCAAAATGAACTCCCCCCAACCCCCCTCCACCCAAAAGATAAGCACTCCAAACAAGTAGTTCTTTTGATGGTTCAAAAACCAATACTTTCATTTAAATTTGATGAAAATGGATGGAAAAAGGACCAACTTTTCAGGAAGGGGAATAGAAGGATAGAGGTGGCGTATTATCTCAACAATCTCGGAATAATGCGCAGTTTTTCCCATCAAGCAATATCTCCCAGATGCAGAAGGGACCTCATAAGCCAGTATATGTGCCATTGCAACATCTTTCACATGCACCCAGCCTAACGTTAAATTTGGATATGTAGGCGCTCCTGCAATAAGATTCTAAGATCATGACTACTCATACAAAGTCAAACCTAGAAATCTTACATGCAAAATGAATCATGGATAAGATCTGAAGAAGCATACAACATCAGTGACAAGTTCGTGCAGCAAAGCAACTGTTAGGTCTTGCTTTATAGTTTGCAAAAGGACAAAGTCAATCAACATGCAAACTATGAGTTGCAATTTAAGTTCCTCCGACAAATAATTAAACCATCAAAATCATTCCGCTTAATGTTGTTGGCACTTACCATTGATTAAATTGAGGATTGCAGCTGCACTGGTGTTGAGTGTTGGTTGTAAGAGAGGACCTATAGACATAGCAGGGTTAATTGTGACAATGTCTATTCCATTTTCCTTGGCAAATTTCCAAGCAGCTTCCTCTGCGAGTGTCTTTGACAACGCATACCAAGACTGATGATTAAGAAAGAGATGGAGTTAGTTGCATTCATAATTTTTCGCCATCTCTGTTATTGTTTCTTTATTTTTACACTGATCAAGACAAATATAAGGAACTGTGATAAGAGGAAAATAACTCAAACATATATGGTTCGACTATATATCAATTAGAAGCTACTCTGAACAGTATCAACATAACACTTTGATAAACACATTTAGGTGCACTAGTTAGGAACAACAATCTGAATGTATATCATCCACAATGTTTAAACCAAAATCTACCTTTGATTGCTCGCAGACTTCAGGGCTGGAGAACCATGTCTCATCAACAACTACATCAGGATTTTTTGGCTTTCTATTATACACAGCGGCTGCCATTGATGAGGTCACAACTACCCTCTTAATTGAGGAATATTTGGCACATGAACCAAGAACATTTAGTGTGCCATTTACTGCTGGATCAATTAACTCTGCCTAAAAACAAAAATAAATAGATATGACCAGTTAAGTTGTTGAGGTTCTCCTGTTAAAGTGAATTTATAAGGCCCAATAACAAGCCTCGAACAAAATTTTCTTTATGATTGTTAATTTTATAGAAATAGGTCCCCCTTTTTGACACTGCTCATGACAATCACAAAAAGTACTGACTACGAGGCAGAAATTAAGAAATAGATTCAATTGGAGAGGTTAATATAGAGAATTGATGTACAATTAGCAAGGATTGTATATGATATACCTGTGGATCAGATACATTATGATAGAAGGGAGAAGCAGTGTGAAAAACACCATCACAACCCTCAATTCCAGCATCGAAAGAACCATGTTCTAATAAATTCGCTTTAAATAGGTGTAGCCTCTCCTTGGCTCCACCCAAAGCACGCAAGTGCACAGTTTTCTTTGGATCAGCTGGAAGAATCGGGAACGTAAAAGAGTCAATTAGACCCTGGAATCAGAATAGTGCAAGTAACAAACAAAATTAGGAAAAAGGAAATAAGTGAGAGGTAAAGGATGGAACTTTTCATTTTCAAAAAAAAAAAAAAAAAAAAAGATGAAACTTTTGCAAGAGAGGGAACTTGTATACTCACATGGGTCCCGAACGGAGGCGCGCACGGTGTAGCCACGATTGAGGAGCAGCTTGACAAGCCATGATGCAATGAAACCGGAGGCTCCAGTCACGCACACTACTTGTCCGATTCCACTCATCCTCTCTCTCTCTCTCTCTAGGTGGTTCGTTGACTCGTACGTAGGAGACTAGGTGTGTGGAACCAAATACTCTACGGAACTTTTATTTTTCCGCAGGTGGAGAACTTCTTATGCGAACCGTTGGATCAAATCCAACCGATAGGATTTACAGGTGCTCAAAAGAAAAAAACAAAACTCGTCTCTCTCCGTCTCTCCGTTCTTCCTCCTGTCTAAAATACGCAAACCTTCGTCTCTTCCTCTACTTCGTCTCTGTTTGAGCAATTCAAAACCTTAATTACCTAGTCAAAGGCGGTGAAATTGATTGGAAAATAAAAATTCTCTGTCAAGACAACCCAAGAGAAGTGGTGCTATGATCCAGGAGGCAATCCTTGTCACAACCCCTTGTATGCATTAGTAACAACTAATCAATTAAACAAAAATTTAATCAGAGCATAATTTGATTGATCAATTACAAGCGAAAACAGGAGCAGGAGTAGAGTAATAGTGAGCAGAGAGACTAACCAGGTTGTGCTTAATTAGTCATCTCGAAAGAGAAGAAATGGGTTAGAAATTGAGAGTCCGTTTAGGGTCCTGAGGTGACGATCGCAACAGAGTTGGTCTAGCGTTTCGCGCGCGTCTAGTCAGAAGGTCGAGAGAGGTGGGGGGAGATGGAGAGTGATATGTCACATGAGTATAGGTCAAGATGATTCATATTTCCTTGGATGAGAGAGATTGGAGAGACTGGGGAAGACGAGAATGAGACGAAGGGACGGAAGGGTTCACGTGTTTTTTTATTTTATTTATTTTTTCAGCGATTAACTCGATTGTGTTAATCTGGACCATCTACTTAAATCCAACGGTGCGTATACAAAGTTCTCCACCTGCGGAAAAATAGAAGTTCCGTAGAGGATTTGGTTCCCTAGGGGTGTGGGGTTACTGGGATGCTAGCCTATTATGCTAATTTTCGGACGGTCTTCGTCAACGGACAGAATTTAAGCACTAGAAGAAAAAATCCAAATCCTGCGGCACAGGACCGTCCGATCAGATCTGGATGGATGAGAGAGCTCCGTGCATGTAACTAGATTGTAAGGCCCAAAAAAAAATAAACTATCAAGATCTGATCGGACGGTCCGGATCCTACGCTACACGCTGTGTCGCGCGCCACAGGATCCAGATTGCTAGAAGAAACCAAAACGATGAAACAAGGGAAACGTGCAGTTTTTACTTGGGAAATTTTTTTTCTTTTGGACGTATTCGTATAATTTTTTTTTTTACGGTTGGAATTCGCTGAAAATTTATTAGTTTGGCATGCTTTGATGATCGTTAAATTTGCACGTTTCTCTTATTTTATCATTTTCGGCTTTTTCTAGTGTTTAGATTCTGTCCGTAGAAGAATTTATGCTTAGTTTGGCATGCTTTGATGATCGTCAAAAAATAAGATATTATAGTTTTAATATCTGATACTTCAAATATAGTTTATACTCTAATGTTTTTTTTTTATTCTTATTAAAAAAAGTAATCAAAATTGATGTAAATTTTGTAATTTATTAAACAAATTGTAAATTACAATTTATTTGACATGAATATAAAATAATTTTCAATTGTATGAATAATTGAATATAAATACGCAATTTATTTGACTTGATTCGAAATGCATCGTAGTCAAGCTGATAGAAATGACGTCTTATAGAGACTCAACCTAGACAAAAGACGAGAGCATCATATTATTCATGAACCTGACTGAAAGCAACGTTTCAATCAGTTTTTCTGATGAAGTTTTCATCTATTTTCCAATACGGAATTAATCCAACTCATTTGCGGCGTCAATTCAGACATTCCGGAAAGTCTGAATATTTTGTAACTATCATCTGTCGGGGTAGGAAAATTTGAATTATTTCATAATGAAAAATTTGATGGCGGTAGCTTAGCATCAAATAGCATATTCTCTCTTCCAACTGAATGATACTCTTTCTTCTTCTCTCGCTCCACCTTTCTAAATTTTGCTTTCCTTGGACCGTATATCTATTTTTTGTTCAGAAAGCTTGACAGATACTAGCCATTAACTTCTTGGACCCAGTTGATGGGAGTAACGTAACATACCGAAAATTTATGGGTGTTCATGAATATTTGGAAACTCGCATCTTCTTAGGCCATCCTCAACAAACGAATTTATTAATTAGAAGGTTGAGCTCAGATAAGGGGAGGTAAGAGTCGATAGCTGACCGAATCTGACCGGCGAACGTTACTCGCCCCAAAACGGAGATAAAGTGAAATAAGAGGAGATCTAACTGAGGTAAAGTCAGAGATGAAATTCAATGAGTTACTCTCTGTCTGTAATGTCAGAGATCTGATTTCATGATTTATGTGGACCTGTACACACGTAACACATCCATCTTGGCAACGACTATCATGACAAAGTTACAAAACCTCTCTCTTTTAAGCTTTCTATAATCTCTGTGATACCTATTTCGAAAGGAATAAAATTTATGCCCAAAATTCTAGCCTTTTCCTTGGAGACCTGGTATGTTGACTGGAATGGCTTGCCATCTTCACACCTGTCAGAGATAAAGAACATTTAAATTAATATTAAAAATTAACAATCTATTGAAATTACTCTCTCTGATACATATAGCAGTTCAAAAGTAACTTCATAGCCCACAAAGTATGTCATGCAATATTAGCCAAGGATTCAATAAATGCTTTAACACACTGAAATGTCATAATTAGAGGTGGCAAACTGGGGATTGCATTTCATATCATAGCAGGGTTGAAATGTTGGGTAGGAATTAAATAGGGGTAATTGATCATGTTTGTCATGTAAAGTAATAGTTTACTAGCTATCTCAGTATTAATCAAGGTGCAGTCAGTGGTTAATAAATGTTTTAACTAGAACATATACATGAAAAATTAGTGCTGCCAGTTCCAATGAACACAAGAACTTACTTATCAGGCAGGTGAAATTCAGGATAAAGCTGTCGAATTATTTCCACAACCTCAGAAACATGATATATACTTTCCACCAAACAATACCTTCCATTTGCTGAAGGAACCTCATAAGCCAAAATATGTGCCATTGCCACATCTTTCACATTCACTGAACGTACCAGTGAATTCGGAAATGTTGTGGAGCCTGTAAATGAATGAGTAGAACAATATTTATATGCATGTATTGATTAGTTATAAAATGTACGTTATGACGTATTCAAGCTCTAGATCTGAACTATCAGGAGTTTAATGTTTTTTTTTTTCCCGGCTTATAAAAAAAAACTATCAGGAGTTTAATGTTTATCACCTATCTGACTCTTTCTGAAAGGAGATAAAAGCAGTAGTACACCATGCAAAATGTCACTGAGCACATGCTAATTAACTTTTAAAAAAAAATAAAAATTGGGAGACCCATCAAATCCATTTGACATCGGAAAATCAGGATGTGTTATAGAGCTCACAAGTCTACTAACTAGAATAAGGGATAATAACCAATCCTAGCTAGTCATTCAAAGAATTACAATCAGTCAACTACAGTACCTAATCAAGAAGAAACATGAATAGTTAGATCCAGACTCAAAATCAAAAAAACGTAAGAGTTCACCTGAGGGTTTCACAAAGCTGTCATTTGTCATTACAAATTTACAATATACCTTATCCATTAAACTAGCCTTCAGTGTTATTAGAAAATAAACAAGAAAGTTTGGGATACTAATTGCAATAATTAATGTTATCCAACTATTGCAAAATATGCAAAATCTTCGTCATTACATTTTTTTTCTGACTTTCTAAACACATACCATTGATCAAGTTTAGGATAATTGCAGAAGTAGCATTGAGTGTAGGCTGTAGAAGAGGACCAATGATAATTCCCGGATTTATTACAACCATGTCAAGCCCATGCTCCTTTGAGAATTTCCATGCAGCTTCCTCTGCCAGGGTTTTCGATAAGTGATACCACAGCTGTTCAAAACAAAATCTTACACTGATTTCACTTTAATCCGAAAATAGTCCACTGGTTAGGAACTAAGCACGAAATTGCAAACTCCTATTTAAACTAATGCAATTTTTCCAAAAAATGCTTCATATTTTGGGAGCATAACAGATTGGAGAAACAGATTTGTACCTGTGATTGCTCACAAAACTCGGGAGATGAGAACCATGTCTCATCAACAACTACATCAGAATTCAATAGTTTTCCATTGTATGCAACTGCATTGATGGAGGATGTCACCACTATCCTTTTTATTGAAGGGTATTTAGAACAGGATCTGAGAACATTTAGTGTGCCGTTGACCGCTGGATCAATTAACTCAGCCTTGAAAAAGAAAACAACGAAGAAAATTTCTGTTATCTTTGTTTAAATAGTGCTCATCAGATGATGGCTTGATGTACTCACATTTAGATACTTGAGTTGCATATATATTGACCATCACTTGATCAATATTGGTAAAGATGTCTACAGGCTAACTTATATCTTCTACTTTCAATTTTTTTTGTCCTTTTATGCGGGATTGAAAGCATCCAAAAGCTTTGGTATTTTCCTTTTTCTCTTTGCTAGAGAGTGAAATAGTATCAATTAAACCTGTTGCAGATGCAGCAATACTTCGATTCAGACAATATACTGGTAAATCATAATCAATTGCAGACATATCGAAATTCCAACCATAACAGAAAGGAACTAATTCTGGCCATCACCAATTAATATTGATATAACAAATCTTTCTTTCATCAGCTAGATAATTACGATAAACCTTAGGATCTGTAGCAGTGGCTTGGCAAGGAGACGCAGTGTGGAAAACACCATGGCAACCTTCAATTGCAGTGTCAAAAGATCCTTCGTCCAATAGATCTGCCTTAAACAAGTGCAATCTCTCAGTGGCTCCATCAAGTGCACGCAAGTGATCAGTTTTCTTCGGATTAGCTGAAACAATAATCAAAAGTCTTGATATGGCAAAAATACAATTTCTATTTCTTAAATAAGTGTGTTAATTAGGAGTGTTACGAACAAAGGTCACGAACGGTGGCACGCACGGTGTAGCCTCGCTGGAGAAGAAGCTTGACAAGCCATGATGCCACGTAACCCGATGCGCCCGTTACGCACACCACATTTTGACTTGCGTACGTTGAGACTGCCTCTCTCACAGTGTCGAACTCAGAGTCCACGTCGCGCATGGCCGTTGACCTTCGTAGGATGGACGATGGGATGGGAAGTGGCCAAGTAGAACGAGCTGATATGGTAATTGTTTATTTATCAGGGGCTTTTTAGAAAAGCAATTTCTGATTTAAAAATTCAAAGTGCGGTCAGAAGAACATTGACCTTCAACCCGCGCTGCAACTAGACACGTGTTTATGTCTGTCTTTTTATAAGTTTATTACTTTATTATTTTTTTAAATGATTAAATTTACTCATGATATTATTATTTTCAATATTAAAAAAATGTGTTGCAACTAGGAAACTTAGTTATTGTATTGCTGAATAAAAAAAATACGTAATAAACAGACAAAAAATGTTATTAATGGAAATTATAATGCAAATGCGGTTGGTAATGCAAAAAGTTAAATAAAAATATTTCTCCTATTAGATTGTTACTTGCATTTATATTATATCTGCAACTAATTTTGTTGTCAATTATCTATTTCAACTTAGTCAGATATGAAGGCTCCTATAAACCGTATACTTATTTATGACGAAGTCACATTCACATGGAGCTTTAAATTAGAATAAATTAATAAAATAATAATTAAAAAAGTGTCAAAACACGATAAATGCTTGAGCTCAAAGTAACTGAGTATATCCCTTACATGAGAACAAAAAAATGCGTAGAATAATCATAATGACAGAATTTTCAGAATTTTCTTTGTGGAGTGTAGAATTACCAACTTGCAACTGTATACCTATTTGAACTTTGTTGTGCAATATTAAATGTTTGCAGTTTACTATTGATCGTCGGATCTTTTTTAAGTATATTAAAAAATTTTATTTTAGTTTTGGAAGTTGAAGTAGATGAACTTTAATCTACAACAAAAATGTTAAGTTGTTAAGCTAGCATGTCCCAATCCCCCAATCGAGTTGATTTCTTTGGACTAATCATTTTTTTTTTTTTTTACTTCAAACTGTACTAGATGCCATTAAAATAATGTAAATACAGGCAAAAGATATACTCCTGGCAATATGTGATGGTGAAGGAATAGCGCCAAGCTTCCTTTTAACTGACGCATGGACCAAAAGGCGGAGTAAGCATCCAATCCAATCAATAACTTCTGCAACTTACAAGGGCAAATTTACATATTATGAGTATCCGAATATCACAATGGTTTCTTTCAAGAAAAAAGAACAAAAAATAAAGCTGTCTACCAAATTAACATTGCTCAAATAATGAGTTGAAGCAAAAGATTTTCAAATCATGTCAAAACTAGCAGAGCTTTTGGCTTTATTCAGTATTCACCCCTTAACTTTCAGTATTCAAAAAGAAAGCCCCTGAGGGACCTGCAAATCTTATTTTTTAATGGAATATTGTCTCATAAACCTTAGAAAGTAATGAAACCCTTCTCTTTGAGGCTCTCAATGGTCTCTTTCACACTTTCTTCCAATGGAATGAAGTTCAAGCCCAATCTTCTTGCCTTTTCTTTTGATACTTGGTATATTGGTGCAAATGGTTTGTCATCAGCAGACCTGAGGAAAAGATAACAAAAATATTTATTAACTAATTTTAACAAGAGTACTTTCCAAAATATTGTTTTGATGCAACTTTTTTCCAATTATAAGGACTGGGATTGTGCAACATGACAAAATTAAAGACGAAAATGTCTGATTTGAAGTTTTGAACCTGTACCTCTCAGACTTTGTACTGATATGTATCAGCAAGAGTAAGTCTGTTATCAAGGAGTATCTTTATTATCTTTTACTCTAGTAAACACAGTAATCCCCTGCCAAGTATACACTAAAATTTTATTTGGATTTTGAGGCATCTTATAAACTATCGCCATGCATGTAATTTGATTGATTTGTCGGCTTTATAAAATAATAACACAAACACATAGCCTGCCAACATTTTAAGTCAATAACTGTGTTCTAGAAATTCAACCAGGTTCCAATGGCCTATTATCCCCAAGCAGAAAACACTCCATAGGCTAAACACTCACATCTTGTCCAGTAAATCCCAGCCCAGATTGTAACCCACGGATAACAAAATAGTAGTTTTTAGTTTTAACTGGCATAAAGTAAATTGCAAGGTATTAGAAAATTATACATAGTCTTCAGTTCAATGTATAAGAAATTTAAGCTAACAAGGAAGTAAAACAACAGCTTATGAGAAAAAAAAAATCTTACTTTTCAGGAACAGGAATTGAAGGATAAAGTTTATGTATAATCTCCACGACCTCTGAGTTATGAGCAACCTTTTCAGCCAGGCAATACCTTCCATTCGCCGAAGGTATCTCATAAGCCAGAATATGTGCCATAGCAACATCTTTAACATTAATCCAGCGTTTAGTTGAATTTGGAAATGTCGTCGATCCTAGAGAACATTCAAATCATAAAATTTAAACAATCTATAACTAACTAAAAGACAGAACATTCAAATCATAAAATTTAAACAATCTATAACTAACTAAAAGACAGGTGAGTTATAGAATATACCGTTGGCCAAATTGTAGATAAATTCATTGGTTAAATTGAGTGTAGGCTGCAGAAGGTGACCAATAACCATCCCTGGGTTTATTGTAACTAACTCAATTCCGTTCTCTTTTGAGAACTTCCAAGCAGCTTCCTCTGCAAGGGTTTTTGACAATTGATACCATCGCTGTTTAAAAACAAATTCAAAAAGAAAAAATAGTTCAGTTAATCAGTTGATCAAATTCAAGAGATCATTCAAGATAAAAACCCACATGGAAACCATATCTAAAATTTCTATAAGAACTTGTACGGTAGCTATGGTGATAAACTCGCTTATCTTGATAATACGTTTTGGACTAACGATAAAAAAATTACAAATATAGACAATGCTCTTCTGATTCAGCCGTTCAGTGAGATGGAAATTAAAGAAGCCTTGTTTAACTCTAGAGGAGAAAAGTCCAGGGCTAGATGGTATGATATTTTTATTCTATAAAAAAAATTGGCATATTGTAAAAGAAGATATTATGTGTTTGTTCAATGTTTTTTTTTAAACACGATCTAGATGTGTTGGATAAATAAAGCTATGTTATGCCTTTTTCCAAAAAAGATAGATGCGGTCGAGATCAAACAGTATAGACCAGTTAGCTTGTTGAACTGCATTTACAAATGGATCACTAAAGTGTTGACTACTAGGCTATCTCCCATTGTGAATAAAATTTTAGATCAATCCCAAGCATCTTTTCTTGAAGATAGATTCATTTTAGATAATGTGATTTGTGCCTCTAAAATTTTACATTCCACTAAAATTTCGAAAAAAAAAAGGTTTGGTTTTAAAAGTAGATTTAGAAAAGTCCTACGATAGAGTTAACTAGACTTTTTTAATTGAAATGCTTAAATACAGAGGGTACTGTCACACTGGTACCTCAAGATTTTGGTACCAGTGCGTCAGGCTTTAAGGTTGATGGTGGAGAGTGTTGTAACAAACTGCTTTTTTCATCTTAATGAAAAGAGTGCTGAGCAGTATTAGCTCACTTATTTCAAAAAAAAATAATAAACCCACATGATGAGTGGCATGGGAGGAGCCAGCGTGGGGGCCCCGGTAGGCTTGGCCTCCACAGATTATAATTTAAGCTAAATTAAGTGCAAATATTAACAAATAATTATAAGCTAAATTTAGTGAAAATGCTAACAAATACGTAGAATGGCCCTCTTAAAAATAAAATTTGTATATTGGCCCCACTCCAGTTATTTTTCTGGCTCCGCCCTTAGTGCATACCTTGCTTTTGATGCAAAAGTCAGGATCAGAGTACCATGTCTCATCAACCACTACATCAGGATTTAATGATCTCCCATTGAAGGTAACTGCAGTCATTGATGATGTCATTACCACCCTATTGACAGACGAAGCTTTAGCACAGGATTTGAGAACATTAAGTGTTCCCTTAACCGCAGGTTCTATCAGCTCAGGCTGAAACATCACAAGAGCTTTATTTATTGAGTTCACGAGTACTATCATTTTAGTTGAAGAAAAATAATTTGTGTGACATGATGTAAATCTAGTTAAAAAGTTTCAAGAAATAATGATTGTACCTATATTAGATCAGTTAAATTCTTTATTCAGCTCGTTTTGTGCTGGTTTTGTTTACATTTCTGTATGCTGAATGGGGGTTCATCAAGGCATTAGTATGTTTTGGCCAACAATGCCACAAGGAAACAATGATTATACAATAAAAGACAGTTTCTTGGAGGTCTATTGGTCATGTCCAGTGATAAAAATCAATTTCTAGTATTACTGATAGAATCTAAGTGGGACTTGTGCCCTTAAACATTTGAGGCATGAAGAATCACAAAATAAAGGCAAACCTGAAAATCAGTTGGATTGGAAAAAACAGGACATGCCGTGTGGAAAACACCAACACATCCAGCAATTGCATTGTCAAAACAGCCTTCTTCTAATAAATCAGCTTTGAACAAGTGGAGCCTTTCACTCGCTCGATCCAGTGCTCTCAAATGCTCCGTTTGCTTTGGATCAGCTGAGACCAGAAGAAATATTAAAAATAAAATTATAGTACTGACAACCAAACAATGGAAGAAGCTGTGTCTGTCAAGTTAGTTGTACATTCTATGGCATAAACCAGGAGTTGGCAACATCTAAATAAAATGAATTCAGCATTACAGCTCCCGGCATATCTGACAGGACTCATTTAATTGGATAATTCCCCCGCCATAGTCAGCATCTCTTTGATCAGTGGTAATTGCCATACAAAGTTATTCTCTCTTTTAAAGCGCCCAATTTTTTGCAATTATCTGTACCGCGTTATCTGTCAGCATTAACTAGTGCACTAAACTTTTTGAAAGAAAGTTAAAACCACACCATCGTCCTTTCTTAGAGAGGATCAAAACACTATAATTTTCAGGTTGCAACTATTAAATGAAGGTAACATTATTTAGTTGCAAAATCTTGTTTTTTAAAAAAAAATTAAAAGATTAAAGTAATAACTGTTATAATTGATTATCGAAATCACATAAAAAACCAATGTAAAGTATAGTGAAAATAATCCAAAATATTTTTGTAACGAACTGCCGGAAATGAATTAACATTTAATAATTATGTTAATATATGATCCCAGCACAGCCATTTTATGGTACATTCATTTGACAATCTATGAGAAGTTATAAAAAAATGGATGTACACCAGAATTAATCCAAAATTACATTCAATCTGCCCCCAAATTATCAGCTTCTTAGATGGAGAAGTAATCGAGGTAATTCTTTTTCTTTTGTTCTTCCAAGTCCTGTACACTCAATGCCTATCAAATCAGACAAAGGTTGAACAACCGATCTTTACCCAATGTGTGATTTAACAAGACAGGTTGAGAGAGAGAGAGAGAGAGGTACTTACAGGGATCAAGAACTGTGGCACGCACGGTGTAGCCACGCTGGAGGAGGAGCTTGACAAGCCATGACGCGATGAAACCCGATCCACCTGTCACGCACACCACTCTCTCACTCATTTCTCTTCTTCTCCTCTAAGCCTATCCTCTTTAGTGAAGTAGGAAACCAAGCAGCACGAGAACTGCGATATTGATGATTGGGTTCCCAATCCTTTTAATTTAATTTTGATAGATAGAAAAGCACATCATTATTTCAAAAAAAAAAATAATAAAGTTGAACACCTCACTCCGAAAAAGGAAATTCCGGAAATAGGAAAGTTGCATTGTTGGTGCAGATGGGCAATGTCTGTTTGGACAGGGCACCCAATGTGGTGCGTTTGGATTTTCTAAGAATAAAATTAAAATTAGTTATTCCGTATATAAAATATTCTTTCTGATCTAAACGATTGAGAATAAAATTTTTTGATCTAAAATGCTATATTTAACTGGTTTAATATCCGGATTAAATTTTTATTTCTAAGATGTTTGAATTATCTTTTTAATGTGGATTAAAAAAATTCTTGGAACAACTTTTTAATCCGGATTAAAAAGACAATCCAAACACCTAAGAAATAAAAATTTAATTCAGATACTGGACCACTTAAATATAATGCTCTAGATCCTAAAAAACTTATTCTTGATCGTTTAGGAATAAAATTTTTATTCCGAATAACTAATTCTAATTTTATTCTTAGATGATCCAAACACCCAAAATTAATAAAAAAATAAAAATAAGTACCAATTTTTTATTTTTAGTTCTAAATTTTTGCTAGAATACGAATAAGTAGACGAATTAGTACAGACCTATTTCTTTTTTTGAGGGTTGGCTTACGCCAACAAAATTCATTAATAAGAAAACGTATATACAAAATTATTTACAAAGAAAACGCAACCAAAAAAGAACGACCATGGTCGTAAATTAAATGAACAAAGTCCACATTCTCACATCTGACACAATGTTAGAAAGAAGCCTATGGATAGAAATCGGTACTTGTGAAAAAACAACGGCATTCCTAGCTTTTCAAATATTCCACACACTGCTGTCCAGATCACACTCCATTCCTTCCTCCTGTCTTTTTGGATTAATGATCTAATTATCACAGACCTAACTCATGTCTTGTTTGATTTCACACCAGTAGGCTTATTCGTGCCCCATCCAAACACTGGTCCAAGCGTGGGGCCCAGTCAAGTGGGCGACCTTTTTCGTTTTTTTTCTTTTCTTTCTACCAGCTATGAGCTATCTATATTCTATCGTTAATAAAATATAACAAGGAGATACATCTCACAGTAATTACTTGTCAAGCCAACGGTAAAGAGCGCATGATGATTAATCGGTCTATCAACGCTTAATAGCCAAATGCACAACCAATCGCTCCCACAGACGAACAAATACAGGACAGAAGAAAGAAAGCAAAACACTGCAGCAGCTGAAGTTCAGCCACAAAGGAACGGAAGCGGAAAAACCAAGTACACAGAAAGAAGAAAGAGATAGTGGACACGAAGGGCTGAGATAAAATCAATCGCACGCACAACATCAGATAAACGGCTCGGATCGACGAAGGGAACTGTATCATTCGATACAGTTAAATACTTAAATCGCGAATTGAAATTAAGTATCGATGAAGTACATATATTACATTATGTCGGATTTAAAAAATTCAAAGTGCGGTCAGACGGACGTTGACCTTGAACCACGCTGCAGCGGGACACGTTTTTTAACATCTGTCCTTTTATATAAGTTTTTTTTTTTTTTGAATGATTAAACTTTATTTTATTATTTTCAATATTAAATAAATGTGTTGGAACTTGGAAACTTAGTTATAATATGAGATAGGCTAAAATCAGTCGCGACTGACGGATGAGACCGTCAGCTACGATCAAATCTCAATTTTCGAGATTCTAACAGTCGATCCGAACCGTTCAATGTGTTCTCCATATTGAAATCTCATTAGAGACGAAATTTTATATTTTTCTGAAGTTTTTTAGTATTTGTTTGGTATTTTACAAAATTCTTAATCTAAACAATTCTGGACCCTTCAATAACTATGATTTTTAAAATTCTCAAAAAAATAGTAAATAAAATCATAAAAATGTAAAATTTGGTCTCCAATGAGATTTCAATATGGAGAACACATTGAACGGTTCAGATTAGCCATTAGAACCGCAAAAGTTGAGATATAATCGCAGCTGACGGGTCCATCCGTCAGTCGTGGCTGATTTTAGCCTATCTCTTATAATATTGCTGAATAAAAACAATACGGATTAAGCAGATGGCCTATGGCTCAGTGGTAAGAGGCTTTTAAGAGGTCAATGGTTCAAATCTCGCATATATCTTTAATTTCAAAAAAAAATTGGATGATAAAAACCTCACTCTTTCTTAAAAACAAAAAAAAAAAATACGAAGTAAGCAGACAAAAAAATAATAATCTTGCCATTGGAAATTATAATGCAAATGCATCTTCCCCTTTGCGGGTTGGTAATGCAAAACGCTAAAACAAAAAAAATACTTTATTACTTTTCCTTTTAGATTATGAATTTAATTTATAATTATATCAACAACTAATTTTGTTGTCAATAATATATTAAGTTCCATATCGTGAAGGATCTTCTAAAGCGTATAATTATTTATAACGAGGTCACATTCTCGTGGAGCTTTAAATTACAATAATTAATAAGAACTAGGGTTGGACATCGAGCTTCGCTCGATACAGTATTTTTTTACATATTTTAAAGTATAATTTTTTCAATGTAAATTAAAATTTTAAATATATGTTAAAAATAATTTGAAAATATAACTAAAATATCTATATAAATTTGTTTTAAGAAATTATCAAATTAGTTATTGAAAATAGATTAGATCAAAGTTTCGGCTTATCTATCTAATTAAATAATGTAAAATGAGAAATAAAAAGTTGGTTATTATGTAGGCATAAATCACTGAAGATGAAAAGGAAAAATATAAAAGGTTTATGAGGCATTAGTGATACAATGAGATAAAATAGTTCCCTTTGGAAAAGTCATCGTTATATATGTACGCGGAAAATAAATGTTACTACTAACGTTTATCCCTTTAATACAGGAAAAAAGTCATCGTTATATATGTACGCGGAAAGTAAACGTTACTAATAACGTTTATTTTCATTAAATGTTATATTAAATGCGTATGTATTGCTATGTGTAATAATTGAGTAATATAATGTAGTAATGAAACGTGTATGAATGTGAATTTGGAGTAACGGTAATAAGTTTATTAAAAAAAAATAGATTGGTGACAGATTTGTTATTGGAAAGGCAGAAGATAATTTACCTAAATTGTTTATGATATAAAATCTTTGGCGATTGTTAAAACCGACACGGATTTAGTCATTGCTATATAATGTTTTAAAGATGTTATAATATAGTTTTATGAAATAGGAATATGATAACTTAATATTTGAATTTTGATGAACACATCTTAATTATCGCATTTATCTCGCAGAAGTTGATTAAAATACAACACATTTTTTTCCTAAATGACTACCAATGTTGAACCAAAAGCTAAATAGAGCACATTTTTTCCACTAAAATTAGTGCATAGAAATATAGGAAACCTCGAGGGTATTACCCAATCCAGAAAAAAAAAAAAAAAAATAGGAAGTACCGAAGTAACATAAGTTAAAAGGAAATTGAAAGAAAAATAGAGTAGAAGGAACTCGACATCTTCTTGCTTAACTTGAAGCCGTAGTTGGTAGTAGAATTTATAGTCACCTGGAAGGGAAAATGGATGAGCAATTTGTTCATTGAAATTGTAGTAATCTTTGAGAGGAGCAATTGATCAATTTAGAATTTGAAAATAAAATCGGTTGTGTTGCAAAAAAAATCGTTGAAATTCTAACACCTAGCCCATTTTTATTAAAGTTCTAACCGTGCTTAATTATGTACAAATTCCAAATGTATGTATGTCGCTTACTTACTGTAAGAATTCTTCTATTGAGTACATTGAGATTTATTCAAGCAACAATGTTTTTCCTCCCTTTATCTATTTAGTGTTACAGCTAGCAAGCGATTAAACGAATGTTCAAATGTAGGATTAGATTCATTTGAGCTATTTATCTGAGACTGATAGAACTATAACATGGGGTGGCAATTTCGGATCTTCAGTTTTAGTTCCTAGGTATATCTTGTTTTCATAACCTTACACAGCTTCCTACTTAATAATTCTTCCTTTTTAGAATGGCAACTTTTTTAACAGTATTGAAACATCAGTAATAATAGCTCCATGGAACAAAACCAAAATTTAATTAATAACATGCTAAATCAAAAAACAACATAAAAACAAAAAAAAATATATAATAATCATCAAACATTATTACTACAAATATTGTCTCAGCCAATCTTCCTTAGCATTGCGAAATGAAGAACGAAATCCCACGCATTGTTCTGGCACACTATCTTCCATATATGGATTCAAGGAGAGGCACTTTCAATAGCAGTACTACAAAAAACAATAAATTTATAAATTATATATTAATCTCGAAATACTAAAGATCCAAACTGGCATTTGTTAGTTGCATTAATGGAGATAAAATACGTATATAAAAATTACTTCTCCGTTTCCCCATCAGATTGTCCACCAAGAATAAATTTTCTTCTACGATTATTTTACCAGCTGGTATGCTACCAGTATCATCAAAAGGCCTACAAAATTATATTTAAAATAAAATTTACTAAAAAATATTTGTACTCAATATTAACAGCTAGAGACATAAAATATTTAGATATTACCTTTTTTCTAAAAAGACTTTCAGCGCTATTCAAAAAATCGCTCAATCTCTCTTATAGTCTAATGTTGACCCTGTCAGCAACAATTTGAGCCATATCAGTACCCCTTCAAGACTGACCCACTGCCTGATCTCTTGCCGGAAGAGCCATCTAGAATAGTAACAAAGGAAAATTTGTTGTGATTGAAATTTTTGTAGAGTACAAAATCAAGCATGGAATTAAGATTTTTTTTTAGGACATATCTATGTAGATTACTATCTAAATTAGTAACAAATATGATAAGGATTTTCATTTACCTAAACAATATAATAATTTTTTTTCTCAATCAATGATTTGCTCTATTTGGTAGTTTATATAGGCACAAAAGGCGTTTCGATTGACAATTTAACACAGCAAGGTATTATATGGCATTAATCTGGAGACAACAATTAATTTCTAGCGTTTTTCTCAAGGGGCGCAATTAATTTTTAGGATGTACCAATTCCAAATTAGTAATGAAGAAAGAGAGTCAATTGCTTAGAAAATGAAAATTATAAGACAGCTGGAATTGATATTTTTCATATAGGCCTTGAAGAGGAAATTAATGAGATAAATTTATTTAGATTATGTTGCAAACTTTATAGATCATAAAATACTTTAATGTTGTTGCCAGTAATGTAATTTGGTGATTAAAATTAAGATATAGGACAACAATATTAATTAAACTAAAGGATCAACGGAAATATATTATCACATATCACATAAATAAATCTTATAATTTTGAAATTAAACTAAAGGAACTAATTTAATTAAAGCTTGCTCTCATATATCACATATCATAAAAATATACTGACTGATATGCAACAAACTGGTAAATAATGCAATCAATTTGAAATTCAATAACTTTCAAATCTGTTTGTTACTGATTTCAAACCTGACGTCAAAAGAAAAGAATTGCAAATCTTAAATTGTGAAATCCTACATTTAATTAAGACCCACAGATGTATATTGCCCATACCAAACTGATAACATGGGGAAAATAGTATTTTGAATTTTTATTTTAAGATGTACAAAATTAAGATATACACGTTTCTGGATTTTTAGATTAACAACGAAAAATAATTAACCGACTGAGATTATTCGTATTTACAAAGATAAAATCATGCATATATATAATAAAAATGTTCACATTTAATTAATAAGCCTCTCAAATTTTTTATATGGAGGAGGAATCTGAGTTTGGGGAGGACGCGATGAGAAGAGAGGTAGCAGGGGTGAATGGTACATGGAGGTTGGGTTGGAAAAGCAATAACACTAATAATTCATTTAATTAATAAGCTTCTCAATTTTTTTATATGGTACCATTTGATGGTGAGTGTAGATAGATTTTGTATATTGAAGTGGAAAAAAACGATGATAAATGCTTGATTTCAACTTCAAAGAAACTGAGTACATTCCTTGCATAAGGAAAAAAAAAATGCGGAGAATAACTTAATAATGACAGATTTTTCTTTGTGGAGAGTATAGTTACCAACTTGCAACTGTATAGTTTTATTTTAATGACAATTTGATCATATCTGCTCCGCAAAGGAATATTGTCTCACAAAACTTAGAAAGTAACAAAACCCTTCTCTTTAAGGCTCTCAATGGTCTCTTTGACACTCTGCTCCAATGGAATTAAGTTCAAGCCCAAGCTCCTTGCCTTGTCTTTTGATACCTGGTATACTGCCTCAAATGGTTTGTCATCAGCACACCTGAGGAAAAGATAACAAAATATTTATTAACTAATTTTAACAGAGTACTTTCCGAAAGTTTTTTCCAATTATAAGGACTGGGATTGTGCAACGTGACAAAATTAAAGACTAAAATGTCTGATTTGAAGTTTTCAACCTGTACCTCTCAGATTTTGTACTGATATGTATCAGCGAGGGTAACTCTGTTATCAAGGAGTATTTTTACTATCTTCTACTCTAGTAAACACGGTAATCCCCTGCCAGGTATACACTAATTTTTTATCTGGATTTTGAGACAACTTATAAACTATTGCCATGCATGTAATTTGACTGTTCACATCTTGTCCAGTAAATTCCACCCAAATTGTAACCATGGATAACAAAATAGTAGTTTTTAGTTTTAACTGGCATAAAGTAAATTGCAAATAAGGTATTAGAAAATTATACAGTCTTCAGTACAATTTATAAGAAAATTTAAGCTAACAAGGAAGTACAACAACAGCTTATGAAAAAAAAAACTCTTACTTTCCAGGAACAGGAATTGAAGGATAAAGTTTATGAATAATCTCCACAACCTCGGAGTGATGAGCAACATTTTCAACCAGGCAATACCTTCCATTCGCCGAAGGTATCTCATAAGCCAGAATATGGGCCATAGCAACATCTTTCACATTAATCCAACGTATAGTTGAATTTGGAAATGTCGTCGATCCTAGAGAACATTTAAATCATAAAATTTATAAACTCAAGGAATTAACCATCTATAACTAACTTAAAGACAGGTGAGATATATTATATACCATTGACCAAATTGTAGATACATGCACTGCTTAAATTGAGTGTAGGCTGTAAAAGGGGACCAATAACCATCCCTGGGTTTATTGTAAGTAACTCAACTCCGTTCTCTTTTGAGAACTTCCAAGCAGCTTCCTCTGCAAGGGTTTTTGACAAGTGATACCATAGCTGTTTCAAAAAAAAAAAAAATTCAAAAAAGAAAAATTAGTTCATTTAATCAATTCATCAAATTCAAGAGATCATTCAATATAAAAACCCGCATGATGAGTGCACAGGGGCAGAGCCAGCGTGGGGGCGTTGGAGGACTTGGCCTCCACCGATTTTTTAATTTAAGCTAAATTTAGTGAAAATATTAACAAATAATTATAAGCTAAATTTAGTGAAAATATTAACAAATATGTAGAATCGCCCTCTCAAAAAATAAAATTTGCATATTGGTCGCACTCCACACTCCAGATATTTTTCTGGGTCCGCCCTTAGTGCAAACCTTGTTTTTGATGCAGAAGTCAGGATCAGAGTACCATGTCTCATCAACCACTACATCAGGATATAATGATCTCCCATTGAAGATAACTGCAGTCATTGATGATGTCACCACCACCCTCTTGACAGACGAAGCTTTAGCACAGGATTTGAGAACATTAAGTGTTCCCTTAACAGCAGGTTCTATCAGCTCAGACTGAAACATCACAAGAGCTTTATTTATTGAGTTCACAAGTATTATTATTTTAGTTGAAGAAAAATAATTTATGTGGCATGATATAAATCTAGTTAAAAAAAAATCAATAAATTATGATTGTACCTGTATTAGATCAGTTAAATTCTTTATTTGGCTCTTTTTGTGCATGGTTTTGTTTATTTTTCTGTATGCTGAAATGGGGGTTAATCAAGGCATTAGTATGTTTTGGCCAACAATGCAACAAGAAAACAAAGATTATCCAATAAAAGACAGCTTCTTGGAGGTCTTTTGGTCATGTCCCGTGATAAAAATCAATTTCTAGTATTACTGATAGAATCTGGGTTGGACTAGTGCCCTTAAAAATTTGAGGCTTGAAGAATCACAAAATAAAGGCAAACCTGAAAATCAGTTGCATTGTAAAAAACAGGAGATGCGGTGTGGAAAACACCAACACATCCAGCAATTGCAGTGTCAAAACTGCCTTCTTCTAATAAGTCGGCTTTGAACAAGTGGAGCCTTTCACTGGCTCGATCCAGGGCTCTCAAATGCTCCGTTTTCTTTGGATCAGCTGAGACCAGAAGAAATATTATAAATAAAATTATAGAACTGACAACCAAACAATGGAAGACGCCGTGTCTGTCAAGTTAGTTGTACATTCTATGGCATAAACCAGGAGTTGGCAACAACTAAACAAAATGAATTCAGCATTACAGCTCCTGGCATATCTGACAGGACTCATTTGATTGGATAATTCGGTAATTCCCCCACCATACTCAGCATCTCTTTGATCAGTGGTAATTTGCCATACAAAGTTATTCTCTCTTTTAAATTGCCCAATTTTTCACAATTATCTGTACCGCGTTATCTGTTAGCATTAACTAGCGCACTCAACTTTTTGAAAGAAAGTTAAAACCACACCATCGTCCTTTCTTAGAGAGGATCAAAACACTATAATGTTCAGGTTGCAACTATTAAATGAAGGTAACATTATTTAATTGCAAAATATTATTTTTTAAGAAAATTAAAAGATTTAAGTAATAACTGTTATAATTGATTTACATTTAATACTTATGTTAATATATGATCCCAGCTGGAAACCGATTTAACAAGACAGGTTGAGAGAGAGAGGTACTTACAGGGATCACGAACGGAGGCACGCACGGTGTAGCCACGCTGGAGGAGGAGCTTGACAAGCCATGACGCGATGTAACCCGACCCGCCTGTCACGCACACCACTTTCTCACTCATTTCTCTTCTCCTCTGAGCCTATCTTCCTTAGTGAAGTAGGAAACCAAGTAGCACGAACACTGCGATATTGATGATTGGGTTCCGAATCCTTTTAATTTAATTTTGATAGATAGAAAAGTTCAGCATTATTCCGAAAAAAGTTTTTTTTTTTTTTTTTTTTTTTTTTTTTTTGAATTGGTTATTCCGAAAAAAGTTTTTTTTTTTTTTTTTTTTTTTTTTTTATTCCGAAAAAAGTTAAGTTGAACAGGCTAACTCCGAAAAAGAAAATTCCGGAAATAGGAAAGTTGCACAGTTGTTGCAAATGGGCGTTTGGACAGGGCATAAATAAAGATGAATAAGGAATAAGAATAATCACTCATTTTTAATTTTTAGTTTTAAATTTTTACTAGAATACGAATGAGTAGCTAAATTAGTACAGACCTAATTCACGTGTCGTTTGGCTTCACACGAATAGACTTATTCGTGCATTCCTGCCCCATCCACTGATCCAAACACTGGTCCGCTTCAAGCGTGGGGCCAGTCAAGTGGGCGACCTTTTTCGTTTTTTCTTCTTTTTTTTTTTCCACCAGTTATGATCTATCTATATTCTATCGTTAATAAAATATAACAAGGAGAAATTGCTGTGGTTTTTTTTTTTTTTTGAATTCAGAAATTGCTGTGGTTATTTAACTGGTCGTAAGAAGACTAGAAGAGTGAAATCTCTTTTTGGCGGTTAAAAAATGTTACAAGCAAATAACATGACGTCACACTCGCGAGCACCATATGCCAGCTAGTGAAATTAAAAATCGCCTCTAAGGGCCATAAATAAATATTTTATTTAGAAGTAAGATAAGAAGAAATTCAACAAATTTATTTTGGAAAAATAAATTCAAGACATTCTACATATATATATAGCCCGGAAAGGTAAAACAAAAGGCACACTCATCTAAAGTAATGCATATCTTTACAACTAATTTAATTTATAAACTATGCCAATTAACGTTAAAATTTGTCAACAACTATGACAACCTACTGCGGCATCCATCCTATCGGGTTCTTGTCGAATTAGTTACCTCATCATTTTATTATATCAACAACTAGTTTTGTTGTCAATAATTTGTTGTCAATAATCTATTCCTACTAAGTTTCATCTTGAAAGTTCCAAAAATAATATAAAAGAATATAATAAATTAAAATGAAGTCTTATTCATGTGGAATCATAATAAATGAAATAATTAAAAAAATTGTTTGAACTCTAGAAAATTGAGTATTTCGCTTTGTAAGAAATGTAATCGAAATGATCTTGAAATCTTGACTTCAATCATTTGAAAACGATCTTATAAAACCTTCATAATTATGCATCAGTGGAATAAAACCTCGAGGACATAAACACAATATTCACGATATAAATATCTTGATTTTACTGCTTAATCGCTAAAGAACAAGTCAATTCAGCGATCTCCTTTTCTTCTTCTCTCTCATAAGAGATCTCACACTTAATAATGACTAAGTTATGAGGAGTAGAACTCCTGTTTTTCTGTCTATTTATGTGTCTTTTGATGGAAGAGATACACTTTTTTTTACCCACGAGTATTTAATAGAGATCAAATCAAAATAAATAAAACATCCTTTAACGAAAATTTCTCAGTCTGGACTTTGGACTTTTTTGAAACGACCCATCTCGAGATGAGATGATTAATTTTAGTATGTGACACCAAGTCGCATCCGATGATCTATTTCAGAATAAGACAGTCTGTTTAATTCTGTCTCCACTTGTAATTCTAACACCCTTCCATAAAAGAAAAAAATGGTAGAATAACTTTATAGTATATAATGACAGATTTTATTTGTGGAGCGTACTGTGTATAGATTACCAACTTGTTGTATGGCTATATGTGAACTTATTTGTTGAACACTTCTTTGCAGTATCCTAGATGGCCGAACACCACGGATACTTTGAAGCATAGTAACTTTTCTAATTTTTTATTTTGGAAGTTGAAGTATGTCAACTTCAAATCTTTAATCTAATTTACATAATATGTGAGACTATAAGGCTGTTGAACTTACAGGCCCCTACCCCCAGTCGAGTTGATTTTCTTTGTAACCATTATTGACTTCAAATCGGAGTAGATGCCAAAAGAATAATGTAAATATTGGCGAAAAAATAGTACTTGTGTTTCACTAGTAGACAGGTTATGGGGTACGAATAGATCCAAGCATCCTTAAAACTCATGCATGCAACAAAAGGCGGAGGAGAAATGCATCCAATCAGTAACTTACGGGGCATATTTCCGTATTACAAGTACATAATTTCACAATTGGCCAAATTAAGTCTTCCAAGAGTACACACACACACACACGTATTATCTATATATATAAATAGAGTTGTCTACCAAATTACCATTGCTCATAATGCGTTCAAGAACAGATTTCTCAAGCTAGTAGAGCTTTTGAATTTATTTGGAATTCACCCCTTAACTTTTCAGTATTCATAAAGAAGCCTGCAACAAACCTGCAAATCATTTGTTTTTTTTAAAGGACAATTTGATTATATCTGCTCAACATTGGCATATTGTCTCATAAACCTTAGAAAGTAACAAAACCCTTCTCTTTAAGGCTCTCAATGGTCTCTTTGACACTCTGCTCCAATGGAATGAGGTTCAAGCCAAGGCTTCTTGCTTTTTCTTTCGATACCTGGTATATAGTCTCAAATGGCTTGTCATCAGCACACCTGATGCATGATAACAGGGAAAATTTATTAGCTAATTTGGACACAGGACACCACCACTTAATTATCAGAACTCTGCAACATGGCAAAATAAAAGACTAAAATGCAGATTTTGATCCTGTACCTCTCAGACTTTGTACTGATACGTACCATGGTGAATTAATTACTGTATTATCTGAGAGCATCTTTGTTTTAATTACTCCAGTAAACCAGCTAATCCCTCTACAAAAGTGATACACTAGAACTTGTTGGGATTATGGCCTTATTTATAACCAATTGCCTCATAATTTCATTGATCTTTCGGCTTTAAGTAATAATAAGAAATAAGAAAAGAAAGCCCAAAATTGCCCAATAACCCAAATTATTTAGAGATATCCAACCAGGGTACAATTGCAAATAATCCCAAGAGAGAGACCATGAGCTAATCACTCGCATCTTGACCGGTAAATCTCAGCCAGAATATTGCAACCCATGGATAACAAACTAGTTGTTTTAAAGTTTTAACACGGAACGTAAATTACAAATAGGCTACAGGAATAACCCTACAAAGCATGGAGTATGATTCATAATAAAAAGTAGTACAATAAGTGCTTATGAGAAAAATTAATTACTTTACAGGAACAGGAATAGAAGGATTGAGTTTATGTATAATCTCCACGACCTCTGAATGATGGGCGACTCTTTCAACCAAACAATACCTTCCGCTTGCCGAAGGTATCTCATAAGCCAGAATATGTGCCATAGCAACATCTTTCACATTAATCCAACGTAAACTTGAATTTGGAAATGTTGTCGATCCTAGAGGAATTTTTCAATCATAAAAGTTGAAATTGAAGGAATTATTTAACAACCTATATACAAATACTTGACAAATTAGTGCAAACATCAGCGTTGGAAACAAGAATCAAGTCCTAGGCTGGTAACCAATACCAGAACAAAATGTACTACAATGACAGCAGACCAGACTGGTACAACTCCACTTGGCACTCTTGTGATTTTCTTAATTGTTTGAACTTTGAACCATTAGTGCAGATAAATCTCCATGATTTTCAGTATAACAATGTAATGCTCAATAATCTTAGAAAAAAACCTACAAATTCTGAAAACTTCACAACCAAATTACTTTGTTTGACTATTTACTAAAAGACGAATATCCAATTTGACTATTCAATGACAGGAGTAACATTTAAAAACATACCATTAATTAAGTTGTAGATAAATGTACAGCTAAAATTTAGTGTAGGCTGCAGAAGGGGACCAATAACCATCCCTGGGTTTATTGTAACCAAATCAAATCCGTTCTCTTTTGAGAACTTCCAAGCAGCTTCCTCTGCGAGGGTTTTTGACAAGTGATACCATAGCTGGTTCAAAAAAAATAATAATAATAATTTAAGGAAAAAGAAAGAAATTTAGTTCAATTTGTCAAATTCAAAATAACATAAAAAAATATTGATCAAGATAAACCCTTGTGATGATAGTACTTTGGAAATAAAAGAGACCCATACCAACACCAAAAATTTTCAATAAATAATAACAATTAATAAATAAAAATATAATTTTTTTTTTTATAAAAAGAACATTATATTGAGAGTTAGATGAGTGCATACGTTGTTTTTGATGCAGAAGTCAGGATCAGAGAACCATGTCTCATCAATCACTACATCAGGACTTAATGGTCTTCCATTGAAGTTAACAGCCGCCATTGATGATGTCATCACCACCCGCTTGACAGATGAAGCTTTAGCACAGGATCTGAGAACATTCAGTGTTCCCTTAACAGCAGGTTCTATCAGCTCAGACTGAAACATTACAAAAGCTTTATATATTGAATTCACAAGTATTATCAATTATTAGTTGAAGAAAAATAAGAAAATTGTTTAAGTGAAATAAGGTAATTCAGTACAAAAAAAAAAAAAATCAAGAATTAATGACTATATTGTATCTCTATTAGATCAGTTAAGTTTAATTATTTTGCTCCTTTTGTGCATGGATTTTTGTATTTCTGTATGCTGAAATGGGGCTTAATCAAGGCATTAGGAGTATATTTTGGCTAATAATGAAACAAAAAAATTTGATTATCCAACAAAAATCAGTTTCTTGATGATCTATTGGTCATGTCCCATAATAAAAGTCAGTTTCTACTACTGAAATAGTCTGAGTGGTACTTTTGCCCTGGAAAATACTAAGGCATTAAGAATCACAATAATAAAGAAAAAACCTGAAAATCAGTTGCATCGAAAAAAACAGGAGATGCTGTGTGGAAAACACCAACACATCCGGCAATTGCAGTGTCAAAAGCGCCTTCTTCTAATAAGTTGGCTTTGAACAGGTCAAGCCTTTCACTGGCTCCCTCCAGTGCTCTTAAGTGGTCTGTTTTCTTTGGATCAGCTGAGATACCCAACAAGAAAACAAAAAGAATGAAATAATAGTATAGACAACCAAACAACATAAATAAGCTGTGCCTGTCAAGTTTGTTGTAAAATATATGGAATACAATTAGAAAATTGGTCACAACTAAATGAAATGAACTCAGCACATAGCTGTAGTATATCTGACAGGACTTATTTGATTGGGTAATGCCACCTCTATAGTCAGAACCTCTTTGAGTAGCGTAGTTGCTGTAAAACGTTCTTCACTCTTTGAAAGCACCCAATTTGACACAAATATCTGTGCCACATTTTCTGTTAGTATTAACTAGCACACTCAACTTTTGAAAATAAGCACACGCTGTGGAATATTTAGAAAATCGAGAAATAGTCGTGTCTTTAAAGGCAAAAACCAGATGGTTGTTCAGGTTGCTAGGAGAATACTTAAGGATACAGCGTTGTGGGTAGTTCATGTATAGTGTTTTAGCATTGGTATAGGCCTCTTACTTTACTGTCTGAGCCATGATGTATTTTGTTTTGGTTCTAATAAAATCTTTTGTAGGACTGTGGCAATCGCCACCCTACCCTCAAAACTAATTTATGAGAAGTGTGATAGAAAAATGAACAAATAAAGAAATCAATTGGGTCGTAATATCAGTGTTGGTGCAATTTTGAATTTGTTTAATTACTCATCGCAAATCCCTTAAAACTATACATTCGAATTTTTCAAATCAATTCATGGTTTGCCAAGTTGGGCCATACTTAGCAACCACAAGGAGTAGTCAAGAAGACAATAACTTTTTGTTTGTGTTGGAGAATATTATCAAAAAAAATTGAATGTATGTACCACATAAATTGGATGGTACACCACAATTACTCGAAAATTATATGAAATCAGCCCCAAATTACCAACTTGTAAAGGGTTAATCAATTTCTAGAGGAATAATAGAAGAAGCAACGAAGGTAATTCATTTTTCCTTTGTTCTTCCAAGTCCTGCGCACTTTATTTCCTATCCAATTAGGCGACAATTGAACAACGAAACTTTACAAAGTGTGCAATTAAACACAGCAGGTTCAGATATATATATATAGAGAGAGAGAGAAAGGAACTTACAGGGATCACGAACGGAGGCACGCACGGTGTAGCCACGCTGGAGGAGAAGCTTGACAAACCATGAAGCGATGTAACCCGACCCACCCGTCACGCAGACCACTTTCTCACTCATCTCGCTTCTTCTCCCTCGGAGCCTCCTCTTTTGTCGGTTTAGTAAAGTAGGAAGCTTTTCTTTATTCTGGTAATCAGTGAAGTAGGAAATAAAAATTGCGTTTTGTTCCTTCATTGTGCGCTCGGTCCCCGCAAAAAAGTACTGCGACCAGCATCGATCTAATCTCCGTTGGATCAGAACTAGGGATGAAAACGGACCGGATACGGATCGGATAGTGGTCAAATCATATCCGCATCCGCATTTTTTTTTCGGATACGAATACGAATACGGATATGCTCGGATACGAATACGGTTCGGATGTTAAGCGGATACGAATACGAATCGGATATCGTCGAATACGAATACGAATACGGATATATTTTGGATAATTAAGCAAATATATATAAATTAACAAACAAATAGAAATAAAACTAAAGTAGCAAGATAATAATCTCGTTATAACATTTTATTAAAAGCAATATAAAATATGTATAAATTAATAATATTATTATTAACATTAATCATTATTTATCTTCTCTATTAATTCTACCATATAATCCATAATAACAATTGACTAATTTTCTTAAAAAATAAATAACAATTATTATCCTACCGTTTATTTTTTATATAATTTAGATAAGTTAAATCTAGAGACTCAAACCAATATATATATATATATATATATATATATATATATATATACATAAAATAACTTGGGGCCGTTTGGATGGGTTAGGAATTTGGGGAATAGCCTATTCCTAGGCATAAATTTATTGGGAAGTGTGTAACTTTGTGAAGAGGTTGAATTATTTATATTAAATTTGGCATATTTTATGCCCGGAATTTGCAATTCTTGCAAATTCCGGCTTCATCCAAACGGCCCCTATATCACAAAGGGGGAATTCGGATATCCATTTTGCAAATTTTTTCGGATCCGGATAAATATCCGGATCCGCAACCGTATCCGCATCCATTTGCATTCTCATATTCGCATCCGTATCCGTTTAAAAAGATCCCGATTCGAACGGATCCGGATATTAATATCTTAATATCCGGATTCGCTACTTTTCGGATACGGATGCGGATCGGATCAGAGTTTATCCGATCCGTTTTCAACCCTAATCAGGACCGTGATTAATACCAGACCCGTTAAAATTCATGCGTTCCGTAAAAATCTGTCCGTCAAAATTAGATCCCACGGTTCAGATAAAAAATCTGTCTTGTGTAGATCTCAAAAGATCCGCAGAGGATATGAATTTACTAGTATTGTAACTTTTCTCCTATATTTTGAATGGATATGGATACGGGTACGAGTATCGTATCCAGTACGGCCATACGAAAATTTTCAAAAATCTCCTATACAGATACCACGGTATATACTATATAATCTATATAAATTTATAATTATTATATACCATATTATTTGTATAATTTATTATTATTATAATCTTTATTTATAATATGTAGAAATTTTACTATATTATTTTTATGTTATAATATGTAATAGCGTTCTATCTAATAATTAAAAAATTATTTTATTAATAAAAATAATATTATGTCTAACATCTAAAATATTTTGGTCGTATTATAACAACTAATAATAAGGATCTAGTTATAACAATAATAGAGTATTGCGTCACCATGTCGAATATTTTATGTTTTTCCTAACTTCAGGACGGTTTGTCATCTAATAAAAATAAAATAAGAAAAAGACAAAATAAAGAAAAGAAACAAATGTCAAAGGCCTCGTTGAGTCCATTTTTCATCCAATTAATTCACGTGGTCCCATTGCCAGTTTTTTCTCCTTCGTTCAATCCCAACGACGAACTGTAAACGTATGTAGACGAATTGCAAATGTATCCGGACATATCCACCCGTATCGGAGACCGTATCTGCTGGTCAAATTGATTAAAATATTCGAGCGTACCCGATACGAACCAGTGCCATATCGGAGGCGTACTCGTACTCTATGTGTATCCGATTTGACCAGAAATTTCAGATAAATGCAAAATCGGATTAAAGAATATCAAAACAATGGATAGAAGCCTCTGTGGCTCTGATACCAATTTCAGAATTAATGTATAATCTAAATCTAGGGTTTAGATATATCAAATTGCAGCAGAAATGAATCTAGCCTAGACTTCTGTCACTTTTGCGATTCCTTTCAAACCTTCCTTTGTCTCTCTGATGCACCAGTGGAATACTACCACATATAGGGCAGTAAATACACAATCTAAAGTATAGACTGCTTTGACTCAACTTTTCTCTTCCTCAAAACTAAAGAGAACTCACACTTGATGGAAACAAGTGTGAAAGTGGAAGAATCCTCTATCTGTATATTTTCTCTATGAGAATGATGAAGAGACTCTCTCTCTCTCTTGTAGAGAGACATATATATATATATAGAGTTTTGCTATGATGAGTCGCGACTCACCAAGGGTTTGTGAGTCGCGCTCAAAACTCTTAGATTTGGTTCAAAATGGCCGATTCAAACCGTCCAATACGATCTCCATACTGAAATCTCCATGCAGACCAAATTTTACATTTTTCAAAATTTATAAGTATTTTTTTGAAATTCTAGAAAATCGTTAATCTAATTAGTTCTGAATCGTTCAAAAATAGCAGTTTTTAAAAATCCGAAAAAAATACTTAAAAATTTCAAAAAAATATAAAATTTAGTCTGCATGGAGATTTTAATAGGGAGATCGTATTGGATGGTTTGGATCGATCATTTTGAATCAGATTTAGGAGTTTTTGAGCACGACTCACCATAGCAAAACTCTATATATATATATATATATATATAGAGTTTTGCTATGGTGAGTTGCAACTGACCAAAGGGTCGGTGAGTCGTACTCAAAGCTCCTAAATTTGGTTCAAAATGATCGATCCAAACCGTCCAACACGATTTCTCTATTGAAATCACCATGTAGACTAAATTTTATATTTTTTCAAAATTTTTAAGTAGTTTTTTGAAATTTTAAAAAATCATTAATCTAATTAGTTCTGAACCGTTCAAAAACAGCAGTTTTTAAAAATCCGAAAAAAATACTTAAAAATTTCAAAAAAATATAAAAATTTGGTGTGTCTGGAGATTTTAATAGGGAGATAGTATTGGACGGTTTGGATCGGTCATTTTGAACCAAATTTAGGAGTTTTTGAACGCAACTCACCATAGCAAAACTATATATATATATATATATATATATAGAGTTTTGCTATGGTGAGTTGCAACTGACCAAAGGGTCGGTGAGTCGTACTCAAAGCTCCTAAATTTAGTTCAAAATGACCGATCCAAACCGTCCAATATGATCTCTCTATTGAAATCTCCATGCGAATCAAATTTTATATTTTTTTGAAATTTCTAAGTATTTTTTCGGATTTTTAAAAACTGCTGTTTTTTAACGGTTCAGAACTAATTAGATTAACGATTTTCTAAAATTAAAAAAAAATACTTAAAAATTTTGAAAAAAATGTAAAATTTGGTCTGCATGGAGATTTCAATAGGGAGATCGTATTAGACAGTTTGGATCGGTCATTCTGAACTAGATTTAGGAGCTTTGAGTGCGACTCACCGACCCTTTGGTGAGTTGCAACTCACCATAGCAAAACTCTATATATATATATATAGTTTTGCTATGGTGAGTTGCGTTCAAAAACTCCTAAATTTGGTTCAAAATGACCGATCCAAACCGTCCAATACTATCTCCCTATTAAAATCTCCAGACACACCAAATTTTTATATTTTTTTGAAATTTTTAAGTATTTTTTTCGGATTTTTAAAAACTGCTGTTTTTGAACGGTTCAGAACTAATTAGATTAATGATTTTTTAAAATTTCAAAAAACTACTTAAAAATTTTGAAAAAATATAAAATTTAGTCTACATGGTGATTTCAATAGAGAAATCGTGTTGGACGGTTTGGATCGATCATTTTGAACCAAATTTAGGAGTTTTTGAACACGACTCACCATAACAAAACTCTATATATATAGAGTTTTGCTATGGTGAGTTGCAACTCACCAAAAGGTCGGTGAGTCGCGCTCAAAACTGCTAAATTTAGTTCAAAATAACCGATCCAAACCGTTTAATACGGTCTCCTTATTGAAATCTCCATGCAGACCAAATTTTACATTTTTTCGAAATTTTTAAGTATTTGTTTTAAATTTTAGAAAATCGTTAATCTAATTAGTTCTGAACCGTTCAAAAACAACAGTTTTTAAAAATTCGAAAAAAATACTTAAAAATTTTAAAAAAATATAAAATTTGGTATGCATGGAGATTTCAATAGACAGATCATATTGGACGGTTTGGATCGGTCATTTAGAATTAAATTTAAGAGTTTTGAGCGCGACTCACCGACCCTTTGGTGAGTTGCAACTCACTATAGCAAAACTATATATATATATATATATATATATATATATATATAGTAAATCTATTGTGAACCATAGTTCATATAACCTTTCGTGCACCATGACCATTTTGGTCGTTGGTTTCACAAATTGTCAAATCTAATTTAACCAACCCAATCTATATATTGAAATCTCATAGCAAACAAAATTTTACAATTTTTGAAATTTTTTTACTATTTTTTTTAAATTTTTTAAAGCTTGCCATTTTTTGCTATAAATACACTAATTTGTAAGCAAAAAATGGCAAGTTTTAAAAAATTCGAAAAAAATAGTTAAAAAAAATTCCAAAAATTGTAAAATTTTGTTTGCTATGAGATTTCAATACATAGATTAGATTGGTTAATTTAGATTTGCCAATTTGTAAAATCACCGATCAAACGGTCGTGGTGCACGGAGGCTCTATGCATCATGGTTCACAATAGATTTACTCATATATATATATATATATATATATATATATATAGAGTTTTGCTATGGTGAGTTGCAACTCACCAAAGGGTCGGTGAGTTGCGATCAAAACTCATAGATCTAGTTTAAAATGATCGATCCAAACCGTCCAATATGATCTATTTATTGAAATCTCCATGCAGACCAAATTTTATATTTTTTTTAAATTTTTAAGTATTTTTTTCGGATTTTTAAAAACTGCTGTTTTGAACGGTTCAGAACTAATTAGATTAACGATTTTTTAAAATTTCAAAAAAATACTTAAAAATTTGGAAAAAATTTAAAATTTGGTCTGCGAGGAGATTTCAATAGGGAGATCGTATTGGACGGTTTGGATCGGTCATATTGAACTAAATTTAGTAGTTTTGATCGCAACTCACCGACCCTTTGGTGAGTTGCAACTCACCATAGCAAAACTCATATATATATATATATATATATATATATATATATATATATATATATGAGTTTTGCTATGGTGAGTTGTAACTCACCAAAGGGTCGGTGAGTCGCGCTCAAAACTGCTAAATCTAGTTCAAAATGACCGATCCAAACCGTCCAATACGATCTCCCTATTGAAATCTCCATGCAGACCAAATTTTATATTTTTTTGAAATTTTTAAGTATTTTTTTGAAATTTTAGAAAATCGTTAATCTAATTAGTTCTGAACTGTTCAAAAACAGCAGTTTTTAAAAATCCGAAAAAAATACTTAAAAATTTCAAAAAAATATAAAATTTGGTCTGCATGGAGATTTCAATAGACGGATCATATTGGACGGTTGGATCGGTCATTTTGAACTAGATTTAGGAGTTTTGAGCGCGACTCACCGACCCTTTGGTGAGTTGCAACTCACCATAGCAAAACTCTATATATATATAAATTTCAAAAAAATATAAAATTTGGTCTGCATGGAGATTTCAATAGACGGATCATATTGGACGGTTGGATCGGTCATTTTGAACTAGATTTAGGAGTTTTGAGCGCGACTCACCGACCCTTTGGTGAGTTGCAACTCACCATAGCAAAACTCTATATATATA
The DNA here is from genome assembly GCA_027562975.1 of Rhynchospora breviuscula. NCBI lineage: Eukaryota > Viridiplantae > Streptophyta > Magnoliopsida > Poales > Cyperaceae > Rhynchospora > Rhynchospora breviuscula. Next base: position 25,354,191 of record CM050402.1, read on the forward strand.
TATATATATATATATATATGTTTAGTCAAGCTTCCACAGGCGAAACGTCGCCTGTCTGGACTCTTACGCAAACAGTCCGTTTGAATAAGTCTCCACTATTTCCAACAATTTCAAATCCAGATCATGCCAGCGTTAGACGAGTCGTTTGCGACAACAGTGGGTTGTTTAGAAGGGATTTCGACAAGATCAAGGGAAAGTAAGGACAATTGGTTGTCACTTCTCTTATTTCTTATTTTCCCTAAGTAGTTGATTTGTTATTTTAGGGTTGTGGTTGTAAATTCATTTGTTTAGTTGTTTATTTACTTAGTTATTTTCGTTATGCGTTTTTATCTTTCATAATTTAATTGATTATGTGATTTCATGAATTGCTTGAGTAGAACTGATTACACCCAATAGACTAAGGTCTTATCTAGATTGCTAGGTGACAATAATCTATACTTTAGCTTTATTTGTGATTTAACTGCTTAAGGAACGATGGTAGTAGCTGATGAGTGAAATCGAAATTTAGTAGATGATAGGTGAAGAGTAAAACCGGTCCAGATTTTCTAATGCCGGTAATTAAGCTAGTAGATCTTTTGAATTAATTTAGACCCCTTGTTTTTTCAGTATTCATAAAGAAGCAAACAAGGTACTTGCAAATCATTTATTCGTTTAATGACAATTTGGTCGTATAGCTCAGGCTTGGCATTATTTCGTAATTCGTAAACCTCAGAAAGTAATGAAACCCTTCTCTTTAAGGCTCTCAATGGTCTCTTTCACACTTTCTTCCAATGGAATGAAGTTCAAGCCCAAGCTTCTTGCCTTTTCTTTTGATACTTGGTATATTGGTGCAAATGGTTCGTCGTTGGCACACCTGATAAAAGATAACCCAAAATTTGTTAATTAATTTCAACTGCCAACACCTGATAAAAGATAACCCAAAATTTGTTAATTAATTTCAACAAATACTGACTAAAAGTTCTTTTGATGTCAGGTCCATCACTTAAGGACCTGGACAAAATAAAAAGACTAAAGTAATCCCCACAGATTTTGTACTGATCTATCAGAGTGGGTTTCTCTCTGTTAACAAAGGAGTATCTTTATTTTTATTTTCTGTTTAAACTTTAAAACAAGGTAATCCCCAACCAAAATAATACACTAAATTTATATTGGGATTTTGGAACAATTGAACTAGTACTTATAAATTATCGCCATATAATTTGATTGATCTGGCAGCTTTAAATAGTAATAAGGGAAAAGTATAGCCGACATTGCATGCAAGTCAAAAAATGTTGTTCTAGAAATCCAACCAGGTTTCAATGGCCTATTATCCCAAAGAATAGAAGCCCATAGCTAATCACTTATGGAAAACAACCCAGGTTAAATCATTCATCTTGCCCAGTAAATCTCAGCCCAGATTGCTACCAATGGGCCATGGATAACAAAATAGTAGTTTTAATTGGCATAAAGTAAATTGCAAATAAGGTATTACAACAATTATACATAGAATTTTTTTTTAAGGTAAATTGGGAATCAAGCCTCCAACTTATTTTTAAATTAAATATCTATGAAAGGTCTCAATCGGATTTCGAACCTGCGACTTTTTATTCAAAATGCATTGCTTTTCAAGAACATAGAATTGACTATAACTCATTAGAATTTAAGATAAAATCATAAAAAAGAAGTACAATAAGAGCTTCGAGAATAAAAACTCTTACTTTTCAGGAACAGGAATTGAAGGATAAACTTTACGTATAATCTCCACGACCTCTAAATGATGAGTGACTTTTTCAGCCAAACAATACCTTCCATTTGCTGAAGGCATCTCATAAGCCAGAACATGTGCCATTGCAACATCTTTCACATGAATCCAAGGCATAACTGAATTTGGAAATGTCGTCGATCCTAGAAATAGTTTACTCACAGAGTTGAAAGTTGAAACTCAAAAAAAAAGCAAGGTTAGCCATTTTTGGTTGCCACAAATTGTCGTAACTTTATATTTTATCAATATTTAAAAAAATTTAAATTCAAATACTGAATCCAAACCATTGATCTTGTTAAATCTAATAAGCGATGCGTTTTTATATAAGTTTTATAAAATTTGGAGTTGATTTGATATTTGATCAAGTGGTCAACAAATAAACCAATCTGGCTAACTATGACTAATTAATTCTAATACGTTCATCATTTAATTACTTAATCGAATATCAAATCAACTCCAAATTTTATAAAACTTATATGAAAATGCATCACTCGTTAAATTAAATAAGATTAATGGCTTAGATTTAGTGTTTGGATTTTAAAAGTTTTAAATATTGATAAAATATGTAGTCATAGCATCTTGTGGCATCCAAAAGTGATGGCACTAGAATTTTGCTCCTCAAAAAAATACTTACCTATAACTATCTAAGAGACAGGTACTTGATATATGAGTTGCGAACATCATTATGTAGAAAGCAAGAATTAGACCATTGGCTGGTAACCATCACTAGAACCAAACGGAGTCTATAATGGCAGCAGACCAGTCTAGTATAACAATCTCGTAACTTCCGTAGTTATATGAAACAGTAGTTCGGGCTAATATTCATGATTTTCAGTATAAATAATATAATGCTTCAGAAGCCGAGAACGAAAAAAAAAACTACAAATTTTGAAATTTCATAGCCTAGTCGTTTGGTCAATTTTTGAAATTTCAGAACCTAATTGTTTGGTTTAGACGCCAGTCAAGCTCCCTCCCTGTCATTACATTAAAACATATACTACCAGAGATGTTTGCCTAAAAGTATTAAACATATATAGACATACAAAAGAATTTTCCAATTTCTTTAATCCTGATTGCACATTGTACTTTTCTAAGTGAACTTCCATCAATGTAGACAACAAATGAATTAAACCCAAGTTTTCCAGAGCAATGTGTTCCGTTAGCTCTAATTTTGAATGGCCTGAGACTGACAATGTACTATTTAATGGCAAAAGGAGTGATGACATTAAAACATATACCATTAATTAAATTATAGATTAATGTACACCCGAAATTTAGTGTAGGTTGTAGAAGGGGCCCAATTACCGTCCCTGGGCTTATCATAACCAACTCCAATCTGTTCTCTTTTGCGAACTTCCAAGCAGCTTCCTCTGCGAGTGTTTTTGACAAGATATACCATAGCTGGTTCAAGGAAAAGCAAGAAATTTAGTTAAAATTTATCAAATATTCAAAAGAACATAAAAAAATAATGATCTAGATAAACCCACATGATGATACTACTGTCAAAAATAAAAAGGTCTCGGCCACTCCCCCAACCTGATAACCATCTACACCCAACCCATGAAAATTTCAAAATAATAACAAGTGAATAAATAAAATAAGAAATATTATAATTGTTTTTAGAAAAAAAAATTACATTGAGAGTAAGATGAGTGCATACCTTGTTTTTCATGCAGTAGTCAGGATTAGAGAACCAAGTCTCATCAATCACTACATCAGGACTTAATGGTTTTCCAGTGAACATAGCAGCAGCCAATGATGATGTCACCACGACCCTTTTGACTGTTGAAGCTTTAGCACAGGATCTGAGAACATTAAGTGTTCCTTCAACAGCAGGTTCTATCAGCTCAGACTGAAGCACCACAAAACTTTATTACTTATCGAATTCACAAATCACAAGCATTTCAATTATAAGTTGAAGCAAAATAAGAAAATTGTTTATCTGACATGCATGAGGTGTACGTGTCCAGTAGGAAAAAGATAAAAAAAAAACTAATGACTATATTATGCCGACCAGTTAAATTTCTTGATTTGGCACTTTGGCAAATATTTTCTTTTTCTCTGAATGCTGAAATGGGGCTTAATGAAGGCATCAGAACCATGTTTCGGCCAACAATGCAACAAAAATAATATTACCCAATAGAATTTATTTTATTTTTTTATTTCTCAATTTTTTTTTTCATGGAGTACTATTGGTCATGTCCCATAACAAAGATCCCCTGAACCGTCTACTACTGACATAATCTGAGCGCACAGCGGTACTTACGCCCTCGAAAATACCAAGGCATACATGAAGAATTACAATGATAAAACAAACCTGAAAATCAGTAGGATCGAACAGAACAGGAGATGCAACATGGAAAACACCAACACATCCCGCAATTGCAGTGTGAAAAGCACCTTCTTCTAATAAGTCGGCTTTGAATAACTGGAGCCTTTCACTGGCTCCATCCAGTGCTCTCAAGTGCTCTGTTTTCTTTGGATCAGCTGAGACAAGAACCAAATATAAAAATAAGAAGAATATGATTAATTATAAAGTAATTACTAGCATAGACGATCAAATAAAAGAAATAGGCCAATTAATTAATTGGATGCAAATAAGATCTTGCACCAACATATATAAGAACTCAGCATAGAAATGAATACTGACAAGGATCACGAACGGAGGCACGCACGATGTAGCCACGCTGGAGGAGAAGCTTGACAAGCCATGAAGCTATGTAACCCGACCCACCTGTCACGCACACTACTTTCTCACTCATCTCTCTTCTTCTCTGTCTGAGCCCCTCCTCTTTTGTCGTTTTAGTGAAATAGGAAGCTGGAAACTGATTACCGATGATAAATTGGGTCCCGAATATGTAACTATGAAAGATACCCGGGTTTTCAAAAGGAAAAAACAAAAAAGAACGTGTGACTGGTCTGGGGCATCCAAAAAGTTCAACGTCTTATCTATTTTAAAATATTAAAATCAATTCAACCTCTTATTATTTAAATAAATACGAATCACAGATTCCTAGTGGCTGTTATCTCACACTTGCTGCAGTTTCTTCAAAAAATATTTTAATTTCTCTTAGGGGTCGTTTGGATGGGTTAGGAATAGCCAATTCCTAGGAAGGAATAAGGATTTTCGTTGGGAAGTGTGTAACTTTGTGAGAGAGATGAATTGTTTATATTAAAATTTATGTCCGGAATTGGAAAATCCCCAAATTCCGGACACATCCAAACGACCCCTTAGAAATTTCAGAAAGAGCTTAGACTCTGTAAACAATTGCTCAAAGGGCCTAACAACAAAAAAGACAGCGGCGGATATAGGATTTTTTTTAAGCCGGACACAATTAAGTTCACTAAATTTAATTGAAAAAAATAATAATAAAATAATATTACTTAAAATCTAAACACTAGTACCATTACAAAAACTTCTTTTCCATATAATAAACTAAAAAATAATAAATTTCTTCATAAAATTGAATAATTATTTTTTCTTTCTTTACTGGACCGATTTTGCACATCATAACCATTAATAGAAGGGAGTGGCTAGTGTCAAACATATAGGACACAAATACTTGTCCAACATGATAAAATTTTAATTATTAAAATTAGAATGGCTGATCCAAACCGCTCAAGTTGTTCTACATTATAAAATCTCCCTGGAGACCAGATTTTATATTTTTTATAAAATTTTTTAATATGCTCAATCTAAAAAGTTACGAACCCTCCAATTTTGAAAATTCGAAAAAAAAATAGTTAGAAAATTTGAGAAAAAAATATAAAATTTGATTTTCAAAAATATTTTAATATTGAGTAGTTTGGATCGGCTGTTTGAAATTTTAATAGTCGACGTTTAGATCATGTTTGACGTCCTATATGCAGGGGTGGATCCAAAGAGGGACAAACACTAGCAAGTGTCTGGGCTTGTTTCTGAAAAATTGAAGCACAATTAGTGATGTAAAGCAATTGTGCCCAAGCTTCTAAAAAGTTTAGATCAAATCGCGCCTGGGCTTCTGCTTTCTTTCTATTTTTCTTTTTGGGCTCTACACTTGTTCACTAGTTACTCGAATATTCTAACTGACATCCTAAGAAAATGACATCCCGTGCCATCCTCTCTCGCGTCGCTCAATATTCAGCCCAAGCCCAATACTCCTACGCTCCTTTCTTTCTTCTCTCGCATCACTCGTCCCTCTCTTCTTCACGCTCTCCTCTCACCGATCTCCTCTCCCCTTCGCACCCTCCCTTCACCTCTCCTCCCACCGATCTCCTCTCCTCTGTTCTCCTCCCCTTTCTTCTTTATCTTCTCTTATCTCTTCATATAAGCACCGTCATTCCTAATAAAAATCAAAGAGTATATATTATACACAAAGAAGTATGTAAGATGCATTAAGGGAGCATACAAATATGTTTTAATTTATCTTTTATTATGGAAGTACTTAATTTTTGATAAGGGAGTATCTAAATATTATTAAGGGAGTATGTAAGATTTATTAAGGGAGTGTCAAAGAAGTTTTCATTTATCTTTTATTATGAAAGTATGTAATTTGTGATAAAGGAGTAACTAATTATTTTTTAAGTAAATATTTAAGTGAGCGTCAAATATATTTTCATTTATCTTTTATTATAGAAGTAAGTAATTTGTGATAAATGAGTAACTAATTAAAGGCAAGGGAGTATGTAAGATTCATTAAGGGAGTGTTAAAAATATTTTCAATTATCTTTTATTATGGAAGTACGTAATTTGTATTAAGGGAGTAACTAATTATTTTTAAGGGAGTATGCAAGATTCATTAAAGAGTGTTAAAAATATTTTTAATTATCTTTTATTATAGAAGTATGTAATTTGTATTAATAGAGTAACTAATTATTTTCAAGAGAGTATGTAACATTCATTAAGAGAGTATTAAAAATATTTTCAATTATCTTTTATTATGGAAGCACGTAATTTGTATTAGGAAGTAAGTAATTATTTTTAAGGGAGTATGTAAGATTCATTAAGGAAGTGTCAAATATATTTTCAATTATGAATTTACCTCTAAGGAGTATTTAATTCGTCTCACGAAAGTAATTATATCTACGTAAGGGAGTACCTTATTATATTATAACATAAGAGATTATATTTTTTTACTAAAGGGAGTATCTATTTTGACTTAAGGGAGTATTTATTATGAATCAAGAGATATATTAAATTGTTATATGCAAAGGAGTACGAAAAAAAAAATGAAGATTGAGAAGAAGAGAAGGAAGAAGGGATGGCGGTGAGGGAGAGCGACATGGAGAACGAGGAGAGAGTGAGAGTTGAATGGGAGAGCGACAGGAAGAGATGAGAGCGGAAGGAGAGAGCGCGAGTCGGAGGAGAGAGCGCGAGTCGGAGGAGAGAGCGGAAGGGAGAGAGCGAAAGGGAGGGAGGCGCTAGACTTATGGGCTTGCGCTGGAGATAGACTTTGGCGCTGGAATGTCGCAAATCTAGGATGTCGCATATCAGTTCCGCAATCATCGAGATCCCATTATGATGCGGTGCGTTGTTGTTATCTTTTCTTTTCAATTTCTTAGGCTATGCGTGGACATCGTGGTACTTTTTTTTAGACGTCGTGGTACTTGAGTAGGTGAATTTGAAGCCCCCCAAAAGATTGAAACAAGAATAATTTAGAGTCAATAGCTATTGTGTTGATAAAGCATATTTTAATAACAAAGCTAATCCAAATCATTAATTTAATGATTACAAAATTTATTTAGAAATTATAAATATAATGTTAAATATCAATTTAGCAAAAGCGTTTATTTAGTAATTTTGTTGAAATAACCACATTTCAATTGTACTAGCTTGCCAAATCAATTGAAAATTGTAAAGTTAAAATGACGAACTATAATTTACAATATATCTAAGATGAATGATAATTATAATAGTAGACATAATTTAATATTCACTTATGAGTTATGAATAGTTCAATGAATTTAGATGCTATATCAAATTAACTAATAAATGATTGCTTGTAGTAATTAAAGTAACTAGTAATGTTAAATAAAATTATGAATTTAATTGTGTATAATATTGTCAAATAAAGTAATATGTGTAATCCAACTAACGAATAATCTAAGTGAATTATAAAATTTCCAACCTATTTCAAATTATTAATTTAAAAAATTTATTATGTTTTTATAACCCAATAAATTTATGTAAAACACTAGTTATTAGTCATAGGTTTAAAACATATTTGTTTATATTAATTATATAAAATTATTATTTATTATATATTTTTATATTAAAATTTGATAAATTATTGTGCTCAGGTTTAAAAAAAGTTTAAATCCGCCATTGCCTATATGTTTGATTCTAGCATTACTCTTAATAGAAAACTTTTTTTTTCCCCTCCAACTTTCACATGTTATCGCAAACTTTTTAAAACTAATAGCTTCGAGGGACATTTGGGGCTTAAGTAATTTATGCTACATAATATGAATCTCTTGGGAGATTCAAAACTACTCTAGTATCTCTCATTTCTTTCATATGGGGCACTAGTATTGAGTTTCGAAAATCTCGAGAGGTATCTGATCCGCATTATTTTTTTTTTTTCTGATGGAGTCCTTATTCGAGCAAAACCAAACACGCCATGAGCATCAAAACTGATACAACATTGTAAATAAAAAGTATAAACTTCTAACAAAATCTATGCCCTAATATACCAATACGGGTACCAAACCCAACATATAATCTACCCTATAATTTTTCGTATTACAAACATCATAATATTACAATGGCTGAAGTCTTTCTTGGGAATATATATATATATATATATATATATAGAGAGAGAGAGAGAATGGCTAAAGCGCCATCGATGACACGTGCCATCAATTTTCTATCAACTCATTTTTCGAGATCCAAAATTCAAATGGTCGATCCAAACCGTTCAAGTTGATCACAATATTGAAATACTTTTGGAGACCAAATTTTAAGTTTTTTCAAATTTTTTTGCTATTTATTATGATATTTTCAAATTGGAGAGCCTAAAATACTCTAATCATAATATTTTTAAAAGTATCATAATAAATAGCAAAAAAATTCGAAAAAATATAAAATTTTGTCTCCAAGGATATTTCAATATAAAGAACAACTTGAACGGTTTGGATTGACCATTTGAATTTTGGATCTCGAAAAATGACTTGATGACACGAGACCCTCCATGCCATCGATGGCACGTTAGCCATCCTATATATATATATAGAGTTTTGTTATGGTGAGTTGCGATCAAAACTCCTAGATCTAATTTAAAATGACCGATCCAAACCGTCAAATATGATCTTTCTATTGAAATCTCCATGCAGACAAAATTTTATATTTTTTTTGGGATTTTTAAGTATTTTTTTCGGATTTTTAAAAGCTGCTGTTTTTGAACGGTTCAGAACTAATTAGATTAACGATTTTCTAAAATTTAAAAAAATACTTAAAAATTTCGAAAAAACGTAAAAATTGGTCTGCATGGAGATTTCAATAGGAAGATCATATTGGACGGTTTGGATCGGTCATTTTGAACTAAATTTAGGAGTTTTGATCGCAACTCACCAAAGGGTTGGTGAGTTGCAACTCACCATAGCATAACTCTATATGTGTGTGTGTGTGACTCCTCTACCAAACCTTTCACTGTTTAAGCTTGTAGATCTTTTGAATTAATTTAGACCCCTTGTTTTTTCAGTATTCATAAAGAAACAAACAAGGTACTTGCAAATCATTTATTCGTTTCATAACAATTTGGTCGTATACCTCAGGCTTGCCATTATTTCGTAATTCTTAAACCTTAGAAAGTAAGGAAACCCTTCTCTTTAAGACTCTCAATGGTCTCTTTCACACTTTCTTCCAATGGAATGAAGTTCAAGCCCAAGCTTCTTGCCTTTTCTTTTGATACTTGATATATTGGTGCAAATGGTCCGTCATTGGCACACCTGATAAAAGATAACCCAAAATTTGTTAATTAATTTCAACAAACACTGACTAAAATTTCTTTTGATGTCAGGTCCATCACTTAAGGACGGGGATTCTGCAACAAGACAATATAAAAAGACTAGAGTGCCATATTTCAAAACTGTACCTCACAGATTTTGACATTTTGTACTGATCTATCAGAGTGGGTTTCTCTGCTAATAAAGGAGTATCTTTATTTCTATTTGCAGTTTAAACTTTAAGACAAGGTAATCCTCAGCCAAACTGATACACTAAATTTATATTGGGATTTTGGAACAACTGAACAAGTACTCATAAATTATCGCCACGTACGTAATTTGATTGATCTAGCAGCTTTAAATAGTAATAAGGGAAAAATATAGCCCACATTGCATGCAAATAAAAAAATGTTGTTCAAGAAATCCAACCAGGTTTCAATGGCCTATTATCCCAAAGAAAAGAAGCCCATAACTAATCACTTATGGATAACAACCCAGGTTAATCATTCATCTTGCCTAGTAAATCTCAGCCCACCCATGGATAACAAAATAGTAGTTTTAACCGGCATAAAGTAAATTGCAAATAAGGTGTTAGAATAATTATACATAGAATTAACTATAACTATACATAGAATTGACTATAACTCATTAAAATTTAAGATAAAATCATAAAAAAGAAGTACAATAAGAGCTTCGAGAATAAAAACTCTTACTTTTCAGGAACAGGTATTGAAGGATAAAGTTTACGTATAATCTCCACGACCTCTAAATGATGAGTGACTTTTTCAGCCAAACAATACCTTCCATGTGCTGAAGGCATCTCATAAGCCAGAACATGTGCCATTGCAACATCTTTCACATGAATCCAAGGCATAACTGAATTTGGAAATGTCGTCGATCCTAGAAATAGTTAACTCATAGAGTTGAAAGTTGAAACACAAAGAAATACTTACTTATGACTACCGAAGAGACAGGTACTTGATATATGAGAAGCGAACATCATCATGTTGAAAGCAAGAATTAGACCATTGACTGGTAACCATCACTAGAGCCAAATGAACGTCTATAATGGCAGCAGAGACCAGTCTGGTATAACAATCTCGTAACTTCCTTAGTTATTTGAAACAGTAGTTCGGGCTAATCTTCATGATTTTCAGTATAAAAAATATAATGCTTGAGAAGCCGAGAACCAAAAAAAACTACAAATTCTGAAATTTCATAATCTAATTGTTTGGTTTAGACGGCCAGTCAAGCTCCCTCCCTGTCATTACCTTAAAACATATACAACCGGAGATATTTTCCTAAAAGTATTAAACTTATATAGACATACAAAAGAATTTTCCAATTTCTTTAATCCTGATTGCACATTGTACTTTCCTAGGTAAACTTTCATCAATGTAGACAACAAATGAATCAAACCCAAGTTTTCCAGAGCAATTTGTTCCGTCGGAGCTGATACGGGTCCATCTAGTTAGCTCTACTGTTGAATGGGCTTAGACTGACAATGTACTATTTAATGGAAAAAGGTGTGATGAGATTAAAACACATACCATTAATTAAGTTATAGATTAATGTACAGCCGAAATTTAGTGTAGGTTGCAGAAGGGGCCCAATTACCGTCCCTGGGCTTATCATAACCAACTCCAATCTGTTCTCTTTTGAGAACTTCCAAGCAGCTTCCTCTGCGAGTGTTTTTGACAAGACATACCATAGCTGGTTCAAGGAAAAGCAAGAAATTTAGTTAAACTAGGGATCTTTTCGCGCGTTGCACGAACTATTTTTTAAAATTTTATATCAATCATTGAATTTTTTAAATTATCAGCATGTTTTATCTAAGGTATTAACATATCTTGTATTTTTAAAGGAAAACATAAAAAACTATCTAAAGTATTTATTTTGCTTCCATCTTGTCATTATAATTTTCAAAATGTATAATCTAAAATATAAAATTTGACATCATTGGAATTTCTATAAATTTATAAGTAATCACTTTTTACATAGAATGTAATCAGATTTAGAAAATTTAATAAAGATTAAGAATTTCAAACAATCAAAGAATAAAACTATAATAGAGATTAAATTTTATGAGATTTAGAAAATAATTTTAAAAATTGTATAGCTCTATAATTAGAAAATATAATATTAGAAGATTCCTCATATATTTGGAAGCAAGCAAATAAATTTTCATAGGCAAATGATTTTTTTAAGTCCTCCAAACAATTAAAAAACAAAATATATTTTTTCTCAAATTGGAAAATAGAGACGTCTATCGTTGAATGGAATGGAGAGAGAGAGGCGTCCGGATCTTCTGCGACCATCTTCATTTATTTGTACTTGACTATGTGGCCATATACTCAGTCTGCAACAAACGATAAGGGCGCTACAACACATGGGAGGGCAGTGAAGAGAGAGAAAGAGAGGCGCCCGGATCTTCTGCGACCATCTTCATTTATTTGTGCTTGACAACATGATCACACCTTCAGCCGTTGCAACAAAGGATCCGGCCCAAATCACTGTCCGGAGCACTGTTGGCCAACAGTACTTTCGGATCCGGATCTAATTCTCACAATTAATATATGTTTTGATTTGATTTATCAAATATTCAAAAGAACATAAAAAAAAAATAATGATCTAGATAAACCCACATGATGGTACTACTGTCCAAAATAAAAAGGTCTCGGCCACTCCCCCATCCGGACAACCATCTACACCCAACCCATGAAAATTTCAAAATAATAACAAGTGAATTAATAATAATTGTTTTATGGAAAAAAAATTTACATTGAGAGTAAGATGAGTGCATACCTTGTTTTTCATGCAGTAGTCAGGATTAGAGAACCAAGTCTCATCAATCACTACATCAGGACTTAATGGTTTTCCAGTGTTCATAACAGAAGCCAATGATGATGTCACCACCACCCTCTTGACTGTTGAAGCTTTAGCACAGGATCTGAGAACATTAAGTGTTCCCTCAACAGCAGGTTCTATCAGCTCAGACTGAAACGCCACAAAAACTCTATTATTTTTTAAATTCTCAAATCACAAGCATTTCATTATAAGTTGAAGTAAATTAAGAAAATTGTTTATGTGACATGCATGAGGTGTATGTAGTAAGAAAAAAAATCAAGAATAAATAACTATATTATACCAACCACTAAAAATTCTTGATTTGGCACTTTAGCAAATTTTTTTATATATATTTTGAATGGTGAAATGGGGCTAATTAATCAAGGCATCAGGACTATGTTTCGGCCAACAATATATGCAACATTAAAAAAAAAATCCAACAAAATTTAGTTTCTTCTTTTTTTATCTTACAAATTTTTAGTTTCTTGATGGAGTATTATCGGTCCTGCATGTCTCATAAATTCATAACAAAGAACCTGAACTTAGGGCTGTCAATACCATACCGTTTCGCACGTTTCCGTTCCGTTCCGTCCAAAACAGAACAAAAATAGAGAGACGAATGGTTTCGTTTTCAGAAATAGAACAGCGTTTCAGGGGACGGAACACTCAAAAGAAGGAATTTACAAAGGAAAATGAACGTGGAACTGAAATGAACGTTAATCCTGTTCCGTTCCGTTAAAACAGAACGGAAACGAAACATGATTTCTGTTTCGTTACCTGGAACGGAACGAAAACGGAACATACCAGTTCCGCTTCCGTTTCACACGTTTGACACCCCTGCCTGAACTGTCTACTACCTATATAATCTGAGTGCACAATGGTAATTATGCTCTGGAAAATACGAAGGCATAAGAATCACAATGAAAAGACAAACCTGAAAATCAGTTGGATCGAACAAAACAGGAGATGCGACATGGAAAACACCAACACATCCAGCAATTGCAGTGTCAAAAACACCTTCTTCTAATAGGTCGGCTTTGAATAAGTGGAGCTTTTCACTGGCTCCATCCAGTGCTCTCAAGTGCTCTGTTTTCTTTGGATCAGCTGAGACAAAACCAAATATATATATAAAAAAAAAAGAAGAATTAAGATTTTAAGTAATATTACCATAGATGATCAAATAAAAGAAATAGGCTAATTTGCTAGACGCAAATAAGATCTTGTACCAACATATAAGAACTCAACATAGCAATGAATACTAAATCACTGACATGGATCACGAACGGAGGCACGCACGGTGTAGCCATGCTGGAGGAGAAGCTTGACAAGCCATGAAGCTATGTAACCCGACCCGCCTGTCACGCACACCACTTTCTCACTCATCTCTATCTCTTCTTCTCTGTCTGAGCCGCCGCCTCTTTTCTCGTTTTAGTGAAGAAGGAAGCTGGAAACCTGATTACTGATGGTTAATTGAGTTCCGAATGAAACGGTTAGATACCCGGTTTCAAAAAGAAAAGAAAACAAAAAAAGAACATTTGGCTGGTTGTGGGGCAGCCAAAAAATTCTACGTCTTATTCGTTAAAAACAATTGCACTTCTTATTTAAATAAATACCAATCCCAGATTCCTAGTGCCTGTTGTCTCACACTTTTGCTCATGCACATTGACGGTGGCCGCCCCGCAATTATTTAAATCTTATTTAAATATATATCCGATCACCGTCTTTATCGGAATTTTTTCTTACTAATTCTAAATATAATTCGAAATTTGGCTTCACTAATATTTAATAAAGTGTTCTAACTTCTAAGTCAGACTGCGTTTGCCACTAAATGGGCCACGCGGAACGCCACGTGAATTTTGAAATTCTCGGAATTAGACCGACACTTCAATTGGTAGTCTGTCGAGTCCAGCCTTTTGAACCAGACTCGTGTCCTCCACCCTCTTCACTCGTATACTCTCGTCTCACACGACACTGAGAAAACGTAACATAAATTACAAAATTCTGGCAAACTGTAAATCAGCTCACACAATGTCAAATAGCGTTTGGTAACACTAAGTTCCAACGTTGTATAACGGCCAGTGGCGTTGTATAACGCAAAGTCAGTCTGACTTAGAAAAATTCAAAGTACTTAGAAAGAACGTTAGGCGATGCTCTTTAGAATTGCACAACGCCTTATAATATCATTGTGTAACGGCCATTAGTGTTACACAACACCCTAGATTCTCAATGGTTTGGTTCATGATTTGACTCAATACCTTGCCTTTTATGCGTTGAGCTGTAGGTAGCGTTGTGACAACATCACTAAGACACTGTATGACGCCAGCGTTGTGTAACGGTATATAGTGTCGTGTGACACGTTGTTGAACCTGTCAGAGCTACATCCTTATCTTTGCTTGGACGTTGTGTAACATCTCAAAGCGTTGCACAACGCTCTGACAAGCTGAGGACCTTGTTAGAGCTGTTCCTTTTGTTTTTATGTTCAACTGTTGGGTAACGCTCTGTGGCATTACACAATGCCCTGACAGTTCAACGGCTATATTAAATAGTCATTTGATTTTTGAACCATTATATTCAACGTTGTACAACGTCCTGGAGAAATTTTGACTATTTTGAAGCTCTTGATGCACTATATATATATAAGACCTTTTGTTGTTTCTAACGGTTGCTTTCCTTGCAAAACACCTGTCTTTGAGCTCTAAATAGCTAATTTTCGTACTATCTTTGTTTTGAGCATTACTAAGCAAAATTCTTGAGATAAATTAGCCTCAATCAAACTCCAGGTCACCATTAGTGCTAGATCTTTGAGTGTTCTAATTGAGAGCATCATTCTCCTAATTTGTGCGATGATTTAGCTCTTGCATTGGTTAGGCTGATCCGCCTCGAGTGTCTTTAATTATGACGAAGTGATTTGATTTGAAGTTGTAGTCTTGTTCGTTGTAGAATATAATGGAACACACCCTTTTTGTGGTTGCGAAACTTCCAGAGACGTACGACTAAGGCTAGCATATTCCTAGCGGGTCGGAACTCCGTAATCATATCGCGTGTTCATTTTCTCTCACACACACTCTTTCGCTCTTTACTTGTTATATTTGAATTGTTTATATGTGCTTGACTGCTTGTTAATTGTTGGAAACCAATTAAATTGTGTTAGGTAGTTCATACCAAACCGGTCTAGAATCTTAATTGCTTCCGCTAATTGTGTTAAACTTGTTAGAGTTATGTCCTAGAAGTCAACAGTTTAATGACTTAAATATTAGTTTATGTTATTGATGATATTTAATCATTTGTTCCTAGAGTTTATTACTGACAGATCATTCAGGTTGAGGATCTGAATTGTAGATCTCTGTGGATCATTCATTAGAATGACAGTAATAAATCTAAATCGTCCGTAATCTTGATAATTAATAAGGAACATTAATTATCATAAAAGATTAGTATGCAAGTTAAGTGATGATTAAGTTCTACAAATCATAGGTAAGGAGTTACCAACTTAATTGCATATGTGTATGTTATCGGAACATAGTACATGACATGACCCAATGAAATAAATATATGGATTGTGTTATGTGTCATTATTTATTTCATATGAGTTTGATTCTAAGTTTGAGATGTTCAACTTTTCCACATGAGGATAGGTTCTATAAATATCGTCTAACGTTGATTCCTGATAAAGGCTACTATACGGACTTTATTTATGTTCTCTTGAATTGTGCGGGAAAAAGTTGTTCATCAAAAAAATCGTATGTCCCTCATTAGTATACCTAATGAGTGATGATATCTATTTAGACCCCTCGATGTAGTTGGATCGTATGCATGCAAACTAGACGATCAACTCTAGATCAAGAAATGTATAACATGCAAGAATGACACATTTCTATCTTGGATTATACAATGATATCATGTGACATAGGAATTAAAACAAGGAAATTATCTATTTCTTATGCAAGATTGAAATACTATAAAAGTATAGTATTTATTTATGTTAATTGGAAATCATAACGTGTTGCTAGATACCGCTTATGATTATTGAAATTAAATAAACGATTTAATTTTCATGGCCAACATAACATAAATCCTCGAGGGTCACACGAATAAAAACTCTTAACCAACAGTGAATTATAATTAGTTTATTTGCATTGGATAATGCAAAATATGATAAGTTGATTAATTAATTATATACTGTTGTGAACCGTTATAATTAATTATATCAAAGGGATCATATGAAACTAATTAATGCAAAGTCTAATCCTATAATAATTATCAAAATAGTTGATAATTAATTTTGCTCGACACAATTAATATAATTGTGAGAATTATATTAATATAATTGTACTATATGATTATATATATTATATGGGTCTTATTTGATGCATAAACTAGAGAGAAAAATGAAATATGACACTTGAGATATTTGGCCCATAATTTTGGACGAATTTTAAGGAGGATTTAGCTCATTTTCTCATGTCAAAAGTTGCTTGGAAGAGGGGTTAGTTGACTAGTCAATATGACTTGTAGAAGGGGTCATAGCTTTATTATAAATATATCTCTCATTTGGATGAGAGAATGTTACACACAAACCACCTCTTTCTATTCCTTCATAGCTTCCATATTTTGTCGCTCTCTTGCATCAAATTAAGGGCTCATGTGTTAAGTGTTAGCTACCTCTACTAAATATCGATTTAGAAGAGAAAGGAAAAGCTTTGGATTAGACGATTTCACTCGTTTTACTAGCACAAAATCAATTGAAGTTGGTTAATCTTTTGTGGACCTAAGAAAGGAGAAGAAGGAGAGGAGACGAGCACGCCATCGACTCCCACGCATTGGAATCACCTCGCGGATATAATTTCGCGAGAGGTATAACTTCCTACGCTTTCTCTCTTTTGTGTGTTGATGTTTGAACAAGATCCATCGAGATACTTGTTGTTTAATTGGGTTAATTAATGGTAATTAGCAAGAAAAATTAAAAACGAGTACTTTCTAACAAAACTGTCCCCGTTAGAGACAACATGAGGCCTAGTCGTATGGCTAGGTTTTGGTGTGGGCTAAGTGGTATGTAGATTAGGAATGAGTTGTCTAGCTTGCACAAGGTTGGGATACGTTGTGTTAGACCTTTCTCCAGGTTCCCAAGTGGTTGTTTTGCTCTGTTTCACGTGGCATGGGTATGTGAGGCCTGTCTGTGGCTGCGGGCTTGGCCTCATGGCCTCAAAACAATGCGGGTTAAAAGTTAGAAGGGTTAGGAACCTTCCAAAGTGAAAAGTTACCAAAATAGAGATTTCCATGCATGAAAACCTGCCAAATATGGACCATACGTTTTACCATGCGGCTGTTCAGGCCGTATGGTGGTTCCAACACAGCGCAGTGGTGGTTTTTTGGCCATAACTCCTTCATCCGGACTCCGATTGGAAAGGTTCAAATCCCGTTGGAAAACTTGGAATGAGCTCTACAGTTTTATGGATTACTTTGAGTCATTTTCTTCTCCTAAATCCTCTATTTGCTGCAATTATTGTGACTTATCCACCAAGTTCCTACAAAACAAGACAAATGCCATAGCAGTACACAACCTTGGCAAATGTAGCACAAAACACAATGAATATAATAGTTCGAGTCATGATTTAGGTGTAAAGTATGGCCAAATATAGATATAAATAAGAGATATCATATATTAAATCGATTTGATGAAAGGTGTTAAAGATATGTCCTAGAAATCAATCAGCTGATGGCTATAATATTAGTTTATGTTATTGATGATACTTGAACATTTGTTTCTAGAGTTTATTATTGACAGATCATTCAGGTTGAGGATCTGAATTGTAGATCTATGTGAATCATTCGTTAGAATGACAATAATATCTCTAAAGAGTCCATAATCTTGATAATTAACAAGAAACATTAATTATCATATAAGATTAGTATGCAAGTTAAGTGATGATTAAGTTCTACAAATCATGAGTAAGGAGTTACCGACTTAATTGCATATGTGTATGTTACTGGAACATAGCACAGGACATGACCCAATGAAATAAATAAATAGATTGTGTTGTGTGTCATTATTTATTTCATACGTGTTTGATTCCGAGTTTGAGATGGTTCAGTTTTTCCACATTAGGATAGGTTCTATAAATATCGTCTAACGTTGATTCCTGATAAGGGCTGCTATACGGACTTTATTTATGTTCTCTTGAATTGTGCAGAAAAAAACTATTCATCAAGACAACCGTATGTCCCTCATTAGTTCACCTAGTGAGTGATGATATCTACTGGGCCCCTTGATGGAGTTGGATCGTATGCGCGCAACTAGGCGATCAACTCTAGATCAAGAAACGTATAATCTGCAAGAATGACACATTCCTATCTTGGATTATATAAGGATATCATGTGACATAGGAATCAAAATAATAAGATATCATTTCTTATGTAGGATTGAAGTACTGTAGTTGTACAGTACTTATTTATGCGAATTGGGAATCATAACGTGTTGCTAGATACCGCTTATGATTATTGAAAATAAATAGCGATTTATTTTTCATGTCCAACATAGCATAAATCCTCAAAGGGTCACACAAATAGGTTTTGACCATACGTGTATTATTTATTTGATTGCATTATGGAATGCAATAATATGATATATTGATTGATTAATTATATACTGTTGCGAACCGTTATAATTAATTAAGTCAAACGGATCATATAGAAATAAATTAATGCATATCCTAATCCCTAAATAATTATCAAGGTGTTGATAATTAATTTTGTTCAACATGAATTAATTAAGGTAATTAATTTGAGCTATCGAGCCTTTGTTTAAATGGTAAATTAAAGATCCAACTTGAGAGCAATTAATTAGGCCATTAATTAATTGAATTAGATGATCAATTAAATAATTGATGGAGCTCATTTTATGGCTGTCCAAAAGGGTGGCTAGTTGTAAATTAGTTGCAACTTTTTGGGAGAGTTGTTGGTCTATAAAAGGACCACTTATGGAGGGGAAACCCTAGCTTTTTTTCCACTTTCTCTCTCTTCCCTCCTTGGCCGTCACTGTTCACGGTTACTGTTCACCATATAGAAAAATTTGTTTCTCCAATTTTTAGCTCTTAATTGCTTCTTTAGCTCATGTGTTGAGCATCTCTTGCTTTCACTTAATGAAATAGTTAATTAGAAGGCAAAGGAAGGAAGGGATTAGGCTTAATCTTTTGTCTACTAGCATAGACTTGAGATTTTGGTTAATATCTTGGTGGACTCGAGGCCAAGAGACGAGTGGTGGCACATCAAGCACGCCTATGCCGATTGGATCGACCTCCTAGTTGCGATACTAGGAGAGGTAAACCCCTCCTACCTTTCTCCTTTTGTGTGTTGAATGCTTGAATGACTAGATTTTTAGTTGTGCTAGTTAATTAACTTGTTAATTAGGTAAAAAAAATTAAAATTGCTCAAGGACTTAGTTCCTAACAAAAGGTTCTATTAAATCCAATTGAATCTCAAAATTTAACCTTAAATGATCGACATGGAATCTTTCAATGTGATTCACATTGAAATACCATAAAGAAATCAAATTTTATATTTTTTAAAATTTAGAAAATTTTTTATCTAATTAGTTATCATCGTAAAATAACAGTGATTCTTAAATTACGAAAACACATTGAAAAAACACAAAATATATAAATTTGGTCTTCGATGAAATTTCAATATAAATATCACATTGAATGATTCGATCGGTAATTCAAATATCAAAAATAAAGGATTTGATTGGATTTGATGGGCTCATTTATAAAATTGATCGGTCCGTCAAATTGATTTGACTATATAGCATTTTTCATAAATTTATTCTCAAATTATTACAGAAAAAATATTATACTTTTTGAGATAAATACTGACATATTATTAAAAACATAATGGACGTATCTGCTAGAAAAAGAGAGAGAGACATTGTATCATTCGGTGACTTAAGCTCGGCCCTTCGCATTTAGAAATATGAATCGATAATAAAATTATTTAATTGTTTTCGGGACCAAAACTTATTAAATCGGGCAAATTTTTGCTAAGTTAGAAGAAAAACACATAGACTATATTTCGATTATAAGAAAAGAATGGAAATTGGTGACCAATTCATTACGCATGAGTAAGCTATTTTTATCGACAAGTTACGTAAAAGTATTTGTAACAGGCGCATTGGGAATAGGTAAAATGGAAATCAATTCACTTTCACTTTTTTATTTATAATTGTCAACTTAATTTCTAACCTTTTTTAGATAATTTTGTAGATACGTATGACATGATCTAAGCCGAACCATTCAAATGAGTTTTTCATTAGAGATTCACATACAATTATAACTAGTACTTAAGTTATAATTGCGACGTGTGTTATAAGGACTTGCAATATTAATTTCTACTAAATTTTTGGTTCTCTGTTTCTTGGTAGTTGGTACACTGTTATTGGAATTACTGATGATTAGAATAACTAAACCTGCCTTTTGTTAAATATATTATAGTATTATACATGTAGCACCTTTTATACACAAGGTAGCGTGGATTAGCCTAGGTAAGATAGAATCAGAAGCTTTAGCAAAGAAACGTTTGAGTTGGTTTAATTAAATGCTGTTGCAACTTGCAAGCGTTCATGCAGTCAAACAGGCTTGAAGACAAAGGGGTTAAGTATCCTCTGGAATATATTTGTACTTCAAACATATGCAATTTGTAATTTGACTAACAAAATATTGAAAACTATATGTCATACATGACTATTGTTTGTCATCTTTTACAACGAGAAAATACCGATAAACTTAATTATAAATAATAATTACAGAGTGTATTGCCACAGTCGTCAAAGTGTTATATTAGTATTTTATAAATAATTAGAATATCATGTCCAACATTTTATTATGTTTGTCATTTAAGCATGATATTGAAGACAAATACCTATATATACAAGTAATTAGAAAAAGACATGAACTTGAAGATTTTTTTTTTTTTTAAAAGCACTTATATATGTACTCTATTTTGGGTTTTCTTCTTTTTATTTTTGTGCCTTGCACTATTAAAAATTTTAACTGGCCAATTTCAAATTTGTAATCATGTCTGCAATTCGTTTGAGAAGGTGGATTGCATCAATTGGGGGGATGTGCAGGTGCTCCATTGGATGGGGCGGCAAGAGCATCTCCTCTCCCCATGAAAAACAGTAAACTAAAGAGTGGCCAAACTCAGAATAAAAGGTAAAAAAAATAAAAATGAGATATGTGTCATCCAGCTAGCTCTAACCCAGTCAAACAAACATTTGTTTTATTATCAGCCCATGGACCATACCTGTCAAACGCGGATAAATGACACTACGGAACAGATCGTTCCGTTTGCCGTTTCATTAAAAAAACGGTATGATATTTCATTTTGTTGACCGTTTCATTTTGAAAATGAAACACGATCCGGTGCCACTATTCATTCCACTTAGAAATTACATGTATTTTTGTTCAAAACGAAACGAAACAGTTTGAAACGACACAATTTCATATTTCATTTGATGTTCTGTTATCGAAACGAAATGATTCGCATTGCCACTAACCTTTTCGTTACCATTTCACGTCACAGCGAAACCATTTAACAATACCGTTGACAGGCCTTGGCCATGGTGAATGATGATCTGTCTTTTTGTGCCTAGCATAAGTTGGGATGAATATTACTTTGTAATCCTTTTCTTATTAATAAAATTTGTCAATATGGTGATTGCCATCCGATCTTAAAAAAAAAAAAGTTGGGATGAATGTTTATAGGGAGTGGCTAGTGTCAGTGTCAAACATATAGGACACATATATTTATCCACACATGACAAAAATTTAATTTTTAAGACTAAAATGGCCGATCCAAACCTCTCAAATTGTTCTATGTTATAAAATCTCTGATGAGACCAAATTTTATATTTTTTCAATTTTTTTTACTATTTTTTGGAATTTTTGAATATGCTCAATCTAAAAAGTTATGAACCCTCCAATTTTAAAAATTCAAAAAAAAAGTTAGAAAATTTGATAGAGTAATGCTAGAATCAAACATATAGGACGTCAAACACGATCCAAATGTCAACCATTAAAATTTTAAATGGCCGATCCAAACCGTTCAATATGATCTCTATATTAAAATATCCTTGAAAATTAAATTTTATATTTTTTCAAATTTTCTAACTATTTTTTTCGAATTTTTAAAATTGGAGGGTTCATAACTTTTTAGATTGAGCATATTAAAAAATTCGAAAAAAATATTAAAAAAATTGAAAAAATATAAAATTTGGTCTCCACGAAGATTTTATAACGTAAAATAATTTGAGCGGTTTGGATCGGCCATTTTAGTCTTAAAAATTAAATTTTTGTCATGTGTGGACAAGTATATGTGTCCTATATGTTTGACACTAGCCACTCCCAAATTTTAATTACAAAAAATATAAATATAGTATTTTCCGTTCTTTGAGTAATTTAGAAAAATATAGTCACGCTTCATATATATTAGCGTCAGTCATACATTTTAATTTGGAACGCCATGCACATAAACACAGTAAGTAGGTATAACCTTAGCTGCTTGAGAACATATACACCTTAGTTAACGGTCTGGATTTATTGAGCTTAGTAGGGAACAAATTCAACAATAAGCTACAGATACAAGGGGAGTCTATACTCCAAAACACATTACATGCTCTTTTTTATTTCATATTTTACTTTTTTTTTTCTTTAATTTTATGGTGAACGAAAACTTAAAATCAAGTTTCAATCATAATTAATTGCTTATATATGTTCATAATTTTTAATGAATGATATGAATTTAAACTCGTTTAATAATCAAATATGATGCTTAATTGAAGGAAATTATGTAGTTGTGAATATAATTTTTTTTATGTCCTTGCTTGTATTATTGTAGTATGTTTTAAATTAGTTTAGGCATTATAATATAAGTAAGATTAATTCTTACAAAGATTTCATGATTAATTGTTTTATGTTACACATTGATTGTTATATGTAACAAAGATTTAGAATTAGTTTGATCATCTCTAACTCTATTACAATATTAAGCACAATTAAAGAAAATATAAATTACATTATACATGACATCATTATTAAACTATTGCGCACTATAGAAAATTGTCGTCAACTTACACACATTCATTTGTCAACAAAAGTACTAGACATAAAAAATCTTTCTTACCTACCCTCCATCCACATGTGCCAAATGCCTATGCCATATATGATTAATGACAACCACACATGGTGGCACTATTCAACCTATGTCACAGAAGATCAACGGCACCCACACATAATAGTACTATTTATTACTATTCATGTTTTCCGTTCCAAATTCAAATATAGTTAATATTTGTACAACCTCAATTATCTCCTACGGTCCTACCTAACTATTTCATAATACAATTACGTCTCTAACAGTCTTCCAATTTAATGACATAAGGCTAGACTATCTAGAATAACATCACAATTTAATTATAAAATAAAGATCAAATTACGCACTTAATAATCTCTAAAAGTTAATAATTTATGAAAGGGACAGAATAATATATTATTTATTATAGTTTAAAACAAAAAAAAATAATATAATCAATCCTGTTATTGATCTCTAAAACATATCTTTAAAACTAATTCGTACTAATGATCAGAAATTAATAAAACCCTTCTCCCTCAAGCTTTCTATGGTATCCTTCAGGCTGATCTCAAACGGAATGAGGTCGCTAAGACCCAACTCTTTTGCCTTATTATTTGAGAAATTATAATGCGGATCAAATGGTTTGTCATCTGCGCACCTACAATAGAAAATTAAAGAAATTGAAAGTTATGAGGTTCTTCTTTTGCACACTACCCTCAATAAATGGTTTCAATTTGTGTTGTGAAAAAAATTGTTACTGAAGAGTGAAGAATTACTTCTTGGGGTGTTGAAGAGAAGGATAAAGCTCATGAATTATTGCCACAATCTCAGAGAAGTTTAGCACTCTTTCAAGTAAACAATATCTTCCCCTTGCTGAAGGAACCTCAAAAGCTAAAATATGGGCTCTTGCGACATCTTTCACATGGATCCAACCAAAGCTTTTATTTGGAAATGTGGGTGATTCTAGAAGATATCAATAAGTTATGAAACATAATAACCTTTAAATTCAAAAAAGAAATAAAAAAAAACATGATAAACCTTTCTTTATCAAAGAATCTCTAAACAAGAATCCCTCAGAAGCAACTAGACATCAAACATGAATATAATTGTAAAATAATAATGACTGGTGGTGCCCAGTACAATTCCAGGAGAAGCAGGTTTTTCCAGAGAAATTTAGAAACTTCATTCTTCAATAGAAACTAGGAAATTCTATCAAACATGCCTAAGTTTTGAATTGTAGTAATCAACCCCACCCTCATCCCTGGTGCACTGAGATCCAAGTAGAGATTAGTTTCAGCTAACACCACTACTCGACATAAAATGACCACAATATCCCTGAAGTTTTAAGCCCACCCTCTGTGCAATGAAGTCTATCAATGATATATTTAATTAAATTTTAAAATATGCTAGGTACCATTGATTAAGTTAAGGATATCAGCACAGGAAGCATTCAGAGCAGGCTGGAGAAGGGGCCCAATGACCATGGCTGGGTTTAATGTTACCAAGTCAATCCCATTTTCCTTAGAATATTTCCAAGCTGCCTCCTCTGCTAGTGTCTTAGATAATGAATACCACGACTGGTCCAAAATAAAGGGTTTTAATATTATGGGTTGAACAATTTAAAATAAAACATATCAAAGGTATATATTTATTTATCTTTATTATCTTTCACAAGGGATAAGCGGTTCTAGCTTCTAGTACTAAATTCAGGTTCTGTCATTCAGTATCAGAAAACATTCAGAGCTAAGAAAAATCCAATAGAGATCAATCATGATAAATTACCTCCTTAACCAGTCAACTTTACAGACAAGTTGGATATTTTCAAACTCGATCCATATACGTGCCCCCGAAAAATATTGTGGACACAGGACATCACGACATCATTTTATTTGTATTCAGTTTAAATAAGTTAACAATGTGAATACAGTTTCAGTGACAGTATGAATATGAGGAAAAAAGAAGGGACTTTTGAAGAAGCTACAGATAAGAACTCAGATGAAATCAGAATTCTAAATTCATCGGAATCATATGTTTTATGTGAAGTTGGTGTTATCCTGCTTATCCCTGTCTGTGTGATATCCAGACTGTTACTTATAAATATAGAATCTCTGTTAGTATATTATAAAAGCATGAAAAAATTCTAATAGATTGTATTGACCACCAGCTCAATTATCCGACTAATACCCACTCCATATTCACCAATGGCATTAAGTACCTTCAACTGCTCACAAATCTCAGGTTTGGAGAAAGAATTCTCATCAATAACTAGGTCAGGAGTTCTTGGCCTTCCATTGTTCATTACTGCAGCCATTGATGATGTCAGCACCAATCTCTTCACAGTAGCAGCTTTAGCACAGGATCTTAGAACATTTAATGTGCCCTTAACTGCCGGGTCAATTAACTCAGCCTAAAAATGAATATCAAAGAAATGTTTACTCATTAGTAACTTTTATAGCTCAATAGTGAAGGTGTGCAAGGAGAAAATGGTCTCATTTCTTAACAACATTACTGATCCAGATGCGACTATGAAATCACACACTCTCTATATACAATGATTATACCCCAAAACTTGTGGTACTTGAAAATGTCTAGTGTTTTACATGCAAGATCCTGCAATTAATGGTCATTATCTAAACAAGCATATGTTGCCTACTAGCTAGTAAAAAAAAATTAGAATTACTTGATTTAATGATATCAACTAGCCAATTTAATTGTATTAACAAAAATTAGACGAGGAAGGGAATACCCAGTGATTCTTAAATGTCAATAGGCGTGACATCTCATTGCTGATCAGGATTTCTTGTTCTTATGATACTGATTTTAAGCTAAGATGCGATCTTATTTGAGGACAACTTGTCAGAATTCCAATTGAAATTCATCTTTTAATATATATGCATGTATAAAACTAGTACAGGCCATACTTGAGTTCATTAATCAACAAGCCAGCACCATTGCTGTTTACTGATATCAATGATTAAGAACAACCTGTGGGTCTGTGACAATAAATGTAACAGGAGATGCTGCATGAAAAACTCCTTCACAGCCATCAATTGCAGCATCAAATGAGCCTTCATCCAGTAAATCCGCTTTAAACAAGTGCAGCCTCTCACTGGCTCCATCCAGTTCCTGCAAGTGCTGGGTTCTTTTCAGGTCAGCTGAAATACAAGGGAAAATTTTCCATTAGAAAATATAGGGAGGTCAAAAGAAGAAAAAGGATTGAAAATGAAAAGTCAAGTTAAAACAGGCATTGAATTAAAGGTAAATTCAATGGTAAGAAATATTATTTACTTGTGAGGATTTTAGCAATATTGTTTTGTTGACACCTACCAATTTTTATTGAAAATTATTTGCAAAATTTGAGGCAGTTGGACTTGTGATTTAGGTCGAATATTAAATTTCCTACTTTTATCTAAATTTATCCAAACATGTCTTTCTATTACAAGTAAAATTGTTCCCCAACGAATGTGACTATTTGAGAAATAGTCCCCTTAACAAGGGTTAGTTTACACTGACCATCTTACCAACCAAAACCAAAAATATACGATTATACAAGTGGCTTAAACTTAAGTGAGAATTAAACGAAAGAGAGAATTGGGGATACGAACAGGGGTCACGAACAGTGGCGCGCACAGTGTAGCCGCGCTGGAGGAGAAGCTTCACGATCCACGAAGCTATGAACCCCGAAGCACCCGTCACACACACTATCTTTCCACTATTCGTATTCATTTTTCGCCTCTCTCTCTCTCAAGAAGAAGTAAGGAGATACAAATGTGGAGATATGTTTCAGGCAGGTTGGAATGGTTGAATTGGAATTAAATGGAAGCTGCTATCGTCATTACTGCAGTCATCATCGAATCATCGCTGCCAATTTATTTGACTTGTCACTTGACACTTGTCAAAAACTCAGGCGAGCAAAGGAACGACTGTTCACTTCACCGTTCTTCCGTTCTTCTGACTAATACAGCATACACTGAATTTTAAAATTTTCAAAAAATAATAAAACATGTGTTCTACTAAATTGAATAATAATAATAAAATTGAAATCAGCGTCTCGTCAGTTGTTTTATTTAAGGTCAAAGTTTTTTGCATGATAACGAACAAATTGATTTAAGGTCAGATATTTCGTTGGCATTATAAAAGTTAATTTCACTATAGAACAATTAGTGTTAATAGCAAAGCATAAAAAAATTGATTGGAAATATAAATATATGTTTTTTTAAAAAAAAAAAACAAGTGGGCTAAAAGCTCACCACTCTTTTCATTAATGGAGAAAACAGTTGATACAGACAATAAATATAGACATTTTAGAAGAAGCATAAAGTGGTTATTATAATTTTGAATAAAAGGTTAATAAAAGGCTGGAAATATGTATGATTTGCCGTGCGATCTCCAGTTTATTTGATAAAAAATACTATTTAAAATATAAAAGTCAAATAGCCTCGTGCTGTTATCTGCATAAACTCCAGAGCAACTATTGATTAACATAATTATGAACCATTAAGATGATGCAATATCCGCCATTAGTAATAGAAGATCAAAAGGCCTCTATATCCAAATACATGTACATTGTGCCAGTATTTATTTATAACATCCATATCTGACCGGTGCATTTTAGGCGGACACTCAACTTGATTACCTCTCTGCTAACTAAAGTCATACTCAGAAGGTAACAAATCCCTTGTCTCTGAGGCTCTCTATGGTCTCCTTGATGTTTGTCTTTAGAGGACTGAAGTCAACCCCCAATTTTTTTGCTCTTTCCTGTGAGACTAGATAAATCGGCACAAAGGGCTTGTCATCTGCACACCTGAAAGCACAATGAGAAAAGGAAAGATAACACTAGAGTTTTAAAGATCTACGCAAACAACAATTTACTAGGGTTTTATATGCTGAAGTTGATCACAGTCCTTTGTCCAAATTTGGTAGGTTTTTACCAGTGTTGTGAGCCAGTGCTGAGTTTGGAATCAGATAACTCCACTCAAAAGAGAATATTGCCTCCGTTGTGATTCCATCCAAGTTTGCCAAAACTTAACAGAAAAAAGTCACTGATAGTTCCTTTACCCAGAAACCAGAAAATGGCAATAATCACTTACTTTTCAGGGAGCGAGAGAGATGGATAGAGTTCATGAATTATTTCAATGACCTCTGAATAGTGAGCAACTCTTTCCACCAACAAGTATCTTCCAGATGCAGAAGGAACCTCATAAGCTAGAATGTGTGCCAACGCCACATCTTTCACATTTACCCAGCGTACACTAGCATTTTGAAATTTTTTTGATCCTGTAGAATGATAAATAGTAATTCTGTAAAAATAAACCTGTACAGTTTTCTTAGTTATCTCCTGAGCTTTTGGCCAAACCTTCCTGTTCAAAGCTCAGATAACATAACAATTTAGGAACATGCAAATAAAAAGAGGTAAAATTTGATGTTTGACTGGTGCCAACTAATATAGGATTGTACCATTGATGAGATTTAGGATCGCAGCTGAACTCGCATTGAGTGTAGGCTGGAGAAGAGGTCCAATGACCATTCCTGGATTTATTGTAACCAAGTCGAGTCCATTTTCCTTTGAAAATTTCCAAGCAGCTTCCTCGGCTAGGGTTTTGGACAGTGGGTACCACAGCTGGTACAATATGCAAATATTATAAGTTTACCAAGCTAAATAAAGATTGCAACCAGCATTCTGCCAATGCACATTTTGCTACACCAAGTACTTAAAGCTACAACCAAACTCATTTAGGAATCAACTAATATGTCATTTTAATAGATCCGTTACAGTTAAATGGAAGTTCTCCCTGTTTAACCAGATATTCCATCTGGATAATCTAGCACCCTGTGTTATGGCCTTTTTATACATATACAAGTTCCCAATCAATGTACAAACTACAAAAAAATTGATTCATCCAACAATATAAAACTATGTAATTGCAAACTGCTTGGATCAATCAAATTTAAAAAGGGAATTGAAGGAAGAATCAAATGGCACATACCTTTGATTTCTCACAGAATTCAGGAATAGAAAACCAGGTCTCATCAACTACTACATCAGGATTCTTGGGTTTTCCATTTATTTCAACAGCTGCCATTGACGATGTCACTATAACCCTTTTTACAGTGGAAGCTTTCGCGCATGATTTCAGTACATTTAGTGTGCCCTTAACAGCTGGGTCAATCAACTCAGCCTACATAAAGTAATTTGTATAATTGCCTTGTGAAGTATACAAACGGCAAATAGATAAACTAACTACAGTAGACATACGCAAATTGTGGTCAAGTTGAAATAAGTATGATAAAAATGTGATTTTGAACAAAAAAAAAACCAAAAAAAAAAAACAGAAGTATTGGTTCAAGAAATTAAGATGCTCAAAACTTGTTTTTTTGGTTAGTGTATTAACGAAAGAATAACTGTATTGATACTCAATACAGATTCCAACTGACCAAATAAAGTTTAAATACATGCACTAAAAATAGCTTTATTCATCCCACTAACTAACCAACTGTAAACAAGTAATCGAAAGTAATTAGCATTTGGGATAACAAACATTAAGGAAAGGGAATTGTACGAGTTCAGGATTCATGCAAGTTTAAAACACATCAGACAAACCTGTGGATCAGAGGAAGACAAGAAGAAAGGAGAAGCAGTGTGAAAAACACCAGAACAACCATCAATTACACTGTCAAAGGAGCCTTCTTCCAATAAGTCTGCTTTGAACAAGTGCAGCCTCTCACTGGCTCCATCCAGTGCAAGCAAGTGCTCAGTTCTCTTCGGATCAGCTAAACACCAGGATAAATAATGATAGTCAACATAAAATTTGAACTGATAATTAGTTAATTACAACAAAGCAAAAGTTTCCCAATTTTTTGTAATAGAACCGAGATGGTCTACATAGGTATGACTAAATCAAGCAAGTAATCATCAGCACAAGTGCACACAACTTTTATTGGGCAGCATTGCTTGACCAGAATGAAAAGAAATCAACGCAAAATAGATATGAAAAAAACAAAAAGAAAGATATTTGCAACTGTACAGGGGTCGCGAATAGTGGCGCGCACGGTGTAGCCGCGCTGGAGGAGAAGCTTGACAAGCCATGAGGCGATATAACCCGAAGCACCAGTCACGCACACGACTTCGCCGTTTCCAGTGTTTCCACTCATCCTCTCTCTCTCTCTCTCGTCTGTCGTACCCCAATTAGTCTCGGTTCGGTTCTGTGGCTGGTCCAACTGGCGCTCCGACTTTCGAGGTAGTAGGCGACTAGATCGGAGTTGGATGGAGGTGCTGAGCGTTCCTGTTAGTGTTAGGTGGGCTCGGACTCGGTGATCAGATGAGCTCGCGGCTTGTTCAAATCACAGTCGGCTGTAGGCTGTAGCTCATGACTAGCTCAACATTTTTAACTTCATTTTACTTTACCGAGCTAAAAATTAGGGTGTGTTTGGAAGTGGAGTGAATAAGAATGAATAAGATTTTGAATAAACTTTCTCTCTCCTCTCTCTTCTCTCTCCTCTTATTCCGAATAAAGATCTAATTCTACCATATAGATGGTATTAGAATAAGAGAATGAATAAGTCCTTATTCGGAATAAGACTTATTCAACATTTGTCAAACACACCCTTAGTGTCTAATGCGATATATAAAATATTTATTATTAACAAATAAATACATATAGTTTTAAAAATGACCATTACTTTAGTTTGTATTTTAATTATTTAAAAGAATACGATATGTATGTTGAAAATATTGTAGTTGAGTTCATGTGAAACTTGTGTTCGATTCAAAATCAATTAGCTAAAACTTAGTAGTTTGATTGGATTTTAGTTCGAGTCCCAAACGATCAGATCAGTTTTAATTCAAATCAATCTAGAATCAAGGTCAGCTTTGTTTGAGATTTGTTGACAGCTTAAGTCCATTTTCGTAGCCATAGAAAATATGGCACCTCTTTTGGAGGAAAAATTTTATATACAGAAAATATAACATAAACAATTTTAATATGAACAGAGGACATTATTTTTTTTTAATACTAGCACAGTTCGAGCGGCAATAGAATTGCCGCTATAGCACGACCATCCGGCAATAGGATTGCCGCTGGAAGCGCTATAGGGGCAATTCTATTGCCGCTCGAAGATTTTTTTTTTATTCTATTTAAGCGATCAAGACCTTGGGACACGTCATCTACATCTAGTTGCTGTGACGCTGTGCATTCTTTTTCTTAATTTCTTTTCCTTTTTTTTGTTTTTACTGTTTTTCCTCTCCTTCTGGTTGACTTTGAAATGCATTTGATCGCTTCATCTTTTTCCGGAATGTTTATTTTTAGCTTCTAAGATCTTCGCTTAACTCATGTTTATGTTTGATTAAAAACAGGGATGCAATCAATGATATTATATATATATATATATATATATATAGAGAGAGAGAGAGAGAGAGAGAGTTTTGCTATGGTGAGTTGCAACTCACCAAAGGGTCGGTGAGTCGCGCTCAAAACTTCTAGATTTAGTTCAAAATGACCGATCCAAACCGTTTAATATGATCTTTCTATTGAAATCTCCATGCAGATCAAATTTTACATTTTTTCGAATTTTTTAAGTATTTTTTTCGGATTTTTAAAAACTGCTATTTTTTAACGGTTCAGAACTAATTAGATTAACAATTTTCTAAAATTTCAAAAAAATACTTAAAAATTTCGAAAAAATGTAAAATTTGGTCTGCATGGAGATTTCAATAGAAAGATCATATTTTACGGTTTGGATCGGTCATTTTGAACTAGATCTAAGAGTTTTGAGCGCGACTCACCGACCCTTTGGTGAGTTGCAACTCACCATAGCAAAACTCTATATATAGTTAGTTAACGCCGACACTTTCTATCTTTTTTATTTTCTTTTGTTTACTTGAGCACAAACAAATATCTAATTTCCCATTCTCATATGTTTAAATCATTGATTTTTTTAAGCAATATATTTATCTTTGATTTTTCTTTTAAAACAGAAACTTAGTACTTTACTTAGCATGATATATGTCTCTCTAATTACAATGTTTTATTTTTGTATATAAATGTAATTAAATTTTCTTAACTTATAAATTTAAAATTTAAATATAAAAAATGAATTGTTAGATGTGATATGTGCCGACTTTTCTACACGATACTTAAAAAATTTGTTATGTTGATATAACACCCAAATTCAGTAAGAGTTTGCTGACATGAAATGAAATACATATTCCAAATCTTTGGCTTATAACAATTAAAATTAGAGTCGAAATGTCATGTTTCTTTTTTAGCATGCATGCATGTAACATATACAATACAGTAAAACAAAAATAGTGCGCGTAATCATCGTTTGAAAAGTAAATATACATGAATCCTCATCATTAGTTAATTAACCAGATGTAGTACTTTTATTAAAAGCAAAACATCATGATGTTGATTCAAACCCATTAGACATTCAGGGGGCGTTTGGATCATTTAAGAATAAAATTATGATCAGTTATTCGAAGTAAAAAATATTATTCTTAAATGATCAAGAATAAGTTTTTTGGAATCTAGAGTGCTACATTTAAGTGGTCCAACATTCAGATTAAATTATTCCTATGGTGTTTGGATCATATTCTTAATGTGAATTAAGAAGTTGTTGGGATCACTTTTTCATCTGGATCTAGATTAAAAAAAAATGATTCAAACATCTTAGGAATAAATATTAATCCGAATGTTGGAGTACTTAAAAGTAACATTCTAGATTCTAAAAAAAATATTTTTGATCGTTTAGGAATAATATTTTTTACTCCGAATAATTAATCCTAATTTTATTCCTAGATGATCGAAACGACCCCTCTGTTATTAATGCTTAGTATCCAAATTTATAATAACTAAAAACGTTTAAAATGTTTAGTGTTAATTAACCAGATGCAGCAGCAGATTTATCAACAAAGTTTCTATTTATTTGTTTAAGGCAATATATTTATCTTTGATCTCAATCCTCGCAACAATGTTTTTTATATTCTTCTGCTTTTTATTTCAGCGTAGTTTGGCTCTAGACCCCCAGTACAGTTCAGTTTTGGGGTATTTCAGGGGGGGAAAAAAGGACAGTTTTGGCTGATATATTAGGAAAAAGGACAAAAAAAAAAAAAAACCTTTGAGCAGCAATAGTATTGCCGCTATAGCCCTTCCAGCGGCAATGCTATTGCCGCTCGAACGGTGTGCTATAGCGGCAATTCTATTGCCGCTCGAACTGTGCTATACTTAAAAAAAATTAACATGTTGTGTTCATATTAAAATTGTTTATATTAATATTTTCGTATATAAAATTTTTCCTCTTTTGGACCGTCTGATCGACCAAAATCCACGGAAATCTTCTTGGGAAGGATCGGTCTAATTGCAGGATTCGAAGATTTCGAAGGGAAATGTTGATTTCAACGTTTGAAAATGTTAATTCGGGGTTTCAAATCTTGAAATAGCCGTTTTTTGTTTGGAGTTTTCAACTCCGAAATTGAGTAGTTATTTTTTAATTTTTATTAATAACGTATTTTCTTTTAAATAATATTAAATATATTTATCTTTATTTAAAAAAAAAAACCGGTCAAATTTGTTCGTTGAATGCATTAGCAATTTAGCACAGTGGAGTACTTAACTTTCGATGACATTTATGCTTAGTAACTTGTACACAAAAGTTAGTCCTCTTGCGCTATTAGACAAGATAAACCGAGCTAATTGGAAAGGCATCAATTGAGTACGTACTTCTTCCGAATAATCAAAACCTGTATATATCTCACTGAGAAAATATAGCTTTAGGCCCTGATCAAAATGGTGTAGACATGGAATTTTATTTCATTTCATTGGATTTAAAATTGATTGGAGATGATTTCCAATTGAAATTCCATGATCAAAACAAATATAGAAAGAATTGAATTGAATTCTAAAAAAGAACTATTTTGTCCTCATCTATTTGCAGGAGAGGAGGGGCATTAAGTTTTTTTCTATTTTCTCTCGTGAAATCCGACGAAATTTTGATCCAATTTCTAGGATTTCAATGGAGTCAAATTTTCCCACAAAATCCTATCAAATGAATGAATTCCGATATTTTATTAGATTCTGATCAAGGAATTTTAATATCATGGAAATTCCAAATTCAATTTCTACCTAAAAAGTTAATTTTTATCAGGGCCTTAGTTTGCTCTGCCCTAACCCCTAGGTAACGCACAAGTCACAAGCAAAAAATACCATCAATGCAAAAGTGTTCGAATTTTTATCTATTCCCTTATCAGTGCTCTCCGCATTGAACGGTTTCATTTGCATCATTGCGCTGTTATCGGTAAGACTTTTAAAATTATAGTCCCAATAGTTATCTTAATTTCCACTATACTAGCACTGATATTATTGTAAATAAACTTCTAATTATCATTTTGATAGCAAAATGCTAAACACTGCAAATGTTAGGAATTATGCACTAGTAGTTACTTTTTTGGTACTAAGACAGCATATTTGTAGTAACAATTAGTTAATCATCTTGGCTAATTCCACACACTCTCAATTCAAGGGGGAAAAAAGAACAAAACAACCTACGCTCTCACTGACCGATGGGAAAAAGTATCTCCGGACTACAAGGTTGAATCGTTCTTATGGTTTTCCAATTTTGCTTGTTTGGTATGTCAGTAACACGGAGTATGTCCAGTGACCCATTCGTACGCAAGTACGCAACCCCAAAGTATGATGCCAAAGGCCCAAAGCAGTCCCCAGAACTGCTACAGTTTTGATATGGAGATGATTCCTCAAGGTGGGCACCAAGGACGTGCCAAAGTTTAGATATGCAAGTGATTCCTTCCACTGTTTTGAACCGGCACTCCTACCAGCTACTGACCGAAATTTGGCATTTTTCAATATTTTGTGGTATTTTTGTCTCTTTTTACCAGATACCAACATACCAGCCTCTGTTCCAGTTCCCGGTATTACCAGAAATTTTCCGGAAGTGGGTAGGTACTAAAAACACTGGTTCCTTCTCATACACCAACTGTGCCTCTCTAAACAAATGACATTCTTATACCAAAGAGGGGGAAAAAAAAGTGATTCCTTCCTATGAACTACCAGAATAAAACTATAAAAAAATAATAATTAAAAGAAAATGACAGCAGCATTAGTATCAAAGGATTATGCTTGAATTTACCTCAATTAATGCATCCTTCCGGGAGGCATGGTTACTAGAAATTTGACTCCTTTAATTTAAAGAACTTCTCTAGGAACAAGTAACAAGACGAACTACCACCATTTCCAATCCTACAACAGCTCTAATGACCCTCTCCATTACACTCAATATACCTATTGTACAAAACAAAATGCAAAAAAAAAAAAAAAGGCATGCATACAACATACAGATAAAAGATGTATGGTATACTATAGCACTTCCGTTAATTGCTGAACGACATCTGCAATAACAGGAAATAGTGAAATTATAGACGAACAAAAATTTCTTATGTTTTACCTCAAACTACAGCAAGCTATTTCAACTATAGCTTCTTCCTTTCTTTTGTATTAATTCAAACAGATCCCCAGAAAAGAAAACACTTAGTATATGGTTGGGCTTGGATAAGATTCTCTCCAATAGTGTGCTAAACAATTCAGAATTTGCATCCTATCCAGAAAGAATGGCTCAAATTGTGCCTAGCTCTATAATATATTAACAAGTACAAATGTATGGGCAGTTCTTCCATCAAAGACAACCTCAGCTATCTGATCTGAATTAGGAAGTCCAATTGGAAAGGTGTACCATTTGGAGATTTAAGTTAAGGACCAGTACAAGCCTGCTGTCGTGGACTCACAATATTAAAAAACAAGCAAGCTTGAGAAACCAAAAGGATAAAACTATAAAAGCATAGTTACAACAATACAAAAGCAATAAACACACTACATTTTACCTTGAACAATGTAAGGTGTCGTCTGGAAATCCTGCCAAAAGCTTGGATATAAAGTTATATCATAATGTAGTAACTTAGCAGCAAGATATGCAGCTCCTGCAGCTATATGATGAGGCTTGAACTGAAGCCACAGTGAACTTCTTAACCTACAGATATATTAGTCGATAAATAGGCTAACGATATATTACTTAGCATCATATCATAAATCTATGACTCTAAGACAACCATTGCGACACCATTTATTTTGTGTCCAATCAATAACAAGCATAATAGCAAAACACTTAAAAAGTTGCAATATGCAAAGCAGAATCTTACCACTAATAGATGGCTTGAGGGTTAGTGTTATCCAAAGAATCATCTCCATTAATGCGTCAGAATGCTAAAACTATTGCAGTCTTTTTGGCAATTTGGCGAACTAGAAAAGATTTTATAAAGCTAGAAATTTTTCCCCCACAAAATATAGAAGCACCATCTCTTATGGCCAATGTATCATCAATACACCTTTTAACAATCACACGTCTAGCAAATGCTAGATCTCCGCAGAATTGTTAAGAACTTGTATATTTCCAATGAGTAATTATCATGTTTTCTATACTCTCATACAATGCTTCATAAAAACCATGTTTTGACAGGAAAAATATTTCTTTTTTTTTTAATCCAATTTTTAACGACAGTTCATATCAAATACAAAAGAAACGTTCCTTTGGTCTTCTAGTTGAAGTTTTCTTTGCAAGTTACTATGCAGTTGTTATTATCTTCAATTAAATGAAATATGTATTTATCATAAACAATCATATAGTCATACACTTTAATTTGCTGCATCCTCTAAACAACACACATCACAGTGTTACACTGTAATTGTAGCACTTCTTGCAATTAATTCATATTACTGAATTTAGTTAATATAAGAAACAAAAGCATACTTCCAAATTAATATTTTTCTCTGCTTTCCAAATCATATTAATCCAAGCTATCCAGTATTTGAAGTCTAATGTAAGTAATTTCACATGTTCCACCAAAGACCCCAAAACTATTGTGACACACTCATTATGTTAGTACAACATGGTTCTACTAGACTTGGATTGTTTGACATATTTTAGGAGCAGAGGCACATTCAATGCAAGCCAGATAAATATTTGCATTTTCAGAATCGAGTAAAAACTCTAGTTTATCTACAAGGCCATGATAAGGACAAAATATGTTTTAAGTCCGCATCAGACTTAAACATGTCAAATTGATTCAAGTGAGTCAGTGACCTTTTTAACTCCCAGCTTGCTAATCCTATACTAACCAAAAGAATCTGTAATGACACGGATAAACAGAGACGACAAGGAAAAAAGAGTACCCAACTACTCATAGTGGACTGGTACAATCATGTGCATATCAGTACTGGATTAACTGGTGTGGTACCAAAGTCAGAGATGTCCTCGCTTTTTTTTTTCCTTCTTTTTGGCAAAGAAATTATCATTATATGTAACTGGTTTTGTCAACAAAAAAGCTTAAGACTTTTCCCAGTGATAACTCTTTGGATTTAAGCACTTGATACACCAGTTAAGAATAGAATATAACATTTCTCTTGAAGGTATACCCTGCAATTATTCCATATCAAACATATCAATACCTATTTTGAAAAGAAAAACAACTTATCGCTCTTCATTTCCCCAAGAAAGCCTTGGCAGAAAAACTCAAAGCCAAATATCTACCAACAGTTAAAGTAAGCACCAAAAGATTAATTCCAACTTGGAAATTTCAAATTTTGACAAGTTTACGAGAAGGAGACCTATCGAAAGCCTCTGCACCTATCATCTCTCCACATGCAAACTCCCAGCAGAATGGAAGCTTGTAGTAGCTGATAACTCTAAATAATTAAGCAAAAAAAACTATCCTCATAAAAATGTCAACCCAAAAGAGGAGAAGATAAACATACCCTTCAGTGACCAAATTCCAAGCCATATTATAGAGAGCAGTGCGAGAAAACCCCAATTTGTTCAAGCCAGAACTGAGAGGCCCATATGGATGCTTCACCTCAAGCTCAAAGTCAAGTGTCGTCAGTATCTGCTGTTCGACCTCTATGACACGCTCCCGGTATTGATCAAACCAATTTTGCTTTAACAATAAATAAACAAAAAATTATTTTACTGTGGTCTTATTAAGTGTATATATGCAAATGGTTCTTAAAGCATCACCCATTTCCTACCTTGGTCCATAAAATTCCAAAGTTCCATTCTGGTCACCAGAGCTTGTATATTTCAATTGTGTTATAATATATTATTGCCTCTCACTCAAATTGTTCATGTCTATAGGTGCAAAATGATTTTAGGGAAAAACTGTAGCAATTTGAATGCTCAGGAATCCATAATGATGATACAACAGGACCAATTGTGCACTATACACCTGTTTTGATTGAAGAAAGAAAGATCGAACATTTCTTGGTACGTACACAGTGAATCATATAGGGCATGAAAGCAAACTCAGGATTTTGGGACACTTCAAAGGATGCTCTCAGCACTGTATTTAATAGGCATGGTGTTTCTTCTGATTTTGACGCTAGGAAGAGTGCAGCAGTTGCAACCAACTGAAAAGAATGGGGAAGACAGTAAAAATAAATAAATAGACATCACGAATAAATTGAAATGTAACAAAACTTAGAATATCAAAGACTGGTCTGTATGATCAATATGTCTGAAACTTGGAAGAAATTGAAACTTGCTTCACTGTTCAAACATTTTAAATTAACAGATTGGTGAAAACATACTGAAACACTGCAATCACAGAATCCCAAACATAGCACATTTGACAACGGTTGTGATCATTACATTGTTTGAATAACCTCTCGAATTCAGTTGTCAAAATTGTTAAAATTTCGATATAATTTGCATGATAATACAATCAACTGATGTGAAGGACCGAATTAAGATCATAGATACTCACAAATCTGTCATGGAAAGCATGAGATCGGCGCAAGTAAAACCTATGACACAACACTATGGCAGTTGCAACAGTGGTCTGCGGCCTAGAATAAAAAGAAAAAAAACATAATTCAGATATCTCAAGATTTGTAATTGTTACAAAATACAGAACAAAACTAAAAAAATCACAATTCAATCTTACAAGGCAAGTCTCAATCCGAGGTTCTTCAAATAAGAACAATAGGAATGCCTCAACCTTGCCTCCGTTGCAGAATCAATTCCATCCTTTCTAGAAGGAGAACACCGTTCTATCTCATCTCTGGACATGAAACCGGGCTCCTCTTCTTTAGCACGACTGGTGGCTCTACTTGACGAGCCCTCTCCGATCTGACGTGGAAGGATGTCAGGATGCCACGTGGAGGGCTCAGCTCGGCGCCGCTTCGACGGAGGCGGGTTGATGCCTTGGTGGGAAGGGAAGTACTGGTGGTGGTGGTAGTTGGGATAGTAGGTGGGGTTGTATGAAGTGGCGGATCGAGTGCGGTGGCGATTGCTGTGGTAGGTGGTGTGGCGGCCTCCGCCAACGCCGCCGGAGTAAGGTTGGTAATATTGCATCGTGATTCGTGCAATTTAAGCACCGATCGAGATGAATTTTAACTGCTCGTTTGGTGGGAAGGAGAGAGTTTTGAGAAGATATAATCGAGGGAATTGGGAAAGTGATAACAGAAAAATAAAATTGGTTCGGCGAGAAATAGATACTTTTTGAAGATGGCGATGGCGTGGTTGCTTTTTTACTCTACTCTTGCTGAATTTCATGTATACCTTCAAATACTTCGAAATTATAATTTGTATACTTCTTGCCACCGAAATTATATATATCGTAATTATTTTTCAAAAATACAAAAACTAACCATTAATTTTTCATTACAATGAAAGTTTTTATGTTTAAGATGGATAAATATGATATCTATAAATATGATATCTTTAATTTTGAAGGGGAAAATATGTATTTTGCGAATTTAATAAGAATAAATGAGAAAATTTTGTTTTTTAGGAGGATAAATATGATATTTATAAATTTAGAGGGATAATGTATAATTTTGACATAATAAAAGGGTATATTAAATTTTATCTAACTTATTATTATTACAGAACAAAAATAATTGTCAAAAGTAACTTAAATCGTGCCCAAGGGCTTCGTCTACAATAAAAAAAATAAATAAAAGCAACTTAATCTATATTCACGATGTGATCCATATTATTTTTATATTGTACGTACAGAAAAATACAGTGAAATTTTAAATCAAAATTTGAATCCTGATCATTCATCTCTATGTTTGGACTGAAGTCTAATTATAATATCGTGCTAACATATATTTTTGCCGTTCAATCGATTTGATCTGTGGTTGGATATCAATCGTCAAAGGAAAAAAATAATACGTTTTGGTTTTCCGACTAACAAAGAAAC
Organism: Rhynchospora breviuscula; assembly: GCA_027562975.1. Lineage (NCBI taxonomy): Eukaryota > Viridiplantae > Streptophyta > Magnoliopsida > Poales > Cyperaceae > Rhynchospora > Rhynchospora breviuscula. The sequence continues at coordinate 25,395,089 of CM050402.1, forward strand.
AAATTAAGAAACTTAATTAGTTGTATCTCTAGTAGATTGAGCAATATATCTTTATATAGTTCAATATTATTTTGTTTCTTTATATGTCCGTATGGGATATTTTTTGCTAGTATAAAAAATACTAATCTTACCATTCCTTTTCTGAAAATAGGCGGCCCATTATGCCACAAAACATTTTTTATTATCTCGCCTACAATAATTCTGTGCGCTGATCATTGGAGAAGCACTTGTACCCTCTCATACGTAATGTAACAACCTTTTTAATTATTGTTGTTTAATGAAAGTTTAATCGGAGAAAGGAATGAGCTAACTTTTAATATAAAATTTGAGTTCCTTCTAAATCGAAATATAAAGAATAAAAATAAAAAATAATACTAGAGTCAAACGTATTTGACATGTGAGGTCGTTAAACATGATTGGATCTCAATTCTCGAAATGCAAATGACCGATCTAAATCTCTTAGTGTCTGATCAAGAACTCCCACATTAATGGAACGAAACGGAAAGGAAGGAGACAGTTGTCCAGATTTGTTTACCTTCCAAATCGATATGTAGAGCTTGGGAGTAAACTCTTCACAAAATCGTTCTATCTCTCACCTCCTCTTCTCTTTCCTTTCTATGCGTGACCTTCTTATCTAGAGACTAGAGTGAGTAGATAGCTCAGGCAAGGTACCTACCCTTCCTCTCTCTGCGAGATCTCATTCTAGAACATATCTTTATTGTATTATTCATATTGAAATCTCGTTGAAAAACAAATTTTGTATATTTTTAGATTTTTTTTTATAAAATTATTGTTATTGTACGCTTCATATTTTACCAAGCAATTTCTTTTAAAATATTAAAAATATATAAAACTTGTGTGCATTGAGATTATCAATGTGAAAATATAATGAATGGTTTAGATCGACCATTTTGAAAATTGAGATCCCATCGTTTTTTACATGCATAAGTGTCAAACTCATTTGATTCTAACATCACTATTTTAAATATTACAGAGGATTTTATTAAAAAAAAATTACACAACTTTTTCTTATAAAGATGCAGAAAATTTTCACTTAACAAGCTTCCAAACAAGTAGATGGCACATATAATAATCTCTTTTCTCATGCCCTATTACTCTTGACCTTCCTTTCCCTCGTCTCCTACTTAAACGTGGCGTAAAGAATAACGTTTGGAAACTATTCGAGAACCATTTTATGGGAGAATGAGATTCATGCCACCTCAAAGTTGTGAAATTAGAAAAATGACACCCTAAAATTGAGTCTTTGAAAAATACCACCCTAAATTTAATTGAAGTCAGAATTTTGCCACTATTGTCGTATAAATCAATCATTCTCATACCTTATTTTCCGTATAGACCAAAATGCCCCTCTTTCTCTCCCTTTCCGCGTAGACCAAAACGTAAGTGAAGCTGGATATGCGTCCGGATCCTCTGGTCATTTTTTATAAACAACCACTGGTCGTTTTTAGATCTGGATCGTCTGATTTAATCTCAACGGTTAATCTTTTTCGGGCCTATCAATTCTGGTATCATGCACGGGACATCCTTAACCGTTGAGATTAAATCAGACGTTCCAGATCTAAAAACGACGAGAGGATCTCTCTGGTCGGCAGACCAAAGGATCTCGTTCCGTATGTGTAGATTAGGAGCATACTTTTGAGTTTTGGATTATTCACTATTTGTTCACTTTTCTTCCCATAACAATTACAAAGGTCAAACTGAAAGTACTAGTATGGCTTGATCTAGTACGCAACTCAATTCCAGAAGCAAATACAGTACTTTGAAAGATCGAATGAGAAATTGACAAGGAAAACCAAGTACTGCCAGATTCATTTTAGCTTGGTGTTTACTGCATATTTGATATTTCTATCAACCAATTTGTTACCGAACAATGTCAGATTCCTACAAACATAGTGGCACAAAGGCACTATTAATTACTTACCTAACAGTTAAATTTGATGAGAAATTGGTACATTGAACCAAACCATTACACCGAACAGCTGAAGTGACGGTACCTGAGAAACACGAATTTTATGTAAGAAGTCTGAATTTTTACTTGCTCTATAGTCTCTCCTAGATCAGCTATTAACACGGATATGATAATTGATTTATTTCAAGGCAAAATCTGAAAACTTCAGACATAGAAAAATTGAACATCAATTAAAATTTGAGAGAGATAAACGAGGTCTGAATTCGAGAGTTGGGTTCCAAGCCGTAGGGGAGGGGGAGTACAAGTCTGAGAGGTTCAGCCGGGATTGGTGGCGCAAGGCGGAGACAAGACTGGTGGCGAAGGTGAGAGGGCGGGAGAGAGCCAAGTTTGTGTTGGCGTTCGCTTTGGCGGCGATTTCTCCTGTGAGAGCGACAATGGAGATTAGAAGAAGAGATCGATTAGGCTGTGAGAGAGAGAGAGACAAAGAGGGGCATTTTGGTCCATATTGAAAATAAGGTATGAGAATTATTGATTTATACGGCAATAGAGGAAAATTTCTAAATTAATTGAATCTAGAGTGGTATTTTTCAAAGACTCAATTTTAGGGTGGCATTCTTCTAATTTCACAACTTTAAGGTGGCACTTATTTAATTTTCCCTAAAATTATTAGATCTAAGGGAATTTTTCCATTGGAATATATCACTAAAATATAGATAGAAAGAATCGCTAGAAGCTTCTGTCCGAGTTGCTTCTCTGCCATATTATACGTACCACATCCTCCCGAAAGTGTCAACCTTAAATTAAATTTGCATAGAATCTGAATTTAACAAAAATTTATGCATCGAGACACGTGATGGGTTAAGATCGATAGGCAGCCGAAAGGTCCTTTTCCTTAAAAAAGAAAAGCAAAGAACAAAACTACAAAACATCCTAACAATGTACATATCTACCAAATAAAGGAAAGCAAAAACTTTTCAACTTGACAGTCATCAAAATCTTAATTGACATTGGGCCTGATCAAAATCCTCTTTTTTTTTAACATGGCATTTCATTTCATTAGAAAATTTCTGATCAAAATGAATAGATTTGGTGTCATTTGGTTGGAATTTCCATGTTATTGACTCCAACTAAAATCTAAGAAATCAATTGAAATGAAATGAAATCCTAAGTAAAAAACATTTTGATCAAGGCCTTAGAAGGAATTAATCCTAACAATTAAACTAACAAACAACATCACATCTGCTACAGAAATTTTTGTTTTCTATTTTCCGAAGAATTTTAATTTTTTTCAGTGAAGCCCCATCCCGAAAACCTTCTACGTCTCAATCGGAGCTGCATTTTACTTCTCTAAAAATTGAGCTTCTGCTTGTTTTATCGGCTCTTGGAAGTACTGAAGAGAGATTAAAATTGCCTCCTGAATGGAATATAAATACATATGCACATCAATCCCACAGACATATAATTATAGAGAAAGCTAAGAGGGACAGACACATCCTACTGGGCAGATAGAGAGAGGCACCTCTGTTCTAATAGTTCTACTTCCCTGATGTGGACATGTATTTAAGTAAGACATGAATACTTCGTTAGTGCCTTTCCCCTGAAAAAAAAAAAGAGAAGTCAGTTTCTATAAATGATTAATTTCAATAGTATAGCAGATTACATGAAACAATTGTAGAAATAAATTTAATACTTCTTTCATTGTTCTTGTATATTTTTAACTAAATATATACCTTCAAATTATTGTCTTCTTCGATGCTCTCCTCCAGTCCAGAAAGGCCCCCAAAGACAATTAAAAGGTGCCTAGCACATCCACCAGTGAGTGAATTATCAGAGTATAACTTCACAAAATAACAGAAGGCAGTAACATTTGTTTCAGTCCCTTAACATTCTGATTTAAGCGATATTATTTTTTTAGCCTTAAAAAAAAAAACATTCTGATTGGAACCTTTTTGTCCCCGATGTTATTTTCTGCTGAAACATTGATGGATGTCCTTGTCAATATTGCCATATGGCAAAAATTTAAGTGAAATATCCTGCAAAATATGACTAGAATATCCTTTTTTTTTTTAAATAAACGATAATACTTAGTGAAAGATCAGATAAAAAAAAAATTAGAATGCTTGGGTACTGGGAACCAAAAAGAAAATGTAAACAATAGAAATCACAAGCAATCACAGAGAAAGAACACAGATTTTTACGTGGTTCAATACAACTTGTACCTACGTCCACCACTCACACACACCACCCTTTTTTTGTTTTCTTTTTCAATGAGTTTAGTACATAGGAAGAAGATGATGATGAGAAGAGGAGGAAGAAATATGAGCAAATCTGGTCCCTAATTCAGACCAAATCTTTTTTTTTCCTTCGGACCGAGATTCCACATAAAACTTCCAAACTTCGTAAAATTTGGAACAAGTGACAATCTATGGATCATTCGTGAAATTACAGATGCATCTTTTTTCTTTACAAGAATAGTACAACTGAGGTTTTTTGCACATACCTGAAGCAAGGTAATACGAGCTCCGAAGAACTAATTGCTTGACCATGCTCTGATGTGCCTATGACATGATCATATCCTCCCTAAATTCAATATCAACTTCTTTACTAAATAAAATCGTAGAATTTGGAGATGGAAAACAATAGATAGAACTTGTTGAGAAAAACAAATGCACCTTCAAACAGGAATTCTTGAAAACAGAACTTAAGTTCGCAGCATATCGAACTCTGTAGCCCCAATACAGCCCCATTTCTTCTCTTGGACAGGAAGATGGAACGATTGTCCTGAGCACACCTAAAATAAGAGAAATAAAAAGTCAAAAACCACGAAAAAAAAAGAGAGAATGGCATAAACTAAAAAGCTGATTGTTACTACCAGTGATGATAGTTAACATACAACTTTACAACTTTACTCCATCCAGGACAAAGATCAAATTAAAGGTAAATACTTTAGAATTTACAAATTAAAAGAGGTAAAATGTTCCCAACCTGGATTAAGATCACGGTTAGTACCCATGGCAACTGTCACACGTTTTCCTGGTTCCAATATTTGTTCCACCAAAATATTCTGTTTAAGTAGTAAAGGTACATAGTTTATAGTTTGAATTATCTTCTTGCAGCTGCAGCAAAAGGAAAACAACTGACTTGATTCAAAGTTCCAAACAAATAATCTATACCTTCATCAATCCCACATCTACAGGTGTGCCATTTGATCGATCCCCATCTAGTGTAACACCTAAAAAAAGTAACCAAATAACATAAATCCGTAAATGTTGATTTGATATTCACATCATTGTGAATTAGGTCATTAAACATCCAGTAGCCTTTATAAGGTGCAAATTGAAAAAGGTTTCTCCTATAGGCTATAGCATGTACAGACTACAGAAGAAAAAAAAACAAAAATAGGCCAACATATTAAATTGATTTTTATGAGAGAGGAGAAGAAAGCAATGAAACCTCAAATTTACAAGACAATTTAGAAATCAGGAAAGATGTCCACACTCTATAATGAATTACCTTCACGAAATTGGGACCATTCATGCTTGCGATAATGGTGGGGAGCATCCAGGGGAGGTAGCAAGCCCTATATATAATAATAAAACTTGATAAAAAACATTTCCAAAAAGATGCGACAAGAAATCTTACAGTTCAACAGAATATCAATCATAATTTGCACACCACATATTTCAAATTCTTATGCATCGGGAAAAGCCGCTTCCTGAGGTACTGTGGTGTTTCTAGGTATCTTAAAATCTTCACAAGAAACTGAGCACCATTTTCATTCCCATCTTCATTTTCAAAATCCGTGATCTCTGCATCATATGATGATGTGCTCTTGTTATCAAATACCACTACCTGAAAATATAGTTAGAAGGGAAAATGATTTTATAGCAAAAAAAAAATCTTTCCTTCTCATAGTTAAAAAGATAACTGGACAGTGATCAAAATCATCAAACCATCAATATATGCTTAAACATCAAGATATGGTCAAATAACAGTAATAATATCAAGATATGCATAAAATATAATTCTGAGGTTTGGACTGTTTGGTATACCAGTGCACAGTTGCTAAAGTTGATATAAGGAGAAATGATCAAATTCATATTTTTATTTAATATTCTGTTCAAAACCATATCTGTTTGAAATATAGGGTACTTAAATAAGTATTGACCTCATCAATTCTGAAAATGGTGGCTGCACGTGCAATCTGACCTGCGAGCTGAAAAAAAAAAAACAAAGCAATCATGAGATAATTGATTTATATTGCGGCACAATTAGCTTTTTGAATATTTCTACAATTCTACTGTTTTACACGAATAAGAAGACTTCTGAAAATGCTGGTGTGCCAGAGTCGTGTGTAGTTGCTCCAAATTTTTTTTGAATAATCAGCGGTTATCTAGATTATCCTAGTTCATTTCATAGACAAAGATTTATTATGACTTGTTTCTTTGAAATAGATAGGTAATGATTATTAACAACTGCAATTTTTTGGTACGACGCGCTGATTATTTAATCAAATTTCTGTTTCCAGCTCGAGCAACTGCACTTCATAGGTTTGGATAATCCTTTTTCACTTGGATAACATTAGAAGAGAAAACCAAGTGCAATACATAGATAGCATTATTCAAACAAATAGCTATCAACCAATAGAATCTCTTCTCAATAGAGCTAAGTGAAAATGGAACAACTTCCAACACACATTAAATAAATGAGAACCTTCAAGGGAGAAAATGTTGGGAACAGAACGAATAAAAAATTCAGAAGTTCGGACTGATACTATTTTTTTTGTAACAGATTAGCAATTTGAGTCTCACTTACAAGAGTAGCCAGCTCAAGGCTCTGCGCGTTGTCTATGATTGATCCCGCCACAGCGATGCTCACAGTAGGCTTCCCTTTCTCTTTTCCCTTTGTCTTCTTCTTCTTTTTTTCCTTCTCCTTTCTGGTATCCACTTCTCCATCGCTTTGTTCCGAGCTCTTTCTCTTCTCTCGCTTCTTCGCCTTCTTCTCCTTCTTGCTTGGTTTCTCTTGCTGGTGTGCTTCTTCCTCTCCTTCCATAGAGTCGCTGTGTGAGAGTCTCTCTCCGGCTGTGTTTGCGGAGGCTTCAACCCAAACAGTCCGATGAAGTTTTTGGGGAGTGTGGTCTTGATCGGACGGTGGACGTTTGAAGGGATCTATCCAGTGTGTTTCTGGGCCTGGCAATGACAGGTCCATTTCGAGGATGAAGAAGGCCCAATATGTTCCTTTTTTACTCTACAGTTTTTCCAGGACTGATAACCGTCCCAAAAAAACCATCCACCTCATCCAACCCTCCCCTCCCCTCCCCTCCATCTTCTGATTTTTTTTCCGCGCGCCTCTGGAGGCGCCCCTCCCTCCCTCACGCGCCTTTCTTCCCTCGTTTCCCTTTCTCCCTAACGCGCCTTCCTTCCTTGCCAGCTCCCTCCCTTCCGTCCCTCCTTCCTCCCTGGCAATCTATTTCCCCTTCCTCTCTGTCACACTTTATCCTGTCTTCTTAAACTGAACAGATATAACAACTAATTGAACATAAATAGCAAATAAATTGAACAGATATAACAAACAATGTGGACTCATACAAAAAGTAAAAGTGAGCAAATGAACTGAACAGAAATGATAAATAAATTGAACAATTATAACACATAAACTGAACAGATGCAACAAATAATGTGGACTCATACAAAAAGTAAAGTGAGTGATAGAGGTTTCAGAACCTAGGTCAAATGAATTTGTATTCCTTCGTTCTACCCTACTAGTCGTTGGGCAAAGCTAAGGGTCGATCCACAGGGACAGTAAAAATGATTACCGGACTTAATTTTTCTTAAAAGCTAGACAGAATGATTTTTGTGAAGTTTTAATATAAAAAGGCAATATTGAATAACAATTAAAATTGAAGATATAAATGATAAAATATTTTTTTTTTGGGTTGATTTTTGTATTTTTCTAGACTCAAACAGATGCAAGAAAATGTCCTAAGGGTTTGGGTTCATTTAATTTGGCTCTGGAGCGTCAACGCTACTCGCTTTCGCGCGTAACAGAGGAAATTTCGGACCGAAATCTATAAATTTCTGACCTAGGTTTCAGAACCTAGGTCAAATGAATTTGTATTCCTTCGTTCTACCCTACTAGTCGTTGGGCAAAGCTAAAGGTCGATCCACAGGGACAGTAAAAATGATTACCGGACTTAATTTTTCTTAAAAGCTAGACAGAATGATTTTTGTGAAGTTTTAATATAAAAAGGCAATATTGAATAACAATTAAAATTGAAGATATAAATGATAAAATATTTTTTTTTTGGTTGATTTTTGTATTTTTCTAGACTCAAACAGATGCAAGAAAATGTCCTAAGGGTTTGGGTTCATTTAATTTGGCTCTGGAGCGTCAACGCTACTCGCTTTCGCGCGTAACAGAGGAAATTTTGGACCGAAATCTATAAATTTCTGACTGAAATTTATAGACCATCGTGCTGAAATTCACTCCAGACTCTCTGTTTTGGTTTGATAATTTTTGGTTAAGTTATGTGAAGGTTACTTGTCGACCAGACCTAAATCCTGACCTCAGCTGTCGCAATTTTGGATTGAATTTGGTAAGGAACTCGATTTTTACCACGTAACCGACTAGTCCTAGACTTTCGTGTTGGAATTTAGTCAATTAAGGTCTTTGTGTTGGAATTCCAGAGATATCTAAGTCCTTTCAGATCAGTAGAAACTGCACCTATCGGTTGATTAGTTAACCCCTCTTTCGAGTGAATGGCTTACCTCAAATACTTAGTAATTTTTACGATCTATTCTAGTTTAATGGCCTAAAGACGCTGCAGTTCATCCATAGGTAAACAATCAAACAAATCATAAACATAGCCAAGCATATAAATAATATCTCAACACAGCAACATCACATAACGTAATCGTATCTCATCAAACCATAACAAATACCAAATTAAACTACTACCTAACCTTAAGACATATTAAAATTTAGCCTAACATATTCAAACTACGAATAACAACAAGTATCATGCATAAAACAACAAATAAACCCATAGAATAACAAGATAAAGTCATGAAAGAGTTAACCAAATAGTCTCTATGCTTTACTTCTTCTTCTATGGTCAGAAGTCGATGGAGAACAGATCTGGGTAGCTGCCGCCGTGTCCAAACTCCGCTGCCTTGCCTTCGAACTTCGTGGAAAGAGCCAAAAACACTTGTACAAGAGGTGGAAAACTATGTGGGAGAAGGTAATAATCCCCATCTGCCTGTGAATCACGCCTAGAAATACCCAGGGAAAGTCCAGAAGGTGGCTAGGGCCAGAGAGAGCCTTTCCTTTTTTTGCAGAATTACCAAATTTCACCTTCCATATACAAATTTCGGACCGAAATCTGTGGATTTCGGACCGAAATGTCGCTCTTGTCTTGAGGTATGGGCTGAAACTTGGGCCTTCGTGAAGGATTTGATCCGCCTTGGTGCTTGTGGGTCTTCCCGGGTCTATTTCATGCGTCTGTGAGCCAGGAATGAGTCGTCTGGCTATGGATTAGGCTCAAATCTTTCTTGCTTGTCGTGTCTCGTCTTCAATTTCCACGAAAATTCTACAAAATAAATAAGAAGCGGAGGCAGTACCAATATCCTGGAAATCACAGTTAATTATGAGATAATTGCATTGGTTTGAGTGTAATTTTGATGCTAAGCATGGTCAAAATGAGTATAAAAATAAGAGATATCAGTGAGCAAATGAACTGATCAGAAATGACAAATAAATTGAACAGTTATAACAAATAAACTGAACAGATGTAACAAACATGTTGACTCATATAAAAAAATAAATAGTGAACATAAATTGAACAGATATAACAAACAATTGAGACTCATACAAAAAATAAAAATTGAACATAAATTGAACAGATATAACAAATAAAATGAACAGATGTTACAAATAAATTAAACAGCTTTAACAAATAAAAGTGAATATTATATATAATATAGATATAACAAATAAAATGAACAAATATGACATATAAAATGAACAGATATAACAAATAAAATGAACAGATATAACAAAATAATTTGAACATATATAACAAAATTGAAAAGAAGAAATGAGTAGAGAATAGAAGGGCAAAGGAGAGAGAAGGAAGGAAGAGGAGAGGTAGGTGCCAAAAAAAAGAGAGAGGAGAGAAGGGAGGATGCGCGGGAAAAAAAAAGAAAGGGATGGGAGGGGAAGGGAGGGGAGGGGAGACGCGATGGAGATCACTGGTTGGGTGCGGAAAATTGACGCACGAGATGTGTTGGATGGCTCGGATGACAGAATAGTGGATGGTAAGTAGTAATTACCCAATTTTTTCTCCTTTTTAAATGAAAAAAAGGAAATGATGTGGAGAATATAAAATTTGGTCGAAATATTTTTTTTATCGATCTATTTTAGATGAAAATATCTTCAATATTATAGGAACTACATTTTATATCCTCACTACTCCAACGAAATGTGCATTTATTTTGTCAAGTTATAATATTTGTATAATTTTATTTTTGCTAAATGTCTAACTGTTATATTCTAATTGTCCAACTGTTATATTCTAATTGCCTAACTATTTATGTTCTAATTGTCCAACTTCATACTGTAAATGTGCAGTTATAATGTTTCAGTAATTATATTTATCCAACCATTATATTCTGATTGTCCAATTTTATAATTCATATTCCGATTGTCCAACTCCATACTCTTTCAGATGTGGAGTGAATAAGGAATTTGAATAAGAAATGACTTATTCATATTCCTAATTCAAATTCTAGGTTTTTGTTAGATTATGAATAAGTACCTGAATAAGTCCAAATTTCTTATTCATGTGTTGTTTGGTTTTACATGAATAAGAAATTTGGAGCTTATTCCTTATTCATGTGCATTTATTTTGCCTAATCGTTGTATTTGTCTAACTCTATATTTTAATTGTCCAACTTCATATTATAAAATGTCTAAATCAACAAGAGGATGGATTACAGAGGGGTGGCGGAGGAGGAATATCAGAGGGGATAGATGACGGCCAAGAATGAATTAACACATGAGAAAAATTGCAGAGGAGAGAAGGATGACACGAGGGGAAGGGAGCCAGGGTGAGGAAATGCTGGGTGCTTATTTTTTTAGGCTGGTGATTGTCTTCCTGTTTTGTAAAATAGAATCATATTAAAGATTCTTATATAAAAAAAAGTATCGTATTAAAGTTAAAAAAAAAAAGAGTTTCACATTAACACCTTGGGGCCGTTTGGATTGCTTAGGAATTTGAGGAATAGCCTATTCCTAGGCGGAAATTTATTCCTAACCATCCAAACTCTTCACAAAGTTACACACTTCCCAATATTTTCCACCTAGGAATAGGCTATTCCTCAAATTCCTAAGCGATCCAAACGGCCCCAAGCTTGATATATTTGGAATTTTGGATCATAATTGTCTAGAATTGTTAGTATGTTAATCTATAGGGTGTAATATTTTTGTTTCGTTCAATTTTGATATAAAAATTTTCGTCACATGTTTACAGAAGCCACGTTAATTTTGGTGGGTACAAGGACCCACCTGAAAATAAAAAATTTGGATAACACTTAGTATGTTTGTAAATAAAAAAAAATATAAAAAGTCAGGGATCCATCTCAAAAATTTGAAGGACCTGGCTGAACATGTCGTGTTTGATTTGAATCGCGTAACGACTCCTAAAATATCACACAATCCCATGTCGTATTCGTTGATAGACGGATTTCACATCGAAATATTCAACCCTTTTAGGCCTTATTTTCAATTAAATGTTTGTGTTTAGTTAGATTTATTCGCATTTTATGTTAGAATCGAGGTACTGCTATTGTCCTTTATTAAATTTCAGGTTCATTGAAGATTTGGCACAATTTTGGAGTCTGGACAGTGTTCAAGGGGAGCAAGCCAAGATCCAAGCAGACTAGACATGAAGACTGAAGAGATCTAGACGAGGTACCAATTCTGGCAACCCTGCCAGAAAGCTAGTGACCCCGCCTGAACCAAACCGCCAGGACAGATTTAGGGCAATATTTTTGGAGAAACCCTTGCGCTATTTCCAGACCTTCCAGACATGTTCTTCATGATGACAACCGACTAGAATGAGTATTTAAACATACCCAAGCCCACCAATAAAAAAAAGTCAGATTTTAGAGCGAGAATTGAGAGAAAATTGCAGAAACCAACCATAGCCACGATCCTGTCGACCCCGCTAGGATCTAAGCTGAGAGAGAATTGCTTTACTTCTTGTTGTAATCTTTCTTTATTTTCTTTGTTTTGATGTTTAATTTGATGAAACTTGAGTTTTGTACTTTGAATATGTTAAGTAGTGAGTAGTTTAGTTTAGAGGCAATTGTAGGGAACCTCTTAACTTGGTAGTTAATATAAGTTTAATTAGGATTATATCTTTTCTATTTTTTTTACCTTTCTTGATCTTATTTGCTTAAGTTGGTGATTTCGATTTGCTTAATTTGAAGGTTTACCCGTTAGATTAAGGCCTTGTCTAATAGTTTGGTATTAAAAATTCTAATTTCAAGTTAAGTTCAAAATCGCACTACATATGATAGGGAGTAACTGAGAGGAGAAACCAGGACTTAGTTGAAAAGTATGTCTTTACCTAATATCGAGAGATATAGGATATCCTACCGAATAGAAAGGTAAACCTAGAAACCATAAGCCAAGGAACGAGAATTGAAACTTAGGATTCCTAGGAGGTTTGAAGGTTAAAACTTAGTTATCCAAATAGAGAACGAGAGTTTATATTTGACCCTGAGATTTGACCAACAATCTGCACTTAGAGAAGATATAAAACTAATTAACGGAGTTAACGACCTATTTTGGCGACCCCGCCAGGAAGCTGGCGGATCCGTCTGGATAGGGCCAGGTAGAGGAACCCGATCAATTGACCCTAGTTTAAGCCATAAATTCGAGTTATTTAATTTCCTTAGAGTCTTAGGTTAATTTAGAGAGTATTCCAGTAATTTAGGTTTAATTTCCTTAGTTTAATCTTTAGTTTTAAAATAACAAAACCTTGATTTATTTGATTTTGACCAAATTGCCCTTTATATTAAATAGAATTGAATTATTAGAGATTAAAAGTTTAGAAAATCCGTCCCTGTGGATTCGACCCTCAAGCTATATTGCATAAGATTAGATTTGACTTAGGTTTTACCTCCGATCATTCGTCCTAATGAATCGCCTTCTTTCTCCCTTCACAATAAAATTATTAAGATAAAACTTATAATAGAATAGGAGATTCTTGAATGAATGATTTCTTGACTCTTGAATTATTATTTGTATATAGCATAATTATTCTAGATATTCTATTGTTATCATAATGGATGTTTGATTTCTCATGTTTATTTATACGACATTATTTTAGAGTTGTTTATTTGAAAATTATTATTATACTATGTCTATATTAGATGCAAGATTTTAAAATATGATTTGTGTAGTTTAGCAGTTGGATGGTGATTTAGTGTTTACTGGTGATAAAACGGTTGTACAACGATAAACGGTGATAAAACAAATAAAACGGTTGTGCGATATAAACAAACATCTAGATACAATGGACAAAACAGAGTTTTTTAAAAACTTAATTAGACATAATATCATTGTCGTACATATATATTTTTTCAGAAAAAAAAATGTTATGGACCCATCTGAAATCCTAGCTTCGCCGCTGCATGTTTATACAAGCAGTGTACCCTGAAATGATTTTTTTTTTCCCGGCCATTTAAATGCGTATGAAATTTTCCCGGCCATTTAAATGCTTATTTCATACGCAAAGCATGGTCCATAATTTTGAATTTTCATATCTGGACCGACGCAAGGATTTGACATAAAAGTTAATGACAGCAGACAGCTTCATTTGCTTAGTCAGCATTGGCGTAAATCTGGGGTGCACCAATAATTAAAGAATTAAACTAGTCAAAAATATATTAATGTAGGGATCTATGACGATTGGGATTTGTAAGGCGTAATTTCCTGTGTGAACGATGAATTTCTACCACCGGATGAGGTGAAAAAAAAAACGAAAAAACTGCAGCTTTCGAAGAGTCAGTTCTGATTTATCTACCTGTTTAGAAATTAGAAGTCAGAACCCGATCTGTTATATTTTTCCAAATCAAAACAACATTGATTTAGAAAGACATAGCCAATTATTGAATTTATTCGGTTTTAGAAAAAAAAAAGTTTCTTCACGTGATTTATTTTTCTTAAAAAAGGGCAAAATAACTAATTATCTATCAATGAATTGGATTGTAATAATATTTACTTGTTATATTTTTATATGATGAGATCCAACCTGATCCCCTGAAACATTAATTTTCAGAGTCATACTCCCTTGTGACAAATTAAGGATAAATTCGATCCAACTCTTTAAAATACAGAATATAATAAAAAAATTATAGTTTGAGAATTAATTAAACAACAAATTGGGGCTGAAAACTTAGTCAGCACATGCATGGGACTCAACTAATTAACCAAGTGATCATGTACATTAATTTACTGATTGCAATAATCTAATAATTAATTAGTGGCGGGGTAAAATTTTCTGACTACATTTAATTTCAGTGAGCACCTAATCTTTTTTATGCCAATTGTGACCCCTGGGGTGAAATGTATAGTCGGCCTAAGTCGATCACAAATGACCAAGCAAAATACGAATTTGTAAGAATTGGATAATACTTGTAAATATTTTTTATAAGAGCTTAAAAAGTTTACAATAATTTTCTTTGATTTTTTACTTAAAATGATTATCCTTAGTTAACACGAGCTTAATTTGCGATTAAAATACAAATAATAAATTTACTCTTCTAACGAATTCCACTCTAAACTTGATACAAAACAACACAACATTTGGCATTGACAAGCAACACTAACAAAGTTTGTCATTCACATTTCTAGTCAAAAGATTCAATTAAATTTAAGAGTAAGGCTAAAGTCCAATGCATTGGACACAAGGGTCATATCCAAGGCACTCATTCTCGGATTTTGAATCTCAAATGACCGATCCAAATCATTAATATGATCTTCATATTGAAATCTAGTGCAAAAAGAAATTTTATATTTTTTTAATTTTTTTACTATTTTTTGGATTTTTTTAAATCGTTATTTTAAATAGTTAATAATTTCTTAGATCGATGATTTCCCTAAAATCAACAAATAGTAAAAAAAAAAAATTCAATTTTGCACTAAATTTCAATATGAAGATCATATTTAACGGTTTGGATCAGTTGTTTAATGTTCAAAATTCGAGAAGGAGTGCAATGAACGGAACCATTGTGTCCAATGCACTGGACATTAGACTTACTCTAAATTTAATTATAATTTAACCATTTAATATCGACATATATTAACAAAAAAAAGAGATTTTGATGAATAAATATTTCGAGTTTTGGGCCTTTACCTAGCTCTCCATTCAAAGTGCTTTAATTTTTTAATTGCTCCTTACTCCTTAGGCCCTAGTAATTAATACCAATTAAAAATGAACAAAATATATTGGATGGTTTTGACCTCTGTCTTTGTTAAAAGATTAGGTAATTTTACTTTATAAAGATAGTTTGCACAGTTGAATACAATTAGGTTTGGTCGATCCCCACGCAACGCAGCATGGCCGTTTCTATTTAAGCTTTTTATATATAGTAATACGTATGAAATGATTTGTGACGAAAGAAAACTATTGAAGAGAGGACCGTTTTTGTGAAGAAATGATGTTGAAGATTCCACACGAGATATTTTTATAAAAGTGTTTTTTTTTTATCTTTTATAATTTTTAATAAAATATAAACCATAATATGAAGTATGCTCGAATTTGAATTTCTACCCAAAAAAAATATATACGCAGTTTGGTGCAATGCTGATTCTTTGTAGCACCCACTATGTATCAAAACAACTCCATTTTGTGTAGCCACGCTCATAAGCAAACAAAATTTCAATAACAACTGTCAATTTTACCAATAATATAGTAGATCACCCAACGGCGATCTACTACCAACTGCTCTAATACAAGCTACCTATAGAAGGAAGAAAGTGATTAAAAAAGTTGTCAGGATAAGCTACTCAGAATGGCAATAATGTTTAAATTAATCGAGTCTCTGTCAAGGAAAAATTAAACAAAAGCACCATGCTTCCAAGTTCCAAGTTTCAAATGTCCTGCCACAGTAAATTCGGGTGTCTCTTGCAAAAGCAAAACAGCAAAAGGCCTGAACAAATCATGTGAAAACCAACTCACATTTTTCATTTCATTTTTATAAATTTTTTTCGAACTTTTGTTATGCTTTTCTTTTCTTTCGCGTATGGCAAGTGCTAACAGCCAAAAACCCAAAACCCTGAATCGCACTTCTCGGGATCCTGGATCTTCTACGCAACGGAAGAATGTACATTCTGTCAACTTGTTACGTATAGGACACGTGGCTTATTTCTAACGGTCAGTTCTGTGTGCCAGTGGCAGGACATAGTTATATTGGTTAGAAATTAGGATTCCACTGGCGGGTCCACTGCACTTTCAGCTTTATTCGGTTTTAGAATTTAGAGCTGCTCAACTTATAAAAGAAAAGAATTGTACTCTTTTGCTTATTAGTGGCCGGGAAAATATTATTTTACATTAATGATTTTTCACTTTTGTTCAAATACCTAAATCTAAAATGGTATCGTATTAAAAATAAAAAAAAAGAGTTTCACATCGACACCTTGATATATTTGAATCATATATATAGGTGTAAATATTTTTGTTTATACTCTATAGGGTGTAAATATTTTTGTTTCGTTCAATGAAACGGACAGTTACCACTTACCTGCATTTTTTTTTTCCAGAAACGCTTTGTACGTGAGAAATGCCAAAAAAATTTTTAATGGCGACAAAAGAAAAAAAAACATTATACAAAACATAAGTTAAATAAATTTTAATTTTTATACATAAGAAATTTTCATGTAATTCGTTCAAACAAAAGGGAAAGAAAAAGTTTAAAGAAAAATACAACTGATAATAACTTGGATCAAAGAGAAAATTATAATATGCTCCTTTCATTTAAAACTAATTATTTGGTCACTCATTGACGTGCCAGAGAAAAAAAAATATCTACCAATATGAAAATCTCGGGACCTACATGTATTTTTAAGGGTAAAAATAACAATGAGAGATCATATTGAATTTGGATTTTTTTTGGGACTACCTAGGTAATATTTAATAATAGGGAAAATTATATTTATACCGATCCAAAATTTAGAAATTAGAAAACTGCTACCCAAAGTTATATCTTGAAAAATGCCACTCCAAATTTAATTAATTTAGTAATTTGCCACTTACACATCCATCTACGTTCACAATTTTTCATATTGACCCAAATATCCTATCAAGTTTAAAAGAAATGAAAATTTGAAAATTCGAAATTTAAAATTTTAGATTTAAAAATTTAAAAATTTAAAATCTAGTAACATTAAAATTTGAAAATTAAAAAAATTGATATTAAATTTTAGGAATTAAAAATTTCAGGATTTCACAATTCGAAATTTCAAAATAAAAAATTTTAAAATTCCAAATTTTATATTTCAGAATTTTGTAATTTAGAACTTAGAAATTTGAATATTTAAAATTTTGAAATTTTTTTAATATTTGCTTCTTAATTTACTATCAGAAATTTGAAAAAGGAGGGTATTTTGGTTAAGAAATATGAAAAGTTATGTATAGAGATGGGTGTATTAATGGCAAATTTCTAAATAAATTAGATTTTGGAGTGAGATTTTTCAAAGATATAACTTTGGAGTGACATTTTTTCTCATTTTCAAGTTTTAGAGCGGCCTAAATCTAATATTGATAGATATTACAAAGGTGAAAGGACAAGAATATTAAAAAGAAAAAAAAAATGAAAACAGGCCTAGACGTCACTAGCGAAGCTAATACATTATACATACAGATCTGTTTATACTACTGTAATTATTGCAAAATCAATCAAATGGAGCAATTTTCTCAAAAAAAGAAAGAAATATGTCAATTACTGGAGGATAGATATACAAGAAAAGAAAGAAAGAAAGAAAGGATGGCATACAAGTTAAAGGCGAAAATCATCGTCATCATCAATCAAAAGAAAAACGAACATTAAAAAGGGAAAACAAAAAAGAGCGCAAAGGCCTCGCACTTTTCTTTCAGCGATCAACGACCGCGTTGTAACCACTCTGGCCTTCGACCCCCCACCTCGGCTTTTCTCATCACTTCACCAGAGCTCCATTCATCCAGACTCACTGAACCTCTCCAATTGAGTAAGATCTCCAAAGAAAGAAACAGAGAGATAAAGAGAGGAAAGACTCAAAACTTTCGATGGGGTGTACCCAATCCAAGATCGACCAGGATGAGGCGATTACACGGTGCAAGGAGAGGAAGCACTACCTCGCCATAGCCGTGTCCGCCCGAAACGGCTTTGCTGCCGCGCACTCCTCCTACTCCGTGTCCCTTAAGAACACCGGCGCCGCTCTCTCTGACTATGCCCATGCCGAGATCCCGCTTGTTTCTACCTCTTCTGCCTCCAACCCCACTGCCTCCTCTAGTGTGAATTTGAACTCAGCTGTGCCCAATTCCATGTCCATCCATACGCCGATTGACACCCTTCTACCGCCCCCGCCTCCCCTCCCGGCAGATATAGCACCGCTTCAGAGATCGGTTAGTATGCCGGATATACCCCTGCCTCAGCCAGTGAGGAAACCGATGGCTGAGCCTGCCATTGAGGAGGAGGAGGAGGAGGAGGATGAGGAAGCAGACAATGAAGAGGACGAAGAAGACACTGATCATGAGGAAGAAGACGCTGATGATGAGGTATGAAAAATTTACTTCGATTTCAACATATTAGAATTCTGTTAGGTTCTTAATTAAATTGGGTCGACAGTGAAGGGGTTTATGAATTGCCAATTTAGTGGAGAAATGATGATGGTGATTCAAATTAGTGGTTGATAGTGTCACCTAGTCGCTTGCTGTTGCTGATTGGCAATTATTAAGAACAAAAGCAATGAATTTCACTGATTGTGGTGACTACTTCAATTTCTTCTAATTGTGGAAAGAGTTGTTCTTGCAGAGTGGGTTTCATAACTTCATTCACAAATATTGTGTTACAGCTTTTGATTGTATGTGTTTGCATCAAGTGCAGAAGCAAACTTTTAGTAGTAGTTAGACGTCACCAATTAAGGAAATAAACAAAGTTTTATTGGTAGATAATCTCTAATTGCATGTTTTTTATTCCACATTTAGTAATGTTTACTTCATTAGCATCTATGCTTAGGCACAAGCTTTTAGAAATGGATAACTACCAGGAACGATAGAGTTGTGATGGTTTACCATGTAAATGAAAGAATAGGTGGCCATTAAAATGTTGATGTTGGCATTTTAATTAGTAAGTAGTTTCTAGTATTACGAACTTCATACAGTACTTATCGCTGACAACTAACAACAATAATAACATAATGCAGTACATAGTTCAAGCAATATAATGCAATAATAAGTACACCAATACTGCAAGGTCTCAATTCTTAAATAAAAAAAGTACTCAAATGGTCTAATATTACAAGATTTCAAGCTTAATAGTTCAATACATCATAACATCAGAAACCTAAGTTCAACAAACATATAAATGTTAAACATAATTGTTTTTTGTTTTTTTTAAATAGGCACAATATTGCTGTATTAGATAAATCATCAGGATCAGAAAAATAAACTCACTGTATAATACGCCAGTGTTTTTAAAAAAAAAAAAATTAAATATACTTTTTAAGGTTTTACCCTTATTTTGGTGTTAAATCTGTTTGGTCGTTCAAAGTCCGATAGATTTGTTTCTTGCAAAAAGAACTTAATGTCAGGGGGTCCAAAATCCGTGTTTAACTATTAAAACTCCGTTTCTTAAAAGCTTCCTTTTAGCATCATCATATTACCCTATTATAGTTTTTCGTTGACCAAGTTGACCATTTTTGCGACTTGTAGAGGATTTGGGAGTGCCCTCTTTTGGGCAATACTTGTGGAGCTTCTAAGAACTCAGAACATAATACTTGCAGATGGCTTTTCTTTTACCACTTGAGTTTAATGCAATAACAGTGAAGTTAATTACAAACAAACCAAGGTATTTATCATTTTATACTTTAACAGGAGGAGACCTTGTCGAAGTTCAGAAGTCACCACCACCACCAACCCCTCCGAAGAAGCGAGCCCATCTCGACAGTCACCATCACAGCCTCCCCGCCTCGGCCTCCTCCTGCTATACCAGTGCAACTGAAACCTTCAAAACCAATTGAACCCTCAATCCCTGCCGCAGACCTGCCTCCACCAATGGCCAACCCATCTGATGGTAGTTGGGATTATTTCTTCTTTGGTCATGATGCAGTAAACCCTCCTACCCTCAGCCAGCCTGAAGAGCCAACCTGGCAGGAACCACCAAAACCCGTCATATTTGAACAAGAAAAAATTGAAAAGCCACCTCCCCCTCCACCTAAGCCCATGCCAGAGGTGGTAGAAACACCAATTGAACCTCCTCCAAAGCCACCCAAGCAAGCGAAGAAGGTGAAGCCTAGCACTGCTAGCAGCAGTGGCAGCAACAGTGGTGGTGTGGCATCAGTTCACCACCAGCATACTGTGTCTGCTGGTGCTGGGCCGCCAGGGCCGGTGGATTCTTCCAAGAAAGGGAGAATAGTGGCAGCAACACCGTCCATAGTCAGTCCTTCAAATCTGTTGAAGGCGATCGATCTCTTAGATGATCATTTTCTGAAAGCTTATGAGAGTGCAGGAGATGTGGGCAAGATGCTTGAGGCAGCAAGGATGCATTATCATTCCAACTTTGCTGGCAGTCGAGGTGAGTATTGTTTACTTGAGCAAAATTGTCTATGGTTCTTGCAAATAGTGAACCACAGTTAACTTTTTGGAAGTCTTGTACTTGTAACACTAAATATTTCTGTTGTGAAACAGAAAGACGCTTTTAATGAGTTATTTGAAGTAATGCAAGTTGACTGGAAAATGAATGCATTCCCTTGCTGACTTTGAATTGTCTTAACAAGAGTTTCATAACATCTAAATGAGCTCATAGGACATTTGAGAAAATAAATGATGCACTTGAGATGGGGAAAAAATTACCACATTTAAGCAAAATATTATTTTCAATCACAGAAATCATACTCTTTGGTGTTTATCTGCATGCGTGTCGCTGGCTTGTTTCAAATTGCAACAAGTAACTACCTGAAATGTATGAGATAAAATTTGTAAATCTCTTTGTCGTTTAATTTTTCAGGGCACATTAATCATTCTGATAAAATTATGCGAGTTATCACTTGGAATAGATCGTTTAAACGGCTACCTCAACAAGATGATATGGATGACAAAATTGAATCTGATGAACCAGATACACATGCCACAATATTGGATAAACTGCTTGCATGGGAGAAAAAATTGTATGAAGAAGTGAAGGTATGAACATTACATTATGTTTATGCATTACAAGTTTACAACTATAGTATGTTACGCAGGTATCTATTTTTTTTTTTTTTTTTTTTGACCTGGGTACTGATGTATTATGATCCTTGTTGTCTATATGGGTAAATAATGGTTTTGGTTCTGCTGTCCAAATAATATGTTTCATGTTCTTTTGGACCTGAACAAATTACTCCACTGTCAGTTTTGCCAACCTTCTCTGCCCAAGAGGGATCAAAACAAAAAAAAATTATTCTGCAATAGAAGGTGGTATTAAGTAAAAAATATATCAGTCACTGCAGGTACTGTGCCAAATTGGCATGTACATATTGCTATATCAGTACTGGCATAATAATAGTCCTTGGATTTTGGGTCCTTTTTCTGTTTCTTTTTATAACTTGTATTCCGTAAACAATGCATCTTTGATTCTTCTTTTATATTTGTTTCTGGCACCCAAATGAAATAATTCAGGCAGGAGAGGTTATGAAAAATGAGTATCAAAGGAAGGTGACACTTTTGAACAAGCAAAATAAAAGAGGTGTTAGGCCAGAAGTACTTGAGAAGACAAAGGCAGCAGTAAGCCATTTGCACACAAGATATGTAGTTGACATCCAATCGATGGACTCAACTGTGTCAGAAATAAGCCATCTCAGAGATGACCTCCTCTACCCAAAGCTCGTAGAGCTTGTTAATGGGTATGTTCCTGACTATTATTTGCATACAAGTATGTCCAAATTTGATATTTGGCGTACATGGCCCTACAAGATTTCCCTTGTTTGTCTGCTGTGATACTGCTTCATTTGCAATGTTCCACATGTAACCTTGTTTTGTTTATTAATCAAATTGAACTCTCTGTTTTTCCCATTTTCACCAAGTTCTTTACCTTCTTATATAATCTAAAGTTCACTG
This sequence comes from Rhynchospora breviuscula, assembly GCA_027562975.1. Lineage (NCBI taxonomy): Eukaryota > Viridiplantae > Streptophyta > Magnoliopsida > Poales > Cyperaceae > Rhynchospora > Rhynchospora breviuscula. The sequence goes on from CM050402.1 coordinate 25,417,378, forward strand.
TAATTTATTTCATGCCTACTTTCAGTAATCAAACATGCTATCACATTATTTTATTTATTTGTATATTATGTATTCTGTGGTAATTTAAAATACTACTTGGCTTTACAGAAATTTTGTATGTTTTATTTAAAGAAAAAACAGGTTGCATTGACTTATTTGTCAGATGGGTGGGGAATCCTTGATAATGGATTATTTTGACAATCAGGAAAAAAAATTTTAATCTTGAAATCTGACATTTACAATGTGATCTATACTGTACATATATCATATTAATGAAATTATGTAAGTTATATCATTCATTGAAAAACCTGAATTATGTAATGGTCTAATTTAATGGCCATTGATGGAGTACCAAATGGAATTTTATAACTGTATGAAATTTGATACACAATTAACTTATAAGGTCTATAAGCTTTTTCTGTTATAATTTTAAAAATAATTGTGATTGTCAAATAATCCCATTTTCTGTTTTGATCAATTTGATTGATTTCTTTTTGTGACATGATAATTGGGACAACAGGATGACAAGGATGTGGCGATCAATGCACGATCACCACAGACAACAGCTCAAGTTCATCCTGGATATCCGCGCGCCATATGAAATAATTCTACCTCCCAGAGAGACCACTGAGGAGCACTTCAAACAGACAAATCAGCTCCACAACACGGTTAAAGATCTGCATGGGCATCTTCAAAGGCTCATGGATCACCAAAAGGACTACGTCAAAAACCTGAATGAATGGGTGAGATTAAGCTTAATTCCGATTGAGAGCAGCCTGAAGGAGAAGGTCTCATCCCCGCCAAGGCCCCCAGAGGCCCGAATCAAGTATTTGTTGCACGCATGGAATGATCATATTGGCAAGTTGCCACTTGAGCTAGCGAAAGCTGCAATTCTGAGTTTTTCTGAGGTTGTAAGAACGATCATTGAATTGCAGAATGATGAGCTTAATGCAAAGAAGACATGGGAACATACATACAGGTATCTTTCTTTACTTCTGTTTTTGTGAGCAAAACCTCTTTTCATAATAGAAACAGGGATGCAAATTTTGAATATTGGAACTGGATTGACTTGTCCAGTATGCCGTTGAAAGACAAAAAAGATGTTGTATGTATTTTTGCAAAAGGAGAACTATGATGCCTAACTTCTTATCACCTTAGAAACAAAGAAAAGGTTAAATTTACCTCATACCCATTTGCACAGATACTGATGCGAGTATCATTTTTTATATGGTATGGGTATGGCTATATGTCAATTTTCAGTATGTACGTAGTTGTTATATGTCTTATATAGTATGATATTTAATTAGTTTTGTGCATAAGAAATAAATATGCCTTTCCATTTGAACTCTAGGTTTTTTCTCAATAGTAAGAACGCACAAATACTCAATGATCATGCAATTGTTCATATATATTTGCCGCTCAAATAAAATTGCATAACTTAAATGTTGTATGGAAAAACAGAGTAGAACAAAATAATTTGTGTATTGAGAAGAGTAACTTAGGTAGAAAATGAAAACAAATTAAGAACAATAGCAGGGATTAAAAGGCGAGAAACATGTTTTTTTTTAAACTTAAAACAAATGGGAAGATTCTGGCTTGTCGCAATGGCAGGGAATAAAAGAAGGTGAAAAATAACTACCCTTCTAATTGCTATATAATGGACTGAATCCCCTAGAGTTTTCTGTGCCATGTGGATGCTGGCCTTGTGCGGCCTTTTATGATGGGTAATGGTCTAAAAAGCGTGTCCTTGTATCTCTATCTGCCACATCCATACAATTTTAATTTCAAATATTTATAATATTCCATCTAGCAGATCTTATGTGCATAGTACGCAAAAATTGTATGTGCTGCCATACTCGATATGTTTCAGATAAATGCAGGACAGTTTTTTATACGTATCTCTGCAGCATACCTATAGTAGAAGTGTTTTGCATGATTTTCTCTACATTGGTACAATGGGGTTAGTTTTGGGAACTTTCTGCAAACAATTGGGCAGAAATCGATCTGGTGATGTATGATACTTGTTTTTAGAACCCACAATGATATTTCCTTTATATATTCTTGTACCATAACTCGCAGGGAGCTTGAGAGGAAGAGGAGACAGTTTCAAGATTGGGCCCACAAGTACATGGAGAGAAGAGCATCTCTTGCTGAGGAGGCAGGTGATGAAGCAGGCCAGAATTTACCCCAAGATCCAATAGTGGAGCGACGAATCCAAATTGAGCAATTGGAAATCAGGCTTAAAGAGGAACAAGAAAACCACCGAAGGCTATGCAAACAAGTGAGAGAGAGATCGATTGCGAGCCTTCGGACCCATTTGCCAGAGCTCTTTCGGGCCATGGCGGAGTTGTCCTGGACTGCCTCTGAGATGTATAGGAGCCTCTCCTCCATTTCCCAGAATAGAGTTGAGGTTTTGGGTTGAGTTATAGTGATGTTTTGTATTTATTTCTCCATTTTTTTTTTCCTTTTCGTAAGGTTCATATATAGCTGTTATTTATTAGTGTCTGTTTTACTGTTTTGTTGTTGATAATAGAGTTAGGTGTAGTTAAAACCTTGACCAGTTCCTGCATAGATAGGCCCTTTTGGTTTCTCCTGTAGTGTATTATAGTATAGGAGTGATACTGATTAGTGATATGTAAGATCATTTACGTTTATTTTTTCTGACACATTATTGTTGTCTTTTTTATTTAATTTGACGATAGGATTAAACACTGGTACCTGTGCAGTTCAGTGGTATTACTTGTTTTTGCAGTTCATGTTACCACATTAATATCAGTATTGCACTATAATTAATTAGAGTAAGAGTACGATATATTGTCTTACATTATGCTTTTCTTCCCGCATTTATACAACAGAAAATCTGAGTATTACACGGATAAATGAAAAGAGGTAAACAATCCTACTTTTACAACATCTGGCAAGACATTTATCATTGTTATTATAATTTGCTTGTTTTCTGAGGCGTACTTTGGAGCACCAGCATTCAAACCTCAAAAGCGGATGCATCAAAGCTCTCGGACAGTCCATTACCAGTCTTGAAGGTAGTCTTCCATGTAAACCTCAACCACAGTAAGCCTGAGAAGCAGCTCTTTGGTCTTGATGCCAGTAATTTTTTCTCAACTTCCCCTCCTGCACAAAGCCGTAACCTCGGTGCCATATGAAACGACCTGCTTAATCTTCTTGAAGGTGTGTTCTCTCTTCTTCTTCTGAATAAACCAGATGAAGCCGGTGTTTCGGTTATAACTAAACTCTTCTGTCTTCAAGAGGAAATAGGCCCTTCTCGGAGAAATTTTCACTCTATATAATGCACAACTTCATCACGAATTCACGACCTATGTATCAACCTAGAAGTTTCAGTAACATCTTCTTTTTTAAGTGAAACCATGCTTAATTTTTTAGTGTGCTAATATTTTAAATTAAATTTTAATTTTAATAGATGATTTTATTTAACTGTAGATGCATTCACGTAAAAGTAATATTATGTTGATTAATAATTCACATTAAGATCAATTGCAATGCTCGAAACTATGCCACGATATCTTTCCATTTATCTAACATCCATTTTATTTATAGACACATCCGTTGCCTGAGGTGACCATAAAGAACACGTCAAGGAGCACCTACATTAAAAAAGTGGATCAAACTGGAAATTCCAAGGGTAGTGCAACATTGACCAACCGGTCAAGCAAACTAGGCTGTCTGTTTTAGGCAAAGCCCAAGGGCCCTCTATATAAACATCCCCAAAGTTATTTCTCTTCTCATCCCAACACCTGACCTAAATCCTCTTATCACTTAAAATCAGTAGCAAAAAACCTTTAATATCAAAAGAAATAATACAACAATGGCATCTAAAACCATTGACAGCTACTGCAGCAATGCTGACATAAGCAAAGGAGACACCGAATGAAAGAAGAAGTCGGTTCAGCTGCTCGAAGAGCTTGGCCTCCCAAAGGGTCTTTTCCCTCTGGAAGACATAGCTGATTTCGGCTATAACAGTTCGGCTGGTTTCATCTGGTTCATTCAGAAAAAGAAGAGGGAGCACACTTTCAAGAAGATCAAGCAAGTGGTGTCGTACGCTGATCAAGTGACGGCATTAGTGGAGAAAAGGAAGCTGAAGAAGATAACTGGTGTCAAAACTAAAGAGCTGCTGCTTTGGCTTACTGTTGTTGAGGTCTATGTGGATGAGGCTTGCAAAGAGAAGGTTACGTTCAAGATGGGCACTGGGCTGTCTGAGAGCTTCGACATGTCTGCTTTCGAGCTCCTAGAGTGACCATTCTATTACATCAATGCAGTTGTTGTCATGATTTAAGTGAAAAAATTGTGATGGATAATTAGATGAACTGTGATGTTGTGTTTGGTCAAGTCTGTTCTCCTAAATCACTATTGTTCTTGTATACTCGAGTGAAATTTATATTGTAAAATTTTTAGGCGAAGTAATAATTTATTTTTTTTCAAATTGCTGGCCTTAACTAAAATAATTTTAAAAGTAGAAAATTGTTGGTCTTGACTCTTGACAGTTGACACTGCTTCTGTTAATTTATGTGAAAGGCATGCATGCACAGAGGCGGATGTAGCTTATGGCAAGGTGGGGGACAATGAGTAATTGCTGAAACATGTTGGATTATGCCTGTAATAAAAGTAATTGTAAAAATATACTTGTTTTATTAAAATGAAAATTACCCTGGTTAAATAAAATAATTCCCTATTGCGATATCTACTTTGCTTGCATAGTTCTCTTTTTCATACTTCCATCATGAATTTGTACGCAGGTTTTTCTTATTGTAACGTGCTTCCCCAACAAAAAATAATAAATAACAAAAAATCATAGTATCTGAAGCCATATAGGAACAAAGGAAGCATAAATGATAACCGTAATAAGCGATTTTACCATCGTTGACCATCGCTATTTTTCTCTAATCCTGACGCGCTTAATTGCTCCTCTCCTTACTCTCTCCAGGCACGCTCTCTCCCCTGCTATCCTCTCCCCTCCCTCTGATGCTCTTCCCTCTGGGACTTTCCATCTTTTTCCGCCTCCCTTACACCTCTCCTCTCTTCTATTTTTTCGTATGGACCAAAAACGAATAGAACAAAACAAATTGAATACATAATAAAACAAAGTGAACAGATTGAACAAATAACAAATAACAGATTGCACAAACAAACTGAACATATAATAAAACAAAATGAACATATTTAATAAATAATATGAACACTTATAACACAAAAGTGAACATTTATAACAATAGAGAGAACAAATACAATAAATAATAAAGTGAATACTTGTAACAACAAAAGTGAATACTTATATAAAAATAAAATTACAGGCCAAAAAATAAAATGAATAAAAAATAAAAAAAACAAAAAAAAACAGATTTTACATATATAATGAACACTTATAACAACAAAATGAATGCTTATAACAAGGAGAGGGTGAGATAAGAGGTTCACTAAGAAAGTAAGAATGAAAGATCGAAATTAGAGTGAAAAAATAAGAAAGACTCACTAGAAGCAGTTCTGGTAGAAGGAGAAAAGGAAAAAACACGAAAGAGGAGAAGGGAGGTAGCAAAAGAAAGGGAAAAAGGAGGGGTATGCGGAAAGGAAGAGATGGAAGGGCTCGCTTGGTGAGGCAAAGAGAGCCAGGGAAGGAAGAGCACACACTAGTTGAGGGATGCACCGCTAAGTCAAGAGAATGCCTCTCTCAGCGATGGTGAGCAATGGCTTTTTCGCTGAATATAGTAATTTCCCAAGGGAAGAAGAACTGCTCATTCCCAGACGAAACATTTTTTGAACAAATTTAAACATTTACAGCAGTCACGAGTGAGATAAGTCATATATATACACATACAGATCATAGGATCTGTATACACCATTGCAAGTCAATCCAGACAGCAAGTTTTGACAAGCATGCTTACAGAAAAGGCACAAGGACAACTGCAACCATGACAATCAGATGCAAGTACCACAAGCACATTTCAAAGACAAGATGGTTGCATATTATATTATGTTTTAGCTATAAACTGTACAATAATTTATCTTTCCTTCACCATATCAATATATCTCCCATTCTTCATCATCTGACAAAGCCTTCTTGTTTTCGTCATTGGAATCCAAGACCTGATTTTGAGGCAATTCCTTTTCATTCTCGTGTTCTTTAGTTGTTAGGTAATCATTTCTCATAATGGAGGTAGCTCCATCAAAAATTCTGCTTTCACCTTCTTCCATAAAAGTTGAAGAGGCCAAACTGCACGGGGGTGCAAGTGGGACTGGAATATCATATGCTGAATTGTTTGGCACTGATGTATAGTGCACAGCTGTGTTGAGCTCTCTGTATTTATTTACTTGTTCTTTGAGCAACAACACCTCCTGGTTAATGCTGGATATTTCTCCTCTGGAAAAATACAACGAATGATAAATTACAATTTCATCTTTTCTATTAGATATTGAATTGCTTTGAAAGTATGCTCATTGAGCAATAAAAAAAAAAATTCCTAGGGAGAAAAAAAAAAGAAATCAAACCATGGAGTCAGACTAATTGGTTTTGGTTATGGTACCCTAACTGCAGTAATCTAAATGGGAAAAAGTAAAGCCCAACCTTGAATTTCTCAGGTAGATTACAAATCTTTGCAAACAAGCCACATGGTTATGTAAGCTTTCTCGAAAAATACAATAACAACAGTTCCTATGATGTTACCATGGAGGTGTCTGTATCTAACATTTGCTATGATGAATATAACTATAACTTACTGAAGGACGTCGACCTTGCGGCCGCATTCCAATAGAAGCTCCCTTAGCTGCAATTTAGAAGTTATGCATCCATATTAGTATGTTTAATTATTATAAACGACCTTGTACAAAATCACATACATTCTCATAATGACTAAGAAATCTTTCATGTTTCTTTTTTATGTACAATATTCCCAGTTGGGAATTTATGGTCTGGTGCTATTGGGAAGAGTAATTTGGCAGACATGGAAGAGCTCTATATGAATGATGAAAGTGTTTCATTTTGTTAGAATAGCAGTGCATCCCCGCACTCCATTCACTATTCCTACTTCTCCTTGGAGGTGTCTGCATACAATTCCATTTCCCTCAAACCCGTTTGTAAACAATGCTCCACAGAATAGAATTCATCTGCTATTTGGGGAAGTATTAGACTATAAACTGTTTCTATTTTTGTATACATGGTGATCCTTGATCTCATCCTACTTAAAAATTTAGTTACCATAAATCTGGTCATGCAAGCCACAAATAAATGAAGACTTTTTTGACATGCACGTTAAAAAACATTTTCAGGAGCATACATGTAAAAAAAAAAAAAAAATACTGCCAAAACATGTTAAAAGTAGTCAAAGTTGTAACCCAAAACTAACCATAGAATTTTCTTCAGCTTCATTTTCAAGCATTAATGATTCTTTCTTTATCTCCTCCAAAGTGCTTTCCTTCTCTGCACGAATCTTAAGGTACCTGTCTTCCTTTTCAGCTACCTCCTTTTGAGCCCCTGCATTCTCTTCCCTTGCAATTACAAGCTGTGCATCCAGTGTGCTATTTATCTGTACATACCATGCTGGGAATCATCAGTAAGCACAAAAACAACATGAAAATTAAGTGAGGTATGCTAATGCACGTAAGGTGGCAAAGCGATGAACTAATCAGGACACAGGTACACATGATATATTTTTTGGGTGAAAAGTCAATAAACTGAAACCAAACTGACCTGATCAACGAGCAACAAGGAAGCACGGTTTAGAGGAAAATATGAAACTGAACTTGAGACAAACTGATCCAACCCACTCAATAACAACATTAGCACACAGAGGAAAAAGAAGAATATGATTCCAGCATATTTGAATATCTTACCTCATTAATAATAGATTCATAATCATCCTTCTCAGAAGATAAATTCAGAACCCGAGAATGTAGCTCTTTAGCTTCTCTCACCAAGAGAGACTTCTCCTTCTTAACTTGGCTAGCATGCTGAGAAAAAACTTGGTTAGATTACATAACCAGAAAGGAATCAGTTTTATCACAATGCAAAATGTACATCCAAGACCTCATTACTTTTTTGTCTTTTCTTTTCCCCTCCCTCCCCCTGGAAAGCAGAAGAAGGAAGAAGGATTCTTTGAAATAAATCTCGTGTCAATAGGCTCTATATTCAAATAAAAACCAGCACCATACAGAAACTGTATTCATTTGAGACCTGAAAATATACCTCATTGTTAGTTTCCTTTGCAGTCTTGATCAAATTGTCTAGCCCCTCAACCATTTCAGCCAACTTCTCATCTGTCTTTGCAGCTTCTTCCCTGGAGCGTTTTGCATTCTCTTCTTGCAATTCCACCTCTTTGATTTTAGAAATTGTTGCTTTCATAGCAGAAGATAATATTTCCTGCACAGGACTCCAGATCTAAAATCAGAAACACCAGGGAGCAAACTAATCTAGTTTACAGAAGTAGAAATAGTTAATATGATACCTTGCTCTTTGTCACATGATTGATCATCTCATCAATGGCCTCAAATTCAGAATTTCTCTTGCATTCTTTTGCCTCTGCTCCACTGTGCGTATCTTCATCAGAAATTATTGGTACCTCAGATATTGTACTTTCCTCCAAAGTCTCTTTTGGCAATAGAGGTACTTTTTCTTCACTAACTTTTAGTATAACCTGATCTTCTTTTGCTGATTTTGACTCGTTTTCAAATGAAGAACTGTTTTTGTAACCAGATTCACTCATTGTATAGTCCATTAAATTTGGGTCAATCTCAGCAGTTGAATTTGCCATAGACTCTGAATTTAAGGCTGCGTAGTTGTTCAGAGGCTCATACGGAAGTTCGCTGTAATCCTCCAATTGAATCAGATCCTTGGTGGCGTCATAATTATCTGAATTTGCATTTGCATTAAAGGAATCTTCATTTGGGTATGAGTTCGATCCATATTGAGAGTTTGAGCTCTCAACAAATTTGCTCTTCTGCATAGATTGCTTCATGGATGATGATGATGAAGCTGATGATGACAAGGATGACGATTGAGCTATGTAACTTGAAGATGGAACATCCTCAAGAAATGGGTTATAATTTTCAATTGTTGGGTATGGAAGAAAACCCATCTGATTTCCCAACGAGCTGCTCTTCCCTTCAATTTCAACTGAAACTTCCATGTATAATAAAGTTCTCAAGTTTAAGAAGATAGGAAATATGCTCACAAGTATCAATTTACAAAAAAAACAAGCATTAAACTATGACCTCCCTGAGAAATTGTCTAACCTTCTTTGGCATTTGAGTTTGCACAAAAGAGGCCTAACCCAAAAAGAGTGATTTTGGCACTATCATCAAGCATAATTACCAACACTAATGTATCAAAAGATAAAATATTAATTATTTTGACTCATTTAATTTAAAGTACTTACAATGAGGAAGAGTTTGATCCATGTCGTCAAACTTAGGAGGTAGGGGATAATATTTCTCGGTGGGCTCACTTTCGCTGACAGCTGGCAGGACGTCAGAAAGGACAAATTCAACAGCTGAGTTGACGTCTGATGAGTATTTACTGGCAACTGCCTTCAGTATGCGCAAATCAACCTACATTGAATTTGTAAATAATTGGAAAATATTGTACGTCATGGCGTTCAGTCGAAGTTAGACCATTGTGAAATAAAGGGGCATTGAAATTGTTCAGGATATTTTCTTATAAGCTTATCAAAAGAAAGTACTTGCTGGAAATATACAACAACTTTGTTGATTAATGATTATAGGTTTCTCAAGAGCAGCCTCAAATCGAACTAATATGGTTTAGGACAAAAATTGGAATCAGAGGTCAATTCTCCATGATAAAACAACTCACCTACCAAGTATTTATCAATGGAACTTCTAAATTCGAGCACCAAGTAAAGTGATCTAACCTATCCAACTCCCTTACAGGTAATTTGCTACTTTTAAGTTCCAAAACAAACCCAAATTGTAAGCTTAATCAATTGATCACAACCCATGTCCTTAAATTTTACTTAATTGTAAAACGCCAGTAGCAGACAATCTAAGCAATTCGATTTATGTAGCAGACGAAATCGAAGAGAAAAAAAAGGAATTAACTTTACCTGAGGGAACACATCTTGGAGAGCGTGAAACACAGTCTTGAAAGCCATGATCAAGTATTAAACCTCCACAAATTCAGGCGTGTCAAATCGGGGTTGCTTGGTTTATCTTCTATCTAAGCTAAGAACCAACCACGGATTAGAGGAGAAAAGAAAGGACAAAAGAGAGAGGAGAAAGCGAAGGGGCGTTGAGTCTTTTTGAGCAAGTAATACGCAATAACAAGAGAAATATGAAAAGGAGAAGAATTAAATGGTTGGTCTGATTGATCCAGCAACTTCTCTTTAAGGGGATTATGTGTCACTGATAAATGGGACCCACAATATTTTTCCGTCGGTGATGACCTATGGTGGGCCGTGTTTGGAAACGATCAATGGGGCATTGATATTATTAGGAGGATTATTCTATTAAAATGTTTTTATTATCCATAATTGGGATTTGACCTTTACAAATTTCTTCTATTTTTATTAGATTAATTGATAAAAAAAAACAGAACTAGGAATTTACTATTAACACAACCAAACTTAATTTAAAAAATAGCGATGATATACATAGCTATGATAAAACTGCTATCAATCAGTGATGTATTGCTATCACTAAATCTCTCTTATGTTTAATGTGCTTATTTAAAGAGAATATACGTTAATATTATAGCGCTGGACACGGTCTATCTTATTTTAAATATTCTAAAACTGCAAGAGAAGTCAAGAAATCCATATTAATAAATAATTAGGAAATTCTAATCAAGAGGAGATTTACTGAACGCGGTGGAGGTGCAACTTAGATATGGTGTTCCGTGCAGCGTAAGAATCCAAATCCTTCAAAATCAATCTAACGATATGCATTTGTTATAGAAAAATTGAGAGAAACGAAAGAAAACCGTTGGATTGAAAATATTATTTTTTTCTTATAATACATTGAATTCAACCTTCAATATATCAAAAAAAAAAAGAAAAGAAAACGAAGAGTAGATATTTCAAGGCTAAAGTCCATGATCGAGTGTTATGTATTTTTATTTCTTAAAGGTATATATATCTCGAACGAAATTATTACGTTGTTTGCTGTCAATTTACTTTTCTTTTAGAAACTTTTTTCATGTCCATTTCGGACAAAGAAACAACACCGAAAAAATAACAAAATAATACTAAAATATTATTAAATTTCGAAAATATTACTAAAATAATTACAATTATATAAATAGGTTTGCAATATCGTTCTTTGAAGGAACGATAGTAGCTAGTATCATTCTTTGAAGGAACGATACTGACCATTTACATACTTTGAATATATTATTAATTTATTTTTAATAGTTTTTTATGTAATTTTAATATTTGTATGGCGTGCTTTTCGAATTGGTGTCATACACCTCAAACTGACGTTCCTATTAAATATTATGCTTGCTTGAAATTTTAACATTCAAAACATAAGTTTTATGTAATTTTTGTTTTTTTCTAATTTTTTAAAATTTTTGGGACATATATGCGATATATATGATATAAATTATAGTTAGTATACCAAAAAAAAAAAAATAAACAACTAAAAATCAAACCAAAATAAACAAACAAAATTAAATAAAATATCAAAATAAATAATTTTTTGAAACAAATGTAAGATAAGTAAGAAATCCAAAACCATGCAATTCTATTTCAAAAATAAATATATATTTTTATTTTAAAAAATAACATTTAAAAAATCTAAAAACCATGCCGAATTGGAGCAATTGCTAATATCGATAAATATACATTTTATTTTTGTGTCTAATACGTTGATTGAATTTCATTATTAAAAAATAAATATCTTATATTAAAAAATTACCAATTTTTAACTATAGAAAATAATTAAACTACATATAAGAAATACAAAATAACCAAAATACCAATGAAATGCATTAAAAACAAATATATTATACCTTTTTCATCAATAAAATACATTAAAATTTATTTAAAAAGATAAAAAACAATTATATTTTAACTCTAAATTTCATTTTTCCAAAGAACAATATCTGTATTGTTTTTTTTTTTCAAAATATGATATTATGAACTTATTTATATAATTTTGATTGTTTTAATAATATTTTCAAAATTTAAAATATTTTTAGTATTATTTTTAATTTTTCGAAAAACAACAACACCGTGTTAAAGCCCTGGACCTAATTAAAGATCCAGTATAATAGATATTGCCCAAACATAAAAGCGCGCTAAATAGCTACAACTCTTATATTCAATTAATGCCCGCTAAGCCTAGACTATTACCATTGCCCAACTTTTAATCCAGATTGTATTAAGTTTGTTGGTTAAAAATAGTTGATCTAGTTTTAGTAATATTTTCAAAATTTAATTATATTTTAGTATGGGAATTCATTTGTGCAATCAAGCAATCAGAGCGCTTTCACCCTCACCCCCTTACGCGAGTCTAATTCCCCTCCCTCTCCCCTCACACGCGACTTTGATCTCCTTACGCGATCTATCTCCCCCTGTGTGCTTCTCTCCCTTCGCGACAGAACCATCTCCACTCTCGCTCCCCTTCTTCTCTCTCACCCGAATGGTTTCCCCCTCTTCTACTTTCTTTCCCTTCTCTCTCACACTCACCCCCCACTCGCTCACCTCACATCTCTTCTCATTTTTGCTTTCGTTATTCTGAACCTTTCTTCTCTCTTTCCTCTCCATCTCCGTTCTCCTCATGTCTCTCTTCTCAAACGATCTAATTTTTTTCTAGTTGATCGTGCTCCCAGTATTTATATGTAAGGGAGTACTTAAATATGTCTATGGGAGTATCTAATATATATAATCAAACTAACTATCTAATATATAGAAGGGAGTAACTAATAAATTTTAAGGGAGTATCTAATAAACATAAGAGAGTATCTAATAGTTTTATATCGTAAGAAAGAACATTAATGTTATGGTATAGAATTATATAAGGGAGTATTTTATTTGTATTGTGGGAGTGCTTATATTAGACAAGGGATTAACTGATAAGTTTAAATGAGCAAGTATTTTATATATTTTTTTTTGTTATGGAAGTATTTTATATTAATCAAATAGGTGTATATCATAAGAGAGTATTTTATTTGTATTATGGAAGTATATAATCAATGATAAGGGAGTAACTAATAAATGAAGAGAGTATCTAATAAGTTAAAAAGAGCAATTATTTATGTGAGTAAGTAAACAGTATAAGGGAGTTTTTTAATTGAAATGGAGTATTTATTTTTTTACAAGGGAGTATCGTGTAAGATTACATAGTTATATATCACATAGAAGTATTTATTTCTATTTAAGGGAGTATCTTGCGGAAAAAAAATTTGTCAGATACAAAAACATAAAAGAGATGGGCAGGAGGAAGATTTATGGAAGAAAAGGGGCAAGAGAAAGAAAGATGGGAGGGCGTGTGGGAAGAGGAGAGGGGAAGGAGTCGTATGGGATGATGGAGCGACGCGAGAGAGAGGGGAGATGGGGCAGAGGAGATGGAGCGACGCGAGGGGAAAGTGACGCGGGGTGAGGGGGAGGGGAGAAGCGGAAGTGAGAGGTGTTGGGATATATTTTCATTTTCGAAAATTATTGATTATCGATTTTTTTCATTTTAAGATTTGATTGTTTGATTGGTCAAAAGTTTGATTGCAATTATCAGCCCTTTTAGTTTTAGTATTAATTTTAATTTTTTCAGGAAACAACAACAGTCGTGTTAAAGTCCTGGACCTAATTGAAGGTCCAATATAGTAGATATTGCCCAAACATAAAAGCCCGCTAAATAGCTACAAATCATATATTCAATTAAAGCCCACTAAGCCTGGACTATTAACATTGCTGCAATTTTAATCCTGGCTGTATTAAGTATCTTGGTTTAAAATAGTGGATCTAGTTTTGTTTGGTGGTGGTGGCCCAGCCGCCCAGGTATGTATATTTTCTCCAAAGAGCATAAATCATAAATGCTTAAGAGGTTCAATTGGAGACGCACAAATTTAAAGTAAAGGGATTTTGTTTCCTCTTTCTGTGTGTTCAGTGAAGATATGAACCGTACTTCCTTAAGATTCATGCAGAAAAAAAGAAAAGAAAAGCTGAACCCCCTTCCCAAGTAATAAATTTGAACAACATTACAAAAATAGTAATAGATGTGAACCCATGCGGGACACCTCTTGTGTGGAACAGTGGAAGCCCCATTTACTTAAATTTTGGAATTTGGATAGCTCCCACTTAATTTTATTTCTCGTAGTTTTATATAAGTTAATTGTTTGGGCCCAGGACCATTTCCATTTTTGGATATTAGCCCAATTGAACCGGTCAATAGAAGTCCATTTCCTTAATTCGTCTCCAAACTATGTACCAAACAGGCCTGGCAAAACAGTAAATATTTCATCAGTATAAACTAAAATGAGAATTTCATTAAAAAAATAATAAATATTCGGAAAGGGGGAAAAAAAAAAGAGGAGAAGAAACTCTTGCTCAATGCTCATAAAAGACAAAAATCATGGAAGAGCTTGGATCAAGGGAAAAGTCATCTATCTTAATTTAGACATGAAGTGCTGGCCTCAGATTGATAGTTATCAAAGCAAGAAAATGACAAAAAATCTCATCAACAGCAAAAAGGTAAAATGGTAAAATAGAAGTGTCTATGTATCTAATCAAATTATAGCAAGTGCGGATACTGATCTGTTGCGATTCATTGTCCCTGTGTCTATCAAGTTGTCAAATCTTAGCATTGGATACCCCTAACCCTATATTAAGCACAAAGTAAAAGCGCGTCAGCATAATCTTCTTATCTTGGGGAACAAGCTCTGGAAACTAAAATGAAAATTCTTTTTTGAAGAACTTTGCAAAATGGTTTATATGCAATATGTCTCTAATATACTTGGATCATATACTTATAACTTATATACTTAAATAAAAAAAGAACTTGGATCATAAGCTGGCAGAAATGTGCAAAAATTGTATTGTACTAATTTTTTGTTGGGATAACGACGATATTACTATTTCTCACTCTGATAGTTTTTAAGAATAGTTGCTAATTCGGATTAGAGTTATTTTATTTTCCAATTCAAATCTGTCTAAAACTCTTGGTTATAATTTATGCAGATCTGATGAAGAATACTAACATAAATTGGTGATATTTACTTCCGAAGCTTGGACTTCATTAAATATCAGTTAATGAGTAATCAAGTGTTCATCAATTAACAGAGGACCGACATAAGATTAATTGTTGCCATTCCTTGCCAATTTTAGATGGAAAATTCAAAATAGTCTTTCATTCTATCTATTGGAATCAAAACTCAAAATGATGTCATTCGTATTGAATTGTAAAACGTGACATGTTTTTTTTTTTTTTTGAACTTAAACTATAATTTTCAATAATTATTTATCTCTTTCCTATTATCATCAAGTATAATTTTTTTATTTTTTTTCGATCAGAGGATAAATATACCATATAGAGATAGAAAAAAAAAAATTGATCAATTTGCTAACTACTAATGTCTTATTTGCTGTAAGATTGCATATAGAACATGTTGTTTTCAGATTTTCAGTCTAACAAACCAATTATTTGAAACTGGAAATAAAGAACAAGAATTAAAAACTGCTAAACGAAACCACCCAACTTAATAAAAATAAAATAAAATAAATTACCAGCATGTAATAATCCGTTCGGCACACTGACACATGAGACAGCTGAATTTGAAGATAGTATAGCCCACTTGTCGGTGCCAAAATAACACAAAGAGAGAAAAATACTGGCCACATTAGATCATTGTCACGGGCTCTCTATCTCCTATTCTCGTTTGTCGTTATTCTTCTTTTGGAATGAACTTATTCTTGTCATCTTGTGTAAATAAGTAAATTTGGCGAGAACGCAAAATTTGACGGAGAAAAGCAATGAGGAGGGGCATACTAATGAAGACACCCTGCTCACAATTAATTACTGCTGTGGCTTGCTATTTAGTATTTAGCCTGATCTTTTAGCTTGTTTCTTTGTTTGTAAAGCTCTGTCAATGGTTTCCCCTCTTGGAGCATTGACAGTTAACTTGTTTTTCTTTCAATGGATCTCTAGAGACACTTTTAGTTAACTTGTTTCTACTTGTTGCTAGCTCTGGATGAACTCCAGTGGGGTTCTCCAGTTAACTCTTGTGGTTGTATGACTTACTTGGGGGGCATTTGGTTGTGTCATAAGGGGTTGCATAAGTTAAAGATGCTTAAGTGTTTATGTAGTGTTATGTAATGGATGTTTGGTTGTGTAATAAGGATGAGTAACTTAATGCATGCATATATTCATGTCAAAAGACTAAAATACCCTTAAATTTGAATTAGAATAATATATTAATAATACGTTGTGACCTAATTATTGTTATAAAAATTAATTATTAATGATGATAATAAATTATTTTTGTTATTATGAAATATTAATAATTAGTTTTAATTAAATATTATTAATTATTTAATAATAAAAAAATATTATTGATTAATAAATTTTAATTAATTAATATTATTAAATCATTATTATTAATAATTAATATTACTTGTTAATTATTATTAATTATTATTTTCAATAATTATTGTTACTTATTAAATATTATTATTTATTAATTATTTGTTAATTATTAAATATTATTAATTATTAATGATAATAATAAATCATTTTATTATTATAAAATATTAATAATTACTTTAATTAAATATTATTATTATTAATCGTTATTATTAATAATTAATATTACTTGTTAAATATTATTAATTATTAATATTTATTATTAATTATGATTTTTAATAATTATTGTTACTTATTTAATATTATTAATTATTAAATATTATTATTAATTATTTCTAAGGGGTATTGTTGGAAAAAAATTAAAGAGGACCGATGCATAACTTACGCAACCTATTTAGGTTGCATAAGTTATGCAACCTTAAGGCGTCTTATGTAACGGGTGTTTGGTGACTTAAGGATGCATAACTTAAGTTATGCACCCTTTAAGTCACAAACAAATGGGGCCTTGATTTTTAATGAATTTGATTCTCCAAGCATGGGGAGCTTTCGGTTCAAAAAAAAAAAAAAGACACAGGAGGTTTTCTTAAGATTCGTGCGGACCATATCTTAAATTTTTCTTACAAGTTCAACAGTATTAATCGATGCCTCGTCCGTGGAAGAGAATATGGACGCATCTTACAAATTTACTGTTACTAGATTTGTACGTCAAGCTTCGCTCAATGATATTGGATTTTATTATAAATAATATATGAAAAAATTGTGTCTTAATTTTTCAAGTCGATAGATGATTTTGAAATGAGAAGTTTTTCAATATAAGGTTTTAGTGGAAATGATCCTATTAGAAAAGTATATTTACTATATAAGACAATTTGATAAACTGATATTTGATGAGGAAAGAAAAATAACAATAATTATAAAATTATAAATTCTAATTGAATTGAAGTAAAATGTGAATCAAAAGATGGAAATAATAATAAATTGAATAGTGGTTCTATTACATATTTTACACATGATATTGTTTATTATGTTATTATATAAGGGAGGTATTAAAATCATACATAGATGTACATTAACTATTATATTTTTACTAAGTAATAGAAATAGAAAGGAAAGTTTGCTATTTTATAATCGGTTTGTCTTCAAATTCTTCATCTAATATATCTTCATGATTAAGAGGCATTGGCTCCATTATGCGATTTTCTCCTTCAGTTTCACTGTCTAGTATTTGTATAGATTGATTTTCTTCTTTAATCTCAATCTGGTGTGGCTGTATTAGTTCCATTGAATAATTTTCTCCACCACTGTCATTGTCTGGCATTTCTATAGATTGATTTTCTCCATAAAGCATTGGTTGCACTGGTACTATGCATAAAATATGATTTATTATTATTTATCAATCTAAGTGGGGGATTATTGGAAATAGCTTGATAAATATGTGAAGAGGTGCATTGAGAAGATGTAATTAATAGGTGCCATGAGCGGATGCGATGAAAATGTGCTATGGGTGGATGTCATGTGCAAATGTCATGGAAGCGTACCATGACCGGATGCCATAAAAGGATTCCATGAGCATATGCATTGAAAGGACTTGATGGAAATATATGTAGTCTATAAATAAGTAGGAGATTATTGAAATTAGTTTAATAAATGTGTGATTGTGAAGAGCTGCATTGAGAAAATGCGATGAAAAAGTATCATGTGCAGATGCGATGAAAAGGTGCCATGGGCAGATGCCATGTGAAGATGCCAAGAAAGGATGTCATGAGCGAATGCCATGAAAGGGTACCATGAGCGGATTCCATGAGCAAACTATTTTTTTTTTATATAAAAGAAAAGGAGCGCTATTTATAGATAAAATGTCGATACCCTTTGGTGGAGGAATATATTTGATTGTACCCTTTGGCTAGACATCCCTTAGATGATACTCTATAGTCAGTATGCCAAGCTATGCACATTTTCAATCACACCTTTTAAACCAACAATTTGATTGCAACCTTTGCTAAGACATCTTTCAAATGGCACTCTATAAAATATATATTAAAATAGACATATTTTCATTCGCACTCTTTGGAACCATCACGCATCTTTATTATATGTAAGATTATTTCAAGTATTTTTATTGAATTTTTTCTTCTAAACAAAATTTGCTTGAATGAAATCGTGCGTTCTCGCATGCGGTCTTGTCCTAAAATAAAGACAAAAATGTGCGCTTCCATAGAGTCTAATCTATCAAATTTAGAGCGGATTTGGATATATATTCACATTCCCACGTGAAATCGACTTAAAATATTTCCGCGGAGGTACTCGTTGGCCACACGCCCAAAATGATTAGTTAGAAATGGCTAGCTATAATGGTGTCATGTCATGCTTAGAAAATAAAGAGGTTCTTTTTCGACCCTAAAAAAAAGGTTCTTTTTCCATTGCTGCTGCGTAGATTAAATAGTGGCAATTTTAACAATTAGCCCTTTTTTTAATTGTGTGTATTGCACAGTATTGTAAAAGAGAAGACGACTGGATCAATCAATAAGCATCTTAGTTGAAAAAGGTGATTGTGGCATCAATACTAATATATATATGCAGTGGATTGTTTTGTTAGAACTTCCAAATGATCATCGAACCCAATTAGCTGATCATCAAAATTTGGAAATTCATTTCTGAATTCTGACTGTCACTTTGTGCACATTTTGGTTCTAATATATAAGAAACATGAATATATCATTCGCATTTAGTCTTATAGGTGTTTGGTTGTGGTCTTGTGGAGTAAGAAGTTGCGTAAGTCAAAGATGCATAAGTATTTATGTAGTATTAGTATGTCTAAAAAAAGTATTTATGTAGTATTATACAATGGATGTTTAGCTGTTGAATAAGAAATAGTAACTTAATACGTGCATATATTCATATAAAAAAACTTAAATGTCCTTAAATTTAAGTTATATGTAATTAAAACTGGCATGGAGTGATCATCCGTGATGGACCATGTTTCAAATGGATTTATTAAATGACATGGAGTGGAGTGATCATCCGCCCCATTTAGATCAAATATCTTGGACTCCGGATCAAATATCAATTTTATTATCATGGACTCTGGATGAAATATCAATTTTGTTTTACACATTCTGCGCGGTATCTTGATCACTATGTTAAGATCTCAAATTAAGAAGACCAAATATACAGCACTGAATCCTCGTAAGAGTCCTTTTTAATCTCGCTTGATTAAAATTCAATCCAGTGTTTAAATCAAACAGACTAAACATGTATGGAAAGTTTAACGGCAAAATAGCGAACTAGTGAAGCAACATATAATTTGCTGATATAATATTGGTCTTGTTTGGATGAGTTAGGAACAAGGAAGGAAGAAGGATTTTAGGAAGAAATATTGGGAAGAGTGTTATTCCGGGAAGAAGAAATGTTGTTTGGATGGTGAGTTAGGAAGAAAAATGGAAGAAATGAATTAAAATAATCATTTACCTTTTTTTTTTATTTGTAGTTTATTCATTTGTCTTTTTTTATTGTTGTAGTTTATTCATTAATAATGCGAATAATTAGAATAATAAAATAAGAAACAATAATAATAATAATAGAAAATAATTAATAATGTAATATTATAATAAAAGTGAAAGATAAAAATAAAATAATCATTCATTTTAATTTTTTCAAACCAATTTGTGTAATATTATTCTTTCCTTATTTATTTTAATATTTGATATTTTAAAATAAAATAATAATTATTTTAATACTAATAATAATAAAAAAATTAATAATAAGAAGAATATTATAATTACATTTAAAAAATAATTAATTTTGTAATATTATAATATTTTAAAATGTTGTTTGGATTATGAGTTGAGAATAAAAATAGAAGAATTAGACTAATGAAATAATAATTTTATTAAAATAATAATAATAATAATAATAATAATAATAATTTTTATTATTATGAAACACAAATAATTAGACTAATGAAGTAAGTAATAATAATATAAAAATAATTAACAGTGACTTTGATCACTTGTTTATTGTCAAAAAAAATTTTGATGGTGCCCACTGTCTAGTAATTAGATGGCCCCATCTACCCACTTCATAAATGTCTCTCTCCTTCACGGGTTGAAAAAAATTAATATTTTATTCATTTGATTTCTTCCCAACCCTTCCGGCCTCTTCTGACTTTTTGATGGAAGAAGCTCTTCCGAGAAGAGCTCCTCTTCTGAGACATATTTTTGGTTGTTTGGATGAATTTTTTCTTCCGGAAGAGGGCTCTTCCAGGAAGAAGCGTTCTTCCTGTCCATCCAAACAGCCCCATTAGTATTTTGGGAATATCTTTCTCATACGAACTCTGATTGACGTGAGTCAAAGTTCTACGAAAGTTTATAAAATAGACTACAACTTTTATATTTTATATTTTGAACATTTCAAATTATAAAAAAATTATGGTAAAAAACTCATAAAAATGAACGTGATTTTGGTTGGCATTAATTAGTTGTATGAGAATATTTTACTATTTTGATAAATTTATAGTGGATGGATAAAATACACTCTAGTGTACGAATTGTTTCCCGTACACTAGAGTCATTTTTTAAATCTAAAAATCAAACGGTCGATCCGAACTGTTCAAGTTGTTCTACATATTGAAAAACTCTTGGAGACCAATTTTGAATTTTTTTGCTATATATTATGATATTTTCAAAAAAATACTACAATTGGAGTATTTCAGACCTCCCAATTTGAAAATATCATAATATATAGCAAAAAATTTTGAAAAAATATAAAATTTGGTCTCCAAGAGTTTTTCAATATGGAAAACAACTTGAATTGTTCGGATTGATTGTTTGAATTTTGAATTTCGAAAACGACTCGGGTGTACTGGGACGATCCGTACACCATAGTGTATTTTATCACACACACACACACACACACACACACACACACACATATATATATATATATATATATATATAATGGCTATACTACTATTTATATGTAAATTGGCTTTGTAGACTAGACTTTTGGACTGTCTGATTTTTTCAGGATTCGTGCAAATATCTAAAAGAATGGTTCAGATAGAGGCGCTGATCCTCCTTCACCTTTTATTTTTTCGTCATTCTCTCTCTGTTAAGCTCCATCTCTCCCCACAAACTCTCAAAATGTATTGCCTCTCCTCTTGAATTTCAATCATCTCCGCAGTTGATCCAAAAAAAAAAAAAAAAAGAAAACAAAAACCTAAACCTTCTTAGTGCGAAAGTGCGAAGCCCTCTCTGGTTGATGTACCATGTACCATGCTTGTGACTTGTATATGCCGGTACCATGCTTGCGACTTGCTACTTTCATTTGGTACCATGCTTGCTATAAGCCAAGCAAATAAAGGATCATATGCACAAATTAAACTTTTGAGCTTATTACAAAAATGAAATAGAATTACAAAAATGAAACTTGTACCTATAGAGAAAAAAAGGATCATATGCAAAATGCGCAATTGTTACATGGTACTGATATAAAAGCACCGAATTAAATCCAAAATAAAAACTAGTAAAGCACTGAATTTAAGTTTCAGTCTCAGTACCAGCGACCAAAATGCACTGAATTAAACTAGTAAAGCTATCCAGCCACCAGAATTAAAGCTAGTAAAGCTGAAACTAGTAAAGTTCCTGTTTATAAAATGAGCACTGAATTAAAACTCCAGTAAAGCTTTTGTTTACAAAATGAGCACTGTAAAGCTCCAGTAAAGAAACCCTTAACTAAAACTCTAATGGTTAACAAATCAAGAAATCCTTGGCTGTGCTCTACAAATTATAGAGATTACATGCACAGTATCTTTACAAATCATTACTTTGCACTTTTCATCATCAATTTGCCTCAAATTGAGTCTCTCTACCATATTTTTTACACCTGAAATAAAAAATATATTAAGTTTTGGTTATTATCAACCTCAAAAATTTTCAACTAGCAATGGTTATCAACCTTTAAAAAAAAAGAAAGTTCAGAAATTTCTTAGAATTAATTATGATTCAGAAACAACAAAATCGAAACAAAAGAAGGTTTTTCATACTGCCATAACGGTATCTTAGATATCGACATTAACATAATCTCCTTTATAAATAGAAAAATTTGGAAAAACAACAGAGATAGAGAGATCAGGTTAACCTACGAACTCGATTTACGAAGTTGGAGGTAGACAGGGTTCATTCTAAGCAATGGAGAATCATCAAAGAGGAAAGTCGCGCTTCTAGGTTAGAATCGCCGAAGAGACAGAGAGAAATCGAATCATTGTCTCGATAAAAGAGGTAGAGAGCGAGAGAGAGTCGAGAAGTGGGCTCAAATTTGAGTCGCGAGAGAGAGCGCGAAGAGAGGGAGAGCCATGGAAGATCTTTCCCAATCTTTAGTTTTCTTCAAAAGTCCAAATAGATAGACAGAGAGGAAACGAAGAGACAGAGGGATGGGGCAGAGAAATAACGAAGAAATTAAAAAAAGTTACTCCTCAGCGCCATTAATTTCAGCCACGCGATCTCATCATTGCACGATATTTAAAGACATCCAACGACCTAAAATTTCAGCCTGCAAGAGCTATTTACATATGAATAGTAGTATAGCCAATATATATATATATATATATATATATATATATATATATATATATAGAGTTTTGTTATGGTGAGTTGCAATTTACAAAAAAGTCCGTGAGTTGCAATCAAAACTCCTAGATCTGGTTCAAAATTACCGATCCAAACCGTCCAATATGATCTCCTTATTGAAATCTCCATGCAGAATAAAATTTTATATTTTTTCAAAATTTTTAAGTATTTTTTTGAAATTTTAGAAAATCATTAATCTAATTAGTTCTGAACCATTAAAAAACAGTCGTTTCTAAAAATGCGAAAAATATACTTAAAAATTACAAAAAAATATAAAATTTGGTCTACATGAAGATCATATTGGACGGTTTGGATCGGTAATTTTGAACCAGACTAGGAGTTTTGATAGCAACTCACGGATCCTCTCGTGAGTTGCAACTTACCATTGCAAAACTCATATATATATATATATATAGAGAATGAGTAACGTGCCAAAGAGTCATTTTTTGAGATCTAAAATTCAAATGTCCAATCGGAACTATTCAAGTTATTCATCATATTAAAATATCCTTGGAAACCAAATTTTACATTTTTTCAAATATTTCTGCTATTTAATATGATATTTTTAAAAAATATTATAATTGGAGTATTTCAGACCCTCCAATTTGAAAATGTAAATGTAAAATTTGGTCTCCAAGGGTATTTCAATATGGTGATCAACTTGAACGGTTTGGATTGATCGATTGAATTTTGGATCTCGAAAAATAACTCAAAAGATAAATGGATGGCATTGCCATCTATGACACATTAGCCATTATATATATATATATATATATATATATATAGTTTTGCTATGGTGAGTTGCAACTCACCAAAGGGTCAGTGAGTTACGATTAAAACTCTTAAATCTAGTTCAAAATGATCGATCCAAACCATCCAATATAATATTCCTATTGAAATCTCTATGCAGACCAAATTTTATATTTTTTTAAAATTTTTAAATATTTTTTTGAAATTTTAGAAAATCGTTAATCTAATTAGTTCTGAACCGTTAAAAAACAGTAGTTTTTAAAAATCCGAAAAAAATACTTAAAAATTTAAAAAAATATAAAATTTGGTCTGCATGGAGATTTCGATAGAGAGATCATATTGGACGGTTTGGATTGGTCATTTTAAACTAGATCTAGAAGTTTTGATCGCAACTCACCTACCCTTTGGTGAGTTGCAACTCACCATAGAAAAACTCTCTCTCTCTCTCTCTCTCTCTCTATATATATATATATAAGATTAGACAGGATTTTTAAAATATACTTATGCGCGCAGGTCCGCTATGGTCGCATAACGTCCGCTAAGATATAGAAGCCTGCTACGACTAAAATTTTAGCAGAGAAATCCCAAAATCTGAGGTAAACTAAAATCAGTCGCGACTGATGGATGAGACCGTCTGCTATGATCAAATCTCAATTTTTGAGATTCTAACCGTTGATTCGAATCGTTCAATGTGTTCTCCATATTGAAATCTCGTTGGAGACAAAATTTTATATTTTTCTAAAATTTTTTAGTATTTGTTTGATATTTTACAAAATTCTTAATCTAAACAATTCTAGACCCTTCAATAACTATGATTTTTAAATATCTCAAAAAAATAGTAAATAAAATCAGAAAAATGTAAAATTTGGTCTCCAATAAGATTTCAATATGTAGAATACATTGAATGTTTCAGATTAGCCATTAGAACCTCAAAAGTTGAAATATAATCACAGTTGATGGGTCCATCCGTCAGTCGTGGCTGATTTTAGCCTATCTCAAATCTAAGTATATACAATTGGGACTAAAAAAAGATTTGTACATGCTCATTCCAAAATCCCATAGCTTCCTCGCATAGATTAAAAAAAAGTTTTCTCACACATACAAGTATGATTCGTTCTTTATAACTGGAAAATGTGAAAAATACTGCAAAAAAAAAAAAAAAAATTTGAAAGTGCATGCTAAGAGAAAATACTGAAAAAAATAGCCAGTAAATGCTGAAACATACCGAGAATTGCAAAAGAATTTGGTAAACATTGCTGAAAATTGCTGGAAAATTCTAAGAGAATGCTGAAAATTGTTCAACAAAGCGAAAACCACCAAAACGGGTTTAACTGATTAAAACTTAAAAAAAAAGATTAAAATGAAAAAAAGGCCCAATATGGTTAGTTTCTGTTGTAATAAAGGTATACATGATAATATTGCAAGATTAAATATTTTCTTCAAATAAGGGTTTTTCACATAATCACATAATTAACTAAATTAAAAAGTGACACAGAAGAAACTCATGTCAAACTTTATAATTTTTTTTTTGCGAACTCCAAAGCATTTTGACTTTTTGGTTGCTTAATTTGGCGCATGTATAATTGAATGAATTAACTATGTCGTTCCGGTAGTTCTTTGTGTAAATGTTGATTGTGCAGATTATACATGCATGTATATATATATATAATATACTCTGTCAGGTGTGTACAACTAATTATATGGTGTTATTAATATTTTCTTTCGGCCGAAGAAGCCCGTAGGCACTTTCGTTAAACAAAAGATATTACTACAAAGGAAAGCAAATAAAAGTACAAACAACTTAAACCACCTAGCTATGTGTTATTAAATACTATACCTTTAATTTGAACCAATCACCATCCATTTTTTCTCACGTCTTGGTTGGTCTCATGTTAGATTTCATAGTCTATTAGCTTTTTTATATTAAACACTACATTATATGTACAGAAGCCACAAACAAACAAAAAAAAAAAATAAATAAATTATGGCAAAGTACTTGATTAACACAATCAAACGGTTATAGAATCTTCTTAGCTTCGTATATCATAGAATACATATACTGATATAGTGATATACAATATCTGTAATGTGCTAATTTGTAAGTTTCTTCCATTCCTAGTTGGCCACAACATGAGCATATAAAAAGTATGTCAAAGAAGGTATATACATCTAGCTGTAAGTATAGAGCAAACTTTGAACATAATAAAGTATCCCTTGTAACTTTAATTAACAAGCGTTTGTCTCCGACCAAATAAACCATGCCTAGATCGAAATTAATACATAAATTCAATAAACGACGATTCCGACAAAAGCATCGGTTCATGTAGGGGTACGCGTATATTTAATCTAGAGAGAGAAAAAAGGTCTTGTTTCGCAAGCCTCCTTTCAGAAGCTGTTCGATGCTAACGTTAATTAATGCTTACACCTCAGCTTGTTTTAGTACTATATATACTACGGGTCAATTAGCTTGTAAAGCGTAATTTAGTACTCTGAAAAACTCCAAATTAATCACTGATTCTGTGGGCTTCTAAACCAGGAGCCTCTTTATATTTCTTTTTTAGTTTTTCTTGTGTACTCTTCATTGAGCCAGTAATTAATTAAGTACGTTGCAAATTGAATGTTGAAAGTTTTTTTGAGTTTATAATAAGTTCGGGTTCAAATAGCTATTTTAGTTCAATTTTGGTCCGATTATAGACCGGTTTTAATCTTGATTAATGTAATAGTATGCCATTACTTAAGTGTGGTTTAGCTCTAATCACACATTTTATCTTGATCCGCACTTAAGATTTGGCTAGCTAGTCAGCACTTAAGATCCAGTTAGTCTGCATTTTGATCAATATATTCCGATTAAGTACCAACAAGTTAGTTTTACACTCAAGTCAGCTTGTTTCACATTTTGGATTAGCTGAATTTAGATTTCAAATAATTTGGTTCATTAATGCGATCAAGCTAGTAATCCATTAACAAAAAATTCGATTAAGTATCAAGTATCAACCAGCAAATATGATCTGTTAAGGGCTTTTTGATGTAGCCATTTTTCAGAGTATGTTTTGACATATTTATTTATTTTTTTTTTTTTGGAAGGATCGATATAATTTTGCCATTTTTACTGTATACCTATGTTTGTAACCAGAGCGGTCATCCTGTACAAGAAGTCCAGTGGACCAGTGCAAATGATCAATAGTTTTGTTATTTGTTCATAGGACCGAATTCAAATTTTACTAAAACCAGAAATCGTATGAAATATTTAGGCAAATAGATTCGGTGGTACGTTTATTTATGATGACATTTTCAGATATTGGATCTTATCCAAGGCAAAAGAAAAAGACCTTAAATTTTTTTAAAAAAATTCTAAATTAATTTATGGTGAGTTGAATCGGTATTTGATCAATACTTTTTTTTTTAAAAAAATTTTCAAAATGGAGAAAAAGTTTATGGGTACTACCTTATATATATTGTATCCAATAATGTAATTTAAGTATCATTTGGTATTCTATTTTAAGCCAGTTAAATTATGGACTGTTGTGAATTTTAAAACGTTTGATGGACAGTAAAAACGTTAAATTTCATTATGTTTTATGCACATGGTTAAATAAACTATATATATATATATATATATATATCATTAACAGCATCATACATCAAGTTAAAAGTTATATTTGTCATTGATATTGTTGTCAAACTGATGCAACGTCCTCAATGGATCCTTTAGATATTTCTTTTGTTCTATTTTGTAATTTAAAGCTTATATATTGTTTTTTTTTTCAAAACTATAATTTTGAAAGTACCAGATATCAAGTCTTTAAGTCTTTTTTTTTAAAAAAAAAATCCAGTCCTTTCAGATTGGAAGTTCTTAATCAGAAATTAACATAAAAAAGACAACATTGTTTGATTTGGAAAAAAAAAAGAACAAATATACAAAGGGTGTTAGGATTGAAAACGAAACGGATGTTATCCGTAAAATTTACATCCGCAACGCAATTTTTTCTAAAGATAAATTATCCTTATCTGTATCTGTCTTATCTGTAAAATTTAAAGTCCGTATATAAATAATACTAAAAGTAAATACAAATAATTTACTAGAAATGGTAAATTAATGCATATACAGATTCAAATATTTATAGTCATTTAAAAGAATATTCGAATGCACTTATCCGAATTTTTATCAGCATATCGAATATCCTAACTTCTTTTTCTCATTTTATTTAACGATCCATATGTTTTGTACAGATGTTATCTATTTTTGTATTAAATAGTACGTACAAATTTGCAACCAATTTACAATTTTAGACTATTGTATTGTTGCTTATTTTGTTTTATTTTCTAAAAAAATCGCAAACCCTATTTACTTCTTTAAAGAAGCCACCGACCTGCTTATTAATTTTCTTTTTGTTTTATTAAATAATTTTAATTTTTATTAACATAATATCAATAAATTATCTGAATTTTTATTGGTCAATTGCTCTATTCCTTACTAAATTAATTAGTTTGCACTTCTATGGACATTAATTTAGATTAATTGACATTCATTTATATATTCAGATTTATATTGGTATCTGCGTTCGCATTCGCGATACGGACAAAATTTAGAATTTGGATCCGGATCCGTTCTGTTTGACCTCTAGCTCCACTGCATTTTGCATATTTTGTCAATTTATCCCCACTTTTTTTTCCAACTTGCTCCACTGCCACTGGCGCAAGAATCGCCGCATCCCACTGGCCAACCCTTTGCGTTCCTATATAAACCGACCCCTCTAAGAAATTGAAACAGAGATACGAGCGCTTGCATACCTCTCAACAACCACTTATTAATTCTCATCATCTCATCATAAACTATTCCATCTCCTGTTTCTCCACAAGACATCCATACATATAATCTAATTGACAATGCTGCAATTAAACATGAACCAGGTGATTCCTCTGCCACGAATGCACATGCCGCGGCAACACTCTGACTCATCCATGTATGTGCCACCATTCTCTATCGTTCCCCTACGCACCAAAGGCGTAAACACCAACAAAGTTGTGGTGGTCATGGGAGTAACTGGTACCGGCAAGTCAAAGCTGGCCATTGATCTTGCCAGAAGGCTAGGCGGTGAAGTCGTCAACTCAGATAAGATACAGGTGTATGACGGCCTTGATGTCGTCACAAACAAGGTGACTAAAGAAGAGTGCATGGGGGTGCCGCATCACTTGATCAACGGGGTACACCCCGATGCAGACTTCACTGCCTCAGACTTTCGTGTGCATGCCACTCGAGCTGTTAATTCGATATCCGACAGGGGGTTGCTCCCGATCATAGCTGGTGGCTCCAACTCTTACATTGAAGAGCTAATTGATGGGGCAAATGGGCAGTTCAGGTCCCGGTACGAATGCTGCTTTCTCTGGGTTGATGTGCAATTGGAAGTGTTGTATGATTTTGTCGCCGAACGAGTTGACCGCATGGTTGAGCGGGGCCTTGTCGATGAGGTCAGAGCACTTTTCGACCCAAATTGTGACTACTCGAAGGGATTGAGGCGTGCGATTGGCGTGCCAGAGCTGGATGCTTATTTGAGATCAGAAGGGATTCTGGAGGAAGCAGAACGCACCAGACTTTTGGCAACAGCCATAAATGACATAAAGGCTAACACACGCAAGCTGACACGTTGTCAATTGGAGAAGATTCGCCGGCTCACTACCTTGCCGGGATGGAGTGTGCAAAGGATCGACGCCACTGAGGTGTTCAGGAACCGGGGCGAGGCTGCCAAGGAGGCCTGGGATTCTGTTGTGGCGGGGCCCGGTTTGAGAACTGTCAGAAGGTTTCTGTTGGGAGAGAAGGAGACTTTGAGCAACGACGATGTGTGCTCTAACTTAGCAAAGGTGATGGCCGGTGCAGGAAAGGTTCCTGTGTTGAGTCCACGAAAGAGCTTGTCTGTTGTGGGAGCCACCATCTAATGGTGATCCCGGTACGGGACCCATAGAATAGAGGCGGAGATGGGTGGTGAGTGGGTCCCAGTTATGCGTGCGTGCGTGCGTGCGGTGCCAAGGAGGCTTTCTAGTTCCTCTGACGCCTTCCTGTGTAGGCGCGCGTGTTCCGTTAATGGTATCTACATGCAACTAAAGATCGATGTAATTACAAGGATAGAAAACCCTTTCAACAGCCATGCTTAATATGAATGGTTGAGGAATGTTGATCTGTGAAATAACTACCCCACATTCCTTAGCCCTTCAAATGAAGCTTGAGGCATGAAAGAAACCAAAGCAGGAGGGAACTCAGAAGTCTACACAGGTCGGAGGCGTAGGGGAACAGGAGTTTTAGAAGGTCTTCCTTTCGTAGCAATTTTTGATTGAGTTGGTATTAACATGTGCAGGAGAGGAGTATCCATCTTTTCAACTTGCGATGAAGTACATCCGCCTTTTTTATTTTTGTAGTTTTTTTTCATTTTTTTTGGGGTTATTCAATCCCTGAAAGTTTCTTTGGTTGTTCAATTTTTTTTGAACATAAAAAGGAACTGGAAGGGAATGATTTCCGGCTCATCTTTTATTTATTTTCCTTTTGGGTTGGTATAGAGAGAATTTAATTATGGACTTGAGTTGGCATGAATAATAATGATAAATTTTCTTTCTTTCTTTCTTCTTTTTGGGTTAGGGTACAGAGAATTTAACTATGGATTTGAGTTGACATGAATAAAAATAATTAGTTGGTCAAAGAACAATCATTTTACAGTTGATGCTGCTTTTACTTTTCCATATTATATAGTGTGCATGGATGCGCGATTTATATATAGTGCTTCGTAGTGTTTTACTGTTTTTAGTACCGGATGGGAGAAAAGGTTTAGTTTCACTCATTACTGATAATATTAAATATTGCAATCCACAGAATAACTTTAAACAATTCTCAGTGCAATCAGGCACTAATTTTGTCCCAACGCTGATAACATTTCTCCACTGTAAAATAACAAGAATGTAGAAATTTTCTCCTGAAAACTAATTTTATTGCGGAGAATTGCTTAATATCATCCTCCTCAGCATCATCATTCCATCATAACGGATCCACATCCTCAGCAGCCGGATTTTGGCTGCTCCAAGCAGCCAAAATTTGTTTTTTTTAATATTTCAACATTTTAAAATTCAAATGTTGAATCCAAACCGTTGATCTTGTTCAATTTTACGAGCGATGCATTTTCATATAAGTTTTATGAAATTTAGAGTTGATTTGATACTAGATCAAGTGGTCAACAAATGAACGAATCTGGTTAACTATTACTGATTAATTCTAATACGTTCATAATTTGATCACTTAATCAAGTACCAAATCGACTCCAAATTTTATAAAACTTATATGGAAACACATCGCCCATAAAATTGAACAAGATCAACGGTTTGGATTCAATATTTGAATTTTAAAATGTTGAAATATTAAAAAAAAACAAATTTTGGCTGCTTGGAGCAGCCAAAATCCGGCTGCTGAGGATGTGGATCCCCATCATAACACATTTTATTTTTCCATTTTCGGAATACTTGTCCAGCGCCATCCTCATATTTTTTGTTTCCGTCTTTATGCATACGCTTCCCTCCTACCCCCACCTCATGCGGACCCCTTAACCCCCACACTGTAGGAACTTAGTTTTGCTTATTCTTTGCATTTAAATCAAATTTAGAGCACTTAATTAACAAGCAAACTAATGGAACTTAAAAATTGTAAGGGTAAATTTCTATATGAATTGTGATTAGAGGGGGATATATCCAAATCTAAAGATTGGAAGGAGATATTTCCAATTGCATAAGATTAGAAGGGTATATGACTGATTTTTTTCATTTTTTAATTGCTTATCAATCCCAAACTTCTAAAGAGCAGCAATAAGATATATAATTTTATCTATCCAAAAAAAAAAATGATGAATACATTGATAGTGTTATTTTTGACAAAATTCCGGTTTAAAAAGATGAACACAAAATTTTTTTACCAAACCCGATCATATTAAACTGGAATTTTTTCAAGTCAACTAATATGAATATATTTAATTTTTGACATATAGATTGCGAGTCACATGATTAAACGTGACAGAGTTTTAATTTACTCTCAACAATAAATTTTCCTTAATTTAGTTTTTTTATTCAACGTAAATATATTAGAACTAAAAAAACAGAACTTGACAAACTAGACCAATAATGACAAATATTTAATTAGTAAGTATCCTGGTACTTATCAAAACATCATAAAAAGATCATAACAATTGTAACTAGAGGTGTAAACAATCTTTGTATCGACTATAGACCATTAATTTGTGTAATGTGATATGATATGTGATCTAGATATTGATTTAAGATAAAAAGTCAAATTCTTTGACAAAAGAGAATCAAATGGTGTTAAATAATTTACTTTTCAAAAAGATATTGAGCCACCTATCTTGTCTAACATTTTTTTTTTCTTTATTTGTCCTTGAGGGAATCTTTTGGTAGTTTACTATAAAATATTTAGATTTAAAAATATTAAATAAGTAATTGTAAATCAATCATGGCAGTTTAAAAATGAAAGAAATATATGAAGAAATATAGAAATTAACAAATATTTTGTCATTTTTTTAATTAATTGTATTGTATGTTTTACATTCTATTGAATAATTGGAGATACGAATTAATATTTTAAGAAAAAGTATGTCTAATATTGAATACTGGTGGTCTGCTGAAGATTAGATTTTAAAAGCAAATTCATAAACCCAAAACCAAATTAAAGTGTTAGCCAGATTCCAATGTTACACCCTATCTGATCATATCAAAATCCGATAATACACAAGTTGTATTGGGTGGTCCAGCGGGCTGAACAGGTTGGAATTTTTAACACAATCCTACTTAATGTAGTATTCAAGCAAAATGTGTTTCATCTAAAAATAGTACGGCATATTTAAATATTAGTTAACAACAATCATCAAGGCGTTTGTCTTTTTAATTCGTCCAAACCACCAATGTATTTGTTTAGTTCGACCAGTCGAGCCGGAAAACCATTTGTTGAATTGTTGCACATCTGTCCATACCTCCAATGCCGTATAATTTTAGTAGGGATCATTTAAAATATTATAAATTATAAAATTAATTTTAAATTAATATCAATAGTTATTTTTTCATATAAAAGTACGATTTTTTAACTATGGGCCAACAATGGAATTATAATCAAATTAAATATATTAATGTACATATGATTAAAATAGAAAATAGTGTAATGCACCGCATAATGTGAAAACCTAAAGAAATGACATTTTAAAGTAAAAATAACGGATATTGTACTGTCGTATTTCAGCAATTAAATCTCGATTTTTAAGTTTCAAATATCGAGTCGAACAATTCAATCTATTCGATCTCCATATATATTCAAATCTTATTGAATCCGAATGCTTAATCAAGTGAATTTGTAAAAATAATAAAATTGAGATGATCCAAATGCTTTTTGTCAAGCAAATTTCTAAAACCATAGAAATAGTAAAAAAAATAAAAATATATAAATTTTGATTTTCAATGATATTCAATATGAAAAGACACATTAAATAGTTCGGATCGACCAATTGGAACTTAAAAAACAAGAACTTATCGCTCAAGCATAGATGGTTAGTTTTTTTTTTTTAAGTACAATATCTATTCTCTTAAAATAAAATTTATTATTAAAGGTATTTCACCAAAAAAAAAAAAACATATAATATTTTTTGAATCATCTGACAAACACTCTGGATATTCTATCTTGATTCTTGATACATCTAAGTTCCTCTACCTGATCTTATGTATTTCTTTATAGGCAGAGCACTTGAGAAAATATCTTCATGTGCTTAGGTACACTAATTGAATAGTTTCATATATATTTTAGTACAATTGTAGTTTATAATTGTTACTTTTATTTTTGAAAATAAATTCTCTATAAACAACGAAGTCTGTAGGATTGTGACTTTCGATCACCATCACAATTTTATTTGGTTTATTAAATTATATTATACTTTTAAATAATATGTTCTCCTCATGTTCATAATATATGATAGTACGAATTGTACCTTCTCAATACTTAATGCTAGCTAGCTTTTATAAAGTAAACTTTATATCTTGACAATAATCAAACAGTTCTTTGAACCTTTCTCCATCAAGTCACCTTATGATATTTCCACTCAAGCAAGACTCTATAAATCAAAATAGCTACAGTCTAATTGGAATTGCGTTCAAAGAAGTTTCTAGTCACTTCACGCTGCAACATTTTCTTTAGCAGCAGTTAAATAACGGTTGGAAGGCGGTGCTAATAGGGATGTTAAAAGATTATAAACAACCGTTGTTAAATAGGAGTTGTTAAAAGGCAGTATGATTTCCTTTTAATTCGTTGAATTGATTTTTAGTACTGATTTTTAACGAAAAATCGGTAAAGATAGCATTTTTAGTATAAGTTTTTGGTTAAAGACCGGTGCTAAAGATGGACTTTTTTAAGAAAGAAAAATTGTTCTTTCATTAGCACTGGTTTTCTAACTAATAACTGGTGCTTAAAAATATCTTTAACAACGGTTATAACAATAAACCGGTGCTAAAGTTCAACGTGCAAAATATATATATATATTTTTTTAATTTTGGGACTAGCTCTTTTTTTGCTAGCCATAAATATTAATACTGATACCAGTATATCATAGCGCGCACATATATATATATATATATAGAGAGAGAGAGAGAGAGAGAGAGAGAGACTTTTGCTATGGTGAGTTGCAACTCACAAGAGGGTCTGTGAGTTGCGATCAAAACTCCTATATCTAGTTCAAAATGACCGATCCAAACCATTCAATATGATCTCCCTATTGAAATCTCCATACAGACCAAATTTTATATTTTTTATAAAATTTTTATATATTTTTTTCGGATTTTTAAAAATTGTTGTTTTTTAACGGTTCAGAACTGATGTCTCATATTTATATGTGCATTTTGGCCTGACTTTACACTTAAAATGGTAACTCAAACCCCTACATTCATTGTGTTTAGTGCTATATTTGTCTAGAATTGGGTACTATTGTGATTTTTGTATTAAATTGCAGGAACTTGGTGGATCATGTACAATTATTGCATAAAATGGTGGATTTAGGAGAAGAAAATGGCTAAATGGCAGCAATAGCATTGTAGAGCTCATCCTAAGCTTTCCAATGTTATTTGAATCGCCTCAATCGGAGTCCGGATGAAGAAATTATGGCTGAAATACTACTTCTCGGTTCAGACCGAAGTACTGTTCATTTGATCCAAACTGAGAGCCGCCAAGGCATATTTGGCAGGTTTTTATATTTTGGTATGTTTTCTTGCCATAGTTCCCCAGTCTCCTTCCCAAGTCGTCCAGGACCTTCTATAAGTGTCTCTTCCTGCCTGAGATGGGGGGGGGGGGGAAGCCACCATACACGAAATTCTGCTTTCCACCACGTTTTGGCACCTTTTCACCCCTGTTCTCGCGCCGAAAGGCGTGAGATTCTACCTCTCGCAGTAGAGCACGGACATGGCAGCAACTTTGGAGCGATTCTAGATGCGATGGCAGTAGTTTCAATCCAACCACGGCTCCAGACGTTCGGTATCTCGAGTTAGAGGCGATACTTGGTTTATTTCTTCCTTTCACTTGATATTTGATCAAATGGAGTTTGTATCTTCTTTATTTGTATTTGTTGTTTGTCTTGTTAGCATGATAGCTTAGATTTATTATGTCTTAGGGTAAGGATGTAGGTTAGGATTAGTTTGATGTTATGATATGTTTGACTTGATACTTTGGCTTGTGATCTATCTATTGAGTATTATTTACATTCTTGTTTGATTTGATTGTTTGACCTAGTTTACTTCTAGATGAATGGCCACATTTAGTTAAGTTACAAAATTAGGATTAATCAATTGAAATTGAATAAAGTACATGGGATAAGTTTAAGATTTGAAAGAGGAGACTAGCTTGCACTGAAAGGTGTAGCTTCTAAATTGGCTGAAAAGAAAATTAGATATCCCTAAGAAAACCAATAGATTAGACATAGGTTAATTAAAATACCGACACGAAAGTTTATGTTTAATTGATATATGTGAGTAAAGTAGAGTCCTGTGCTAATTTCTAATCCACAAGACGACAGTTGAGGAATAGGAACCCTAGTTACAGCCAGTCTAAGCCCTTCACAACGTCAAAGTCAAGTTTAAACCGTCATAACTCAATTCCATACTCTCAGTTCGGACCGAACTGAAGGTAGGAATTCTGATAACTCGGTATTTAACGCGAAAGCGAGCGATCTGGTGATCCAGAAGCTAAACCTAAGTGAAACCCTAAGGACATTCATTTGCATATTAAAAACACAAAAAATATCTCTTTAAGCATTTAGATTATTTTAGATAATTAAAATACCCAAAAATATTTATTTACTTGCACTTTTAGATTTAATCAACCAAAATACCATAGAAATTGTTTGTCTAGCTTTCGTGAGGAAGTAGAGTCTAGTAATCAATTGTACCGTCCCTTGGATTCGACCCTAAAGCTTAACTAAAATGACTAGTGAGGTTAGCTCTAGGTTACAAATTTATTTGATTCCTAGGTTTTAAGCCTTTATCAAGAACTAATTAGATTAATGATTTTCTAAATTTTCAAAAAATTACTTAAAAATTTTGAAAAAAATGTAAAATTTTGTCTGCATGGAAATTTCAATAGGGAGATCATATTAGATGGTTTGGATCGGTCATTTTGAACTAGATCTATGAGTTTTGATCGCAACTCACAAATCCTCTGGTGAGTTGCAACCCACCATAGCAAAACTCTCTCTCTCTCTCTCTCTATATATCACAAAACAAACAATATATCAAAACAAAAAATCATATAACAACAATATATCATACCAAATATCAATATTAATTATTATCTAGATATACATGTACGTCAATAAAGAAAAAACTCATCTAAAGATATGTTAATTTCTTCATCGCTATAAGGCTGGCCTTCAGTTAGATACTCTGCATTTTGACACTTTATATGATTAGTAAAATCTAAGCTAATTAGTTTCAGACTAATTTAATTAAATTTAATAATTAAGGATAATATTGATTTTGAAATCCTAAACTCTAAATTCTAATTCTAAATCATAAAACTTATTTTAGTCTTAAACCCTATAAAACCTAAATCCTAATGAAATATTAAATCCAAAACCCTAAACTACAACACAATGTTAAGTAGTAATTCATACCAATGGCAATTATGTATGCATCAAGTAGTAAAGCAGGATCTTGTGCATCGATCTCATCGCATAGAACCTGCAATTAGTACTGTTCGGCTAGCGTGGACCTAGTGAACGCTTTTCAAGGCCGGGCCAGGTCGAAAAGGGCCTATTTAATGGACGGACCGGGTTGGATTTAGGGAGGTTTTTAGAAGGATCTGGTTAACCAGTGCTAAAGATAAACTCTGACAATTATGAAATGACCACTTACTATCTTTAAAACCAATTTTTTTAAAAACAGTTGTTAATATGGAGTTTGTTAAAAATCATTTCTAGTGCTGTCATCAAGTGATGGCCATATGTATTATAAGAGAATAAACAATAAACAAATGAATACACATCTTTTTTTGAAACATAATGAATACACATCTTGCATTGCTAGATTGGGGGGAAAATTGGTGCATATTGCATTTTTTGAACGTGTCAACATCAGCGCATGAAAGAAAAATGGGGTCGGACTGGGAATGATTGCCTGCATTATCCAACCTTTTAAATTCCAATTGGTAACATAATTTTGTATTACCTAAATACTAATTAATGAAAATACTTTTGAAGGGCATTTTATCATCACTAGCTGATTTTATATGGCGCCTAAGAATAGGACATCAGACCTGATAATTTTCTCTTCTTATATTTCCAACTAGAAGGAACGTGGGAATCCAACACTGTTGGTCAGTGGCTACGTCGTTATTCTAAAGGTAACTGATTCAATTCTTGCTGAATGCGAAAAGGAATAAACTCTATTTCGCAGAGTGAGCTTTACGCCTCAATAAATAGCCTCTTATTTTATATATATATATATATAGAGTTTTGCTATGGTGAGTTGCAACTCACCAAAGGGTTGGTGAGTCGCGCTCAAAACTCCTAAATCTAGTTCAAAATGACCGATCCAAACCGTCCAATATGATCTCTCTATTGAAATCTCCATGCAGACCAAATTTTATATTTTTTTGAAATTTTTAAGTAATTTTTCGGATTTTTAAAAATTGCTGTTTTTGAACGGTTCAGAACTAATTAGATTAACGATTTTCTAAAATTTAAAAAAATACTTAAAAATTTCGAAAAAATATAAAATTTGGTCTGCATGGAGATTTCAATAAGGAGATCTGGTTCAAAATGACTGATCCAAACCGTTCAATACGATCTCCCTATTGAAATCTCTATGAAGACCAAATTTTACATTTTTTCGAAATTCTTAAGTATTTTTTTCGGATTTTTAAAAACTGCTATTCTTGAATGGTTCAGAACTAATTAGATTAACGATTTTCTAAAATTTAAAAAAAATACTTAAAAATTTCGAAAAAATGTAAAATTTGGTCTGCCTGGAGATTTCAATAGGAAGATCGTATTGGACGGTTTGAATCGGTTATTTTGGACAAGATCTATGAGTTTGGAGCGCGACTCACAGACCCTCTGGTGAGTCGCGACTCACCATAGCAAAACTCTATATATATATATATATATATATATATATATATATATATATATCCAACTAGAAGTAGGTCTACATGAGCACTAACAAGTAACAACCTTTCCATACGATTCCTTAATTAAAGTATATCCCAGCGAATTAGCATTAATTAAGCTGAAAGACTAAAACGATAAGCTTTTATTAAAAATATATATAAGAGATACGCTAAAATCAGCCACGACTAATGAATGAGACCGTCAGCTACGATCAAATTTTAATTTTCGAGATTTTAACTGTCGATCCAAACCGTTCAATGTGTGCTCCATATTGAAATCTCGTTGGAGACAAAATTTTATATTTTTCTCAAATTTTTTAGTATTTGTTTGGTATTTTACAAAATTTCTAATCTAAACAATTCTGGACCCTTCAATAACTATGATTTTTAAAAATCTAAAAAAAATAGTAAATAAAATCAGTAAAATGTAAAATTTGGTCTCCAATGAGATTTCAATATGAAGAACACATTGAACGGTTCAGATTAGTCATTAGAACCTCAAAAGTTGAGATATAATCGCAGCTGACGGGTCCATCCGTCAGTCGTGGCTGATTTTAGCCTATCTCTATATATAATATTCTTGATCCCAGATAATTATAATTACATAATGCTATTTCTCCCATGCTATTTTTTCTAGAATACTGACCGGTCAAACTTATAAGCTGACACTAGATTTTTTTTTTTGGCAGAAGAAATATATACAGATCAAAAGAAAATAAAAAATTAAAGAGAACATAAAATCGGCAACAAAGGAAAGTAATTATTCATGCTTGTACAATTAATACTGAACAATTATCTTTATCTACTCCACTAATGTATCGATTGAAGTTAGACAATTATCGCATATATAGTCGGTACAATTCTAAAACTAGAAAATCAATGGTATTTTTAGATGTTTGATAAACTTAGAACAAGGCGCAAGTTATATAACCCATTAATCCTCACATTTTCTTGACCTAAATAAATTGAAAATTCAGAAAAGCACCTTGTTATATATTATCTGTTGATATTTATAGAATGATTTGGGTGATTTAGATTTATGTCACTGTAAAA
This sequence comes from Rhynchospora breviuscula, assembly GCA_027562975.1. NCBI lineage: Eukaryota > Viridiplantae > Streptophyta > Magnoliopsida > Poales > Cyperaceae > Rhynchospora > Rhynchospora breviuscula. The sequence continues at coordinate 25,457,035 of CM050402.1, forward strand.
ATAAAAAATTAGAAAAATATCATCGCTAAATGACTAATTAATTTTATGCCATCACTAAATGACAAAATTTGATTTATGCTACTGGTTAATTAATTTGACTATTAAGCCCTTTTAAATATGCCATTATAAAATAATAATATTAGAAATATACCACTGTAAAACACTTAACTAGAAAAATTTTAAAATTAAAATTTCAAATTTTTAAATATGAAACTTTGATATTTTATAATTTGAAAATTAAAAAGTTTAAATTTAAAATTTGGCAACTGGACATCTAAAATTTGAAATTTTCAAATTTATTATACTTCAATAAGTTTTTTTTGTCATTTGTTAATGAATCTAATGAGGGTATTTTGGACATCTTTTTAAAAAATAGAGTAGCATTTCTCTAATTTAAGTGACATATCTCTAATTTTGATAGAAAGTAATAGCATACAACTAATTTTAAATATTTATAATGGCATAAAACTAATTATCAATTTAACAGTGGCATATCTCTAATTATCAATTTTTCAAAATGTCATGTATCTAAGTATTCTAAATTGCGGAGGAGAATGATATTCTAAAATTAGCATGTGTGAGAATAACGTTGAAGGGAATTAATATTATTCCAAATTTACTGTGAACATCTTCTTTTAACATTTTTGTTTATTTGTACCTACTACTTATAAAAACACCAATTCAAGGACTAAAACAATTAGACAAATGGTGTAAACAATAGTTTACTATATGCATTCTTAACCAATGATCGTTTAAATCAATGGCTAGATGTTGTTGACAAATATAAGTTAAATATACTCTTCATGTAACACCCTAAATTTTTTTACAGTTATTTAGAATCAAAATTATTTATTATATGTAAAAGTCTCGAATTTCAGTAATAAATTTAAATCTTATTTTTTTAATATTATTGTATTTCGTTAAAAAGAAAATTTGGAAGTTCTCATATATTTATTCCTAGTATATTTTTCTATATCATTGCCGTATTTAATAGGTTTCCATTGAATCTTTGTACATAACCGTCGCCCCTTTTTTTTATATGCCTTCATTATTTCTATTTTTTTCATTATAATATTATTAATTAACCATATCGCTCCACCAATTAAATTCCCTTTTGTTTGTCTTTGTTCCTTTGTGAGTTATGAAATTTCATAACCGTGTGCATCTCCATTTTTTAAGCAATTTATTTAAATTCTTAGCGCATTTCTTTAATTGGCCGAATAAAATTAATGCAAATGATCATTGCATATTCTTGTCTTTTTGTCCTTTATGTTGTCCCGATTATTATTTTCCATGTATCATTTGTTTCCATATACTTCTTTGGTTAAGAAGGAATATTACTAGGCCTCCGTTATTTCTCCTTGAATTTTCATTACTTTCTAATCCGAATAAATCCTTCTTTTATTTATTCAGTTTCTCTAATTTTGTACCCACGTTTTCCATTTCCTCTCTTTAAACCGCCACATGCTCTCTTTTTCAAAATCCATCGAGTTATATGCTTAACATCTTACCCTACCCTGTTATCCGATCTATACATCTAATTGCTCCATGCTATCGGTTTGCAAGTGAAAGAAGAAAATGAATCATTTAATCACCCGATTGAAATATCGATTCTCCATTTGACTTGACTTCGATTTCCGTGTCAGAATTATTGTTTCATTTTTCTAACTCGCTCGTCAGGTAACTGAACTTCTCTATAATTTAATTTTCGCATTGATTGATTTAAAAGCCGTTTGTTTATTTGAATGAATTGGTATATGAGAATTCTGACTGCTGTATTTTATGAGTCAACGGGTCTCTGATATGATCTGATTTGAAATGGAAAAGTGATATTGAATGTGAAGCGGAATCGCCTAGAGAGAGATTCGCGCTAATGTGAAAGTGAGATGAGAAGCTGATTTGAGAAAACCTAGACCCGTTGATCTTGTGAAATACATTTAATTTATTGTTATTGATGTGTGGATTAATCTGATCGTTTGATATTTTGGTTATATAAATTGGTTATAGAGAAGCTGTGTCGTTAAATAACTGGTTACTCGGCTTTGAAGCTGACTCCGTTTTGCTTTTGTTACTTGTGACGTAGGTTGACGGGCCGTTGGATGGATGATCAGATACTTTCTCACCTCACGCCTCATATTTCAGATACGGGGCGTGACATCTCTTCAAATAGAAAAGAATTGTGTCGTTGGATTGGTTGTGCACTCATCAAAATCGAAAAAAATTTATCGCTAGATTGGTTGTTCATTGTGTTTGAAAAAAAAAACACAACACATATGAAAAAAATTCTTGAAATAATAATTATTTTTTTTATTTTGGAAACAGAGCACACATGTAAAATTTTCTCATCTGTAATTTTTGAAATAATTTCATTTATTAAAATATTAAATATTTTTATTAAATTATTTTTTTATTGAGATGTCAATTTTATTTTTGTTAAAGTATAAATATTTTTTCCAAAATTTCGGGAGTACGTTTGCTAGTTTGACAAAAAAAAGATATAATAATATAATAAAGCTTCGATAAGTGTCATAGTTGTGAAGGAAACCTCTAAAATTAAAATTAAAATTTTGCTGCGGTATAACTATGTATACCAAATAATGTCGTTAGGTAAAACCATTACTATTTACAAAATCGTTACAGAATAGCCTTCTTATTAAAAAATATGTACAACTTCCGTCAATTTCTACATGGTCAACCCCCCCCCCCCCCCTCCCATGGCAAATCCAGTTATATATCGAGTCAGTTTTTACCCTACAACTCAACTAGATAGTCTCTATCTAGTATATCGAAAAAAAATTATTAGCTGAGGATTCCATTGAACTTCTTCCACATCATGATATGGGGAACTTAATTTGCGGTACGTAGGATGCAATTGACAGTGACAAGGGTACCAGACCACAATTCAAAGTTTACATCATTCTTTTTAGTCCTTTTTTAAATTCTAAAACATAATGTTAATTTAGCATGGTGTTCTATGGGCACATTTTGGATTGAATAATGCTTGCCGATATATATTAGTCCTTGCCCAATATGAGGCTCTTGGCTGGTACAATCATGCGGCAAAGCTGGAGTACTATAAACCATTGGGAACATCTAACCCCAAATTAGAATAAATAATCTCTAATGGAAGAGAGAGGAGATGGTACACAAACCGAACTACTTTGTATATATTATAACTACCTCAAAAGACAAGAGTCAACAACATTAAATAATATTATATAAAGAATAATAGGACAGGAATTAACAGAACTTGTCCTTAGCAATGCCTTTATTTATTTTAAACAAAGTCTGGTCATCCATTGAAGTACAAAAGTTAAATTGGAATGAAACAATTTGCTTTGAAGCGCCAACTTTATTTGCAGCATGCATGCATTTTGATGACTCCACATATCCACATCATCATATAATCCCACGAGGCGAATATTGCTAGTAGTAAATAACCAATTCGAAAGCTATCATATCAAAAGAACATATTTTTATAGCATATAATGATAATGATAATGTTCAAAATATCCCTTTCTGATCATTTTTTTTTAAAAGTAGTTGTTAACATGAACTATAGCACCTAAAGTGGTTGAATGGTGAAGAAAATTCTCTGTAGCCGGCTAACTTAGCAATATTTTCTCTTGATAAAAAATACAAAACAGTGTAGAAAATAAAGTGTAATTTTTTTACTTTTAAAAATTTCAACAAATTAAAAACCAAACTCCATTATATTCCTTTTTCCAAAAATATAAAAATATCCCTAATAGTATTGAAAATACTTGAAAAGACTAGCTAATTAAGTGCGGTACCTATTTCATGACTCCTCTCTCCATTTATATTGCTATTAATTTTTCATATCTTTCAAAAAAATTTCATGCAACACAATTAATTTTGCGCAGTTTACACAAGTATGTTAATTAAATAAATCTTGTACAAGAAAATAAATTATTTGGTTAATAAATGCCACATAATGTTCTAGCACGCATATGAAATTCGACTAGAGAAATGCTTTATAACATAATTTTCTCATATAAATTTGAACACGAGAAGTTTAAGTTGGATTGGTTTGCTTTATTTTGATATATTTTGTAGGTTTGTTTGAACAAGTCTGTTACTATTTTGATGTATTGGGCTCTAATCCTAGGTTTCATATCTTAATTTCCTGCATAACTTGTTTCACATCAAGAACCATCTCTTGGTCTAATGACAAAGAGCAATGCACCTTTAGTGAAAGGTCGCAGGTTCGAAACCCGACTCGGGGTCTTTCATAGACATTTAATTAAAAATAAGTTGGATGGCTTGACCTACAATTTATCTTTAAAAAAAAAAAAACTTGTTTCAGATCCTTTAGTGATTCGGTCTATATTATTATTTGTTGCTATCGCTCGTTCAATGAAGCAAGTATTCCTTTTGAAATTTTTAGTAAAAAAAATATATATATATCGATGAGTCCACATCCTCAACAAAATATTACTATAATGTGTTGTACATTATCAGTCTCATACTATTCATGCAGCTTTAATCACGAAGGGATTACAGTAACAAGGTGTCAAAGGTATAAGAAGGGATCATGCCAACAAGATATATACAGTGTTTTGAAAACCGGACCGGACCGGCCGGTTGAACCGGTTCAACCGCGAACTGGACCCCTGTCGGTTTCCGGTCTAATCATAAAAACATCCGGTTCGATCATGATTACACCGGAAAACCGATCGACCTAGTGGCCTTACCAGTTCGGTGGCCGGTCCGATTTTCAAAACATTGGGTACAGGAAGGGGAATAAAATAGGGGTGGCAAAAAAGCTCGTGGCTCGTGGCTCGCTCGTGGCTCGTGGCTCGCTCGAGAAAAATTCGAGTCAATTCGACATTGGCTCGATTTATTTGGGCTCGAAGCAAATTCGACTCGCTCGAAATTAACTCGAAATTGGCTCGAAATATAATTTTGTTAACTAATTTATATATATTAGTACATAATTTGATATATATTATATTTATTTATTACATATAAATGCTATTTTTATTTAAAATATTATTACAAAATGAATAAAATATTAGTTCATAAATAAAAATAATATTAAAATTGTTAAATATTTATTAATTTGTATCTTGCTTGAAAATATATATAAAAAGTACTATAATTTAGCTCGATGAGCTCGTTAAGAAACTCGATACAAACTCGATTCGATTCTACAAAACTCGAATTAGTTTCAAATCAAGCTTGAGCTAAGGTTAGCTCGCTCGAGCTCAACTCGTTGCCAGCCCTAGAATAAAACATTGGACAACTACAGGAGATACATAAGGGCGCTGAACATGAAACTATTGGCAGCGGACCATGGGCCATAATCAATTAGTTACCCATAGATCGATGTGATCATTTCTTTAAAATCTTCTCTTATTTAATTACGCTTCCTTTCGTAATTTGTACCACTGTCTAATTAAATTTTGTGAACAAGAATTAACGTACGGTATATTTTGCAAGACAACATCAACACTATCATATTAGCCCACTTAAATCTAGGTACAAAGAGGTAGATTTCATGATGGAACTACTAGCTAGCTAGTGTGTAAGCACAGGCTTATGAACCGATAATTATCTTAACCTAAATGAGCTTTTTTGTTCTCTTTCACAGTAGAATAAAAAAATTTCCACGCACTTCAACCCGATTGGCCATTAATTAAAAACATCAATGAGGCATAAAATCAATAATTAAATAGCATTATCATCTTGCCAACTAACTAAGTGATTAAAAGCATATCACACCACTTACATCCTGTTAGATGATAAATTATAAGCTTTCCTTTACGTACATAACTCTCCCTTCATTATAGGTACATTGTTTCCCCGCCTAAAAAATAATCTCCTTATCATGCCGCTTATGTATCTTTTTTCTTAATTAGAATTTTTTAAAATAAAATAGGGTCAAGTCCTCCAATATATTGAAATTAAAGAATCCACAAAAAAGTTTCCAACCTGAGTTTCAAACATGCGACCTTATTTACTCAAAGTAGGTTGTCCTTTTCCACTATAACAAGAGATGGCTATTTTCTTAAATTAGGTATTTATAAAATATAATATTTATTTATAAGATATGTAATTTATAAGAAATTCTTAAAAGTTATCATATATAGTAATTAAATTTCCCAATATGAATTCTAGCATTTGTCTACATTATTTTATTTCTGGTAAATTATTGTGATAAAAAAGGCAGTTGATGCATATAAAATAAAGTATTGAGTACATACTGTTGTATGAGAGACTAGAGAAGGTCTTAGCAAGATTGTAATAGTGGCGTCTAATGTTGTATATATATAACATAGTGTTTATTTGTGCTAATTAACAATGTTTTTGAACATACGATTTAATGTAGGCAGAGTGACTGCAGACTGATGATGGTGCGTCTCACTGTGCGAACACAAATTCTCATTTCGCTGAAGGAGATTTCGGAGATGTCTGTAAACTGTGAGCGTATAATTAATGCCTATCAGCTTGTGACTTAAAAAAAAAATATTTACATATATCTATTTTTTTCTTGGATATGTTTTTAAAGTCGCCAAATCATCATTTCTTCCGTGCGCTCCCATATTATGTTTTTAGTTATGTCCTTGTTCAAATTATTCATGTGGTATCAGCTGTACCTTTTTGGTAATATATAACTTTTGACTACGGCAATTTTCAGCGGTGATTCCAACAATAATTTAATTATGATCAAACCTCAAATAATCAACAGGTTCTCACAAGAACCATCAAAAAGGGGTCAAAATATTTCAAGGAATAACCTGAGCCAGCCATTGTGAGTGGTTTGTATCATTTTACAAGTGTATAATGTGTTTGGTGGAGAGATATCTCATCAGCACTTGAGCATAAAGTCACGCATATAGCTAAGATGGGTTAACGGAAGGTAACCATGTTAGATATTATCCTATAAATGGCTGTACCCGTGTAACAAAGTGAAGTATGATTTAATATAAGTGCGGTAAGGCGTGCTTATTCCAATTCTTCTTCTTTTTTGTTTTTTGTATTTCTATTAGGAAAGGTGAAATCTGTGAAAAAGAAAAGAATAAAATCAAGCTTTCATGTTCTATATTATACCTAGATTGGTTTCTTCGGGAGCTTCTTTGGGCAACCGATTTTATGCTTGGAGCAACATTAAAAAATATAGCTTGGACAAATTTGCCCTCAATGTCAATGAACTTTCCTAATAATTTTTCTATAATAATACATTCAAACACTAACCGCTAAAACCAATTGATTCTTTTTATGTTATGCTAAAACTCAATTATTCTTCAGTAGAAATTTGCGCGCTAAATTTTTATTTAGCAACTTAATGGAAGGAAAGGCTTTTTAACACTAAAATAATTAATTGAAAAAATCTCTCAATATAAATTCATTACTATAATGTTTAATCATAGAACAAAACTAGCTATCAAAATCATTTTTATGGTCTCTAACGCTTAAATATGTTATGCTCAATCATGCCTTTTCACATAAAACAACACAATTTATCAAGAGAATATGAAAAGAATCCGGAAGTCCGGAGGGGTAAATTAGTCAATTAAAAATATATTGATGTTGCTCCAGATGGAAAATATGTTGCCAAAGCACCTCCCAGTTTCTTCCATAGGCGATACAGGATTATATTCCTACTGCAAGACTGACTATAGTATTCTGTAAACTAATTTGCAAGTAAAATATTCCTAAATTAGGACTTTAATGATGAGCACAACGATAGATGAGCACTAACAATAGTAAAAGGTGCATGGTTAATCAAAATCTTGCATTTTGAAACAGGGGCAGAGGTAGCTAGATAGGATTTTGAAATGAGAAATGATAACTGTCATTTACAGTTTTGCCATTGCTTACTATCGCGTGAACAAAATAAACATATAAAATAGATAAGATGAACATATAGATGATCAAAGTGAACACATAAGAAAAATAAATTGTGTCATCTTTTATTCAGATTTTTATATACATATTCAACTTATTTTTATTGAACTTATTTGTTTGTATATATATGTTCACTTTGATCATTTATATTTTCATCTTGCATATTTATGTATTCACTTTGTTCAAGCGATGGCAAAATTACAGATGAAAGTAATCAATTTCCTTTTGAAATTGAGGGTCCGAGAATTTTGTTATGAACTTTTATACATTTAGAGACATCCAATATAATAAACTAATTATGAGGATTGTTAAAATACAACGCATTGCGATGCATACGTACACTGTCTATTTTCCAATTTCGTGCATCAAACGATCTATCTGAACCATGTTTAATATTTTGTTTAAGGGGTAGAGCCAGTGTGGGGCCATAGTGGGCTTGGCCTCCCCTACATTTTGAATTTTACTAATATTTACAAGACAAATTAAGTAAAAATATGAACACATATGAAGAAAGAACATATATTTTTCCCCTTCAAATTGTTTTTCTTGCTTCACCCCTGTTTGTTCACATTAGAATCACCAAAACCTTATATTTTTAAAATATTTTACTATTCATTCGATGTTTTAGAAAATTCTTGATCTAATTAGTTACTGAGCTTCCAATAACGATAATTTTTTTAAAATATATCAAAAAAGTAAAAAATTTTAAACAATAAAAATTTTAATTTCCAACATGATTTCAACATAGAGATCATATTGAGCCATTCGGATTGGTCATTTCATCCATGAAATTCAAGAACAAATTGTTGTACAGGATGCATCTATATATACAACGTATTGTATTTTAACAACACTCGTTAATTATTGTACTCCAAAAATGCTTTATCCCCCTGTGCCTCCAAAATGGCATAATTTTCATATATATTTCTTTGAATTTAAAATTTTTTTTATAATTTTCCCCCTAATTAAATGTCAAATAACTTAATTTTTAAAAAATGGCTCCACAAGTTTTCATTTATTTGTTCTATCTTCAAAATTTGATCACCCATGTGGTAAATTTCTGGCTCCGCCTCAACATAGATTTCGAATTCCATTCAGAGAGTGGACTTGAGACATTCCGATGAACTGATTACATGAGATTAATTAATTGGCGGACCACATGGATAGAAAGAAGATTTTATGTGCTTTTGAGTCTTAAAAAGCTGACCTTATCGGAGCCGTAGCATCATTAGTACCATCCATTGCTGCAAGCATTAATGTCTAATCTTAGTAATATCATTAGTGCCGTAGCCACACTAGTTGAATTATTGTTATTGTCGAGTTACATATTGCACTTTTCTACTGAACGGGAAAGGCTTGAAAGTATGATGATTTCGATGGTAAAAGAATCTGAAGTCTTAATTAGTTATTATCTAATAATACACACTGAATATATATATAAGCTAATGTGTTAACTAATCAGGGCTGATAAGGATCATTCCCTAGATTCATCATCCCCATCATCCTCCAGCAGTTAGATTAATTGCATTTCGAAAAAGAAAAGAGGGGATGAGGATGATGGGCCGAAAAAGGAAAGAGGGGATGAGGATGATGGGAATGATTCTCCTGGTAGTTATTAATGCGTTATTAGCCTCTCATCCCATCATCCACTGGCGCTCCATTCCATCCATCCTCTCTGTTTCGCTTCTTCTCCCTTCCCCTGGCACACGTTTTTTTTTCTGATAATTGTTCCAACTGTGAATTCTAACTGTTCTAATTAAATAAATAACTGTTTTAACTGTGAATTTAAACAGAACAGTTATTATAACTATTCTAGTTATTATAAGTAAATGTTCTAGTTAAAAAAATAACTGTTCTAACTGTGAATTCTAACTGTTCTAGTTAAATAAATAACTGTTCTAACAGTGAATACTAACTGTTCTAGTTAATACATATAACTGTTTCAGTTAATATAGCAACTATTCCAGCACAATTTTTTTCAGAACAATTAGAACAGTTAGTAACATTAACTAGAACAGTTAGCTTTTTTTAAAGAACAGTTAGTAATATTAACTAGAACAGTAATTAGAACAATTATTATTTAATTAGAACAGTTAGTGTTTTAACTAGAAAAGTTAGTATTCACAGTTAGAACAGTAGCTTATTTGACTAGAACAATTACTTATTTAACTAGAACAGTTAGTATTCATAAAAAAAAATGTGCCAGTGGAAGGGGAGAAGGAGCGAAATAAAGAGGGTGCTGGATTTTAATTATCAGGGGATGAGAGACGCTGGATTTAATTGCATTAATGAGGCAATTAATGGGGTGCGGTTGGGGATGAGGGATGAGACAGTTATTAACACGTTTTTAAAGAAATTAGAATTAAACGGAAATAAATTAAATGCTTGGAGATGGATTATCTGTGGGGATGATAAGGATGATAGAATCTTAGGAATGATCCTAAGCAATAGCTAATATTTCTTTGAATCACATGTATTCTTTTTTGTCTTTTAGTAGAAGGGTACGTAGAGCTGATCGTATCAATAAAATTGAAACTTGTCATGGAATTTCAAATATACAAGGGTCGTTATTCTCAATCTGTATCTTCCTTTGCCTCTTTTGTTATTAAAAAAGGATTAATTAGATTTATGTCATCCTTAAAAATAGATAATTGGGAATATACCATTGTTAAATTGCTAATTAGATTTATGCCAATATCAGATTGTTTAAATTAGATATATGTCATTATCTTATTTCATAAAAGATTAAATTCTTAAAATGTCATCCTCAAATCTCTCATTATTTCTAAAAATCCCCAAACTGCCCTTATTAAAGATTCTGATATTTGGAATCGCTTGAAATTTCGTTGTCTCCTCTCTAACAAGATTTTTGTATTTTACTTGTTTAGACTAATAAAATAGTTTGACAATACGAACAACCAAATCAAGTTTCTTACTTTTCGGCGGAAGCACTTAAACTGGCCTATATTTTACCTTCGTATTTCGACAAAGCTACTTGATATTTCAAAGGAAAATGAATTTTGCAAAAAATTAATTTGATTTATTTTTAGCGACAAACAAAGGTATTAATTGTTCTTCCTTTGATTTTCAGATTTTTGTTATGAAAGGGAGCCTTAATCACGTCCCCTGCTGTCATGACTCATGAGGGAGTTAGATATACATCGGAGTTAGACAAATTAATTTTTGTCTTTTTATTGCTTTTTATGGTGCATGTATAAATAGATATATATGAGAGTTTGGCAAGGTCTATAGCGATATGATAGTTTTTTTATATATTTTACAGTGACATTAAACACATTTTTATTAATTTGTAGTGGCATAAAACTAATTTGTCATTTAGTGATGGTATTTTTCTAATTTTTAATTTTTATAGTGGCATATTTAAAAGAATAAAATTGTCATATCAATAGACCGATAGCATAAAACTAATTTTTACTATTTTGTAGTGGCTTAAAAATAATTTGTTATTTAGTGATGATATTTTACTAATTTTAATTTTTTTTACAATGACATAAATCTAATTAACCCTTAAAAAAATTGCATGGATGTAAAAATTTCCAGGAAGTAGAACCTAATGAAGACGATGTTGTTCTGGATAAGATACCCAATTCCATACATGCATATTGCTTTCTCATCTCTATCCAAAGTTAGCACGAATTGATGTGTGATGAGCCTACTATTGGGGAATTGATCCGCACACCCCCAAATTTGATTCGGTCACCCCGAAATTTTTAACTTTGACCAAAATATCCTTAGCACTGAAATTCGACTCCTTTTTTCCTTGAACTCGTTCACTATCCAAATTCACTTCCCACTTGCCAACTCATATACATATATATGAAAAGTTTAATTTTGGCTCTTTTCATTTGCTGGAGGTAAACAAAAAAAGAATGGGAGATGACAGATTATGAGAAGTTGACCGAGAAAATAATAGATTAATTGGTAAAAAAATACAGCAAAAAGGAAATTGAACGGGAGAGAGTCATGAGTGTCCTGCACAAATATTCATGAGGGTAATTCGGTCAAAATAAAAATTTGGAAGTGACTGCATCAGATTTAGGGGTGTTCGGATCAATTTCCTATTACTGTTGCATAACATAAAAGATGAAGCGCGTATAAGGAATAATAGCTTTTGTTAAAAACCAATCATCAGCTGGCAGCCAAGTTATTGGCAAAAAAAGGTAGAATCGTATGTATAGTGTAGATTTTACCTTTTCCTCTTGTAGTAATTTCATTTACCATGATCATCTATAAGATTTGAAAATGTAGGTTTTATTAGACTTTTTATTATGCTATTTATTGAAATTAACAGTTTTTTATATATCACCAAATGAAAATAAAATTTGATGAAAATATATCTATCTAGCAACATACTTATATTTTTTTTTAAAAAAATTCTAACTTGTTTGAATTGATTCTATATCCAAATTGTTTAAATAAGTCATTCCCCAAGTGACCTTTTCTTAATAATTTAGTATCATGTGGTTAGAATTTTTAGCTAAACGTTTTGCTTTTTTGATATGAATCTAACTACCTAGAGAATAAATAGAGCTTAATAAGCTACTCCGCCAACGAAACTGAAGCATGTGAAAAGCATAGGCCTTTATTCTGGTGCATGAAGAAAATGTTCATGGTCAAACCTTATTCTCTCATTTTTCACCCACCAAAAAGTCGATCGGTTGTATGCATGAAATGCATCCAACTAAGTTATATTGCATTGGAGAAATGTCATATCATGGATACATGATAGGATGATGGAACATACCCAATTTAGTAGATTTGACTGACCACCCAAGTGATTGATCCCATTAATGGAATTCATCCGAAGATGTGTTCATTTCGTAATAGACTGCCTACGGGCATTTTTCTCAAAAAAAGAAAAAAAGAAAAAAAGAAAAAACAGAGGCATTTTCTTAAATATCGAGATCTTCCTGTACCATTATTCTTTCCCACCAAAGTAAGCAGCTCTTATTGACCATGGCGCGTTTAGTTGCATCAATAATAAAAAAAAAAAGGGGGGAGGGATGAGGGAATAAGGAGGCTATTTTTTTTATACCTCCTCTTCCTATGAAGAGGAGATAAGACTTACACACATACTTATTTCTTCTTTGATTGTGTCTCTAATTTCTTATTCTTGGTGCAACTAAACACATTCTATCTCCTCAGGGGATATTTGTTTGGGGTGTGTTTGGATGCACAAGAATAAGGATTTGGATAAAAATAAGCCACTACACCAGAAAATATTTTTAGCACCGCCACAATAAGACCGGTTTTTAATAATTCCGGTTCTAAATATATTCAGTGGCAATTTCGATATTGTCTGAATTTTTTTTAAGACCGGTTTTTTAAAAAAACCGGTCCTATTGAGTTCTCAAAAATAATCCGAAATTGCTGTTTTTTTTTAAGACCGGTTTTTATAAAAAACCGGTCTTAAAAGGTTTGTTTTTAAGACCGGTTTTTTATAAACAACCGGTCCTAAAGAGATCAAAAATAAATCGAAAAATCAGTTTTTATTAAGACCGGCTTTTTATTAAAAACCGGTCTTAAAAACAAAATTTTTATGACCGGTTTTTTATAAAAACCGGTCTAAAAAAAAACAGCAATTTTTCTTTTTTCGGTTGACTTTTTAAGACCGGTTTTTTATAAAAAACCGGTCATAAAAATTAGCAGATTTTTCTCTTATCTTCATCCCTCATTGATTGTTCTGTCAACACATTCAATTCATGGCCGTTTCTTTTCTCTAAAAACCGAGTCTTATTCTCTCTCTAAAACCAAACAAAAAAAATAGCTAAAAATCTTGAAAAATTTTGAAAAATTGAAAAATCAAGAGAGAAGGCAAAGGAGATCAACCACAAGCTAAACAAATTTATTTTTGAGGTATATTCTTTAATTATTCAGTATTTTATTTATTATTTATTAATTATGCAATTTTTTGTTTTTTTAATTGATTTTTTTCATTTTGATTTGATAAAATAGAAAGAGGAAGAGGAAGAGGAAGAGAAGATTATTCTATTGAAGAGGAAGAAAAAGAGAAGACAATTTCGGTAATTTTCTATTTTAACCCTCAATGATTTCAATTCGTTAATTTACTAATTTGTATGTGCATATATATATCATTTGGCATTTGCATATATTAGTTGTATTGTCATATAGGACCAAATTGCCGGAATTTGAACTATTTTAGGTCGTGCCCGTCCGAAATTAATCCATTAGGGATTAATCTCGGATAGTACTCCCGGTCGGAAGTACTGCTTTTTGGATATTCTTGTCTCATTTAGGACAGCGAGTTGTACGTTAGATGCAATTTGTTGTCTGAGAAAAATTCGACGGCATTTCTCTTTATGTTTCCCACGGATACGTACACACGAGCAATCGTGTGTTGGCGTATTCAGGGAACATAAGGGGAAATGCTGCCGAATTTTTTTCAGACAACAAATTGCATCTAACGTACGCTCGCTAATGAGACAAGAGTATCCAAAGAGTGGGCTAGGATGGTAACCGGTCCAAAAACCTAATGTAATGCATCGAACCTATAAATTTCATACCCTGACTTTTGGATATACATTTCTATCTATACAGATGGATCAGAGGGAGGAGTACATGTATGAATATTCGAGGATATCAGGTGAATTTGTTGGAGTTGTTGAAGAGTTCTTAAAATGTGCAGAAGAAAATAGAAAGTTGACTGGAAAGCCCAGAATTCTATGTCCTTGTAAACGTTGTGTTAACTTACAGAGACATGATAGTATAAAGATTAGATCACATTTGATTGAGCGTGGATGGATGACAACACCTAAATACATCCGGTGGGTTTTGCATGGAGAAAGGTTGGAAGATCATTTAAATATTGTGACTAGCAATATTAATAGATCTGATTCAGAAAATAGTGTACAAAATGATTGGGGGGCTGATGTAAGGGATGAGGTATTTGTGGATGAAAATGTAAGTGAAGAACAATATTGTGAAAATGATAATAGAGAAAATGATTTAGATGAAATGATGAACGAAATACCAGATGGTTTTATTGATGGAGTTCCTGATATTTTTAAAAAATTGGATGAAAACTCTCATATACCGTTATATCCCGGTTGTAATGAGGATAAATTCTCAAAAATTAAAACTGTTTTTAAACTTTATAACCTGAAAGTCAAGAATAATTGGAGTGATAAAAGTTTCACATCTTTACTCGGTCTTTTACGAGAAATGCTTCCAGCAGAAAATACATTGCCGGATACATGTTATAAGGCAAAAAAATTACTATGTCCTCTAAATATGGCAGTAGTGAAGATTTCAGCATGTCCGAATGATTGCATACTGTTTCGGAATGAGTACGAAAATCTTAATAAATGTCCAATGTGTAATGCATCACGGTACAAACTAAGGGACGATGATTTGGAAGATGATGAAGATAGTTGTAAAAATAGACCAGCTGCGAAAATATTGTGGTATCTGCCGATAATACCAAGGTTCGAGCGTCTCTTCAATAATTCAAAAGATGCTCAACTACTGAGGTGGCACGCAGAAGGAAGAAAGAGAGATAAAATGATCAGACATCCTGCGGACTCGCCCCAGTGGATGAACATAGACAGTAATTTCAAGGATTTCGGTAGTGAATCTAGAAATTTGAGATTGGGACTATGCACAGATGGGATGAATCCTTACGGTCTCATGAGCAGCAATCGCAGCGTATGGCCAGTTTTATTGGTTATTTACAACCTTCCTTTCTGGTTGTGCATGAAAAGAAGATATCTGATGATGCCATTGCTCATTTCCGGTCTAAAACAACCAGGAAATGATATAGATGTGTACTTGGCCCCGTTAATAGAAGACCTTGATAAGTTGTGGAAGGACGGGGTGGAGATATTCGATGCTTATTCCAAAAGTTATTTCACCTTACGTGCGATGATATTTTGCACGATTAATGATTTTCCCGCATACGGGAACTTGTCAGGTTATAGGAACAAATGAGATAAGGCATGTCCTATTTGCGAGGAGGAAACACATTCTGTAAAGTTATCTAATTGTAGGAAGAATGTCTAATTGGGACATCGTAGATTCCTTAACCGTCATCACCCCTACCGTCGGATGGATTATAAAACGAAATTTGATGGGAACACCGAAATCCGACGGGCACCAATACCAAGAAGCGGAAGACAGGTATATGAGGAGGTGAAGGATTTTAAAATCAAATTAGGCAAACCATTGGCAAAGAAAATTCCGGATGGCAATTGGAAGAAGAAGTCTATATTTTGGAACCTTGAATACTGGACGTATTTAGATGTTAGGCATTGTCTGGATACGATGCACATCATTAAGAACATCTGTGAATCTTTGATTGCTTTGATTTTAAATGCTCAAGGGAAAGTAGACAATGCTAATGTGAGGAAAGATATGGTCGAAATGGGAATACGACTGGACCTAGCCGCAAAGCCAGATACTAGTAAGAAACGGGATTGGTTACCCGATGCAGTTTACACTTTGACAAGAAAAGAGAAACTCAGTTTGTTGGAGTGCTTGAAGTCAATCAAGGTTCCGACCGGTTATGCCTCAAATATCTCAAGGAAGGTATCAATCAAGGATATGAAATTGATTGGAATGAAATCGCACGATTATCACGTGCTGTTGACCCAGTTGCTTCCGATTGCAATTCGAAGATGTTTTAAGGAAAAAGTTCGGAACTCCATCACTAAGTTGTGTTTTTTCTTTAATGAAATTTGCTCCAAAGTGATTGATCCTGAAAAACTGACTAATTTAGAAACTGATGCTTATCAGACCATATGCGAGCTGGAGATGCACTTTCCCCCATCATTCTTTGTTATAATGGTACATTTGACCATTCATTTAGTCAGGGAGATCAAGTGGTGCGGTCCGATATTTTTACGGTACATGTACCATTTTGAAAGAGCAATGGGACAATTGAAAAGGTTAGTCCGAAGTAGATCTCGACCCGAAGGAAGCATAGTCGAAGGATATGTGGCCGAAGAGGTTATTGATTTCTATACTGATTATGTAGATGGACTAAAACCTATTGGCCTGCCCAAGAATCGGCACGAAGGTAGACTTCTTGGGAAAGGTATAATTGGTTTGAAAATAATTACAGTGGACCTTGAAAAGAGAGAAAAAGCACATCTTAAAATTTTGCAACAAGTCGCTGTTGTGGCTCCTTACGTGGATCAACATATAGCAGAGTTGCGAGAGCAAAATCCTCAGAAAGGTGAAAATTGGATCACTAATGAGCACAACAAACTGTTTGTAAATTGGTTCAGAAAAAAAGTACAATTATCTCCGTCCGACAATGAAACTGTGAAATATCTTGCGAATGGTCCCAATGCAAATGTGTACACCTATCAAGGGTACGACTTGAATGGATTCACCTGGTATACTAAAAAACAAGATGGAAAAAGCACAGTACAAAATAGCGGAGTCACAATAGAAGCCATATCAAGTGATGGCAAGTCATCAGAGCCGTATTATGGGTGGATCGAAGAAATCTGGGAACTTGATGTTAGAAAGTCTAAGTTTTCAAATTTTTGTGCTAATTA
The DNA here is from genome assembly GCA_027562975.1 of Rhynchospora breviuscula. Lineage (NCBI taxonomy): Eukaryota > Viridiplantae > Streptophyta > Magnoliopsida > Poales > Cyperaceae > Rhynchospora > Rhynchospora breviuscula. The sequence continues at coordinate 25,474,449 of CM050402.1, forward strand.
ACCATTTAATAAGCAATCCAAACGACTTAGACCTCGAAGGATCTAGTCCAAGCATTCACACACAAGAGAGAGAGGTTAGGAAGGCTACCTCTCCTTGTATCGCAACAAGGAGGCTCGAATCCGGCGATGTCGAGGTTGTACGCACCACCACGCGTGTCTCGGCCTCAAGTCCACCAAGGTATTAACCAAAACCTCGATCTATGCTAGTAGATGAGAGGTTAAGCCTAATCCCTTCCTTCCCTTTGCCTTAATTAACTATTTAATTGGATGGAGGCAAGAGGTGCTCAACACATGAGCTTAAGAGAGCAATGGTGGAAAGGAAAAATTCTGAAATTTTTCCTTTAATTTTCGTCCAAAATATTAGGGAGAGAGAAAAAGGCAAAGTGGCTAGGGTTTTTGGCTCCCAAAGTGGTCCTTTTATAGACCAACCACTCTCCCAAAAAGTTGTAACTAATTTACAACTATGCCATCACTAGGGCAGCCATAAAATGGGCCTAAATGGGCTCTATCAATTATTTAATTGGTCCTCTAATTCAATTAATTAGTGGCCCAATTAATTGCTCTCAATTTGGACCTTTAATTTACCATTTAAATATAGGCCCGTTAGCTCAAATTAATTACTTTAATTAATTCATGTTGAACAAATTAATTATCAACACTTTGATAATTATTTAAGGATTAGAATATGCATTAATTTATTTCTATATAATCCGTTTGACTTAATTAATTAATTATGACGGTTCGCAACAGTACATAATTAATCAGTCAACATATCATATTGTTGCATTCCTTAATACAACCAAATAAATAATGCACGCATGGTCAAAACCTATTTGTGTGACCCTTTGAGGATTTATGCTCTGTTGGACATGGAAAATAAATCGCTATTTATTTCCAATAATCATAAGCGGTATCTAGCAACACGTTATGATTCCCAATTCGCATAAATAGTGTACTGCTACAATATTTTAATCCTGCATAAGAAATAATAGTATTTCCTTGTCTGATTCTTATGTCACATGATATCATCGTATAATCCAAGATAGGAATGTGTCATTCTTGCAGATTATACGTTTCTTGATCTAGAGATGACTGTATCAGTTGCTAGCAAACAATCCATCTCCATCAAGGGGCCCAAACAGATATCATCGCTCACTAAGTAAATTAATGAGGGACATACGGTTTTCTTGATGAACAACTTTTCCCCGCACAATTCAAGAGAACATAAATAAAGTCCGTATAGCAGCCCTTATCAGGAATCAACGGTAGACGATATTTATTGAACCTATCCTCATGTGGAAAAGTTGAACCATCTCAAACTTAGAATCAAACTCAAATGAAATAAATAATGACACATAACACAATCCATATATTTATTTCATTGGGTCGTGTCCTGTACTATGTTCCATAACATACACATATGCAATTAAGTTGGCAACTCCCTACCTATGATTTGTAGAACTTAATCATCACTTAACTTGCATACTAATCTTATCCGATAATTAATATTCCTTGTTAATTATCAAGATTACGGACCTTTTAGATTTATTATTGTCATTTATTATAAATGAAACACAGAGATCTACAATTCAGATCCTCAACCTGAATGATCTGTCAATAAATAAATTAAGGAATAAATGATCAAATATCATCAATAACATAAACCATAGAAGTAGCCATATAATGATTGACTTCTAGAACATAACTCTAACAATCTCCCATTTGGCCTAGAGTCAATCAACAGTGACTTCTAGCCAGTGCATAGTACTCAATGTAATATCCAAAATATACATGTCTCATACTAAAGCCTCAAAAAATAAAAAAAAATACAACTCAAAGCCACTCAGGCATACGCCTAATCCCCATGGATGCAACATGCAATTCATGCGCGGCTCGAGATAGAGGCTTTGTCAGAGGGTCCGCTGTGTTCGCGGCACCGTCCACCTTCTTGACCTTGATCCATCCGTCATTCACAAACTGACGGATAAGATGGAATCGTCGTAGAATGTGCTTGGTCTTCTGGTGAGACCTAGGCTCCTTTGACTGAGCTATGGCTCCCGTGTTGTCGCAGTAGAGATCCACTGGACCAGAGATGCTTGGAACCACCTCCAGCTCGGTCAAGAATTCCTTGATTCAAACTCATTCTTTCGCCGCTTCACCAGCCGCTAAGTATTCTGCTTCGGTGACGGAATCGGCCGTGGTATCCTGTTTGGAACTCTTCCAACTCACGGCTCCACCATTGAGCAGATATACGAAACCGGACTGTGACTTCGCATCATCTCGATCGGTTTGGAAACTAGCATCGGTGTAACCACTTACAACGAGCTCTTGGTCTCCACCGTACACGAGAATGCTATCCTTTGTTCTCTTGAGATACTTGAGGATATTCTTGACTGCGGTCCAATGTGGCATACCAGGGTTAGCTTGGTATCGACTAGTTACACTAATCGGATGCGCAACATCGGGGCGAGTGCATAGAATGGCATACATGATCGAACCGACTACAGATGGATACTTGAACCGCTTCATGAAATCCCTATCTGTATCAGTCGTCGGACATTAAGTCTTGCTCAAGAATATGCCATGTGACATAGGCAAGTAACCCTTCTTGGAACCAGCCATTTTGTGTTTTTCCAACACTTTGTCAATATATGCATCTTGGCTCAAGCTTAACAACCTTCTTGATCTATCTCGATAGATCTTGATTCCTAGGATGTAGGCGGTTTCGCCCAAGTCTTTCATTGAGAACACTTTTTTCAATGAATCCTTAACTGCATTCAATTCGGGGATATCATTCCCGATCAAGAGTATATCATCAACATATAGAACGAGAAACACAACCACGCTCCCACTAATTCTCTTGTAAACACAAGGTTCTTTCTCGCTTTGAATGAAGTTCAACTTCTTGATCTCTTCATCAAAACGCTTTTTCCAACTCCTCGATGCTTGCTTCAATCCATAAATGGACCTTTGAAGCTTGCACACCTTGTTAGCATTCTTTGGATCCACAAAACACTCGGGTTGTGTCATATACACATCCTCTTCCAAGTTGCCATTTAGGAAGGCAGTTTTGACATCCATTTGCCATATCTTATAGTCATAATATGCGGCAATTGCTAACAAGATCCGAATTGACTTGAACATGACGACGGGCGAGAAGGTTTCTTCATAGTCAATACCATGAACTTGCTTGTAACCTTTCGCAACTAGTCGTGCTTTGTAAATGCTCAAGTTGCCATCCATGTCGACCTTTCTTTTAAAGATCCACTTGTTCTCAACGGGTTTTACTCCGTCGGGAAGGTCAACCAAGGTCCATACCTTGTTTTCATACATGGATTGCATTTCGGATTCCATGGCTTTAAGCCATTCCTTGGAGTCGGGTTTATCTTTCATGTCCTTTATGGTCAAGGGTTCGTCATTCGCAATGACGAGAACATCGTGTAAACCCAAGTACCTTTTCGGGTGGACGACTTTCCCTCGTTGACCTTCGTAGGATCGGTGCTTGGGGTTGAGGCTCTTGAACTTGTTCCACAACAGCTTGTGGACTTGGTTCTTGATCCTCAAAAGTTTGAGTGTCTTGAACACTATCGACTCGCGATATGTTCGAGTCCTCATTTGAGGGAGTGTACTCTTGAATCTCTTCCACAACGGCTTGCGGAACGGGTTCAGCTACAACCTCGTTTGGCACTACATTGGGAATCGCTGGATTGCCTACTTGAGGCACATCTTGCGGTGGTTCATGAATTTCTTCAATGACCACATTACTCCCACTACTTCTTCTTGAGAGAAACTCCTTCTCTAAGAACACACCATAACGAGCAACAACTATCTTGTTCTAATTGCGGTTGTAGAAGTAGTAACCCTTAGTTTACTTAGGGTATCCCACGAAATGACACTTGTCCGATTTGGGTCCAAGCTTATCACTCATTAGCCTTTTCACATAAGCTTCACAACCCCAAATCTTGAGAAACGACATGCTTGGTTTCCTACCAAACCAAAGCTCATAAGGCGTCTTCTCAACGGACTTTGATGGAACACGGTTTAATGTAAAAGCTGCGGTTTCTATTGCAAAACCCCAAAACGATTTAGGCAAGTCGGCTTGGCTCATCATCGATCGAACCATGTCTAGCAAAGTTCGATTCCTCCTTTCGGATACACCATTCCATTGTGGTGTTCCCGGTGGAGTGAGTTGTGGAACGATTCCACACTCCTTTAGATAATCACCAAATTCGTGGCTCAAGTACTCTCCACCTCGATCGGAACGCAAGACTTTGATCTTTCGATTGAGTTGGTTCTCAACTTCATTCTTGAACTCCTTGAACTTTTCGAAGGATTCGGACTTGTGCCGCATCAAGTAGATATACCCGTATCTACTATGATCATCGGTGAAAGTGATGAAGTATGAATAACCTCCTCGTGCGCAAATGCTCATAGGTCCACATACATCGGTATGCACGAGGTCTAATAAGTCACTTGCCCTTGTACCTTTGTTGGTAAAAGGCGCTTTGGTCATCTTTCCCATCAAACATGATTCGCATGTGTCAATTGGCTCGAAAGCGAATTGATCCAAGAGACCAACTGTTTGTAATCTCTTGATGCGTTTCTCGTTGATATGACCTAAGCGGCAATGCCACATTAGAGTCGTACTTTCATGTGAGATCTTACGTTTTCTACTGTCATGTTCAACACTCAAAACATGTTCGTTAGAATCAAGCACATAAAGACCATTCAATAAATGCGCAACACAATAACAAACATCATCACGCAACAAAGTACAACTTTTGTTCTTTATTACAACACCAAATACATCCAAGTCTAAACACGAAATAGAGATGATGTTCCGAGTGATACAAGGAACTACATAAACATCTTTTAGTTCCAAAACTAAACCAGAAGGCAAAGTAAGCTCTACGTTCCCAACGGCCATAGCGGAGAAGCACGTGCCGTTACCGACGCGGAGTTGAACTTCGCCTTTCTCGAGCCGCCTCCTACTCTTTAGTGCCTGCACATTTCGACAAATGTGAGCACATGAACCAGTATCAAATATCCAGTCTGTACTAGAGGTAGCGAGAAGGGTTTCAATGACAAATATACCTGAAGTAGAAGGCCGGACAGTTCCCGCTTTATTGTCAGCGAGGTACTTGGGGCAATTCCTCTTCCATTGGCCCTTGTTGCTACAGTAGTAGCACACGGTCTCGGAAGTGGCCGGTTTCTTCTTTCTCTTGGAACACTCGGGAGCTCCCTTGGCCGAACCTTGGGGCGTCACCGTGCCTTTGCCCTTTCTAGTTCTGCGGGTCTTTCTTTTCTTGCTCTTCTTGCTCTTGTCACTCACCGCAAGAACATCTTTGGGCCCTTTTTCTTTTTTGAGACTCTCCTCCGTCTCGACAAGCATGTTTTGGAGATCATCCATGCTCTTGTCCATGCCATTCATCCGGTAGTTTACAACAAAACCGGTGAAGCTATGAGGGAGAGAGTTGAGAATGAAATCTTGAATCGCCCCTGACGGGAAGGGCGTATCAAGCCTTTCGAGCTGCCGAAATAACCCCGCCATCTTCATGACGTGTGGCCCGACTTCATGACCTTCCGCCAATCGAGTATTGGCGACGGCCTTGATGAGACGGGCCCTTTCGGTGCGGGCCTTGATTTGGAACATGTTCGAGAGACGAGAGACCATTTCAAACACACCATAACCACTATCCATGAACTCCTTTTGGAGTTCCGCCTCCATGACAGCGACAATCAGGACGGACATCTCCATGTCATCCATGACGTGCTTGTCATGGGCATCCTTGTCCGCTTGAGGGGCATCCGACTTGGGAACCGCGGGAATGGGAGTGGTTAGGAGGTATTCCTTCTTTTCAAACCTAAGGACAAGTCTAAGGTTCCGGTGCCAATCCAGAAAGTTGGCACCGTTGAAGGCGAGTTTTTCTTTCTCTAAAAGAGAGCGAAGCGAAAAGGATAAGGAAGACATCTACAACAATTTTTCAAATTAAAGGTCAATTAGATTATGCTTTTGTTTTATTTTCAAATAAAGTAAAACTTTCACTACTTTAATATAAGTCCCTAAAAGTAATGAATTTCCAAGACCCTTATTTTCGTCAAGTTGGACCTGCTATGGCACGTCACCCAAAATGACTAGATAAGGTAGGTTCTCTTTAACCAATCATACAACTTTATGATTCTTGGTTCGCATCGCGAACTTCGCCCCGATGTCCAAACTCTAGTTGGGTCCATCGATAAGTAACATCTCTCTATTTGCTCCTTACAAATCCCTTTATTTGTACCCCGACTATCAAATTGACAACCATGACGTCCGCTTGGGCGGACCGCGCCATGAGAGGGCAATTGACGTGAAGGGGATAGAGAGAAGGAGGGCGGTCGACTTAATCAAATTTGGGACAAACAATTATGTGACTATTATTTGGTGGTCGTGTAATCATACACCCATACCTATCCTATGACATTCATAGCATCCACAAACATTCACATAATAATAAGCATCTCAAGCATTGTTGTGGGTTTGTATGGCTCCCGCTTGCATTAGTTCCGCCGCATCTCCATGTAGCAAAACTAATCTAATTGTCCCTCCCACTAATCATATGGATCCTATCCTATATAATTAAAGGACAAAATACATGTGAAAATATCCCTAATTCCCTCCTAGCTTAGGGGCATGCAAGCCTCACAAGTTACATTAAGAAATTAATCATAATTAATTAATTAACCATGGCACCAAAGGCCTTACATACAATCAATCACATGCATTCACAAATTACAACACACAAGGCATTGGTTTCTTGAGCCATACTAAACCCACGATCCTTCCTACAAAACAAAGTTAGCACATGTCCCTTTGTTTCTTAATTAACAACAATGAATTAGAGTTTTTGCACATCGCTTGTAGTTCGGGTCTTTCCGCATAAAAGTTTAACTTTTAAACAACTAATTTGCTTAAACCATTTGAAAAGCCAATTCAACAATTGTAAACAGAAAGGAGGAATATCATGGAGTATTCTAATTAATTTATTCAACCAATTTGATTAATTAGAAAATACTTTAACTATTTAAAATATTAAATGGGACCCGATAAAATTCGAAATTTTTCGGTCTCTAAAATTTATGAAATAAATCATGCATACTCCCTATTATGAGTGTAACTATCTGTCAAAATTTCAGGGAGAGATCACTTACCATCAGAGAGAAACAAAATTAACAAATCGTCAAACTGTGCGCGAAACACCGTTATCCGATTTTCTGTTTTTGTCTAACTCTTTTGGTCTGTAGGATCATCTTCCAAAACGTTTTCATGAAAACACTTTACATAACAAATCTACTATATGTTATTGGCTACCAATCCATCAAATGAAATCCAACTAGTCTTATTTAAAATCATCAAGATAAATAGCAAACAAGCCACTTACCCTGTTCTGAAACAGACTAACGACTAAAAACTATTGACTCAGTTGAGGTATCAAACCTTAATGAAATTCTTTGAAACTAATTTTCACAGAATCTTAACTTCAAGTAGAAACTTTATATTCAAACACTTTTTCATAAAGTTTTCTCAATAAGTACAGTTTATCCAAACAATCAGTTTGTTGGAAAACCAGATCTGACAACCGATTCACTTCTCATGACTTGAACGCCCACATAAAATCCGAAGCATGCAACAAATTTTACATGTCCAGAAAGAGCATCAAATTTACAAGATTTCTAGCCAAGAAATACAGATAGTCATTTTCGAAAAATAAATCCTTCATGCCTAAAACACAGAACTGTGCTGCAGAGTACCAGATCTGCGCACCGTTACCGTTTAATTCACCATAAATTCATAACAACTTAGAAAAAGGTGAAACTAGTGGTTAAAGAACCAAATCGCACAGATCTACAACCTCCAATAAAATTTAGAATTTTTCTGAAAGCTTTTCTCAGCGAAAAAACAAAAACAATGTCGAAAACAGAACAGAAATCCAGACAGCAAGCAAGTGCATCACTAATCCATGTGTTAATTAATCATTTCTCAACTAATTATGTGTTAAAATGCTTTAGAACGACCTAGAGCTCTGATACCACTGTTAGAAAGTCTAAGTTTTCAAATTTTTGTGCTAATTAACCATTTAATAAGCAATCCAAACGACTTAGACCTCGAAGGATCTAGTCCAAGCATTCACACACAAGAGAGAGAGGTTAGGAAGGCTACCTCTCCTTGTATCGCAACAAGGAGGCTCGAATCCGGCGATGTCGAGGTTGTACGCACCACCACGCGTGTCTCGGCCTCAAGTCCACCAAGGTATTAACCAAAACCTCGATCTATGCTAGTAGATGAGAGGTTAAGCCTAATCCCTTCCTTCCCTTTGCCTTAATTAACTATTTAATTGGATGGAGGCAAGAGGTGCTCAACACATGAGCTTAAGAGAGCAATGGTGGAAAGGAAAAATTCTGAAATTTTTCCTTTAATTTTCGTCCAAAATATTAGGGAGAGAGAAAAAGGCAAAGTGGCTAGGGTTTTTGGCTCCCAAAGTGGTCCTTTTATAGACCAACCACTCTCCCAAAAAGTTGTAACTAATTTACAACTATGCCATCACTAGGGCAGCCATAAAATGGACCTAAATGGGCTCTATCAATTATTTAATTGGTCCTCTAATTCAATTAATTAGTGGCCCAATTAATTGCTCTCAATTTGGACCTTTAATTTACCATTTAAATATAGGCCCGTTAGCTCAAATTAATTACTTTAATTAATTCATGTTGAACAAATTAATTATCAACACTTTGATAATTATTTAAGGATTAGAATATGCATTAATTTATTTCTATATAATCCGTTTGACTTAATTAATTAATTATGACAGTTCGCAACAGTACATAATTAATCAGTCAACATATCATATTGTTGCATTCCTTAATACAACCAAATAAATAATGCACGCATGGTCAAAACCTATTTGTGTGACCCTTTGAGGATTTATGCTCTGTTGGACATGGAAAATAAATCGCTATTTATTTCCAATAATCATAAGCGGTATCTAGCAACACGTTATGATTCCCAATTCGCATAAATAGTGTACTGCTACAATATTTTAATCCTGCATAAGAAATAATAGTATTTCCTTGTCTGATTCTTATGTCACATGATATCATCGTATAATCCAAGATAGGAATGTGTCATTCTTGCAGATTATACGTTTCTTGATCTAGAGATGACTGTATCAGTTGCTAGCAAACAATCCATCTCCATCAAGGGGCCCAAACAGATATCATCGCTCACTAAGTAAATTAATGAGGGACATACGGTTTTCTTGATGAACAACTTTTCCCCGCACAATTCAAGAAAACATAAATAAAGTCCGTATAGCAGCCCTTATCAGGAATCAACGGTAGACGATATTTATTGAACCTATCCTCATGTGGAAAAGTTGAACCATCTCAAACTTAGAATCAAACTCAAATGAAATAAATAATGACACATAACACAATCCATATATTTATTTCATTGGGTCGTGTCCTGTACTATGTTCCATAACATACACATATGCAATTAAGTTGGCAACTCCTTACCTATGATTTGTAGAACTTAATCATCACTTAACTTGCATACTAATCTTATCCGATAATTAATATTCCTTGTTAATTATCAAGATTACGGACCTTTTAGATTTATTATTGTCATTTATTATAAATGAAACACAGAGATCTACAATTCAGATCCTCAACCTGAATGATCTGTCAATAAATAAATCAAGGAATAAATGATCAAATATCATCAATAACATAAACCATAGAAGTAGCCATATAATGATTGACTTCTAGGACATAACTCTAACACTTGATTATAATGCATTCAAGATACCTGTGTTTGAATGTAAATGGATCCTCAAAAGTGGAGTCAAAAAGGAGAAAAATTCTGGAATAACAACCGTTCATTTCAAAAAGTTAGGATATGCATACGACCCTTTCATACTTGCAAACAAACAAGCAATGCAAGTTTTTTATATTGTTGATCCAGCCGACATCTCACGACATGTGGTTCTTTCGGGAAAAAGACGCATTGTCGGCGTTGAAGATGTCGTAGATGAAGAAGAATATGACCAATTCGATGAAATAGCATCATTCTCCACAGGTATAATATAATATAATATAATTAATCTCAATTAATTGCATGAAATTATATTAATTATTAAATTAATTTGGTACCTACACTATTATATTTGATTCACAGGAATCGATGGAACGCCGCTACCAGTTGAAGAATTAGCAACTAATTTGCGTGTGGATCGCCAAGAAGCAGGCGTGTGGGTAGCCCGACCAAAATCACCAAGGAATAAAGGAAATTAAGTTATATACATGTAGTAGTACTACATTTCAACTGTAATATAATTTTTAATATTTTTTAAGTACTATTTTGTGGGATTTTTTTACTTCTTTTATTTAGTTTTTCCAAGAAAGTTAAAATTTTTAATTTTATGATATATTTTGTATTTTTAAAAATTGAACAAAAAAACATAAAGGAAAAAAACGAAAAAAATTAAAAATTTCGTTTTTTATTAAGACCGGTTTTTAAGTAAAAAACCGGTCTTAAAAATCAATCAGAATTTTTTTTAAATTTTTTCCTTTTCTGTTTTTTTTGTGCGATTTCTAAAAAAACAAAAAAACATAAATTTTATAAAGTTTTTGATAATATATTTAAAAAAAATCTATAAAAAATAAAATTAAAAAAATATAATCCAAAATATACATATAACTTTAAAAGTATTTAGTAATAAATTAAAAAAAATCTATAAAAAAATAAAATTAAAGTAATCTTTTAAAAAACTGATAAATAAATTTTAATGTTTTTAAAATAAATTTACTAATATATTTTATTTACTAATAAATTTTAAAGTTTTTAAAATAGTACCAAAAAAACATAAAGGATAAAAATAAAAAAATTCAGTTTTTCCTTAATACCGGTTTTTACTTTAAAAACCGGTCTTAAAAATCAATCAGAATTTTTTTTAAATTTTTTCCTTTTCTGTTTTTTTTGTGCGATTTCTAAAAAAACAAAAAAACATAAATTTTATAAAGTTTTTGATAATATATTTAAAAAAAAAACTATAAAAAATAAAATTAAAAAAATATAATCCAAAATATACATATAACTTTAAAAGTATTTAGTAATAAATTAAAAAAAAATCTATAAAAAAATAAAATTAAAGTAATCTTTTAAAAAACTGATAAATAAATTTTAATGTTTTTAAAATAAATTTACTAATATATTTTATTTACTAATAAATTTTAAAGTTTTTAAAATAGTACCAAAAAAACATAAAGGAAAAAAATAAAAAAATTCAGTATTTCCTTAAGACCGGTTTTTACTTTAAAAACCGGTCTTAAAAATCAATCAGAATTTTTTTTAAATTTTTTCCTTTTCTGTTTTTTTTGTGCGATTTCTAAAAAAACAAAAAAACATAAATTTTATAAAGTTTTTGATGATATATTTAAAAAAAAATCTATAAAAAATAAAATTAAAAAAATATAATCCAAAATATACATATAACTTTAAAAGTATTTAGTAATAAATTAAAAAAAATCTATAAAAAAATAAAATTAAAGTAATCTTTTAAAAAACTGATAAATAAATTTTAATGTTTTTAAAATAAATTTACTAATATATTTTATTTACTAACAAATTTTAAAGTTTTTAAAATAGTACCAAAAAAACATAAAGGAAAAAAATAAAAAAATTCAGTTTTTCCTTAAGACCGGTTTTTACTTTAAAAACCGGTCTTAAAAATCAATCAGAATTTTTTTTAAATTTTTTCCTTTCCTGTTTTTTTTTGTGCGATTTCTAAAAAAACAAAAAAACATAAATTTTATAAAGTTTTTGATAATATATTTAAAAGAAATCTATAAAAAATAAAATTAAAAAAATATAATCCAAAATATACATATAACTTTAAAAGTATTTAGTAATAAATTAAAAAAAATCTGTAAAAAAATAAAATTCAAGTAATCTTTTAAAAAACTGATAAATAAATTTTAATGTTTTTAAAATAAATTTACTAATATATTTTATTTACTAATAAATTTTAAAGTTTTTAAAATAGTACCAAAAAAACATAAAGGAAAAAAATAAAAAAATTCAGTTTTTTCTTAAGACCGGTTTTTACTTTAAAAACCGGTCTTAAAAATCAATCAGAATTTTTTTTAAATTTTTTCCTTTTCTGTTTTTTTTTGTGTGATTTCTAAAAAAACAAAAAAACATAAATTTTATAAAGTTTGATAATAAATTTAAATAAAAATCTATAAAAAATAAAATAAAAAAAATATAATCCAAAATATACATATAACTTTAAAAGTATTTAGTAATAAATTAAAAAAAATCTGTAAAAAAATAAAATTAAAATAATCTTTTAAAAAACTGATACATTAAATTGTACCCTTTTTAAAATAAATTTACAAACATATTTTATTTACTAATAAATTTTAAAGTTTTTAAAATAGTACGAATAAAACATAAAGGAAAATAAAAAAAATATATTTCTGTTTTTTATTAAGACCGGTTTTTAATTAAAAAACCGGTCTTAATTATCATTAAAAATTTTTGTGTTTTATTATTAAGACCGGTTTTTTACGTAAAAACCGGTCTTAAAAATTTTTAAATATTTCGGATCTCGCTCTTTTCTCTTCCCTCCTCTGCTCTCTTCATTTTTTTCTAAGTTCCGAAACTTAGAAAAAAACCGACCCTAGCTCTGCCCTCTCTCCCTCTACCCTCTCTCCCTCTGCCACCTCAGCAACTCGCCGCCTCTCTCCGCCTCTCCGCCTCTCTGCCGCCTCTCTCCGCCTCTCTGCCGCCTCTCCTCCTCTCTGCCTCCTCTCCAAACCCCTTTCTCTACTCTACACTCTCTAAACCCGAGCCCCTTTCTCCGCCTCTCCGCCTCTCTGCCGACAGCACCACTGCCCCTCTCTACCTCCGAGAGCACCTCCGACCACCACTGCCCCTCTCTCCAAACTAAGGTAATTTATATTTAAATTTTTAATTTAATCTGAAATTTAAGGTAATTGGTTGTGAAATTAATCTGAAATTTAGTTTCAAATAGTTTGATAAAATGTAATTAGTTGCAATTAGGTAGATAAAATATTAAAATGCAATTAGTTGCAATTAGTTGGATAAAATGCAACTAATTGATGTTGTTTAATTGAAATGTTAATTTAGAGTTGGATAAAATGCAACTAATTGATGTTGTTTAATTGAAATGTTAATTTAGAGTTGGATAAAATGCAACTAATTGATGTTGTTTAATTGAAATGTTAATTTAGAGTTGGATAAAATGCAACTAATTGATGTTGTTTAATTGAAATGTTAATTTAGAGTTGGATAAAATGCAACTAATTGATGTTGTTTAATTGAAATGTTAATTTAGAGTTCGATAAAATGCAACTAATATATTAATTGATGTTGTTTCTATACTAATTAGTTGGATAAAATGCAACTAATTGATGTTGTTTAATTGAAATGTTAATTTAGAGTTGGATAAAATGCAACTAATATATTAATTGATGTTGTTTCTATACTAATTAGTTGGATAAAATGCAACTAATATTAAATTAAAATTGTCTAATTTAGAGTTGTTTAATTGATATATTAATTAAATCGATGTTTTAATTGATGTTGTAATCGTCTAAATATTTTTGTGAAATTGATTGTAATTGTGTTCATTATAGCCATGTCGAATCCGGATGAGAATTTTTCGTCGAATGTGGATGATGATCACGAGTTCAATGAGGATGAGGATTTGATGGCAAATCAGGAAACTCAACCCGTTAGCAGAAGAGGGAAAAGATCAACGGCAAAATGCCTAAAGACGGCAAAGAAGATAGCTGCTCAAGTTCCGTTGGAGATCACCTTCAACGAAAAAGGCCAGCCTAGCGGTGAAAATGCAATTGAATTTAATCGATTTTTGGCACAGAAAACGAGAGATATGGTTAAAATCAGGTACGGGGGAATTTGAATGTGAATTAGCATTTCTATAAATTTGATTAATGGTGATATTTCTATAAATTTGATTAATGTGATATTTCTATAAATTTGATTAATGTGATATTTCTATAAATTTGATTAATGGTGATATTTCTATAAATTTGATTAATGTGATATTTCTATAAATTTGATTAATGTGATATTTCTATAAATTTGATTAATGTGATATTTCTATAAATTTGATTAATGTGATATTTCTATAAATTTGATTAATGTGATATTTCTATAAATTTGATTAATGTGATATTTCTAATTATTTGATTAATGTGATATTTCTATAAATTTGATTAATGGCGATATTTCTATAAATTTGATTAATGTGATATTTCTATAAATTTGAATTGATCATGTGAATTAACATGGTGATATTTCTATAAATTTGATTAATGGCGATATTTCTATAAATTTGAATGTGAATTGATCATGATATTAATTGGATTTAACGCAGTTATAAGACTTGGCCGTCAGTGCCAAAAGAGTTGAAACTTGATTTGTACAACACTATAGCCAAGACATGGAATATTCCGGATGACATTCCGAATTTAATCAAGCGGAAAATTCTTACAGCATGTTGCAATAGATGGAGGGCCTGGAAAACCAACTTGGTAAGAGATTATGCTTATAACATCAATTCTACTTATTATTGCTGGATTAATTAAAATTATAATATATATTCTTTCATTGTAGAATAAGAAATACAGGGAAAATGCAAAAGAAGGTGGACAGAAGCCATGGGATGTTTTTAACATATCGCAGGAAGAATGGAAACAATTCGATGAATATCATAAAAGCCTTGAGTTTGAGGTATATAAATAAATTTCATATATAGAATTACTCACCAATACTAATATCCTAACTTTTATTTTTCATATACTTACAAGTCTTTTGAATTTGATAATAGAAAAAGAGTAAAATAGGAAAAGAAAATGCCGCCAAGAAGGACATGCCCCACACACTCGGATCGGACGGTTACATAAGTGCAGAGAAGACATGGAAAAAAGACGACGTGGTCCATGGTTCGACCTCGACCATTACCATTGGTGTTGATGACAGGTCTTACAGATGGTGCAGGGCACGTGCCACAGAGGATCCGGTGACGGGTGAACTTAGGGTTACAAATCCTAAGGCTTGTGAGGTCCTTGACAAAGCGGTACGTATTGTAACTCAAATAAATTTGTAAATTAACTCAAATAAATTTATAAATTATGTATTCAACAAATTCAACTTATATGCACATGTATATCTTTTGTGACAGGTTGCTCTAGCCAAGTCAGGTGAGATTCAGTCGATTCGTCAGAATGATGTCTTGACATCTGCGCTTGGGACTCCAGAGCACTCAGGACGGTTGAGAGGATATCCGATATTTTCCGGCGTGAAGCAGGTGTTTGGAAAGGGTACGAGGAAATCCAAGCAGTTTAGCCAAGAAGAAATCGACAAAAGAGTCGACGAGGGAATAAAACGGCGATTGCCGGAGGAAGTGAGCAAGGAAGTGAGCAAAGAAGTAGCTAGACAAGTTGAGGAAAGTTTATCGCGGTTGTTCTCGCTAGGGCAAACACCACATAACGCAGATCCAGTAATGAATCAAGGCATTCTACAAAACTTCTCGCGGTTGTTTGCGCAAGGGCAAACATCGCATAACCTCGATCCAATAATGAATCAAGCTATGATTTTGCTATCACAGAGTAGCAACAATCAACCGAATCCAATTCCTGGCCCTCATATTGAGGTATATAGAATATTACTTGCAAGTTTATATAGAATTTAGACTAATATCAAATTAATTATGTTTTGTATTTGCTTATAATTGCAGGGATCCACAGAAGCCTTGCTGCTCCTCCCAGATGGGTTCAATTTGGTGTATGTCGCAAGAGCTATGGTGTTTGCGCGTTGTCCCGTACCTGACACGGTCCATGGAGTACCATTGGGTCCGGAGGAGGTTAAGGTACAAGTTCTAGAAGTGTTCGATCATGCGAAACAAGTGACAGTACCTTTTCCACCTCCCAACGCAGATGACCAGCTCGGTATTCTCCAAGGTTCATTTCTAAGGTGGCCGCGTAATCTTGTGGATTTTGATATGTCGAAATTGGTAAATCTTACAAACTTTTCTAAATTTGATATTAATTAAATTGAAAAATATTGTTTTACGACTAATATATGATTTTCAAGGAGCATCTGAGGACACCAATAACGAAACGGCCTCCGCCACCTGCGAAATCTCCGGAGAAAAAGAAAGGAAAGCAGCAGGTGCAGCAAAATGACGACGACGATGATTTCGATGCAGATGCATTTTTTGCGGAGGGAGGACAATTAAAGACACGGGAGCCGCTCTGCACACATGAGAGATTGCAAAAGCTTGGGCCTACCGCACAAGAACTGCATAACTACATCATGGCGTTGGATCCAGATATGAAGTATTTCGATATTCCGGCCAAGTTCGACCACATAGTACTGGATTCTTTCATGCTCAATTTTGAAGACATCGGCCATTTGTTCAATAGGGAATTGTCATTTGTTCAAGTCATGAAACTCTGGACCATGTGAGTATTTTTCGAACTTAACAATAATTTATTGATGATTATTATTATATGATATATGACTATAAATTGATAAATATAACATGCAGGTGGGCTAGAAACTATTGTCATGATTTTGCAATCAAGGATTTCAGGTTTTTGGATCCAGAAAGATGCTCGGGAACTGATGCCATTAAGGATGTGCCAGGCACAACATCCTACTTGATTCAAAATTTTGCCAGAAAGAAGGCCGCTTATCATGTTTTGATACATCAGCATGCGTTAGTTAGAAAATATCTTGTTTTGACTTTATTTTTTATAAATTGCGGTTTAATTCTAATTTTACTAACAAGGTTTAATATTTAACTGCAGTTTTCATTTTGTGATTATTATCGCACAACCCTCGACAAAAACGATTTGGATTGTGGATTCGCTAAATCCAAATAGTTATTATTCTCCAATTTTAGAGTCATACAACAGGTAATTTTAGGATTTTAGTCAAAACATGCATTATCTAATAGGCAATATCTGCAAATTAATTCTTCTAACTTCATATTTTAATATTGCAGTGCTTTATCCAGAATGAAGTTAGGTCGTAGATTCAATATTGACATCATTCCGGTACATAGCTCGGACTAATAGTTTCATTTCATTTCTAATTAATTTATTAAATTTAATATTAATTTTTAGAAAAATTGCTTCGTATTTGTAGGGTCCACATCAGCCGAACAGTACCGATTGTGGGTTTTATGCGATGAGAAACTTGCAGATGCTACTGATGTATTACTCAAACTACCAGCAGTTGCCAGGGGTATGGATTACTACTTAATTAAGGTTTAGGATTTAGAATGACAATTTAGAGTATAGTTTTTAATTAGTGTTTAGGGCTTACTACTTAAAGTTTAGGGTTTAGCCAAACAATACCTGATTAGGTTTTAAAATCAATACCTGATTAGGTTTTAAAACGATATATACCTGATTAGGTTTTAAAACGATATATACCTGATTAGGGTTTAGTCAAACAATACCTGATTATCATTAACTAATTTAGTTTGAAATCAATTTGCTTAGGTTTTACTAATTGAATTAGTTTAATTGAATGCAGAATTTGGAGGGGGAGGGTCTGCCTTATAAAGATGAAGAAATTAATGAAAGTTTAGATGAGTTTTATGTATATCTACGAAAAATTGTATCTTGTTAGATAATTATAATTTTTATGAATATTGATATATTTATAATTGCTGTTTTTTGTTTTGATGATTATGTGATATGTGATATATAAATGCATGATTGCTGTGAATTTGAATATTGCATGAGTATTATGGCTAGCAAAAATGGGGCTAGCCCGAAATAAAAAAAAAAAAAATTTTAATTATTAATTATTAAGACCGGTTTTTAAGTTAAAAACCGGTCTTAATAATAAAAAAATTCGGAAAAAAAAATATTATTAAGACCGGTTTTTTGTACAAAACCGGTCTTAGTCTTAATTATAAAAAAATTCGGAAAAAAATCAAATAATATTTAGACCGGTTTTTAACAAAAAACCGGTCTTAATGTTTTGTTTTTTAAGACCGGTTTTTGTAAAAAACCGGTCTTAAAGTTGCGCATTCTTTTTTGATCGGATTCCGTCTGGTTTTTAGCACCGCCTTTTTAACACCGGTTTTTTATATATTTTTAACACCACATATTATTAGCACCATATACAAACCGGTCTTAAAGGCCCTTAAATAACAGGTCTTAAAAATCAAAAGTGGCGTAGTGAGCTCCAAATTTTTTATTCTTGTGCAATCCAAATAACACAAGAATAAAGAATTTGGGTTCTTATTCATATTCTAACAAAATCATAGAATTAGAATAAAGAATTTAGACAAGCACGTATTTCGAGATTCTAATTCTTATTCTTTATTCAACCCCTCATCCAAACACACCCATAAGAGGTTGCATAAGAGATTATGCAACACTTATGCAATCAAACACCCGTTACATAAGGGTGCATAACTTATTACATCCAAAGAGGTTGCATAACTTATGCATCGGATTTTTCTTATCTCATTTGACATTTGTACCCTTCAATTAATTTTCACCGACTCTCAATGTCCAATACTAATGTAGTTCATAATAATTATTTTTAAAATATAATAATAATAATAATAATCGAAAAGAAGGAATATGATCTATTTTATTCTAATGAGAATATTGTAAAAACACTATAATAATAAAACCATTAATTATTTTATTATAATAATAATATATTATATTATCATTACATTATAATATTATAATATTATTTGTTTTTATTACTTATTTTATTATTCAAGTTATTAGTATTACATGATAATAATTCTTTTTATAATATTATTATTAATTATTTTTATAATATTATTACTTATTTTATTATTTTTATTATTAGTATTAACTATTAAGTAATAATAATTAGGTCAGATTTCAATCGTCTGATCTGAAATAGACGATTTAAGTATATATTGCATACTAAATAGGCATTGTCCTTTACTAAATCAAATAACTCAAAATCAAAGACATTTTAGTCTTTTGACATGAATATATGCATGCATTAAGTTACTCTTCTTTACTACACAACTAACATCTATTACATAACACAACATAAACACTTAGGGCTCGTTTGGATGCATTGGGAATAAGGGGAATAAGCAATTCCGGGCGGAAATTTTATTATAAACAATCCAAACTCTTCACAAAGTTACACACTTCTCAATACTTTCCGCCTAGGAATAGGCTATTCCTCTTATTCCCAAGCGATCCAAACGACCCCTTAGGCATCATTAAATTATGCAACTCCTACTATACAACCAAACGCCTCTTTAGTGTGTATATCGTATTTTTCTAGAGGAGATTTTAAGTTTCATCCAAAAACTTTGACAGTCCGGGGTGTCAAATTTTGAATTAAGTTATAAATCGCATTTCAAGTATTAACTTTAATTAGTCCAATTATTATATCTAGTGCTAAAAAATCGAATGGTAAAACTTACATCAAATTTTATTAATTTTAACAAGTAGAATATAAATATAATATAAATCACATTTCAAGTATTGACTTAAAAAAATAAATTTTAGTAGTTGTCAAACTAATTTATTGCCAACCGATCTCGAGAATAATTTTAAATACAGAATATTTACTATGAATCATAATGTATATAATATTTTGTGCAACATGATGCATAATAAACTCTCTCTATATTTGAAATTATATATAACAAAGATGATCCGGTTATATATTTTTTAGTGATATATAATTTTTTTAAAAAGATACAAAGTCTCAACATGGAATTTTAACTATGTTGCAACCAGTGCTTTGATAAGCTTCTACAATATTAAAATAAATATTTTAGGTGAACTTTTGAATGAAAAATTGACTAATTTAAGAGCTTGTTTTACATTAATAGGCATATCGAATTAGCATAAATATAATAATCATCAGATAAAAAAAACCATCAGAAGTAAATCGAACGGTTAACAGTGAACCGTTCGATTTACTGTTAACTGTTAAATATTAGATTTCAAGATAAATGGAATAGTAAGGTGATGTTTTTCATGCCTATACACTTGAGTTGTGTCACACCCGGAAAGGGCGGGCATTGACAAAACTCCTGCCGCAAGTACATATTGTTGCATGCATGTATACTTAAGTATAATTAATGAGAGACATATAATTTTCTTGATGAATAGACTTTTCCTGTACAATTCAAGTGAATCTGAAATAACTCCCTTAAGCCTTTGCATGAATCAACGTTAGACATTATCTTACAGAACCAATTCTCACGTAGAAATAACTAAATCATCTCAAACTCAGAACCAACAACATTATGAAATGAATAATGATTGTTAAAATAATCCTTATATTCATTTCATATGGGTCATGTCATGTCTTATGTTTATCAAACATATACATATATATACATAATTAAGTTGGTAACTTCTTACCTATGATTAGTAGATTTAATCATCGCTTAACTTGCATAATATTTTTTTATGAATAATTAATGTTCTTTACTAATTATCAAGATTATAGACTCTTTTTAGTAATTATTGTTATTTTTCTCAAAAGTCAAAATGATATATAGATATCTACAATTTAGATCATCAACCTGAATTATCTGCTAATAATAAGCTTAAGGAACAAATGATCAATAGATCATCATTAATATAAGAGAAATGCTAGAGTCCAATATATTGGACGGATGACGTCCGTCCAATACGATCATTTTCATATTTTTAAATTTCAAACGATCGATCCTAATCATTCAATATGTTCTCCATATTGAAAACTTATAAGAAACCAATTTTTATATTTTTTTCAAAATTTTTTACTATTTTTTTGGTATTTTAGAAAATCATTATTATTGGATGATCCAAAACTTTTACATCATGAATTTTCTAAAATACCAAAAAATAAGTAAAAAAAATTCAAACAAATATAAAAATTAGTTTCTTATTAGTTTTCAATATGAAGAACATATTGAACGGTTCGGATCGGTCGTTTGCAATTTAAAAATGTGAAAACAATCATATTGGACGGACCCATCCGTCCAATATATTGGACACTAGCCTTTCTCTTAATATAAACTATATTAAGTCAGCATATATCATTGACTTTTAGGGCATAATTCCAACATAAGGAACATATTGAATGTTGTTGGAATTTGAGCGACGACATAGCAAAAATTAAGTTTTAGGTTCAAAGAGGTACGGTCCAAGTTCAACTGTACAAGAACAGTGCCCATTAAAAATTAATATCCCTTGATCCCAGTATCTGATATAGAAGTATATGGTACAGTTTTTGGCGTCAATTGGAGACAATTTGCACCGCCAACTTAAATCAAGTCACACCCTTTATGCTAGTCCCAAGCACCTTGCAATTAGTGAAAATTATCAAGGAACTCATCTTGATAATCAGTGTTCCTTATTAATCTTGTTTTCATCAGCACACACTGGTTCAATTAGTGATAACACACATTGTCATACATTCATAACATGTCGCACACACAAGGACGGCTCACACCACCACATGGATCAAAACTCACCTGCTACGAGTCACACATCTTGTGCTAGACCCGAAGACCATTGATCGGTTCCAAACATGCTGGTGTCAAAATTAAAACCTTAAATACCGATACTAATCCATTTACAGTATGGCTTAAAGGCCAAATCCACAAGACGGAACTATTCCTTTCTAAGTTTATCTTAAAAAATTTAATTAAATCAAAGGGTAAAAACAATTTGATTTTAAGATTTGTTTTTAGTATTTTGGTTTATCAATTGCTGAAAGGTAAAGATATTGGTGTAACACGAGATCCAGAGAATAACAATTCCAAACTGAACTAAAGATTTAAATCAATTTAATTAAAATTAGAGAAAAGGTATCAAACTCTTTTTACTTCTGTCAAGAGTAGAACGGTCCGTTCCAGCTATGAAACGTTCCGGTCTACACAGGTTAACTTTTGGAACGGTCCATTCTACTCTGGAACACCCCCTCTCGGGCGGTCCGTTCTAGCGTCAGACTGGTCTATTCTAAAGATTAATAATTGATTTGTTAAGTTGTTTAGCTTGCTAATTATTTCTTTTATGTAAGGGATGCAATTAAACAGAGATTGGCTTAACTCTTACTCTCGTTCAGGTCAAGTAATCTAAGTCTAACCAACTAACTTCCAAATTTCCTAAACTTCAACTCTCGTTCCTTGATTTAGGTTGTTTGGTTTAACTCTTGGATCTAATGGTAAATTCAATCTCTCTGTATGAATAAAGTTACGATCTCTCGATAAATTGGTCTAACCTCTCGGAAATTACCTACCTATTAGTGCAATTAATGTGTTCAATTCAAGTTAGTTAACCTTAAGTCCAAATAATTAAAACATGACCATTCGTTTAACAAGACGATCAATTCTCAAGTACCGAACACAATTAATAATAATAAAGCAATTCAATCACAAGAGATAAATCATAAACTTCTTTAATTAACAAAGCTAAACTATTCAAAACATATCAATCAACATAGATAAAAATGTTCTCAACTATAGCCCTAAGATACGACTACTCCATACTAATCATAGCAACAATCAAAGTAGGATTCATCATGAATACAAATAAAAGAGAAAGAAAGCAAGAGATGGAACTAATCTACACGATCTTCTCTTCAATCTGTTGCTCTGCCACCTTGGAACGGTCTGGTCTACATCTGGAACGATCCAGTCTAGTCATTTTCTGGCGGATGTGTCTCTAGTTCAAGCTTGGAAAGTGGCTAAAACCCTAGAAATTCGTCTCCCATGGTTCGAATAGAGCATGGACCTTTATAGCATCTAGTAGAATCGTCATGGTGTGAAAAAGCGTAAGGAGTTGCCTTATCTTGGAGAATTTCCTTCGGAGAAAACTTGACAAAAATCAATCAAGTCAAATGTAGAAAGTCTGGAGAACTTGGAACTGTTCCAGGTGTGAGTTGGACCATTCCAAGTGATTCAGGCTACTGTCTTCTCTTCTATCTGGACAGGTCTGTTCCGCCGGCAGGCTGGTCCGTTCCACTCCTCTAGAAAGCTGCTCCTTGACGGTTCTTCGTGCTGGTTCATCGATAATCCTGCAAAATAAATGTCGGGCTATGGCTGCACCTTTCTTTGCACAAAATGTTACCAAACTAAGTTAAAAAACACAATATTAAATATAATTAAAGGTCTAAATAGAGTTGAAATGTATACATGAAAACCACCAATCAACCATATAACAAAACTCATCTTGCTAGGGTCACACCCTTTATCCTAGACCCAAGCACCTTGCAGCAGCACAAATGTCATCCTCGAATATACACTGAATCCATCTTGCTTGGTTCGTTCCCATCTCTGACATAATCCGTGTACCAAAGCGCCCAGGTAGTCCTTTTTACCTCAAGCCACCTTCATAATTCTTAGCATCATACATAAGAGATGTTGTTCCATTTACTAACCTACCAAGTAGAATATTTATACTCCGCATCAGGTCTCCAGCTTCTCTTTCTAGCTGGCTTCGAATCATCTAAGTTGACATGTGCTAGACCCGAGCACATTATGCTCGACATTCACACAACCTGTCATGTTCTCCTCCGCCATCTTGCAGAATCTATTGCGTGATACAATTTCCACTATACCAGAGCACACTTGTGCTCAATCGGAATACTCCTTGAGTCTATCATAATTATTTGGATTAAAGTCTCAATTTTGATCCGTCTTGACCACTTGACCCAATCCGGACCACCCAACATGCTAGGATCACTTGACTCGACAATAACCATATTCCCTCGAGTTTACTCTCCTGATATTTATCTTAATATTTATCTTAAACATCAAATATTTTCCTCGCATCAACTAATAATGCAGTTGTGTTAAGATTATAAGGTACAACACCAAATCTTAAAGAAAAAAATGACTTATTACTGGTCGTCGTTTAACAATTCATCTCAATGTTCTCTGTATCTTTGATAATAAAGCGATTACTGGTCCCCAGGTTTAGTGGCCTAGTATGTGCTAGAACTGTGCACACTAGGCCTCTTCTATTAGTGGGCCTTAGTGGACGTTCACGGGGATCCAATTTCCATATATAATGAATTGTATATTTTTTGAAACGCCTAATATATGCCGATGTTGGATGGATAATTGGATATAAGAAAGATAACAATTACGAACGGAGTATAATTTTATAGTGTGATGATAGTACAATACGTCAATACATAACTCCAATCAGTCTTCACGACTATTCTAAATTTTGAAATTCAAGCGACTGATCCGTGGTGCTCATTCGAATTGCGTATAAGATTTCCAAAACCAAATTTTATATTTTTAGGTTTTCTTAATTATTTTTTGGTTAGGAAGGAAATTAGTTTTAAAAAGCTAGTGTCAATAAGAATGATTTTTTTCTCCATATATCCACACAAAGAGTTAAAAAAAAAAATAACTTTCTTGTACCCTACTATTGTTCAAAATGAAAGGATTCTCCCCCGACCCCTTCGCTCTTTCGGAAAAAAGCGAACCAAAAACCCTTCCCTTCCTCAAACCCTAGACGGGGTCGGCGGCTCTCCCAGTCACTTTTTTTTCGTTCTTCCTTACCTTTCTGCTACAAGTACAGTTAGTATAAGACGGTGATCTGTTGATTTGGCGGCTCGAGCGCCGGATGTCATGCGTCGTGGAAGTGATTTGGTTGTCGAGACTGTACAGTCGAGGTGCAGTGCGGACGCCAGGGGTGTGCGACCGAGATTGCGGCTCGGCAGTCGTGAGTACGCAGCGGAGGTGCAGTGCGACCGTTGAGGTACACAGGTCGAGGTGTATTGCGGCTTGTGGGCAGCAGTCGAAGTCTGGTATGGGACGACCGTCGTGACACCCAGCCAATATGTAGTGTGGCCACGTAAGTATGCATCTTAGCCCTTATCTCCCCTTTGTTGGATTTGTTAGCTGCCGTCAAGGGACGGAGGCCGTTATTTGAAGCCTGACGGAAGTTTCTTTGCGACAAAATTTTCAAATGAAGAAGTCGGTTTCCTCACAGAGCTGATCAAGAGGAATGTTTAGTTGGCGGCTCCAACGAGGATGGTCTTATGGCACTGCACGTCAGTCTCGTAGCAAAGGCGTTCGAGGTGAAGGCAAGTGATAGCCGTGATGATGTGAGTATGCAGTTTTGGTCTGCATGGTCGTGAAGATGGTCTCATAGATACCGGTTAGGTTGGGGACAAGTTTGGAAACTAGTACAAGTCCTGATAGGTACTGGTATGAGCTTGGTATTGGTACAAGTGGCAGTTGTCATGACTGAGTTTTATTTGTTCCAGTTGGTACTAGTAGAGTTAGTATTAGTACAAGGGGTAGTTGCATTGGATTTTCTCTCTTTTGGTTAATACCAGTTGGTACTGATATGAGTGTCAGGATTAGTTGAGAGAAATCGATAAACTATGTTAGGAGTTTACCATTTATGTGTGTTTTCAGTTCTGTTATGATTGCTTTGTATATTTTTTTGCTTTATTAATTAAAAATTGTCAGTATTTTGCTGCCCTAAAAAAAATCTTAAAAACTTTGAAATTTGATTTAATCTACAACTTTTCAATATGTAGATTGCATCAAAAGTATCGGATTGGCCTTAGAATTTTAGAAGAAAATTTAGTCATAGTAGTACTGGTCAATAGTACGCATAGACTCACTCTAATTTTATTAATATTATTAATTTAGAATTTTAGATAGTAAATATAGTATGTGATTATTTTAGATTAAGGAGCAAGTGTATCTTTGTCCCCCCCAATGCCTTTTGGTTTGGCAAATGAGCACCGCCAACGTTATTTTGCTTATTGACGTATTAGACTTGGGTTAACTGACATCAATTTAAAAAATAAATAAATAATATAAATAATAAAAAATAATAAAAAAAAAAACAATAGATAATTTAAAGAGGATGGGGTGGCACTTCCAAACCGCTGCATTCTAAGTAACAGACAAATCATATCATAGGTGATTGTATCTTCTTCCAACAATCAATGACCAAGGCGTGCCTTCCTCTAAACGTGGTAAGAGGTGCAGCGTGTAACCTGTAGGGGTGCCGACGGAGCATTCGTCCACGTGTTTCCGTGTCTGTTCCGTTTGGACAGATTTCAGCATACGTTTCCAAAACAGAACGGTAAATGAAACAGATTTCGGCATACGTTTGTGTGAAATACAGTGTAAATTTCGTTCCGTCCAAACGGAACGGCTAACGAATCGTTTTAGTACATACCGTTACTAGAACGGAACGGAAAACGAAAAGCTCCATTCCGTTGCGGTTGTCAACGTTCGACACCCCTAGTAACATGGAGAGAAAGATGCTTCTTGGCAACCTTGGTGTTTGTAACATGGAGAGAAAGATGCTCTCGTATCTTCAGATCAGGAGTTGTTCAACGCCCTGAAGATTTAGTTTTACAAGCTGTGTCTGAATGTAAAATCCTGAAACCCAGTTTCTATCTAGATGAATAATTTCTTTTTTCTTTCGTATTATGACAGTTCTTTTGTAACCTTTTAATCTGTACTTTTTAAAATTTAGCAGCTTGCTAAAGTCTGTACTCACTTTTTAATTTAATGAAAGATGGGGCTCGACCATCATTTTTGTTTTCAAAAAAAAAAAAAAAATCACCTCTATGTACATCATCGGATTAATTTGACGCGTTCATTTTGATCAAAGGATCTAGACCGGAAAAAAAATATCGTATTTTTCGTTAGGTATATAAATTAATTCTTGAGTGATTTTTTTTTTATATTTTTCAAAAGTTTTAATAATAGACATGGCCACTATAGTGGTATTTGGCAAATACTATACGCTACTAACAAAAAAAGATTTACATTTTTTTAATAACAAACAAAATAGTGCCATAGAATCTTAGTGAATTGAAATGCACAACAGCTGCTACAAATGAGATTAACTTCTAAAAGTTGCATTATCAAATAGGCATGCAAAAGAAACTTAGTCTCGGTGGCACTGATTAGTTATTTTAGTAATTTTTAATATTTTAAAAATTATATATTTTTATTTTGTAGGCTAAACCATTTATTTACATATTTTTATAAGGCAGACTGAATGTATTTTTTGAAGAACATTATTTTGACAAATTAGTAAATTTGATATTTCTATATAACTTTATGTTTTGAGATTTTTACTATTTAATGTATATCCTTAAATTTTTTAGAAAAATGTGTAGCATGAATTATAAGTTTATAATTATAATTCTGTAGTGTTTATTACGTTTTATTCGAATAGCAGGCATAAAGTATTGTCTATCCGCTATGATAGGATCTGTCACCGAAATTTGATCGATGTTCTGCTACTGTAGGTACCAGCAATAACAAATGTCGACCAAACTGGTACATTTCTGCAATATTAATTTCTTAAAATGTTAATACTTGTTGCGTACTCAGCTACTAAATTATTCACAGGACTTGTCATTTTAACTCTTCATAAACAGTAGCAATAAATTCTTTTAGAAATTTTAATTGTTATATATACAAGAGAAATTAATTAAGACTCCATATCAGTCATAGTCAGATCCTTTCATTGTATATTGGCAACAATATACTAAATTCCAAACGTACTTTATTACATGACTACAAGGAAATGCATATTGAAAGTTGATTACAACGATTACATATTCTGAAGTTACAGATAGCAAAAAACTGTTGCCTGTACAGCTAAATTTAATTAATCAATCAGAAATACAACAGTTCAGAGAGTTACTTTGCTTTCAGGAAAAAGAAAAGACAAAATAAAAATAAGGCAAGAGAAAGACAAGTAAGATATATAAATTAAGTTATAATATATATTCGACCCTAAAAAAAAAAGTTATAATATATATTAGGCTTCATACCAGGAAACCTATTACCAATTACCCCGGATATTACCTCGTATCATATATATGAAAAAAATTTAGTATATCATATCCTGGCAGAAACATTGCTGAACTTCTACTGCCAAATCCTCCAGACTCAGTTGGCATTCTAGTCCGATCTGCCAAAAGGAAAAGGAAAAACAAAAAAAAAAAGAATTTATTTTATAAATTACTTTGATCAATTCCCATGCAACATTTTTTGTTTCATAGCTTATAAATTAGCCATTAAGGATGCTTAATGTATGCTTTCAAGTCCTTTTGTCAGCTGGACAAAACAACTTGTGTAAGGCATAAAATAAAGAGCTTTTAATACAATGAATTTCGTTAAAATGCTAATCTATATATATATCAGAAACAAGCCGACATGAATGTTTCTTCATTTTGAACTATCTAAACACTGAAACCTACAAATAACCTTCAAGACTGTCTTCAGTATTTTCTTGAGTGATAAAGAAACTAACAAATTAAAGTGTTAATCAATAAAGTGTCCTTTTAATTACATATTTAATAATATTATGCAATCTGCTAAATTTATTTTTTTCAATATTAACTAATGATACAAGCAGACGTCATTAACTAGCTAGTCTATGTTTATTTAGCAAAACAGTACTGAATATGTTAAAATAGTCTATCTAGGGCTGAATTCTTCTTAATTATTTGATCTCGTTGATACATGTATATAAATTCGTACACGTACCTTTATGACAAAGGAGTAGAGCACTGTATCTTCCATGCTACTAATATTGAGATGAAGTATCTCAAAGTCTAATCGTTCAAGTGCACTCACAATCTTCACCACCTGACCAGGAATACGCTTTGAGAGGGTGCGCAAAATAACATTTGAACCTGAGAATTTTGCCTCAACATCTGCAACTGGTGAGTTGCAACATGCACCAAGTTCTTTGACCGTCTGAGAAGAGTCAGACTCAAGAGGAGTATTGCTATTTGGTGGTGAAGGATTGAATTGAAAGAGAGAGCGTGGGCTTGGTGTGGGGCTCGGACTTAGGCTCTTTCGTTTCTTCTTGGCCTCAAGAGATTGTAGAACTAATTGCATCTCTTTTATGAATTCTATGGCTCCTCCAATTATGGATGCTTGGTCACCCTTTTGAAATTTAAACAGCAGAATGGATCAGTATGCACGCATGTTGTTCAAATTAATTAATGTGTAAATATGATTGCTTATTCAGCTAATAATAGCTTTGAAAACACTAATGATGCAAAGTCCTACACCCACAATACATGATGCAAAAATTAAAAAGCATAAAAAGCCGACAATTAATATGTCCTCAGATGCATATTAATTATAGATTTCTAATTGAAAGTTCAGTAAGCAATGCCACAAATTCTCAAGCTAGATAGTTACTTCATGAGTTGGTTAAATTTTGACCACCAGACCTTTATTTAATTTAGGACCTTAAACTTGATTATCGAAATTACGATATAGAGATTAATTGCATCTTTTCAAGGCTCCCAAGCATATTATATTTCCTATGAATTAAAAGGGGATTTATATTAACACAAGTATTCAACTCACCCTTTTGATATAGAACGACGGCGTCAGGGATCGAAGCACCTTGAGATGCTCATTCATCTGTCTCCTCCTATTTCTCTCGACTGTAATATGAGACATCTCTCTCGATCAATTTCTCCACCACAATACAGGGATTCAAGCTCTGATTTTCACAAAGACCAAACTTTTTGTTGTACAGATATCCCTCACTCTGATAAACCTCTACCCCTTCCCTGACCTTATATAATGCATGTAGGCGCGCATGCATGGGACATGCAAGAAACTACGTGGAAATAGATGTGGGCTGTAATGACACTTTGCATAGTTGGTGCAAAGCATTTAATGGCGTGGCTGCGGCCTCGTGAGCTGACGCATCCATACTAAGGCTTTACGTGGGTGCTGCACATGAGACGGCGCTTGCTCAGTAAATATAAACTCCGTGTTATGGGTCACAAAGATCTGGCTGGGGTATTGATGCCAGAAATTGAAACCGCTAGTGTCTCTCATTTATTGCTTTACTTGACACCGTATCCTCTCCAATCCAATAAAAACTGCAGATTTCTTTGGAAATTGTTTCTGCCTTCAGAAAGTAAAGCATATATACATCCATAACAATTTTAATTACTAAATTGAAAAGGTTATGATGCCATGAAATTTTTTTATTTCCAAATGTCATAATTTTTTATTTCTAAATTTTACAATTAAGTGTTGAATTGAAATTTTCGAACTACTAATTTGTTCTTTTTCACAAAAAAATATATAAGTCCACATAGAAATTTCAGAATTTCTTGGAGTTTATTTTGTTCAAGATTTAGTGATCAATTATAAACGTACCAAAATTAATTACATCTCACAATTGACAAGATTTTTTATTATATTGACATTCGATTAGGTTTGAAACGAATATCAAAGGTTATAAAATTTGTACGTGTGGATACCCATCACTAGGAAAGGTAAGATTAACCCATTTGTATTTAAGCTGGAATTTTAAATAATTAAAAATCCAAGTTTTCTAACATGCGGTGCCGCTTAAAAGCTAGTTGCCTCAGCACTTCATCTACCAAAATACACGCCCTTCAGTGTTGTCAGATTATGAGCATCTAAAGTTTCCATCATTTTATAGCATGGGACATTGCCACATAATATCTTGAACTTACGAAGAGGGTGAAAAAAAAATGTTGTGTTCAAAAAGACTTCGTGCATATTATAATTAATTAAGGTGCAATTCACATAGGACATAATAGATTAAACATGCAAAAGTATAGTACAATTAATTAATTGATTTTATAGCTAATAATGGCATTTTGATTTATGATCAATCAACAGGGAAGGAGCATCTCCGATTTCTTGAAAAATGGATAGAATTGAATCTGGGATCTGACGCTTTTGGACCACGTCGGCAACTAGAATTAATTCCAGCTCCCTCTCATAAAAGTAGTAAAAAAATAAAAGAAATATAAGGATAAGCATTCTGTTCCATACTTCCATTCCGGGCTCAGTTGATTATAAACTGGCAGGTGGGCCATATCACTAACGGAGGCCCAAAAGCATACTCTGAGTGGAGAAGCTTTGTGGGACCGACTGTCAGAAGACGATTATACCGAAACGTTTCTGGCACGACACAAACAACTTGGGCCACACAAAGGAAGCATTGGAACATTCTTTAGTACGCCAATTGCAGTGACTCAGTCACGGATGTTTTCCTCTGCTAATACTCTGCTCTGCTTATTCCTCTTCCCCCCTTGTACTGTTTCATATTTGATCCTGTTTGCTTTCTCTCTATTTTGTTTTTCTTTATATGAATATTTCGGCAGATTTTGAATTCTACTAACATTATGTTTCAAACTGACACCAACATATAGCACAGTTAGTTGAAGGCATACCTTGTCTCTAAGGAAATGCTGGATCGAGTCCCGGGTACAATTGATTTTGGGTGTGTGTATGTGACCTACGGACATAGTTAACAAAAAATAAAATAAAATAAAATTACATTATGTTTGAAACTTTAAATATGTTCTGTTTATATAAGCTGAATATATTGTGTTAGTATCTAAGATTAAATGTCTATCTACGTTATTTTGTAACTAAAGCACTTTATAATTAGATTATAGCTTTTATGAACTTCAATTCTTTTTTTTTTTTTGAATAAAAGTAAAGTCTTTTTATAAAATTTAATTAGTCCAAACGTTAAAGAAATTTGACATAATAAAATTTCATATCCTTTTAAAAGATTTAAAGGTTATAGAACTAGTTAGCAGGGCAGTTTTGTTTATGTTACAGGAGCAGAGAAGTAAAGCAACTGGTTAGCAGGGCAGTTTGTTATGAGCAGGTGGCTGAACTGATGATGTTTAGCATGCAAGGCACTTATGAATTATGGTTCTTTGTCTGTCATAATTTTACTATACTGGATTTCTTAGATTTGTAATGAAATCAGTGGCTCATCCACTGTTTCACCCTTAGGCCTTAACAGCATTTGGTAATTTGACGACCTTTCAAAATCACCAAACGTGTAATTTAGAATTGAAATCCAACATTTCATGAATTAGAAAAATAATCTACATGAATTCTGCTGCTATTTAGATACTTAATTTTTATTTTTATTAATTATCAAATGATTCTTGAATCACATTAAATTTCATATGTAAATTGTCTGGATTTTTCATTAAATATCTACTAATTTATTATCTAGCTTGAAAGTTTCTTAGTAATCTAAATTTTTGCGTTGCAAAATTAGTCAAAGTATGATATTATCCAAAAACTGTAGTAACATAACATGTAGAGTTATCATCTCCAAACAAAGTATCAGTTCTGGGCTTTTGGCAATCCAGCAATTAGATCATATGGGTCGAAGCAATAAAAGTATTCAACGCGCCATATTATTTCTCCATGCTGCAATTAGAGTCTAAGCAACAAAAGTGGAAAATAGAGGCTCAATATTTCTCCAAATGCGTCTGTCAAATAATTCATTAATTCATGGTACTCACACAAATTAAATTCTTATTTATTAAATTACTACATAGAAAACAGTATTAGAGAGCTAATATCCCTCTGGGAGCATTAAAGCATAGTTCACATACTGAAATAATGCACGAGCCTTGAGCAGCCAAAAGATAACATCACTCAGAAGTAGCAGTTGTCGTGGTACGAGGGTAACCAATACCATGTCTGGTACAAGGAAATGCGGCAAATACAGTACTTGCAATGCCTCCAACAACCACCGGTAATGCCATCAGTACGTTTTTCTGATTTGACTTGAGAGAAGGGTAGTAACAAGAGACTGTATTTGAGTTCAATAATGCCACCGTAATGAAAACTATCAGTGCAAATGAAGAATGCACAAAATCTGAAAATCTCAGTTTGTAATTCGATAGATCTGTTGAGGTTGAGCCTGAGAAAAGCCACATGCCTTTTATTGTCGCTAGGCCATAGTATACCTGTCAGGATTGAAAATCAGTCGTAAATGTTAATGGGTTTAGTATCCAGATAATGGACCAAAATATAAGTATAAAATTTTATATTAATAACTCTTCTGTTGATTTGGCCTTGAGATTATTTAAACTGGCTATCGACTACTGAATAGAATAACTTCATAATTGCACAATACAAATCTTTTTCTTGTGAGATACTAAATTGTAGTTTCATATACATGTCCAATCTAGCACCTAGTTTGATTTTATCGGACGCATCATTTTTTTACCTTATTATTTTCTACAATACTATCTGTGAAGGACGAGAAACAGCAGAAAAAGCCACACAAGATGATCAAGGCACCAGTCAGATACTTGTCCAAGGTCGTGCAGTTGCCATAGTTTGTCAGAAGCGGGCTCATGAACTCGAAAACAAACACAGTTCCACTAGGAAGGAGCTTGATAAGGTTGCCAACCCCCTGGAAGCTTGTACTAGTCACCTTTTCAGAGGTGGAAGATGACTTGTTCGTGGATGTTGTAAGGGATTCAGTCTGGTCCCCTGCCATCTTCTAGGCTCCAGAAATATTTTCAAGTAAAATTGGTAATTGTTTGGTGTATGATGTGCAAACGAATCGTCTATGTTTCAAGGGTGTTTATTATCACTAATGTACATGTTACAGCAATAATGGAGGTGGAAAGTAGCATATAACTGAGAGGGAGAGGTTTTTGTTATCACTAAATACTTGCATGATATATATAAGCTGCGAAAGGAGCTACCTAAGAGTCCAATTTAACTTGGATAAGGCTTTGCCAGGATAAATTATTGATTTCCTTCATTTAGATCTCGTTCACTAAAATTTAAATTAGGCGAATAAGTCTAATATAACCATTGACTTAATTTTTAAAGTGACTGACAATTCTTCAATTATATTTAATAATTGAACAAGGGACGATCATTTGGTTTTTTTTTTTTTTCAAATTTGCATTTTCATTGTTGCCAAAAGCAGTTAACCAAAAAAGCTAAATTAAGAGCCAATTAATTCAGATATACTTGAAAGTGTATTATGTCCAGTAAAAATCAGATATAAAATAAAATTTTAGGAGTTAGACTAACAATCATGCTCGTTTTGACTGATCATATCTAAAACTAAGAGTAGATGAGTAGTTGAGATGATGGAGACGTTAACTATGGGCTGCTGGAGGCAACTTGAATGTTAGTTGCCCTCTCAATTTGACCACGCAAATAAACAAATCTAAATGAGAGGAGGAACATAAATTCCAAATGCCTAGTGACCTCTAGGCTAGGGAATGCCAAAGTGATAGTTCCCTTCATTAAAATGGGTGGATTTCTTGAGAGGTCACTGGCTAAATTTTTTTCTCGTCTCGATCAGTATTAGACAAATAGAACTTTTTAGTACAGAGAACAGCATTCAATAACTATTGATATCTAATATTTATATCGATATTTTGACCAGACTTTACATCAAAATTTGGACTAAAACTGCTATTTTTCCTTGTTTTTATTTTTGTTCGTCAGATTTGGCACTGTCGTTGCGCTTTTGTTTTATATTTGCAGGAACTCGAAAGAAATAGCAAGGAAACAGCATAATAGACGGCTAGACGACTCATTCCTAGCCAAAGATCAAATCCCGACTCGACCCGGTGCATTGCCCAGACACAAGGCCACGCGAATTATAACTCAGCCAAGTCAGCTCCATTAATTCGGACCGAATTCCTCTCAATTCGGACCGAATTCACATGCGCAGAAATTCCAGCAGCATCAATTTGGTCCGAATTCCAGTCAATTCGGTCCGAATTGCTTAACAGGAAAAGTTTTCTGATTGAATTCTGAGGCGTTTTCTCTTATGGAAAGACCTCAATTTCGGCCTGGATGGAGGGAGAGCGTGCACCAGCTGTCTAGGGGCCAGAGGAGAGTTTATTAGGCGCCTTCCATCTTGGGAGGGGGCCATCTTTCATTCCAGATTCACCTTTCTCTCTCCAGCAGATCTGGATCTGGTCTTCTCTCCCATTTTCTGGACGGCTAGGGCAGAACGAAAGGCATTTGGAGCTGTTTCCGGCTGTAGCAACGAGTTCTAAAGGATCTAAGGTGCTCTCTAGTGCGACGGCAGCAGTTGATAACCTAAGAAACTTAGATATTTGTTGTATCTTTCATATTTCTCTCTAAATTCTGATTTTATGGCTTGTTTGAATTTGTCTATTGTTA
This sequence comes from Rhynchospora breviuscula, assembly GCA_027562975.1. Lineage (NCBI taxonomy): Eukaryota > Viridiplantae > Streptophyta > Magnoliopsida > Poales > Cyperaceae > Rhynchospora > Rhynchospora breviuscula. The sequence goes on from CM050402.1 coordinate 25,509,506, forward strand.
TTTGCATGGATTTAAGTAGTATGCTAGGCCAATCTCTTGTTGCTTTAGGGGTAGATGTAGCCTAGGATTTGGTTTGCTTAATTTACTCATTTTGTTGATGGACGAAGTCAATTACTACTTGAAAATTTTAATGACCTGTTTGTGTTTTTGAGTTGATTATTCTTTGCATTGCTTGACATTTGTTCGGCCGCACTTGTTAGGACTACAATCCCAATTTATAACCAAGTCTTGCACAAGGATTTGAGGTAGGTCAAGGACGAAAGTCGACCAGTTAGTAACCAAAAGTAAACCCTTCTAATTAGGCGACGGCCTAAGTTAGATATCTCATAGAAAACCAATTAGTAATCTCGAATAAGTCCACCGACAAACAAAAGTTGAGGTACAATACATTCGATGAAGGTTAACACTAGTCCCCGTGCCAAATACCGTACCCAATAGGCGAAAGCAGAGGGTTAGGGAGTTTAGGTATGGCTAGATGGACCTTTGGCTTGAACAGATCAACAATCGAGTAAATTCCAGCATTTACACAGTGGAATTCGGACCGAATTGGCCACAATTCGGACCGAATTGGTGGAACAGAACCGCGACAGCGGTATGTTTCGCGAACCTGTGACCAATCCTAAGTGAAATCGAACCCTAAGGCACATTTCTCATCATATATTAAACTGTTAAAAACCCACAAAAATATTTATTTGAATTGTTTTGCATTACTTTTCATATTAGCACTTGCATTCTTTATTTCTCCTTTATTTATTCAATTTGTGATTCGAGAACTCTTCCAAAAATTTTATTGTCTAGATTTAGCGAACCGATAAGAATAGTATTCATATCCATCTCTGTGGGATCGACACCTTTACTTTGCTATAAACGACTAGTCGAGTAAAAGATTTATTTGTTTGACCTTGGTTTACACCTCGATCAACTATAATGTTTACTTGTTGAGTTATATTTAGAATTTATCTTTCATGTATGGTATAGGTTGTTTATGGTAATAGATCATCTATGGTGTAGGTTATCTATGGTATTGAGTTATTTCTAGAAGTCTAAGGTCATATTTGTAAAAGAGTAACTTTTAATTAATATAAAAGGGGAACCTCTATACAGAGGCCATAATCCCTATTTTTTACCCTAAATCTTCTCTAAAGTTATCATAGTATCAGAGCCATCTTAACGACGATGCTTGTTCCATTGATCTCTTCTCTTCTGCTCACAAGTTCTCTTCCACGCAATCAACTCTCTCTGCTACATCCCTTAAAAAACAAAAAAAAAAAAAAAAAAAAAAAAAGATTGCTAACCAATGTCTTCTCTCTCTATGCACCACGCAAAGACCAAGCCCTCTGGCTTCTCCTCTACACCACGCAAAGAACAAGCTCTTATGGCTTCTCCTAGCGCAAAGAACAAGCCTCTCTACTCTGCCGCACTTCAGACTCGATTTGGCTATAGATATGCGTATGACTTCTCTGTCAGGTGTCGTCTTTCCTTTTTCTTTTGTGACAATTATTTTTTGTACATGTTGAAACCGTGATCGTGTGCATCCGCACGGTTTATGTTTGAGATTTGTTGATCTCGTCCTCTAGTTGTGTTTGTGATTGAGATACAGATTTGATAGTGAAGATAGATGAACCTGTGACTACTAAGAATTTACAGGCCGTCGTAGAAGGTATGGCCAGATTATTGAATGTAAAGTTTGGGGAGAACTCGTTGGTAAGACAGTCGAATTTTTGTCAAAGCAGTCACAGGTGGTGCAGAAGATGGAATTGTTGTTCAAAGATATTAAAGTTGAGGGGACAAGAAACTACAGAGATGATAGAAATTGCTACAGGTGTGGTGATACAGAACATCTCAGCTTCATTTGTCCTCAATCCTGCAAATCTGATGGCAGGCAAAGAAGCAGAGGACAAAGTGGTAGACATAATGGCCAAAAAGATCGAAGGCTTAGAGGTGTGGAAGTTATAAATCTAGCTGTGACAAAGAAATCTCATGCTAGCAATGAGGTGACTAGAACTGCGTGGAAAGAACTGGAAGAACTACATCAGTTCAAGCGTCTGATTGAAAAGTCTAGAACTGAATTGAAAGGACTAGAAGAATTACGTCAGTTCAAACTTCAAGTTGAGAGGTCTAAAGATGAAGGACGAATCTCTCAAGATCTTGATGAAACTACCTGTCCCAACAATTTTACAGGTTATGCTCATGTGAAGCAAGGTACTCAGGCACATGCTCTTGCATCCATTAAATCTAGTGCTGATTGGATCATAGATTCAAGTGCATCAAGACATATTACAAGGACATCTAGTGATTTTGTAGAATATTGCCCTAGCAAGCAAATGCATCATGATACTGTTCAAACCGCTGATGCTGCTTCTCGGCCGATTAGTGGTACTCGCATGGTGTGTTGTAATTTTTTTTCCAAGATTTATGCTTACTAGATCCTTCAGTTGCGGCTCCGCCGCAACATGTCTACAAATCAAGATGGAAAAATAAAATATTGTATCAAATTTGAAGCATATTATCATTTTATGTGGTTTTTTAACATCACCATTATATTAGCAGTTTTGAAATATAAGATAAAATTATTACATACAATCATAAAATTAAATAATTAAAGCATGCAGATTGTTTCTGTATTACTACAATAAATATGCAAACATAATTTTTTTTCATTTAAAGAGATTGATTCTCAGATGTTAAAACTTCTAAGAATAATGAACGGAACTTTTAACTTAAATTAAAGTACAATGGAAGGTCTAGTTATATATTTATCTGTTGATAATTTAAAGCACCTGACATGTGTCTCTGCATTTCAAATTCTTTTAGACATGCTTATTAAGTCAAATTTCATCTGTTAATCAACATTGCAGAGATAATTTATTTTTACATGATATGCCATACTTCACAATATCATATTTCTACAATATTTTTAAGTAATATTATTGTCACGGCACACTCATATTATTTAATTACTTAAACAGTTTGTGTGCATGCGCTAATAACGTTCGTTCATTGAACAATCCTAGTCATACAATGTGTGTTAAAGTTGTATATGTGCTTAAGTATTTTTATAACCGTTACCACATATTATAATTGATAAAATACTAAAATACGAGTATTATTAAATCATATATGATTTTGCTTATGTTCCCTATTAGTCTAATTTGCGTCTTTATTATACAGACTATTAAATACATGTGTATAGTTCAATCCTGAATGGTCCAATGCGTGACAGCTTAATCCATCAAATTGTGATATTATTATGGGAATCACTTAAAAAATAAAAATATCCTTAATCAATAAAGTATGTACTTGCTAGTTTTCTTGGGCTTCATTCATAAACTAAAAAATTAGTTTAGAGTTATGGACACTATCTCCTTGAAGCTGAAATTGCCAAATTGTCTAATAATATTTTGGCAAAAATAATTATTTATTTGAATCATCTCCTATAAAAAAACTGGTGCAAAATTATTAAAAAATAAGAACACTTTGAATAGAGAAGCTGACAATTAAAAAAGGGTGACGTTCTCTCTTTCATCCTTTCTTCAATCCAAGACAAAGTGAGAGCAATACAAAAATTAAAATAAAAAAGTGGAAATTATAAGAAGGAGAGATGTGCAACATTCATTGCCGAACATATGAGTGGCCCAAAAGCTGAAAAACAATAGGAAAAGGATCGCTGGCAATAGTAGAACGGGAGTAGACAGGAAAAGAAAAAGCCTAATACTCATAAAACCACCGCCATGAAGTCTATCCGGTAACAGTTCACAATAACAATAAATTTCGACATATAGACATTCAATTTTCTATAGAAGGAATAGCCACACTAGATCAGAGTCTTTCTAACTTGCATGTATATGGACATAGAACAACATACAACTTTGATAGACAAACTGAAAGGCTGGTCCTACCTGTGCTAAAGTAGAGATGGTCCTGCCAAGGTTATGTACACATGGTGCACATAAAACCAATTAAAGAGCACATCTCCTCCTTTGAAAGGGCATGTGAAACTGTCCTCGTGAAGCCTTTACACAACGATTCATATCAATCCATGCTATCTATCCATATATTAATAGGCGTTCCACTAATTCACTGTAGTTAGCACTGTTGGTGCACAGTGTGACTGACAGGTGGACCCTACTTATTATTTTTTTTTTGGTTGGGTCTGTGATCAGTCATTTGCATCCACGTGTACAGAAGACAGTCTCGGCTCTCTCATTTATGGGATTTTCTGTGGTAGTACAAGCAAATTCCAAATAAAGATAGATGAGAATTGTTACAGAAGATCTGGTGCCTAAATCGGCCATGTGGGTGGACCACGCGCTTTATATAAAGTTTCAGGATTTTCTGTCATAGTTCAAGCAAGAATCAAACGTATTTGAAAAATAAATTGCCATAGAGAATCCGATCTCTATCCAATGTTTGTTCGCTTCTCTGCACATGCACGCGTAGAGTAGAGACTAAATGTCTCCAAAAAAACGGCCAACCACTGACCACATGTTCTTTTTGCGCTCTCCATTTTATTTCTAAATTGAGACCTCCATTTCCAGAAACTTACAAAAAAATATATGTTGTTTTTTTATTATTTCAAGCCTTTAGAAAATTTATTTCACCATAAAATTTTGTGTGCATGGTGAAACAAATAAACACAATTTTCTGAAATAAATTTTTTTGTTGTTCACGTTCAGAATAAATAATTTTACAAGCATCATCATATTTTATTTTTATGATTTGAAAAATATATTTAGCTTTTGAATAACTTTTTTCCCTTTCAAATTATATTTTTCAGTGAATTTTAAATGTGTACTCGCAAAATTATTGATCAAATACTTTTCATTTTATGCTTTTAAAATATTTTAGGTTATTTTATATTTTGATGAATTTAAAAAATACTGTTTTATATTTTTTTGAAACTTTTTCCAAATTTGTTTTCATCAAATTTAATATGCATTACACGAAACTGAATGTAATCCACTCATACCAATTTTTTTTCTCGCTTTCAAACTTTTTATAAATTTTTCTTACTCATGTTATTTCAGTTATGTAGTTGAGGAAAATATCTTTTTACTTTTAAATTTCCTCAATTTCTTCCTAAACTTTTTGGCATGAAAATTTACATGTATTCTCAATATATATATTTATATGTATATATATAGAAATCTAACAATATCAGTCAAGAAAATTTTTTTGTTCTTATATTTGAATTATTTGTCTTTGTAAAATTTTTTAAAAATAATGATGTTCCATACACAACGAATTTTTCCATGGAATTTTATATGATTTCTCGCAAATTGTACACTATGAAGTGTTACTATTTTTTTTCAACCTTGATGTTCTTTTATATCAGTTTTAAAAATTATACTATTCTATCTTTATAATTTTAAAATTATATTTTTAGCTTTAAATTATTTTGAGTCCTTCTCAAATAGATATTTTCTTTACATTATTTTAAAATTATGTTTTAAAATTATATTGAGTCCTTCTATCTAAAGAATTTTAAAATTATATTTTCAGCTTTAAATTATTTTGAGTCCTTCTCAAATAGATATAAAATTGTAAGAGAATAACTCGCGCAACGCGCGAAAAGACCACTAGTGGGTCATTAAGGCCCGCCGCACATAAGTTTCATAGAAAAGAGCAAGAAAAAATACAACCGCGCACTGTTCATTCTTCATTGAGGATATATGGTTTTTTCAATTAGTAATGATAACTTTAGAGAAGATTTATGCTGTTAGGCCATAACCCCTAAATCTTCTCTAAAGTTATCATTATTAATAAGAAAATCTTAATGACCTATCAAAATTAATTGACCAATCTGTTGCGTAGAAAATCACAAAGTTCTCTCTTTGGAGATTGTCGAAAGGCCGCATCGTTGAATGTAAGAAGTTCGAGCAGCAGAATTCTTAAGGTTACTTCTAATCTCTACAGTAATTATAACTGTCATTGCTCTTTTTACCATCGTGTGCCATCGCTCACTTCAAATCCTCTCCCCTGCGCGATTCTCTCCCTGGGCGATTCTCCTCTGAGCGATTCTCCCCTCCTATACCCTCTTCTCCCCTCACTCGTTTCTCCTCATGTCTCTCTCCTGCACCTCTCCATCCAACTCTCTCTTAATTTCCCCTTCTCTGAATCTCTCCTCTCTTCTGATCCTCTTCTTGCATCAAACCAGGGTTTTCAACAATTGGTAAAATCAAGAAGAACATATAGAAAAACAAATTGAACACTTAAATCGACAGATTGAAAGTATACAAAAAATTATTTGAATAAAAAATAAAAATGAACACTTATAATAATAAAGTAAATATATGTAGTAAACAAAGTGAACATTTAATAGAACAAATATAACAGATATAAATGATAAAGTTGAATAAGAAGCAGTATAGACAACAAAGTGAATACTTATTACAACAAAGGTGAATACTTATTAAAACAAAGTGAACACTTATATAATCTCTTATAACAACAAAGGAAGAGGAGATCTGGTGTACACATAAAACAGACAAAATGAACATGTAAATGAACACTTATAATAACTAAAATGAACACATAAAACATATAAAGTGAACATTTAAAGATATAAAATGGACACATAAAATAAATAAGTTCAATAAAAATACAAATCAACTCGTAATTAAATGAAGTGAACACATTAATAAACAAGCTGAACATATAAAAGAATAAAGTGAACAAAAATAACAGTTGAGAAAAAAAAAAGATAAATATAGAAGAAATTGGATGGAGCATAGAGGAGAGAAAAAAGAGAGAAAGAGGGAAGAAAAGGACATCAGAATCAGAGGAAAAAATCACAGAAGAGAGAAGAGAGAAAGGAAAGGATACTAACAGCTTTGCCAAGAATAAGGGAGAGAGGAGCTAACGTTGGGCCGGTGAGCGAAGAACCAAAGGCAGAAAGAGAGGGGGAAGAGAAATGTTGCTGAATGAGGGGTCCACTGCTAGAGTCGCTGGGTGAGGAGCGTCTCGACAATGGCAGCGATGGTAGAATGAGAGATGACACTAATCAATTTTCTAATCTCTATAGCCTGTTAATGGAAGAATAAAACTACTACGGCCTAGTTAAGGATTCGAAAACTGGAGGTTACTTTCTCATCTCTCAAGCCCAAAGCCTTTTAAGTTCTAACCACAGAAAACATTATTTAAATTCCGGCCCAGACTAAAAATTTTAGCTTTTCTTTGTATTGTTAGGCCCACTTTACAGCAACTATTGTGTGATGTTTAAGTTCACTGCTTTTCACTATTAACAAATTATCAACTCAGTACAGAAAACGGGGACATGACAACAGTACCAAAAAATAAAAATAAAAAAATTGATGTACTTCTATACTTAAAATCAGATAGTATTTTACAATTTAGGAGCATTAACTGCAATCAAATTGCAAAACAAAAGGTAAAGAGCACAAAATTTAAAAACTGCAACTATCAGACGCTTTAAGGTGTTGACATGACAAACTCAACCCGTAAGTAATATGATGCCGCTTTTATAAATCAATGACAGAATAAATTGTTGGGTTTGCTTTAAAGCCAAAGGGAATAAACAATTCTAACAAGTCAAATAAGCAACCCAGAAAACATAAACTCGCAGAACCAGCAGTTGGAACGGACCGTTCTGGTCATAGACCGGACCGTTCCAAAACACCAGAAAACTAAATCGAGAGCGGAAGCTTACCGAATTCCATTGCTATGGTCTGAATCTTGATGTTAAGCACTTCTTGATGTGTCCTGACGTGTATGCACCTTCACCAAAATTGTTCCACGCATCTAAGTAGGGAGAAAGATCTTCCAAGAGAACAAGACGCGCCCTTTGATGCCTTTAGCCTAAACAAAAGCACTATCTCTCTCTAATCGATGGAATAATTAGGGAGAGGGGCAGAGATGCTGCTATCAACGCATGTATGCAGCAATACTCGTGTGTGTCTTGTCCCTTGGGGACCAACCCCTTTATTTATAATGCCAAGGGCTTCTTGGCCACCACACAATACCATATTTTGTCCATCATAAAATAGGTAATGTTTTTAAATATAACCACCTATAAAAGGCAACACATCTATTGCACAAAATCTGCTATTTCTTTACAGCCATGTTTAACTTATTACCATAATCAATAGAAACTTGGATACCAAACAATAATCAGCCCATACTTAATTTAGATTGTTTCCATATAGACTCGTCAGCCTATATGGAAATAATCTAACAATCTCCCACTTTGGCTATTATGTTTAGTGTTACCCATAGTTCTTAAATTTAATGAGCTCAATATTTATGGTAATAAAATTTTGTGTCCTTAATTCCATCCATCATTTACAATAATAGAAGACCAAGGAAGCATTCGTTACATTATAGCATTTACAGGCCTCTAATCCTATAAAGCCGTCGTAACTAAACTCACAATGATCACAATATCATTATAAAGAACGACATTGAATTAAGATGTGTATAAGTGGTGTGGAAAATACACGTAAGTGTGACTGTCACGTGTCTATTTTCAACTTTATTGGTCACCCAAAAACTGAAGTGAGGTCAACTTAAATAAATTGAGAATGAAAACTGAAACTGAATCTGAAAACTGAAACTTTATTCATTTCTGCAGAAATATTCATTACATAATACACTGAATAAACTGAATAAACTAAAACTATCATCAAATCTAGCACTCCCACTGAACAAAACTCCCACTAAAGCCTAGAATCCTCAACTGAAATTACACCCATACTAGTTACATGTTTCAGAAACTGCTTGGATATTAATACTTTAGTTAGTGGATCTGCTATCATTGAGTTTGTTCCAATGTGCTTGATTGATAATTCGTCATTCTCAACTTTTTGCTTAACAGACAGAAACTTGATGTCGATGTGCTTCGAGTTGGCTGAGCTTCTGTTATTATTAGCATACATGACTGCTGAGTTATTGTCACAGAAAATTCTTAGTGGAGCTTGGATAGAGTCCACTACACACAACCTAGTGACAAAATTTCGCAACCATGTTCCAAATAATGACGCCTCATAGCAAGCCACGCATTCTGCTGCCATGGTTGAAGATGCCACTAGGGATTGTTTGGCACTTTTCCATGAAACAGCTCCACCTGCCATCATGAAGATGAACCCTGTGGTTGACTTTAAACTATCTTGACATCCCGCAAAATCAGAATCAGAATATCCTATGACCTCCAGCCTATCTGATCTCCGATACGTTAGTGCAAAGTCTTTGGTTCTTTGAAGATATCTCAAAACTCGTTTAGCTGCCTTGATATGCTGAATTCCTGGGTTATGCAAATACCTGCCTAGCATACCTGTAATAAAAGCAATGTCTGGACGTGTACACACTTGGGCATACATTATGCTTCCAACTATGGAGGCATACTTATTGTCCTTTACTTGCTTCTTTTCCAACTGTGTTTTGGGACATTGTTCTAGACTAAACTTATCCCCTTTAGCAACAGGGGTCTCTGTTGGTTTGCAGTTTTTCAAATCATACCGCTTGAGTACTTGATCGATATAGGCTTTTTGTGATAGACCCAAAATACCTTGAGAACGATCTCTAAGTATCTTAAGACCTAACACGTATGATGCATCACCAAGATCTTTCATTTCAAAATGTCTAGATAGAAATTTCTTAGTTTCATGCAACATATTCTTATCGTTTGTGGCAAGCAGTATATCATCCACATACAAAATCAAGAAAGAATATTTACTCCCACTGAACTTGTGATATATACAATCATCCGCCGGGTTACTCTCGAAACCAAATGAGAGAATCACTCGATGGAATTTGTAATACCATTGTCGAGACGCTTGTTTGAGCCCATATATGAATTTCTTAAGTTTGCAAACCATTCTCTTTGGATCGTCCGATACAAAGTGGGGTGGTTGCACCATATAGATGGTTTCATCAATGTCACCATTGAGAAATGCAGTCTTAACATCCATTTGATGAAGCTCAAGATCTAAATGTGCCACAAGTGCCATGATTACCCTAAAAGAGTCTTTCGATGAAACTGGAGAGAAAGTCTCTTTGTAATCAATACCTTCTTTTTGAGTAAAGCCCTTAGCGACAAGACGTGTCTTATACCTTTCCACATTACCCTTAGAATCCTTTTTGGTCTTAAAAATCTATTTGCAACCAATAGGTTTCTTTCCTTCTGGTAATGGTACTAAGTTTCATACATCATTGTCATACATGGACTTCATTTCTTCATTCATGGCATCGATCCACTTTTGTGAGTTTGGACTGTCTAAAGCTTGACGAAGATCATGAGGATCTTCCATCATCCCAATGTCAAACTCATGTTCTTGGAGATAGACTACATAATCATTAGATATTGCTGGTCTTTTCTCTCTAGTGGATCTCCTAGGCACAAGTTCTTGAGGCGTTTGCAGTTGTTCAATGACATCATTATCTTCAACTTGATTATTTCCAACATCCAAGTCCATAGGATCTGGAACAGGATCCGTTTCTTGAATTAAACGGTCCGTTTCAGTATTGGAACGGTCCGTTCCAGTCCTGTAACGGTCCGTTTCAATCCTGGGCACTGTATCTATGATCAACCGTTCCGTTTCAGTCTCAGACCGGTCCGTCCCAATCCTGGAACGGTCCGTTTCAGCCCTGTCATGGTCCGTTTGAAGATCAGTGCTCATTTCCTCCTCGAAGATAATATCCTGATGTGTCATATCTCCCCCCACAACCAAAACATCTTCAAAGAACTTAGCTATAATCGTCTCAAAAATATTCCTATTAGTGGGATCGTAAAACTTGTAACCCCTATAACGTTCGGCATATCCAATAAAATAACAACTAACTGTCATTTCGTCCAATTTCTTCTCATTTGGCTTGTAAGGCCGAGCTTCAGCTGGACATCCCCAAATGCGATAATGTTGCAGACTTGGTTTCCTACCAGTCTACATTTCATAGGAGATTTTATTGTTATTTGCCTTAGTTGGTACACGATTGAGTAAATAGGCTGCCGTTTTAAGCGCTTCGTCCCAAAGAGATCTTGGCAAATTAGTATGACTGAGCATACTTCTAACCATGTCCTTCAATGTCCTGTTTCGCCTTTCAGCTACTCCATTCATGCTAGGCGATCCTGGCATGGTATATTGAGGGACAATGCCATTTTCCTCTAGGAACTTAGCAAAAGGCCCTGGACGTTGTTCACCTGAACCGTCATATCTACCATAGTATTCACCACCACGGTCAGATTTGACTTGCTTAATCCTTTTGTTGAGTTGTAACTCAACTTCAGCTTTAAATGATTTGAATACGTCCAAAGCTTGCGCTTTTTCACTTAATAGATATAGATAACCAAATCTTGAATAATCGTCTATGAAACTGATAAAGTAAGTTTGACCATTCCTAGTAGGCATAGGAAATGGTCCACAAATGTCCGTATGAATCAGTTGTAAGACATCACTCGTTCTATTGGCATCATATCTCCTTTTATTTGTTTGTTTTCCTTTAACACAACTTTTACATGGGCCTAAATCAGTCATGTATAAAGGATCGAGTATTTCACTTTGCACAAGCCTTTCAATTCTCTTTGGAGAAATGTGACCTAAACGCTTATGCCAAAGTGCACCTGAATTCTCATGAGTTAATTTACGCTTAACACTTCTAGTACTTGTATGCAAGTTTTCATTATATGAAGCAATAGTTTCCAAAGAATATAGATTGTCATAAACTGGAAGAAAACCAGATCCAACGCATTTAGAATTATGAGATAAACTGAATTTTTCATTTCCAAAAGAATAAGAGTAACCGAATTTGTCCAGTACAGAAATAGAAACTAAATTTCGTCTAAAAGACGGTACAACAAAAGTCTCATATAAATTCAAATACAATCCAGTCCTAAGTAACAATCTAAAATGCCTAATATCTTCAACTTGTGCCTTCTTTCCATCGCCCACATAGATTAATCTTTCACCATCATTTGACTTGCGGCAGCTCAGACAACCCTGCATAGAGATACTTATGTGAGTTGTAGCACCTGAAATAATCCACCAAGTATCTTTTTGTACTGAAGTTAAATTAACTTCTGAACAAACCAAAGAGAGAGACATATCTTTCTTCTTGCGTCAAGCTATGTAGCCTGCACAATCAGTCTTCTTGTGTCCCTCTTCGCCACAGAAGAAGCACCCATTTGGATTCTTTGGCTTCTTGCCAGTCTTCCCCTTATTGGGTTCCTTCTTTGGCTCTGAATTAGCAGCTTTTTTCTTATTTTGTTTCTTCTTTTCATTATTCTTGGAAGTGGAAGCAACGTTAGCACTGTGTGTCTTATCAAGCTTCAACTTTTCCTCTTCTTGAACTAGATGCGAAATCAGTTCATTCAGAGTCCACTTGTCCTTAGTGCAGTTATAAGTAACCTTGAAATGGTTATACTGACTAAGGAGAGAGTTAAGCACTAGACACACCTGAATTTCTTCAGATATGTCTAACTTAAGGGCTTGTAACTTTGAAGCAAGATTAGACACTTCCAAAACGTACTCACGAATGTTGCCTTTTCCATTATACTTTATAGAGGTGAGTCTTGCCATGAATGTACAAATCTCCGATTTCTCATTCTTAACAAATCTCTTCTCAATTTCTTCCAAGCATGCCTTAGCCTCATCGGAATCAGAAATGTTACCCCTGAATGCCTCTGGAATTGTCTTCTTAATGATCATTATGCCCATGCGATTAGAGCGATTCCATTGAGCTACACTTTGAATGTGTTGTTGAGTGCTTTTAGCATCAATCTCAGTTGGTTTCTGCTCCCTGAATGCAAGGTCAATATCTAGACAACCGAGAACTATCATCAAGTTCTCTTTCCATTCCTTAAAGTTGGAACCAGTCAGCATGGGTATGCTGTTAATGCTAGCTGGAATGTTTGCTAAAATAAACCAAAGACAAAAAATACACTAATGTTAATAACCATAATGTATAAGTTAAATCATAAAATATAAAGGTCTAAATCCCATCTACTAGTCTTTATTCATTTGCAAGTGCTCTTTGGAGTCTCCAAGCAAACTTCAATTTAACTAGGTGTAGCATCAAATGTAACGATTCATAACATATCAATTAAGTAACCTTCCTTTGGGTCGATTAATTAATTGTATGTAAAACCTTATAATCATTACCCATTTGATTCTACCAAAACATTGTACATGTAGTCTTTTAAATTATGTCCTTCTTTTAGGCCGATCCATAGTTTAGAAGTTACATGTACCTTAATACACTTTGTACCTGAGTCTTTGAAACAACCATTAATATGAGAGTCCACTTTGGCGGGATGATATTAATATTGGTTCAATTCTCAAAATACAACTCAAATTACCTTTATATTAGACTTAAAATATATCTAATCCTAGACTTTTCATTATGCACATCAATCCTAAGATGAAAAGCCTAACTAAATACTGACCTAGAATGATATAGACTTAGGACCCAGTTGCAAACCCTAAGGTATATACGCGTTGGATCGTACGAACCAACAAACCTGAAACGGACCGTTTTGGTGAGAGAACGGTCCGCCTTAAATAGACCAGAAGAGAACCAAAGAGAGATATGACCATACAAGCTAGTACGAATCATATTGAGATAAGAAAAGAAAGCGGTGGTCTCCCGTTCAGCCAGCAGCCATTGAAATTACACCATATCCAGGCAAGATTCCCAGAAAAAGCCAGAGTCATATGTACACTTTAGGCGCCGACCTTATTTTCTGCGACAGAACTTGTCCTCATGACAACATGGTGTAACCCAACGCTTACAGCTCTTACTAATGAAAACCACGGCAAAGAAGAGAAGAGGATGGATGCATAAAGTGTCATTTGTACCTAACCAGTACAAACAACCTGAATTTTGGCTTAAAATCTAACAATCTGGTTCTGGAACGGACCGTTCTGGTTGTAGAACGGACCGTCCTAAACTCTGGTCAGTACCTAACAGTTTGCAACCAAAAACTGAAGTGGAACGGACCGCCTGAAAACCGCAGAGAAGAGTAGAAAATTTCGTCCTAATCTAGGTCGAGAAACCCTAAAGATTTATCTCCTAACCTGACAATCTACTTTAAATCTAAATCATCCAATTAGGTCAGATTTTAAACGATTTTGAATTTTTAAAATTTTAACTTAATTTTCAAAATCTTTTCAAGCAATTGCAATTTCAAAATAATTTGAATCATAACAAAGAGCTAAATCAAAATAAACAATTCAATAACAGTTCAAGTTGTAGCCCTTTGGGTCCAATTTGCAATTACAAATAATAAGTCTGGCACAATACTCAATAAACAGATCATAAACAATCCAAAGTTAATGGAACGGTCCGTTCGAGTCATGAAACGGACCGTCCAAAAGCCAGATAAATCAGAAACAGTTCAGAAAACAGTCCAGAAAAAATTCCAGAACATACGTGCCAGAAATTTAAACAGTTCAGTTCAAATAAAAAATCTCATCAAATCAATTCAAACACTTCTATTAGATCCAAAATTATGTGTCATGCTACTGGCTCACGACGAGTGGCTCTGATACCACTTGTTGGGTTTGCTTTAAAGCCAAAGGGAATAAACAATTCTAACAAGTCAAATAAGCAACCCAGAAAACATAAACTCGCAGAACCAGCAGTTGGAACGGACCGTTCTGGTCATAGACCGGACCGTTCCAAAACACCAGAAAACTAAATCGAGAGCGGAAGCTTACCTAATTCCATTACTATGGTCTGAATCTTGATGTTAAGCACTTCTTGATGTGTTCTGACGTGTATGCACTTTCACCAAAATTGTTCCACGCACCTAAATAGGGGGAGAAAGATCTTCCAAGAGAACAAGACGCGTCCTTTGATTCCTTTAGCCTAAACAAAAGCACTATCTCTCTCTAATCGATGGAATAATTAGGGAGAGGGGCAGAGATGCTGCTATCAACGCATGTATGCAGCAATACTCGTGTGTGTCTTGTCCCTTAGGGACCAACCCCTTTATTTATAATGCCAAGGGCTTCTTAGCCACCACACAATACCATATTTTGTCCATCATAAAATAGATAATATTTCTAAATATAACCACCTATAAAAAGCAACACATCTATTGCACAAAATCTACTATTTCTTTACAGCCATGTTTAGCTTATTACCATAATCAATAAAAACTTAGATACCAAACAATAATCAGCCCATACTTAATTTAGATTGTTTCCATATAGACTCGTCAGGCTATATGGAAATAATCTAACATAAATGCCATGACCCAAAATAAAAGATAAATACAGCAGAGGATAGAAGAATGGAAACAAACAGGTCTTTAAGAAAAACATTATCTTTACCATCTTAATTTCATACAGCCAAAGAGTATACACCTCAGTTTTAACTCCATAAACAACATCTCACTAACCTACTTCCTACAAAAGCCACCCAGCACCAATCCTTTGATACCCCCAAAACAAATCCAACAAACCACCACAACCCCATTGAAACCTAGTTATTCAAACAAAAACTAAGAATTTTAGAACTCCTGAGAGGCAGATCCAATCTCCCCCTTGTCTTTTCCAGATTTCTTGGGAAGAAGTGTCTGGTGAATGTTAGGCAATACACCACCATTTGCAATGGTAACAGTTCCCAAAAGCTTGCTCAACTCTTCATCATTTCTCACAGCCAACTGGATGTGTCTTGGCACGATCCTGTTTTTCTTGTTATCTCTAGCTGCATTTCCAGCCAACTCAAGCACCTGACAAAAAATTCAAATCCAAGTTAGAACAAGTTAGGTTCTCACATTGAACCAAAATAACCCAATATTAAAAGCACAGCAAAATCTCTGTAAATTAAGAACAAATTAACCAACAAAAAAATTTGATCTACATTTAAACCCTAGATTTTATTGTTCATCTCCTAAAAAATCATTATTTAAGTACTGGTGACAGTGACCAAATTTCACATGTGACCAATACAGGTTCCACTAACCAAACTTCTTTTCTGAATAGAATCCACAGAAAATCATAAAACCCACTTTCTCATTAACACAAATTAGTTCTTAGAACTCTAATCCAGAGATGTATATCAATCTACCTACCAACTTATCAGATAGATCTCTAACTCAAGTTACAATAACAGAAAGTACACAATCAGAGAAGAAAATAGATCGGATCCTTTACCTCAGCAGCGAGGTACTCAAGAACAGCGGAGAGGTAAACGGGCGCACCAGCTCCGACCCGCTCCGCATACTTCCCAGTCTTGAGATAGCGAGCAATCCGACCCACTGGGAACTGGAGACCAGCTTTAGACGACCGAGACACCGACTTGCTCGCCTTCGACTTGCCACGGCCTCCCTTACCGGATGCGGGCGAACTCATTATCGGATTTCGGAGTTGACTGAGGAGTTGATGAACCCTAGGCTTTGATCGGAGAAGGAGAGAGGGAATTAGGACGGAGAGTGTTGGAGGCGAAATGGGTGTGGGTTTGTTTATAAAGGGAGGGAAAGATGACGCTGATTGGTCGAGGGGGTTCGGTGCGGATCGCCAGCGTGGCAATCCTAGGAGGGAGAATTTTTACTTTTCGGATTAGGCGCGCGCGGCATGAATTAGGAAAAGGCGGTGTGTTGGTGCACGGTTTAATTCGTGGACCGATGTTGTTGAACTCGGAAGTCCCGAGGCGTTCTGGAAGTTTCTTCTGAACGCGTGTGATGTGTTTTTAGGGTCTCCATCACTCCATGATACCAAAAAAAAAAAAAAAAGAGGAAAGAGAAGGAGAAGGAAAGATAATATTGCTAGTTACTTGCTCTGCTATGTCATATAACGGAATGAATGGAAATAGTTTTCAAATGATTAGATTTTGTCCCCCGCAATTGAAGTGTAGAACTTTCCATTACTCTCCCAACCATTTCCTTTCCTTCCATTCTATTATTAAAACATCCAGGAGCACAGCCTTAAGAAATCGTTGATTATATTGGTCTATTAATTTTTTTAATTAATACTTTCCAATCTTTCGACATTGATCGATATTGAACGAAATAAGTTCGGAAAAAAAATATAAAAAACATGTAGGCTTTTTTTTGAATTATATTAAGATAAATAAGTTAAATTCATCAATTGAAAACTGATTTGTTAATTTTCAAAATTGAGCATGAGGAACCCAACGAGCTTGACAAAAATTTGAAAACATGTTCAGCATGTTCTCACCCTCTCTAAGCTATAATTATATATACGTGAATGAAACTTTTTTCTTTTTTTATTCCGAATATATTAAAAATATATATATCATCCCAAAATTTCATATACTAGAATTTAACAAATTTTTTATCAAACACTCAATATGGTTAGAGACAATATATAATTGCACCACTGTCTGACATTGTTGGTGGTGGCATGTGCTTTTTCAATATGAGGGTTTGGTTAATATCCCATAAAAAGGATCGAAGAAATAATCACAGTACCAATAAGTTTTCAATAGGCGATGAAAGTTCTCAAATAGCATGTTAAGTATATATGCTCGCTATATATCAGTTTATGCAATCTACATATCTATATATGTAGTCCACATATACAATCTACATATGTAATCTATTGACAAGTCATCATTTGATCTCAAATTGCCTTCGATTGAAAATCAGTAATCTTGATTCATACATT
Organism: Rhynchospora breviuscula; assembly: GCA_027562975.1. Lineage (NCBI taxonomy): Eukaryota > Viridiplantae > Streptophyta > Magnoliopsida > Poales > Cyperaceae > Rhynchospora > Rhynchospora breviuscula. The sequence goes on from CM050402.1 coordinate 25,527,088, forward strand.
TAGACATGGAACTGATTTGGACAACTCCTAAAATGATGCATTTAATCTTGATTTGAGCTAATTTTTATGTGCAACTAGGTCCACATACAAAAAAAATAAAATGCGCTACATGGACTGTGCAATAGATTGGAAACGGAATAAACCAAAGTCTATGTTACCCTACTCCATATATGTAGGAGTACCGGTACCGGGTACGGGTACGCCACATGCGTACCATAATATTTTAATATATTTGACCAACTCCGGTATGTTCTGGGTACGTTGACCAGGTCATGGGTACGTTTGCCGGTTTGTGTTTTGTCCACACATTGAAACACAGCCCATCAGAACACAACTAATCACGTGAATTCTTTTTTTTTAAGATTAGCACAAAGCATTCACGTGGGAAGCCATCAAAACAACAATTTTAACGCTATCGCCTAACTTACTCTATATATAGTCTTATATAAAATGTTGGACTTCACTGTGGGACTAAGAAAGTTTTCAAAACCGGACAACCAAGGAAACCCAAATTGGGTATAATCTCCATTGCTCAATTTTAATGGACATATCCATTTCCGATTTTCAAAGAGTAGTTTTTTAGTATTTTAATTATTTGAGAGCCTTCTAAAACTCATGTTGGCATAAAAATTTATATGCAATCTTGAAAAAATATAAGTAATCTGATAGTATAAAATTTTCATTTTTTAGAGATCTAAAATATTTTAAATATTTTTTTAAATTACGTAATTTTTTTATGATTAAATGTATTTAGGTCCTTAATTGTTTTAGAGATGTACAAAATTTATTTTTGCATATTCAAAAAATTTTATAAAGAATATAATGTATAGTTGTCATCATGGCCTTTCAAAACATTTTACATATTTTTTGTTTATAATGTAGATATATAATTCATATAAACGGACCGTTTAATTCTTATCATATTTTATATATATATATATCGCCGTACTCGTATCGGAGATTTTTGAAAATTTTTGTACCGCCGTACCCGAACCGTTCCGGGTACAGTACTCGAATCCGTACCCATGCAACCTAGAACCAAACCCATGGCTAAACCAGCAATGTGATAAAAACTCAACCGTACATCACTACGCCATTTTTTGTTATTAGTACCGGTTAAATATAGATTATTAGTACCGGTTGTCAAGTGGTACTAATAATAGGGGGTGCTAAAGATAATTAAAAACCGGTATTAAAAAGCCGGTGTTAAAAACGCACTGGAAATCGCTGCAAAAAAGGTGGAGACCTTTAGTATCGGTTTTTAACTAAAAACCGGTACTAAAGATCTCCACCTTTTTTTTTAATATTTACTATCTTTAGTACCGGTTTTTTGTTAAAAACCGGTACTAAAGATCATTATAAAAAAAAAAAAAAATTGTTTCTGGGGCTAGCGCCCTTTTTTGCTAGCCATCAATTAATACCGATATACCAGTCGGTATATATACGCATCACATACAATAATACATATCGAATTTAATCAACACAAATCAATAGAAATCCTAATTAAGGTTTAGGATTTATTTCGGTTTAATACAAATCCTAGACAATTAACACAAATTAACACAAATGAGAGGGAGATCGACGTGCCTTACACAAATGAGCAGTGATAGCAGTGAGGAGTAGAGGCGGCAGTGAGAGCAGATTGAGGTGAGAGGAGTAGAGGCAGCAATAGAGAGAGAAAAGTGAGAGGAGAGGTGACGCAGTAGAGATGGAGAGGCAGTCGAGAGAAGAGGGAGAGGCGCGCGCAGTGTAGAGGGAGAGGCAATGGAGACGGTGAGGCAGTCGAGAGAAGAAGGAGAGGCAGTGGAGAGAGAGAGGCGCTTAGGTTTTGGAAGAGAAGAGGGAGAGGCAGTGTAGAGGAGTACTTAGAAAATTTCGTGCGAAGATATAAGCTGAGTCAAGGGTTTTGGCGGCAGAAACAAAAAAAAAATTTGAATTAATCTTTAGTACCGGTTTTTTAGAAAAACCGGTACTAAAGATACTATTTTTAGTACCGGATTTTTTATAACCGGTGCTAAAGGGTTTTCAAAAAAATCAAAATTCTGTCTATCTTTAGTACCGTACTAAAAATAGTATCTTTAGTACCGGTTTTTCTAAAAAACCGGTACTAAAGATAAACCGTTTTTTTATTTTTTTCGCCAACATTTTAGCACCGGTTTTTCTAATAAACCGGTACTAAAGATAATCCCTAACAATTACGAAATTGCCACTGACTATTTTTTATACCGGTTTTATTAAAAACAGGTATTAATGGGGCGGTACTAAAGCTCTTTTTTGGTGTAGTGCATGGACATGGTGTACAAGACCAACGGTGTATTCATTGGTCACATGTACACTAGTGATTAGGACAAGATCTGTAAAGTGGGTCCCATTGTCAGGACATGTCTCTGCCTTTTTATATTTTATTTGAAATAAACCGACCCGGTTCGTGATGCCTTTTTAGCTAGCTCACGGCCCCGTTCATTGGTCGCAAGTGCGACGTAACGACTCGAGTGGCTAAGTCAGACTTTGGCCAACTGGTTCGACCAAACCCAGTTCAATTCAAAACAATAGGATAAGTGTTTGTCTCTGGTTGAACGTTACGATGGGACGGTGATTACCAGCATAGCACTGCACTGCACTCCTCCACCACCAGCCAGAGATAAAACAAGAAAAAGAAAATATACCTAAAAGAAGAAACCTCGACGGACCGGCGTAGCAGTGCACTCCTCCACCACTAGCCGCTTCCTCAACCTCAACTGACTTCACCATTGTATATGCGGCCTTTCCACGACTGGAACATGACCAAACTCGATCGAGTATCTTTGGAACTTAGAATATAACAATTAAGAGATGCAGATAATCAGGCGGAGATATATATTTCCTTAAATTAAGCAAAATGAATTGATAAACAATCGAATGAAGTACCAACGAGCTTCTCTAACTGTCCAAGGAGGGAATTTAAACATCAGTTTGATTTTGTTCGAAGCAGAAGGGACGACTACACCAATAGCCATTGTTATGAGTAAAAGTTCGGAGGAAAGAGATGTGAAAAGGGTGAAGTAGAAGAGGAAGTTGTGAGGTGTTGTAAGAAGCCATTAGGAAACAGGGGCGGATCCAGAAATTTTTTTAGCCTAGGCACATAAGCGGATGATGTTGACGTGTACGAGAAGAAGCGAGTGAATGAAGCGAGAAAAATACCTTCCAGTTTGTATCTCCATCAAAAAGCCTAGGCACCGTTATTTTTTTAGCCCAGGCACTTCTCAAAATTAAACATAATAGATCTTAATTTTTTAAATTTTGACCTAGGCACTTGCCATGGGGTGCTATGCACTGGATCCGCCCCTGTTAGGAAATGATAAAGAGGCTCGGCTTAAGCAATTTAGAGCAAAGTAAACCAATCTAATATGAGGATTGAAAGGATTTATGATAGCTTTGAGGTTGGGTCACAATCTTACAAACGACTATTTTGAAAGAGGGCTAACTGGAATTACTCAAAATGGTATACACGAGAGCATAAATTTATATAAATGCTTGGCCTAAAAAAAAACGTATTCCAGCCAAAAAGCACATCTATCACCAAAACGGAGATATAAAGTTGTCACATGATAGAAAGCTACGTGCAAACAACAAATAGAGAGGAAAAAACGCTTCATTATCCATACGTCTATAAAAGAAGAATCTCTGAGACAGTAGTAATCCCTATAATTAATTGAGAACAAAAACAAGTAAGCTCACTGGTCAGTCCAAGCCGCTGGATGTTTAGGAGCAACTTGATGAGGGTCTAAATAGTCATTATTGCTCAGCTGCCGATAGTACATCTTATTAAAAGGCATAAAGTAGCAAGGGAGATGTAGTGTGTGTTTGAGTTATGTCATAGAAGTCAATTTCTAATGACTTAATTTTAGTTTATGTTATTGATGTTATTTGATCATTTGTTCATAGGATTTATTATTGACAGATCATTCAGGTTGAGGATCTGAATTGTGGATCTCTGTGTTTCATTTTTAACTAAATGACAATAATAAATCTGAATCGTCCGTAGTTGTGATTATATTAACAAGGAACATTAATTATCATAAAGATTAGTATGCAAGTTAAGTGATGATTAAGTTCTACAAATCATAGGTAATGAGTTGCCAACTTAATTACATATGTGTATGTTACTGGAACATATCACAGGACTTGACCTAATGAAATAAATATATGGATTGTGTTATGTGTCATTATTTATTTCATATGGGTTTGATTCTAAGTTTGAGATGATTCAACTTTTCCACATGAGAATAGATTCTATAAATATCGTCTAACGTTGATTTCTGATAAGGGCTGCTATACGGACTTTATTTATGTTCTCTTGAATTGTGTGAAAAAAATTTATTCATTAAGAAAATCGTATGTCCCTCATTAGTATACCTAATGAGTGATGATATCTATTAGGGGCTCCTTGATGGAGTTGGATCGTATGCACGCAAACTAGACAATCATCTCTAGATCAAGAAATGTATAATTTGCAAGAATGACATATTCCTATCTTGGATTATATAGTGATATCATGTGACATAAGAATCAAAATAAGGAAATACTTTATTTCTTATGCAGAATTGAAATACTGTAGCAGTGCAATATTAATGTTAATTAAGAATCATAAGTGTTGCTAGATACCGCTTATGATTATTAGAAATAAATAACGATTTAATTTGCATGGCCAACATAACATAAATCCTCAAAGGGTCACACAAATAGGACTTTAACCATACAGTGCATTATTTATTTATTTGCAGCAGTGAATGCAATTATATGATAAGTTGATTAATTAATTATATACCGTTGTGAACCGTTATAATTAATTAAATCAAATGGATTATATAGAAATAAAATAATGCATATGGTAATCCTAAAATAATTATCAATAAGTTGATAATTAATTTTGTTCAACACATTTTAATATAATTAGTTGAATTATATTAAATAAATGGGCCTTTATTTATTAGTAAATTGAAAGCCCAACTAAAGAGCAAACTAAGGGGTCAATAATTAAATGAATTATTGATCTAATCGAGCATTTAAAATGGCCCATCTAGGCCCATATGGAGGCTGGCTTTAGAGAGATGACAAACTTGTAAATATGCTAATTTGATTGGTAGGGTTTGAGCTCTATATAAGGAGGTGTGTTTGAAGAAACCCTACCCCTTGCTCAAGCATCCTTCTCTTCTTTGCTCTCTTAGCTCATGTGTTGAGCAAATTCATTCTTCCATTAAATACTAGATTAAATAGAAGAATAGAAGAGGATTAGCTCTCTTTCTTGCTAGCACAAGAGAAGAGAGATTGGTTAATCTCTTTGGTGGACTCGAGGCCAAGGTCAAGGAGGAGATAGGAGGCACGCCACCGACTCCCATGCCGATGGTCGAGCTTTCCAATTGCGATATTGGAAGAGGTATATCATTTCCTCCCTTCTCATGTAGTGCTAATTGTCTATTTACTAGATCCATGATGATGTGCTTTGTTAATTGCTATTAATTAGTAATAAAAATTAAAATTGCACATGAGATTAACTTCCTACAGTGTGTACTAGGAGTAGGTGGTATATAAGACAAATACATCCACACCTTACATGCCAATCCTAAGACACATCTGTGATAAATGGTAGGTTCAATCATAAAAATATACACAACCCTCACACATGGGATGAAACCTAATGATGGCGAATTAGACAAAAGAATATTTGGATAAGTAGATGAAATTTGAGCTTGTCTAGCGATGTATATGGAGCCATCGGCAAATCTGTCAAAATGAAAATTGTCATGATACATAGAAACATGTGGACCTAGGGTTGTAATGCCTAAAGAAAAACATAAAACAAATTAGAAATCCCAAATGCTTGGAACTCCATCTACATTAAAACAAAACCTAAAACCAAATCAAAAGCAATCGCTAAGGATGAGCTCTCAGTGCTTGGTGATCAATCCCAGTCATAAACTCAAATATAAATTGAACCAAATCAAACTCCCAAATCCAAAATCCCTATAGGAACTAAGTCAGTGGAGTTTAGTACTCAAAACTTATGAAATCCTAGAAAATCCAAAAAGTTAATTCCATGAAACAAGTTCCCTCATGAATTTATTCATTCTTTCAAGACTAAGACTTGTTTCGTCTTGAAATGAATGAAATCTGGTGTCCAAGTGATCATAGAAAAAGTCGTCTGAAGACTATCAAGAAAGTTCTTGTTGAGAGAATGAGATATGGGCGAAATACTGACAAGACGCGGTGCTGAAATTTCCAAACAATCTGTTTTTGACCAGATTCCAAACGGTCCATTTGGAACCTTCCAGAATTAACAGAAATTGTCCGTTTTAGAGGTTTATCTTGGTCGGATGGTTATTTTTTATTCCCATCACGTCCAGAACAATCTCCTTACTATTGAGAGTAACTCTAATCAATGTCAAAGCCTATATAAACATGGTTTGAGAAAATTTTGAGAGATATACAAGGCAGAGTTCAGATCTAAGGTCCAAGTTAGGGTTAAACATTGACATATCTGAGAGTTTAGTTTCAAGTCCAGATCGTGGTAGCGTTAGACGAGTCGTTTGCGACAGCAGCAGGTCATTTAGAAGGGGATTTCGACAAGATCAATGAGAAGCAAGGACAATTGGTTGTAATTTTTCTTATTTCTCATTTTCTCTTGTTGTTAATTTGTTATTCTAGGGCTATATATAGTTGTAAACTTATTTGTTTAGTTGTTTATTTGCTTAGTTATTTAGTTATGTGTTTTTAATCTTTTATGATTTAATTTATTATGTGATGTCATGAATTGCTTAGGTAGAATCGATTATACCGATTAGATTAAGACCTTGTCTATTATGGTAATCATAATCTATATCTTAACATGATTTGTGATTGAACTATTTGAGGATGGTAGTAGCTGATGAGTGAAACCGGAATTTAGTAGTCGATAGGTGAACCTTTCTCGCAACGATGGTTGTGAGATATCATTCGAATTGAAAGACATACTTGGAAAACTTACGATAAAAGTGATAATCAAATCTTAGGGTTTCTAAGAGAAGAAGTAGTTTAACCTACGAAATCAACTGTAACGATGATTAATATCTGATAATTTAGAATTAGATTATGATTCCACACACATTAGGAATAACTAAGTCGTAAACAATTTTATGATTCAAACAGACCGTTTGTGAATATACTCACTTTATGGATCATGAAAATCATTACCCTTTCTGAAATAATATGCATTTTGGAATGCTAAATTGTCCCAGCACTTCAAATAACATATAAATTTGAGAGATTGCAATTGAATCGAGTGCAAATTGTGTTTATGCAACAGGGGCTAGGACAATTTAAAACTCCAAAGTGCATATCTATGTGGACAAACTGTTATCTATCCGCTGTTTAGTGCATCTCACGATTCTACTTCTCATCAAATCTCATCCGTACGATCAAAGACGAACGGATTTGATCAACAAACTGGTGGATACTGATCTGTAAATCTGATACGTTCGTTTCAGATCGGACTGACCAGGTACGAAAATCTCAGCCTGCTTAGATGTGGGTGGAAAGCCGAAAAAAAATATTTTCGAGTTCATACTTCGTCGGGTCTTAATCGCGCGCATAGGAAGGAAGCGAGAGAGAGAGAGAGAGGACTAGAGGAGAGAGATGATTTTGGCGGTGCTCTTCGCTAACACAGATGGCAACATCCTAATCGAGCGGTTCGTGCTTTTTTCTTAATTATTATTATTATTCATTTAAGATTTGGTTCTGCTTTCCTCATCTTGCTTGTTAGATCTGGATGCGCCATTCGCTAAGACTGTAGGATCGCTAATTATTAGTATTTCAGATCGAACAATCTCTGTAGTTGTTGTCTATAATAAAGTTCACTTCTAAAAATTCACAATATATTTGCTCAATTTTAAAAGCCTCAAACAGGTGTGACATGAGTTGAATCTGATGTGACTGAGGTAAGGTACTAGTTGTGAATATTGGAATGTTAAATTAAGTATTGAAATAGATGTTGATATGATGCAGATTTCATGGAGTTCCAGCTGAGGAGAGATTGCACTGGCGTTCCTTCCTTGTCAAATTAGGCGCTGAGAATCTCAAAGGGGCTAAAAATGAAGAGCTTTTTGTTGCTTCTCACAAGTATGCAAATCTTTTCCTTAATGATACCAGCACATCTCAGTTTGTATGAACTTTTCAGACTTGTACAGAATGCAAAATCACTCGGGAATAACATTTTTAAGCTGAAATTTACTGTCTAATTGAACCGTTCCTCATATTCATTAAGTGCATTCATATAAAATGTGTACATCTTGCTTATAATTTTCAGGTCAGTCTATATTGTATATACCATACTTGGAGATGTATGCATATATGTTGTTGGGAAAGATGAATATGATGAACTTGCTTGTAAGTATGAAGTCTTTACTATACTCTTTTGTGAAAATTTCTCTTTTACTTTCCTATCACTATAGAGTAGAAACTAAAATTTTACATATAATTAGAATTGTTGTAAAATTTAGGCACAAAACTATATAAATAAAAGAGTACTAAAAAAATGAAGTAATTTGTGAGTGAAAATCTCATACCTCTATGAAATTAAGCTTCCTTTTGTAGCATGCATGTCAGGTACAACTCTGTTGTCCAACTTCATAAGAATAGGCAAACAAATAACACCTATCAATCGTGGAGCATCTTTGGCTTAGTAAAATTCAGGCTTGTACCTTTTTGTTCATTGTACTCCTTGTATTTCCAGAGTTCCCAATTTGGTCCTTGAATTCCGGCCTGTACCATTTTGTTCCTTAACCTTATCTCTTGGTAAAATGATGGATGAATCCTACCACTGCAGATGTGAAAATACAGGCTCATATCATTTCAACAATGAATTGAATTTTAGTCCTGCACGAAATAATTTAGGGACAAAGGATACAAATTGCATTTATTGAAACCTGAATGAAAACTATGAACTTCAGTCTGTGGAATGTTTTAAAAAGTAAATGTAACTTTGGTCTGTGGAATGTTTTAAAAAGTAAACGTTGGGCTTCTCTTATTTCAGCAGTACTAATCTGTTGCCCCATAAAAAACCTTTCTGCAGCGTCTGTATTCTTTAATTATTTTTCGAAGTAATAATTCTTTTATTTTTGTTCCGTTGATGTACTTATTCAACTGTATCTAACTGTAGTGGGTGAGGTGATATATGCAATTACATCTGCGGTTAAGGATGTGTGTAAATCCCCTATAACTGAGCGCCACTTTCTTGACCGGTATGGGAAGGTCTGCCTATGTCTTGATGAGATAGTTTGGAAGGTAATAAACTATTTATGCATGTGCTTTGGAGCCTTTATGTTCTGGCTGGGTTATGAGGGGCAGGCAAGCTGATATTGGGGTATTCTGTATATTCTAAAGAGATGTCAACACTACTTGTGTGGCAGAATGGGTTTTTGTTCACCCCCAACTTACTATGTGGGTGGCAGCTATTGCATATTAAATGGCCCTGATATTGTTGTGATATTGATTTCCTAAACTTTTTCTGGGTCAATTCAAACCATTGTAGCAGTGATATAGTAATTAATTTATTAGCCGGTGGACAGTTATAAAGAAAGAAAAATGAAGAGGGTTGTAGTTAGGCCCGTCTTCTTCCATGTGTTGGCACCTTACCACTTTACTAGTCTATTACCTACCACTTTCAGACCAACCTTGGCACCTTGCGCCCCCACTGGATACTTATATTTTTAATCTCAATTTTCCTTTCCCAGGCGACCTAAGTTAGCCCTCCCTCGATATCTGATGAACATAATCTGTCTGCCTCCTTAATGCTTATTTTACAAAAGCTGGATAAATTATCTATTTCTGATCAGAAAATCATTTCCATATGTCAGTTTAAATTATTATTCTAAGGGTATATGAGAAGGGGGATATTTTTTTTGGGAAAGAGAGGAGAAGATGTTGCATTAGAACAAAGAAAGTAGGGCACCCACCCTTATATATGTTTTAGCTGACTGCAGTTGGCTTATTGAATTGCTGGAATAAAAGCATGGTTAGTTGGTTAACTGATGGAACTGGTTGATTGACAAGCAGCTATTGTTCAGTGGTGCAATTGAACTATAAGAAATTTCTTAGAGCTGGTTGAACCAAATATAGTAGTTAAGGCAGCTGTTTTCTTGTTTTATTGTTCATGCAGTATTTACTGCATGTCTACTGAAATGTTATACTGGGGGAAAAATGCCTTTTCTATCTGTACAAATATCATAATATGTCAGTACAATGCTAAAATTAGACGGGGAAAAACATAAAACAAAATGATGTCCTCTCCCTTTGCTGTTTGAGGATGAGTGTGTTGTGATTTAGATAGTTTTTGAAGCAAATGGGTAATTTAAGGGGTAATAAACATGAAATATTCCTGAAAAAATTACATTCAAGTACTAATATCTTCACTGATTTAGATAGTTCTAACTATGTTATTTTTTTATTTTTATTTTTTTGTTTTGAAGGGATACCTAGAAAATACAGACAAAGACAGAGTTGGGAGATTGATAAAGTTAAGGCCTCCCATTGAACCGTGAATCATGCAACAACGCATCTTGCATCATGCTCAGTACTCTACCTGGATCCTTCTAGGATGATGCTCCCTTTTGTTTTCGCTTGTTTGTGAAGTATTTTACTTTCCTGGACGAGAAAGTGTGACAATCGGTCTTTTAACTTGTTAATTTGGCGTGTGTAGTTTTCTCGTTATATTTGTTTTTCTAGGTGTTCGAAGAATGTGCAACTAGACGGTCGATTTTCCTTTGATTGGCCTTTGTTGAATTTACTCATGTTCGGCTTTGTCGTCAGTGTTGTTTCCAATTTACAGAATTATTTCACTTATGTGAGGTTTGGTAATGGTGTCATTTGCGAATTTAGAAAATCTTTTTATTAGTTATCGAATAGTGGCCAATTCAATTATCAAGTAGTTTTCAATTTTGTCTTTGGTTGAACAAAGTACAAGTATGTTACTAAGTCGTTGCTCAATTAGTAGAGTCCTCAATCAATTATATTATTAAATAGTTCTCTATTTTATCGTTCGTGGAGCAAAATAAGTGAATTATTATTTTTTAAATAAAAGCAACCCTGCTTGGGTTGCCACTTGCCTGCTTCATTAAGCCAGGCAGAGTATGAAATAACTGAAAAAAAGGGAGTTAACTTTCTCACATTGCTATATTCAACCAATCATATATTACAGCAGGGTTATGGCTTTACAGGAGCAAAATAAACAAACAAAAATTGTATCATCCTCCGAAGTCAGCGTTCCATTTAAAAATTGTGAGACCCATTTGTATTTTTCATTCTGGCTAAATATGCCTTGTGTGTGTGTGTGTCCTCTTGCAATCTTTCTCCAATGGAAGATTATGCACTGCAGTAATTCCAGAACATCTTGATCACATGCTCCGAATACCAAACTTTCCTATTTTCTATCTCTATAATTATTTATAAATTTTTAAATGAAATAATCAAATTAATTGAAGAGATCCTAAGAGGGTGTCTGATTTGGCAGTGTTGGTTGATGTGAAGTTCTAAAAATATGCTTTCGGCAGTTCCTGAATATGCTGTCATATATCAGATCAAATTGCACGCCAGCTCTCTCTCTATTTAGAATGAAGAATATGTGATCCCCCTCCAGTATCTTGTAATACCTGATCACAACAAGCAACGTATTATTATTAAGGAAAATGTATCAAAAGGGGACAAATTTTGAGATTAAAATTAAGCATATGTCTCGAGGAAGATATGGAGAAGGAAACTTTTCAACATTAAGATTGAACATATACTTTAGTTGACATGTATAAAGGTTTTTGGTGAGCTGAAACTTAAAAATTTCTCACCCAATAACACAAGCACAATATTAAAGTTTCATTTGACTTCAACTCACAGAAGTTTGTAAACAATTTTCTTTTGAGAAAAGCCATCAAATATATGTTGTGAGTTGTGACACCACTGACACGGTTCTACCAAAGTATCAAATTATTTTAAACAAAACAAAGAGTATCATTTAATTGACAATTAAAACTGGACGTTCATTTGTATCAGGCTTCTCATGCATGACAATGACCAAATAACTAATCCATACTTGGGAATGAAATAGAGCATACCAGATACCAGGTTGGAGTGGATGACAATCTGAATCATGTACCACAAGACAACTTGGATGTTCAACAGGTATACGAGGATGTGTCATGGAAATAGTATTTAAAGCCCCATCATTGTCCTCCCAATCCTCATCCCTATCACATTAATAATGTAAATGACAACAGCACATTTAATTTAAACCAACAACAAAAGCAACAAATATACTGACCCTATTCTTGTGATATCCAACATTTTTTTTCGTGTTTGCTATTTTTACTCTATGATTTGCATATTTGACGTCTAATTAGAAAAGTACACAATCCGATATCAAGTGTTCAAAAGTAAACTGAAAAGAAAAAAAATTTGGAGAGCTTAAGTACCTATAACCCTTATAAGGTAGCGGCAAGTAAGCAGGATACCGCCACCGACACATCTGCATGACCCTGATAAGCAACAATGGGTGCGTACCAGCAAAACTAGATGGCACTGTTACCCCCCTAATATGCCTTGTCATTTTAGTCGCGTAACTAAAATAAAAGGTGTTCTTAAAAGTCTGCAGCCCTGCATTAATCTTAATGGATCCTTGAATTGTCAGATCTGGAAGGATCCAGTCCCCAGTGGCAAATGGCCCAGAGTAGCATAAAAGTAGATCTGCCAGGCCCGATAACCCGGTATTGCGCCAGCTCATATGGAAGTGGTCAAATCCAAAATTGTAGTAATTTTTTAGCCATGCTATGTCAAGCCAATCATAGATTGTCGCACCTAAACGGCACAATTGAAGGAGACATATTGGTTTGAGCGACCTTCCATCTTCAGGCCTGAGTTCAATTTTGCAGAAGTTAGGAATTAACAAATTGGAGAGAGTTTTGTTTGTGCTGGATTTTCTACTTTTGGTCATTCATTGTTTCTTTGTTTGATTAGTTCGCCTGCCGCAATCCTAGAAATCAAATTGTAAGGGGCATCCATTCTTCAGTTTTTTATTTCCCTCCATTTTGCTTCCCACTCCAAACTGTCATCTGATAATTATATTACCCTTTAAAATCCTTAAGTTTTCTAGTAGTCTCAAAAGTAAAAGCGAAGTACCTCATCCCATCATAGTAGGTTCTAGTTGTTCCGTTGAAAGCACCAGATAAAGCAGTAAGACTTAAGATCCAATCCTCTGAAGTGTCATCATAGCCAGCAAATTCCTGCCATTTGAAATAAGAAGGGATTTGAATTTTTTATTTTATTCTGGAAGTCATTAAATTGAAAAAAAATTAACAGACATGCAGAAGATTTGCTTGTGAAACATCGGAAACAATCCCCTAGCCCCTTCATAACACTAAAAGAAGTACCCGATACTATTTGAATTTGACATTGGTTCTTAGTACGTGTCGATAAAGAAAAAAGAAGTTAACGTTTTAGCATCCTTTGCAATACATTTGGGATAAAGAAGTACGCAAACGAAAATTCATGTCGTTTAGCAAAGGTGTATCACAATGTACAAATAAAATTTTGCAAAATTGACATTAATAAAGAACCAACCTTATCATGAAGCATTTGTTGCAATACCCTTACTACTTGTGCCCCGGCCGAGTGGCCTACAAAATGTACTGGATGGTCCTCGTCCCACTCAGGATAATGCCCTAAAAGTTTGCAATTTAGCTTTCATTTAAAGAATTCAATGAAGTATCCAAATAAAGTACTAAAAAACAAGAGATTTCCAGGAAAAGATCTAACCTTTCTCATAAACTCTTCCAAACCGGGAATGCCCATAAATATTACTGTGCTCTTCTCCATAATCTACTCTCCCGCCTTTCAAATAGTAGAACAATTCTCTCGCTCTATAAAATTTTCAGATAATTCTTTAAAATATAACCCCTTAAAATCAAAAGAAAATTATTCAGTTTTATGAGGATCTTTACGCAAAAATTGTATCCTATATTCCTATTTCCTATACCTTCTCATGGTGGAACCAATTTATGCCTTCGTAATAAAGTTTTCAAGTTAGCTATTAGAAATTAAAAGTTTTATTTTAAATTTTCTATTAAAATTTTCAATGTACCTGTCATGTATGCTTGTAAGAGAACCCAAGTCTGGTACAAGCACAAACTCATCTTTCTTCTCTGCCCCAGCAAAATAGGACAGCCCACCAAGCCTCTAAATTAACAAAACAAAAACAAATAAATAGAAGTAATAAATAACGAGAGATAGAGATAGAGAGATGGGTTTCTTACCCCTTTGCCAAAGCCAAAGATGCCATGAACTAGGACAATAGGAGGTACCGATTTGGTACTAGAAGAGGCATTCGCTTCCCTCAGTTCATAAATCGATTCTCTGATTCTGGTTTCTTCATTGGTATTACTGGGTCTGGTTGAACCAATTAAAGACTGCGAAAGGTCAGCTGCGACAGCAGTGCTGAAAATGTAGAACCCAAAAAGCAAATGAATAATGGAGCTTAGAAAGAGCTCACAACCGAGCAGTAACCCCTTTGAAAGCCTAATCATGGTCAAATTTCTCAGTGGTAGAGTAGGTCAACGAGGACTATATAGTTGGTGAATGAAGAAGCTTGGAGAGAGATTGAAGAGAACTCTCTCACGCTCTCTCGTGTTATTTTTGTTTTTCCTGGCGAGTAGCGAGGAAGATGAAGACTTTTTTTTTTTTTTTGTATTTTTAAAAGAAAGATGAAGACTTGTTTGCTAGTCAGAAAGAAAGATGATGATTTTCTAATTCTCTTAAAAAGGGCTGTTTGGATCGTACGGGAATAAGGAAGGAATAAAAATTTTAGAAAGAAAATATTGGAAAATGTGTAATTTTGGAAAGAGTTTGGATGTTTAGAAAGAAGCTATTTCTAAAAAGAAACTATTCTTTCTTATTCCTAAGCAATCCAAACGAGGCCAAACTCCAGGATTCATAAGAGAAGGGAAAAGAAAGGGATGGAAGAGGAAGGAAGGTAAAGGAAGTGTGGAAGAATGAAGATACCGTGCTCCATTCTCAAAAATTCATATTAAAAATTAGTGTTGTTTACTTTATTGTTAGTATAGAGAATGACAATTTCACCCTTCTTTAATTTTCAATAAAGAATAGAGATGAGTACGGAATATGATGTCAGCGTCTCAAATTAGAAGGGTGTTATTGTCACATGAATCTAATTTCTAAGGCAACTCCAGTTAGGGGTGGGTGCGGTCTACTGTTAATATGCGAAATCGTTCCATTCCGTCCAAACAGAACATATAATGGAATGAAATTTCATTTCGTTTCGCAAATGGAATGCGTTTAGTGATTCATCTGTGTATTTTACAGTTCAAATATAACTGTTCCGCCATGTTCTGTCGAAACGGAACGAATAACGAATCATTTCGGTTCGTACCGTTACTAAAACAGAACTGAAAACGGAACGACCCATTCCGTTTCCGTTATCAACGTTATCTAACCCACCCCTGACTCCAGTACACTCCGATTTTGGAGTTTACTCATTTTCTTCTCAAACCATCTTTTGGGAATCTTTCGCTCACTTCCGTTCCCTTCGTGTTACCCATAGACATCTCCTGAAGGCAAGGTACTGAGACTACTCTTCCGTTCCTTCTCCTTGATTCCTCCCTTCTGCAGCAAGAGCAAGCCCTTAGTTTCTTGAAGCATTTAACGATCATGCCCTCTTTCTATTAAAAATTTGAACCTATGGCCTATATGCCCTCCGAGCTTCCAGAAGTTTGTAATAATTTCTGACTTTGGCGCTCCTGTGGCGAATTGCATGAATATCCTTGGAATTATCATATTTGACATTCCTTATTTTGACCTACAAAATAAAAATGTCACACTTAAAATTAGTTTGGATGTTCATGTATAATAGTGGAGACATTGTTAAGAAAATAAAAATGTCACACTTAAAATTAGTTTGGATGTTCATGTATAATAGTGGAGACATTGTTAAGAATTGAAACTATTTATTGTATATACTTATATTTTTAAATAAATATAAGTAAGGATAATTTAAAGGTGTCAATAAAATATTAGTTTGATTTTTTGAATAATCCGTCTGAGAATTACTAGAACCTTCTAAAGTCAGAAAGAGCATGCCAGCTAAGGAAGTTATGGCGGAAAATATGCAATATCTTTTTTCATTATTAAATGATCGATGGGACACTTTCCTTTCGCCATACAAAACGTATAATTTGTGTGGGCCTTTGTGAAATCCAAACCCCTGTAGTTGGACCCACTACAGTGTGGCGAGTCACTGATACATTGGACACAGACCCGTTAGTAATTTTGTTGGAACTGTTATATAATAGTAAATCTGCTATATAGTATGGTAGGACATTTCGAACCCAGGAGATCCGGTATTGATCTTGATTCTCTACAGTGTTATTTGAAATGGAATCTTCTAATTCATCGACCTTTGTACAATTAAAATGTTCTCCGTTATTGTTTTTTTTTTTTGGCATTTTTTATTTTATTTATTGACTACATATTAGATTACTTAGTTTGATAAAAGAAATGTACAACGACGAAAATTGACATCTTAACAAGTCACTAGTGTTAACTCTCATGCTTAAAATATTGACGAGATAAAGTCTTAATTTGAACTCAAGTATTAGGTATTACAATATATCATGTTTTTGTTGAAAGTTTAGAAAATATATATTCAAAATTTCAAATTTTCACACTATGTTGTTATTTTGAAGATACAAAATGAAATCTAAAAAATAATCATTTATCAAATTTTCTTTTGGGAACTAATTAAATTACTAAAATTTATTTTGTCAATATTTCTCGACTTTTAGTCTGATTTGGAAATTATAAAATTTAGAAATCTATGGACTGTGATTTTGTTGGGTTTCATTTCTAACCTATCCTAACTTGATAGAAACTAAAGGCTTTTGTTGTTATTATTTAAGCTTTTCATTTATAAATACAAAATAATAAGTTAAGGGTGTGTTTGGATCAAAAATGTTATTTAAACGTGGTATTGAATTCATAAATAAGTTTGTAATCTGAATTTGTTTGGATAATTTTTTTAATCATGATTAAAATTTTTATTTCGAATAATCTTTAAATCAATGCATAATGCATATTAAAATTGCCTTTGCATATTGCATGCACTAGAAAATTTTCTTGAGTAATCTTGTTTAAGAATTATTATTTCAAAATTAAACTGTTGTTAACAACCAATTAAAATATTTCATATGGTACTTATATTCACTTGAAAAATGAAAATGGACACCATCCATGTTTGCTAAAAATGGAGACAGTTCCATTTACGTTCCTGGCCGAAGTTGACACTTGACAACTCTCTGGAATCTACATTGATGTCAACATGACTTAACACGTGGCTTTAGACGGACCATGGTTTTTTTAGATTCGAATGATTTTTCTTGCTCTCCTACGAACTCTATTACGATCATATTGGAAAGGAAAATACCAGAACTACTGGGGTAAGATGCAATCGTACCCAAGAAAGAACAGAAATCTAATATTAGAGAGCGGGGGAAAGTAAATCATGTTTTCTTTCTCATTAATTAATATATAAAAACGTTTGGACTCGCGTAGCATCTTTTCCCTATGCGTAAAAATTTTCAAATAATTATAAAGTTATAATGATACTTTAAAATATTTAATTTCCTTCTCATTAATTTTCATTCCGATTCCAGAACTCTCTAAATTAGTAAATGTATATTACAATTTACAAGACATCAATTTTTAAAAACTTAAATAATTTTTGTAATGCGTGGTATACACTATACACACTCTCTATTGCAATCTGTAGTAATACCTGGGAAAAATATTTCGAAATTCAAATACTCCCAAGTTTTACCAACCATTAAAACTTGTTGGACACGCGGAGATTTAACAAGTGATGGTCAATTGGGGGTGGCCAGTCGTAATGGGGGTCATATTTGCATCGTTCTGTATAAAAAAACAAAGATAGCACACCATTTAAAATGTCAATAATTTTATTCCCACCTAAAAGCGTTATTTGCCTATACATATATATATCTATGTTTTGTAAATTATAAGCAAATAGGTTAGATGACTAGATCTTTCTTATTCATTGGGTTGCCCCAAATTTAAAACGTGTCCGACATGAATTTGAACCTTGTTTATTAGTCAAGCATTTTGTTTTAGTGATTTAATCAGAAGGTGCACGTCTTCACTTTCTCTTGGGGAAAAAAAAGAATTGCGGAACCTTTTTATCCATAACATGATCTATTCCACATGTCTCAAATGTTCAATAAAATAAAAAGGTGCAACAAAATCATAAATCGGGGTGTTTGGAACTCTTGAAATAAGGTCTTATTCGGAATTGCTAGTTTTTGGATTGCCAAACACATTTTAGAACAAGTCGAATAGCTTATTTGGGTTCTTATTCTTATTCCAACAAAATGTTGGAACTAGATTGGAACAAGCTAACCATCCAACAACAAATCATTATTTTATATTTTTTTTCTTGTTCTTATTCGTAACTAACCACCCAAACAACATCCCTTAATTTAAGAATAAGCAATTATTTAACATTCCTTATTCATCACTCTTGTTTTAAAATAAGCTATTCTATTCTTATTCACCACACTTCCAAATACACCCCCTAGATTTAGAAATTTGTGTCTATTCATATTCTTCATTTATATTCCAAGATTTTGTTAGAATATGAATAAGCACCCGAATAAGCCCAAATTCTTTATTTATGTGTTGTTTGGGTTTCACATGAATAAGAAATTTAGAGCTTATTCTTATTCACCCCTTATTCCTATGCATCCAAACATAGGAAAGTAAATTACATATAACGATTGTATTTTTATTGAAAATTAAATTTTTAGTTCTTAAATGTAGATAGATATTTAAAACAGAGGCATCAAAAAAAAAAAAAAATGGAGATATCTGTTTTCATTAACTTAAAACGCAATTAAGAGTACCAGAGGTTATACTTGTGTTTTGCACTGGTATAACATCTTTTTTGGACAATAATTTTCAAAAGGAAAGGTTGGTTTGTTTTAAGAGTTCGTATAGCTAGTTTAAATAAAATTTCTTTTGATTAGGTACTTATCAACTAAAATATAATTAGGATGCGTAAGTATTCTACAACGTGTTATGGCATTTTTCGTTGTCAAGAGCTATTAAATGATTTTTAGTCTACCACATTTTAACCTTTTTTAATGGAGAAACTTTTCATTGAATTGCTTCAGGCAGATACAAGTTGGAGATACAGGAAATAAAAACACTAATACACATATAGAAGTTTCAAGATAGGATCATCAAGTGCATTTTATATACATATATAAAGATATTTTATATATAAGGAATCAATGAGTCAAACTGAGACCGTCCGTCCGAAAAGAGCATACATTTAACCAAATTTTAATTGTATCAACGATGATCGAATAAGATGGCATGATATGTTTGAAAATTTTAAAATTTAAATATTTATGAGAAATATCTATTACTAACTGTAAAACCTAACAATTCTGCAGTCTCCATTTTTTTTTTGTTTAGAGGTTCGGATACGAAATCTGCTCTTTTTCATTAAATTTGGAGATTAGCAAGGAACATATCCGTGTTGCAAATCTGCACATATGAGGGTTTATTTTTTATTTTTATTTTTTTTCAAAACCGATTTATAAGCAAGATGCAACAGACTTTAATTTTGACGCTCATAGCATTGCACAAATCAAAATAATTCATCTAGTTAAATATTTGCTTTCTGTTTGTTAAAATAGGCAGCTCAACACCAAACGAGATCAGGTGCCGCTTGGGCCGGTGCAGCGCACCTGATTCCACCGTCCGATCTAATCTGGATGGCCCCTAGAAAATACCGGATTGTAAGACCTGAAAAAAAGTAACCGTCCAGATCAGATCGGACGGTGGGATCAGATGCGCTGTACCGTCCTGCGCGGGAGGGGATAAGGATCGGCTCAACACCGCCTGTTTCTATTGCAATAGAAATAGCAACCATAACAACTATCACCCAACACTAGTGTGTCAACTCCAAATACAATTATTCAATGTACACAGTAAAAATCATTAGCGGGGTCTAAACTGAAATTTTGTTTTAGAGCAATGGTTTTAGAAAATTGATTATTACCATCGCTAAAAAAAAACCATCTGCGCCATCGTTAAGCCAGCCATATTCTCTCATCCAGCGCATTTTATCTCGTACGTAAATGTTCAGTTGGATAAGTACAAATGTTCTGTTAATTGAGTATAAATGTTCAGTTAGTTGCAATAAAAAAATATAAATATTATCAGCAAAAATGTTCAGTTGGATAAGTATAAGTGTTTAGTTTAGTAAGAACAAATGTTCAGTTTCGTAAGTATAAATGTTCAGGTTATTACATATAAATGTTCAGTTTATTAAGTATTACTTTCAGTTTTATTAAATAGGTGCATGTCAAGCGAAGGGGTCACGAATCGGAAAAAAACCACATGAAAAAATTAGAAGGGGTCATGAACCGATCCGGTTCAAATTAATTTTTTTCCGACTTTGCCCTTGGCGCAACTCTCTCTGACGCGCGACTTTGACCCATGCGGCCATCCGTAACTCTGCCCAATAGTTGACGCATTTAACTAAACACTTTTGAATATTAAACTGAACACATTTGATTATTAAACTGAACATTTGTAACAGACACCTGCCAGTCAAGAGAGAAACTAATGTGCGCGCTGACTTTTCAGCCATGGCACGAGATGGTTATTATGGCAGTTATAATTACTTATGGTTTTAATACGTTTTTTACAACGGTAAATTTCCTCGGTTCGAACTTCGAAGCCTCGAATTTAAGCGACCTAGAATGAACAACTTCGATAAGCCCAAAATTTATATTATTTTATGGGCTGTCTAAAGTCTAAAAACGTGGCCTTTAAAGCCCAGACAATACTGAATTCCCACTTCGTTTTTTTTTCTTCTTTTGTCAGTGAAAGCCGCTAGGCGCCCACTTTGGTTCAATTCTATTCATGAAAAGTCATTTTCGGTCTGGAAAATTCTTATTCTTTTTCTTTCATTTTTTAACTTTATACTTCCCGATAAATAAAAAGTTTTACTTCCAATGCACCCATGCTGTTGAAACATAAATAAATCACACTTCTCAATATAAATAAAATGTAACATAAATTACTAACATAATTGTAGAATCTATCTGCACTCGCTGGCCCTTAAAAAAAATTTCACAATTTATTTGCGATAAATTCGACACCTTAATGTTAAAAACATAATAATAATCAAGTAAAATTATTAAAAAATAAAGTGTTGCCAAATATGAAATATATCACTGCATTATAATTTGATACTGCAGATGTACAAATGCAGTCGCCTATGTGGCTATGTCGCAGTTTAAACACTGCCAACCGCTGCCATGGACCCATTGCAATGTTCGAATGAATGGCACTAATGATATATTTATGAAGTGCAGAGGTAAAGTATTAAGCCATCATAAAGTAGACGTTACATTTTTGAACATTCCAATCCCGACAATCCAACAAGCATAATATATTGCACTAGACTAAGCATACCATTCAACTCATACACCTGTATGATCTAAATTTCTGCTTTCCGCTTTACTAGGATTTATTTAGCGGAGCTAATAACATTCAATGTCCACCATGTCCAAACGAATTTCAATAAATAAAATGAACCCATGAAATATAGTTCTATTTAGACTCGGTCCATGGTTATTGCGCACAACATAACAGCTTGAAGAATCTTAAACAGCTTCTATGCAGTTCATCCAGTCTGTCCAGGTCCATGCAATATATAAAAGACCAAGTTCAGAGAACCATCTTTAATTCAAATCGATCAGAAAATTAGATCTGTCCTTTGTAGTTTGTTGGCTTCTCAGTTCAACACTTCTTAAACCTCTTCCTTCCCATTTGCTTAATCAGATCTACTGACGAGAGAGCGAGGAGAGCTCTTGAGAAACAATGGCTGAGGTGGTAATGGTGTCAAACGGGTCGCACGGGTATGAAGAGAAACCAGGAAGCATGGAATTGAAGAGAGAGAAGGGAAATCGAGAGGAAGAGAGACAGAACCAGATCTCTCTATTGGCAGTTTTTGTAGCTGCTGTGCGAAAGTCAGTGGTGGCATGTCGAATGGACGGTGAAGATGGAGAGGATGGAATGCACGGGATGGAAATTGGCTGGCCCACGGATGTGCGCCATGTGGCACATGTCACATTTGATCGGTTCAATGGGTTTCTCGGATTGCCGGTCGAGTTTGAGTTAGAAATCCCTGGTCAGGCTCCCAGTGCCAGGTAATTGAATCTATTATTGGGATTTCGTGATGTTATTAAGAGACTTTGATCTTTGTTAAGATACGTACTCAGCAATTTAATTTCTTGATTTGGGTGGGAGAATGAGTGGTACTTTAACTTGTTTACTGATACAGATTCTTTAAATGTGGAATTAAACCCTCGAAATGTGTCAGTTAACTTCTTTTATGAATTACACCCAATTGACAAGTTGTTAAGTTTGCTGGTAATATTGCAGATTTTGTAAAATTATTGCTTATAAACATATTGATAAATATCTCATTAGGAATGGAATGGGTGAGCTATATAATTTTGTAAAATTATAGCTTATACAAACCTTTACTTATTTCAGTACTAGTGTTTTTGGTGTATCACCTGAATCGATGCAGTGTGGATATGATTCGAGAGGCAATTCTGTCCCAAAAATACTCTTACTCATGCAGGAGCGATTATATGCACAAGATGGACTGAAGGTACTAAATCTTACTTATTTGATCATTTTTCGATTTTAGTAATATAATGGTGGAGCCCATTGTTGAGTTGTGAACAATTCAAGGGCGAGAGAAGCTAATTTACCAAACTCGACAATTAAACTTTGTTGTAATTGCACACTGAGCAAAATTGGAAAGTCTTTTATACATTGTGGTCCGCTTCTGATTGAACTCCTAATTTCAGCCCTGTAGTATTCCCTTTCTCTCAAAAAAGAAAAACAACTAAAGAAATACGCATAATGTTCGGTCATAGAATAAAATCTTCAGTTGCTCTATATCGATAGATTTTGGAAGAGGTGTGCTGATAAATTTATCCCTATGTATTGAATCATTTTTGTTATGCATCAATTAGGCAGAAGGGATATTTCGCATAACACCAGAGAATGCCCAAGAAGAGCTTGTGAGGGAGCAACTGAACAAAGGGATTGTACCAGAAGATATTGATGTCCACTGCCTGGCTAGTTTAATTAAGGTACATAAAATGATAATGTAAAACTTATACCACTGTTTATGAATTTGCCAGTGCCACCCAATTCTTATTATACTTGTTATCAGCTATTGGAGTTTGTGGCGTTATTTGCAGATAGCATCCCAATATGTTCATTAGGAGGATGATTTCATAAATTTTCTCCCTTCATAAACAGACTGTTTAGTTCATTGGGACCAAATTAAAATAGATTCCAGTCATGCAACTTCTGTATGTCAGGTTTCATGGTTGAACAACCAGTTAAGAAGCATCTTTTAGTCTCTGAATGAAATTAACAACGATCCTGTTTTATAATTAGTGGATTATGTGAAAGTAATAAGAATAACACTAAGTATGATGCTGAAAAGCAAATCTCATTGAATTAAAATAACGTTGCAATTGCTTATTTTGTTGGCTCAACAGAAAGTCAGGTTGTCCTTGTCCCTTGGAACTACTGTGTTTTTATATATCTCTTGGCATAAGGCAGCAAATTGAATCCAACATACTAAACCTAGCCAATGCTTCCATTTGCCTTTCTCTGTTCTCTTGCAAAACTTTAAAGCATGAAAATTTTAATTATTAAGTTTTTCTCTTACCATCATTATTACTTCACTTATGTGTTTTTCACGTGTTGCTATAGGCGTGGTTTAGAGAGCTGCCGAGGGGGGTGTTGGATGGGATCTCCCCTGAGCAGGTGTTACAGTGCAACACAGAGGAGGAATGTGTGGAGCTAATGACTCTTTTACCCCCGACACAAGCAGCACTGTTAGGTTGGGTGGTGGAGCTGATGGCTGATGTGGTTGAAGAAGAAGAGTTCAACAAAATGAACCCCAGGAACGTTGCCATGGTTTTTGCTCCGAACATGACCCAGGTAATTTAACAAAAGGGTACTTCTTTGGACTAGAATCCCACAGGTGCACTTGATTGACAAAAATTGAAAATTTTGAATGTACTGTCCTGGTGCCGATTGTGGTCCTGTTCCCTTTGTTTTTGCTTAGCTGCTTTGTGTTCAAACTTTTGTGGCTTTAGTTAGATTAGTGGATTTATGGATAAGGTAAGACCTTAATTAGGGTTCAAATGCTCATGTATACTGTACACACCATACTTCAATTGAAAACATAAAAAGAAATATCTCATTTTTACCTAAAATTTATACAATGATTCAATTAATATATTCCACAATTCAATTAATTTTTTGAGGGCAAGGTATTAATGAGACTTTTACCCCAGAATATTATCTCTTGTAATTTCTAATGATTTTAGGCTTGTATTGAACTAGTAACTACAATGTGAATTTTTTCTGGTAAGCTGCATAATTTATCTTTGAACTATTGAATAATAAGGAGGCAAGGAGAACAAGTTTTGCCTTTTCTGCTCTAAGTTTTTTTTTCCAAGTACACTGATTTTTAAATTGTGCAAAACAGATGTCAGACCCTCTAACGGCACTCATGCATGCCGTCCAAGTCATGAACCTTCTCAAAACACTAATCCTCAAGACTCTTCGTGATCGTGAAGATGAAGAAATATTCACATACTCACCTTCTTCTTCGTGCACCATTCTTTCTGACCAAGAAATTGACAACAACAGCAACAACAACTCTGATGGAGGTTACAATTCTTGCACAAAAAACGATACAGAAATAGAAACAAGCTACTCAAGTGAAGATGGAGATTGTGATTCATTAAGAGAGATAGAAGAGTGCTTTCTGAAGAGATTGGAATGGAAAGAGGAGGAGACAACAAGGCTTAGTGTTTCCGAGAGTAATTTTGATCGTTCAGTTGTTACGGACTCTGAGGCTACTAGATTGGAGGAAATATGTGTGATTGAAGAGGAAGTTTGCAAGCCGAATCTGAATGATGATGCCCTTCCATGTGTTTCAGATTCTTGATAATATTTGAATTTGAATTTGAATTGAGTTCGTTGTATTTTAGGTGTGATAGATGTAAACTATGTAGTTCACAGTTTCAACATGGGGTTGGAAACTTTGTTCTTTTGCTCTCTTTGTCAGTTCGAGTTTGACCAGCATAAGCTGATTGTAGCATTTACAGTACTTTCCACGTTCCATGTTTTGGGTACTCTGTTGGTTATATAGACTTAGATTTTGATATTCTTATTGTAACAAATGAAAATATGATTTTATGAAGCATAGCAGCTTCCAAAATTAATTCAGATATATTTTCCCCCCACCAATCTACATCTGATATTTCAACACTGGTTAGGTTTTTTTTTTTTTTTTGCTAGCCAAGTAAATTTTCAAGAAGCTTGTCAGGATTCCCACTATTTTTAAATTCTGATGTGCATCTCTGTTTCAAAGTTTCTCTTTGACACCTCTCTCTGTAGCTAGCATATATTCTCTCTATATTTTTTGGAATCTAAATGTGCATCAAATCTGAAAAAGATTATACTTGGTATTGCCCAAAATCTAGGAATCGTATTTTATTTTTAAATATACCTATATAATAAGAATATTGTGTAAACAGTTGTCTAATCAATAAAGTTTACACAAAAAAATTCTCAAGTTTCTGTCAGATTTAGCATCTTGCCTGGCATGCACAGAAATCATTCAGATGCAAAACTATAGAAAGATACCAACAATTAAAGTAGTTAGTTGTACATTTGTGCTGGTACAAGAAGACTAAATGATAAACAAACACTAATGGGATAGAAGATAAAAAAGATTCACCATATCCTCAGGTACAAGATGTCCTGATACAAACATCATCATCATCCAAATAGATTTTGACAACAATATGAAAAATAAACTCGGAAAAATCTTATGCTCCAGTGCTATTATAAAGGAAGGGAAGGAAGGGAAGAGGAGGAAAGGGGCAGGAGCTTGCTTATCTTTATAGTGAGTAAAAAATTACAAACGAGTTAGTGACTGGAATAGAATAGAGTACTTGGAGATCAAGGCTATATATGATAACGCTGGGACATTGATTGAGTTGAAGTGGAGAGCAAGGAAAAAAAGTTGTTGGACTGAAAGAAAATGATGCAAGTGCGGTCGAACAAGATCAGAATAGAGGAGTTAAAGCCAGGTGACCACATCTACACGTGGCGTTTCAATCTCTACACCCATCATGGTTAGTGTCTCGGTATCGGTGTTGACCTCACTCTTTTTATTGGTCGATCAATATTTTCTATTTATTTTTTTGAAAATTTAATCAATCTTTCTATCTTCTTTAAAAATATTGTCCACACAGGAATATACTTAGGAGACCACAAGGTTATTCACTTCACCAGCTCTGGAGGCTCTAGCACTACCAGTAGCAGTTCCTCTCGCCACATCAGTGTTTGCAGTGCCTGCCAGAACTGCACGGACGCACTGCATCAGTTACCGACGCATCAAACTCAAGCCCCATCTCAAGGGGGTGTGATAATCTCTTGTCTGGACACCTTCCTTAATGGGGGCGACCTGTGCCGCTATGCCTATTCCTTGTCCGCCCAAGGCTTCATGACCCAGGCCTATAGTGGAACTGGCACAACAGCTCACTCTGATCCCCCCAACGATGTCCTCCACCGTGCCCGCTTCCTGCTCAAAGCCAATGGCTTCGGTGCCTACAGCCTTTTCAAAAACAACTGCGAGGACTTTGCCATCTATTGCAAGACCAGCCTTGTCGAGAAAAAATTCACCATTTTCAGCCGCAGTGGCCAGGTCAACTCTTTGACTACTAGCTTCCTCGGTCTCGGTAGCATCTTTGGTGGTGGCTTAAATGGCATCCTCTTAGGCGGCATCTTTGGTGGCTTCCGTGGCATCCTCAATCCAATTAGCATGCAGTCCATCTATTGCTATATGTTTGACGTTGGCATTAGGAGAGATTTTGTCAAGGTCCCGGTCGAAAGGCTTGTTGAGTACATTCACCGTTAAGCACATCCGCTTCTCTACCCAAGAAGGCAGATTATGTACACACAACAGCTCCACCTTGTCATCTCTGATAGCCATATATTTAATCTTGATAATATTTTTCTAATTAACAACAAAATCAGGTAATTCATGTAAAATAAAAAAATTTATAGGTTTAGAATTCAGTTCTAAAGTGCAGACATGTCCTTCTTGACCGCCCAAGAGGCTGTCCAGACATGTGTGCTCTCGAAAAGATGGCAGTACCTCTGGACCACTTTGCCCTTTCTAGATTTTGACGTGCAGGAATTCCAGTGTGAGATTGAACCATACAATAGTAAATGGTATTATGAGATGTTCAAAAGAAAGAAATTTGGGAAGTTCATAGATTTCGTTAGCATACAATAGGTGGAAAAAATCTGATTTTCTTTGAGTTTTTCTCAGTCTTAATGATGATCAATACTGGTATTTGTTCTCTGTTCTTTTTTGAACTTTCTTAATGGTGAATTTAGTGAAAATGTGCCTTTAATTTTCAGATTAGAGCAAGCTTTTAAAGAACTCCATTTTTTGCCCAAAATCTAGGAATCGTATTCTATTTTAAAATATACCTTATATGATAAGAATATTGTGTAACCAGTTGTTTAATCAATAAAGTTTACACAAAAAATTCTCTAGTTTCTGTCAGATTTAGCATCTGCGCTGTCATGCACAGAAATCATTCAGATGCAAAACTATAGAAAGATATCAACAATTAAAGTAGTGAATTAGTTGTACAATTGTGTTCGTACAAGAAGACTCAATGATAAACAAAGACTAAAAGGATAGAAACTTTAAAAGACCTTGAGCTTGAGCTTATTGCCTTATTGTAAAAGAAGATGAAAAAGATTCACCATATCCTCAGGTACAAGATGTCATGATACAACCATCATCATATGAACACCATCATCCTAATAGGTTTTGTCAACAATGTGAAAAATAAACTCGGAAAAATCTTATGCTCCAGTGCTATTATAAGAAATACAAAAAACCAATTTATGAATGGCAAAAACTTTGAAAATCTACGTCTTCTTTTGAGCTTCCTCATCCTGTTTTCTCCAAGGATTCAAGGCATCTTTAATTGCTTGAGCCTCAGGAGAGCTCTCCCAAGCTCTCTTCTCTGACTCTATAACAGTCACCTTATCATCTACAAATATAAGAAAGAAACATAAATCAATTACACATCAATTGTTATCTTAATCAGGTACCGGTCTGATCTTAATTCAGAGCTTCCAGTTTTAATTATGCATAAATTACGGCATAATTGGCTGAGAAACACATATTTTGTACTTAATCGAGGATCTGGTAAGAACATTCCTCTTGCTAGGTATGCTCACATCAACATATTGGGTCGATAGCAAAAGGTTCAAACGAAGCATTTTATCGAACACTTCATGTGCATGAACCTAAAAGTCATATGTAGCGCAACAAAATGCTCGTGTATCCACAAGCAATCATATCAATTCAAGTCTGAACAGAACTAAGCGAAGAGATCCGTAATGCACCATCTACTGGTTACACGACCAGGGAGAGTGAGAATTTGATCGAACAGATAGTGTTCATAGTTATAATTGAATAATAAAGAGAGAAGGTGTGGGGAAATGGGGACGAACAGAAGCCAGTGTGAATCATGAAGAGCTCCATCGCGGCGCCAACCATGGCCGATCCTAAAGCGATCTTCACATACCATCCCACGAATCTCATCTCGTCTGGTCACTCTCTAATTCTCCCTCTCGTCTCCGCAGTTCAGTTCCGTCGGGAAGCTCAAGTACATTTTTGTAAAATTAGAAAAATTAAATTAGTTTTCTATATAAATAAACAAAAGGGCATTTGGTCTAGTGGTATGATTCTCGCTTAGGGTGCGAGAGGTCCCGAGTTCAATTCTCGGAATGCCCCCTATTTTTACTTTGTTTTTTTGATTTTTTAATAACTTCTTCTGTCGATCATGCAATGGTTTACAATGTGATTTAGACCACTGGAAAATTAAAAAAATATTATTACATACCAGTATAATCTTAAAATTTATTAATCAATATAATATTCCAATTTAAATCTCTCTTATTACAAAATTGTTATAAGGCTCAGGAAAAGAACAGATAGAATTACTCCCTTATTTTCGTTTCTGTTCACTCTTTCTGCACCCACTAGTTTCTCGCTTCTGACCGCACCTTGACCATATTGCCCAGAATTCAGTCATAGCAGAGATTTTAAATAAATGCCAACAGTAATAAAGAACAGTGTATTAAAAATTTAACTTTTAAGAACAGTGCATTACATAAATGATTTTTTTTTTAAAATATGCATTAAACTCCACAAAAATATGAGTTTATTGTTGAACCTCATTGTAAAAAATAATCATAATTTTAAAAATAATATGATAGAAAATTTAAGATAATATTAGTTATTTCATTTTTTATTACTTCAGTCAGTGACTTCCATTAAAAACTATTTTGTCCCACCTAATATGTAAGAAATACTATAAATAAATTTTTTTTTAGGGTAAGAAATACTATAAATAAAATTGTGGACGTAATAACTCAGTGACAGGCTGACAGCGACACAAAATACGATCGACATAGAAAGTGAAACGAAGTTTGGAATTGATTTCTTATTTATTCTATTCTTTATTTGAGTTTTCATGCCACAATTAAGGCCCACAATTGCACTTACGTAATAAGCCTATGAAAGAAGCCTGAGACCTGAAGGGAAGGGAAGCAAGGGAAGTGGAGCAGGAGTAAATAATTACGGATGAATTACTGACTAGAATAGAATAGAGTACTTGGAGGCCAAGTCTATGATCAGGCTTGGGCATTGATCGAGTTGAAGTGGAGGAGAGCAAGGGAAAAAAGGTTTTGAACTGAAAGAAAATGATGCAAGTGCGGTCGAACAAGATGGGGATAGAGGAGTTGAAGCCGGGCGACCACATCTACTCCTGGCGTTCCATTATCTACTTCCATCATGGTCAGCATCAGTATCGGTGTTGGCATCACTCTTATAATTGGTCGATCATTTGATCAATATTTCTTTTCTTTTTTTTTTAACAATTTAATCAATCTTTCTATCTTCCCTTGTATTATCGTCCATGCAGGGATATACGTAGGAGACCACAAGGTTATTCACTTCACCAGTTCCGGAGGCTCTAGCACTACCAGCTCCTCTCCCCACATCATTGTTTGCAGTGCTTGCCAGTACTGTGCGGACGCACTGCATCAGCTACCGATGCATCAAACTCAAGCCCCATCTCAAGGGGGTGTGATCATCTCTTGCCTGGACACCTTCCTCAATGGGGGCGGTCTGTGCCGCTATGCTTATTCCTTGTCCGCCGAAGACTTCTTGGCTCAGGCCCGTGGTGGAACTGGCACAACAGCTCACTCTGATCCCCCCAACGATGTCCTCCACCGTTTCCTCCTCAAAGCCAATGACTTTGGCACCTACATCCTTTTCAAGAACAACTGCGAGGATTTTGCCATCTATTGCAAGACCAGCCTTGTCAAGAAAAGAGCCACGATCAGTCGCAGTGGTCAGATCAAGACTTTGATTGCTAGCATCTTCGGTGGTGGCAATATCGTTGGTGCTGGCTTCAGTGGCATGGTCGTTGGCAGCATCCTTGGTGGCGGTGGCATCCCCACTCCAATTAACCTCCGCTCCAACTACCTCTATCAGTCTGACATTGCCATTAATAGAGATTACGTCAAGGTCCCAGTCGAAAGGCTTGTTGAGTACATCCGCTTCTACCCAAGAAGGCAATTTCTATACACACAGCAGCTCCACCTTGTAATCTCAACTCAAGAAGCTGCTTTGTTTAATTATAATGCGCTATTTTGTATCGTTAATGTGTGACTGTGACGTGTTATTTCTTTGTGGTTGTGCTACAGTCCGTTTGCATAGGGCTACTAGTAAACATTAATTAGAAAATGCAGCCCAAGTTTGATTTGTCCATCCGTTTGTAAATTTGGGAATAAAAAATAATTTAGCAGTTTTTAATTTTTTATGGATCGAGTTGCTAGTTTCCTGCAGTGAATTAGTATGGCAGCTTTGGATTTTGTATCCATGTATTATGTTGTAAATTATAAGGAGAATGGCTAACGTGCCATCGATGGCACGGAGGGTCCCGTGCCATCAAGTCATTTTTCGAGATCCAAAATTCAAATGGTCAATCCGAACCGTTCAGATTGTTCTTCATATTGAAATATCCTTGGAGACCAAATTTTATATTTTTTCAAATTTTTTTGCTATTTATTATGATATTTTTAAAAACATTATGATTAGAGTATTTCAGGCCCTCCAATTTGAAAATATCATAATAAATAGCAAAAAAAATTGAAAAAATGTAAAATTTGGTCTCCATGGGTATTTCAATATTGTGATCAACTTGAACGGTATGGATCGACCATTTGAATTTTGGATCTCAAAAATAGAGTAGATAGAAAATTGATGGCACGTGCCATCGATGGCGCGTTAGCCATTCTCAATTATAAGACTGGACTTTATATGGATTTTTTATGGATCGACTGTCCATTTGCGCGCCGCCTCTGGGACAGAATTCAAGTCCATTTCAATCTTCCCGTCCTCATCTTCACCTCCAATGTCGTAGACTTTTGGCTAAACAACAGGGACACCATTGGTAAACAGTGGGATATCATTTGGGCGGCAGTTTCCCGGGCCTTATGGAAGGAGGGTAATTCCAGAGTTTTCTCTTCGGATGCCTCGAACCACCATTACACCAAAAAAGATCTTTAGTACCAGACTATTAGTATCGGTTTTTAAGAAAACCGGTATAAATATTAAATGGTGGCAAATTGATAATTGTCAATATATATTTTTAGTATCGGTTTTTTTTTAAAACCGGTACTATTTTTTGCCGGGAAAAATAAAAAAAAAACCGTTTATATTTAGTACCGGTTTTCTTAAAAAATCCGTACTAAAAATATATTATTAGTACCGGTTATTTAGTACAAACCGGTACTAAAATATAGCCGTTTTTTTTTGTTTTACGCCAACTATTAGTACCCGTTTTTTATAAAAAACCGGTACTAATAATCCGCAGAATTTCACATGTATTTCTCCTCCTCCACTCTATCGTTTAAAGCACAAACTCTCATAGTACTGTTCATGGCCTTTTCTTTTCTCCTCTGAAACCGAGAATATTTTTGTGCTATCTAAAACCACATAAAAAATAGCTAAAAATCAAGAAAAATTCTGAAAAATAGAAAAATCAGAAGAGAAAGCAAAGGAGATCTAAGAGAAGCTAAAATAATTCTCATTTGAGGTATATTCTTTATTTTTTCTGTATTTTATTTATAACTTTGTAATTATATGCATATTTTTTTAGTTTTTTATTGATTTTTTTAATTTTAATCTAATAAAATAGAAAACGGAAGAGGAAGAGAAAATGTTATTTAAATCGAAGAGAAGGTAAAGGAAGAGAAGACAATTTCGGTAATTTTCTATTTTAATTTTGATTATTTTAATTCGATAATTTATCAATTTGTATGTGCATATATATATCGTTTGACATTTCCATCTATCAGTTGTATTGTCATATAGGACCAAATTGCCGGAATTTGAACTATTTTAGGTCGTGCCCGTCCGATATTAATCCATTAGGGATTAATCTCGGATAGTACTCCCGGTCGGGAGTACTGCTCTTTGGATATTCTGTCTCATTTAGGAAAGCGAGTTGTACATTAGATGCAGTGTGTTGTCTGAGAAAAATTCGACAGCATTTTCTCTTATGTTCCCACAGATACGTACGCACGAGCAATCGTGTGTTAGCGTATTTAGGGAACATAAGGAGAAATACTGTCGAATTTTTCTCAGACAACACACTACATCTAACGTACGCTCGCTAATGAGACAAAGTATCCAAAGAGTGGGCTAGGATGGTAACCGGTCCAAAAATCTATTGTGATGCATACATTGAACCTACAAATCCTAAATCCTGACATTTTGGATATATATTTCTATCTACACAGATGGATATGAGGGAGAAATACATGTATGAGTATTCGAGAATATCGAATGAATTTGTTGGAGTTGTTGAAGAGTTCCTAAAATGTGCAGAAGACAATCGGAAGTTGACTGGAAAATCCAGAATCCTATGTCCTTGTAAACATTGCCTTAACTTTGAGAGACAAGATGGTAAAGTGATTAGAGCACATCTGATTCAATGTGGATGGATGACAACACCTAAATACTTCCGGTGGGTTTTACATGGAGAAAAATTGGAAGAAAATTTAGATGCCGGAACGAGCATTAATGTATCTGATATTTTTAAAAATACTGTACAAAATAATTGTATGGATGATGCAGGGGATAATGTAATTGTGGGTGATGATATAGAAAATTTAAGTGAACAACAATGTCAATGTGATGATGATAATAGAGAAAATAATTTGGATGAAATGATGAATGAATTATCCAGTGATTTTATCGATAATGTTACTGATATGTTTGAAAAGTTGGATGAAAACTCTCATATACCCTTATATCCCGGTTGCAATGAGGATAAATTTTCTAAAATAAAAACAGTTTTTAAGTTGTATAACCTGAAATCTAAGAATAATTGGAGCGATAAGAGTTTCACATCTTTGCTCGACTTTTTGCGAGAAATGCTTCCAGCAGATAATACATTACCCGATACAACTTATAAGGCTAAAAAATTACTATGTCCTTTGAAGTTGAAAGTAGTGAAAATTGCAGCTTGTCCGAATGATTGCATACTATTTCGGAATGAGTACGAGAACCTCCATAAATGTCTAAAGTGTAATGCATCTCGGTACAGACAAAGGGACGGTGATTTGGATGATGAAGAAGATAGTTGTAAGAAGAGACCAGCTGCGAAAACATTGTGGTATCTGCCTGTAATACAAAGGTTCGAGCGTCTTTTTAATAATTCAAAAGATGCTAAACTGTTGAGGTGGCACGCGGAAAGCAGAAAGAAAGATGGAAAGCTCAGACATCCACCAGACTCACCCCAGTGGAACAACATAGATAGTCATTTCACGGATTTCAGCAGTGAGCCTAGGAATTTGAGATTGAGACTATGCACGGACGGAATGAATCCTTACGGTCTCATGAGTACAAATCGAAGCGTATGGCCTGTTTTGTTGGTTATTTACAACTTTCCTCCATGGTTATGCATGAAAAGGAAATATCTGATGATGTCGTTGCTCATTTCTGGTCCAAAATAACCAGGAAACGATATAGATGTGTACTTGGCTCCGTTAATAGAGGACCTTGATAGGTTGTGGAAGGACGGAGTGAAAGTTTTTGATGCACATTCCAAAAGTTATTTCACCTTACGTGCGATGATATTCTGCACGATTAATGACTTTTCCGTGTACGGGAACTTATCGGGTTACTAGAACAAAGGAGAAAAGGCATGTCCTGTTTGCATGGAGGAAACACATTCGATATGGCTATCAAATTGTAGAAATACAGTATATTTGGGACATCGTAGGTTTCTTAACCGTCATCATCCCTACCGCCGGCAACCTTATAAGAACAAATTTGATGGCAATACCGAGACCCGTCGGGCACTTATACCAAAAACTGGAAGACAAACTTATGAACAGGTGAAGGATCTTAAAATTCAATTGGGCAAACCATTTGCGAATAGAATTCCAGAAAAGTGCTTTTGGAAGAAAAAGTCTATATTCTGGGACCTTGAATACTGGACTTATTTAGATGTCAGGCATTGCTTGGATGCGATGCACATCATCAAGAATATTTGTGAAAATCTGATTACTTTGATTTTCAATGCTCAAGGAAAAGTGGATAATGTTAATGTGAGAAAAGACATGGTACAAATGAGAATTCGATTGGAACTAGCTGCAAAGGAAGACAATAGTAAGAAACGGAATTGGTTACCTAATGTTGTTTATACTTTAACGAAAAAAGAGAAACTCAGTTTGTTGGAGTGTTTGAGGTCTATTAGGGTTCCAACTGGTTATTCCTCAAATATTTCACGGAAGGTGTCAATTAAGGATATGAAATTGATTGGAATGAAATCACACGATTATCACGTGTTGCTGACCCAGTTGCTTCCTGTTGCAATTAGAGCCTGTTTTAAAGAAGAAGTTCGAAATTCTATCACTAAATTGCATTTTTTTTTCAATAAAATTTTCTCTAAGGTGATCGATCTTAATAAACTGAATCAGTTAGAAACCGATGCGGTTCAGACCATATGCGAGTTGGAGATGCATTTTTCCCCCTCGTTCTTTGTTATAATGGTGCATTTGACCATTCATTTAGTCAGGGAGATAAAACAGTACGGTCTGATATTTCTGCGATACATGTACCTTTTTGAAAGAGCAATGGATCAATTGAAAGGGTTAGTGAGAAGCAGATCTCGACCCGAAGGAAGTATGGTTGAAGGATATGTGGAAGAAGAGGTTATTGACTTCTATAATGATTATCTAGATGGAGTTAAACCAATTGGCCTGCCCAAGAATAGGCACGAAGGTAGACTCCTAGGGAAAAGCATAATTGATATGAAAGTAATTACAATGGACCTTGCAAAGAGAAAAAAAGCACATCTTAAAATTCTCCAACAGGTCGCCGTTGTGTCTCCTTATGTGAATGAACACATAGCCGAATTGCGAGAACAGAACCCTCAGAGATCAGAAAATTGGATCAGCAAGGAGCATAACAAAAGTTTTGTAAAATGGTTTACAAATAAGATAAGACAGTCCAGACCTTCAAATGAAACGGTGAAATGTCTTGCTAGAGGTCCTAACGCTAATGTGCAAACCTATCAAGGGAACGACCTGAATGGTTTCACTTGGTATACAAAGAAACAAGATGGAAAAAGCACAGTACAAAACAGCGGAGTCACAATAGTAGCCATATCAAGTGATGGAACATCATCAGAGCCGTATTATGGGTGGATTGAAGAAATTTGAGAGTTTGATTATAATGCATTTAAAATACCAGTGTTTGAATGCAAATGGATGCTCAAAAGCGGCGTCAAGACTGATAAAAACGGATTTGTAACTGTTGATTTCAAAAAGTTAGGATATGCTGATGATCTTTTTATACTTGCAAACAAACAAGCAATACAAGTTTTTTATATTGCTGATCCGGCTGATAAGGGACGACATGTGGTACTTCTCGGAAAAAGACGCATTGTCGGCGTTGAAGATGTCGTGGATGAAAAAGAATATGACCAATTTGATGAAATAGCGTCATTCTCTACAAGTATATATCATTAAATATAAATCTAGAAAATTTAATGAAATTAAATGTAATAAGGAATTTCACCAATTTGATATGTACATATATATTATTATTCACAGGTATAGATGGGACACCGCAACCAATTGAAAAGTTAACAAGTAATTTGCGTTCCAATCAGGAAGAAGGCGTGTGGGTAGATCGACCGAAGTCACCAAAAAATAAAGGAAGTTGAAAAAAATGAAACACACAAATTAACGAGAGTTCAAGACTATTGTATATTTAATATTTGATTATTACAATTATATTTATAACTTTTTTCATTTTCATAGTCCTTTTTCATGTAATTTTTATTACAATTTAAAAATTAATTTATTTTTATTTACAAATTAATTTAAAAAATAGAAAATATTTTAAATAATTTAATTTATTTTATATATAATTTAATCTTATAAATTTTTTAATTAATTTAAAAAAAATAGAAAATATTTTAAATAATTTAATTTTTTTATTTTATAATTTAATTTCCGAAATTAAAAAAAATAAAATTTAGTACCGCTTTTCTGCTAAAAAACGGTACTAAAAATAGATAATTTTAAAACTTAATTTAATTTTATTTACAAATTAATTTAAAAAACAGAAAATATTTTAAATAATTTATTTTATTTTATTTATAATTTAATCTTATAAATTTTTTAATTAATTAAAAAAACAGGAAATATTTTAAATAATTTAATTTATTTGGTTTATAATTTAAATTTAGAAATTAAAAAAAAAATTTAGTACCGGTTTTCTGCAAAAAACCGGTACTAAAAATCAATAATTTAAAAAATTAATTTAATTTTAATTACAAATTAATTTAATAAACAGAAAATATTCTAAATAATTTAATTTATTTCATTTATAATTTAATTTTATAAATTTTTTAATTAATTTAAAAAAACAGAAAATATTTTAAATAATTTAATTTTTTTGGTTTATAATTTAATTTCAGAAATTTAAAATAAAAATAAAATTTAGTACCGGTTTTCTGCTAAAAACCGGTACTAAAAATCGATAATTTTAAAAATTAATTTAATTCATAATTTAATTTAATTTTATTTACAAATGAATTTAAAAAACAGAAAGTATTTTAAATAATTTAATTTATAATTTAACCTTATAAATTTTTTAATTAATTTAAAAAATATATATTTTAAATAATTTAATTTATTTGGTTTATAATTTAATTTCAGAAATTTAAAAAAAATTTAGTACCGATTTTCTGCTAAAAACCGGTACTAAAAATCGATAATTCCGAAAAACCTCTGTGAATCTCTATCGTCTCTCTCGATCTCACTCTCTCTCTCTCTCGTCCGAAAAACACTCTCCCGCTCCCTTACTTCTAAAAACCGAAACCCTAGCCGCTCTTCTCGCCGCTCCCCTCACTCGCCGTAAGTTTCTCTCTCTCTCTCTCTCTCACTTTCTCTCACTCTCTCTTTATCTCTCGCCATTGGCCGACAGCGGCGGCCGACACCTATCTCTCTCTCACTTTCTCTCTCACTCTCTCTCTATCTCTGCCTTGGACAGCCGACAGCCTATGGCAGTGACCGCGACAGCGACAGCCGACAACTCCTCTTAAGAAGGTACTCTCTTTCTCTCTCTCTCTTTTGATAATGGATTGTTAATGGGTTTGGGTTTGATTGTAATTGTTAATGGATTTGGATTTGAACTTGAATGGAATGTTATTTAAATTTAATTATGTTAATTAGTGACTTGATATTTAAGTTTAATTATGTTTATTATGTTAATTAGTGACTTTTAATGATAATGATTTGCTTGATTTGTGTATATAAATTATTTTAATGATATATACATTATGAATTGTGTTATATAAATTTGATTTGAATTTGCAGCCATGTCGAATCATGATAATCAGGATGTTGCGACAAATCAAAATGAGTCGAGTTCTGAAGAGGAGCAGATTGTTGTTGTTAGCAAAAGGAAAAAAAGATCAACGGCTAAGTGTCTGAAGACGCACAAAGCCATAGCTGCTGGAGATAATTTGGAGGTCGAATTCAATAAAGAAGGCAAACCATGCGGCGAGAATGCAAAGGCATTCACGAATTGGTGTGCAACAAAAATAAGAGATATGATCCCTTGCAGGTATCTATACGAATATATATGAATTTGAAACCTATTGATATGAATTTGTATGTGATAATAGTATTAATCGGTTTCAATGCAGTTATAGTAGTTGGCATGAAGTGCCAAAACAGTTGAAAATTGATTTGTACGGAGAAATAGCGAAGGTTTGGAATCTTCCGGCTGACCTACCATTGTCTACTAAGAAGAAGATTCTACATAATTGTAACGATAAATGGAGACATTGGAAGGGCAGATTGGTGAGATATTATTCTTGCAACATCATTTCCATTTATAAAAGTTTGATTAAAAATTTATTTTAATTATAACGTGCATTTTTTTCATTGTAGAATAAAAAATACAGGGTTAATCCGCAAGAAGGTACACCAAATCCATGGGATGTACATAACATCTCGAAGGAAGAATGGGAGGCAATGGAAGCTTATTATTCCAGTGAGAAATTTGCGGTATGAAAACAGATTTCTTATAAAAGAATCATTCGTCGCTACTAATCTCATTAGTTTTGTATTTATACTAACAGTCTTTTGAATTTGCTAATAGAAAATGAGTAAACAAGGAAAGACAAATGCTGCAAAGAAAGACATGCCCCACACACTCGGATCAGGCGGTTACATAAGTGCTGAGTTGAGATGGAAAGAAGGAGAGGTGGTCCATGGTGGGTCCTCGGTTATTACGAAGGATATGGATGGCAGGACTTATAGTTGGAGTAGGGCACGCGCAGTAAAGGATCCAGAGACCGGTGAACTTGTGGTTAGAAACCCTAAAGCTGCCGCGGTGATCGACAAAGCGGTACGTGTAACAATTCAGATAAATTTATTTTGTATATTCAACGAATTTAATTTACTCTAACATGAATTTCTTTTGTGATAGATTGCTTTAGTTAAGTCAGGTGACGTTGAGCCTGTTCGTCAAAATGACATCTTGACGTCTGCGATCGGAACGCCAGAGCACTCGGGACGATTTAGAGGATATCCACTTTTTTCCAGCATGAAGCAGGTGTTTGGTAGTGGTAATAGAAAATCATCCAAGGGGTATACCAAAGATGAGGTTGATCGGATGGTGCAGGAGGAAGTGAAAAAACGAATGGATGAGGAATTTACCAGGCGAATAGATGAGGAATGGAACAGGCGAATGCAGCAAAGTTTTTCGCAAATGTTTTCGCAAGGCCAAGGCCAAGTCCAAGTCCAAACACCGCAGACGTACGATCCAATAGTTCAACAGGCTTTCCTACTGCTATCACAGGGTAGCAACAATCAACCACATCCGATTCCTCACTCGAGTTTTCAGGTTTTTAATTTCACCAAGCGAATGATATATATTGCTTTGCTCATATATAATATTTACGGTTTATGATTTGTTATTATGTTTGATATTGGTTATAAATATAGACAGCGAATGATATATACTACTCCTCCCAGGGACGTCCGGGACGCCTGTGTATGTAGCTAGAGCTATGGTGTTTGCACAGACTTACAGTGAGACGGTCCATGGAGAGCCAGTGGGTTTAGGGGAAGTGAAGGTACAAATCTTAGAAGTTTTTTATAATGCGAGACATGCGATTGTACCTCTTCCACCTCCTAACGGAGATGATCGGCTTGGTGTTCTGATGTGTTCATTTCTAAGATGGCCAGTTCATCTTGTGGATTACGACCTGACAAAATTGGTAACTCTTACAAACTATTTAAAATTTAGTTAGTTTATAGTAATTATTTATATTAGTACAATTTAAATATAAAAATATCATTTTCATGACTAATATGTTGGTTGTTTAGGAGCAAGTGAGGTAAATGACGAAACAAAATCCACAAATTCTTCCGCAAGACAAGGAAAAGCAGATAACGGAAGATGACGAAGATGAACCGAGTGTGGATCATTTTTTTGCGGTGGAGGAAATTCAATTGCGCGATCCGTTCGTCTCCGAGGAAAAATTGGCAGAGATTGGGCCTAACGCAAAGAAAATGCATGACTATATTAGGATGTTCGACAAATCAGTGACTGAGTTCAGCGATCTTCCTGGTGCATTCGACTTTCAAGATGTCAAGACATTCATTCTTGAATTTAAAGACATCGGCCATGTCTTCAATCGAGAGGAACTTTTCGTTCAAGTGATTAAAGTTTGGATTTTGTAAGTATTCTCCTAACTTTACAATAGTTGATTATTAGTTATATGATATTTCTAATTAAATATATAGAACTATAGAAACACAATTGAATTGCACATATATATATATACAATATGCAGGTGGTGCAGAGAATATTGTGTGAATACCGCGATGAAGAAGTGGATATTTTGGGATCCAGAAAGGTGCTCGGGTATCGATGTGGAGAAAGATCAAATCAGCACTGTAAGCTACATAATGAATTTTTTAAAGAAGTATGCAAAAAGAAATCCCTATCATGTTTTACTGCATCATAATCGGTTAGTTATAAAATTTTTTATTTTGACTTTAATTAAGATTTTGAATTTGCAGTTTCATATTTATATCACCAACAAAATACAATATTTATGTAATTACAGGTCGCATTTTGTGATTATTATCGCACAACTCTCGACACGGAAGTTGTGGATAGTAGATTCATTGCAATCAAAGTCCGGCTATCAATCTCCAATTCTAAGAAATTACGATCAGTAAGTTTAGAATTAACAAAATACATGTATGCATTATTTAGTTATATACTAATATCTAGAAATGAATTTTGTAACTTTATATTTAATTTTGCAGAGCTTTGTCAAGATTGGTCCAAGTTCCCAAGTTTGAAGTTCAGATGATACCGGTACATAATTCCAACTAATATATATAGTTTAATTTCATTTCTAATTTATTGAATTTAAACTTAATAGTATAATATTTTTTCCTTGTAGAGTCCACGACAACCAAACAATATAGATTGCGGTTTTTATGCGATGACAAACATACGCAAGATACTTGATCACTGTACGCTACACCAGGACCTCCCATCGGTATGGATTAAATTTAATTAATCTTACTGTATATGACTAGGGTTAGTAGCAATTTAGTTTTAATCTACTAAACCAAGTTTAATTAGATTAGTTTATAAATTTTCATATGTCATTAACTATATGAAATGTCGAAATGCAGGTTTTGCAACCGATAGGTAAGCGCTATAGTGAGGACGAGATTAATTATACTGTAAATGAGTGGTTTGGATTTTTACTTGCACTTGTAGGTCATCATGGTAATTGACTAAGTATATATGTGATTTGTAGTGACTTATATATATATGTGATTTGATATTACTATGTGTTTTGACATTTCTGTGTTTTGATATTGTATGGATGCATATATACATATATATATATACCGCTAGTATATATTGGTACAAATATTGATGGCTAGCAAAAAGGGGGCTAGCCCCAGAAACGAAATTTTTTTTTTTTTGACATAATATTAGTACCGGTTTTTAACTAAAAACCGGTACTAAAAATCAATACTAAAACGGCGCCAATGATTTTTAGTACCGGTTTTTAGTTAAAAACCGGTACTAAAATACCAACTGAACGTTTAAATAAATTTCAGTACAGATCTTTAGTACCGGTGTTTAACTAAAAACCGGTACTAAAAATATAATTATTAGTACCGGCTTTTAGTAACAAACCGGTACTAAAGATCTCTCCTGCCAATTCCAGCAGCCTATTTATACCGCCTTTTTAGTACCGGTTTTTTATTATTTTTAACACCCCCTATTATTAGTACCACTACAAAACCGGTACTAATAATAGATATAAAACCGGTACAAAAAAAAATAAATGGCGTTGTGCACTACCAAGTTTTGAGAGAGATTGTGGAGACTTTCCAACTATGGAAGCTGCATACTTAGCTGTTTAGCTTGTAAATAGGATTTTGAGCTGTTTTCCTTCTCTTTTTTCCTTGCTTTACGGCATTGTAACTCTTGTACAGTTTTTCTTATTAATGAATTTTGCAAGTTGGCAATCGCCAACTTGCCCTCAAAAAAAAAAAAAAAAAAAAAAGACTGGACTTTTTGTCCTAGCCTGATCTGTAGTCAGTGTATATATGTTAGAGAAATGCATGATGCATACGATTGTATAAAAGAAATAATCATCCAGTCACCCAGTACTTTGAATGACAGGACTTTAACTGCACCTTAACCGAATTGCCCTGGCCGCACGCACCTTGATCAGATAGGACATGAAGTCCCGTCACTTATTAATAATAATAAAGTCCGTTTTAAAAATTGTTCTAAAAATTTTTGTAACGCTTGTCTTACCATTTAATAGTTGTTAATTTTGTTCTAAAAATTATTTCCATCACTTTTTAATAATACTCTTGTTATAAATAATATTATTAATATCTATTATTAATAACTATTATTATTTTATTTTATTTTTATCAATAGTGTTATGAATGATCGATAATTATATTAGAGTAATATTATAATGCTCGTCATGCTCATGCACAAGCCATTTTGTGCATCATAGGCTCATCATCATGCATAAGGAAGATTAGTGCCATGTAACCATGTTTCACTTAGTTTGAAGAGAGTGGATATTTTGATCACCCGAAATGATTTTATAAAGCTGAATAGTATCGATGTAATGTGATTCCTGTGATCCCACTGCGCTAATGTGCATAGAAACAATGTACCCGCATTTACAAATTTTCTGAATATACATATGCTTTTTATTCTACATTATTCATGAATTTAGGAACTGTTTTGTTTATTTTATTAAAATTTTAATATTTGTTATATTATTTGTTGTGAAAACAACGAACTATCTCCAAATTATATCTGAATCCCTGTGAATTTAGTCTTTCTCGAATGATTTCTGAATCGTAAAGATGTCTTTTTTTAGAAAGTACTTGGTAGAGGCTACCAAGGAACAGAAACAGAAAACAGAACAGAAAAAAGAAAAAGAACAAAGAAAAACAAAGCTAGCAGTACTTCGAGAAGAGTGTTTGCTGAGAAACAATCCAATGCAGGATGGAGTCGACACTTCTGAACTCACCCCTGAAAATTCTGTTATTCCTCTCTAACCAAATGGCCCAAAGAGTGGTAACAGTGACGATTGCCAGTAAACTTCTCCTGCCAGAAGATGAAATATTTAAAGAGTGAGCCAACAGCGAGCGCACCTCAGTGAAACCGAAG
Source organism: Rhynchospora breviuscula (assembly GCA_027562975.1). NCBI lineage: Eukaryota > Viridiplantae > Streptophyta > Magnoliopsida > Poales > Cyperaceae > Rhynchospora > Rhynchospora breviuscula. The sequence continues at coordinate 25,570,679 of CM050402.1, forward strand.
AGTGACAGAGAAGGAAAGAATGCCTGAACTTTTCCCCAAATGTCTAAGGCAAACGAGCACTAACAAAACAGATGGTCAGCTGTTTCCAAGAGAGTGTTAACACACAGGACACAACCCTGAACAAAAACCATTTGCCGTTTCTGTAATGCCTCCTGAGTAAGCAATCGATTATGGAAGAGCAAAAGAGCAAAAACTTGAATGGAAGGAGGTAACTGAATTTTCCAAATGGAGGGGCAAGGAAAGGTTGTTTTCCCGGCTGAGACAAGCATTTGATATGCTGATTTCACTGAAAAAATACCAGAAGTGTCCCATTTCCAAAGCACTTGGTCGGGGCTGTTGCAATGCAAGGGAAAGCGTTGAAGAAACTGCAGGGCAGAAGTAAGCTGCCTGGTGAAGGGTGCCGGAAAAGTTGACCAAGGGTCTGACACACATTTATGCACAGTAATGAACGGCCTTAGGGGTTTTGTGAGGTGATTAAAAAAGTGTAAATGGCCAATGCCCCAATTGCCATACCAGAATAAAGTGCTTTTACCATTGGTAAGAATAATGTCTGTAGAAATAGCGAATAGATACCTTAAATGCAGTAAATCTCTCCAGAAGAAGGAGCCATTGGAGACCCAAGAGAGAGGAGACAGACGATGCTTGTTTGAAATCAAAAGATTCGCTATGACTGACCATTGGGAGTTCGGTTGAGCAGTTAGACGCCATAACAATTTCAGCAGCAAAGCCGTATTGAGAAGTTTTAAGTTGGGAATACCAAAACCTCCCATCGATTTTGGTAAGCACACCCTGTCCCAAGCTAGTAGAGAAATGCCTTTAGAGGAGCCACACGCCTTCCCCCACAGAAAATTCCTTCTCAGTCTATCGACAGCTTTAACCACCCATTCCGGCAGCCTAAACACGGACATGAATCGTAAAGATGTCATTATGCACATGTACTAAAAAGAACTCACAAAAGAATGCTTGAAAGGGCGGACACAATCCAATTGAGAAAGAAACTGCACAATTAAAGAGAATGGCTGTACACGCCGTGGTCACCATTTCCCAGTGTTTTTCTTACACCCTTCATATACACACATACATTGAATCAGACATGAGGGTACTTATTTGCCCTGATCTTTGATTTTCACCTTCAACCTGTTAATCTAAACTGGTGGTTCAAATTCAAATGATACAGTGCAAATTATAACTGTCTCATATGAATTGCATTTCTATAGACTATTCAATTATAATTTGCTGATATGAATTCATTTCGATCATACCCTGGTCGCAGGATAACCAATCTTTACTCAAAATTAGAAATCAAGCGTACAGTCAATATTACAAATCTCATACATAAAATACATCTAGACAATGGAGAAGTTTCAGAATTGAAAAAATGTGTATTTATAAATTCAAGATATTAAAAAAATAAAGCTGAATCCACTACTTTGTAAACGATACTATACATATCAGACGTATCAGTTTCTCCTGTAGGCAAAGGTAACCAAAGAGAGAGTTACCAGGACAAGATAGAGGCCTACCGCAAACATGGACATTGTAATTGAGGATTTAACTTTGGAACAGAAAGCGCCATAGACCGAGCATGTACTTTCTGCAAATATATTGTCTACATGTTATCAAGTTGCGTGCTTATTGCAATTGCAGCTCCATTACCGGTCAAGAGCATAGATACAGCAACTATATCGACAATTGCAATAGATAGTTTTAGGATCATGGGCTTTGATTTGATAAGAAACGATATCACTAGTGAAACTATTGAGTAGATCAGTGTGATGGCATTTGCAGCAACAAAGTACCTACATGAAAAAAAATTGAATTTTGATTTTATCAATAGTTTTAGACTTCTAGCTCTAAAATTTAATTCATTCAACTCAAAACATCTTTGGGGAGACCTCTTTGCACATACACCTGTAAGAATTGGAGAAATTAAAGATCCCCTTCTTAGTTAGATGAACTATTTATTAGTTAAGAACAATTCATAGCTCAATAATAAATGCGTAATTCTCATAAGAGTGAGGCTGTATGTAAAGTTCCAAATATAGTCAACGCTCATGGATGGAATCTTATTTAAAGAAAAATAAATTATACATTATTTGTAAGAACATCAGAACATGATGGCACACGGTATAGCGGGCTTTAGCGGATAATTGCACCTGCCATAGTGAGATTTTGCGGATTATGGCGCCCATTATAGCGGGGCCCATGGCGGCCTATAAGAAACTGACACGCACACGCCCAATTATTTAACCGTTGCACCTAGTGTACCAACCCACTCCTTATATACTCTTCATCTAGAATTTAAATCTACCATGTGGGACTAAAGTTGGAGTTCAAACCGGACAGAAAAATTAGTGCAATAAATCGCTGAAGCTGGGATTCGAACCCAGGATGTGGGTTATACAGTCCAATGCAACAACCACCCAACCAAGTTACCGTTTGTGATATAAGTGTTTATGCTATTTATATATACTACATAATACCCGCTATGGTCCGATAGCGGATGCTAAATGGCCGCTATCCGCTATCCACTATGATATTGGCATGTCCGCGACGAATCCGCTATCCGCTATTTAAACCTTTGATTTGGAATACTGAATCCTTACTTGAGAGCAGAGAAGGAGGAAGTTTCCACGGTCACGTTGACATCGTATGTTGTGGTATCCACCATTACAGTCTCCTTGGATGTTCCCACGACCACTGCTGCAATGAACGTGGTTGCGGTCGCTGCACCACGTGCTATGCCCTCCAGCAATTCTAGCGATGGTGGAATGCGAATAACATGTCCTTCCACTCTTTGTTGGTGCATATATGGTGGCGGCACGGCATTTGGAGGCTGCTCATTTCCTGAGTAGTCCATTATCTTTCTTCTTTATGCCTCTCTAAATTAGGATTTGTTTGAAGGTGATACATGGAATTATCTTGTATGCGGACATTTATACACACTGAAAAAAATAAGATACAGTAAACGAATAAAAAAAAATTAATTAATTAATTATGATTTTTCAAGGTAGAAAATGTTTCATATGGCATCATCAGCGGAGTTGTTTGACAAGGATAAACAAAGATAGATATGAGAAAATGTCAACCAGTGTAAGAGCTGTAAAATGATAACGACTCGGCTAAGAGACTTCATTGGCGTACTAAATTTAAAATTTTGAACAATATTTTACTTTAATTTCATACCACTGTCTATTGCCTGTTAGATTCGCTTCTTTGATTGTAGTTTCATTATTATTATTTCCATTTATTTCTTTGATTGGACCTTGAATCAATCAAAGTAAACTCCATCCAGATGTCGTTTAAGTATTGTTTTTGGAACTAAAATAGCCCAAACAATGACTCTAAATATTATTTTAAGTACAACTATACAAGCCATCAGCTCTTGGTCTAGTGGCAAAAAGTAATGCATCTTGAGTGAAAGATCGCAGATTCGAGACCCGGTTGGAGATCTTTTATAGACATTTAATTTAAAAATAAATTGAGAGGCTTGACCCTAATTTATCTTAAAAAAAAAAAAAAAAAATCTATACAACCCATAAGCTGATAAACGAAAGGCAAAAAGAGTCCCGTTAAAACTTATGAAACAAAGTACCACGGAAAGTGTTCATAAGTATCTATGCTATTAATTATTTTACTGGAGACAACCAAATTACACATATTCCTGTATTTCAATTTGGTTAATTACTACTATTCGATTGAATGGATGTATTCACTTGATCAATCAATTCAGAATTCATCATCTTTCATACACAGTAATTGAAATCTGATTAAAATAATAGTGCAACGCATGCAAAGGCACAACTAAAAAATTGGAAAAACAAGTTAGATTTTAGTACTAACCTGTGGAAGAATAAAATGAGAAATTTTTTTATTTTATAAGGCACCAGTACAGAGGATATAATATATATTCTTATTCCCGAAAAAATTAAAACTAACGTTACTGTTCACACGAATATCGAAAAAAACGTTTAAAAATTCGAAATTTTAAAACTAACGTTGTTAGATCGGCAATCGGAATGCCGATGTTGGAAATTGCTTAGATCGGCAATTGGAATGCCGATCTAAGCTTAGATCGGCATTCCAATTGCCGATCTAAGCCAAAAGCCGCCAGCGACCCTCCTCCCCCTCACGCTCCAGGTGTGTGTGTTTTTTTTATATAATTTAATTAGTTTATTTATTTAATTTAATTAGTTTAATTAGGTAATTAATAGAAAAAATAATTAAAAAATTACTAAAAAATCAGAATAAATATAAATAATTATAATATGTAATTTGAAATTTTTTATATAATTTAATTAGTTTATTTATTTTATTTAATTAGTTTAATTAGGTAATTAATAGAAAAAATAGAATAAATATTAAAAAATAATTAAAAAATTACTAAAAAATCAGAATAAATATAAATAATTATAATATGTAATTTGAAATTTTTTTATATAATTAATTTTAATTACTAATTAATTATTAATTGATAGTTATCATTGATTATATTAATGTAAATTTATACAATTAATTATTAATTATTAATTGATAGTTATTAATTTATATTAATCTAATTAATTATTAATTGATAGTTATTAATTGATTATTTTTGTCGTTTTTTTAAATGTTTCGTTGAAAAGTCTTTCTGAAAGTGCGAAAAAGTTACATCGTTAAAGGATAAATTTAGAGGCGAAATTATATTTAATACGATATTCAGCCTTAATTTCCAATATGAGAAATACTTTTCTGGAATTTTATTTAATACTCAATCAATAGATCATATGATTTTTTATGAATTTTCTAGAACTTTTTTATGCAAAATAGAAATAAAAACTCAAGAAGTCCGAAATATCATAACACAAAATAGAAATATAGCAATAGAAGTCCGAAATAAAATCATAAGACTCTCATACAAAAATATAAATATCACAATAAATATCACACTATCCTACTGACGTCCATCACGACGGTACCATCCCTGAGAAGGAGATAAATCAAATGGAGCACCAGGCAAGTTTCGAGGCTCTCGGCCTGGAGCAAGTCCTGGGGGAGGAGGGGGGGGAGGCAATGGAGTGCGATGACGAGGCGGTCTGCTAGATGAGGCTCCAGAATCGCCGACTGGATGGTGAGACATAGGTGTGAATGGGTCCTGTAGTGGAGTACCGTATGCCTGGTAATAAGCATCCGCCTGAGAGATAGGTGTGGGGCTAGACGTAAATGGCTGACTGTACCCTCCTCCGTACTGAGCCTGAGTATATGGTGGAGGTGGAGGATACTGAGCCTGAGTATATGGTGGAGGTGGAGGATACTGAGACTGAGTATATGGTGGAGGTGGAGGATACTGAGTCTGAGTAAACTGCGGCTCTGTGGTCTGGGGCTGGGAATGGGATGGAGGCTGCGGCTCTGTGGTCTGCGGCTGGGAATGGGGTGGAGGGTGCGGCTCTGTGGTCTGAGACTGGGAATGTGACCGTCTGCTCCGAATAAGAGGCTGACTGGGTCGTGGAACATCGAAAAATGTATCCCAATCATGCAGACTGAAATCATGCTGTTACAGATAATAATAATAAAAAATAATTATAGAATATTAAGCATAAAAATAACAATAATATTAATAAAAGTGATTAAAAAATGTATTATACCTGCATAAACTGCTGCTCCTCAACAGATCCCGGCTCTGGTGCATAATCCTCATCATCCGTATCAGGGATAGACTCGATGTCTGAATGAAGACCCTTCGACTCTAAGAGTCGAGGCAATCGATGAGGCTCGCCAACAATATCCAAAGACGTGCTGCACCCCCTCAGCAATTTCTTCCCAGCGCGACGAAATCCCTTCGTGATAGCCCATGCACATCCTCGCAACGCCTCCCGCAAAGTATGCTTGACCTGTTCAATTTTTGTTAGCTACTGAATTATTTGTTAGGCACAAAATTTTGCTTAATATAACTTACCAAATTCATGTGACCAGGCGTCTCGCGAAGGTACGACAGGTCGTGAGCCGGACCAAACGCTGCCCCTTCAGGAATCTGCACAAGATGCGCACCTCCATGTACCCTCAACCAGCGTCGGTAGTCGGTCCAAATATCCTCGCTCCACGGCCGCTCCTCTACCACCCTAGCCTCATTAGTGTTCGTCCACATGTTGACCTCAGACCGAAAGAGTTCTTGCCAATCAATGCCTCGATAGGTATTATGGTGATATCCCATCAATTGCTCCATTCTCGACCAAGCCTGTTTTATTCAAATGACAGTTAATCAACAAAATGTAATTGCGAGAATTAAATAATGAAATAGTATATGAAGAGTTAAATATACCTGAGGTGGCGGTGGGGGAACTGTCTGATAGAGCTCAAACTGATGCATAACACGATCTACGTGGTGCCACATCACAGCCCAATAATGAATGCATGGGATGCGTAGAAGGAACATCCTCTGCTCAACCTGGGCACAACGAGGCATGCGGGCCCTGATGTGATCATAAGGCCTCCACACGACGTGCTCAGGCTTCATTTTCATGCAGACATCCCTTGCATACTCTATCCCACCGCGAGTAGGGCCGGTCACCTTCTTCGATTTCTGTCTCGTCGTCCACTTCCTGCATTTCCATTTTGTTGTTTGTTAAAATCAAGTAAAACATATTTTTAAAATTTCAATTAAAATGAAATTAACATACCTCCCATAAGGCGGACACGAGTCAATATTGGGTAGACCCCAACCATCAAAATCCTGAATGATTTTCGGCCGACTAAGTAGCAGTCTTGCATACGACCACAATTGCAAGAGCACCCAAGGAGCAGCAACATGTATATTATTATTAATGAAGGCAGTGTCCAAGCCTCGGTATAGCATGGCAAGAGTGGCCCCACCCCAATTGTACTGCACCGAGTTACTAGAATGAAGATCCTGCAAATATTAATTTTTTTTTACGAATAAATGTGAGATATTTACGAATATCATAAGCGTGATTTTTTTTCATTATTTGTTGGCTAACCTGCAATAATTGCAGATAGAAACATGGAACCGAGTCACCCGTGCCGTCAGGAAATAACTCGCACCCAAAAATCTCCAGCACGCAAGCGCGTGTGTATCTATCGATTCTCGCTGCATCATTTGTGCCAGGTCCCCCAATCTGATCCCAAACCTTACGCAGCTTCGTGAATCTAACGGAATAAGATTTCCTGCATTACATTATAATGTAATTTGATTGTAAGAATTATATATATTTAAAATTAACATAAATTTTTTTTTAAAAAAACCTTCTTACGTCTGTTCTTTTTCCCTGAAGCACTTCTCAACTATCGCCGTGTCTGTATCCTCCGGCAACGCAAAATCCTGAAGTAACTGTATGGCGTCATAATCGGTCCGTCCAGTAACGGTTCTACCACTCGTAGGTAAACCGTACAAAAAGGCCACATCCTGCAAATAGTTCAAATTTTATACATATATATAGTTCCAAAAAAATAAAATTACAAATAGGTATTGATACGAACCTCTAGAGTGACCGTCATCTCGCCAACGTGCGGAAAAAAGAAAGTGTGGGTCTCTGGCCTCCAGAACATGGCCAGACCCTGCAAAAGCGAATGATCGAGCTGCATATGACCCAACTGAACGAAATGTATCAGTCCAAGTCTCATCAGACGCTCGTCCACCTCAGCAGTACGTGACATCTGAGCCTTATGTACTACTGCCCTCCAATTCTGTATATATTTATTTTTTCATTATTTTAAAAAATAATACCAACATAGAAATATATAAGTAAAAAAATAAAAGAACAATAATAACTTACACCAGTGCCACGAACTTTGAACCCATCTAAATGCAAAAGACGATCTGCATTAACAGGACCGGGAGGAACAACAGGACCGGCTGATGTAGAAGCCTCGGCATCGGTAGATGTAGAAGCGCCCACATCTCCACGAAGCCTCGTAGATCTACGAGGTGGTGCCTCTGATGTTTCTGGTACTCTTCTTCTCGGTGGCATTTTTATTACACTGCAATAAAAATTAAAAATGTAAAAAATCTAATAAAATTTCGGCAGCATCTCCCCTATACCTAGAGTGTTTCCGAAAAAAAAACACCCAAATCCCCCCTAATTACAAACCCAAATCTCATACAACAACATTTTCAATCCAATCTCATACAATAACATTTTCAATCTCATACAACAACATTTTGTATTTTCTCATACAACAACATTTCCTATTTTCTCAATAAAATAAATTAATTAAATGTATAAATATTAAAAAAAACTCACCTCGACTAGAAGCGCTGCTTGTCTCTTTTTAAAAAAATTTTCTACATTTAAAAAATTATTCTATCAATTTTTCAATATTTATTCTATTTTTTTATCTTAATTACCTAATTAAATTAAATAAATAAACTAATTAAATTATATAAAAAATTTTTAAATTACATATTATAATTATTTATATTTATTCTGATTTTTTAGTAATTTTTTAATTATTTTTTCAATATTAATTCTATTTTTTCTATTAATTACCTAATTAAACTAATTAAATTAAATAAATAAATTAAATATAAAAAATAAAAAAAAAACCATACCTGTGGAGAGAGGAGAGTGGTCTCGCGCGAGAGAAAGTGAGAGGGGTGGGAGGGGTCGCTGTCGCCTTATATAGGAGGGGGAGTCTTAGATCGGCAATTGGAATGCCGATCTAAGCTTAGATCGGCAATTGGAATGCCGATCTAAGCTTAGATCGGCATTCCAATTGCCGATCTAAGCAATTTCCAACATCGGCATTCCGATTGCCGATCTAACAACGTTAGTTTTAAAATTTCGAATTTTTAAACGTTTTTTTCGATATTCGTGTGAACAGTAACGTTAGTTTTAATTTTTTCGGTTCTTATTCGCAGCACATATTGGACTAAAAATCTCAAATACCTATAGAGACAGGCCCAATAGCAGCGCTCCTACTAAAACGATCAAATCCAATAAAGTAGGCTTTCTTTCTATTGAATCCACTGAAGAATAAAATACTGTCACTTGCGAGTGAACTATACAAGTTACTTGAACTGTTCATTTTTGTTTCTAATAAAGAATACATCTGTCTATAGAAGCAGTAAGCTGTTTATTTACAACTGACTTGCCTATAAATAGGCAATAAATATGTAATCTCAAAAAGGCTGAATAATGAGAAATTCATTTTACTTCTCTTTTACCAAGAGCTTCTTAGCTCACTCTTCAGTAAATCTCCCCAAAATTTGTCTTTGTTTCCAATTAGGCCGGTTTAGATAGACCAAATCAGTCAATCATGATCTGACACGAAATGGCTGAAAGTTCTATCCCAGCCATTCCAACTTCACGTTCCTGTCAAATTTTTCATTTTTCTACTATGTCATTTAATTTACTCACCAAATAAGTATCAAATTGGCAGCAGATAATTCATATAATTCATTTCATCACAATAATCTAAATTTAAACTCTTTATACTGTCTATAATATGATTCATATGTTATTTTTTCTTAAAGATTAGATTATACATGATAATTACGCATATAAATTGCAAATAATGCAATTCTCAGTATCATTTGAGCATTTCAATCGCTTCTTGATACATTCTACTTTCTAAGCCAATTCATCACAACAATCTACATTTAAACTCTTTATACTGTGTAGAATATGATTCATATGTTATTTATTAAAAAAAATTGGATTATATATGGTAATTATGCATATAAAATGCAAATAATGCAATTCTGCGTGTCTTTTGAGCATTTTAATCGTTTCAGGATTCATTCTAAGTCATTTCATCACAATAATCTACATTTAAACTCTTTATACTGTCTAAAATACGATTCATATGTTATTTGTTCAAAGAATAACAAATATTTGAACATACATGGTAATTACGCATATAAAGTGTCAATAATGCAATTCTGAGTATCATTTGGGCATTTCAATCGTTTCTGGATTCATTCTAAGTAAATTCATCACAATAATCTAAATTAAAACTCTTTATACTGTTAAGAATATGATTCATATGTTATTTATTCAAAAAGATTAGATTATACATGGTAATTACGCATATAAAGTGCAAATAATGCAATTCTGAGTATCATTTGAGCATTTCAATCGTTTCTGGTTTCATTCTATATCATTTCATCACAATAATCTTCATTGAAACTCTTTATACTGTCTAGAATACGATTCATATGTTATTTATTGAAAAAGATTGAATTATACATGGTAATTACGCATGTAATGTGCAAATAATGCAATTCTGAGTATAATTTGATCATTTCAATCGTTTCTGAATTCATTCTAAGTCTCATCACAATAATCTATATTTAAAGTACTTATACTGTCTAGAATACAATTCATATTTTATTTTTTCAAAAAGAATGGATTATATATGGTCATTATGCATACAAAGTGCAAATAATGTAATTCTGAGTATCATTTGAGCATTTCAATTATTTCTGTATTTATTCTAAGTCATTTCATCAAAATAATCTATATTTAAACTCTTTATACTGTTTAGAATATGATTCATATGTTATTTATTTAAAGAAATTGGATTATACATGAAAATTACGCATCTAAACTGCAAATAATGCAATTCTGTGTATCATTTGAGCATTTTAATCGTTTCTGGATTCATTCTAAGACATTTCATCACAATATTCTACATTTAAAGTCTTTATATTGTCAAGAATACGATTCATATGTCATTTATTCAAAAAGATTGGATTATACATGGAAATTACGCATATAAAAATCAAATAATGCAATTCGGAGTATCATTTGATCATTTTAATAGTTTCTATATTCATTCTAAGTCATTTCATCACAATAATCTACATTTAAAGTCTTTATACTGTCTAGAATACAATTTACATTTTATTTATTTAAAAAGATTGGATTATACATGGATATTACGCATATAAAGTGCAAATAATGCAATTCTGTGTTCATTTGATCATTTTAATCGTTTCTGGATTCATTCTAAGACAATTCATAACAATAATTTACATTTAAAGTCTTTATGCTGTCTAGAATACGATTCATATGTCATTTCATCAAAAAGATTGAATTATACATGGAAATTACGCACATAAAAAGCTAATAATGCAATTCTTAGTATCATTTGAGCATTTTAATCGTTTATGTATTCATTCTAAGTTCTTTTATCACAATAATCTACATTTAAAGTCTTTATACTTTCTAGAATACGATTCATATGTCATTTATTCAAAAAGATTGGATTATAAGTGGAAATTACGCATATAAAAAACTAGTAATGCAATTCTGAGTATCATTTGAGCATTTCAAACGTTTCAGGATTCATTATAATTCATTTCATCGCAATAATCCACATTTAAATTCTTTATACTATCTAGAATAGGATTCATATATTATTTAGTCAAAATAAAATTGGATTATACATGGTAATTACGCATATAAAGTGCAAACAATGCAATTCTAAGTGTCATTTGAACACATCAATCGTTTCTTGATTCATTCTATGCCATTTCATCACATTTATCTTCATTAAAACTCTTTATGCTGTCTAGAATACGATTCATATGTTATTTATTTAAAAATATTGGATTATAGATGGTAATTACGCGTGTAATGTGGAAATAATGCAATTCTGAGTATTATTTCAGCATTTTAATCGTTTTTTAATTCATTCTTAAGTCATTTCATCATAATAATATAAATTTAAATGCTTTATTCAGTCTAGATTATGATTCTTATGTTATTTATTCAAAAAAGATTGGATTATATATAGTAATTACGCATATAAAGTGCAAATAATGCAATTCTGAGTATCATTTGAGCATTTTCATCGTTTCTAGATTCATTCTAAGCCATTTCATCACAATAATCTATATTGGAAGTCTTTATACTGCATATAATACGATTCATATATTATTTATTAAAAAAGATTGGATTATACATGGTTATTACGCATACAACGTTCAAATAACGCAATTCTGAGTATCATTTGAGCATTTCAATCGTTTCTGGATTCATTCTAAAATAATTCATCAGAATAATCTACATTTAAACTCTTTATACTGTCTAGAATATGATTCATATGTTGTTTATTAAAAAAGATTGTACTATACAAGGTAATTATGCATATAAAGTGCAAATAATGCAATTCTGAGTTTAATTTGAGCATTTCAATTGTATCTGGATTCATTCTAAGTCATTTCATCACAATAATCTACATTTAAACTCTTTATACTGTATAGAATACGATTCATATATTATTTACTCAAAAAGATTGGATTATATATGGTAAATACAGATATAAAAGTGCAAATAGTCAATTCTAAGTATCATTTGAGCATTTCAATCGTTTCTGATTTCATTCTACGTCATTTCATCACAATAATCTTCATTGAAACTCTTTATACTGTCTAGAATACCATTCATATGTTATTTATAGAAAAAGATTGGATTATACAAGGTAATTATGCATATAATGTGCAAATAATGCAATTATGAGTATAATTTGATAATTCAAACTTTTCTGAATTCATTCTAAGTCATTTCATCACAATAATCTATATTTAAAGTACTTATACTGTCCATAATACGATTCACATTTTATTTATTCAAAAAGAATGGATTATACATGGTCAGTTATGCATACAAAGTGCAAATAATGTAATTCTGAGTATCATTTGAGCATTTCAATCGTTTCTGTATTCATTCTAAGTCATTTCATTAAAATAACTATATTTAAACTCTTTATACTGTTTAGAATATGATTCATATGTTATTTATTTAAAGAAATTGGATTATACATGGAAATTACGCATATAAACTGCAAATAATGCAATTCTGTGTATCATTTGAGCATTTTAATCGTTTCTGGATTCATTCTAAGACATTCCATCACAATAATCTACATTTAAAGTCTTTATTCCAGAATACGATTTATATGTCATTTATTCAAAAAGATTGGATTATACATAGAAATTACGCATATAAAAAGCAAATAATGCAACTCGGTGTATCATTTGAGCATTTTAATCGTTTCTGTATTCATTCTAAGTCATTTCATCACAATAATCTACATTTAAAGTCTTTATACTGTCTAGAATACAATTCACATTTTATTTATTCAAAAATATTGGATTATACATGGATATTACGCATATAAATTGTAAATAATGCAATTCTGTGTTCATTTGATCATTTTAATCGTTTCTGGATTCATTCTAAGACATTTCATAACAATAATTTACATTTAAAGTCTTTATGCTGTCTAGAATACGATTCATATGTCATTTCATCAAAAAGATTGGATTATACATTGAAATTACGCACATAAAAAGCAAATAATGCAATTCTTAGTATCATTTGAGCATTTTAATCGTTTCTGTATTCATTCTAAGTTCTTTCATCACAATAATCTACATTTAAAGTCTTTATACTGTCTAGAATACGATTCATATGTCATTTATACAAAAAAATTGGATTAAAAGTGGAAATTACGTATATAAAAGGCTAATAATGCAATTCTGAGTGTCATTTGAGCATTTCAAACGTTTCAGGATTCATTATAATTCATTTCATCGCAATAATCCACATTTAAATTCTTTATACTATCTAGAATAGGATTTATATGTTATTTACTCAAAAAAAATTGGATTATACATGGTAAAAACGTATATAAAGTGTAAACAATGCAATTATAAGTGTCATTTGAGCACATCAATCGTTTCTGGATTCATTCTATGTCATTTCATCACAATTATCTTCATTAAATCTCTTTATGCTGTCTATAATACGATTCATATGTTATTTATTTAAAAAGATTGGATTATACATGGTAATTACGCGTGTAATGTGGAAATAATGCAATTCTGAATATTATTTCGGCATTTTAATCGTTTTTGAATTCATTCTTAAGTCATTTCATCACAATAATCTAAATTTAAACGCTTTATTCAGTCTAGATTATGATTCCTATTTTATTTATTCAAAAATATTGGATTATATATGGTAATTACGCATATAAAGTGCAAATAATGCAATTCTGAGTATCATTTGAGCATTTTCATCGTTTCTAGATTCATTCTAAGTCATTTCATCACAATAATCTATATTGGAAGTCTTTATACTGCATATAATACGATTCATATATTATTTATTAAAAAAGATTGGATTATACATGGTTATTATGCATACAAAGTGCAAATAATGCAATTCTGAGTATCATTTGAGCATTTCAATCGTTTTTGGATTCATTCTAAAATAATTCATCAGAATAATCTACATTCAAACTCTTTATACTGTCTAGAATATGATTCATATGTTGTTTATTAAAAAAGATTGTACTATACAAGGTAATTATGCGTATCAAGTGCAAATAATGCAATTCTGAGTTTCATTTGAGCATTTCAATTGTTTCTGGATTCATTCTAAGTCATTTCATCACAATAATCTACATTTAAATTCTTTATACTGTATAGAATATGATTCATATGTTATTTACTCGAAAAGATTGGATTATATATGGTAAATACAAATATAAAAGTGCAAATAATGCAATTCTAAGTATCATTTGAGCATTTCAATCGTTTCTGATTTCATTCTACGTCAGTTCATCACAATAATTTTCATTGAAACTCTTTAGACTGTCTAGAATACCATTCATATGTTATTTATTGAAAAATATTGTATTATGCATGGTAATTATGCTTATAATGTGCAAATAATACAATTCTGAGTATAATTTGATCATTTCAATCGTTTCTGAATTCATTCTAAGTCATTTCATCACAATAATCTATATTTAAAGTACTTATACTGTCGAGAATACAATTCATTTTTTATTTATTCAAAAAGAATGGATTAGACAAGGTCATTATGCAGACAAAGTGCAAATAATGTAATTCTGAGTATCATTTGAGCATTTCAATCGTTTCTGTATTCATTCTAAGTCATTTTATGAAAATAATCTATATTTAAACTCTAAACTGTTTAAAATATGATTCATATGTTATTTATTTAAATAAATTGGATTATACATGGAAATTACGCATATAAACTGCAAATAATGCAATTCTGTGTATCATTTGAGCATTTTAATTGTTTCTGGATTCATTCTAAGACATTTCATCACAATAATCTACATTTAAAGTCTTTATACTGTCCAGCATATGATTCATATGTCATTTATTCAAAAAGATTGGATTATACATGGAAATTACGCATATAAAAAGCCAATAATGCAATTCGGAGTATCATTTGAGCATTTTAATCGTTTCTGTATTCATTCTAAGTCATTTCATCTCAATAATCTGCATTTAAAGTCTTTATACTGTCTAGAATACAATTCACATTTTATTTATTCAAAAAGATTGGATTATATATGGATATTACGCATATAAAGTGCAAATAATGCAATTCTGTGTTCATTTGAGCATTTTAATCCTTTCTGGATTCATTCTAAGACATTTCATAACAACAATTTACATTTAAAGTCTTTATGCTGTCTAGAATATGATTCATATGTCATTTCATCAAAAAGATTGGATTATACATGGAAATTACGCACATAAAAAGCAAATAATGCAATTCTTAGTATCATTTGAGCATTTTAATCGTTTCTGTATTCATTCTAAGTTCTTTCATCACAATAATCTACATTTAAAGTCTTTATACTGTCTAGAATACGATTCATATGTCATTTATTCAAAAAGATTGGATTATAAGTGGAAATTATGCATATAAAAAGCTAATAATGCAATTCTGAGTATCATTTGAGCATTTCAAACGTTTCAGGATTCATTATAATTCATTTCATCGCAATAATCTACATTTAAATTCTTTATACTATCCAGAATAGGATTCATATATTATTTACTCCAAAAAATTGTATTATACATGGTAAATACGTATATAAATTGTAAACATTGTAATTCTAAGTGTCATTTGAGCATATCAATCGTTTCTGGATTCATTCTGTATCATTTCATCACAATTATCTTCATTGAAACTCTTTTTGCTGTCTAGAATACGATTCATATGTTATTTATTTAAAAAGATTAGATTATACATGGTAATTACGCGTGTAATGTGGAAATAATGTTATTCTGAGTATTATTTCTGCATTTTTATCGTTTTTGAATTCATTCTTAAGTCATTTCATCACAATAATCTAAATTTAAACGCTTTATTCAGTCGAGATTATGATTTGTATGTTATTTATTCAAAAAGATTGTATTATATATGGTAATTACGCATATAAAGTGCAAATAATGCAATTCTGAGTATCATTTGAGCATTTTAATCGTATTTGGATCATTTTAAGTCATTTCATCACTATAATCTATATTTAAACTCTTTATACTCTCTACAATACGATTCATCTGTTATTTATTTAAAAATATTGGATTATACAAGGAAATTACACTTATAATGTGCAATTAATGCAATTTGGAGTATCATTTGAACATTATAATCGTTTCTAGATTCATTCTAAGTCATTTCATCACAATAATCTATATTGGAAGTCTTTATACTGCATAGAATACGATTCATATATTATTTATTAAAAAAGATTGGATTATACATGGTTATTACGCATACAAAGTGCAAATAATGCAATTCTGAGTATCATTTGAGCATTTCAATCGTTTCTGTATTCATTCTAAGTCATTTCATCACAATAATCTACATTTGAAATCGTTATACAGTCCAGAATACGATTCATATGTTATTTATTCAAAAAGATTGGATTATACATGGTCATCATGCATATATTGTGCAAATAATTCAATTATGAGTATCATCTGAGCATTTTAATCGTTTCTGGATTCATTCTAAGTTATTTCATCACAATAATCTTCATTTAAAGTTTTTATCCTGTCTAGAATACGATTTATATGTCATTTATTGAAAAAGATTGGATTCTACAAGGAAATTAAGATTATAATAAGAAAATAATGCAATTCTGAGTATCATTTGAGCATTTTAAATGTTTCTGGATTCATTCAAAGTCATTTCATCCAAATAATCTACATTTAAAGTCTTTATATTCTCTAGAATACGATTCATATTTTATTTTTTTCAAAAAGATTGGATTATACATGGTCATTACGCATACCAAGTGCAAATAATGCAATTCTGGGTATCATTTGAGCATTTCAATCGTTTGTGGATTCATTCTAAGTCATTTTGATGACAATAATCTTCATCTAAATATTTATACTGTCTATAATAAGATTCATATGTTATTTATTCATAAAGAGTGGATTATACATGTAAATTATGCATATAAATTGCAAATAAAGCAATTCTGAGAATCATTTGAGTATTTTAATCATTTCTAGATTCATTCTAAGTCATTACATCATAATAATCTAAATGCTTTATTCTGTCTATATTATGATTCTTATGTTATTTATTCAAAAAGATTGGATTATATATGGTTATTACGCATATAAAGTGCAAATAATGCAATTCTGAGTATCATTTGAGCATTTTAATCGTATCTGGATTCATTTTAAGTCATTTCATCACTATAATCTACATTTAAATTCTTTATACTCTCTACAATATGATTCATACGTTATTTATTTAAAAATAATGGATTATACAAGGAAATTACACTTATAATGTGCAATTAATGCAATTTAGAGTATCTGGATTCATTTTAAGTCATTTTATCACAATAATCTACATTTATACTCTTTATGTTGTCTAGACTATGATTCATATGTTATTTATTTAAAAAGATTGGATTATAAACGGAAATTACGCAAATAAATTGAAAATAATGCAATTTTTAGTATCATTTGAACATTTTAATAGTTATCACGATAATCTACATTTGAAGTCTTTATTCTGTCTATAATACGAGTCATATGTTATTTATTAAAAAAGATTGGATTCTACACAGAAATTATGCATATAATGCAATTCTGAGTATCATTTGAGCATTTCAATCTTTTCTGGATTAATTCTAAGTCATTTCATCATAATAATCATCATTCAAACTCTTTATACTGTCTAGAATACAATTCATTTGTTATTTATTCGAAAAGATTGGATTATAGATGGTAATTACGCAAATAAAATGCAAATAATGCAATTCTGAGTATCCTTTGAGCATTTAAATCATTTCTGGATTCATTGTATGTCATTTCATCACAATAATCTACATTTAAACTCTTAATACTATCTAGAATACGATTCAAATTTTATTTATTCAAAATGATTGGATTATACATGGTAATTACGCATATAAATGGCAAATAATGCAATTCTGAGTATCATTTGAGCATTTCAATCGTTACTTGATTAATTCTAAGACATTTCATCCCAATAATCTACATTTAAAGTCTTTGTATTGTCTAGATTCTGATTCATATGTTATTTATTAAAAATTATTGGATTATTCATGGTAATTAAGAATATAATGTGCAAATAATGCAATTCCGAGTATCATTTAAACATTTCAATCGTTTCTGGATTCATTCTAAGTCATTTCATCACAATAATCTACATTTAAATTCTTTATTATGTGTTGAATTTAATGCATATGTTATTTATTCAAAAATATTGGATTATACATTGTAATTACACTAATAAAGTGCAAATAATGCAATTCTGAGTTTCATCTGAGCATTTCGATCATTTCTTGATTCATTATAATTCATTTAATCACTATAATCTACATTTAAACACTTTATACTGTCTAGAATACGATTCATATGTCATTTATTAAAAAAGATTGGATATAAACATGGAACTTACGAATATAAAATGCAAATAATTGTAATTTTGAGTATCATTTGAGCATTTCATTCGTCTTTCGATTCATTCTAAGTAATTTCATAACAATAATATACATTTAAACTCTTTATACTGTTTAGAATATGATTCATATGTTATTTATTCAAAAAGATTGGATTATAAGGTAATTACGCATATAAATTGCAAATAATGCAATTCTGAGAATAATTTCAGTATTTTAATTGTTTCTAGATTCATTCTATGTCATTTCATCATAATAATCAAAATTTAAATGCTTTATTCTGTCTAGATTACGATTCATATGTTATTTATTCAAAAAGATTGGATTATATATGGTAATTACGCATATAAAGTGCAAATAAAGCAATTCTGAGTATCATTTGAGCATTTGAATTGTTTCTGGATTCATACTAAGTCATTTTGTCACAATAATCTATATTTAAACTCTTTATACTGTTTAAAATAAGATTCATATGTTATTTATTCAGAAAGATTTTATTATAAATGATAATTATGCATATAAATTATAAATAATGTAATTCTTAGAATCATTTGAGTATTTTAATCGTTTCTAGATTCATTCTAAGTCATTTCATCATAATAATCTAAATTTAAATGCTTTATTCTATCTAGATTATGATTCATATGTTATTTATTCAAAAAGATTGGATTATATTTGGTAATTACGCATATAAAGTGCAAATAATACAATTCTGAGTATCATTTGAGCATTTTAATCGTTTCTAGATTCATTCTAAGTCATTTCATCACAATAATCTAAATTTAAACTGTTTATACTGCCTAGACAATGATTCATATGTTATTTATTAAGAAAGATTGGATTATAAATGGAAATTACGCTAATAAAGTGCAAATAATGTAATTCTTAGTATCATTTGAGCATTTTAATTGTTTCTGGGATTCATTCTTAGTCTTTTCATCACGATAATCCACATTTGAAGTCTTAATTCTGTCTATAATACGATTCATATGTTACTCCTTAAAAAAGATTGAATTATACATGGAAATTATGTATATAATGCAATTTTGAGTATCATTTGAGCATTTCAATCGTTTCTGGATTCATTCTAAGTCATTTCATCACAATAATCTTCATTTAAACTCTTTATATTGTCCACAATACTATTTATATGTTATTTATTGAAAAATATTGGATTATTGATGGTAATTACGCATATAAAATGCAAATAATTCAATTATCAGTATCATTTGAGCATTTCAATCATTTCTGAATTCATTATAAGTCATTACATCACAATAATCTAAATTTAAAATGTTTATTCTGTTTAGATTATGATTCATAAGTTATTTATTTAAAACGATTTGATTATATATGGTATTTACGCATATAAAATGCAAATAATGCAATTCTGAGTATTATTTGAGCAATTAAATCATTTCTCGAATCATTTTAAGTCATTTCATCATAATAATGTACATTTAAACTCTTTATACTATCTAGAATACGATTCAAATGTTATTTATTCAAAATGATTGGATTATAAATGGTAATTACGCATATAAAGGACAAATAATGCAATTCTGAGTATCATTTTAGCATTTCAATCGTTTCTGGATTCATTCTAAGACATTTCATCACAATAATCTACATTTAAGGTCTTTATATTGCCTAGATTTTGATTCATATGTTATTTACTCAAAAATATTGGATTATACATGGTAATTAAGAATAGAAAGTGCTAATAATGCAATTCTGAGTATCATTTAAGCATTTCAATCGTCTCTGAATTCATTATAAGTCATTTCATCGCAAAAATCTAATTTTAAACGCATTATTCTGTCTAGATTATGATTCATAAGTTATTTATTCAAAGAGATTGGATTATATACGGTAATTACGCATATAAAGTGCTAATAATGCAATTCTTACTATCATTTGAGAATTTCAATCGTTTCAGGATTCATTCTAAGTCATTTCTTTACAATAATCTACATTTAAACTCTTTATACTATCCATATTACCGTTCAAATGTTATTTATTAAAAATGATTCGATTATACAGTAATTTAGCATATAATGGCAAATAATACAATTCTGAGTATCATTTGAGCATTTCAATCGTTTATCGATTCAGTCTAAGACATTTCATCACAATAATCTACAGTTAAAGTCTTCATACTGTCTAGATTATGATTCATATGTTATTAATTCAAAAGGATTGGATTATACATGATAATTAAGCATATAAACTGCAAATAATGTAATTCTGAGTATCATTTGAGTATTTCAATCATTTCTGGATTCGTTCTAAGTCATTTCGTCACAATAATCTACATTTAAATTCTTTATACTGTTTGAATATGATGCATACGTTATTTATTCCAGAATATTGGATTATACATTGTAATTACACTAATAAAGTGCAAATAATGCAATTCTGAGTATCATCTGTGGATTCCGATTGTTTCTGGATTCATTCTGTTTTTTAATCACTGTAATCTACATTTGAACGCTTTATACTGTCTAGAATACGATTCATATTTCATTTATTAAAAAATATTGGATTATACATGGAACCTACGCATATAAATTGCAAATAATTCAATTCTATGTATCATTTGAGCATTTTAATCCAGATAGGATTCATTCTAAGTAATTTCATCACAATAATCTATATTTAAACTCTTTATACTGTCTGGAATATGATTCAGATGTTATTTATTCAAAGAGATTGGATTATTTATGATAATTATGCACATAAAGTGCAAATAATGCAATTCTGAGTATCATTTGAGCATTTCAATCGTTTCTGCATTTATTCTAAGTCATTTCATCACAATAATCTATATTTAAACTCTTTATACTATCTAGATTACCATTCAAATGTTATTTGTTAAAAAGGATTAGATTACACATGGTAATTACGGATATAAAAGGGCAACTAATACAATTCTAAGTATTATTTGAGCATTTCAATCGTTTAACGATTCAGTCTAAGACATTTCATTAGAATAATCTACATTTAAAGTCTTCATACTGTCTAGATTATGATTCATATGTTATTTATTTAAAAAGACTGGATATACATGGTAATTAAGCATATAAAGTGCAAAAAATGTAATTCTGAGTATCATTTGAGTATTTCAATCATTTCTGGATTCATTCTAAGTCATTTCATCACAATAATCTACATGTAAATTATTTATACTGTTTTAATATGATGCATATGTTATTTATTCCAAAATATTGGATTATACATTGTAATTACACTAATAAAGTGCAAATAATGCAATTCTGACTATCATATGTGCATTTCGATTGTTTCTGGATTCATTCTAAGTCTTTTAATCACTTTAATGTACATTTGAATGCTTTATACTGTCTAGAATACCATTCATATGTCATTTATTAAAAAATATTGGATTATACATGGAACTTACACATATAAATTGCAAATAATTCAATTCTAAGTATCATTTGAGCATTTTAATCCTATTAGGATTCATTCAAAGTAATTTCATCACAATAATCTATATTTAAACTCTTTATACTGTCTAGAATATGATTCAGATGTTATTTATTCAAAAAGATTGGATTATAAATCGTAATTACGCATACAAAGTGCAAATAATACAATTATGGTTATCATTTGAGTATTTCAATCGTATCTGGATGCATTGTAAGTCATTTCATCACAATAATCTACATTTAAATAATTTATACAGTCTAGAATACGATTCATATGTTATTTATTCAAAAAGATTTGATTATACATGGTAATTACTCATGCGAATGTCATTTGAGCATTTGAATAGTTTCTGAATTTATTTTGAGTCATTTCATCACAATAATCTACATTTAAAGTCTTCATACTGTCTAAATTATGATTCATATGTTATTTAACCAAAAAGATTGGATTATACATGGTAATTAAGCATATAAGGTGCAAATAATGCAATTCTGAGTATCATTTGAACATTTCAATCATTTCTGGACTCATTCTAAGCAATTTCATCAAAATAATCTACATTTAAACTCGATATACTGTCTAGATTATATTTGACATTTTATTTGTTCAAAAAAATTGAATTATACATAGTAATTACGCATATACAGTGCAAATAATGCAATTATGAGTGTCTTTTGAGCATTTTAATCGTTTCTGGATTTATTCTAAGTCATTTCATCACCACAATCTACATTTAAACTGTTTATACTGTTTAGAATATGATTCATATGTTATTTATTCAAAAAAAATTGGATTATCATTTGAGTATTTTAATCGTTTCTGGATTCATTCTCAGTCATTTCATCACAATAATCTACATTTAAAGTATTTATACTGTCTTGAACACGATTCATATGTTTTTTATTCAAAAACAATGGATTATACATGGAATTTAAGCATATAAATTACAAATAATGCAATTCTGTGTATCATTTGAGTATTGTAGTCGTTTCTAGATTCTTTCTAACTCATTTCATCACAATAATCTACATAAAAATCTTTATACTGTCTACAATACGATTCATATGTTATTTATTCAAAAAGATTGGATTATACAAGGTAATTACGCATATAAAGTGCAAATAATGCAATTCTCAGTATCATTTGAGCATTTCAATCGTTTCTGAATTCAGTCTAAGTCATCTCATCACAATAATCTAAATTTAAATTCTTTATACTGTGTAGATTATGATTCATATGTTATTTATTTAAAAATAATAGTTTATACATGGAAATTACGCATGTAAAGTGCAAATAATGCAATTCTGATTATCATTTGAGCATTTCAATGGTTTCTAGATTCATTGTATATCATTTCATCACAATAATCTACATATAAATTTTTTATACTTTCTAGATTACGATTCGTATTTTATTTATTCAAAAATATTAGATTATACACGGTCATTACGCATACAAAATGTAAATATTAAATTCTGATTATCATTTGAGCATTTCAATCATTTCAGGATTCATTCTAAGTCATTTCAACACAATAATCTACATTTAAATACTTTATGCTGTCTAGATTATGATTCATATGTTATTTATTCAAAAAAATTGTATTATACATGGTAATTACCCTTTAAAAATGCAAATAATGCAATTCTGAATATCATTTGAGCATTTCAATCGTTCCTGTATTTATTCAAGGTCATCTCATCACAATAATCTACATTTAAAGTCTTTATACAGTCTATATTATGATTCATGTATTATTTATTCAAAAACATTGGATTATACATGGAAATTACGCATATAAATAGCAAATAATGTAATTCTGATTATCATTTGAGCATTTCAATGGTCTCTGGATTCATTCTATATAATTTCATCACAATAATCTACATATAAAGTCTTTATACTATCTAGAATACGATTCATATTTTATTTATTCAAACATATTGGGTTATACAAGGTCATTACGCATACAAAGTGCAAATAATGCAATTCTGAGTATCATTTGAGTATTTCAATCGTTTCTGAATTCATTCTAAGTCATTTTATCACAATAATCTACCTTTAAATACTTTATACTGTGTAGATTACGATTCAAATGATATTGATTCAAAAAGATTGGATTATAAATGGTAATTACACATTTAAAGTGCAAATAATGCAATTCTGAGTATCATTTGAGCATTTCAATTGTTTCTGAATTCATTCTGAGTCATTTCATCACAATAATCTGCATTTAAAGTCTTTATACTGTCTAGATTATGATTCATTTGTTATTTATTTAAAAAAAATAGATTATACATGGTAATTAAACAAATAAATTGCAAATAATGCAAGTCTGAGAATCATTTCAATCGTTTCTCAATTAATTCTAAGTCATTTCATCACAATAATCTAAATTCATACTCTATATACTGTCTAGATTATGATTCATATATTATTTATTAAAAAAATAAATTATATATGGTTATTACGCATGTAAAGTACAAATAATGTAATTCTGAGTTTCTTTTGAGCAATTTAATCGTTTTTGGATTCATTCTAAGTAATTTCATCCCAATAATCTACATTCAAACTCTTTATACTGTCTAGAATATGATTCATATGTTATTTATTCAAAGAGATTGGATTATTAATTTTTATTACACATATAAAGTGCAAATAATGCAATTCTGATTATCATTTGAGAATTTCAATCCATTCTGGATTCATCCTAAGTCATTTCATCACAATAATCGACATTTAAACTCTTTATATTGTCTGGAATATGATTCATACGTTATTTACTAAAAAAGATTGGATTATACATGGTAATTACGCATATAAAGTGCAAATAATTTAATTCTGAGTGTCATTTGTGATTTTCAATCAATTGTGGATTCATTCTAAGTCATTTCATCACAATAATCTACATTTACACTCTTTATACTGTCTAGAATACGATTCATATGTTATTTATTTAAAAAATTTGGATTATACATGGTAATTACGCATATAAAAATACAAATAATGCAATTCTGAGTATCATTTGAGCATTTCAATCGTCTCTGAATTAATTCCAAGTCATCTCATTACAATAATCTACATTTAAAATTTTTATACTGTCTAGATTATGATTCATATGTTATTTATTCAAAAACATTGGATTATACTTAGTAATTAAGCATATAAGTGCAAATAATACAATTCTGAGTATCATTTGAGCATTTCATTCATTTTTGAATTAATTTTAAATCATTTCATCACAATAATCTATATTTAATCTCTTTATACTGTCTAGATTATGATTCATATGTTATTTATTCAAAAAAATTGAATTATACATGGTAATTACGAATATAAAGTGCAAATAATGCAATTCTGAGTGTCTTCTGAGCATTTCAATCGTTTTCAGATTAATTCTAAGTCATTTCATTACAATAATCTACATTGAAACTCTTTATACCGTCTAGAATACGATTCATATGTCCTTTATTCAAAAAGATTGGATTATACATGGAAATTACGCATATAAAGTGCAAATAATGCAATTTTGAGTATCATTTGACCATTTTAATTGTTTATGGATTCATGCTCAATCATTTCATCACAATAATCTACATTTAAACTCTTTATACTGTCTAAAATATGATTTATATGTTATTTATTCAAAAATATTGGATCATACATGGTAATTACGGATATAAAGTGCAAATAATACAATTCTGCGTATCATTTGAACATTTCCATTGTTTCTGGATTCATTCGAAGTCATTTCATCACAAAAAATCTACATTTAAACTCTTTATGCTGTCTAAAATATGATTCATATGTTATTCATTCAAAAATATTGGAATAAAAATGGTAATTAAGCATATAAAGTGCCAATATTGCAGTTCTGAGTATTATTTGAGTATTTCCATCGTTTCGGGATTCATTCTAAGTCATTTCGTCGCAATAATCTACATTTAAACTCTTTATACTTTCTAGAATACGGTTCATATGTTATTTGTTCAAAAAGATTGGATTACACTTGGTAATTACGCATATATAGTGCAAATAATGCAGTTATGAGTGTCATTTGTACATTTCAATCGTTTCTGGATTCATTCTAAGTTATTTCTTCACAATAATCTATATTTAAACTCTTTATACTATCTAGAATACGATTCAAATATTATTTATTCAAAAAGATTAGATTATACATGGTAATTACGCATATAAATTGTAAATAATGCAATTCTGAGTTTCATTTTGAGCATTTCAATCGTTTCTGGATTCATTCTAAATTATTTCATTTCAATTATCTATATTTAAACTCTTTAAATTGTCTAAAATATGATTCATATGTGATTTATTCATAAAGATTGGATTATACATGGTAATTACGCATATAAAGTGCCAATAATGTGGTTCTGAGTATTATTTATGTATTTCAATCGTTTCTGGATTCATTCTAAGTCAGTTCGTCACAATAATCTACATTTAAACTCTTTATACTATCTAAACTACGATTCATATGTTATATATTCAAAAAGATTGGATTACAGATGTTAATTACGCTTATAAAGTGCAAATAATGCAGTTCTTAGTATCTTTTGAGTGTTTCAGTCGTTTCTGGATTAATATTAAGTCATTTCGTGATAATAATTTACATTTAAAATTTTTATTTTATTTAAAATACGAATCAAATATTATTTATTCAAAAAGATTGGATTATACATGGTAATTATGCATATAAAGGGCAAATAATGCAGGTCTGAGTATAATTTGAGCATTTTAATCGTTTCTGGATTCATTCTAAGTCATTTCATCGCAATAAGCTACATTTAAAGTCTTTATACTGTCTACAATACGATTCATATTTTATTTGTTCCAAAAGATTGAATTATACATGGTCATTACGCATACAAAGTGCAAATAATGCAATTCTGAGTTTCATTTGAGCATTTCAATCGTTTCTGGATTCATTCTAAGTCATTTCATCACAATAATTTACATTTAAATCCTTTATACTATCTAGAATACTATTCATATGTCATTTATTCAAAAAGATTGGATTATACATAATAATTACGTATATAAATTGCAAATAATGCAATTCTGAATATTATATGAGCATTTTAATCGTTTCAGGATTTATTGTAAGTCATTTCATCACAATAATTTAAATTTAAACTCTTTATACTATCTAGAATACGATTCAAATTTTATTTATTCAAAATGATTAAATTATACATGGTAATTACGCATCATAATAATCTACATTGTACGTCATTGCTCAGTTCCATCGCTGAATCTGCCTCATCTCATGAGTGCTCAGTTACTAGACATCTAAATCAATACTAGTGCTTAGTGCTTACAGCCCAAAAGTCTAAAACCAAATGGGCTGTAACACCATCAGACCTCCAATCCATGGGCACGCCTTAAATCCGGGCTTTTTAACTTATTCCTTGCAATGTCACTGGATCTTGTGACAGGACCCCAATCGCCGGAAAAATTAAAACTAGTTTTACTGTTCATCGGAATTTCAAAAAAAATCTAAAAAAATTCTGAATTTTAAAAATGGCGTTGTTAGATCGGGATTCCGGTTAACGATCTAACAAATCGCTTAGATCGGTAACCGGGAACCCGATCTAAGCTAAGATCGGTAACCCGGTTACCGATCTAAGCCCCACCGAAAAAGATGACAGAGACTTTTGTTTTTTGCCTTTTAGATCGGTAACCCGGTTACCGATCTAAGCCATACACGTTTGAATTTTTTTTTTCTTTTTATTTTAATTAGTTTAATTAGGTAAATAATAGAAAAAATAAAATAAATATTGGAAAAATAATTAAAAAATCAGAATAAATATAAATAATTATAATATGTGATTTGAAAAATTTTTATAATTATTTTATACATTTTATAATTATGAAATAATTAATTATAAATTAGAAAAAAATAATTAATTGCGATTCAAAATTTGTTCTTAGAATTTTCCTTATTTATATTGGGTTCAAATTGCGCTTAGGATGGTTGGCATAATCAAAACGAAGCAGGATTAGTTAAACATTCCTTTTTTTAATTTTGACAAAAATAGTAGGCTTGTAAGAAGTAACCCCACACTAGACACTACTCAGTTAAATTGCGCACTGTATTCCATGTGACACCACTACATTTATTCCATGTGACACAATGATTGGATTGATTAAAATTACATCTGCCAAGATTGGAATGATTCAAATAATAGAGTAAGATCGTCAACCAAAATAACAATCCAAGCTAAGATCGTCAACCGAGATAACAATCTAAGCTATTGTCATGTGATTTGATATTAACGAAAGCAACTTTAGTATATTTTAGTGGGATCGAAAGCAACTTTAGTATATTTTAGTGGGATCGAAAGCAACTTTAGTATTTTTTAGTGCCAGCGAAAATTTAGGGAATTCGATCGTAATGGTTATAAATAGATGGTCGCTCTCACAATTTGACAATCATCCATCATTCTCAAACACTGCACTCTGAATCAATTAAAGAAATAATCCACCAAATATGTTTTCCATTCCGGTTTTCGTTAATCAATCTCCATATAATCCACCAAATTATTTTAGTTTCGATGCCTCATTGCAAACTGATTATGAATCAATTAAAGAAATAATTTTGTCATCACTGGGATTTTATCACGGTCATTACAATTTGAGAATCGTTTCGCATTTTAATACCATAATTGAAGGAAGGTA
Organism: Rhynchospora breviuscula; assembly: GCA_027562975.1. Lineage (NCBI taxonomy): Eukaryota > Viridiplantae > Streptophyta > Magnoliopsida > Poales > Cyperaceae > Rhynchospora > Rhynchospora breviuscula. The sequence goes on from CM050402.1 coordinate 25,599,557, forward strand.
CCAGCGTATGCAGTTGCCGGTGAACTCAGAAAATGAATGGCGGTATGTACAAGAGGAGGGCTTCCAAGCAAGAAGGCTACATGGCCTTGAACTGCACGTTGATTTGCTTCCAGCAACTGGTGATGGCTTACAAGGTAAATTACACTAACCTAACAGTTTTGGTATAATCATAACATTTCTAGCATTACAAGAATATTACGCATTTTGTAAATTGAATATTTCGTATTATAAGAATTATAAAATTGAATATTACGCATTTTTGGCTTAGGAAAAAATTAAATATTACGCATTATAAGAAATATGAAATAATATTTTATAAATAATGCTTTATTATTAACTGATGTAATTAGGAGGACAGACAAATTATAATTATAATTTTAATCAACAAGCCAACAATACCGAAGAAGACGAAGAAAGAAATAATGAATACAATACGAGTGCTCAGGGTTGGGATTCTTGGGAACAACCCGAGAGTAGTAGTCCACAACCGAGACAAGAGAGAACAAATAATCAGTACAATATGAATGCTGAGGGTTGGGATCCTTGGTCACCGCCTGAGAGTAGTAGACAAGCTCGACAAGAAGCAGAAGAAGAAATAGAAGGGGATATAGACGAACTTGACGAGGCATATGACCGTGGGCCGGGTTATCAGTCAAATTATGCAACGGGTGAGGACTTCACTGATGAAGAGGCGGAGTTTAGGGAGGCACAAGACTTCGAGGGAGAGGGTTTTGCGAATCACGAGTATTATATTACCGGAAGGACAGATAATTACCATCCCGTTAGGCAATTTTCGGATATCTCGGAGTACAGAAATTCGATTCCACAACCGTCTCAACCAGAACATTCAGGGCCTTTAGCCGAAGGAAACATTTTTATGTCGAAAGAACAATTAAAACAAGCTTGCAGTAAATACGCAGTAGAAAACAATGTACAACACAAAGCAAGTAAGAGTAGTACAATATTATATGTATTGGATTGTAAGGTGCCTACCTGTAAGTGGCATTTGTATGCCCGTACAGAAAAGGAAGGTATATTTTGGAAAATAATTAAGAATGAAGAAGAGCATACATGCGTGACAAGGGTCGGGGATTTCACGCATGACAATCTGACGGCTGCTGTAATCGCAAACAGCATTAGGAATGCGGTAAAGAGAGATCTCGGTATTTCCATAGATGACGTGAAATCCATATTGGAGAAAGAATATCCAAATATAAAACCAACTTATAACAAACTATGGCGTGGGAGAGAGAAAGCGATCGAACAACTTTTTGGATCATGGGAGGGCTCATACAACAAACTTCCGAGTATATTATTGGCTATACAAAAGACGACCCCAGGGACCCAGATCAAATGGTTGACAGAGAGCGTAGGGGATCCCAACAGAGCTATGTTCAAGGCAGCAGCATGGGCATATGGGCCTTGTATCGCGGCGGTACCGTACCTGAGGCCTGTTATCAGTATCGACGCGTCGTTCTTATCGGGCCGCTACAAGGGAACATTGTTAGCGGCATGCGGTTATGACCCGGAGCAGCGGTTGCTTCCACTAGCATTTGCAATAGTGGAAAAAGAGAACGAACAATGTTGGGGTTGGTTCATGAATTTTGTAAGGCGGCAAGTGATTGGAGAAGGAAAAAAATTCTGTGTTGTTTCTGATCGCCATTGGGGAATAAGGAACACGTTCAAACAACCCCAATACGGTTGGCAAGAGGATGCGAACCCTTCATATGCCGTGCACCGATATTGCATGCAACATATATGTGAAAACGTGTTCAAGGCATCTGACAAAGACACAACTCTGCCAGACAAATTCAGAAAGAAATTGGCCAACAAGAAAAAAAGGAGGCCGTTCTACAAAATGTGGAACGAACTGAAAACAACGAATCCAAAGGCGATCGACTACCTTATAAAGTGCGGAAAAGAGAATGAAGCAGATGACAACGAGGAATGGAGACCTGAAAGGTGGGCACAAACGTATGACGGTGGTTATCGTTGGGGTATTATGACTAGTAATGGATCTGAAAGTCTCAATAGCAGGTACAAGGCTGAGAGAAGACACTTGGTACAAAACTGTGAAATGGTTTAACGAAAGAAAGCAAATAGCATTGGCGAGACAGGCGGAGGGAGAACGATGGCCAAAAGAAATCCAACTTAAGCTCATGAAGCATTCTCTTAAAGCAGGTACAACTGTCCTTCCTTTGTAATCATATTTACTTCTAATTTTTAAAATGTATGATGATATGAATTCTTATATGCAGCGGCAATCAACGTTATCACCGTTGACATTGAACGTGGAGAATTTGAAGCTCAAGTGCCCTTCGAAAAAAATGACCCGGGAATAACGTGGAAGTACCAAGTTTTCCTTAAGCGAAATTACCAACCCAGAGATCCTCAACTACCGACCAGGCGCGCTTGGTGTAAGTGCAGAAAACCTCAACTCACAGGAATACCATGTCTTCATGTTGTTGCTGTATGCGGTCATTGCAGGTGGGATGTCTCTGATTTTGTGGACGAACGGTACAGCACAGAAAATATGCTCAAAATATGGTCAACAGGTGAATTTCATTGCTACGAAGATGAACATGAGTGGCCTGTTTATGATGGGCCCCTGATCTATCCGGATAAGAGATTGATTAATCGAGGAAGGCGAAAGAAGGATCGTAATTGGATGTGGATGGATGCAATGCGAAAGAAAAATCAGGCCAACCAGAGGCGCCGAACCAGAAGGGACAACAACGCTCATGAACCTGTGTCGATGGAGGACGTTCAATCTGGTCGTCGTACCAACCCTCGAAGGACTACAAGACCTTCTGCAAGGAACAGAGCTCAATCTTCTACAGGGAACCGCGGTGAACCTTCTAGGGAGCCGGTTCAACCTGGCCGGAATTCTGTAAGCATTGATCCTCACACAGAAAGTCGTGTCAGTCTTGGGATAGAAGGTATTCAACCACGTAGAAATTCCATTAGCGTGGATGAACGACCAATTTCGTTCCGACTTCCAACAACTCAGGGAGCTTCAAGTAGCAGGGGTACTCATGGCGCATCAAGTAGCAGGGGACCATCTGACAGCACAAGCAGTGGAGGAAGGGGGATACGAGGTGGGGTTTTACGGCTAGGGTCGAGGTTCATGAACATCCTTCCAACAAGAGGACGAAGGCATTAGTTTGATGTAATAATCTTCATGTTTTGTGATAATTTTATGTAATGACGAAAATTGTTCGGTAGATTTCTCTATAATTTAGAATTGTACAATACTTTATTTTCCTACCTTTTGGTAATTGAGAAATCATTTAAATTTATCAACATCAATAAAATTATAAAACTGAAATCATATGCTTGTAAAAATCAACAGAAAAAATGTGTCTTGAGCAAATAAAATACGGATGCACATGGATAAAACAAATAAATCTCTACTTCATTTGCACCCAACATGTGACGTGAAGCAACAAGTGTAGAATGGACGAAATTGAAGCAAATTGTTTTCTTATGTCGAATTAATTTGTTTATCATCTGACAATCATTCACTTGTGTTAACTTTGGTATTTTTTTCCAATTCAAACTTATATTTAAAAACCATATTGTATGGTTGGACTCTATGATATACGTATTATCTATATAAAAAATATATAATGATAATTGTTGCATATTTTACCGTTCATCGAATGAATTAAAATTTTAGCAGTCCAAAATTAACGTTTCCTGATACATCATTAATTATTCTAAATGATATAAAAAATCAATTGCTAGACTATCTATACCTCCCATGATGCACCTATAAATTTAATTTTATTTTCAACTTTGTTTAAATTAATATTAAAATCCATTATCAAGATTGTAAAGATAAGCATTGTTAAGCGATCCATCTTAATTAAATTATATAGTTTGGGTATCTGGTGTAATTCATTATCGCATCGGTCGTTCCAGTACATAATGGGCTATTTATCCTATGCTCAACCAGCCTTTATTATTAAGTCAAAAAATGAAATTCACTGCAATTATAATTTACAATTTTATAAAAGTCTCTTATTTGATGGTGGCGTTGAGTAGCGGCATTGGAGCCATTTTTATCGAAACAAGGTTTAACTGAGTAGTGTCTAGTGTGGGGTTACTTCTTACAAGCCTACTATTTTTGTCAAAATTAAAAAAAGGAATGTTTAACTAATCCTGCTTCGTTTTGATTATGCCAACCATCCTAAGCGCAATTTGAACCCAATATAAATAAGGAAAATTCTAAGAACAAATTTTGAATCGCAATTAATTATTTTTTTCTAATTTATAATTAATTATTTCATAATTATAAAATGTATAAAATAATTATAAAATTTTTTCAAATCACATATTATAATTATTTATATTTATTCTGATTTTTTAATTATTTTTCCAATATTTATTTTATTTTTTCTATTATTTACCTAATTAAACTAATTAAAATAAAAAGAAAAAAAAAATTCAAACGTGTATGGCTTAGATCGGTAACCGGGTTACCGATCTAAAAGGCAAAAAACAAAAGTCTCTGTCACCTTTTTCGGTGGGGCTTAGATCGGTAACCGGGTTACCGATCTAAGCTAAGATCGGTAACCGGGTTACCGATCTTAGCTTAGATCGGGTTCCCGGTTACCGATCTAAGCGATTTGTTAGATCGTTAACCGGAATCCCGATCTAACAACGCCATTTTTAAAATTCAGAATTTTTTTAGATTTTTTTTGAAATTCCGATGAACAGTAAAACTAGTTTTAATTTTTCCGGCCCCAATCGCATCGACTTCTTGAAGAATTTGTTCCTTCTGGGCATAGTCGCATAGAACAGATTTTTTTTTTAATAAATATATTAATCTTTTTTATTTTAAAGATAAATATTATATTAATTAAATTTTAAAACTAACTACCTAACTACTGAGTTCAAAAGTCCGAAGCTAACTTCGGACTTCCAAACCCAGGAGTAAGCCACGTGGCAGCATACCGTTCGACTATTGTGCGAAAAATTGAAATGGGTTGTCCGTTTGACCCGTTCCGTTGTTTTGAAGGCCGGAGTTAGCTAAAATAAGGAATAAAGTTTGCAACAATTTACCGTTATGTAATTAATAATTAATTAGGGTTATAATTAATGAATAACAATTCATAATTAGTAATAATTAATATTAATTAATATTTAATAATTAAATATACTTAAAAACTAATAATAGTTAATCTTAATCATTAATACTAATTAACAATTAATAAATAGTAATTAATATTTAATAATAAATAATAAGTATTAATTAATAATAATTATAAAAATTAATAAAAATTAATATAATAATTACAATAATAATGATAAAAATAATTAATAATAATAATATTTAATAAGTAATAATAATAATTATTTATTTAATAATAAATAGTAATTAATCATTAATAATAAACATTTAAATAAATAATAATTAATAACAATAAATAATTAATAATAATTAGTAACTAATTAACATTAATTTGTAAGTAACTAATTAACACTAATTAACACTCGTGCATCTTAAAAAAAAATAAAGCATAAAGAAAAAAAATAGTGCAAAAAGGTAAAAGCAAAAAGGTCAAAAGGTGGCCGGTTGGGAAGTGGAAATTAAAAAAAATTTACTTCGGTGTTTAAAAGGCCGAAGTTAGGCCACTTTTCACTTCGGCCTTTTGAACTCAGTAGTTGGATAGTTATTTTTAAATTTTAATTAATATAATATTTATCTTTAAAATAAAAAGGATTAATATATTTAGTAAAAAAAAAATCCGCGCATAGAAGCCCCAATTATGCCGTCGAGCATATTGCTTCATGGCCTCACAATTATCTTTCCTACTGGCTACTTCGGGTGATTTCTACTATGTTGAATTTAGTTCATTTTATATTTTAGATAATTCTGTCTTGGATTTTTTTTTTCATATGAGTCTAAATCTAAATTATATATTGGCCCTCAAAAAAAAAAAAAAAAAAAGAAAAAATCTAAATTATTGCTTCAAGAATAATGAATGGTTGTGATTGATTAGAGCTTAAATGAAGAATTAGGATTTGAACCTAGGTAAAAAAATATCCATGACAAAATTATTCTTATTTTTCTTAATTAAAATGAATCAATTGTAATAAATATATAATGAATTAAAGTAGAGAACAACGATAATAGAATCGGAAATGAGACAAATTTACCAACTTGAGCGAAAAGAAAGAGAGCGTTTTTGGCGTGTCTTCTTGCGATGGGAAATCGCAAACTAAAAGCCACTCCAGCGAAGCTGGCGGCGTTGATTGGGAAGGTGCTCTGTTCCTCCTCCATCTCTGTCCGTGGGTCCAGCTAAGGGGTGAATGGGTCCCGTCTATTTAGTGGGCCCTCGAATAGAGTTGCAACTAAAGTCGGCGTTGACTTATTGTTTAGTGTGGCTGCCACCAGGGACCCACCAATTCTTGATTCTCCGGGAAATCAAGAAACCTGTTCTACAGCGGTGCACACGAACACGATTATGTGCCCTTCATCTAAGGAACTATGATCTAGATTAAACAATATCCTCCATAAGATGAGATATCAGTGTTTAAAATGTGGGGAAAGGCCGGGAAGGGGGACATAGAGTGGAGCGGACACTTGTCGAACTCCTAGAATTGGTTTTAATTGCAAGTAGCTATAGTATCGCGCTTCGCTCAATGCAAGATTAAACCGTAGTGATTATATTGTTGATTTTAGTACATTGCTTGTTTATTTAATCATTATGTTTATTGGTGGTTTTTTTTTTTTTTTTTTTTTTTGGTGCATAGAGGATCAGAGAATGGTACAGAAATTAGTGTTTTGACAATGACGGTGTATAAAATCAGTCCATTGTAACTATGGGGAAATATGATATATATATAGTTAGACAGTGTAGAAGCTTGTTTTTTTTTCAGTGAATGATGGTGCGGTGTGTTTAAAATAGGTGGAACAGATAATAAAAGTACAAATGCAAGCTACGGTTAGTGAAACAGATAAAAGTATAAAACAAAAGAATGACTAAAGTTAAAATTTAAAAAACTAATAGAAACGAATGGGCAAGAATATAACTATTTTTCTTCAGCTAGCTGTTTACTGGCCAAGCGTTGTGAGGTGCGGTGTTGGGCGATATCGACTGCAGAGTGCAGATAGACAATAGGTGGTCTATGCAATATCGCTAGTTAACGAACCAAATTCACCAATGAAAATATCAGTTGTGCTGCCCTTTCGATCAGAACCAAATGCCAACCCCAGTAGAACCAAAATTCCTTACAAAACATGAAAAGCAAATTATTTGGAACATCATCCTAGATCAGCTCAACAAACCTTCGCCCGAATGAATGATCCCATGAACATCCACTCGAGAAGGAATAAAATGACAGATCCTGGAGCCAAGTAAAATAACATCTATTAAGATAACTACCATTATAACTATAGATAAAAATCACATAATTAATATTGCACGCGTCATTCACGTGCGAGAAAGGGTCATGGACAATCTAGGAATTTAACCGCTCATTTCTTTAAGATTGCAATGACCTTCATTTATAACAATTACCACTGTAAGTTAGCGAATGATGTAATAAAACCGATTATGATCCAAACTCAATGGCTTAAATACAATGGATGAAAGAAAATATTTTGTATAGAAGGTCAAAATTCTGCATTTGCAGCTTCAGTGAATAATCTAAGCATACCTCCCTTTGGAGATCAAAGAAGAAAAACAAGACTGTTCTACTTCCCTTTGAAGACCAGAAACCAAGACACAAAATTGTAAATATAAATCTACCAAGAGTAAATAATATCTATCTTGATTTTTGTTTGGATCAAACACAGAACCTAACCTGGTATGTCACCCTCAGACAATATGCCTGCAAACAAAAACAAAACTCTTTTAATATGACTGCAAACAACAACAGAACTCTTTTAATTCAGGCATGTTTTAATGAAGTTCTATCTTTCGAAATATAAGAAGTGAAGCAAAAATCTATAATGTTATCATCTAATTAAAACAGAACTATCAATGCATTCCTCGACATCAATGCACCTCTAGGTACTAAAAAAGTTGAAACTTACTGCACACAAAGCTTGATATTTAATTAGTTTCACTATAAAAAGTGCAACCGAATTTGAATGTGCCACTGTATTAGAATGCGCAAACTGTACCTTTTTTTGGCCTCATCCTATCTACCGCTATGCGGTAGTAAGTATGTCTGAATCGTTGGCACACTGGAATTTCAGTAAAAAGTTTTCTTAAAGCATTTGCATTTATATGAAGCTTACTTTCTTTTTGGCAACTAATTCAGGAGCCATACTCAGGTACGATTCACATAGCTTTGGCTAAAAAAAAAAGAACTGATTATGGTGCCAACATGTATTACATTTATTTTTCCTAAAGATACTTGGCGCATTGAAATACATTCATAATTATAGTATTATATAGACTGTTGCAGCTTAATATAATTAAACACTCTAATATGTAAAAAGGGACTTTACCTTCAATCCATAAAATCCGGGTAGCATAGTTAAATTGATCGATATTCAAATTTGTTGAGAAAAGAGAAGCGGAGTTTTTTTTTTTTTTATGAAATCTGGAAAGAGCAAAACAGAGCTAAGTTTAAAAGGGAAAAAAAACATTTCATTAATAGAAACTATCACACAATACTCAGTCACTGACTAAACATAAGAGAACATACCAAATCTAGCGATCAGAATAACAGGAGGACTTGAATCTTTTGGGACATTCGACTCTTGATACATGATATATAATCACATTTGCAAGCCAACTCTTCTTGTGCAATCTATACAAATCGAAAAAAATTGCACAATTAATGAACCTTTTTAGATTATTTTTAATCACTCTAAAAGCACCATGCATTTTTTAAGTAGGTTAACGTGCTCAGAAAAATGTGATAATTCAAAGGGTAGAACACTTTTAATGACAAAAAGAAGCCTGCAAAATACTTTTGTTTAATTTAAAAGTGCCTCAATGTATATTTATGGAAGTAATTATCATAATATCAAATAGAACTCATAAAAAATAATAAATTTGTTTGGGTTGGCCAAATTTTCAAACAGATTAGACAACCATAACATGTGCCGATGTCCGCTGCAAGACTGCCACCGCTACTTTATTGGACATCTCGCCGTCGAATTTCAAAATTTCACCGATGAAACTGAAATTTTCTTCACTACAATCTTGGAGGACCACTCTGTGAACATCCTGGAAAAATTTTATGGAGATTGGAGCAATAGAGACAAAATGCCTTGATTTGAAGGAAAATTTTGGTTTGAAATTTTTGTTGGGTGAACAGTTTGGGCCGCATTTTTAATGAAAACAGCAAAAAAAGTGGCCATTCTTTGACATTTTTTCAAGCTACAACCCGTACTACTACCAAGGTGGACACTTTGAGGACCACCATTCTTCTTATTATTCCGATAAGTTCTCATTTTCTTCTTATTTAATTTTTTATGTGATGTGAAGCATTGGGCCAATGCTTGATTCAGTTTGGGGATATAACAAGAGGAAAATGCGAAATTGGTCTCTGTTTTGGGCAAAATTTAGAAATTTTGGGTTAATTTCGGTTCAAAATTTGGCTCTGTTAGGATCTGTTAGTATTTAAATTACTGAAAAAATGGAAAATTAATCGGTTATGCATGCTCAATCTCATTTTGGTGTAAATTGATGAAAATTCTCTCTGTTTCACACTGGTTTGAAAGTTTTAAAGCTGTTCAAATTTTTTTTCTCAAGGACTCTTGATTGTTTAGACACTTTAAGTTTATTTGTGCATCAATAGACCGAGTTGAAAAAGAATTTGAAATGATAGGATCAGAAATCGGATGTTAGAATTGTCAAAACATTTTTAAGTCAACTTTCACAAATTTTTGCCGAGTGAACGGATTTGTGTCTTGTAAACTTTTGTTCGAAAAGAAGTTTTATCAATTTTGGAAATTAAAAGATGAATCTTGATTGCATAAAATTATTTTTAATGCTTGAATCACCAACGAGCAAACATAAAGTGACAAAAATCTAAATAGTTGCGAAAATGAGAATGCATAGGGACTTAATTTCCAATAACAATCTACAAATATTGGAGGGTGGAGCTAGTTGCGAGTTGTCAGGAATTTGTACCTCAAAGCTCTCGAAGGCAATTGGGTAGCTTCAACTAGTTTCATAGTGGACTGTCGCAAAAAATATAAAAAATCGATCTGACCTCTCCGGTGCATCGTGTGCCAGTAGCATAATCAATGTCCCACTTGCAGCAAATTATTCATTAAATGGATTCACACTTAAATTTTTGCGCATACTAAGTGCATGAGCATTATTGTAAACCATTTGTGGGAATTATTTTTTTGAGTCTATGACCAACACATATTTGACTACAATTAATTTTAGAACATGCCCACACTATTTTTACGAAAAATTGTATGGCTGAAATTAATTTGATCCAACAGCCACAACAAACCATAATTACAAATCAAATACGCAATGTTGCTCTCTATCCGTATTGACTGACTTTGCAGTGTTGACTCATTGACTATTAGTTTTTTTCCTCCAACCATGTGAGTCGTGACAGCTCCATCCGTGTTGACTGACTTTGCAGTGTTGACTCATTGACTATTAGTTTTTTTCCTCCAACCATGTGAGTCGTGACAGCTCCATCCGTGTTGACTGACTTTGCAGTGTTGACTCATTGACTATTAGTTTTTTTTATTAATTTTTTTATTTACGGTTTGGTTGACTAGTAGTCTATCACTGCCTGATTATTCTTAGCTTTGATTTTTTTTTTTTTCCGGAATTGCTTAAGATCATTCTCTGGATTCTATCATCCCATCATCTCCAGAATTCTCATTAATTATCTAGCGTCCTCATTAATAGAAGTCCAGAGAATGAGGGGATGAGAAAATGAGCGTCAGGATATGAAGACAGAGCGAATCAGAGAGGAGGGAGGGGAGGGAAGGGAAGGGAGGAGGGGAGGGAAGGGGAGAGAGCGAAACAGAAAGGGATAGAGGGGATGAGATCCCAGGGAATGATTTATTAACTAGAACAGTTATATATTTAACCAGAACAGTTATATATATTAACCAGAACAGTTATATATATTAACTAGAACAGTTAATATATAATTACATGTGAAACAGAGAAGGAGAGAGTGAATCAACGGGATTTAATTACATTCCGAAAATGAAAAACAGTTAATTACGCATTTTCTAAAAATGAAAAATGCGTAATTAGGGATGATGAATTTTGGGAATAATCCTTATCAGTCTCGTTTTTTTATTTATGAATTCCGAATTTCAAATTTTGGAATTACGTCATCCGCAACTTTCGGAATTACGTCATTGGCGTAATTTCCAACCTTTAGTTGTTCTTAAAATTATGTTTTTCTTCTGGCATTCTATTTGAAAATTTTTTAATTAAATTATCAACTTTTATAGTTGTTCAGCCTTTTATTTATGAATTTTGGATCCTTTTCTCTTACCTCTATGACTCCGTTACCGATTAAACAAATCATAACAAAAATAAAAGGAGGAAAAAAAAATAATGCAACTACTTTGTTTTATGTTTTTGGCACCAAGTAATGGTTATTTAACTTAAAAAAAAATCAATGAAATCCTGTCATCGAGTCATTTCATTGTGATTTTTAAAAATATTTTTGTTGTTGTTAAAAACATCTAAGAATCTCGAAGTCCAAATAAAAAAAATAAACATTAGTAAATATTTATATGTTTGCGATCACATTATTCTTGCAACCCATGTTCCAAATTATGCCCATTATAATTTAACAGAAATAGTGATATTCATAATTATTAATAAATCAGGAGTAATAAGTGCAGTCCTCTATTTTTCCATCCATATCATCCTTGTCAAAAATAGAAAATATCTCTGATCTAAAAATGCAAACCTTCCACTGTAGAGGACTAGAGGTGAACAACAGAGGAGTTCATTGATCCAACAAAACTAGGGGCAAAATCAGAATATTTTAGACTATTATAATATTTTAATGGACCGATTCTTAACCCATTCTAATTTTTTCTCAAACATTTCAATTCAGTTCATGACCCTTTTTTTTTTCTTTATGCTGAATTGGATTTTAATAATTATAATATTGAACCGGTTCGGTTCTTGATCCCTTCTATTTTTCCATGCGCACCTATTTTTCTCATGCATAGTTTTACTAAATAAAATATAATATAAAAATCCTTTATTAAATACTCTCTTAAAGAAATTAATTGATCCCTTACTGAAATAACCTAATCCTTTAATAGTATTAACTGATCATGCAGTTAACAATGATAATATTAAAATAAAGAATAAATTTTTAGTTATAGCAACTATACAATCCCTTAAAAAATGATCACTTATATCAATTAACTTATCACTTGTTATAATGATCACTTATTAAAATGTCCACTTATAGTAAACAACTGATTCCTTACCAATATAAACTAATCCTTTACTTGAATTAACTGATCATGTAGTTAAAAATGATAATATTTAAACAAATAATAAATTTTCACTTATAGAAACTATACAATCCCTTATTGAAATGATCATTTATATCAATTAACTGATCACTTATTTTAATAATCACTTATAGTAATTAACTGATCCCTAACTTAAATAAACTAATCATTTACTCGAATTAACTAATCATGCAGTTAACAATGATAATATTAAAACAAAGAATAAATTTTCAATTATAGCTGATAAGTTCCGTCCTATGGATTCGACCCTTAAGCCATACTGCAAACGGATTAGTATCGGTAATTGAGATTTTAATTTTGACACCAACACGTTTGGAACCGATCAAAATTTGGCGCCGTTGCCGGGGACGGTGAGTCGGTGACCTTTTCTAAGTTTGTTTTATTTAGTTTGATTAGACCTATTCCTTTCCTCTCTTTTCACTTGTTTTTCGTTTCGAAGGTTGTAGTTGCACGGGTCTTCTTCTTCTTCCCTGCCAGCTCGCGTGCTCCTGCAAAGATTTCAAAACCAAAAACAAGTGAAAAGAATAGGAAAAGAATAGGTCTAATCAAACCAAAAACAAGATCGCGTGCTCCGGCCCGTTCTATTCTAGAACGCCCCCTCTCGAGCGGTCCGTTCCAGTATCCAACTAGTCCATTCCAAAGGTTAATAATTGAGGTGCTAAGTTGTTTAGTTTGCTAACTATTTCGTTTATGCAAGTGTTGTGATTAAACAAAGATTGGCTTAACTCTAACTCTCGTTCAGGTCAAGTAATCTAAGTCCAACCACCTAACTTCCGAATCCCCTAAACTTCTACCCCCATTTCTTGATTTAGGTTATTTGGCTTATCTTTTTGGTTCTATGATAAATTCAACCTCTCGGTATGAATAAAGTCACGATCTCTCGTTGACTTGGTCTAACCTCTCGAAAATTACCTACCTAGTTGTATTATTAATGTGCTCAATTCAAGTTGGTCGATTTTAGGTCCTAATGATCAAACATGTCCATTCGTTTAACGGGACAATCAATTAATAAGCATTAAACACAATCAATAATAATCAAGCAATTAAATCACAAGAGATAAATCATAAACTACTTTAATTAACAAACTAAATTATTCAAAACAACTCAATTAACATAGTTAAAAAGGTTCTCAACCATAGTCCTAAAAGATGACTACTCACTACTCATCATACAAATCTATAGTATTAATTAAATTCCATGAGTGTCCGATTCCGTTTTTTTGTTTCAATTTCGACACGGCAATCTAAGCCATTGTTTCTTTTCGCTGAAATCTGATCGTCGAATTTTTCCTCCCTAGCAAAGTATCCCGCTCCTCTCTCTCTCTCTCTCTCTGCCTCCTCTGTCGATATCGCGCACCACCTCTTTCTGAATCCTGCACGTCCTCATCTCTGTCGAATTCCCGCCTTCTCTCCGCCTCCTCCTCTTCTCTACCAACCATGGCCCGCCTCCTCCTGACGGTACCCCTCTTCTTCTGCGCCAAATTTTCAGTACCTCAAAACCCTCGCCAAATCCGCCCCTTGTCGGCCCTGCCTACAACCCATCCTCTGCTGGTCCTCCGCCAAATTTGTTCTTCAATCCTTTCATATATCGCTGGCTGCTCCTCGAAATTGATTACGGTATTGTTTGTACTGTTCCTCTATATGATCATGTTGGAAATATTTTCTGCCAAATTTTTTAGTTTCCCTGCCGCCTAATTATTTCATGTTAAAATGAAACCAACTCACAAAAAAAAAATAGTTAGCTCTTAGTTAGTTTGACTGTCACCACTTCCTCCAGAGCCAGCTGGTTTCTATAATGACCATGGGTCCACAGTCGATATTCCTCTTGAAAGTAGTCAGGTAATTTTTGGGTTCCAATTTTTTAATTAAATTAAACAACCATACAATTTTGTGTTATTATGTTATCTTACAGATGTTGGTGAATCTGTAAATTTAGGACATGAAGAGTAAAGAAAGAGAACTGAAAGCAAAGGAGGCTGAACTTAACAGGAGAGAAAAGGTACGTACTATATCTTTACTTTTAACTTTTTCTTTTTTTTTGAGATTATACTTTGGTATTTTTGTTCAAGTTGTAGGATATCGGTTGCTCCAATATGAATTTTATTTGATTGTTTGATATAAATGTGGCACACAGGAACTGAAAAGAAGGGAGGCAGCAGCGAGAGGTATAACTCTTTTTTTTGCCCCCTCCGTAGAGATTACAGCCATCTTATTTATCTGCAAGATACAAAACCATTGTGTAACACCTGAAACAAAATACAATTTATACACAGAGGGTGCGTTATGTTGATTATAGAAAATCATTTTAAAAAGGTCCTATTTTTTGTGCTCCACTTTACCCGTTACACTTCAGTAATATGCCCGAAAATGCATCTTCTATGCTAATGACAATGGGACACGGTTGTTCAGGCACCTAATAAATGTAGAAGGGAGGGGTGATATTCGATATTTTGAACATTTTAGAGGGTTACATAACTTCTTGAAGGTAGATGCAGGTCGACCTTGGTACCACATTGCTGGTGTGATTATTAAGAACTTTTCGAACTTCCAATAGATGATAATTGAAGGTAGTACCAATTTCTGACTATTTTCATTGTCAATGCAAAATGTTAATTCATTGTTACCTGTTAATTCTATTGGTAGTTTATTGACCAAATTCCTATTGGTATTTGGTCCAGACTTTTTTCGCTGTCACATGTTAGTTCTATTTTCAAAATAAAATATTAGAATTTCTATTTAGGAAATTGTTAGATTCTGACTTCAACTCAGTGGGTTCTACTACTGGCTTCAAAATGAGGCAATTGATATGAAGGAAGTCAGGGAATACATATTTCTAGAAAGAGTATATCAAATCCTTGCTTCATTAGTAATACATATTTGGATTATTTTGGTGATTTCTCTAATACAATGAATACTTGAGGATACACAATATATTGTACAATGTCATTTGCATATAAACATGGCCATCTGATTAGTTATTACGTTACATATTTATATTTTTTTCACTGTTTCATATACCTCTTTAATATATTAACAAATTATCTATTTAGGATTTTTGTTCATGTTTAATACTAAATTTTATTGATATGTAAGTTTCTGAGTGCATATTATCAATGAGTAAAGCTTTTCAGTACATTTTGACATCACTGTTTGATTTGAGAAAATACAATTTTATCCTTCGTGCATAGTATTATCTCTTAATTGAAAATGTACTAGAGAAAAATAGTATTGCTTTTATTGCTCTATTTGTTTACTTTATCAATGGTTTGAATCCAGTCAGACAGAGACATGGTTCATTTCTTTACATCAAGATATGAACTAAACAATGTATTTGGAAACCACAGAGGAATTACAGCTCATGGATAATCGAATATATTAAGAGCCAATGAGACGATTTTACTATAAAAAAAAAATTAAGAGCCAATGAGACGATTTTACTATAAAAAAAAAGGAATTATTAAGGTACTTGAAAGGTATAGCACCAGTACTGTGGCATCTCTACCTTTCTCTCTATTTCTTAATGCGCAATTTTTTGCCTAATGAAAGTTGCAAAATTGAATCGAATCATGATGCTTTTTCTTCTTCTAGCTGTCTTTAGTATCCAAGTATAGTAAAGAAAAATAAATCTATTTTTTTTATTTTTTTAAACAATTATCGATTGTTGCTCCATAGAACACAATAATATCTTTCCGTGATTACCATTGCCTGTATTGGTTTATTCAATTGTCCTACAATAATAAAAAAATATGGCTTGATGTAGTTGATCTTTTTCTATAATTCACCAATTTTCCAGTATTGCAAGTAAGAAGATAAGTTCTGGCAAAGAGAAAAGAGTTAGGCTTTGTCTTTTTTAATGATTTTATTGTACTAGACATCTACACTCACCACAAGATGGTATATATGCAAGAGTAAATGTATAACAAAATGATATCTATAACAAAATAGCAAAGGTTCTTCTGCAAAATTCTTTACAATGTGAACAATTTGTTTGTGTCCAAATTCGAAATATGACAGTAGCACTTGCAAATGTGGTGACATCAATTCAATATTGAACTCCTAACAAAGGCATCAAAGTTTTTTATAGACTAAGCCACACACAATTCTTGATGAAGCAATATTGCCTTCGAGTTTGCACTGGCTCTAATGTTTCAACAGTAGCAGAAAGAACCATAGCCATCTTGATTGATCAATTGCATTAGGCTTGATTTCTCTTTTTTAGAGTCATTATTTATTTATCTAGGAAAACATCTAATTTACCAACTACATTTAGCTAAATTTGCTCATTTCAAATGTAATATACCAACTCAATTATGTGGTTTCTTCTTTATTTTTTCTTTTACTCTTTGTTATTGGAGTTACAACCTGATTAGACGCCTATCTATTTTACTCTTATATTTTGTTTATATTGATTTAGAAATATTTCACTGATGTTTATAACATATTTGAATCATTGTGAGGTAAAGCTTTTTGAAGAGGTGCGGTGATGAATTTTCACTGCCTCATCAAGTCACAAAGGTACTAACTTAGTCCTGATTTGCTACCTCCTTTTTTTTATCATTTTAGTTTTTAGATTATTGAGATAGAAAGATTTTATTGCTATCTATTTGTTTCAATTGGAAATCGATAACATTTATTCATATTTTTTTATCTTTGTTTTACTTTACATATTTTCAATTGATATCATAGTGAATTGTTCCTTATTTACTGGTACATGCAAATGGACATCTATCTAAAAATTAGGCATGTCCAGTATCTAAATTAATTATATTTTTATTTGATTCAACTTTATGTAAAAAAACCTAACTATGGATGATGATGTGGATCTAGAAAATTTTATTTCATCTTACAATGAATATGTGTGAGCAGATTTTGAGGACCTTCATCTTACAATGAGTATGTATGAGATAGGTTCTACATAGGAACTAAGGTTTTCATTTAACTAGAGGGCACTGGTATAGATGGGAGGACTGTCACTGAGTGGTACCAGTAAGGTTTTGAGCCAAAAAGCAAAAAGCGAAAAAAAAATCAAGTATTAGAGAATTATATAGTGATATGTTAATTAAATATGTATAAATATTACTTGAGAAAAACCTACTACATATGTTACGACTTTCTCTGTGTATTCTCAAGATTACAAGTTGAATAATGCTATCTGTCTTCGCATGTGGGATTATAGAAAGAGTTTTCAAAGTGAAGTCATAAGAATACACCGAAAAAAGGTATTTGTCTTCGCATAACAATTAATGAATTTGGTGAGGCTTTGTTTTAATAGTGAGGTCATAGAATGCATCTTGCAAAATTTTCATCGGGCTTAATGAATTTGGTGAGGCTTTGTTTTAATAGTGGGTTTTCTGTCTGTATTGAAGAAGTTTTATAACTTCTTTCAACCAGTCAATTCTCATAGACCAGATGATTTAATATCCCTATTTTTTTTTTTTACATTTGCTTGACAATTGCTTCATGGTTCAAACTATATATTTTACTCACACATATGCTCTATATATTTTACTGTTACTGCAGCAGGTAGGAGGATAATTTTGGGTCGGACCCAGATTTGATTTTATCTATTGTTCGTTGGTTTTATAATAAAAGGTTACTAGGGTACTATGTGTTCAGAGTGCTTGATGAGTATGAAGACTTAGATTTATAGTAATAGTTTAGTAGAAGCTAATGCATGACGCATAAAGGTTTGAGGTATTAAGTACTATTTGTAATCAGGTTTAATTTTCACTGAGACGGTAATTTTTAAGTTAATTTTTTCTAAAAAAATAAAAAGAAAAAAGGAAAGAGGTGTCATTTGAGTCTCTTTAATTGCTTCTTTATTAAAATTTTCATTATTAAATTCAATGTATATTGATGCTGAAGAGCTTGGAAAAAAAATAGTTGGTCCTATAATAAATTCGACTAACTACTCAAATACTACAATTTAATTCGTATAGATAAATTTGGCAATTCTTTCGATTAGGCAGATGAGCCATTTTGAAATAGCCCAAAAAACAAAAAATTCATGTATGAAACAAATTAAAATATGGAATGTAATATTTTCGCTAATCTAAATAAAATGTCAACAATGCGACAAATCTTATTTTAGCGAAAATATTTCATAGTGTGAAAAAACAATGAGAAACAAAAAAAAATATTATTTTAATTTTTTACAGCTCATGTGAAAAAAAAAAAATTATGGCATTTTGCCTTTGCACTTATATGCATGTCGCACACAATTTAGATTTAATGATAAATTATTAATTGTTCTTAAAATTGAAATACAAAAAATTCACTAAGGCGCGGCGAAGCCGCGCTTCTCCACCTAGTAATAATCAAAGCATGATTCATCATAGATACAAATAAAAGAGAGAGAAAGCAAAAGATAGAACAAATCGGTACGATCGTCTCTTCAATTCGCTGCTCTGCCACCTTGGAACGGCTTAGTCCGAGCATGGAACGGGTCGGTCCACGCTGTTGTCTGGCGGTTGTGACTCTGGTCAAGTATAAATGGAAGGTGGCTAAACCCTAGAAAATTGCGTCCCCTGATTAGGGGCAGAGCAGGGATCTTTATAGTGTTTGTGGGAACCGTCATGGTGTGAATACACGTCAGGAGTTGCCTTGTCTTGGAGAATTTCCTTCAGAGAAAACTTGACAAAAATCAGCCAAGTTATAAATGGCAAGTCTGGAGAACTTGGAACGGTATGTTCCAGGTGTGAGTTGGACCGTTCCAAGTGAGTCTGGCTGTTGTCTTCTCTGCTGGTTTGGATTGGTCCGCCCCAGCTGCTGGATGGTCCGTTCCACTCCTCTGGAAAGCTGCTCCTTTGATGGTTTTTCGTGCCGATTGATCAATGATCCTGCAAAACAGAAGCCGAGCTACGGCTGCACCCATCTTTGTACAAAATGTTAGTAGATTAGGCTAAAACACACAAATTTAAATATAATTAAAGGCCGAAAAAGGGTTGAAATTGTAGGATTTCATGATGCGAATCGGGTAATTTAAAAAAAAATTTATTAACCGATAACATCTATATCGTTCTTATTATCGCTAACTTTCCTTTATTTCATTTGCATCACAATCACACATATTCCTACAAGAAGGATTGTTGAGCCATACCTATGGTCTCTAACAAAGTTCTATTCCTCTTCGGTTCACCTTGAATCTGAAACAAGAACGACAGTTGAATCCGTGCTAGCGAACTCCCCGTCAACACCTAGCTCCGCCACCTGTATTTTAATCGATTTCTTAATCGATAGAATATTTTAACAAATATTTAGAAAAAGAGAAGAACAGAAGCTTCAACACATGAAGACAAACATTTTTTTCTCAATTTCTGATCAGTTTTTGCATAAAAACATCAGAATAAAACCTCTCAAATTCATATAGCATTTAATACCACTAACCAGAAATTAAAACAACACTTTAATTTCTGACGTTACAGCACTAAAACGTTGATAACTCTCTATAGGAAATTCCAAATGACATGAAACTTGAATCATTGGATTCTACACTTCCAGGGCTACAATTTTTCATATATCATTTGCCCAATTTGGTTATCATTTTTTATACTAATTTTCAGTTTAAAGTTGGCTCAAATTCTGACCCGAATTTAAAGCCTTCTTTCTCTCTTCATTTGTTAAAATAATTGAGCCGGGGCTTTAAATAAATTTATGCACTTCATAATAATATTCATATATTATTATGCTATGTGAAACTTATATTATCCTCATAATATGCACATATCAATAAATTTATTCCTTGATAGTTAATCACCTCATGTGATATAATTTTCTATTTGTACTTTATTTCATACAACATGAAGCCTTGTACATAGAAAATATATTTTTTGTTTTCCATTCAGTTGATGTGACCTATATTGAGGATCCATATTATGTTGGCAATGGAGTAAAATATTTTATTCCGTAAACTGTAAGCGGTACTCTAGCATACATTACAGTTACCTAAATAATATAGATGTTTAGCAAATCATTTTACGAAACACGATCCTTCTAGTAATGTTATTAACATTACTTGTGTCTATTCCTTACCATATGATATTATGATTATTATACAAAGTAGGGCTGTGCCATCTTCGTATTATAATATTTTCTTGGTCTCCAATAAGTAGGATTATATAATTATAACTGCACTTCAGTTATATGTTAGGAACTAAGTCCATGTGCAATTTTAATTTTTTGTTACTAATTAACAAGTTAATTAACTAGCACAACTAAAGATCTAGTCATTCAAGTATTCAACACATAAAAGAGAAAGGTAGGAGGGGTTTACCTCTCCTAGTATCGCAACTAGGAGGTCGATCCAATCGGCATAGGCGTGCTTGATGCGCCACCACTCGTCTCTTGGCCTCGAGTCCACCAAGGTATTAATCAAAATTCAAGTCTATGATAGTAGACAAGAGATTAAACCTAATCTCTTCCTTCCTTTGTCTTCTAATTAACTATTTAATTAAGTGGAAGCAAGAGATGCTCAACACATGAGCTAAAGAAGCAATTAAGAGCTAAAAATTAGAAAAACAAATTTTTCTCCACGGTGAACAATAACCGTAAACAGTGACGGCCAAGAAGGGAAGAGAGAAAGTGGGAAAAAGCTAGAGTTTCTCCTCCATAAGTGGTCCTTTTATAGACCAACTACTCTCCCAAAAAGTTGCAACTAATTTACAACTATGCCACCCTTTTGGACAGCCATAAAATAGGCCTAAATGGGCTCCATCAATTATTTAATTGGTCCTCTAATTCAATTAATTAGTGGCCCAATTAATTGCTCTCAAGTTGGACCTTTAATTTACCATTTAAACAAAAGCCCAATAGCTCAAATTAATTACCTTAATTAATTCATGTTGAACAAAATTAATTATCAACACCTTGATAATTATTTAGGGATTAGGATATGTATTAATTTATTTCTATATAATCCGTTTGACTTAATTAATTATAACGGTTCGCAACGGTATATAATTAATCAATCAACATATCATATTATTGCATTCCATAATGCAATCAAATAAATAATGCACGTATGGTCAAAACCTATTTGTGTGACCCTTTGAGGATTTATGCTATGTTGGACATGGAAAATAAATTGCTATTTATTTCCAATAATCATAAGCGGTATCTAGCAACACGTTATGATTTCCAATTCACATAAATAAGTAATGTACAACTACAACACTTCAATCATGCATCAGAAATTGTATCTTATTATTTTGATTCCTATGTCACATGATATCCTTGTATAATCCAAGATAGGAATGTGTCATTCTTGCAGATTATACATTTCTTGATCTAGAGTTGATCGCTTAGTTGCGCGCATACGATCTAACTCCATCAAGGGGCCCAGTAGATATCATCACTCACTAGATGAACTAATGAGGGACATACGGTTGTCTTGATGAATAGTTTTTTCCCGCACAATTCAAGAGAACATAAATAAAGTCCGTATAGCAGCCCTTATTAGGAATCAACGTTAGACGATATTTATAGAACCTATCATCATGTGGAAAAACTGAACCATCTCAAGCTCGGAATCAAACACGTATGAAATAAATAATGACACATAACACAATCCATATATTTATTTCATTGGGTCATGTCCTGTGCTATGTTCCGGTAACATACACATATGCAATTAAATCGGTAACTCCTTACTCATGATTTGTAGAACTTAATCATTACTTAACTTGCATACTAATCTTATATGATAATTAATGTTCCTTATTAATTATCAAGATTATGGACTTTTTAGAGATATTATTGTCATTCTAACGATTGATCCACAGAGATCTACAATTCAGATCCTCATTCTGAATGATATGTCAATAATAAACTCTAGGAACAAATGATGAAGTATCATCAATAACATAAACTAATATTATAGCCATCAATTGATTGATTTCTATGACATATCTCTAACATTATATTGGATCCATTTATAATCTTACTTTACCAAGGGGCCCTACATAATATCATTCCTCAATTAATGATTGGCAATTACCCATTGACATATATATTTTCCTCCTACACAAGTTATATACAAAGAACTATTACTTTTATCACCACTTGCTTTAAATGGCTTTAAATAATAATCACGTTGCATATTTCTTATGTGAAAAATATATCATATCAATCTTAGAATGACACGATAAAAAATATTAATGATACAAACACAATCCATATAATATTTTTATCAGTTAGGTCTGTTCAATATATGAAACTTTTCATATACTTGTGTTATTAAATGATAATCTTTTATTAACGTTTACAGAACTACAACGTACTTTTAATCAACACGACAGTCTTGTATCGCATATTAGTGTTCCCGCTAATATCCAAGACCTATGAACATTTTAGAGATATATATTCATTTTATTTAGAGTTCTGCGGTTCAAGACCAAGAGCATCTTCTTGAACACTTCTAAATATGAATATAAACTCATGGAACAAAATGTAATAACATCCAATTCATAAATATAACATATAAAAGTAATCACTATAAAATAACTTTTAGAACACAATTCCAACATAAGTGTATACATGAAAATCACCCATCAAAATTTTGATCGATTCCAAACGTGTTGCTGTCGAAATTAAAACCTCAAGTACCGATACTAATCCGTTTACAGTATGGCTTAAGGGTCGAATCCACAGGACGAAACTATTCCTTTTCTAAATTTATCCTAAACAATTCAATTAAACCTAAGGGGTAAAATAAATAAGAGTTCAAGGTTATTTTTGGTATTTTGGTTTAAGCAATTCCAGTAAAAGTAAGATATTATGTAACACAGGACTAGAGAATAACTAATCCAAACTAAAACCAAAGATTTAAATCAATTCAAATCAAAATAGGGCAGGGTATCAAACACTTTTTAATTTTTGTCAAGAGTAGAACGGTCCGTTTCAGGGATGAAACGGCCCGGTCTAACTCAGGTTAACCTCTGGAACTGCCTGTTCTATTCTGGAACGCCCCTTCTCGGGCGGTCCGTTCCAGTGTCCAACTGGTCTGTTCCAAAGGTTAATAATTAAGGTGCTAAATTTTATAGTTTGGTAACTATTTCGTTTATGCAAGGGTTGTGATTAAACAGAGATTGGCTTAACTCTAACTCTCGTTCAGGTCAAGTAATCTAAGTCTAACCACCTAGCTTCCGAATCCCCTAAACTTCAACTCCCGTTTCTTGATTTAGGTTATTTGGCTTATCTTCTTGGTTATATGGTAAATTCAACCTCTCAGTATGAATAAAGTCACGATCTCTCGTTGACTTGGTCTAACCTCTCGGAAATTACCTACCTAGTTGTATTATTAATGTGCTCAATTCAAGTTGGTCGATTTTAGGTCCTAACGATCAAACATGGCCATTCGTTTAACGGGACAATCAATTAACAAGCATTAAACACAATCAATAATAATCAAGTAATTAAATCACAAGAGATAAATCATAAACTACTTTAATTAACAAACTAATTAAATCATTTAAAACAACACAATTAACATAGTTAAAAAAGTTCTCAACCATAGCCCTAAAAGATGACTACTCACTAATCATCATACAAACAATAATCAAAGTATGACTCATCATAGATATAAATAAAAGAGAGAGAAAGTGAAAAGATAGAACAAATCAGCATGATCGTCTCTTCAATTCGCTGCTCTGCCACCTTGGAACGGCCTAGTCCGTGCCTGGAACGGGTCGGTCCACGCTGTTGTCTGGCGGCTGTGACTCTGGTCAAGTATGGAAGGTGGCTAAACCCTAGAAAATTGTGTCCCCCTAATCAGGGACAGAGCAGGGATCTTTATAGTGCTTGTGGGAACCGTCATGGTGTGAATACAATTCAGGAGTTGCCTTCACTTGGAGAATTTCCTTTAGAGAAAATTTGGTAAAAATCAGCCAAGTTATAAATGGCAAGTCTGGAGAACTTGGAACGGTCCGTTCCAAGTGTGAGCTGGACCGTTCCAAGTGAGTTTGGCTGCTGTATTCTCTGCTAGTCTGGACTGGTCTGCCCCAGTTGCTGGCTGGTTCGTTCCACTCCTCTGGAAAGCTACTCCTTTGACGGTTCTTCATGCCGATTGATCAATGATCCTGCAAACAGAAGCCGGACTATGGCTGCACCTATCTTTGTACAAAATGTTAGTAAATTAGGCTAAAACACACAAATTTAAATATAATTAAAGGCCAAAAGGTAGTTGAAATGTATACATGAAAACCACCCATCAGTAGTACTTGATTAGGGTTTATAGTAGTGAACCATTAGTTTATTGTGATATTATGCTTTTATATTAGTTTAGTTGATATGTTTGAGTTTTATAGCTTGCTTTAATTATTTTAATTGAATTGTTGCGATAATCTAAGTAGATTTGATTGTCACTCAGTAAATACAAGACCTTAATTGATTGTTAGGTGGTTAAGTCTAAACAAACTAAGATTAATAGATAATATCATGCATAACATGATGGTGGACCCGAAATGTTGTCCAAGCTGTGACTAAAGGGAAAATTGGGAATAAAAGAGAAAATAGACAGAATAAAAGAGAAAGGTAATTTTATTTATCATCAAATCCATTCCTTTACATCTTATCAAACAAGAAAGGAATACTGACCTATTTTACTTAGTGAGTTAGTTCCATTCCCGACTTTAAGCCAAGATCAAGAACAAGAAATAGTGATGACGAAAGTCTAGGATATCATAGATTGAAAAGGTATAAGTGATATCTCATATTTATGTTGTTATTTTGGCCGGACTTTACATCAAAATGGTAACTAAAACCATAAAATTCATTGTGCTTTTGTGCTTTATTTTGCAAGATTAGGTACTGCTATAGCATTTGACTTGTTTTGTAGGAACTTAGCGGATTAGACACAATAATTGCATAAATGGGAGAATTTTGAAGAAGAAAATGACTAAATGAAATCCATAAACTTTCCAACGTTCTTTGAATCACCTCAATCGAAGTCCGGATGAAAAAATTAGGTCAAAATACTATCGGTTCTCAATGCTAGATACACAATTTGGACCACCAGGCCTTTTCTTTTACCACCACATCTCTGTCTCAGAAGTTCCTCCTCTGCCGCACCTCCACCTCCTCACCGCCATCGACGCCTCTTACACTTACCGATTTCCTCTTCATCTTCTTATTCTTCTTCTTCACAACTAGTCACGACGACTCTGACTGACTCCTCTTGAAATGATTCTCACTACTAGTGGCGGTAACAGTAACAATAGTCTTAATTTTAACTTCTTCGGTTTGAATTTCGTCAGATCTGAAGCGATATAAGTTAAAAGCGATATAAGTTAATTGACTTGAGGCAATCTAGTATAAAAGAGGTATGCGCCAGAGGAGGGGGTGAAGGTATCACAGTGATCTCACCATAGGTTGCATCGGATCCAACACTAGTTGAATTACGATCCGATTCAGTTGCTATTAGGTTAAGGTTTGGAATTGAGGTCGGAGAAGAAGTGAGATGGTCGACGGAAAGATCGCTAGAGCGGAATCAGTGGAGTGTGAAGGAGCATAGGCGATCTAGCACTGCAGAGGTGGTGCGAAGGAGAGGGAAATGGTAAGCTCAGGCGAAGAAAGCAATAGGGGGAGAATCAGGGTCGCGATGGTTGTAATGGTGGCAGGAAGAGAGAATGGTGGTGGCGATGACGAGGTTTAGGAGAAGGAAGAGTGTCGTCGGAGTGAGGAAGGAGGTGATCATCTACCACGTGTCAAGCATCTTGTTGAGGAGGATTCCGCTGCTCCTATTTTGAAATGCCCCCATCTATCACAAATTATAAAGAAAAATCAAGAACACAGAGAGACACATAGATTTTACGTGGTTCAGTACAAATTGTACCTATATCCACGACACACGCACACCACCATTTTTTATTTCTTTTTCAATAATTGAGTACAATAGAGAGAGATTGATGAAGAAGAAGAAGTTCAGAAGGAAGGGACGCACCTTTATAGAAATATAGGTGGCCATAATTATTGTTTCTATTTTTGCTTTAAATTGAAATAAGGAAATAAATTATTTACAGAATTCGGTCCGAAATTTCTCCTCTGGCTCACACTCCCCTTCAAGTTGGCATGTAGATATCTTGCATGCCAATCACTCCATGGAAAACAGTGCTAGACACTCATTTTGTCAGTATGTCTGCCAATTGTTATTCAATTCTCACGTGAGGAATGCTAATGATTTTCTCTTCTAAATTCTGCCGAATAAAGTGCCTATCAACCTCAATGTGCTTGGTCCTATCATGTTGCACCGGATTCTGAGATATTGCAATAGCTGCCTTATTATCACAAAATAGCTTCATCTCCCTGTTATCATAGAGGCCAATATCCTTGAGTACTCTCTTTATCCATAGTAATTCTTGCAAATCTTTAGCAATTCCTCTAAATTCTACCTCAGCACTTGACAGAGCTACTACCTTTTGTTTCTTGCTTCTCCAGGTGACCAGATTACCCCCAACAAATGTGAAATATCCAGATGTGGATTTCCTGTCGGTCACATCTCCAGCCCAGTCAGAATCTGTATATCCTTCAACCTGAAGATGACCATTCCTCCTGAAAAAGATACTTCGTCCTGGAGATCCCTTGAGATACTTTAAAATCCACATAACAGCTTCCATGTGTTGCTCGCTGGGAGCATGCATGAACTGACTCACCACAGACACGGCATAAGCAATATCAGGCCGAGTATGTGATAAGTAAATAAGTCTCCCTACTAATTTCTGGTACTGATCCTTATTTATAGGTGCCTGGTCAGAGAACACGCCCAACTTGGTGTTCTGTTTGGTCGGTGTGTCCACAGGTTTGCAATCCAACATACATGTTTTAGCAAGCAAGTCAAGCACATACTTTCTCTGAGATAAAGAAATACTTTCCTTATTGCGTGTTACTTCAATACCAAGAAAGTACTTCAAGCCTCCTAGATTTTTCATTTCAAACTCCTTAGACAGCTTTTCTTCCAGATCTTTTAGATTCCTTCAGAGTCATCACCTGTGATTATCATATCATCAACATAGATTATCAAGATTACAATTTTTTCTTTATTTTTAAAGAAGAACAAAGTGTGGTCAGTATCACTCTGGGTATATCCATATCCCTTCATAGCGCTACAAAATCTTCCGAACCAGGCCCTAAGGGACTATTTCAGACCATACAACGTCTTTTTCAATCTGCACACAAAAGGTTGGTTGCTTGAATGACCATATCCTGGTGGGATGTCCATGTAGATTTCTTCATCAATGTTTCCATGTAAAAATGCATTCTTCACATCAAACTGGTGTAATGGCCAATCTCGATTTGCGGCAATAGACAATAGGATCCTTACAGTGTTTAGTTTTGCTACTGGTGAAAAAGTTTCCTGATAATCTACTCTATATGTCTGAGAGTAGTCCTTTGCCACCAGTCTTGTCTTATATCTATCAATTTCTCCAGTGGGCCCATATTTGACTGTAAATATTCATTTGCAGCCTACTGCCTTTCTGTCCTTTGGCCTTGTCACCAATTCCCAAGTGTCATTCTTCTCCAGTGGATCCATCTCTGTCTTCATTGCATCCACCCATTTAGGATCACTGAGAGCTTCGTTCAGGTTACTTGGAATGTGAACTGATGCAAGAGTTCTGTCAAACTCCTTTACAGGTTCTGGCATGTGAGACATAGTCATGAAGTTTGCCATCGCATACATATCCTCACCACTTTCATCTGGTCTGTATCTCTTAGGTGGTCTGCCTCTGTTGATCCTGAAAGGTAACTGATAATCAGGGTTAGTAGTAACAGGTTCAGAATTACTTACCTCTGACTCAGGAGACTGATCATATGGTGAAGTAGGGGACTGTATCATTTCTTCATCTTCACTTTCCAAATTCTCTTCTGATGGACCCGAATTAGCCAATGGATCCATATGGTCAGAATTCTCAGCTTCATCTTCAAAATTCGGACCGAAATAGCCAGAATTCGGACCGAATTGGACAAGTTCTTCTAGACAGAGAGTAGATTTCGGTCCGAAATTCTCATAATTCGGTCCGAAATTTGCTTGTTCAGGTGCGAAATTTCCTTGTTCAGGTCCAAAAAATTCATCCCTTGTTGCATCAAACCAGGACTCATTGTCTACCACACTCTTCCCCTGAGAATAAGTCTGATTTTTACAAGAATACCATTCATTTTCAACAAATGTCACATTCATGGTAGTATAGACTTTCTTGGAGGTTGGATTCATACACTTATAACCCTTTTGATGTTGACCATAACCTATGAACACACTCTTCAGTACAAGGGTCAAGTTTAGAACGTTGATGTTTCTGTATGTGAACATAGGCTATACAACCAAACAATTTATGTGGGATATTGAGAACCGAAGGGATAACAGTGTATGTTGAGAGTTTTTGTAAAGGTGTTTGAAATTTAAAGGGTGCAGTAGGTAATCTATTCATCAAATACACTGCTGAGGTGACTGCATGATCCCAATAAGAATTATGGACATTATTTTCTATCATCATTGCCCTGGTCATTTCTAAAATTTGTCTGTTCTTCCGTTCTGTCCTACCATTTTGATGAGGAGTACCAACACAACTGGTCTCATTAATAATCCCATTGTCTTTAAAAAACTCTCCTAGTGATTTGTTGACAAATTCCCTACCATTATCATTCCTAAACACCTTGACATTTTTATCAAACTGATTTTTAACCATGGTAATAAAGGATCTAATGGCAAGGGGCACATCAATTTTTTATTTCACCACATTAACCCAAGTCATTCTAGTGCAGTCATCAACAAATAAGACAAACCATCTATTTCATACTAGGGAGTCAATTGGAGAAGGTCCCCAAATATCAGAGTGAATCAAATCAAAAGGAGCTCTATTATTATTATCATCATCCATAATTTTAGCAAAATAAGCTCGATGGCTCTTAGATTTGATACACACATCACAATCAAAATTTTCATTCTCAAAACCAGAAAACAAACTAGGATAAAGTTTTCTTAGATACCCAAAGGATGGATGACCTAATCGCCTGTGCCATATCCAAATAGAAGACTTCCTACTCAAGTTTGATCCAGCAGATAGATGTGCTTGTCCAGCAGCCAAGTCTTCTAAATGATACAGTCCTCCTCTTCTAGTACCACGACCAATGATCTCCTTCGTCAAGAGGTCCTGAAAAAGATAAAATCGAGGATACATGAGTACTACACAATTCAGTTCTTCACATAACTGACCTACAGACAAGAGTTTGGATGAAAGGGAGGGGACTAAGAAAGTATTTGAAAGAGTTAAGGAAGAGGAAAATTGAACTTCTCCGGCCCCCTTGACTGGATAGACTTCTCCATTTACATTAACAATCTCATTTCTTCTTGGAACAGATTTCCTTACCAAGTCTTCTCTGCTGTATGTCATGTGATCAGTCGCCCCTGAATCAATAATCCAAGAGCAGTCAGTACCAGATGTATTTAAAACAAAAACTTTACCTTCATTCTTCTCGACAGAAGGCAAAATAGAGAGTTTTCCATCAGATTTCGGTCCGAAATTTTCATTGCTAGGGCTTAAACTGGTCAAGTTCGCAACTAGTAGGGTCACGATTTCTGCCACGTGTGCCTTGCCTTGCCTCTTTTTCATATTATCTTCCCACCAATCTGGATACCCGATCAATTTAAAACATTGCTCCACAGAGTGTTTTGGGTTTTTACAGTGGGTACACCCTCCAGGTAGAATTGATTTTTTATTCAAGATTTGGGTCTTCGCTAGCATGGTCAAAGAACTATCCCCAACTTCACCCCCATTCATCATAACCATTTGTCTCATTTTCTCCTTTCTTACCAAGGCAAACGTCTCCTCTATTGTAGGAATGTGCTTCATTTGGAGTATATTAGCTCTAATCTGGTCCAACTTATCATCTAAACCATCCAAAAAGGTCAACACCCTATCTTCTTGCACAAGTTTCTGGTATTTTTCAATGTCAGCTGGGCATTCCATAGGGTTTGGCCTACGTGTGTCTAATTCCTTCCATAGTCCTTGGAGAGTACTGTAAAAAATTCTGGACCAATTCACCATTCTGTTTGACCTTGTTAATTTTCTTTTTAGATCCAGAATCTGGGATAGATCACTACCATCAAAGTATGAGATATTGACAGCATCCCACACCTTTTTTGCAGTAGAGTAAGATAGAAAGTTACCTATCAACGATGGATCCATAGAGTTGATCATAAAATCTTTCACCTGAGAGTCCATCACAGACCACCGCTTAGAAGCCTCCTCGTCCAATGACTTTGGCCGAGTCGATCCATCAAGGTGATCCAATCTATCTCGCCCGTTGAGTTTCATCTTCAGCATCTGCGATCAAAGGTAGAAGTTCGCCCCATATAACTTGATCGACATCGCGGAGGTGAAACCTTCTTGGCTTTGGGTGTTTGGTGGAGGTCTCGGTTGTGTAAGCAACTGGGACAGGGTCTCATTCAGGCTCTGGATAAGGGTCATAGCATCCGGTGGGTTAGGTGTAGGTTCAGGTGACTTAGGGTTGGAATCGGTGGAAGGATTCATGGTGTTTGCTCAGGTAATAGGAGATTTCGGACCGAAATATTCTGGTTTCGGACTGAAATTTGGTCGGATCTGGGTTCTATTAGAGTTCGAGGTTGTAACGGAGTCTGGTCGAGACCTGTGCAGTAACTCGCACAAGCCTTTAAGCCGAGAAGAGATAAACCTGCGCAGTAACTCGCATAGGAAGACAAAACGGGATCGGAACCTACCGCTCTGATACCATATAAAGAAAATCAAGAACACAGAGAGACACAGAGATTTTACGTGGTTCAGTACAAGTTGTACCTACATCCACGACACACGCACATCACCATTTTTTATTTCTTTTTCAATAATTGAGTACAATAGAGAGAGATTGATGAAGAAGAAATTCAGAAGGAAGGGATACAACTTTATAGAAATACATGTGGCAATAATTATTGTTTCTATTTTTGTTTTAAAACGAAATAAGAAAATAAATTATTTACAGAATTTCCGACGCATTTCGGACCGAAATGGCTCTGAATTCGGTCCGAAATTTCGCCTCTGGCTCACACAAATCATTAGCCATTGGATCTAAGTTCGATGTGCGGCTTTGATCAAATCTGTTAACAGAATTTTTATAAAATCTTCTCACGCGGCTATGAACTTAAACTCATTCATATACATCTACAAAAATAGAAGTAGAAAAGAAGTTTCGATTGAAAATGACCGTTTGTCATTCTATGGTCAGTATATTCTATGATTGACTTTTCATATATACATGCCACAAGGCCGACAATTGTGCCTACATAAGTCGAAACGAAGCCTGTGCCTTGTGGGGAAGGGGAAGGAAAGCGGGACCGAAGTTATGTTTACTGTGAGAAATCACGAATGACATATTAATGAAAAAAATGGTGGAAATGCAGACAAACAAAATCAGGATAGAGGAGTTGAAGCCCGGAGACCACATCTACTCCTGGCGCTCTGCCTCTGTCTACGCCCATCATGGTTAGTGTCGGTGTCAATTTTAAAAATTATTAGTCCATCAATTTTTCTATCTTGCTTCTAAATATCCTCCCTGCAGGAATATACATAGGAGACCACAAGGCGATTCACTTCATCAAAGCTGGAGGCCTTGGCTCTAGCAGTAGCAGGTTCTCAGCTCACAACAGTGCCTGTATATGTCAGCAATGTGCGGATGCGCTGCTCCAGCTACCGACACAGCAAACTCAAGCCCCGTCTAAAGGGGGCGTGATCATCTCTTGCCTAGACACCTTCCTCAAGGGGGGTGACCTCTACCGGTACGCTTACTCCGTGTCCATGGAAGACTTCAGGGCGCAGTCCCGTGGTGGAACCTGCACAACGGCTCCCTCTGAGCCCCCCAACCTCGTCCTACAACGTGCTCGCTTCCTCCTTGAAACCAATGGCTTCGGTGCCTACAATCTGTTGAAGAACAACTGCGAGGACTTTGCCATCTATTGCAAGACCAGCCTTGTCAAGAAAAAGTCCACCCTCAGCCGCAGTGGCCAGGTTGTCTCTGTGGGTGCTAAAGTTGTTAGCAAGGTCGCTGGCAGAATCCTCGGTGACAACAACTTTCGTGCTGAATTAGGCTCCATGTACTGCTATATGTTCGACATTGGTGTTAGAAAAGATGTAGTCAAGGTCCCTGTGGAAAGGCTTGCTGAGCACATCCGCAGTTAAGCAAATCGATCCACATCTCTACCCAAGAAGCTGTAACATTCTGTTGCTTTTATAGGTATAATTAATTATTTTCTATAATAAAGAATGTGTGGGTAATTTTCGGTATTCAATCTTATTTCTTTTGAAACTAGGTTTTGTTTTTGTAACAGTTTAGATTTAAATCATGCTTCTTTTTCTACCAAAAATATTTGTAACATATTGAATTTTTGAATTTAATGTTGTTTGGGCTTGTGTAACCACCGTGGTAATTTTGGTTTAGAATAGTACTTTAAAATTAGTGTAAAGAGTGCATAATATTCATTGGGTATTTGTTTCTATATATTTCATCAATCGGCATGTTTACCTTTTTTTGTTTTTATTTGGCTGATTTTAGTTATGTGTGTGTGAGCCGGAACCAATCATCTCTCAATCACTTGTGTTATTTCCAATTTTTGCTATATTCCCTTGCTGAATTAATGGCGATTCTGACACATCCTCTCTAGAATGTTATATATAATTTTAATTTTTAACTTCATGTGTGCATGAATTCCATAATTAGGTTGGCTGAATTTTTGGGATGAGCTGGAATGGAGACCAGCACATTTTATGCCTCATTTCAATTTCCTTGTTTGAATATTGGATGCGCTATATATTACACTATTTCTTTGTCAGATACCCTTGCTCTTATTGATGATATTTCCTTGCTTATACCCTCCCTCTTCTCTGTCAATTACTTGAATTTTCTGAATGAGAAACGCAACAAGAAGAAAAAAAGAAAAGAAAAGAAAGAAACTAGGTGGTGCGCATTTAATCCGAATCCGTATCCCATCCCGCGCGGGACGGTGCAGCGCACCCATCTGCACCGTCCGATTTGATCTGAACGGTTAGGACATATCAATCTGGTATTATGCACGGGGCTCCCTTAACCATGGAGATCAGATCGGATGGTGCAGATTGGTGTGTTGCACCGTCCTGTGCGGGACCAGATCTCGTTTCCATGTCAATTACTTGACTTTTCTGAATGAGAAATTCAACAAGAAAAAAGAAAAAAACTAGGTGGTGTGCATTTAACCCATTTAACACCTAATCTGATGGGATCCACATCCTCAGCAGCCGAAGTTTGACTATTCCAAACAGCCAAACTTTTTTTTTTTGATATTTTAACATTTTAAAATTCAAATGTTGAATCCAAACCGTTGATCTTGTTTAATTTTACGGACGATGCATTTTAATATAAGTTTTATGAAATTTGAAGTTGATTTGATACTAGATCAAGTGGTTAACAAATGAACAAATATGGTTAGCTATCACTGATTAAATTCTAATACGTTCATAATTTGGTCACTTAATCAAGTATCAAATCGATTCCAAATTTTATAAAACTTATATGAAAACGTATCGCCCGTAAAATTGAACAAGATCAACGGTTTGGATTCAACATTTGAATTTTAAAATGTTGAAATATTAAAAAAAAAGAGTTTGGATGTTTGGAACAGCTAAATCTCTGGCTGCTGAGGATGTGGTTCCTAATCTGATGTGATGTCTCTACTAGCTATTTCATCCTCTCTATCTCCAATCTCCTCAAGGCTCACATTTCCTTTCCATTATTCTTTGTTAAAATATTTATTGTTATCATAGTATGCAAGAGAGAGAGGGGGAGATCAAGATTAACATGGAAAGAAGCGGTAAAAATAGACCTTAAAGAATGGAATATCTCCAAAGAGTTAGCGATTGATAGAAGCATATGAAAATTAGCAATTCATGTACCGGAGCCATCTTCTTCTTCTTCTTCTTCTTCTTCTTCTAAGTGAGCTTGGTAAGTAGGAAGTGTTACCAAGTGCAAAGAAAAGAGTAAATTGAAAATGTTCAAAGTTACATAACGTGAATATTGGAGCATTGCAAGAAAAGTAATTGTCTGACTGTTATTAATAAATTGTTACTGCATATAGTTTTTACTTAAAGAGTTCTAAATAGTAAAAATGCATTAAAGTAGAAGGAGAAAGTTATAATTGACTTTTGGAGTAAGCTAATGAAGAAACTACTTGCTAAGCATTATCAGTGAAAAGTAAGAAATGATATTGGAACATAGCTTAGAAAATGATATCAAAGTTGCATATGAGATTTAATTGCATATTAGTACTTTACTGTATTTACATTATTACACAATGAATGGTCGTTGCAATCTGTCAATATCTACGCTGCAATTAGTGATTTGCATAAGTGAAACTCCATGCACTAGGATATTTCTTGAATTGCATATAATTATTGTATAGAGGTACATGTTTATGTTACTAGTCTACTAGATAAACTTTACAAATCTCCAGGCTGAAGCTGAATACCGTATTGAGAGAATGTTCAATCTCTCACTCGTTCCACTTTTTATGTGGGTTCCAGGTACAAAAGTTGGTGTTGCAAGGCCTCCACAAGAATAGCGAGGGAAACAAGCGGGTCAAACAAATGCCACTAGTTGATTTGTTTTCTTTTATTATGCCACATTTGATACACTGAATTGGCATAGGATTCGTGTGTTGAACTACTCTTGTTAGTCATTGCCGTTTGTCAAATTCTTGTGACTCATTGAATAAAGAAAATTTTGTGACATTTTATGTGTATATTATTGGTATGTATGTGATATATGTTTTGTCTTGCGTAGAAATATGCGGCGGGTTGTCGAATGCACTCGCGAGTCATTCAAAAGTGACTCGGGATGTGACAGAAGCTAATTCTATACACACAACAATTGCACCTTGGCATATCTGCTCAAGAAGCTGATTTGTTTAATTATAATGCACTTTCTTGCGTCGTGAATGCGACCGTGAAATGTTGTTTCTTTGCCGTGATGCTACAGCCGTTCTCATCAGGTTACCCGTAAATTGTTGAAAAATGCAGGCTAAATTAAATTTGATTTGTCAATCCGTTTTTTTAGATGGGAAATAAAATAATTTAACTGTTGTAAAATAAGATGGAAGAAAAAAACAATAAACAATATCTTAAAAGTAAGATAATATTCTCAATCTCAATTTCTGAATTTTTATTATCTTTTTTATTCATCCATTCATGTTTACAATGCCTCTATTTATAGGCTACAGAATGAGACCTCACATAATAATCAATAAATAAGTAGTGAAGATCATGGAAAATAAATGTGTAATGGAGAATATGTAGATAAATGAATAGCGGGAAATATGAAGATAAACAATCCACGTATTTATTAAATTTCATAACACTTCCCTCTTAGATGTTCATCTTTGATTATATACTATTAATATGATACTTCAAGATCGATATTAATATGATACTTTTAGATCAATTTATCTGTCTCATTAAAAATCTTATCAAGAAAAATCTATTGGATAAAAACTTGGATAAGGAAAAAAGAGTACAGTGTGTATAATACTTTCTCTCATTTTGATATTATTGGACATCTTTCAGTCGATTTAGACATGTCTTCTTTCTGAATTGTTAAAAAAAATTTGTTTGTAAAGATTTTGTGAATATGTTGGCCAAATTATTGCATGATTGGATTTTTTAAACATCTATTATATCATTATTTTGTAGATCATGTGCCGAGAAGAACTTCGGTGCAATATGTTTAGTTCGGTCTCCTTTGATGTATTCTTCTCTAAATTGTGCTATACAAGTTGCATTAACTTCATATAATAGAGTATGATTTTCTTTGATATTTTTAAGCTCACATTCTTCTTGAATATTTTGAATAATTGACCTTAATGAAACATATTCTTGACTTGCTTTATATAAAACAATTAGTTCAGCATGATTTGATGATGTGACAGTTAGAGTTTGTTTTACCGACCGCTATGAAATTGCAACTCCGCTATTTACTAATACATATCCTGACTGTAATCGCATCTTATGCGGGTCTGACAAATATCCTACATCTGCATAACCAACTAGATTGAATTTTGAATCCTTTTGATAGTATAGTCCTATGTAAAAACACATTTAATTTAATTCCAATGTATTCGGGTTTGTTTGGAACTATATCTTGACAATAAATTTACAACAAATGCAATATCAAGTCTCGTATTATTTGTAATATATTATAATGCGCTAATTGTGCTTAAGTATAGTACTTCAGGACCAAGTACTTTTTCATCATTTTCTTGGAGACGAAAATGATCATTCTATGTATTTAACGATCGTTCAACCATTGGTGTTCTCAAAGGATGAGTTTTATCCTTATTAATTTTTTTAGTATTTTTTTCTATATAATTTGATTGATGGATAAATATTTATTTTTTCGGTGCTCGATCTACAGGCCAAGAGAAAATTTAGTTATACCAAGATCTTTCATTTCAAACTCATTTTTTAACAATTTGGCTGTATTTTCATTCTCTTTAGGAGATCCAATAATATTTAAATGATCAACATAAACGGCAACTATTGTAAAACATAAATTTGATTTTTTTTTAATAAAAACACAAGAACTAACTAAATTATTTTTATATCATTCTTTTAAAAAATACTAACCAAGTCGATTGTACCACATTCGACCTGATTGTTTTACTCCATACAAATCTTTTCAATTTTATGGAGTACATTTCTCTAGATTTTGATCTATAAGCTTCTGGCATTTTTAATCCTTCAAGGATTTTTATATATATATGTCACTATCAAGTGAATCATATAAATAGATTATGACAATATTCATAAGTTACATTTTTAAATTTTCTGTGATTGCAAAACTTATTAAAATATAGAGTTATCGCATCCATTACAGGTGAATACGTTTCTTCATAATCTACTCCATATATTTATGCAAACTCTTATGCCACTAAACTTGCTTTGTATCTCACAATTTTATTTTTCTCATTTCTTTTAATGGCAAATACCCATTTGTAACCTACAGGGTTAATATTTTTTGGTGTTTGGACTACTGGTCCAAATACTTATCGTTTGTCAAGTGAATTTAATTCAGCTTGTATAGTATCTTTCTATTTAGACCAATCATTTATGTGCCTACATTCTTCGATGGTTTTCGGCACATTATCCTCTGCACTTATAACATCACTAGCTATAGCGAATGCAAAAATTTCATTCACGTGAGTTTTATTTTTTATTTTTTTCAATATTATACCAGTTTTTACATAATTTATAGAAATCTTATAATCATTTGGTACTTCAGTTTCTTCTGAATCTTCATCAATTTTTTCTAGAGTTTTAGTTTCTTCTAAAATTTTATTAATCTCTTCTGGAGATTTAGTTTCTTCTAAAACCTTATAAACCTCTTCCAGAATTTTACCAACTATTTTATTCTGCTATTTTCTTTTCATGGATTTATATCCTTAGAACCAATTGTTCTTCCACGTTTTCTACGTTCATGAAATTCATTTGATATTTTTGTAATATCTATTCGAGCAAGTGCATTTATAGCTGCAATATGTGATTTAATGATTCTATTTATATCTATGAATGCGTTAGGCAATTCATTACAAATTTATGATCGTTTAAATTTCAAGTTCACGTTGACAAATTCGAGAATCAAGATAAGAAAATGTTGAATTTCATGTCACTTATTTATCCAATTTTTGTTTATCCACAAATAAAAATGAGAAATGATAACTGTCATTTGCAATTTTACCATCGCTTGCCATCGTTTGAACAAAGTGAACATATAAAATAGACAAAGTGAATATATATATGATCAAAGTGAACACTTACAAACAAATAAATTTTGTCATCATTGTTCAGATTTTTATATGCATATTCAACTTATTTTTATTAAACTTATTTGTTTGTATATGTTCACTTTGATCATTCATATGTTCACCTTGTTTATTTTATGTGTTCATTTTGTTTGAGCGATGACAAGCGAGGATAAAACTGCAGATGACAGTAATCAAGGGCATCATTGTCAAAAAAAGAATTGCATCTTGCACTAGATGAAAGTGATAATGATGGTGAAGAATGGAAGCAATTAGGTCCAGAAACACAAACTCAACAAATCGAGCCTAAAGAGCCAAAAGGGGCACAAATGTCTCTACATGCCATTGGTGAGATAAATTATGTTAACCTTATCAAGATTAAGGGAGTAGTTCATGGAGTACTTGTGATAGTGTTGATCGATAGTGGTAGCAACTATAGCTTCATAAGTCCTAAAATTGTCCAAAAGATCTGTGTTACACCAAAAAAGATAGAGCCGTTGTTTGTTACAGTAGCTAATGGTGCCAAAATGCAATGCAAGTTGAGTGCAAGGGCTTAAGATGGAATTTTGAAGACCATGAATTTCAATTCGATTTGAAGGTTGTGGACATGGGTATACCTATGAAATGCTACTTGGTGGTGATTGGATGAGAATTGTTGGTCCTGTCGTTTTAGATTTTGAGAAATTAACTCTAAGTCTAAAGAAGGAGGGTAATAAACTTCAATTCCAAGGAACGAGTCATAAGACTAGTATAAGTGCTGTTAACAGTGAATTGAAACCTACAATTGATAAAGGAGAGTTACTATGATAAAAGGTGTACCTTCCACTGATGGGACCTGAAATCGCCTTGTACCATCGAACAAAGGCGCCAGGGAAGGAGATCGGGGAGGAAGTCAGATTGTGCTTGAAGATGCCCAAATCAGCGGTCATAGACTCGTAGGGAAGGATCTTCACCTCGGCAAACTTACTCCCTTAAAATTCGATTCTTACGGGCAAAAATCAATTGAGGAGGATGCATTGTTGTGTTCGGTAGAAGAGACAAAGGAATTAGCGAAGAAGAAGAAGAAATTTAGATCTGGAATCGGCAATGTCAGATGGAACTCACGAGATGAATTGGAAAAGAAAAACTGAACCGTATAATGGATAAATGCAATATGGGCTGGCTTTAATTTGGGCCTTATATCTTTACTTTTATACACCGTGTAATGTTTAGGTTAATTATTTCATATAATTAGTTACCTAACATATGGTTAATTATTTCCATATAATTAGTTACCTAATATGTTGCTTAATGGAAACAAGTATAAAAGGGAGCTGCTCAAATGTAATAGACAATCAATATATCAATCAAATCGGCAGTAGCCATATTTCTTATATTGTTCTTCAATTTCTTCTGTTTTTCATCAATTATTACAAAATCCAAAAATAATTATTCGGTACATGACAAAGACCTCACATAATGATCAATAAATAAGTAATGGTGATCATGGAAAATAAATGTGTAGTGAAGAATATGGAGATAAATGAGTAATGGAAAATATGAAGATAAACAATTCACGTGTTTATTAAATTTCATAAGAATGTTTACGAGGTTGCTACTGGGCACTTGCTAGTTTCCTGCGGTGAGTGACTGTGGCACCGTTACTTCGTATATGCATGGATTATGTTGTAAATTATAATAACAGAATGGACTTTTGCCAGTGGTTCAGTCTTATCATTTATATTTATGTCTTAGCATGATCTGTAGAGGGATTGAAATTCTCTACTGTCGCAAAGGACAGTAGAGGTCAACAGCCTCATAAATTTTATTAATATTTAAAATTTTTTAAATTGAAATGTTGAATCAAAATCGTTGATCTTTTTCAATTTTATGTGCGATGCATTTTCATATAAGTTTTATAAAATTTGAAATTGATTTGATACTCGATTAAGTGACCAAATTATGAATGTATTAGAATTAATCAATGATGATTAACCATATTCGTTCATTTGTTGACCACTTGATCTAGTATCAAATCAACTCCAAAATTTATAAAACTTATATAAAAATGCATCGCTCGTAAAATTGAACAAGATCAACGATTTAGATTCAACATTTAAATTTTAAAATTTTTAAATATTAATAAAATATATGATGGCCGTAGACCTCTATTGTCCTTGGCGACAGTAGAGGATTTTAATCCATCAGTAGAGGATTTCAATCCATCTTTAGAGTATGTAAGAGAATTGCATGATGCATGCGATTGTATAAAATAAATAGTCATCCCGTGACCTGGAACTACGGGACTTTTCGATCCGTTTAAACCCATTTACATGGTTTATTATTTATTTGTTGTTAATATCGTACTAAAAATTGTTTTCCACCCTAATTAATAATAATAATGATAATAATAATATTATTATTATTTTATCAATATTTTTCGTTATTAATAATAATCATTAATCATTTTATATTACTATTGTTTTAAATATATGATAATTATATTTGAGCAATATTGTGGTACATCATCATGCCTAAAGTCATTTTGTGAATCTTGAGCTTATTTTATTTTTAACATTGACAATTCTTTTTTAACCAATTTACTCATATCTTTGAGATGTTTTACCATTTTTCTTATATTTTTTAGAATTTACCTTGAAAGTTTAAAAGTTTATGTTAACATCTAGTATAGTAAGTTATAAAAATCCAAATAAAGTTTTAAAAATATAAAACTTGGTGTTTCTATAAAATTTTAATATATAGATTGAATTTGTTAAATTATATTTGTCATTTTGTTTAATATATGACAGATAAACATAAATTATATTTGTCAATTTATTTTATTATCATGTGACTGTTTTCTGTGGTATTTGATCGAACTCACATCCTCTACAGCCGATTAATTCGGCTGTACCGTCCAGCCAAGGTTGTTTTTTTTTACACTGTGTTTGGATTACATGAAAGGAAGAAAAAGGAAGGAAAAACTAAGAAAGGAAAATAGATGGAATGGAATGGAATGGAAAATATTTAGCATCATTCTGTTTGGATAATTAACAAAAGAGAAGGAAAGAATTTTTCTTTCCTTCTTTTTTTTTTGTTTGGATAATCCAATTTATTGAAAGTAAAATCGTATGAATTATCCACAATTGACTAATATACCCTTGAATCCTTCATATAGATTCAAATGACGAATTGTTAAAAATTAAATATAATAACAACAATAGATTAGTGCCAACAACAAATCTTGTATGTCTTTTGGAGTTCCGATCTGTACAAACATATTTTATGTATAAAGAACAGTAACTACATCAGAGATGTATATAATAAAAAACTATTCACTGACTTTTATATTCTCGTCAATCAGATACTAATTTATATTTATATACTTATAAAAACTGAATATGAGTGCCTTTGTGTTAATAAATTTCAAACCACCGCCATATAAATTGCACGGTGTAAAATTTTGAACCATCAATTGGGTAATATAGAGAAAAAATTGTGTGTCCTTATATTATGTTACCAAAGACTAATAAATCAGTAATTCATTTCACAAATGCTAAAACTGAGAAAGTTCAGTGCTTATAATGTGCTAAAACTGAGAAAGATCAGTACTTATAATGTGCAAAATCTAAAAAAAATAAAAATAAAAATAACAATGATTTGTGCAATCTAATGCTCGGTACTTCGAAAGGTAGCCACTAACAAAAAGAAAAGAAAATTATCCCCATCAATATTTTGTGCAATCTAATTGGCGTTGAGAAAGCTGAACTTGTATATATATATTGTATCAATACTTCCAAAAGGTAACCGCGAGAAAAATAATAATAAAATAAAATAAGGTGATATTAGCAGAGAAAATATGGAGATGAAATCGTGGATCATTCTAAAAGGGCATCGTTGTCCAGTAAGTTTTTTTAATAGGAAGTAAATTGCCGAAGGGAATGGATTCCCTCGAGTAAAAAAATTTCCTTCCTAAAAATCGGAATCCAATCAGGGTAATTTTCATAAATTTCCTTCCCCTCCTATTTTTACCTTCCGTTTCCTTTAATCCAAACACACTGTTAATATTTAAAAATTTTAAAATTTAAATATTAAATTCAAACTGTTGATCTTGTTCAATTTTACGGACGATGCATTTTTATATAAGTTTTATAAAATTTGGAGTTGATTTGATACTAGATCAAGTGGTCAACAAACGAACGAATATGGTTAACTATGACTGATTAATTCTAATACATTCATAATTTGGTCACTTAATCAAGTATCAAATAGACTCTAAATTTTATAAAACTTATATGAAAATGCATTGCCCGTAAAATTGAACAAGATCAACGATTTGGATTTAACATTTGAATTTTAAAATTTTTAAATATTAAAAAAAAAGTCTTGGCTGGACGGTACAGCCGCTGTAGAGGATGTGAGTCCGTATTTGATCATATGCGCTTCTCGCTCAACTTGTATTTGCTAGGAGTAGATTTAGACCATCTAGAGAGCCTGGAGAGAGAAAAGGGAAAGAAATTACACTATCAGATGAGCCATGTAATTATGTTCTATTTAGTTTGAAGAGAGTACTGTATATTTCCATCACCTGAGATGTTTTTGAAAGCTTTGGATTCTGATTAATTAGAATGTTGTGTAGCTGTTTATTTACAACTTATGTAATCTCAAAAAGTTTGAATAACAAAAAAAATGAAAAATTCAATTAACTTCTCTTTTTGTCAATTGATTCTTAGCTCACTCTCAGAAAATCTCTCTAAATTCATCTTTGTTTCCCGTTTGTCCGGTTTAGATAGCCCAAATCAGTCAATCATGATCTGACACAAATTAGATGAAAATTCTATACCAGCAATCCCAACCTCGAGTTCCTCTTTAATTTCCCTACTAATTAATTTTACTCACCAACTAAGTATCAAATTGACAGCAGATAACTCTGTAGTCTAGAAGTGTTATGTCTTACCAGTACTCAAAAAGAAACAGTCTTATGGCATACTTGCACTATTCAGTCCCCTTCTCCACTTGTTCAGCTTGTCGCAAGCCCCGGAAATCCCAGCACCAGCTTATACCAGCGTGGTTGCTCAGTTCCATCGTTGAATCTTCCTCATCTGATCAGGTGCGCACATTCACATACATCACATTCTCTGTGGAGTTCTCTTCATCAGATATAGAGGTGCATTCTCTGTGGAGTTCTCTTCATCAGTCCACCAATTCCAACGATCCAAGCATTTTCCTCTCCGCTCCCCCATATTTGAGTTGCATATCGGATCCGCTCCACAGTGCGGAAAGAAAAGCGGGTTTATTTTATCCCTTATCAGACTTCTCAGCCTTTCGGATGTGAACTCGTTACGCCCTTCCGATCAACTCCGGCTATAGCGACTTTCAAGGAGAAGCTCTATCGCATCTTGGGAGTGAGGAGAATACAGCCCTGGAGTCAGTTTGCGATGCGTCTCATTGGCTTGGTGAGGACGCCAAGCACTGGTACGGCAGCGCATGTGAGTGGTATCGAAGTGATTCAAGGTATTGGATGTACCAGAAATGGGTCGTTTAGCATCAAGGCCGTAGAGAGTGTAAATTCCTGTAATCAATTGGATACAAGAAAGCTTCGTTTGGTGCAGTAGCCATCGCTTTAATATAATGGTGATACTTTAACCCCAAGAGTTTATAAACGATTTGCTAATGTCAATTCATTTTTT
The DNA here is from genome assembly GCA_027562975.1 of Rhynchospora breviuscula. Lineage (NCBI taxonomy): Eukaryota > Viridiplantae > Streptophyta > Magnoliopsida > Poales > Cyperaceae > Rhynchospora > Rhynchospora breviuscula. Next base: position 25,643,508 of record CM050402.1, read on the forward strand.
TACTGTTAGCTTCCTAATTCAATAACTTTACATTTCTTGGCTTAACAACGTATAGACTGCATGTGCTAACTTGGCATTGAATTTCATTAACACCAATGCTTAATTTAAACAAGAAATGACCCACACATCTAATTCTGGTATTGAGATGATTTATTACGCAAATTCCACAACCCACACATCTAATACTGGAATTGTTGGAGAAATAACCCAGAATGGATACTTGTACCATTCTCAATAAAACTAACCCAGAATGGATACTGGTACCACCGTACCAACCAAAAACTGTACAAGTATTATATATATTAAACACCCTCTAGTGTAATAAATATTTTTTCATTATACTTCTCTCTTTCAAATTTAAAAAAATTACTCCTTTTAAGGAAAAAGAAGGCAATCACAAAAGGAAGTTCCTTCACATGTTTCATCGAGCATTTTCAGTTTATTATTTTTTACTTCCTGTATTGACAAATATTGCCAAGCAAACCGTGTACCAATCCTTTCTCCAAAATCTAGTGGTACCAATTCCCTCTCTCATGACGTACCAAACTCGAAATGGTCCCACCAAACAGAGTCGACGCAACCAAAACTAATCCTAGAGTCACATTCTCCTCCCCGTCCCGATGATGCTATAGAGCCTGTGTTTGTTGATCACGGTGGCCAAAATCGCCAGAAAGATTAAATCCAAAAGATGAGGGATTTATGTGAAAATAACATTTTTTTTCCTTTGAAGGACGGAAGATGGGGAAGGAAATTCTGACAAGTGGGTCCCACTATTTCCACGTCCTTTATTTTGATTTCTTTCGGATTCGATATGAGAGGAGTGGAGAGGGAACCGATATAAAGGGAGCATAGAGAATAAAACACGAGCCGTTGGATTCGACGAAGGGCTGCGATTTCCTGCACTGTACCTGTGCCGCGCGACACAGGATTCGCTTTCTTGATAACACGGCGACCTTATACTCCCAACTTATAAATCCACGGATGTGATATGCATCATCCAACAAAATAGGATCCAAAGTATCCATTATCACTAGAGACAATAAAATGGACTTTCTGGGAGTCTAGATCCTGATTTTTCGCTCGCTGACGTCATCATTTTCGTGCGATGACGTCATCAAAATTATTTCGAAAAAAAAATATATATTTTGCGCGCTGACGTTATCAAATGGACGGATTTTTGTGTTCAGTTAGATGCATCAAGGGATGAGTTAAACTAATTATTTGTTCAATTACATGAATTATTTGTTCAATTAGATGCATCTCAAAATTGAATTTTCGTATTTTTGTGTTCAGTTAAACACGTTAAGGGATGAATTTAAAGTGTTTATATGTTCAGTTAGTTGCAGTAGAAATTTGATTTTGTAGTTTTTTATGCTCAGTTTAACAAGTTAAGGGATGAGTTAAATTGAGTTATGTGTTCAGTTAGATGCATTGATAATATGACGGTTTAGTTCTGATATGATGTAAATGTGAACATTTAAAACAACAAAACAAACACTTACAACAACAAAATGAAGAGACACAAATATTAATTAAATAAAGAAACAACATAAACAAATAGAACAAACAAACTAAACATTTACAACAAAGCGAATATTTACAACAATAAACTGAACACATATGCAACTTTCATAAGTAAGAAATAAATGATCATATACAACATACAAATTGAACACTTATAACAACATATTTAACATATGCAATAAACAAAGTGAACAGATACATCCTTTAGCTCCTTAATCAGTAATCAACAATTGCAAGCTTACCTGGCAAGCCGTCGATCATCTAAGGATGGAAGAGTACATCAGCAGTTAGGATTGATTGATTGAAGAGTACATCTGTCCAAAAGACAAAAATATGAGTCTCGATTGATCAAACATAAATGCGAATTGAAGTTTGATCCACCATTGGTAAAGTAAAATTAGGCCAAAAAATAATATGACGAGCTTTAAACTGAACCAAAAGTCACCTGATTTACAAACAGTAAAAAGTTAAATCGGCCAAAAAGTTAGCAGATTTTTAAACTGATCAGGTAGACGAGCTTTGGTAGATACATTCTCAGCAGATTGTCAAGGAAAATACAATTTCAAAATCTAACAATGTCAAGTATCTAAAACAAGATGATTATTGGAGAAACGAACAAGTTTCTTGTCTCAAGAGTATTCAAATATCAGGTGTAAAACACAAATAATTAAAGAGTAGATAAACCCTCCCTCCCTGTCTAATTCGTTTAACAATTAGACAATTCAAAATGCTGAATCCAGCACGAACAGTGCATGAACTCATAATTCAGCACGAAAATCGAATATGAACCCTAAATTTTGCAACAACAAGAAAAGAGAAAAGAGAGATTTAGAAAAATCAGAACGTAAGGGAATAGAAGAGAAACCTCGTCGAGGGTTGGCTGAGGAGGGTTCTCAACGGCAAGAGGAGACGGCGGAGCGACCGGTGGCGGAGTGTGGTGGCCGTGCCGGTGAGGTGGGCCCTACGGCTGGTGGTGGTACGGGAGGATCTAGTCTGGATAGAGAGGAGAGGAGATGAGGTGATGTGACTGAAGTTTGGAGAGGAGGTTTAAATAGATCGGGTCAGTTACTAAGCTCATAAAGAGCTTGTTTGAAAGCTGTGGATGCTCTCGATGCAAAGAGAGTGGATAGTATATAATAACTACCATAAATTGGACTTTTTAATTCATTCCTGGCAACGTCACTGGATCGTGTGGCAGCAGGACCACATTGACTTCTTGTAGAGTTTGTTCCTTCGGGTCATAAAGGGCCCAATTAGCCCATTGGGCTTATTTCTTGATGAGCTGACAATTATCTTTCCTACTGGCTACTTCCCATGATTTTCACTATGGTGAATTTACGTCTTTTATTATTATTTTTTTTTATTAACATAGCGCATAAAATCAATTGTTATGATTAGGAGAGAGCAACGTGTTGTCCTTGACCTTGATGGGGTTATTGGACGATAGAAACCACAAATCTCAAATCGCTACAAATGATTACACGATTTTTTTTTTTTTTTGAAGATAAATTAATGATTACACGATTGCATGATATGCCACGCATTTTGTGTTGTGCTACAGCAAAACTTTGCTCTGACCTCTGATGTTACCTTACAATCATGTACACCAACGTGCGAATCCGTTGGAAATGCCTTAGCTACGTACCTAATCCCCGGTTCCACAAGCAAGGGAAATTTTGGGTCCACCATACAAGTCAAATCTATCCAATAAAAATTGGGCATGTCAGTATGTCACGTAATATGGTATTTGCTTGCTCCTTGGTTTCAGACGGGACCAGGACATGTACCAACCAAATAATTGCTTGTGCCACGTAAGATCTTCCATCCAAAAGGTCTTCGTTTCCATATGGTTTATGGTGAAGTTATCGCTATCCCGGTCAACCAAGGAGATAAAGATAAGCTTCTCTCGTCCCCGCATTGATGGCAAGCACATCATAATATTAACACCTAGAGGGAATTAAATGTACCCCTAAATACATATACTGTATAAGTTTTGTAAGAAAAAAAAAAACAATCATTCATGTTTCTTTGATAATTAAATATCTCTATGTAGCACCCAAAATAATATCTATATATGAATTGATCTGATAGAGAAGTTGGCCACGGTATGTGAGTGTAATGCTCTATGTATGAGAGATGTGGGTAAAACCAACTAAATGAGTCTGATCGAATATTAAAGCATTAATAGAGCAAACTCTTTTTCAATTTATGTCACTATACAAATCAATTAATATTATGACTTATAAATTTTGTTTAAAGATTTAACAATTGTTTCAAACTATTCAATTTGATCAATGTATCGAATTTTTTTAAAAAAACATAGTACTTTTAAATTTGCTATTATTTTTTTTAATAGAAAGAAAATTATTATTTTAAAGTTATAGACTTTCAAACGAAACTTATCTTTTATGTAGCTTTTGATGGACATGTAGCAAAATGTTCTACATTAAGGCTGATTGATAACTCTTTTATTATTTTTTTTATTTAAACCAGTTGAACATTTTTTGAAGGTTGTTCGAAACAACGATTTTATTATTAAAAAATTTTTGAAAAGTTCTTCAAGGATGACTTATTGACTTGGATAATGGAATATAATCAAATTACTGGGCCTAACAATCCAACTTAAGGCGGTTGAAATCTAACAAGATTGAAATCAATTTTTAAGAAAAACTTAAATTGGTCTGAATCCGATTCGACCCAATCTGAATCGACCTGCAGTCAGAGCATGATCGAAAGCTACAGGATGTGAAACCGATCCGATCTTATCTGAAAGAGAAAATATGAAAGAAAGAAGAAGAAAAAAAAGTATAACGAAAATAAATGAAAAGATGGGGTCTTAGAACCTCAATTTTGCTTAAAAAAAAAAAAAAAAAAAAAAAAACTATACAAAAAATTTTCTAAAGAGGTAAAATATTGGCATCACAAAACCAGATATTTTCAAGACATGGCTTAAAAATTCTCTAGATGGCGTATATGTTATAGTTTACACCTTTCGTGAAAACGCAGTAATATTATGTGATCCTCCTACCGCAGCCAATATCCTATATGGCTGTAGGAACTGCCACATGGTCTTGCGAGTTTTTCGCATCATATTTTCAATTTTCAAACAGTTGTTTCTATTATCTTTCTCCAAAAATTAAGGCGTTGACAACTTAAAATTCATAGGCGCCGTCGGATTGTGAATCTGGCTTCCCATTTCTGGTCACAGACTCACAAGTAGCAACACGCGCTCATCTTACAATCTGAACGCCATCATACCATTTATACTGGTCTCATTAATTTGTAGTCCTGCACAATTGGTAAGATGCAGATTTTAGAATAGTCTGTCTAATAGTTTGGATCTATTAAACTGTTTCTTTATTATTATTTTATTTTATTTTTTTTGAAGAAAAAACAAGGGGATCAGCCGGTCAGGCCTTGTCTTTTAAAATAATAGTAGAAAGTTCATATATGCAAATACTTTTAAGTTTTAACAAATTGCTAAAATAAGGAAAATAAAATAAAAGGGAATAAAGAAGTACAAGTGAGAAATAAAATTGAAAAAGTAAACTATCGGACCTGGTGAACGATAAACTCATGTTTCTTCAAAAAAAAATTTCGACATCTTGGCAGAGGCTGTCAAGTAAGAGATTGAAAAACTGAAAGGCTAAATTGTTGTCAAGTTAATCGAACTACAAGTTGGTAGGACCTGCCACATGGTTTTGGGCATTTTGGTATTTGGGGGTAGGGCTGTCAATACCGTGCCGTTTCGTACGTTTTCGTTCCGTTTTGTCCAAACGGAACAGCTAACGGAAGGAATTTTCAGTTTCGTTTCTGAAAATGGATCGAAAACGAATCGGGTGCTAGTAAACGTTAGTGTTCCGTTTATCGAAAGCTGGGCTGAAATCAATGAAAAATGGAGAACAGAACAGATAACGAAACGGAAAACCGTTCCGTTTTACGAAACGGAACAGAAACGAAATAGAGTTTTGTTACATTACCAAAACGGAACGAAAACAGAACATATTAATTCCGTTCCGTTTCTGCACGTTTGACACCCCTATTTGGGGGATTAATGACATGTACAAACCCTACCATATTTTGAAGAAAGTTGATTTTACTGTTATCAAATGTATATATATAAATTTGAATTTTTATACATAGTTTACAGTTGATATGATTGGAGTACAATTAAAGGATAACGGGTTATTATTATTTCTTATTATTAAGAATTGTTGAATTTTTGAGAGAAAAAAGTTAGAGAATAGCCTTCAAAGCATGATTAATTGCTACTTTACTATTGGAAAGCAACCTAAATGTCCTTGGCGCTATTCTGCGGTACTTGTCGCAAGTCGCAACACACATGCACATCTTATTGTATGAACTCGACCGTACCATTTCAGATTGGTTCAGATTAAGCGCTGCCTGATTGATAAGATGCACCCCTGGCCTATAGTATGTTCATAACATAATTTGGGATCCTTTAAACTTTTTTTCCCTTTTCAAGGGAGGTAATTAATGTGATTTTAATTGAAAAATAATAAATCATATGATTTTGGAACATAATTCAACATGTTTTGAATGTGGTCTAACGGCTTAGTGATAAGAGCATTAGATTGGTCTAAAAGAGGTCAAGGATTTAAATCCCGCATGAAAATTTAATTTCACAAAAAGTTAGATGCATGACAAATACCTCGCCCTTTTTCTTCAAAAAAAAAAAAATCAACATATTTTTCTTAGAAGAATCAATCTTGATCTAATAATGAGAAAGGACAATGTATCTTAAGCGAAAAGTCATAAGTTTGAAACCCGACTGGGACTCTTTATATATGAACATTTAATTTAAAAATAAATTGAGAGGTTTGCCCCAATTTATCTTAAAAAAAATACATGTTTTCCTTAGAAAATGCAATTAGAATGTTTCAGAAACTACAAAGCTGAATTCAACTGCAACTCTAAAAATTCCCAATATTATTCTTGTACATAGCTTAGTTTATCGTACAAAATAACAAAAAACGAAAAAAAACAAGGAAGACTCGTTTTTTTCTAGTAATACATGGTAATTTTTTTTAACACTCCTCTTTAGTGCATATAGCTTCCTTAATAATAGCATTACGTGTTTTCTTTCTATGTTTCTTTTTTCCTTTTTTTTTTCTCTGCATAAGGCTCTCAAAATATTTTGCGGGACAACAAGGTGATAAATCAATAGTAGATCGATGTTGATCTTGTTTCATGTATTTTGAAAAGAAAAATTGCTTACCGCAATTGCCAAACGAAAATTATAGGGAAAAAATTATTTAACTAGGACATGTCCTATATATGAAAATAAAACAAATATGTTAACTAAAAAGAATGCTCAAAAAAAATATAATAATCTTCACCCACAATCGAGGATTTGTTTTTTTATTCTTCAATTAAGGCTATTATTCATTATATATTAATTCCAATCTCCTGCCAGTTAAAACTTAAAAGCACATGACGCGCGTGAAAAGGAACAGAAAGGGGCAACAGCAATAATATGGAGAGCACGTAATTAAGCTTAAATATTTTCATCACAGCAATTATTTTAATGGAAGATTATGGATGAGATGCGCCAAGACGCAACCCAACTAATCGTCCAACTTGTACTCGAGTTGTGAACTGTGAGTCTGTGAACACCCAATAAAGTTGTTCTTTGTCACCATTCATCAATTTTAATTATTAACATATATGTCGTTGATATTATATTCTAGAAACTCCCATCATAGTGGCATCCATTACGAGATCAAATCGGGTACAAAATCAGCTCACGATAATTCATTTGTAGATACGTGAAGCGATATGGTTCACATAAGACCAATCAATTACTAGACCAAACATAAAATACTTCATCAATATTTAATCAAGACGTCAGCTTTGCATTAAAATATAAACCATGCTACTCATGCGTTCAGTTCACATCCGGCGTTTCTGGACAGAGTGTTGCAGCAAAGCAAATAAGCTGGTCAACTTAATTACAGTAGTACAATTTTGACCATGACATCCAAAACTTTCATCTATAAATAATCATAAATGCCTTCTTATCCTGTCACATTGTCCAATTTCCAACTCTGGGTGTTTTTCTCCTTACTAAACCCAAACAAACGTAAACGGAAAATAACACACATAGCACTTGAGACATGGCATCCACAGATGTAGAGCTAGCTACAACTGCCACAGAGTCGAGCAAGACAGCACCGGACGCTGGATATAACGCATCTGCACGTACTCCTGCCGGACCGCCTCCTAACTATTTTCGCGTAGATTTTCTCTTAAGGCTGCTGCTTCTGGCATCAGCTGTCTCTGCTCTGGTTGTGCTAGTTACCAGCAAGCAAACGAAACGCTTCGCTACGGGACTGCCAGGGGTATATGTGGAACGTGATGCCAAATTCAACTACTCTCCTGCCTTTATGTAAACTCATCTGTTTTTTATAATTAAATTGCTTTGGAATTTTGTGATGAATTAAAAAATTGATTGTATTTTGCTAACTTTCTTTAATTGTTTCTTGGCTTTTTGTGTGTGCACTTTTGTAGATACTTGTTGGTGGCACTTGCGGTGACATGTCTCTATAGCATCATAACTATCCTCAGCTCTTGCGCTCTCATGTCGAAACCAGCACCGGCTGCCAAGATCCTGTTCACTCTTATTTTGACAGACACGGTAAGGGAGAGCCGGAGAGGCAAATCACAAGTCCAATACACAAGTTTTGTTATACATATATTTCAAATAACGAAATGGCAACTTTCCAATCTAAATTGTAATAGTCTCTGTCTGCTTGTGTGAATGGAAACATCTCGATTTGGAAGCTACTAATATTTCCTTGAACTTCAACAGTTCAATTATTAATGTCATTTTCACTTAGTTGTTAGAGTCAACAATTGTATTGACAACGTAATTAAGTTATGGATAATAATTCAGATATTGAAAGCGACTAGCGAGGCAGATAAAGCAAAATCATGACTTGTTCATTATTAATTTTATATTGAAATACAAACCCCTGTTATAAAGCAAAACTTCACTTTTTACATTTTGCCCCTTCTTATTCACAAAAACATATTTGACAACATGTCTTAATTAAACTTCTCTTGCAGTTGATGGTGGGGATCCTGTCATCAGCCACAGGCACGGCCGGTGCCATTGCCTATGTCGGGTTGAAGGGAAACTCTCACACGAACTGGACCAAAATTTGCAACAACTATGGCAAATATTGCCGGCACATCGGCAGCAGCACCGGTGTCTCCCTCTTTGCATCCATCATTCTGGTCGTGCTCGTTTTGGTCTCTGCATACTCGCTCTCTAAGAGGAGTTACCACTGATTCATGCATGATGCATGCATATCAATTTCTATATGATCTTTTGGAGTCTCCATGTGGATATTTATGTTTGTATGACTGTATGCATTTGTTTGTGTAACTGTGTGTAGGTGTTAACATGGTTTATTTATGCACGTCGATGTTGTTTTTTTTTTTTTTTTTTTTTTTTTTTTTGTAATGAACATACGTTAAATTGTATGCTTTGGTAGTTTGTAGCTAGCTCGTGGACATCGTAGTTCTAGGCGTGTATTTGGATTTTTTTTTTTTCTTATTGATATATATATTTCTGGAGTCGTTGATAATCTAATTATTGTCTATTTCACAGTTTTAATAATTGATAAGATTGCAACATTGGCCCAAAAGCCCAATAATCGAAATCCAGAATTTTCTCGTATGCACTTCACCGGCCTTTGTTTGGTCAAGTAAATTCTAGAAACAAGTAGTTTAATTAATCAGAAGTAGAAATCTAAATGTAATTTCTAGACAAATCATCAACCGACATAAGAGTAGTATAAATAGGGGTGCTAGGTCACTTGTTCAAATCCAAGCCAAAAGCAAGGGCAATCCAAGTCAAGTCAAGCAAAATCAAGTCCTCTTGTTGTTAGAGCAAATGCTTCAAAAATATCAAATTGTGATTAAGAATAAAATCAAATAAATTAATATTCGATAAATCAGAATAATAAATAAAGTAAAATAGATTGAAACAAGTTTATCCGGACGAGTGAACTCTGTCCTAAGGTGTATTTCCCTCACGTACGAGGTCTTCGGAATCACCCCAAGATACCACGGGTTGTTCTTCTCTTTAGGGCTACGTCCATAAGAGAAGAGATGGATCACTCCTTCAGTATCCAGCGATAATCCAATGGAGAAGTAATATTATAGAAGAATGAATGGAGAAAAATGATCTAATCACTCAATCGGCAGAAGAGTAAAATCAATTGGAGATTAAACGGATCGATGCCAAATTAATTGGCAGAGTATGCTTTATAGAGAAGGGATCAGTGAATGCCGCCATTTCAGATTAATGGCTGAGCAATCAGATGCGAGTAACAAGGAATGTACACAAGGAAACGCCTTTTTAATTTCTGTATCTGATCTCCGAATAACAAAAGCCAATATATGTATTTATAAGAGAATAGCCAAGTAATTGCTTGCCAAAATGCCAACTGTATTGCCAAGTGAAAAGGTACAATTGTAATTGCCGAAAGGAACAGATGATATATAATACCATTTAAAGGTTAGAGTTGCAGCGACAAATTAATCAAGGAATTTATTTATTAATTTAATCAAGTTAATTACTCGATAAATCAACGGGAATAAAAAGGATAATTAATTGGAATATCAAAAGATAATTAGAAAATGAATTTTGAGTTTTCTACAAATGTTCCAACACTTGTAAGAGTGCTAGGTAGTGTATAGTAGTTAGAAGGTGTAGGAAGATATTGAGAAGTAGAGTTGTAATCTTGGAGGTATAATATTTGAGTAGTAGAGATTATAATGATAGTTCGAGTGATAATAAAGAAAAAAGTTTTCATCATAGCGTCTTGTCTCTACTCAACAATAATTAATCCAAGTTATCACTGCTATAAAAAAGTATAGGGACAATTAGTTCACTACCACCTCAAAACAAGGAAATTTGGATTGTGTCACTTTACCCTCCTTAAATTGCTTTAAGGATAGACCTTAATAATTTTAGAAAAATTTATTAAAATAATATTTTATTTCCCTTATGAGCGATTGGCGCCTCAGTGCAAACAGTACAATTTACAAAGAAGCACTCAAGGCAACCGAGACAATCCATCCACCGGCAGTCGGTTTTGTCAGACCACAGGACATTACCGGAAGAACAACAGAAGTTCAATTTAAGCAAAACAACACAATCATACAATTTTTGCTTAAGTTGACAGAAGAAGTTGAAGATCTGAAGGTAGCAGTTAAGAGGCTCGAGACTGTGAAAGGAAAGGAAGTCACTCAGCCTGACGACCTATCCGACTCCATTGATCAGATCCAACAACAACTTCAGAAGCTGAGCTTAGGTGAAACTAGTAAGCCAGCAGTGCCTAAATTGAAAGGCAAACTTTTTGTGTTCAAAAATCCAAAAGAAATATTTGAAGCCGAGAAAAAGAAGGCGGTATGAGCAGAACACAAACAACAACAGAGGAAGCAAGACCATCAGTGTCTGAGAGAGACACGAACCGAACTCCTACTGTTGAAGATCAGATCCGTGGCTACAGCCTAGGATCTAGACTCAGATTTGAGGCTCAAAGAAGGCTCCCTGGTCAATCCAGACGATACCAGCGAAGCCTTAAGTCACAAATGAATTCTAATGCTGAGCTCAACATCTCTCAATACAGACGAGCACAGCAAGTTCCAGCAGAGACTCTGTACCAAGCTGGATGGACAGAAAGCAGACACCGGGTATATCAACATTACTCGGATGAAAGAACATTGGTCACAGACGGCCAACAAGTGGAGCTACCGTTCATCTCTGATGAAAGTTTTAACAGGCTTTTACAAGAAGGACTCCAACATCTGCATATCGGACTAATCATGGTTCGATTATACACGCTGCACAGACGGAGTGCAGGTGTGAATGCACTAGTGTTAATCAGAGACACTAGATGGCGAGATGATAGGGCTGTTATCAGCTCTATGGAAATGGATCTTACATCTGGAACGCAGTTGGCATATACTGCTCCAGATATGACACTAAGTATTCGTGATTTTAGGGATCACATTCAATTAGTGATTCAAACTCACGGGTATGAAGGATGGCAAGGTGGTGAGAGTAATCTCTTACTCTCAAGATCACTTATTGGGCGATTGTCCAATACTAGCCACACAAACTTCAGATATAATGTTCAGAATGTGGCCGACCACCTAGCAAGTCGAGGAGTTCGGGCCATCCCTGGCTCGCAAAGAACAACTGCAGAACTCTAAGGAAGACAGTGGCTTGTGAGGCCAGCTGTTATCTCACAAATCCAGAATTTCCAAGCAGCACGAATCCGAGTAAGGACAGACGGCTCATTGTCTGTCAGATTCTCAGGGTATGCAACAACAGTCCCTGAGCAAGAAGTCATTCGAGGAGAAAATGATGAGGAAGAACTCGAACAGGAATTTATCAATCTACTTACAATAGATGATGAATTGCCGTTCGTATTCACAATAGATGATGATTGGTCTTTCGACGACGATCCAGAATTCCCAGAAATCTATACCGATCCTGAGTAATTCAGTGAAAATGATGATGAGGCAGAGCAAGGTGATGACTCTTTATTGGGAAAATGGTTCCTGGCAATTCTAAAAGCCAAGCAAGCTGAGCCAACAGTTGAAATGATGAAACCAATAAACCCGTATCAATGGTTTGCTATTGAGCAGATGAATAGCGATGACGAACTCGTGCAAATGACATTTGCAGAGTTTAACTGGCTAGAAATCGTAGAAGCGGAAAGTGAGTGGTTTGAAGAACAAGCCTTTATGATGACTTGTCAATGGGATGAGTCAGATGGTGAAATTGATGACCTACTCTCCACGGTGCAATTCCTGTCTCAATTGGATACACCGGCAACCCAAGACGAAGACTTGCTAAGTCTTCTGGCGAAAGGTGGTGGGAATGATGCCAGTTTTCTAAATTCTGAGATAAAGTGGGACGAATATCCATCACAAACAATTCGTCCATCAGAAACAATTTACATGCTTAAAGAGATGGAGTACCCGCAATTCAAAAATCTCAAAGAAAAAGTGGAGACGGTACTCTCAGCAGCAGAGTCTTCACTCACAAGAATACCACCAGAACCAATCATAGGTCCTGCTATGTACCCATCTGGTTCACGGCAGCCACAGAATCTCCAAGTCCCAGATATAAGAGCACGATTAGACAATATTCGTGGTGGCTATGCACGACAAATGAATGAAAGGTTTAACCTGCCAATAGTCCAAGCCAGTCAAGGCGCAATCATGGTTTTACCAGAAGATATTGGGCTATATTCAGAGGTTATCTCCCATTGGGAATCAATCACTCTTAACCTCATCAATGAAAGAAATTGGACAGATAATAAATCAAAGGTCAATTATATTGAGAATCTCCTAGGAGAAACGGAGAAGAAGACCTAGATTCAGTGGATGATGGCGTATCCAACCGAATATGAAGAATTGGTTAACATTGCTGATGATCCACAGAATGTTATATCTCAGATCACGCGAATGTTTCTGTTGGAGGATCCGACAACCGGATCCACAGAAGAGCAAGATCGAGCATATAATGATCTGGAAAAACTGTCATGCCATAATGTAAAAGATCTTTTCGATTACATTAATGATTACAAGATCTTGGCCGCAAAATCGGAAAGGATGTTTATATCTCCCGAACTTTTAACAAAATTTTTCAGAAAAATGCCTCCCATCGTTGGCGGAGAAATTGAAAAGGCATTTGCTGAGAAATACCCGGGCAATACTGTAGGTGTTATTCCAAGAATACACTTCACCTATCAGTATTTGGCAGAACAGTTTAAAAGAAGGGCACTCCAGAGAAGTCTCAAGGATTTATCATTCTGTAGCCGCATACCGGAGCCAGGCTACTATCAGAAGAATAAAAAGTATGGTCTTCGGAAGGCAAAGACATATAGAGGTAAACCACATGATACTCACATCCGAGTAATCAAAAGAAAGTACGCTGACAAAATAAGAAAATACAAATGCTTCATATGTGGTGAGGAAGGACACTTTGCCCGAAATTGCACAAGGCAGAAGGGCAACATTGCAAGAGCAGCAATAGTCGAAAATCTAGATTTAGATGACGACTGTGATGTGCTCTCGGTTGATCAGAATGAACCAGATAGCGATGCAATCTGTTCATTTTCTGAAGGAGAAGGAGGTACTAGCTATTCTCTGATGGCTGGTATAGGTGAGATGCCATACGAAACCGCAATGATGATGATAAATGAAGAAGTCTCATGGCGAGTAGTAGTCTCACTACCTCAGGAAATTAAAAATTGTGCGCACCAATAGAAAGACAATGGACCTGTAGCTCAAGAGTTCATGAGATGTCTGTTGTGCAAATAGGAGACCAATCCACGGATGCGAGCGCATTGCAGCTTGTTGTTAGGAAGTCTAAGTTTTCAAATTTTTGTGCTAATTAACCATTTAATAAGCAATCCAAACGACTTAGACCTCGAAGGATCTAGTCCAAGAATTCACACACAAGAGAGAGAGGTTAGGAAGGCTACCTCTCCTTGTATCGCAACAAGGAGGCTCGAATCCGGCGATATCGAGGTTGTGCGCACCACCACGCGTGTCTCGGCCTCAAGTCCACCAAGGTATTAACCAAAACCTCGATCTATGTTAGTAGATGAGAGGTTAAGCCTAATCCCTTCCTTCCATTTGCCTTAATTAACTATTTAATTGGATGGAGGCAAGAGGTGCTCAACACATGAGCTTAAGAGAGCAATGGTGGAGAGGAAAAATTCTGAAATTTTTCCTTTAATTTTCGTCCAAAATATTAGGGAGAGAGAAAAAGGCAAGGTGGCTAGGGTTTTGGCTCCCAAAGTGGTCCTTTTATAGACCAACCACTCTCCCAAAAAGTTGTAACTAATTTACAACTATGCCATCACTAGGGCAGCCATAAAATGGGCCTAAATGGGCTCCATCAATTATTTAATTGGTCCTCTAATTCAATTAATTAGTGGCCCAATTAATTGCTCTCAAGTTGGACCTTTAATTTACCATTTAAATATATGCCCGTTAGCTCAAATTAATTACTTTAATTAATTCATGTTGAACAAATTAATTATCAACACTTTGATAATTATTTAAGGATTAGAATATACATTAATTTATTTCTATATAATCCGTTTGACTTAATTAATTAATTATGACGGTTCGCAATAGTACATAATTAATCAGTCAACATATCATATTGTTGCATTCCTTAATACAACCAAATAAATAATGCACGCATGGTCAAAACCTATTTGTGTGACCCTTTGAGGATTTATGCTCTGTTGGACATGGAAAATAAATCGCTATTTATTTCCAATAATCATAAGCGGTATCTAACAACACGTTATAATTCCCAATTCGCATAAATAGTGTACTGCTACAATATTTTAATCCTGCATAAGATATAATAGTATTTCTTTGTCTGATTCTTATGTCACATGATATCATTGTATTATCCAAGATAGGAATGTGTCATTCTTGCAGATTATACGTTTCTTGATCTAGAGATGACTGTATCAGTTGTTAGCAAACAATCAATCTCCATCAAGGGGCCCAAACAGATATCATCGCTCACTAAGTAAATTAATGAGGGACATACGGTTTTCTTGATGAACAACTTTTCCCCGCACAATTCAAGAGAACATAAATAAAGTCCGTATAGCAGCCCTTATCAGGAATCAACGGTAGACGATATTTATTGAAACTATCCTCATGTGGAAAAGTTGAACCATCTCAAACTTAGAATCAAACTCAAACGAAGTAAATAATGACATATAACACAATCCATATATTTATCTCATTGGGTCGTGTCCTGTACTATGTTCTATAACATATACATATGCAATTAAGTTGGCAACTCCTTACCTATGATCTGTAGAACTTAATCATCACTTAACTTACATACTAATCTTATCCGATAATTAATATTCCTTGTTAATTATCAAGATTACGGATCTTTTAGATCTATTATTGTCATTTAATTATAAATGAACTACAGAGATCTACAATTCAGATCCTCAACCTGAATGATCTGTCAATTAATAAATCAAGGAATAAATGATCAAATATCATCAATAACATAAATCATAGAAGTAGCCATATAATGATTGGCTTCTAGGACATAACTCTAACAATCTCCCACTTGGCCTAGAGTCAATCAACAGTGACTTCTAACCAGTGCATAGTACTCAATGTAATATCCAAAATATACATGTCTCATACTAAAGCCTCAAATGATAAAAGATACAACTCAAAGCCATTCAGGCATACGCCTAATCCCAATGGATGCAACGTGCAATTCATGTGCGGCTCGAGATAAAGGCTTTGTCAGAAGGTCCGCTGTGTTCGCGGCACCGTCCACCTTCTTGACCTTGATCCATCCGTCATTCACAAACTGACGGATAAGATGGAATCGTCATAGAATGTGTTTGGTCTTCTGGTGAGACCTAGGCTCCTTGGACTGAGCTATGGCTCATGTGTTGTCGCAGTAGAGATCCACTAGACCAGAGATGCTTGGAACCACCTCCAGCTCGGTCAAGAATTCCTTAATCCAAACTCCTTCTTTCGCCGCTTCACCAGCCGCTAAGTATTCTGCTTCGGTGACGGAATCAGCCGTGGTATCCTGTTTAGAACTCTTCCAACTCACGGCTCCACCATTGAGCAGATATACGAAGCCGGACTGTGACTTCGCATCATTTCGATCGATTTGGAAACTAGCATCGGTGTAACCACTTACAACGAGCTCTTGGTCTCCACCGTACACGAGGATGCTATCCTTTGTTCTCTTGAGATACTTGAGGATATTCTTGACTGCGGTCCAATGTGTCATACCAGGGTTAGCTTAGTATCGACTAGTCACACTAATCGGATGCGCAACAACGGGGCGAGTGCATAGCATGGCATACATGATCGAACCGACTACAGATGGATACTTGAACCGCTTCATGAAATCCCTATCTGTATCAGTCATTGGACATTGAGACTTGCTCAAGAATATGCCATGTGACATAGGCAAGTAACCCTTCTTGGAACTAGCCATTTTATGTTTTTCCAATACTTTGTCAATATATGCAACTTGGCTCAAGCCTAACAACCTTCTTGATCTATCTCGATAGATCTTGATTCCTAGGATGTAGGCGGCTTCGCCCAAGTCTTTCATTGAGAACACTTTCTTCAATGAATCCTTGAATGTATTCAATTCGGGGATATCATTCCCGATCAAGAGTATATCATCAACATATAGAACGAGAAACACAACCACGCTCCCACTAATTCTCTTGTAAACACAAGGTTCCTTCTCGCTTTTAATGAAGTTCAACTTCTTGACCTCTTCATCAAAACGCTTGTTCCAACTCCTCGATGTTTGCTTCAATCCATAAATGGACCTTTGAATCTTGCACACCTTGTTAGCATTCTTTGGATCCACAAAACACTCGGGTTGTGTCATATACACATCCTCTTCCAAGTTGCCATTTAAGAAGGCGGTTTTGACATCCATTTGCCATATCTCATAGTCATAATATGCGGCAATCGCTAACAAGATCCGAATTGACTTGAACATGACGACAGGCGAGAAAGTTTCTTCATAGTCAATACCATGAACTTGCTTGTAACCTTTCGCAACTAGTCGTGCTTTGTAAATGCTCAAGTTGCCATCCATGTCGACCTTTCTCTTAAAGATCCACTTGTTCTCAACAGGTTTTACTCCGTCGGGAAGGTCAACCAAGGTCCATACCTTGTTTTCATACATGGATTGCATTTCGGATTCCATGGCCTTAAGCCAATCCTTGGAGTCGGGTTTATCTTTCATGTCCTTTATGGTCAAGGGTTCGTTATTCGCAATGACGAGAACATCGTGCAAACCCAAGTACCTTTCGGGTGGGTGAATTTCCCTCGTTGACCTTCGTAGGATCGGTGCTTGGGGTTGAGGCTTTTGAACTTGTTCCACAACGGCTTGTGGACTTGGCTCTTGGTCCTCAAAAGTTTGAGTGTCTTGAACACTATCGACTCGCGATATGTTCGAGTCCTCATTTGAGGGAGCGTACTATTGAACTTCTTCCATAATGGCTTGTGGAACGGGTTCGGCTACAATCTCGTTTGGCACCATATTGGGAATCGCTAGATTACCTACTTGAGGCACATCTTGCGGTGGTTCATGAATTTCTTCAATGACCACATTACTCCCACTACTTCTTCTTGAGAGAAACTTCTTCTCTAAGAACACACCATAACGAGCAACAACTATCTTGTTCTCGTTGCGGTTGTAGAAGTAGTAACCCTTAGTTTCCTTTGGGTATCCCACGAAATTACACTTGTCCGATTTGGGTCCCAGCTTATCGCTCATTAGCATTTTCACATAAGCTTCACAACCCCAAATCTTGAGAAACGACATGCTTGGTTTCCTACCAAACCAAAACTCATAAGACGTCTTCTCAACGGACTTTGATGGAACACGGTTTAATGTAAAAGCTGCGGTTTCTATTGCAAAACCCCAAAACGATTTGGGCAAGTCGGCTTGGCTCTTTATCGATCGAACCATGTCTAGCAAAGTTCGATTCCTCCTTTCGGATACACTATTCTATTGTGGTGTTCCTGGTGGAGTGAGTTGTGGAACGATTCCACACTCCTTGAGATAATCACCAAATTCGTGGCTCAAGTACTCTCCACCTCGATCGGAACGCAAAACTTTGATCTTTCGATTGAGTTGGTTCTCAACTTCATTCTTGAACTCCTTGAACTTTTCGAAGGATTCGGACTTGTGCCGCATCAAGTAGATATACCCGTATCTACTATGATCATCGGTGAAAGTGATGAAGTATGAATAACCTCCTCGTGCGCAAATGCTAATAGGTCCACATACATCGGTATGCACGAGGTCTAATAAGCCACTTGCTCTTGTACCTTTGTTGGTAAAAGGCGTTTTGGTCATCTTTCCCATCAAACATGATTCGCATGTGTCAATTGACTCGAAAGCGAATTGATCCAAGAGACCAACTGTTTGTAATCTCTTGATGCGTTTCTCGTTGATATGACCTAAGCGGCAATGCCACATTAGAGTCGTACTTTCATGTGAGATCTTACGTTTTCTATTGTCATGTTCAACACTCAAAACATGTTCGTTAGAATCAAGCACATAAAGACCATTCAATAAATGCGCAACACAATAACAAACATCATCACGCAACAAAGTACAACTTTTGTTCTTTATTACAACACCAAATCCATCCAAGTCTAAACACGAAATAGAGATGATGTTCCGAGTGATACAAGGAACTACATAAACATCTTTTAGTTCCAAAACTAAACCAGAAGGCAAAGTGAGTTCTACGTTCCCAACGGCCATAGCGGAGACGCACGTGCCGTTACCGACGCGGAGTTGAAATTCGCCTTTCTCGAGCCGCCTCCTATTCTTTAGTGCCTGCACATTTTGACAAATGTGAGCACATGAACCAGTATCAAATATCCAGTCTGTACTAGAGGTAGCGAGAAGGGTTTCAATGACAAATATACCTGAAGTAGAAGGCCGGACAGTTCCCGCCTTCTTGTCAGCGAGGTACTTGGGGCAATTCCTCTTCCAATGGCCCTTGTTGCTACAGTAGTAGCACACGGTCTCGGAAGTGGCCGGGTTCTTCTTTCTCTTGGAACCCTCAGGAGCTCCCTTGGCCGAACCTTGGGGCGTCACCGTGCACTTGCCCTTTCTAGTTCTGCGGGTCTTTCTTTTCTTGCTCTTCTTGCTCTTGTCACTCACCGCAAGAACATCTTTGGGCCCTTTTTCCTTTTTTAGACTCTCCTCCGTCTCGACAAGCATGTTTTGGAGATCATCCATGCTCTTGTCCATGCCATTCATCCGGTAGTTCACAATAAAACCGGTGAAGCTATGAGGGAGAGAGTTGAGAATGAAGTCTTGAATCGCCCCTGACGGGAAGAGCGTATCAAGCCTTTCGAGCTGCCGAAACAACCCCGCCATTTTCATGACGTGTGGCCCGACTTCATGACCTTCCGTCAATCGAGTATTGGCGACATCCTTGATGAGACGGGCCCTTTCGGTGCGGGCCTTGGTTTGGAACATGTTCGAGAGACGAGAGACCATTTCAAACACACCATAACCACTATCCATGAACTCCTTTTGGAGTTCCGCCTCCATGACAGCGACAATCAGGACGGACATCTCCATGTCGTCCATGACGTGCTTGTCATGGGCATCCTTGTCCGCTTGAGGGGCATCCGACTTGGGAACCGCGGGGATGGGAGTGGTTAGGAGGTATTCCTTCTTTTCAAACCTAAGGACAAGCCTAAGGTTCCGGTGCCAATCCAGAAAGTTGGCACCGTTGAAGGCGAGCTTTTCTTTCTCTAAAAGAGAGCGAAGCGAAAAGGATGAGGAAGACATCTACAACAATTTTTCAAATTAAAGGTCAATTAGATTATGCTTTTGTTTTATTTTCAAATAAAGTAAAACTTTCACTACTTTAATATAAGTCCCTAAAAGTAATGAATTTCCAAGACTCTTATTTTCGTCAAGTTGGACCTGCTATGGCACGTCACCCAAAATGACTAGATAAGGTAGGTTCTCTTTAACCAATCATGCAACTTTATGATTCTTGGTTCGCATCGCGAACTTCGCCCCGATGTCCAAACTCTAGTTGGGTCCATCGATAAGTAACATCTCTCTATTTGCTCCTTACAAATCCATTTATTTGTACCTCGACTATCAAATTGACAACCATGACGTCCGCTTGGGCGGACCGCGCCATGAGAGGGCAATTGACGTGAAGGGGATAGAGAGAAGGAGGGCGGTCGACTTAATCAAATTTGGGACAAACAATTATGTGACTATTGTTTGGTGGTCGTGTAATCATACACCCATACCTATCCTATGACATTCATAGTATCCACAAACATTCACATAATAATAAACATCTCAAGCATTGTTGTGGGTTTGTATGGCTCCCGCTTGCATTAGTTCCGCCGCATCTCCATGTAGCAAAACTAATCTAATTGTCCCTCCCACTAATCATATGGATCCTATCCTATATAATTAAAGGACAAAATACATGTGAAAAATATCCCTAATTCCCTCCTAGCCTTAGGGGCATGCAAGCCTCACAAGTTACATTAAGAAATTAATCATAATTAATTAATTAACCATGGCACCAAAGGCCTTACATACAATCAATCACATGCATTCACAAATTACAACACACAAAGCATTGGTTTCTTGAGCCATACTAAACCCACGATCTTTCCTACAAAACAAAGTTAGCACATGTCCCTTTATTTCTTAATTAACAACAATGAATTAGAGTCTTTGCACATCGCTTGTAGTTCGGGTCTTTCCGCATAAAAATTTAACTTTTAAACAACTAATTTGCTAAAACCATTTGAAAAGCCAATTCAACAATTGTAAACAGAAAGGAGGAATATCATGGAGTATTCTAATTAATTTATTCAACCAATTTGATTAATTAGAAAATACTTTAACTATTTAAAATATTAAATGGGACCCGATAAAATTTGAAATTTTTCGGTCTCCAAAATTTATGAAATAAATCATGCATACTCCCTATTATGAGTGTAACTATCTGTCAAAAATTCAGGGAGAGATCACTTACCATCAGAGAGAAACAAAATTAACAAATCGTCAAACTTTGCGCGAAACACCGTTATCCGATTTTCTGTTTTTGTCTAACTCTTTTGGTCCGTAAGATCATCTTCCAAAACGTTTTCATGAAAACACTTTACATAAAAAATCTACTATATGTTATTGGCTACCAATCCATCAAACGAAATCCAACTAGTCTTATTTAAAATCATCAAGATAAATAGCAAACAAGCCACTTACTCTGTTCTGAAACAGACTAACGACTAAAAACTATTGACTCAGTTGAGGTATCAAAACTTAATAAAATTCTTTGAAACTAATTTTCACAGAATCTTAACTTCAAGTAGAAACTTTCTATTCAAACACTTTTTCATAAAGTTTTCTCAATAAGTTAAGTTTATCCAAACAATCAGTTTGTTGGAAAACCAGATCTGACAACCGATTCATTTCTCATGACTTGAACAAACACATAAAATCCGAAGCATGCAACAAATTTTACATATCCAGAAAGAGAATCAAGTTTACAAGATTTTTAGCCAAGAAATACAGATAGTTATTTTCGAAAAATAAATCCTTCATGCCTAAAACACAGAACTGTGCAGCAGAGTACCAGATCTGCGCACCGTTACCGTTTAGTTCACCATAAATTCATAACAACTTAGAAAAAGGTGAAACTAGTGGCTAAAGAACCAAATCTCACAGATCTACAACCTCCAATAAAATTTAGAATTTTTCTGAAAGCTTTTCTTAGCGAAAAAACCAAAACAATGTCGAAAACAGAATAGAAATCCGGACAGCAAGCAAGTGCATCACTAATCCATGTGTTAATTAATCATTTCTCAACTAATTATGTGTTAAAATGCTTTAGAACGACCTAGAGCTCTGATACCACTGCTAGGAAGTCTAAGTTTTCAAATTTTTATGCTAATTAACCATTTAATAAGCAATCCAAACGACTTAGACCTCGAAAGATCTAGTCCAAGCATTCACAAACAAGAGAGAGAGGTTAGGAAGGCTACCTCTCCTTGTATCGCAACAAGGAGGCTCGAATCCGGCGATATCGAGGTTGTGCGCACCACCACGCGTGTCTCGGCCTCAAGTCCACCAAGGTATTAACCAAAACCTCGATCTATGCTAGTAGATGAGAGGTTAAGCCTAATCCCTTCCTTCCATTTGCCTTAATTAACTATTTAATTGGATGGAGGCAAGAGGTGCTCAACACATGAGCTTAAGAGAGCAATGGTGGAGAGGAAAAATTCTGAAATTTTTCTTTTAATTTTCGTCCAAAATATTAGGGAGAGAGAAAAAGGCAAGGTGGCTAGGGTTTTGGCTCCCAAAGTGGTCCTTTTATAGACCAACCACTCTCCCAAAAAGTTGTAACTAATTTACAACTATGCCATCACTAGGGCAGCCATAAAATGGACCTAAATGGGCTTCATCAATTATTTAATTGGTCCTCTAATTCAATTAATTAGTGGCCCAATTAATTGCTCTCAAGTTGGACCTTTAATTTACCATTTAAATATATGCCCGTTAGCTCAAATTAATTACTTTAATTAATTCATGTTGAACAAATTAATTATCAACACTTTGATAATTATTTAAGGATTAGAATATACATTAATTTATTTCTATATAATCCGTTTGACTTAATTAATTAATTATGACGGTTCGCAACAGTACATAATTAATCAGTCAACATATCATATTGTTGCATTCCTTAATACAACCAAATAAATAATGCACGCATGGTCAAAACCTATTTGTGTGACCCTTTGAGGATTTATGCTCTGTTGGACATGGAAAATAAATCGCTATTTATTTTCAATAATCATAAGCGGTATCTAGCAACACGTTATGATTCCCAATTCGCATAAATAGTGTACTGCTACAATATTTTAATCCTGCATAAGAAATAATAGTATTTCTTTGTCTGATTCTTATGTCACATGATATCATTGTATAATCCAAGATAGGAATGTGTCATTCTTGCAGATTATACGTTTCTTGATCTAGAGATGACTGTATCAGTTGTTAGCAAACAATCCATCTCCATCAAGGGGCCCAAACAGATATCATCGCTCACTAAGTAAATTAATGAGGGACATACGGTTTTCTTGATGAACAACTTTTCCCCGCACAATTCAAGAGAACATAAATAAAGTCCGTATAGCAGCCCTTATCAGGAATCAACGGTAGACGATATTTATTGAAACTATCCTCATGTGGAAAAGTTGAACCATCTCAAACTTAGAATCAAACTCAAACGAAGTAAATAATGACACATAACACAATCCATATATTTATCTCATTGGGTCGTGTCCTGTACTATGTTCTATAACATATACATATGCAATTAAGTTGGCAACTCCTTACCTATGATCTGTAGAACTTAATCATCACTTAACTTACATACTAATCTTATCCGATAATTAATATTCCTTGTTAATTATCAAGATTACGGATCTTTTAGATCTATTATTGTCATTTAATTATAAATGAACTACAGAGATCTACAATTCAGATCCTCAACCTGAATGATCTGTCAATTAATAAATCAAGGAATAAATGATCAGATATCATCAATAACATAAACCATAGAAGTAGCCATATAATGATTGGCTTCTAGGACATAACTCTAACACCTGTGTCATTTGACAGTCTGTCCAATGTGTTCAAGATTCAATCTGGGGAGGAGAATAATAATCTAAAGGTCAAAATTCCAGTACGACAGTAAGGATACCTTAATCAACGAATTGATTGGGTATACAAACTTCCTGTTAGCTGAGAATCAAAGGCTAAAGAAAATGATTGAAGAATTGGAGATGGGAAAGGATCTAGGCGAGATGCGAGATCCAACAAAAGGAAAAGCTCCTGAAGAGCCAATTCTGAAAGAAATGGATTCGGATGATGAAGCAATTGAGAACCACATCAAAAAACAAAAGGGGGTGGTTATTAAAATGATGACAGAGGAAAATGAGTACATTAGTACTCAAGTTCCAGATTCAAGGAAAGAAAGAAGGGTTTTAAACAGACTCTACAACATTGAGCTAACAATAGAGATACCAGGAGTTGAAAAATTCAAAATCCAAGCAATCCTGGATACTAGTGCAACAGTCTGTTGCGTAGACCAGAATGCAGTCCCAAAATAGGCGCTGGAACCAAGTGCTTACCCTATCCAAATTAATGGGGTAAATTCTTCTCAGATAGCCAACCAAAAACTCAAAGACGGAATGATGGCTATTGAAGAAAATCGGTTCAAGATCTCATTCACCTATGCGTTCCTAATGGAACAAAGGGACGGGATTCAAATGCTGATTGGTTGTAATTTCATTCGGGCCATGCAAGGAAGGCTCAGAATTGAAGGACAAATGGTGACTTTTTATAAAAATGTCAGAACAATTGCAACTAAGGTAGATGTTGAGGTGACAGCTTCAGTAGCAATTGAAGAACTAGATTTGTCTGAACTCGAGTACTTTGAAATACAAAGAATTATTGCATACTCTTGTGGTGAAGAATCACAAAAGTTCCGGGAGAAGTTCCGACCTCTCCTTGAAAAACTAAAAGAACAAGGGGGTCGTTTGGATGGGTTAGGAATAGCCAATTCCTAGGAAGGAATAAGGATTTTCGTTGGGAAGTGTGTAACTTTGTGAGAGAGATGAATTGTTTATATTAAAATTTATGCCCGGAATTGGAAAATCCCCAAATTCCGGACACATCCAAACGACCCCAAGGGTATATTGGAGAAAATCCTCTTCAACACTAGGAGAAAAATCGGGTGAAATGCAAATTTGATATTATTAACTCGAGTATCACGATTCAAGACAAGCCGCTAAAACATGTGACACCAGCAATGAAGGAGCAGTTTGACAAGCATGTTCAAGCATTGCTAAAAATTGGAGTGATACGACCCAGTAAAAGCCGACACAGAACCATGGCTATGATGGTAAATTCAGGCACATATATTGATCCAAAAACCGGTGCTGAAATCAAAGACAAGGAGCGTATGGTGTTCAACTACCGTACCCTCAATGATAATACTCACAAGGACCAATACAACCTGCCGGGAATCAATATCATCCTAAAAAAGATCGGTAACAGTCGAATTTACTCAAAATTTGACTTGAAAAGCGGGTTCCATCAGGTGGCGATGGATTCTGAATCAATTGAGTGGACGGCTTTTGTCGTTCTAAATGGTTTGTATGAATGGCTGGTCATGCCATTCGGTTTGAAAAATGCACCAGCAATTTTTCAGAGAAAAATGGATGACTGCTTCCGAAGAACAGAGAATTTCATAGCAGTCTATATTGACGATATACTGGTATTCTCTGAAAATGAAGAACAGCATGCAAGACACCTGGAGGCTATGTTGTTAATATGTGAGAAGTGGGGGCTTGTACTCTCCCCAACAAAAATGAAAATAGCTGTACAGGAAATCAAATTCTTAGGTGCAGTTATTGGAAACAGAAAAATCAAACTTCAGCCGCACATAATCAAGAAGATTATCTCTTTTGAGGAAGAGAAGCTGAAGGAAAAGGCAGGAATGAGATCATGGCTTGGCATCCTTAACTACGCCCGATCATATATTTCAAAATTGGATACACTACTTGAACCGCTGTACTAAAAAACAATTAAACATGGCGACAAGAGACTCAAAATTTCAGATTATGAAATCATCCGAAAAGTCAAGCAAGCTGTTCAGCAGCTCTCTAATCTCGAGATACCTCCAGAAGGATCCTACATCATCCTGGAAACTGATGAATATATGAAAGGATGGGGTGGCGTATGTAAATGGAAGAAATTCAAACACGACCCCAGAAGTACGGAGAAGGTGTGTGCATATGCAAGTGAAAAATTTCCGGTGATTAAGTCAATAATTGATGCCGAGATACATGCATGCATGGAAACAATGAAGGCACTCAATATTTATTACCTGGATCAGAAGGATATCACTCTCAGAACTGATTGTCAGGCTATAATCAGTTTCTACAACAAATCAACATAGAACAAACCGTCAAGGGTTCGATGGATTAATTTTGTTGACTTTGTTACAGTAACATGAGTGCAAGTTAATTTTGAGCACATAGATGGAAAAATGAACGTGCTAGCTGATTTATTGTCACGATTAACAGCAAAAATGGTGAAAATCGGTAACTGTTATTTCGTTCATGAGCAGTTGGCAGATTTAGAAAAAGTTCTCGAAGAAACTAGAGACGCACCAGATGATATTCTAGCTCATCTAGCAACAACTGTCGGTCACATCGGCAACATGCTAGATTTCGGGCCATACTAGAACCTCTAGATGGAAGCAAGCGGGCATAGTGGACCGCTGGAAAAACCCACTATACTTGTACCTTAGGAACTATCTAGTAGTAATCTACGGAAAGCTACTGACAATTTTAGTTTTCTAATAATTTGTTTATGTGAATTTTTATTTTTTTTTACAGAAAATGGTGCTTGATCATTTGTGAAGTTTAATAAAAATCCATGAAGGAAGTCCAACCACTGGTTTTACGCCAGGAGGACGGCAAACTTTTCAGCAAGCTGAAAGATGGACAACCTCAGGAGAAGAGCCAGACTCTCTTCAAGATTATGAAGTCATTACTGGAGACTTGCTAACAATGTATGTAAGGTCTTTTCATTGGGAAGGAGCCATGCAACTCAGGCTCGATGAAATTCATAATGAACAAATACAAAAGACCATAGGAGAAGTTGAGAGGCTCATAACATTAAGCTATCTACAAAAGATACGACTTGAGCAATGGGCATCCAAAGACAACTGGGTCAGCAGCGCATTAGGACCAGTTAATCATAACATTGATGAGCTATTAGCAATTCACCAAAAATTTTGCATCATCCAGCAAGACCATTACTATTAGAGAGACCCACCATCATAGAGGAATCTCAATATGTGTTTACTTTCGGTGCCACTATGGTAGTGCGCATCTGTCTTTTTCATCTTTTCTTAGTTGGCTGTCATATAGAATGGCATCAGCTTATTTTCTTTATGGACAATTATTGTACCAAATATGCCCACTAATGTTTTGATAAGGACATACCAACTGTGGTAGACGAATAATTGAAATGGACGATGGGGCCCAATGAGTACTCGCATTCAATTATCGAGCTCACCAACCGGTAGAGTTCCTTCTATATACTATAAGAAGTATGATGGTTTACTAGTAGGGGTATCTCCTCACAACTAGAAATCATCCTCTCTCCTCTTGTATCATTTTCAATAAGCAATAAAATTTCTTTCTAGCCAGTACTTTTTCTAAGTCAGAATTAGTTGCGAAATCTCCTGGGAACAGAGTTTCAGTTTCTGGTATCAGAGCAAGGTTTGTTTCTTAATATTATTTATGGCTTTCTAAGTTTCTGTGTGTTCTAGGTAGGCACCTAAGGGTGAGATTATACCAGACCTTTAGAAATTGTTCGTAACCTGAAAATATTGGTTAGAATTAATAATTAATTAACACGAGGATATTAATTTGAAGTTTGAACATTTTAAAAGTTTTGAAAGAATCAAAAGAATCACTCTGCCGTACAGTACCTAATAGGATGGAAAGATCGCGAATAAACACAGTGATGTGAGAGGAAATCAAAACCAGTAGAAATGTACACTCGAAAAATTAAAATCAAAGGTTGATTAATTATTGAACTGGGTGCACGATTGGAGTAACTTTAGTATAAGTGTCAAGAAATATTCCCTCTAGAGTGGCAAAAACAAAATACGAAGTTTTAGGGGTGGCATGAAAAAATTTGCCCCAAAAATATATGAAGTATTTTACCTCATAGCCACTCAAGGGACTAAACTTTAAAAGTTTGATCCCAAACATGTATGGCATCATGGCTTGCATCCTCTTAAGATCAATTCGCAATTAATTAATTGCGTGTTTAGAAAAATCCATGTCATTTTCATTGCAAGTTTTGTTGGATTGTCAATTGCATATACCTTAATAAGAAGTTTGTCATTATTATTGACAGGAGTCCTAATTTATTAATTAATTCATATTTTTGGATAGCAAAAATCTCTGCTTTTTGTTTTATTTATTTAGCACAAATAGTGAGTGACGCCACCGCTTTTTCGTAAGAAACAAATTTAAATACTCCAAGACAAAGGAAGACCTTGGAATTATAGATTATTTTCATAGGGAGATATATAAAAGATTGTTTAATAATATTAAAATGCTAAATAGTCTTAGAATCTAGACTAAAAATTAAATGAAATTTGTCATTTTCAGATGTTGGGATTTGTTCTCTGAATAAGACCTTATATTAAAAAAAATATATCTATCTACCTCCACGATTACTTAGTTTAGCCACCATCATTTGGTTGACAGATAAACTTATTAATTATTAACAGGGAAAATGGAAACAGAGAGAAAGAGCTAAAATGCAATATGCATTTTTGGTACCTGTCCTAGGGGAATCGAATCAGCCCCTTAAAAGAAGTATAAATGTAAGACAAAATCACACAAACGCGTCCAAATCTCAATTAGTCTCCTTGCAATGAATTTTCAAATAACATTCTCCATTCTCCATTAAGACTGCGTTGATACATACGTCCTGGAGTTTTTACTGAGACTTGAGTGAGACCAATATCTTGTGACAATTTGGGACGACAGCAAAAAGTTGAAATAAATTAATATAGGGTAATTGAATCCTCCAGTGATATTTAACCATTCATCTCTAGCTATTCGAGAAATGATAACCGCCATATGCAGTTTTTTATTATTTTAATAAAGTGAACACATAAAATAGACAAGATGAACATATAAATGATTAAAGTGAACATATAAAAAAAAATTTTGTCATCTCTTATTCAGATTTTTTATATGCATATTGAACTTATTTTTTTGTATATATTCACTTTGATCATTTATATGTCTATCTTGTCTATTTTATGTTTTTATTTTATTCAAGCGATGGTAAAACTGTAGTCTGTAAGATGACAATAATCAATTTCCTAGATTTTCAAGATAATATAACCTCAAACAAAAGTTTAGGCCCAAAGATCGACCCAGTGCATATTGGATATGGATTTGGTTGCCAGTGCACGTGCTGGATTAATACATGATATCGAATAATGTTGGGCTTCTGTCAATGAACGACTGAACGTACCTTCTTTATCCCGCCAGATTTTTAAATATTAATAAAATAATATTAAATATTAATAATAATATCTCATTAATCGAAATTATTAAAATAATAACGCAATTACAGAATCCGAGATTCCGATTGTAGTTACGGAATCCTGGAAACCGTAACAAGCTAGTTACGAAATCCCAGATTCCGTAACTAGGCTAAAATATCATGTTTCGATTCAGAACTCAGCCTCTCTTCTCTCGCACGCCATTTCCTCTCTCTCGACAGCGACCTGCCTCTCTCTCTCTCTTACGGTAAATTTTTTATTTATTTAATTGATTTAATTTATTTAATTTATTAGTTTATTTAATTAATTAATTAGAAAAATAGATAATATATTGTAAAAATAATTTAAAAATATGAAAAAATCATAAATAATAGGAATAATTTTAATATGTAATTCAAATTTATTTTGAAATTTTTTTTGCATTTAATAATAAAAATTTTGATAATTAAATATTACAAAAATTAAAGAAAATTGTAAAAAATTGATATGATTAATTTTAAATGTATGAAAAATTATTGAAAAGAGACTTGAACCACTTCTACCGGAGGTTAGTTTTTCTATATGTATATTTATTTATTTTATTAATTGTAAATAGTTAATTCAAAAGAAAAATAGTGAATGAATAGTAAATGATTGTATGTAGATCGTTTGTTCTTTGTAAAAAATAGTTAATTGATAGTAAAAAATAGTAAATGATTGTATGTGAATGGAAATGTTTGTATGTGAATAGATTGTATATTGTTTGAATAGAAATGCTTGTGAATGATTGAATGATTGTTTCTGTGAATGATTGAATAATTGTTCGGGAATAATTATAGGGTGGGATGAGGGTTTAATTTTTTGAAAAACTCTCTCGGTACAGGGGAGATGCTGCCGAATTTTTTATAGATTTTTTAATTTATTGTTTTTTAATTGTAGTAAAGTCGAAATGGCACCGCGAAAAAGAATACTACAGGATCCACGTCGATCCACGAGGCCTCGGGCTGATCCAGCCGCTTCTACATCGGCAGGAGATCCCGGCGCTTCTACATCTGATGCTGATTCCGACGCTTCTACATCTGCTGCTGATGCCAGAGCTTCTTCATCTGCCCCCCCCCCCTCCCCCGTCCTCCCCTGCTGATCAGCTCCTGCACCTACGTGAGTCGGAGCTTCGAAGCGTACGAGTAAGTTTTTTGTATGTATATATCTAATTTTGTTTGAAATAATATAAATAGAAAATAATAATTATTTTTAATTATTAAGGGTTGGAAGCCTGAAGTGCACAAGGCAAAGATGGGACGAAGCGAAGAGGTGGACCAGCACCTCGTGACATTAGGTCTGATTCATTTCACTGAGTTAGGTCACATGCCATTGGATCGATCCCTGATACAGGGTCTGGCCATGTTCTGGAGGCCAGAGACCCACACCTTTCACTTTCCCCGCGTAGGCGAGATGACGGTGGATCTAGAGGTATTGATTTTTCAAAATTTTGTTGATACATATTTAATTATTGTTTTTTTTTAGTTTTATAAGTAAAAACTTAAAATTATCATGCAGGACGTCGCCTGTATTTTAGGCTTACCTACGACTGGCCTAGCGGTCACCGGTCGTACAGATTACGACGATGTTCTTTTACTAGCCGATCTTGCATTGCCGCGGGACACTCCTATGGAGGAACTCCTAGATTGCTTCAGAGAAAAGGCGAAAGAAGGACGTCCTAAGAAGTAAGAACCCTTTTAAAACTTAATTATAATTATGATTTATAATGTTATATATATAATGTAATTAAATTGTATATTTAACGCAGGAAAAATCACGCGATGACGTTTGTAAAACTACATGATATGTGGAGAGATAGGCCTGGGACACAGGATGTCGACAGGATCGACAGATACACACGGGCCCTGGTGCTGGAGTTGATCAGTTGCGAGTTGTTTTCAGATGCCACGGGAAATTTCGTTTCATGTTTTTATCTGGAGTTAGTTCGGGTAGTATTTATAAATATTATATTTAAATCGTACACCCTAAACCTTAAACTACTATAAACTTGATTAAAAATCTCGAAACTCTTATGAAATATTTGTAAATATTTGCAGGATGTTTTCTCGGGACATTCAGTGAAGTATAATTGGGGTGCGGCCACACTTGCCATGTTGTACTGCGGCTTCGACAATGCCGCCATGGGAAAAGGCGATCAAAAGGTTCCAGTTCCGTAGGTATTGCTGCAGTTGTGGTCGTACGCTTGTCTGTTAGTTTGCTGGCCGTTTGTCACGAAAAGTTTCAAGGGCTAGGGCCTACCATCAGCCGATAGATGTCCGCCGTACGGGAAGTTTTTTTATATTTTCAAATAAAAAATACCTTTAACAGTGTTTCATTTTTTTCACAATGGAATCGTAACGATTAGGCAGGCAATGGACGACATGACTTAGGTCGAAAAAGATTAAAGGTCCCTATCGCAGCGGTATTGTGTACGCTCGGGACGTACTCTTGAAGATGGATCATGGGCACGTGGTGTGGAGGCCATACGATGAGGTGAGACATGTGGTCATGCCTTCGTATGCCCGCCTTCTGATGAGGATGTACTGTCTCCGCGTGCCATTCATCCATTACTGGATCGTGGTGTGGCACCATGCCGATCGGATCATGCATCAGTTCATGTTGTACCAGACAGTTCCGCCTCCTATACCTACGGTGCGTCAATCTTTTGACATTCGTGATTTAAAATACAACATTTACAATATATGCACTAAATCTGATCTAAAATAAGCAGGGTTGGAGGAGGATGGAGCAACTGTTACAGTATACGCATACCACATTTCGGGGAGAGATTGGCGGGACCTTTTCTCTGTTGGGGTGGCTATGTGGACCGACACGACTCAGGTCGAGGTGGCAGAGATGCAGCTATGGAGCGACGAGGTTTTGCCCTCTTACGACCGATGGATGAAGGTGCATGGAGGTGCTCATCTTGTTCCCATTCCGGAAGCAGCAGAGCAGATTCCGGCTCGAGAGCTGACCTACCTTCAGGAGGCGCCCCATCGCGTCAGTATGGTAAGTTATTTTACTTGGAATAATTTTTATTTTAAGAAAATGAAAATGAATTATTTTGTAATTTGGTTGCTAACAACAAATCAACAGGTGAAACATAATGTAGTTTAATTACGGAATCTCAGTTTCCGTAATAATGTAGTTACGGAATCCTGAATTCCGTAATTAACTTGTTACGGAAACTGGAATTCCGTAATTATCGTCGGAATTCCAAATTCCGTAATTACGTTATTATTTAAATAATTTGAATTATTTCGATATTATTATTAATATTTTATAATATTTTAATATTATTTTTAAAAGAGGGGGTTATTTATCTTAGTCAGATCAAAGCATTGAATTTTCTGGGCCAGATCTAAATTAGGCCCAGGGAGAAATGCTGAATTGTTTATTAATATGAAAACCTTGCATTTTCAAAAATGCATATCAGCCTCAGCTGATTAATTGAAATATTGACTCCTTGTGCATATACTGCCAAAACGCTCTTTACCTATAAAACCTCATCTTCTCAACTTCTCTGAATCAAAAAGAAAGAAAAAGGATATCGAAAATCAATTTGTAAAAGAAATTGGCATGGCCGTTACAGAAATGACAGACAAATTAGATACTGTCAAGACTGCGCCAGAATCTGGCTACACCACTTCTGATGGGCCACCTCCGAATTACTTTCGTATCGATTTCCTTCTGAGGGTTCTGCTCCTTGTTTCAGCTGTTATTTCCCTGGTGGTATTCGTAACAAGCAAGGAGAGTGAAGTCATTGCTGTGTTACCTCAACCGATTGGTGCCATAATTCGTGATGCTAAATTCAACTACTCACCAGCTTTCATGTACTTTTCACTTAGATTATATAATAATTTGGCATATTTAAAAAAAAATTCGAAATTATATAGTTATTTTTTGTTGTCTTTAATATCTTGTTTATGTTTTCTAGATACCTAGTGGTGGCACTTGCAGTTACATCTTTGTACAGCATCAAGACTATCATATTTTCTTGTGCTGTCATGTCAAGGCCAGCTCCTTCTGCAAAGATTTTGTTTGGTCTAATTATTTTTGACATTGTAAGGCAACCAAATTGAATATCACTCAACACTTCCTTACCAAGAGCAACTCAGGCAAGCTTTAATGAAAATTGAAATGAAATTTATTATTTTCTCTTGCAGCTGATGGCGGCCATCATGGCATCAGCTGTTGGCGCCGCTGGAGGGATTGGCTATCTTGGTTTGAAAGGAAACTCTCACACAAACTGGGCCAAATTTTGTGGCATTTATGGGAAGTTCTGTCAGCATATAGCTGCGAGCATCATTATGTCACTTTTTGCTTCGATTATCCTTGTCTTGCTTGTTGTTCTATCTGCATATTCTCTATATAAGAGAAGCAATTGACCTGTGACATTATATCCTTAATGTTTCTGCTTGTACTGGTTAGTAGTGTGAATAATATGGTGTTGTTAGTATAATAGTGTTTCATGATACTTGAACTTGCAGAGGAGAAGCTTTTGTATTATAGCATCTATGATCTTAGCAGCATAGGATTTGTAGTGTTGCACGACAAAATAGTGATTTATCTCTGCTAGTTTTCAATGGGTAAATCTAAATTTTTAGTCATTTTTTTTCAAATGGAGGAGACGATGAATGTAATGTCACATTTAAGTCTTCCTTTCCCCATGTATAACAGAGATTTTTTTTTGCACATATATATTCTACAGAGGTTCTGTATTGAGAGTAATTCTATCAGCATACAAGTATATGTGCAAAAATATGTCTCCCAACCTAACAACTAATGATGATTTTTGTCAACCGATAAATGATTGTTCAGTCCACAACTAGAAATTCATCAACACAGTACCAACAATTAATTAATAATGAAATACAAATAATCGTGGATCAATCTAGGAAAGTATAGTGCCAACTATAAGTAATTTGTCAAAACTTAAGAATGAACATTATGCTAGTTCACTCCATTTAAAATATCATACAATCAACTTATCCCATCTCTTTCAGCCTGTTTTCTGCGCAAAATTTCTAATCACGAGGATAAACCAAGGAATGGAAGGAGAGGAATAGTCCGTCCTAAAATTAATTCACTTGATTGAACATTTATTAGGAAGACGAAGTTTTTTTTTTTTTTTTTTTTTTTGATATTGATTAGGAAGACGAAGTTACTGAATACAAATGTTAAAGAAAAGTCGGAATAGTAACAAGAAAAATAAGCCAGAGCATGTGAACTGATTGAATAATCTTCTAACGAGAGGTCTAACATAATATCTTGACTTTGCTAGAAAATTAGTGCTCTTTGGTTGGCAAAATATTACTAGTTGCTTTCAGTTGCATGTCGTGATATCAGACAACAATATCTAGAGAATCTTTTTTGCGTGATGTGACTATAACTATGAAAAAAAATAATAATAAAAATAAGCTACCGTTTTTTTTAAGAAATTTCAAAGGAACGGAAATTTAAATTATCTTTCTTCATTTTGTATCATTAACCTTGTTAACCACAACAGTACGCACCAATTTTATAAAGATATGTTCTGTAGGCAATGCAAGTTAGCCAGATAATATATTCATTTGCATATACCGATATACGAATAGTTTCGCCTGCATCAAAATCTATATTATGCAAAGATTACTGTTCGTGTAATGTTGAAGTACACAAAAGCTGGAGCTATGCTGCCTATGCTACCGTTCATAAACTTACAAAGTTTATGACTGCTGATGAGCGTATGTTTTTTTGTCTCCTTTCAATTCCACCACAGAAATTGTGTGACTTTTGCAAGACTAAGAGAAATAAAAACAAAAGGCAGACAGTGATAATGTAGAAAATTATGTGTATAAAGGGTTCAATTTAACTTGTTGCTGGCAGTTTGTAGAGTAAATGTCTATTTATTTATGTATTTATTATTATTTTTTGGCGGCATCATGAATGTGATCACTCACTAGTGCACCAAACCATAAACAAAATCTCTAACACATTCTTATTGTGCCAGTTCAGATGCAACTTATAAGCATCGTATTCGCGGGCACTTATTTCGGATTTCAGTAAATTTTATTGGACCATCAGAAAACTTAAACTGTATATATTGGGATTGTGACGTACTGGTTCGGAAAAAAATTTACCGGACTTTAATACAAATTATGCACCAGAAAATTTGGATTTCAAAAAACTTTACCCATACTAATGTGTATATAAAATCCATACAGAATGTAAAAATCATCAAATTAATATTACTTTTATAATATAAGACGACCATTCACATTCTAAACTATTAATTTCAATATTTCGTTTGTTGCAACATCTTCCGCCCAAACAGAAGTGTCCCACCAAATTCCAATTAGTCCCCGCAAACAAACAACTTAGGAAAATTCCAAAATTGCTCGAATTATTAGTGACCAGAAATAAAAAAAAAAAAAAGTTGATTTGAAGGGTAAAATGTTGTATAGGAGTATAATTTTCTTTCGAAAGAAAAATATAACAGTATATTTTGAAGGAAAAGTTAGCTCCAACAAGTTTTGCTATCATTTGACACTAAACTCTTTATAGTCATGGCTGCCAGGTAATTAGCACAAATTACAACGTATTTAGCACAAACTCCCTGAAGATATCGACACTAGCACTGAATTGATGAAGAAGCTTTTCACCTATTTGCTTTCAAGAAAATGGAGTTACATGGACTAGGGTTCAGATGCCAATACTTCGCCAAAACAAAGCCTTTTCTGGGGAATTCTTCACCAATAACGAAGTTAAATCCCCAGCTTCTCTTAATTTATTGTGAATTTCATTTCCAATACGGGGAGAAGTCTGCAACTTCAAAAAGAAGTACATAAATAAATAATCAAAAAGCAAAAGATGCACAAGTAAAGAAGATTTTATACTGATTTACTAAAAAAAAAAAAGGAGCAAATGTATTGCTACAAAAAGGAGTTATCAATGCTTATCAATTATTTTTTTGAAATGCGAATTAGTGAACCCTTCCACGTGTTATGTGTACAGAAACTGGATAGTATTGGAGCTCTTTTGAGGAAATTAGGAAATGATGTCCATGTTATACTCGTCCTTTTCTTGGAATTATGGAAGTATTTATCATTTTGCAGGGTATTTAAGATATTTATCATTTTGCAGGATATTCATTTCTATTGATAATTATTGGGTATAAAAGTTGTGTCCTTTTGCATTTAGTTGAAAATATTCCAATATTAGTGCCATCAAGACCATAATGGTACAAGAAAAGATGAGGCACTTGAAGCCAACCTTTGATAGCCAAAGAAAATAAGCAGCAGCAAGGTAAGCCTGAACTAAGGTGTCATCAAACTCATCAGGCGAGGCAACCAAACAGGTTTTCACGAGTTGCATTTCTTGATCCAAAAACAAATTCACCGAGTCATTTGCAAACTTTCTTATCCAGCAGTGAGAAAGGAAACGGCGATGCATCCACAAGGCCTGGAATTATACAAAAATAGAGATTATAGAGGCAATTTCATTTATTCTTACAACCAAATATGCATATAGCTTCAACTAACACCTAATATAACTATGATAGACTATCGCTTTAGAATATGTCTCAATGAAGCTAAAACATAAGAATAGAAAAGCTTACCTCTCTTCCAACATAGCGTCTGATAAGTACATCATTCCATTTGAGCTCACCCTGACAATGCAATTCTGTAAGGTCACAAATTTGGCATTTTCTCATAAAGACTACACTTAAATGAATTTTACTTGACAAATATAAGAGGGGTCCATCTGCAAACAGATTTTTTGTTTTTTCTTTCTTTTTAAAAAGCATTTTCGACATGAGCTCGCCTTTTAAATAGTTCAAAATATAGCATATAAGAGTAGCAGTTTTCAAACTTACTTCCAGAACTGGTTTTTCATTATAAGATGCAGCTTTATCTGTTTCTGAACTGGTTTTAAGTGCTCTAACCAGCAAACACTGCACAGAGAAATACCCAATAATTTTAAATGTAAATGTAATATTTTCATTGTATACTGCATTACAGCAAGATATACTCGTCAATTCACAAAAAAGGAATACATCTAGCAGGTAATGTCCAAGACTAACCCTTCTAAAATGGAAGCAGCTGTTATCAGCAACGTGCTGTTCAGCCCATTTCCTTGATGTGCTCAACTCATCAAGGACCTATGACACAAAAATATATATATATATATTTTCATTTAGGAAACTGAAAAGTAAAGAAAATGTTTTTATCTGTACTTGTTGAACCTGAGATTTTTGGTCCTTTTGATAAAATACCTTTCTGATATGGACAGCAAGAACATACTATTGTGATTAAAAAAAAATTGTTCCTTTTGGACAAACATTGCCCTTCATATGGTCAACACACAAGATCTTCTTTGTCGTTATTTTCTCATTTGACAAGTTATTAATCAACAAGTTTTAGAGAACAAGATTAAGAAAGTAGCAACTGGTTGAAACAAAAGAAAATTGCAATTTGATCTGTACAGTGACGACTTGAATTTGTTTAAGTATAAAGCTTAGAAAAATCCAATTTTTGTGCTGTATTGTTTAGAACAATGTCTGAATCTCTAATTTTTTTAAATCTACTGGGGCTCTCTTTAATTATGTTTACCGGGAGTCAACTAAAAATACTGGAAAAGGTGACTTGGGACAAGGTAAATAATAAAGACCTGTTGAGTTGTCATGTAACTAACAAGCCAACACCAATGATTCCATGCACGGTAATTCATCTTGAATTTCTGCAAAAGATGGAGAAAATACATAAGAACAAATTAATTGTTATCAAATCAAATAGCAAAAATAAATTTCGAGCAAGTTCAGTTGTGTAAAACCTCGCAGATTTTTTTCACAAGTTCAGACTCATTCCGGATGATTCCCTCTAGAATTTGAAACCTCTCTGCAATAAGCTTAATAATCCATCTCCTACATGTCACAGTTTAAGGAAAGGTACTATTTCTATGATTTGTACATACAGTTTTTCCTTTCAAATTAAATTTACCTGTGGCTCCAAGCACATTCACTTTTCGGTGCATAAGAAAGAAT
Organism: Rhynchospora breviuscula; assembly: GCA_027562975.1. Classification (NCBI taxonomy): domain Eukaryota; kingdom Viridiplantae; phylum Streptophyta; class Magnoliopsida; order Poales; family Cyperaceae; genus Rhynchospora; species Rhynchospora breviuscula. The sequence goes on from CM050402.1 coordinate 25,681,854, forward strand.
TAGTGTAGATAGTCGGAGTTCGTTCAAGAATAATATTACATCATTGTGTTTTGACAGTACTAGCTTCCTGCACCAAAATAAGGTTTAGTATAAAATTAGATATATAGAACATGTCAGATGCAGAACTACAAAGTATGTATCATTTTCATCATCATCATTATTTTTCTGTAGCTATCTGTACCAAGTGTTTGCTAGCATCAGGCCAGAAGTTACTGGTTTAGATACGAATCAAGCAGATAATTACCAGAAGAAGAGTGGTTCCTTTCTGAGAAATTAATCCTAAACTAGGGCTCCACTGAGCACTTAAAATGCAGGTTAAATTAAACTTCAATGGAAAAACCAAACATAAATGAAGGTTGTTTCCACGATTAATCTCAGGTAATGGAAAGGCATGCCAGTGTGAAAGAACAAGTGCTACCTGGAATTCCAAGCAGTGGGAAAATTGGGGCTTAAAATTGCAAGCACCTTACTATGCCTTGAGAGATCTTTTTCACTGTCTAGCAACTCCTCAGAACTCTCTTCTGAACATGAGCTCACAATTGCCTTATAGTTTTTCCTAGCACATGAATGCTTCTGAATTGCATCTTTATAGAGGGATGAAAGAATTTCAGAGGAGATTGCCAATTTGTGATCTTTATTCCAGAAGAACTGAGTGTTGAATTGCACATAATGGGAGTCGAAACTGGTATCGAGGGTTGAAAACTGAGTTGGATGTATAAAGCCTATCTCATCTCTGATTATCACAGAACAAAAGACAATTAACACATATAAATATAAAATTTTATACATGGCCAATCTAGAGCTTTATATCTTATTTTAGTTATGACCATATTTGGTTATGAGTCTAAGGCCAAAAAAGAAACAATCACTAATTGGTATTGGTACGGGACCGGCTTGGTACCATCTTACTAGAAATGTAACCCAGTGCAGATAAGCATCTTTCCTGGCATAAAACCAGTAAAGCGACCCTTGTTTTATACTACATTTACTAGTTGCTCATATATGTATGCACGTAATGTAAGTATAATAGTTGCTTGAAGTTTAGAATAGAAAAGATAAATCAAGGAAGAGGGTTACATCAGCTCGTCATTCTCCAAAATTTGCTCTAATTGAAGCAGGAGATCATCGCATCCCTCCATTTCGGTGTCGAAACCGATATTGGGGAAAGAAGTACGAAATCCCTTGTGGGGTTTCAGCTTGAGAGAGAGATTGTGAAGGGTGAAGTAATAGCGACTTCAAATTAACCAAAAAACAAAATTCTTCATCAGTTAATTCTAGAATTTATTTCGAAGAATCGGGACTTCGGACTTCGGAGAGAGGAGTTTTGGGAAGAAGATGGGATTGTCTGTGGCGGATGAGAAGTAAAGAGTGTATGTGGTATCAAAAGGGATCAATGGTGATAGAATTATGAGGTTTAATAATCAGTGATTGTATGGTTGGGATAAAAAAAAATGGGCTAAATTCTTCGTCAGTTAATTCTAGAATTTGTTTCAGGTTTTTATTTAAGTAATCAATATAATTTATCACAAATTTCTTAGACTATTAATTTTGATTGATGTATGTATTTTGATTACAACTAATATTAATTTAAATTAAACTTTTCATAGTAATTATCTATTAAAAGTATTCAGATTGTGTTTTAAGTTTTATTATTTATGAATTCTAATATTGTGAATTATTTTCATTTATTTTAATTTAAGATCGATTAATTTTTATTTGTACTAGGATTATCATTCTCTTTTTATTTACCAGCTATTGATTTCTTAAACCTTTATTTTTTTTCGCCCAATTTATAATTTTACCCATTCTTTTTACTGAAATTATTTCGATATATATACTAAATAGTTGTTTTATTATGATTTAAGGGTAGTTTAGAATATCTTAGACGATTAGATACCACACGATACGATACTAAATATTATGACACACGATACATTTTACGAATCGATATCTATGGTCTTTGTTAATTACATGAATGGAATATTGACGGATATTGGCAGAATAATAATGAAGTAATGAAAACTAGATAAATATCAAAATTTACTGACTAAAAATAAATAAATCAAAATTCAATTTTATAAAATAAATTGGAAGTATAATTCTAGAACTCGACTTTCACATACATTGTAAGTTTTTAGTGTTTTCCAAAATAACACGAGCCGAGTATGTTGGCGTGACATAACATGAGACATCTATGAAATTAGCATGACACAAGCGTGTTGACGTCTCATGCCAAAATTGTATTGTGTTGAAGCCTCCTAAGTATTGGCACGTTTTAACGTGACACGACATGATACAATACAGCATGTGACATGAGAATAAATAATATTTTTTATTTATTTAATATATTTTTTAAATTTAAATTAAAAAGAGTTTATATTATAAAAATAATGATACTTATTTATGATATTTTTTATTCTGATCATTATATTTTATAGTATACATGAATTCCTATAAGTTGCTACAACTTTTCATATATTTTCCATTATTAAAATATGAATTTTCAATTGAAAAATTAAAATAATTTCTGACACGACATGTCTTGACACATTGTATTAGACGTGTCATACCATAATTTGTGTCGTATTTGTCAATTTCTTCAATCGACACGGACACCACATATTTAAAATATTAACTCATATCAACACAACATGAAGCGAGTTCTAACACGTTCGTATTTGGCGTGACACAACACGACACGTTTTGAATACCCTACAAATTTCATTGTGAGATCATGTCTCTTTTAAAAGTGCTTTTATTGTATGAATATGTCTCTTAGGAGATTCTAGAAGAGGGGAAAAAAAAGAAGAAGAGTGAAACCTAAACTTTTAATAAAGAAGAACAAGATTTCATCTTATTAATATCATGTGGTTGTTCAATATATTTTATTTCTCTAAAGTCATATACTGTACATTCATTCATCTTCTTGCTCAATATTTTGTAGTTTGTACATGTTTTTATAAAAAAAACGACCAGTGTGTACCTATCTAGTTATATAAAGGACCTTTAAGGTTAGTACATCCAATTGACATTCTATGGAAAGATTTGAAAAGTAGTTGTTGTCTTTCCAATCAAGTCATAATTGGTAGAATTCTATTTCCTAATTTATGAGACATTTTTTCACTCAATCGAATCATAAGCACGATATGTAAGTTGAAAATCTAATTAGTCTCAACGGTATATAGTGAATTTTTATGATATTTTGAATTGGTATTCAATGAGAAAGTCAACAATATAAACTCGGAAATTTAGAGTAACTATGTGACTGTTGGCCGATTTTATTTCCTTTTATTTTTTTTGGTGTAAGTTAGGTGGCCACGCTGATTGAATAATCATTAATTAAATGACGTGTGTATACAAGAACACGTGGTAATATCAGGAGGTGATCAACCATAAAAAAATTTGATATCTGAATTTTATTGGACCTAAGACTAGACATTTTAAGTAACAATGATAATATTCTTTCTCAAAGCCTTGATTATATCAATTTGCTCCAACATCTATAATAGAATTTCTACAAACTACAAAGACACGCATTACTAAGATGTCATAGTAAATTGATAATTAATTTATATAAATTTGTTTTTTCATTAAGCAATATCTATATATATGTGTGTGCGCGCGCGCGCGCGCGCGCGCGTGTGCGAAATTACTTTGTATTATTTCTCTTCAAAAATGTTGAAGGTCGACTTAGCTATGTTTATACTGAATGCGTTGTATATTGCAAGATTATAAGTTTGCCCTTCTATATAGGACTCATTCTTACGCATTCAGACATAGAAGTTCATATACATTTTATGATTTCCTTCATGTTGTCCTTGTAAAGTCACACTTTCCGAATTTGCTTTACCTTATGTTTCTTGGAAAATTAGCTCATAAACAAAATTATTTCTTGCTCTTCTTAAAAAAAAAAAAAAAAAGTGAAAGTCATTTCATTTCGCAATGGCCCACAAAAATGTCAATCCTATCGTTCTGATTTAAGATGTCTTTTTATTATTATTATTTTTCTTTACAGAGGTCACATTGACCCTGCAGCACCTTTTCCCTTTGAGCCAACTTGTTTGATTGTTTCAATATAATACGTATTTCGCAATTGAAACAACTAGGGGTGCAAACGGGGAATCAATATATACTAATATAATCCGCGTGACTTTTTTTGCGCGATTTTTAAAGCCATACGCGACACGGCATCGATGATGGCTTCCTACGACAGGGCATCTAAATCTCTTTCTCTGCCCTTTTTTTTCTCCTCCAAAATATGTGTCGCCTCTCCATGTCACCTCATTATATGGCAAACTGTGAGACGAATGAGATTGTAGAATTTTCTGAAATTTCTCAACACCATTTCTCCAACCAACTGCAAAAAAAAAAAAAAAAAAAAAAAAAAAAATCCAGTTTTATTTTATTTTATTTTATGCGAGGGGATTACTTTTTTTTATTCTGCTTTGGTGCATGGTTAGATTCAATATACTAATCATAGCAAATGATGTCGATGCTAAATGGTTAATCTTTTTAGTTTCAAATGATTATGAAGTATGATCATTTGGTGAGTTAATCATTTGTGCTTCCAATTTAACCGAAATTGTGTTAACATTATTAAAATATCATGTCTTTGGCCATCAATTTACAAATCATCCTCAAATTTAACCAAAATTTTGTAGTCTGTTTTAAGTAAAGAAAATTTAATTATACAATTATAAGAAATACATAAATGAATTATAATGTATTAAACATATTTGTCTTTCAAAATTAAAATAAAGAAGATTAGTATCGTATTCCTTCTCGCTATTTAAACTCACAATATATGTATATATATATAATTAGTACACAAAATAAAAAAAATCATTAAAAATTGTATATCGAGCAAAGCTCGATGTCCAACCCTAGTATTAATTATTTATGAATAAATTTTGATGAACGGGGAATATTATCAAACCGGTCAGTTATACATGCGAAATAAAAAAATATGTACAAAAATTAATTGTCAAAATACCAAATCGAACATAGTTGCACGTTTTGATCGTTTCGAAATAGGAAAAAATGTATAACGAAAATTGATCGTTTCGATTGTTTTGATCGACTTTTGAAACGAAATGATTAATGCAAACTGATTTTTATTTTGTGTCATAAACGAAATGGTTCAGAAAATGAGTTGTTTCGTTGCTTTTGCAGGCCTAGAAACAACCTTTATTTTTACTGTAAATGGGCCCAGCCACAAGTAAATGGTCTGGAGTCAAAAAAACAATGGAGGCTGAAAAAAGAACAAAAATGAACTACATTATATTTGTTTTCTCTCTGTTAGGACTGCAAAACGGTGACGAAACTATGTTGTTTCGTTAACCGTTTCATTTCGTTGACAAAATAGATTTTTAATTTCGTTAATCGTTTCGACCGGACGAACGATCGAAATTAATGAAATTTTCATAATTTACACATAGACGAAACAGTTTCATTGTTTCGTTAATCGTTTCGTCCAACCAAACGAAATTGTTTTATTGTTTCATTAACCGTTTCGTCGGGACGAAACAAAACGAAAAACGGTAAAACGGGCTTCCGTTTTCAGCCCTACTCTCTGTTATATAGCAGCTACAATAACGTAATTTTCTGGAGCGTCTTATCATAGGAGACAGCTACGAGGTAAACATTTTTTTATTTTCTTTTAAAATAAGGATGTGCAAATAGGTTGTTAGCTAAAGAGAGTTATGATGTAGAACTGTGCGATACTCTTTTCTTAATTAGCAATTTCCTTGTCAATGACAGAATTATGATGAAGTAATTACTCTTGAACTCAATTTTTACAAAGCCATACATATCAACATATGACATATCACCAATCAAAATCAGATATCGTGATTGAATGACATGTCTATCATTTATGACGATGTATAGAGAAAACAGAATAACAATAAGACCAATTGTGTTGTTCGGAAGTTCCTATTGATGCATGCAATCATTTCTTTTTTTTAGCAACTTGCATCTAAGCTGACACATAGGTTTTAATCAAATCATATAATTCTTAATTTCTTATCCCCCGGCAAATAAAAAAAAGGTTTTGCTTCTTACTCTTACCCATGACTTTTTCATAAAGCATTTTTTTTAATTGACTTATTCATAGAGCGCTAAATTAGTACTTAATCTTTCTTTGATTTATTTTTTGTCGTACTGTCTTTTGAAAAGGCACCATCAACTGGATTGAGCTCATTTTGATCTGTATTTTAATTAATTATATACCCGACAGATCTGGACCATCCATTGCAAATTAAACATTCCAATCGGATCTAACCTTACAAGGGAATGCACGTAAATTGACTATTCATTAATTCATAAAAGGTAGATTGACTAAATGTGAATTAACCAACCATTTATTCATATTCAATACACCATCCGATCTGAAATAAAGGACCCATTTATACTTGGTTTGTCCAACGAACTTTTTACAATTGGAGAGGAACCAAAAACACTACAACCAACCAGCCTAAGTATTAAGTAATCATTCTTTATCTTCTATTTATGTTGTTCATCAATAAAAGGATCATGTGCTTGCTGGGTCTCTTCCTCGAGTAAATACTCTTGACCCCTAACCTCACCTCAAACACAGACAAAAGAAGAAATTAAGAATGTCATGTTCATGTTCATGTATGGGAGGAATGGGAATGGGAATGGGATATTGCGGGTGCCCATGCAACATCAAAGCACCATCGCCCGAAAAGAAAAACGAGATGGCTCAAGCAATAGCAGGTGGTGTTATTTTGATTGGTGTTATAGGGCTTGTTGCACTTGTGATCATCTGTAGTTGTCGACGGCCACGGGTCAGAGTATTCAGACCTTATTATTACGATAGTCGTTATAAATATTGTACATAGGACTCTCCTTGTTTACTTTTTCTTGAAAGCTTTAATTTCCAATTGTGTACCTGATATTGTAATTGTAATAAATATCAAAATTGAGTTTGATTTCTGAATACTCTGCCTCAGAATCATAATTGATGTTCTTTGCCATAGCTATACTCGTAGCCTACATACGACTTCGTCTGTGCTTGACATTTTTATCAGTTCATACCATGTTATATTATGTTCATCGATTGTCGCAAGCTTCAAATATGTTCAAACTGACCAGGTTCAAGTCAGATCTTGTTTTGGTTATGTACCATACTGCACACGTAAGCCCCGAAAGCGATTGATTTTTGGTCTAGTTTCATCCTGCTTAATGAAGTTGCAGAATGGAATCAGAGTTCGCCACCCCCAGGCACCAGCTGTTGTTTTTCCATCCATGGATGAACCAAGATCTCCTTCGACATCTTCCTATGCGATCTCAAATTTCTTTTATTCATAACCTACATAGTTACTTATCCAGTTCCAAACACTCAAAACATTTTGTATTATATTACGTAGAAGGATATAAAAAAAAAATCTTCAATTAAAATTTAAGCATTGATATGTGCGTTTAATTGTTAAAAAGTTTGATTGAATATTTAGTTTATTTTCGTCTTGTTTCTTCAGAGAAGTGTTTAATTGTCAGTGAAATTATATCTCAGAATTTGACTTTGCTAAACAGATTTAAAAATAATCACAAACAGGTGGCATGGCCACTTGGCACTTGCTTCTTAAACAAGATCACGTTTATTTTTTTAGAGAAACACCTTGTTTTTTTTAATATTTTATTAAATTCCTTGGTCTAAAGTGCTCGGAAGGAATTGTTTGACTTTCATTGAGGCCAAGTCAGAGCAAGATTTGGTGGCTGATGGTATATTGTAACTCTGCAATTTTCAACAAAAACAACCATTAACAACGATTCTAACACAGTGCTAAAATAAGTACATAATATAGACAGCATCCTTTCCATCAAGCGATATTTTTAAACAGGCCACTAGGAACCAGGTTCGCCGACTGGGGAACATGTCAGCAAAGAAATGCAATATGGCATCAGGCGACCAAGGCTCCCATTTAATTCGAATACAAATGCAACATGAAATTAAACAAGGCACAAAAAGAGTCCGTCTATTATATCAGGTTTTGGCAGCTATTGTGCTAGCGCTAGCTAGCGTTTTCCCCATTAGAACAGTTCGATCTTGTTGTTATTATTTTATTATTATTATTATTATTATTTAAGAACAGCTCTATCTTGCTGAGACGCCAGGAACATAGCGGACAGATCCTATGAATATTGAATAGACCGAAAAGATTATTTTTAAAAGATAATGGGATCTATTGACCTTTATTTTTCTCATCATTTAATGCATTGATATATGTGCTTGTAAATAAGAATTTATAAATATGTCAAAATGATCAAAATATTTTATTTATGTATCATTTGATGGATAATATTGAAGTCATTAAAATAGATAATATCAAAATCTAGTGACTAAAATAAAATTTAAATTTAAGTATCCAAACTAAATTTGAAGTATAATTCAGCGTCTCCTCAAAAATTCACACATACGTGTGTTGCGAGGCAGGGGCGGAGTTAGGCAAGCCCAGACATATTTTTCCTAATAATTGATAGTGTCAATGTTTTGAAAATCAGACTGGAGGTGAACCAGGAAGGCAATCAGGTTGCCCAACCGGCCAGTCTAATTGGGGTCGAACCGAAAAAAAGGTTAAACTGGAAACGGAAAACCTTCCATTGTCCGGTCCAACCAGTTCAACCAGCTAGTCCGGTCTAGTTTTCAAAACATTGCATAGTGCCTGGTCTTAAAAAAAGGTGCGTCTCCTTTTTAAATCAGAAAATATTGACAAATTAAAATATTAAATTGTGTCTGGACTTAACATAAAATTTACTACAGACTCAAAAAAAAAAACATAATATTTACTACTGTTGCTGTGAGGTCGTCTTATTTGAAGGTTCTTTTACTGTATGAATTAGAGAATTCTCTGAGGAGAGTCTACAAGAAAAAGAGGAGGAAAAAAAAAGAAAACTCAGCTGTAAGTAGGCCCGTCAAACGTCGATGGTGTAAGCGGAAATCAGTTGTTCCGTTTTCTGTTCCGTTTCGGTATCGGAACGAAAATGCTATTTCGTTTCCGTTCCGTTTCGTCAAACGAAATAGATTTCTGTTCCGTTTAACGTTCCGTTCTCCATTTCCTATTGATTTCAGCCTATTTCCGTCCATTTCCGTGTTTCGTTTAACGTTCCGTTGTTTTCTTCATTTCCGTTTCCGTTCCGTTTTAGAAACAAAGCTGATTTTCTATTTCGTTTAACGTTCCGTTTGGATGGAACGGAACGGAAACGTTCGAAACGGTACAAAATTGACAGGTATAACTGTAAGAGGTCATTGTGCGATATATTTTCCTTCATTATCAATTTCTCTGTCAATGATATACTAGAACTATTATGATGAAATTACTCTTGGACTCGACTTTTCATGACGCCATACACATCACCAATCAAAATCAGATATCGTGATGGAATGACATGTCCATCATTTATGTTTATGACGATGTATAGAGAAGAAATAAAAATAATAGGACCATTTGTATTGTTGGGAATTTCCTATTGAGTATGCATAGCGCTGTCAAACATGGAAAACTGGCACGGAACAGGATGTTTTGTTTTCGTTCCGTTTCGGTAACGAAATAGAACACATGTTTAATTTGTGTTTTGTTTCGGACTTTCAGTATACGAAACAGTTTTATGTTCTGTTCTTCATTTTCCATTTATTTAAGTCCATTTTCCATTGATTTCAGCTCAGTTTTCAGTAAATGAAACAGTAACATTTACCAATCTCCGTTTTGTTTCCGTTCCGTTTCAGAAACGAAACTCATTTCTTCATTCATTTTATGTTCCGTTTGAACGGAACGTAAACGTGAGAAACACCACGGAATTGACAGCCCTAAGTATGCATCATTCCTGTTATTAGCAACTTGCATCTGAGCTGGCACATAGGTTTTAATGAAATCATATAATTCTTTGAAGCAAAAACGAGGGTCAAAGCCCCCATCTTTCTATATTGAAATTTAAAAAATAAATGTTTTAATAGTAAGAAAACCAAAATCTTAAAAAATTAAATAAACTAAAAAAGACGAAGGGAAAACGAAATTATAAGCTGATGAAGTTATTTGAGAGCTTGCAATTCGAAGAAAGCCTAAAAAACCAATTCACAAGCAGGAAGCACCAAATCATATAATTCTTATCCTCGGCAAATAAAAAAAAAAAAAAAAAAGGTTTTGCTTCTTTCTCTTACCCATGACTTTTTCATAAGCATTTTTTTTTAACTGACTTTTTCATAGAGCGTTAATTAGTACTTCTTCTTTCTTGATTTAGTTTCTTCGTACATTCTTTTGAAAAGGCACCATCAACTGCATATAATTACATGAGAAGACAATATTAAAAGTCAAAACTGGATTGAGCTCATTTTTGTCTGTATTTTAATTAATTACACACCCGACAGATCTGGACCATCCGTTGCAAATTAAGCATTATAATAGGATCTAACCTTATTCTTATTTTTTTTAATAATTCAAGTTCATTGACTAGATATATATACGTCCCAAGTCTCATTCATATTCAATATACACCATCCAAAAATACTAATCATTAATTGTGCCTCTTCTTTTATTTCATTGCTGTTCATCAATAAAAGGTCAAGTGTTTGTTGTGTCTCTCCCCTCGAGAGCGAATTCCCTCGACCCCTGACCTCACCAGTCACCACAAACACGTACAAAAGAAGAAATTAAGAATGACATGCTCATGTTCATGTATGGGAGGAATGGGAATGGGAATGGGAATGGGATATTATCCGTGCCAGTGCCCGTGCACCACCAACTCGCCGCCACCAGAAACGAAAAATGTGATGGCCGAATCAATGGCAGGTGGTGTTATTTTTATTGGTGTTGTAGCCCTTGTTGCGCTTGTGATCATTTGTAGCTGTCGACGGCCGCGGGTCAGAGTATTCAGACCTTATCATTACGATAGTTATTATAATTATAAATATAATTATTGTACATAGGACTCTCCTTGTCTAATTTTTCTTGAGAGCTTCCGTTGCTGTTTTGTTTTTTATAAGGTTATTTGTTGATGTTTCAATTGGGTGCTTGATGTTGTAATAATTATAGAAATTGAGTTTGATTTATGAGCAAGACCGTAATCGTCTCTGCCTCAGAATCTTAGTTATTTTTATCAGTTCATACCGTGTTATATTGTGTATTTATGTTCATTGATTGTCTCAAGTTTCAAATTAATAAGTACCAGGCTGGCCCCGAAAAAGAGTGATTTCAGTCTAGATGCGTCAAGATCAACGAACATTATGAAGTGGAAGTAGATTTCGCCAGCACCTGCTGTCTCTGCATCTAGATTCCAGTTTGTCCAAAACCTTGCTACATAGTTACTTATCCTGCTCGAAGCATGTAAAACACATTTTTTTTATGTTATGTACCAGGATAAAAAGGATCCTTTTTCAATGAAAATTTAAGCATTAGTTTTGATCACATCGATATGTGCATTTAATTGTTAAGAAGTTTAATTGAATATTTGTTTTAATTTTGTTCTTGTTTCTTCAGAAAGTGTTTAATTGTCAGTATAGTTTTACCTTAGAATTTGACTTTGTTAAACAGATTTAAGAATAATCACAAACAGGTGGCATGACCACTGGCTTCTTAAACAAGATCACGTTTATTTGTTATTTTTTTAAAAACACCGTGGTTTTTTTAATTGAATTCCTTGGTCTAAAGTGCTAGGAAGGAATTGTTTGCCTATCATTGAGGCCAAGTCAGAGCAAGATTTGGTAGCAGATGGTACATAGTATGTAACTCAGTTCCTCTGCAATTATCTGCAATTATCAACCAAAGCAACCATTAATAAAGATTCTAACACAGAGCTAAATATAGTTCATTAATTATATGGACAACATCTCTTTCCAATCAAGTGAATTTTTAAACAGGCCTCTAGGAACCATGCAGGTTCGCCAACTGAGGAACGTGTCAGCAAAGAGATGCAATATGGCATCAGCCATCAGGCAACCAAGGCTCTGATTTAATTCGAAAACAAAATGCAACATGAAATGAAACAAGGCACTTAGGCACAAAAAGAGTCCGTCTATTATATCAGGTTTTGGCAGTTATTGTGCTAGCGCTAGCGTTTTTCCCAAAAGAACAGTTTGTTCTTTTTTTATTATTTTATTATTTTATTATTATATCATGTTTTAAGAACAGTTCGATCTTGTTGGGACGCCAGGAACATACCGGGCAGATCCTATGAATATTGAATAGGCCAAAAAGAGTAAATGATAACGGGATCAATTGACCTTTATTTTTCTCAGCACCTTATGCATTGATATATGTGCTTCTAAATAAAAAAATTAATAATATGTTTATTTGACTTCCATATCTTTTATAATAATTTTGAGATTGATTTCTGCATTATTTTTTTCCCCTACAAAAATGAGGAATTAATAAATTTGCAAATGCATTGACCTCAAACTCAGAATTCTGATGCCATGCATCCCAATATGATGTGCACCCTGTTTTCAATGATCTCAACACATAAAGTTAGCTTGAGTGCATGGACTGAACATACTTTAATTGGTCCGTGTTTTATTTTTCAGTACAGGTTCATAGATGTCCACTCACCCCACTCAGATGCCTTCCAAATTACAACTCCAGAGGACATTTAATTTTTAATATTCATTATAAAAAATTATGTAAACCATTAGCGAAGCTGTTGTAAGCTTTGGTGGTTTTGGTCCGTACATTGATAGATTGAGACGCTAATATGCTATTGTTAGATGGCGTTAAGTTAGGATACATGTAAATCAAATTTGGGAACAGATCGCAAATGCTTTGCCTTTACAGCGTTTTAAAATAAATAGGAACAGATCGCAAATGCTTTGCCTTTACAGCGTTTTAAAATAAATAATATAATAAAAACATTTCTCAGGTCTGTACCACTAAACAGAACTACTAATTCAAAATATTCTATATATGAACAACATATACTCCCAAAATCAATACAGGAAATATGTCCACTGTTGAAAATCTTCGAAATTACGTCTGTTTTTTTTTTTCAAAAGTTATTTCAGTCAAAACCAACTTCCAATCGTTAGTTTGAGAAGAAAAAAATGAAGTTCCTAGAGAAAATTAACTTCCTAAATTTAGAAATGCATAATCTTTAACTTTTTAAAATCCAGATTCCTTCTAATATGAGGTAGTCCATTCCGAAAAAATTAAAAGTGATGTTACTGTTCACTCGATTTTCGAAAATAAATTAAAAAATTTAAATTTTAAAAATAGTGGTCTAGAAATCGCTTAGATCGAATTCCCGGAATCCGATCTAAGCTTGGATCGGATTCCAGCTTAGATCATATTCGAGGAATCCCATCAAACACACCATTAAATTACGGCAAAAGCCACAAGTGCAATCACTTTGTTACATTTTTTAATTTGCAATTTTGCTTTTGAGCCCTCAAAATTTTTGTTATTACAAAATATATAATTAGTGATTAGAAATTAAACATCTATTATAAAAATATAAGTATGTAATTAAATTATGCATGTTAAATACATAATATTGTATATGTGTATAATTCTTATTTTATACATATATATTATGTATCATATATTTTATATATTAAATATATATTATTGTATATAATTAAATTATGCATATTGAATAGTTATACATATTATTGTATATAATTAAAATAAATGATACATAATATATATATATATGTATAAAGCTATTCAACATACATAATTTAAGATATAAAAGATTTTTAATGTATAAATAAATATACATAAGCTGTGTTTGGCAAGTGATGCGAACGGACTGTTCGCGAACAATCCCAGTTCGTGCGAACCAAACAGGCTTCTACTTTTGGCAAATAACGAACATCAACCCAATTCCCAATTCCATCAATTTGGACGAATAACGAACGCGAACGGGGACAAACTTTTTGTCCGCTGTTCCTACTTTTTGTCCGTTGTTCCTAGTTGGTAGGGAAAAGCCTAACATACCCATATATAAAATTTTTTTATATACATTAAATATACATACAAATATGGGCCATACATGACTTTTAATTTAAGATATAAAAGATTTTCGAAATTCGAGTAACACCCCTTTTAATTTTTTCCGGATTTTTTTTTAATAAATATATTAATCTTTTTTATTTTAAAGATAAATATTATATTAATTAAGTTTTAAAACTAACGTTGCAACTACCGACTTCAAAAGGCCGGAGCTAACTTCGGACTTTGAAACATCGGAGTAACCTTTTTTTTAATTTCCCACCGTCCACTTTTGTTTTCTTTAGTTTTTTTTTTCTTTATGAAACTAACTCCGGACTTCTAAAGTCCGAAGTGATTCTTTTTATATTTTTGCACCGATTAAAGCCGTATTATATATTTTTTTCCTTCAACCTTTCTTCTGGCTTTATCTCACGAGCCAAATCACATATAAAAAAGGAAAAAAATATAAAATAAATTAAAAAGGGAAATTTTTGAGTTTTGAAGTCAGTAGTTAGCTAGTTTTGAAGTCAGTAGTTAGTAGTTAACTTCCTAATAATAACTAAAATTGGACTAATCATCACTAATTTAAGATTAATAATGTCTAATATGAACTAATTTAGACACAATTAGATCATTCGGCTTAATTAAAATGATAATATTATATTAATTAACACTAATCAAAATTTGTTAATAATTAATTACGGACTATATTATTAATCTTGACTTAATTACACATAATATGCAGTAATTTAGTTCCACAATTTTTTTCTAACACTATGATAATTAATCTGAAAATATTTTTATTTTGTTACATTTTTCTTTAATTTTTTCGACATAATTTCTCTATTTTTTCTATTAAAAAATTAAATATAAATTTTAAATAAATTAAATATTAAAATAAATTACCTGAAGCCGCTGAAGCCGCTGAAGCTCTTCAGCTCTCCTCCTCTTCTTCTGGCTTCGGAGTCCGAAATGAGGGAGAAAGAGACACTTGCATTTTATCCGGTTATATATAGATATTGATGGCACAATTGTAATAATATTAAACGCTGCTCCTGACTTCAAAAGGCCGGAACGGGTCACCCGGACAACCCGTTCAAATTTCCGACAGATTCAAACAAAAGTTTCCGACAGATTCAAACAAAAGTTGGAATGAACACGTGGCTACTTCGGGCTTTAAAAGGCGGAAGTTAACTCCGGCCTTTTGAAGTCGGTAGTTGTACCGTTAGTTTTAAAATTTAATTAATATAATATTTATCTTTAAAATAAAAAAGATTAATATATTTATTTAAAAAAAAATCCGAATTTTTTCGGTAGTCCATTAATATCCTAGCCCAACAATATTACAAAGTACAGTGTGCTATGGCCTATGGGCCATACATGATACATCACACATTCCGAACAACCCCATTAGCTTCGTGTGCTTTTTTTGCACATGCTGACATGCACAGTCATTTGTGAAGCGAATAACTAACTATCCAACCTTGAGGTATCTTCCTCTTCCGTTTAAGGGGAAAACGAATCGTTACATGATAGGATATCATAAGACTGTTACCAAGAATCTGTATCCTCTGTAACTTGCTAGTTTCATCCGATCCGACCCTTCCTAAGGAAGGAATATTTCTTTCAAAAAATTGGATCCGACCGTTCTTTCTCCGTTGTTGAAACCAGAGGTTGGAATTGAAGAGCGACGGGATCAGGTCACTACTGGTCAGGTCACCTTCAAAGAATCGTTCGGTCATCGGGTAAATTCTATTATTGCAAATCTAAAGTCGGATCGGTTCGGCGAATTTTTCAGACCCGAGTTTGTATCATTGCGTTCGTTTTCGATTCTATTATTGCTCTTTAGGAATCGGGTTTTGGATCCTACAGTTCGAAACCAACTCCCGATAACGGGTCTGAGTCGGACGAACATTTCGGGTCGGATTTATTCCCTCCACCTCTAAATAAAAGGTCAGGCATGCGGCTCTCTCCATCGGTGCTTCCACTTGCTCTTATAGTTATAGAACTCTGTATCTAGTTAATAGTATCCAATACCACCTCGCCTTTTTTCTCACGCACGCAAGCACAGAGAATTCATACGGTGTGTTTTGCATCTTTTCTAAATTCTAATTTGTTTCTTATGCTATTATTTTGAAGTAAAACAATCCATCGATTCACGGAGCTACTCCCATTGAGGTCGAAATTTAGTACCAAACTTATATTATTGTAATCTTTTTTGCACTTTATCCATAATTCTTGCGATTGAATCATGAATTCAGATATAATAGACGCCGTTTTTGTCTTTGTTGAATGATTTTTTTCTTTTCGTATCTCTAGGGGAGATATACAGGGAAGATGAGGCTACTGAAAGTTGCAACTTGCAACCTCAACCAATGGGCTATGGATTTTGATACCAATTTGAAGAACATAAAAGAATCAATTGAACTGGCCAAGAAGGCCGGTGCCAAGCTCCGAATTGGCCCTGAGCTTGAGATCACTGGTTATGGTTGTGAAGATCATTTTTTAGAAGAAGACACTGTAAAACATGCGTGAGTCTGTTTGTGATAACCTGATATTGATATTGAAACTGTAGGGTCCAGTTCAGGTATAACTTGCATGATTGAAGCTGAATTGAGATTAAGCTTAAGTCCAATTGCATAACTAGGTGAACTAGGTGAGGTTTGATTCAGTTCATAGGCTATATCGTTTTACTTCCTGATGTCAAACAGTGCGATATTAAATTTGGGGTAAGTTATAGACTAAACTTGTGACCTAAACTTATGGTTGATTACTGTGGGATTGATTGCTTAATGCAGTGTCGGTTAGGATTTAACAATGTTTGTGAGAAAATGACATAGATATACATATATAATAAGCTCCACAATAAATATATAATACGTATTATTTTTCCAGATAAGGAAGTTCCCTAAATTTTGAATGCAGATGGGAATGCCTGACAGAAATCCTAACTGGTGACTCGACAGATGGCATTCTTTGCAGCATAGGTATGCCCTTGATATTTGAAAATGTCCGGTACAATTGTCAAGTGTTCTGCATGAACCGCCAGATACTCATGATGCGGCCAAAGATGACCCTTGCAAATGATGGAAATTACCGTGAATTGAGGTGGTTCTCTGCTTGGACGAAAAAGGAGGAGCTCCTTGACTTTGAGCTGCCACCAGATGTTGCCGAGGCCATATCTCAGGGCAGTGTACCTTTTGGCTATGGATATCTCAAGTTTTCTGACGTGTAAGAGTATTAGTGTAGAGAAAGTTTTATCTGAGAATTTGATCGAATTTTGTTTTAGTTTAAATAGCAGCTACATAATTCACACGGCATTTTCCCGGAGGTTGGATTCAATTAAATATTGTCGGTTATGCCCTTACTGTGAGCGATCAATTTCTTTAATACTTAGAATTGAAATAAAATTGGCCAAGCAAAATAGAGATGTTGTATTCTGATTTTACATAAATTACTGAAGTGTTTTGGTGAGTTTATCCAATGATTTTGTCTTGTTTCTAATTACGATTTTATAATTTAATTGTTGTGTTATTTTTAGATAAAGCCAAAAAAATATTGGTACCTGTGCAACTAGGGATATGCGAGAAATTTTGTTGCTATTTATAAAACTGGTAAATTCATTTGTGTTTTGTTTTGAATATGAGCATTTATGACTGAAACTAGGTGCATATTGTTCTAAAGGGGTATCATCATCATGCTGTTTATTACTAATATTTTCTTGAAGATGGACTGAAATTAGCTGCTATTAGTGTTAATAGTGATATCTTAGTTGCTACTCTTTTTGTTTCAGGTCGATTGCTGCTGAGACATGCGAGGAACTATTCACTGCATCTCCCCCTAGGGCTGAGCTTTCCCATAATGGGGTTGAGGTCTTTGTTAATGCAAGTGGGAGCCACCACCAACTGAGAAAGCTTAATGTGAGAATTGATGCTATAAAAGCTGCTACTGTTACCTGTGGCGGTGTTTACATGTACGCTAACCAACAGGGGTGTGATGGCAGCCGCCTCTATTATGGTGTGTAATTATGTCACTTTGTTTTTGACATTTTTGCCATTTTTTGTTAAATTCCTAGATGTAGAATAAGGTTGAATTATATTAAATGCAACTTAGCAATTTGATGTGAATTGAGGTAAAGATATTTTGCACAAGCCGAAATAACATTGCATAGTTCACTAACTCTAGTCCTTCTTAGATGGGTGTTGCTGCATAGCTGTGAATGGTGATGTGGTTGCTCAGGGTTCACAGTTTTCCTTGAAGGATGTAGAAGTCTTAACTGCTCTTGTTGATCTTGACGCTGTAAGATCATTCCTTTTAAATTATGTGATGAGTTTGATTATGACAGTACCAGATGCTAATATCCACTTTTACTGCTTAATCTTTTGACATTATATTTTTTGGCTTTTTATGGCATAATTATGGTGTAAGTGCTAAACATGAAGTTTCGTCAAGAAAAGTACAGAATGCACTTTTTTCTTAAACATTATTTTTATGTCATAACCAAAGGTATCCAGTTATCGAGGATCAAGTAGCAGCTTCAGACAGCAAGCTAGTCACAACACTAGTTCTGTTCCTTACGTAAAAGTTCCTCATAAGCTTTGTCAGAAATTCAAACTCGGTACATGCCTGACAGCTCCTGTTGAGGTAGGTTTTTCTTCTCTCTTTGGACTTCTAAAATTTCTAAGTAGCAATTGCTGTAGCTGATGCCAATAATGTAAATGTTTAGGTTTGGTTAAATTTGAAAGAATCTTTTGATTCATGCTGTACCAGGCTGGTTCTGTGCTAATAATGTTAGTATACTGTATATGTAAGAAAGTGTGCTTTATTCTTCATCCTTGTTGTTTCTAACAATTTTTTAAGTTCAGAATTTGGATTTACTGAGGTTCAGCGAGAACTCTGGCTAAGAATCTAGCTGCAACCATAGTATTGACAACAACCAAAGGTGTCATTACACTTATTCCAAAATATGCTTTCATTTTTTTAGGTCAAGTACCACTTGCCACAAGAAGAGATAGCATTTGGGCCAAGCTGTTGGCTGTGGGATTATCTGCGAAGAAGTGGTGCATCTGGCTTTCTGCTTCCACTGTCTGGAGGTGCTGACAGTTCATCTGTTGCTGCCATAGTCGGATGCATGTGCCAGCTTGTCATAAGAGGTGAGTGATACATAATTATGAGTAATTTCAGTCTTAAATTTGTCGGGTGCTTGCTGGTACAAGTATATTGTACTTGTGTAGAAATTTGCTTGGTAATAAAATGGCATGCTGATATAAACTA
The DNA here is from genome assembly GCA_027562975.1 of Rhynchospora breviuscula. Taxonomy (NCBI): domain Eukaryota; kingdom Viridiplantae; phylum Streptophyta; class Magnoliopsida; order Poales; family Cyperaceae; genus Rhynchospora; species Rhynchospora breviuscula. The sequence continues at coordinate 25,701,065 of CM050402.1, forward strand.
CATAGCTAAGGAAATTGTTTGTGCAACTTCATTATGCACTTTCACTAGTACTCACTATCGACATTACATTATCCTTCTTCTGGATGTGTTCTCTTTCTTTACTGTGGTACCTTATTGTTAACCTCTTTGTATGTGTATTACATGCTTGTAGGTTGGTAGAAGCATGAGATTTTAAGTTGCAGTCTATCCTTGTTTGAAATTAAATTTTGTGGCTTATAAACTGAAATGTACAGATATAGAGAAAGGGGACGAACAAGTTAAGGCTGATGCCTTGAGGATAGGCCAATACAAGAATGGTGAGTTCCCAAATAACAGCCAAGAATTCGCTGAACGCATACTTTACACCGTATTCATGGGTTCTGGCAATAGGTATGGAGCTCACTCTCCTTTTTTTTTGTTTTTGGGCTTCATTAATTTTTAGCTGGCAAGTAATTAAAAAAAAATATTTGGAAATTTTCTAGTAATTATGTTTTTGTATTTGTTTTTTAATTCAGTTCCAAAGCCACTAGATCACGTGCAAAACGGCTCTCTGAAGAAGTTGGCGCACACCACGTGGATGTCGACATAGATAACATATTTTGGTCTTTTCTTATTGTAGTTCAGGGTCTTTGTGGGAAACTTCCCCGCTACAAGGTATTCTTCATTCCAAAGTTTTGAAGATATGAAATATTATGTTTAGTTGACATTAAATATGTAGGTTTCTTGTGACATGTGTAGGTAGATGGAGGATCAAACACAGAGAACCTCGGTTTGCAAAATATTCAAGCCCGTGTTCGCATGGTTCTTGCCTACATGCTGTCTCTCTTCCTTCCTTGGATGCATAATAAATCTGGGTTTTATCTGGTTTTAGGCAGTTCCAACGTGGATGAAGCATTGCGTGGCTATTTGACTAAGGTATTGACTTTTTAGTGAGAAATCTCATTTTGCCCCTGAACTTTTGGTAGGGCTAAGGATCAATTGGGCCTTTTGTCAGTTCACACACCTCAATGAACCAAGATAAAATCAGAGAGTGCCGTATTTCAGGGTCAATTAGACTTGACCAAGTTCTTTTGATGTTATTGTAATTGGTGGGTTGTATTTGCTTAGTTTAAGTTCTACTCAAGAAAAAATTTAATTGATCTATTTGACAATAGATACACATCGTTAACTGGTGACCAAAAAATTGTGTTCTTTGTTGTCGGTTGCTGGAAGTATGATTGCAGTGCAGCCGACTTAAATCCCATTGGTAGTGTGAGTAAACAAGACTTGAGATCATTCCTTCGGTGGGCTGCTATTCACCTCAACTTTCCTTCTCTTGCCGAAATCGAAGCTGCACCTCCAACTGCAGAGCTAGAACCTATACGCTCGGACTACAGCCAGGTTCTATTGATAACTAATAATTTAAAATTTTAAAAAATTCACTTTTGGCTTTCTTATTAGCCTAATTAATATAAGTTTATGTTCAATAGTTAGATGAGGTGGACATGGGCATGACATATGAGGAATTGTCTGTATATGGGAGGCTAAGAAAGATATTTAGATGTGGGCCTGTGGCCATGTACCAGGTGAGTTCTTCAGATGGAAACTGTTTAATTGTTTCATATTTATGATGATTCATGTCAAATACTCAGTTGACATTGTGAATATTTTTTTTCTGTTGCAGTATCTATGTGCTAAATGGAAGGGGAGGTTGTCCCCATCAGAGGTGGCTGAAAAAGTGAAGCATTTTTTCAAATACTATGCCATAAATCGTCACAAGATGACTGTTCTTACACCATCTTATCATGCCGAGGTAACTTTCTTACCATCAAAAGATGATAAAATGTTAAGAAATAGATTAAAATTAAATTAAATTTTGTATCTTACTTTTAGTTTCAACTTTTAACAATTAAAATAGAATACTAGCTCATTACATACAAAATCTAGCGCAGTTTTAAATTTTTAAATGTGCGTCTTAGTCAGTACAAGAAAAAACAAAAGTATTTTGAACAGTACCAGCTCTATTATTCCATAATGCCTCATAATAGTAAGGATAATGATTTATGAATGAACCTTTGATTCTCACAGAGCTATTCGCCAGAGGACAATAGGTTCGATCTGCGGCAATTCTTGTACAACTCTAGATGGCCTTATCAATTTCGCAAAATCGATAAGCTGGCAAAGGAGGCAGAAACAGATGATGGCCAAAATGAAAATACTCCTGGAGAAGATCTAGTGAAGGATCCTGATGTGACATCCGCCGAAGGGAGTGGACTGGGAGTTGTGGCTGTCGGAGCTGGCAACCCAACTGCGGGTCTCTGAAAATAAAATCAATGTCAACTAGTTGAAGTGCTTTATTTTATCTTTGTTCTATTCCACCACACAGGGCTTCAAGTTTGGTTATACTTCAAACCTTGCAGGGTAATAAACATTACTGCTGCAGTTATGAACAGGGAGTATACAATCTCGAAGCTCTCTGTAAAAATAAAGTTTAGGAAAAATGTAATGATTTTTTCAATTAAGGTCTTTCGTTTATATATATCCCTCAGTTTTGATAATTTTTTTTATTGAAATAAAGGCTCATAAACTCTGGTTTATTGATTCTTTTTCCTTTGACGTTCTCTACAGAAATTGTAGGGTATTTTCAATTTGTATCAACAACAAACAATAACAAAGCCCCTAGTTGGGGCAATTTGAATTTCCATCGATGTAAATAAAAAAAATAAAAAAAAAACTTAAACTATAAACATTCAAACTTTTGTTCACATCAGTGAAGCTTTATAAGATTTTTATGACAACAATAAGAACAAAACTGAAGCGTCGTAGGTTTTTTATGCACGAGTCAAAATATAATAATATAAATTGCATTTAGGATATTATTTTAGGATTTAATTTTTAAATTATTTAACAGTGGAGGCATAATAGGAATACTTTTAATTTTCACATTTAAAAAGGAATTCACTTGAATCACAATCTATAACAAAAAAAAAAAAAGAAAAACATTACAAATACATCAGCTATTAGCCAAAACTCAAGAGTGATACAACGACCCACAAGGTGCTTTCGCTTTTGATAACCTTTATCCGATTTTGCCTTCATACAATTAAAAACAAAAGTCGTTACTCATCTATAGTATAATATAATCCGCGTGATTTTTTTGCGCGGATTTTAAAGCAACCATTCGCTAATTCGCGCAGTCAGATTAAACTTCAGCGATATTTCCATATTTTTGTGGCGTATTACTATGTTACTTTTTATGTGTCACGCTTTAACTAGCTGGAGTTCGACCCGTTACACGGTGATATCTGAAGTTTCCATCGCATCTTATTTCCTATTAATTGATGCACCCTTTCTTTCTCACAATGTCGATTTCTAGGTTTTCCTTCCGATCTCATATCTTCCCTCTGTACGACGCCGCTCCTCCTGCCTCTCTGCATCGTTTCCCAAGCCCCTCTCTATGGCCTCCAACCGGAAAATGAAGGCGTGCTTTGATTTGCTTTATTTAGAACAATCCGTTTCTCTATTGTCGGCCAACTCCTCCGCCCCTTCTCTCTCTGCATTGCTCAAGATTTTTCGCTATTTCACTATACAACAGCAAGGAGAGTTCTCCGTACCCTCTGAATTTTATCGAGAGGTAGGTCCCTGCCGAGCTCAGCTAATTTTTTTTTTCTCAATTTTACTTGATTCTTTATTTTCCGTTCCCAATCTCGATCAAAATTTTGAGTTATGAGTATGCGCACATTTAGTTATTAATTGATATTTCAACATTTCGTCGATTAATGATTTTTGTGATAGATCTAGGCTTCTTCACAAGCAGCGTAGGCTTCCCATGCGCACTTTCAACCCTCCCTTTTCAATCCAGGTGAATGAATAACCTTTTTTATTGTAATTTTATTTTTTTTCTTTTGATGAAAACATTTATATGGAATTGGTTTCTGAAATTATCGATTTGAGTCGAGAAGCCATGCCCGTCACCTCACTGGGCCATGGATTGGAAAGAAGCAAATAAGCAATGGGTGGTGACGGGCAAGACGAAGGGCATGGAAGAATTTTCTGTGTTGGTCCTACGTTCCCTGATCCGACTCAGGTTAGAAGCAAGAATCCGAAGAGGTTTCATCATTAAAAAGCTAAATTTCAGGGGCTAAGTTTCATCATAAGAAACATAAGGTCTGTGTCTCTTTGAATAGTTCAATTTTAAATCTGGAAACATAAGGCTTGTTGCTATTTCTGGCCTTTTTTACCTCTGAAAAGTGGTTTTTGCTAGCTAATGTATGGCATGGTAAGCACAAATGGTTATTTGACTTTAACACATTTCCTAAAAACTTACTGCTTATCTGACTATGGTCTCAGTGGGCACGGCTAGGAATTAAGTTCTATTATTTTAGGTATTTTCTGTCATAATCTTCCTTCTTGGGTTTCATTTAGGTAATCATATTGAGTATTCTTAAAGTTATATGATAATGGCTAACAAACAACATTTTCTCGGTGGAATCAGGTCATTTTGGTTACATAGAGTTGCCGGTACCAGTCTTTCACCCGTCGCATATTTCCGAGCTGAGGTATCTTCTTAGTAAAATTTTTATTAAATGTCTCCGCATTAAGAAGGGCAAGGTTCTTTAAACTAAGATTCCAGCATATTTTTTATGGTTATTTTGGTATATATATATTTCTATGACAAGATTTTTTGCTACTTTATAGCTTACCAGAGGCTGAAATGCTGCGTGCTGCGTTGTGAAAAATTTCAGGTTAATATCAACAGAGGAGGAGAAAGTGTCTCCACTACAGCATGCTTTTACTGTAAGGTAAAATGAATATCTCCTTTTGAACTTGAGAAGCTTTTTTTTTTTTGGGTTTATTTCAGAATATTTTGATTATTAATTATTTTGAGTTCCAAAGTCCGTTATTTGTGCTGTAAAGAAGCACTTTATTCTGTGACAGTACAATTTTAGAATATTACTTTTCATTTTTTACCGTATGGTATCAGGGACAAAAAAAAGAAACTAAGATATTTGGCATTTCTAATATTTCTAATCTCTACTTCATATGATCTTTTTAGTGTTCCTGCAATGACTTGTAGGATTTACTTAATCCCTCATCAGCATTTATTTTTAATAAAATGGTCAGTAGTTTGTTTCATGGAATTGGAAATAAATAAATAATTTCGAAATTTGAAAATTATTTTCAGGTCTTGGTTAATTTGAAACTCATATATACAGAGCCATCTTCCTGATGACATAATTCCTGATTTGTCATCATCAGAACAAAGATGAAATTCAGACAACTCTGCCCTCATTGGATAAACTGACATTAAATGCCATTGATAATACAACAGCTGGTCAATTTAGAGGTAAATTTGATAATCTTGGCAACATAATAGGCAAAAATTCACGGTGTACAATGTTATAGCAATTTATTTTTAATTTTAGAGAGAGAATATAGAATATTAATGGATATTATTAATAGCACAAAGGATAAGCGTTTTTTTATGGAAGTGGATATTATTAGATGCACAAATCAAGGGGAGCTTTAATGATGCCGTTTTTAATTTGTATTAAATGTGATTATAAGCTACATTCCCATATCACAAATCAAGTGGACATTTATTTCTCTTATAATTCTATTGGAAAAATCAAAACCTGCCACTAAATCTGTCATCCCTTTAAATTGATAGCTATATTATATATATGTCTCTGGCTTCTACTGCGAAGGTCATCCCTTTAAAAGTTTATCCTATCAAAACCTGTCAATTGTAAGAGAGAATATACACAGGTTGGTGTCCAAAACACTATTTCCAGTTTAATTTTTTAACGTTGTGTCAATTAGTATATGAATAACTATTATGTCAATTACATTCTGAATATGATACGTAAAGGAGTCAATTGGCTCATATGATATTTTATTTACTTATTATTTTCAGCTTGCCTGTCATGACGACCATTTTGCCGATTTCACGACTATATAACAGGATGCAGGGTGTAATCAATGCTAAAGTCTTGAAGTAAATATTTTTTGTCTTTAGCTGGCATGGTTTCTATTCTAGCATAAATGAAATAAATAATTCAAATAGATGAAGGAATATAGAGATCTGATCTCTATCTCACTATATTACTCGAATAATAGCTTAACATCCAGTCATCCACATACGATTAAAGTGAAAAAATTATACCCATACACTGTGAGCAAGCATCTCTAATTTAATGTCCATGGTCTATGACAAACATATTCAATTGTTTTTGGAAATTTTTTTTATAAAATGAAAAAAAATGTTAAGCATAAAGTTTAGAGTTTACAATGAAGAGACTTAACAATATGCCCTAACTCTGACTGAATGTCTGGACAATATTGACAGTTTATTTTACAGTTGATTTTCTAGGCCTTTTAATGATGCTGGTGGCTTACCAGTTGGTAAAAATAAAAATAAAAAAATCCTAGAAGAAAACTCATTCTTGGTGGACAATCTGATGGGTAAACAGAGAAGTAATTTTTTAATAATTTTTTAATCTCACGCAGCATGTAATTAACAAATGGCAGTTTTGATCTTTAGAATTCTGATATTAATATATGATTTATTAATTTTTTGAATTTGCAGTGATATCAACTGTGCCTCTCCCTGAATTCAGATGTGGAATATAGTGTCCCAGAACCATGATTGGGATTCTGGTGTTTATTTCGTTAATTACCTATTTAGGCTAGAAATAAAAATTTGTTTCAATCCTATAGAACCTCCGTTCGAAAGGTCATCGTTGCGATGACCTGAACTGCTAGCGGATCCAAACCCGCTATTGTTCGAGCCATATGTGAAGAAAATGAAATCCGTTCCCATACTTCAACCTCAGCATGAAGATATGTAGCTTGGAACGGCTCTAATTATTTTGTATTTAAGTAGCACATGAAAGGAATCTCTTTTTTTTTTTTGATAAAAAGAGCTGCGGAAGAAATGATGAGCTGTTACATAATTCCATTGATTTATTTATTTTTCATCCTTTGCTGAAATAGGAGACAAAAATTATCCCTGACATTTTCTCTAAATCAAGAGTAGTAAAAAATAAGTGTTCATCGAGAGAACGTACTGATCCAGGAATTATGAAATAAAAATTATGATTAAATAATTAACGTTTCTGTGGAAATCAACAATGGTAGTTATTTAGGGAAAAATGTGATGCATTTGAATCAAATTCTGCAAGATATATGCTTTACATTTATAAATTTTAAATATTTACACACATTCAATTAAACAAATAAGCAAAGTTACCTTCTATTAACATACGTTCATTGAAATTCAAATACTAATTTATCATATTCCTATTTGGTAAGTTATCATTTGCCTTTCATCTAAAAAATCTGTCATCAATCTGTTTTTAATAAAAATATTACCATTACTCTCATATAAATGAATTCGACAATAATTTTAAGCTACTTCAATTTCACATTCATACATATTTTTTAACTACATTATGTTACTCTACAATTACACATATCAATACTTATGCATTATATTTTCCTTTTCGTCTTGAATGATTTATGCCTATGTAATAACCACCTTCCCAATTCACATTGTACATTATTTATATAACCCACACTTTGTTCCAATCTTTTCGCAATAACTGGATTTATAAATATTAAATATTGTTTGATATTAGTAATTGTAAAGACGGGTTGTGAAACTGCATTATGTGAAAATTACAAATTTTAAAATTATGTGAAAAATACTGTATCGAGCGAAGCTCGATGTCCAACCTTAGTTACTAATAATTTTCGTTTGGAATAATGTATTCGAAAACTAGACACAAAATTATTGATTTTATTTTTTTTTGAAAAAAAAAAAAAAGCTGTGTCATAGGTTAAAAATCAACCTCCCATTGGGCAGACGATCTGATGCCCGGCTTGACCACCTAATCGAACGGTTGAGGCTAGAGACTGGACAAGCTCGATAACACACCACTCTCTCCAGTAATTCAGAACCGGAGATCACCAGTTTTCTCCACGCTAGAACTCATACCGTTAAACCTCAGTCCAACTCCCTTCTCTCTCTCTCATGGCCACCTCCGCCTCCCTATCTCTCCTCCTCCGCCGCCGTCGCACGACGGCGTTGCCCCTTCTCCGGCGACTCTCCTCGCTTCCTCTCTCTTCAACTCCCAGCTCAGATTCCAATCCCAATCCCAGTTCAGACTCCAAACCTCCCTCTCTCTCGTCTCGCCTCTCCTTCGTCTTCGACCAACTCGACTCCCTTTCCAAACCACCGGACCTCTCCGAGAAAGAGTCAGCTCTCCGTCGGATCCGGTCATGGCGCCACCCGGAGACACCTCCTCCTGACAAAGAAGAGGAGGAAGAGAAGGCAGAACCGCTCAAACAGAATCCGAAAGAGAAGATGGAAGCAGCGTCAATGGCGGAGGTGCTGAAGAAGGAGGTGGAGTTGGTGCATCCATGGCCCGAATGGATACAATTAATGGAGAGACTAGCTACACTGAACTATTTTGATTTGAGGAGAGCAGATGAACAGTGTGTGGCTGATGACGCGGCGATCGATCTGTCAGAGGTTAAAGAGGAAGTCTCACTAGATTTATCGACAGATTGGCTTACTGTGCGAAATGCATGCATGAATTTCGGCCGAGATCGTTTTGATATTATCAGGTATTTTTGTCTTATGATATTTGTGATTTAATGCACACTGATATAAGTTCTGGCAGTATTTTAATTACGTTATATATCATATCGAATACAATTTTTCAAGGCAGCATTGATATAGAATCAAGTGAAACCACTTGATAGTTTTCTGCTTGATAATCAGTTTGTTCTAGCTAGAGTTGAACATTGAATTAAATATATTCAAAAAATAAATTAGTTGAAATGACTAGTCACTTAATTATGTATTTATTAAATATTGACAATGTTATCTTTGTACTGGAAATTAGACCTAGGACTCTTGTTAAAAAAATGGTTGGGGTACATTTCAGTTTTCTTGCACTTTTTACACTAGTACTTTGTTGGCATACCCTTACTATATGACTATATTAAATTTTAGATCATTGCAAAGGAAAGACATTCAGACTTTGGTCGGGCACGGGTGTCCAAGTATGGATCCGAAGGTTGTTTTCTCAGCCAAGTTGTTAAGGAAGCTTGTCCATCTTGATGAAGGAGATGTAAGCATTATGCTCTTGTTCTTTACAAATAAATGTTTACATCTTGTACTTGTGATGTGCAATTCTAAATTTGTCATTTCAGTAAATAGGAGAAAGCCAGCAGTTTCATAGCTTTTCTATTACGAGGGATACTATGAACCATCTTAAACCCTAACTGTTATGGCTCAATAGCAGGGCATGAAGGATTTCCTGAATCAGAACCAGCTGATAGAATTTTCAATTTATTTTGGAGGCCCTCTTTCAGTGCTCTTTTTTTTATTTATTGTTTTTGTTAAGTTTTTGCTAAACAACAAGTGAAACGAGCTCACCTGCTTGGCACCATATTAATTTAAGATATTTTTCACAAAATTGTACTTCTGTTATTGTGCATCTAATTGTTGTGAATATCTGATGAGAAAGAACTCAAACTATATTGGGATTCCTTCATTTTCAGGTCTGCAGCACCTGCAGTTTGAGAAACTCCTGCTCTCGAGGATATATCCTTGTACCAAAAGAAGACCAAGCACGAACGCTAGATGTAATGCGCATACTCTTAACCTTTGGTTTTGACCATGCAAATGGAACAGTGGAGAATAAGGACTTGATGAAGCTAAAGCAAGTGAAGAATGTGGTGCGCAAATTGATGCATGAGGTGGCAAGGCTGAGTGCAGTCCCCATTGACCCAAGACTGCCGCCACCTGTGATGAAGAAAAAGGAGGTGAAGGTTAAGCAGCCGCCACCCCCACCAAAAAAGAGGAGAGTTGGTAGGGATGACGTCGAGATGAAGAAAGGAGACTGGCTTTGTCCCAAGTAATATTCTATTTGTTCAATTTGTTATTTGCATTTTTTATTGTGGTAGTTGTTTATCTAACTTACTGTTGGCTCCTGTGATTGTGTTGGGTAGGCGTTATCCTCTCAGTTATTAATAGAATTTGGAATGTGAAGATCATACATTTGGTAATCAGATCTATTTAGACTAATCTAGATGGAGAAAATCTCACTCACAATTAGCAATGATAAATTACTAAATTAGTCTTAGCTCTTGAAAACAATAGTTTTATTTAAGCAGAGTTTATGGTTTAATTCTCTTTAGAGTAAGGTTCCATTACCATAAGTTTTTGGTACCACACAATGCTGCAATCTTCACTTCTTTTATTATGTCTCAAAATTGAAACTCATGCATCGAATCTAAACTCTTGATTTCCTATTTTCATGAGAGACGCATCGTTATATGATTCTATGATATTTGGAGTTCATTTTGTAGTAGATCAAAATGTCAAAAAGATTAATTATTGTGATTATTTAAACACATTCATGTTTTAAGCACCTCATCTTTTCTGCTTTTTGGAAAAGAAGCGGTATGCCTTTTTTGGAGTTACCACCAGTTTCATCAAAAGAAATACAAAAAAGGTTCAATAGAAACTGTAACCTAGAACCAAATGCACCAACAGCATAAAGCAGAAGCTGCATACCCTTTTTTTTCTCAGCACTGTTCTAAAACAGAATCAAGCAACCAGTAATAACACACACACACAAAAAAACTTCTGTTTCTTCAAAGCAGACTTTGCCAGTATTGGGTCTCTTCAACCCACAAGTATCATCTCTACTCTGATGCGTCTGTCAGGGTGTTACCAGGTTGGTACCACTGTTGGAAACATCCTCTTATGACCTTGGAAGTCCTTCCACATTGACCAATACCAAACTGTGTACCAGAGTCGTCCAAGCAACACCTGATCATCCCCCAAATTTCAAAAGAGAGATTAGATGGATGAGCTGCTTAAGGATCGAACACTATTAGGGGCTTCCTGATCAAATATCACACGGACTTTTTCGTTCCATATTAACCATATTAGACTCCAAGGACCACAGCTACACATTTTCTATATATCCCCTGCATTTTTAAAATTTTGACTCAAATACCCTTAAGAGCTGTAAATCGAAAGGGATAGTGATGATATAAAGCAAGCCAATTTGAATGCTGTTGTGTATACACAGGCGACAAATAAAGGATTTAACATTTTATGAAGAATCATGAAGGCATACTCATTGTCTCCTATATGTCCCCTTTTTATTGAATTCTACTTGTTTTATAAAAGACCAACAGAAACCTCTAATCTTAATGGCAACTTCACAATCTAAAATTGAGCTTTAAACTGTATCCTTAGCATAATCACTATAGAATTTTTCATACATCCTGGTAGATAGCTCCCACACAATTCTTTCAACAGAAAGTATAAGATGGCACTTTTCAGCTATCAACATAGTAAGATCTTGTAAAGCCTGCTTCAGCTCGTCACTGAGTCATTTTTTTAAAATGTAGATTTGGAACTAAAATCAAACAGTTGATCTACTATAAAATGAACTCCAAAAATAGTAAAATATTAGTTGGATGCTTATCGCATGAAAATAAAGAAGGTTGGATTCGACATCTTAGTTTAAAATTGAATTATAAGTAAAACAAAAGTGAGCTTGGGGTATTGTGTGGCAAACAAAACCTTGTGGCATTAGAGCTATTAGACCTTGTTTGGAGATAATCTATTGTTTCTCCTTAAGCACTAGATTGGGAAATGCAAACTTTTTTGAACTGGGATTTATGGACTAATGATTCTGAATTTGGCTTTTTTTTTTTTTGTCAGATGTGACTTCATGAATTTTGCAAAGAATACAGTTTGTATGCAATGTGATGCAAAGCGCCCCAAGCGACAGCTCCTTCCTGGAGAATGGGAGTGCCCTCGGTACATTTTTAACCACTGTAAATAGTAAAATATACATCTAATGCATGGTACAGATAATATTGTATGTCTTTACTTCTGCCAGGTGCAAATTTTTGAATTATAGACGAAACATGGCATGCTATGAGTGCGAGCATAAGCGCCCTCCAGATGAGTACACCTCTAATGAAATGGAATCCCGATATCTGGGTCCCACAAGGGCCTGGTCTGAGAGGGGTACACCAACCCGTGTTCCAGAAGTTTCTGATGCCTGGAATTTTGATTTTGATGACGATGAATCTGATGGTGCAGAAGTTGCAGCATTCGAGTTTGCTGACTCTTCTAAAAGAGGTTTGGAAGAAGAGGATATTAAAGGTTCACGAGGAAGAAGATTAGATATGCATGAGAGAAAACCCACCCCCTATTCATCGAGAACAGGTTTTGATGATTTCGATGATGAGGATGATGATTTGGATAGTTATGAGATAGATTCCTCAGAAGGAGGTAAGCATAGTGGAGTTGCTCGAAGGAGCTTCTCAGAATTAGAAGAAAGTGACCTGGATGACTATGAGGACTTTGACCGCAGCAAGAAAAATTCAGACCGCAGGTCCCGTGACTATTTAGCCCAATCTGACAATGATGATGATGGTCCTTACTTTCGGAATAGGAACGATGCTCTTAAATCTGATTCAGATAGTGACTACGATGATGGTTTTAGGTCTTATAACCCCAGAAGAAGCCAGAGAGCATCATATAACGATTTTGAATCAGATGGAAATGATTACGTCCCTTCTACAAAGAACAATTTGAAAGGTGGTAAATCTGGGTCTGGAGGTTATTCTGGTCGAGTGAAGGAGATGAACCAATCAAGAAGGTATGGCAAGGTACATGATCGAGAGAAATCATGGGATCAGATCAGGCGAAAAGGTGACCGGTTTGGTAATGATGGGTTTAGAGGCTCCCATAGGAAAGAAATGAGAAATAGCAATCGGTTTGACAGGAGAGATGACATATCTTATAAGACAGATGAGAGCACCAGATTCAATAGTAGGTATCGTCGATAGAAATCATGATTTTAGCAGAGAGATTTCGAAGGGTTTTGAAACAATGACGTTGATATGCCCAGGAGGGTAATCATTAGGCACGACAATGATATAGAGAATCGAGATTTTGTTACTTAATAGGCTTTTGTGGAGCTTTTATTGCCTCCGGAGTTCGGTTTTGTTTTTCTTTATCATTTCTGAGAATAAGCCTATGTAAAAAAAAAATAATATTAACTTTTGATATATATTTAATATAAATATTTTTTTATGAATCAGCAATTTGCTGCATGATTAGTGGCCTTCTTTTGTAATTACAATAATATCCAAAAGGAAAAATAGAAATTATGGAGGTCCTTTTTTTCAGAAACCAGAGTTCCTGTCATAATGTACATTTATCCTATAATTTCACATTTGTACGAACTTGTAAAGTCAAGATCACAACAGGACTATTTACACAGCCTTTTCTCTAGGAATATTCGTTCATTACTCTACATTGCGCCTAAGTTGTTGGCTAGATTACAACACAATGAACACCATAAGTTTCTCTTGTAAAACAGACCACAACAAATTTAAGATAGAATAAACAGCTTTTATCTTCTTTTTTTTCTCCTTCCAGGATGGGGAGGTTTACAACCAAACATATGTTTGTACAACATCGGGTTTCATACAACAGCCCCCCTTTTCCCCTTACAATCCAGTACAATTTTGTCTAGCGATACAAAGTAAGCATAGAAGTACCAATTTCTCTAAAGGGAAGAAAGAAACCCATAAAAGAAAAATGAAAAGAGAAAAAAGAGGATCAAAAAGCAAGCAGTAAGACAATTTCAACAAATAATTGTCAGTTGATTAGGTAAACAAAAGAAGGGAAGAAACATTTACAGGCCGGTAAATGGCTGTAATATGATTAAAGACTGAAAGGCGCTAATCCAGGATTAATTAGAGACCCTCAAATGGCGATATATCCAAGCAAAAAGCAAATGGCAGGCTGACAAATTGGTCTCAAAAAAGCAGAGTCAGAATTGGAAAGGGAATTGCTGTTCATGCTTCTGGATTCTTGGCTAGCCCATCAAAAACCTGAAAACATCGCCTAGGGATATTATGCCTTCCACACGCCTTGTACCGGCCTCCACAATAAACACACGGCGGACTCCTACAATAAATTGATATATCAGATATCTTTTTTCCCAAAAAAAATATGAACTGAAAATGAAATGAAGAGAACTTGACATTAGCACAATTAGCAAAAGTTGTACTTGTTCGAGGAAGTTATAGTTTTCTTTTTTGTTATTTTCAATAAGAAGATCAAACTCAAAATCTCATAGCAGCTGGTTAGTATTGACCCTGTACATCCAAAACAGTACTAGTAAGTAAGGTACCAGCATAAACCAGTCGCTGTCAAAATAAGAACCCCTCATAACAAAGACACATAGAACCTGAAAACCTGGAATTAAAATTACGATTTCTGGTCTACATAATGGATTTGGGTCGAGAATATAGCCGCATTGGGAAAAGAGAGAAAACTAATATTACCTGGATTAGCCAATCGTTCCATAACCTTGAGCAATGGATCAGTTCGAAGACACATCTGGCATCTCTGCTCGTTGAACAGCCCATACGGCGAACTTGCATCTTGCCCTAGCTGTAATGCCTAAAGCATGAAGGAAAAGAATGTAACTCAACTATTTCATACAAAGAAACTTTCTCTGATATCAACTACTATACCTGTATCATAAAAATGATACAATTTTCTTTATTTTCCTCTGCATACCTGCTGAACACTCATCTCATCTAGGCGAATGTGAGCATAAACTTTGTCTTTAGCCAAAGCTGTGATGTCACTGTATAAAATGAAGCAAGAATAGTCCTTATTGGGAAGAGATTCAAAACACAGAGAGAGCGGAAATAGAGAGGAACTCAGATGTACCTTCTAGAATAAGTATCCACCAATGAATCATTTTCATCCACTATAGGTATTGAACTAACTCCAGCTGCAATTAAGTATCATTACAAGAAGTGAGAGACATTTCCTCAGTGCTTCTAAAGGGAAAGTATAGGGAACAGGGTCTGTGTCATCAACAATTACAGTATCATGCAGCTTGACATCAAAATTATGAAGTACTACAAGCAACAAGTCACGCCAAGTATGTGTACTGCTAAACCTTATCTTGGTTAAATTTAACCACAAAATCCTTGAAAAAAGGTTTAAACTACAGTTAACTGCACGAAATAGATCAAATTAGGCAATTTACTCCGGCACTGCCCTGTGCCAGACAAAGTAGGTTTCCTGCGCATATCAGAAAAGAATACAATATAAAATCAAATAAAGGTTAAACCTTGGACCAAGAGAGAGAGCGCTGAGCTGAGGGACGCATTGGGTCTGAGCATGGCAATGGAACGGCTATTGCGGTCCCCAATGCTGGGTACCCAACTCCCCAAAGGGATTGAAGTCACTGGCATTTGCAACACTGGAAGCACACTTGCCGAATGCCTGAAGTATCTACATATACCTAATTTCTCAAAAAAGTTTAGAAGCATGAGAGGGGATAGTAATTTTACATCAAGTGTAGCTTAAGGGAAGAAAACCATGAACAGCTAATTTTCTCTAGCCTTTTCAAATAAAACTTTAGCCAGTATAACACAAGAATGTACATCTACCAGTATATAACATTTTCTAGAGTAGAAAACCTGCAAGTACATGGCATGCCAGTAGTTGATCTCCTTTAAAGTAGAAACATGTTTTTATACATTAGATGCACACTAGTAATATTTTAGTTTACATTTTTTGGAGTTTCTGTTTCTGTTCTGGACCTTTTACGCCTAAGATGCATAAACCAGTTGATCATGCCAGAATGGTTATTGGTTGAATAGTTGCATGTTGTTGCTTTAAAAAATGTAGAGGGTGTTACTGAATACTGGTAGAAAGGATAGTGGGTTTGGATCTCTCACGGATGATATATTTTGTTGGGTCTGAAAAAAACTAGTGAGATTGACTGTAGCATCAAGAAGCCAAATACTTCATACAGACATGATGTACTGCTAAGATCTCTTGCAAGCTCAAACATGATGTGAGGAAAAAATTAAAGGTATGGCTTACATTTCAAGATTCCAGAAAGAGAGGCAAGGTGCAACAGCTGAGGGAAGGACCCATCATCAGAAGATGAATGTACAATTGGAACCATAGAGACTTCATTTTGTAAAATCTTTACTGCTACATCCTTGAGTGAATCATATGGGCTTGCCTGTTTGCACCAATTTGAAATCCACATAAGCTCTAGTCAAAGCTTTTAAAGAATTTCAATGTCCGACTTCTACGAACAACTTTTTTACTAAATATGCTAAGCCTATTTAGGCTTGCTTGATTTTCTCAAGAAAATTTTTCACTTCTTAAATACATATTAGTTTTGTCAATTTTTCATCTCTTTTCTAAAAGCCCAACTAGTCATTGAACAATGGATGAGCATACAGATGTCACCAATCCTACAAAAGCCAGCTATAACGTGAGCCTTTAAAAGTACTTAAGTAAAAGTAGGGTTTTACTTGAGCTAAACCCTGAAGGGGCCTGCCAAGCCGGTCAGACCGCCTATAAAGCTGCTGCTTTCTATCTTTCCAAGCAGATATGGTATGTGTCTCAAGCTCCTCCTCTGGTACATTTGGTCCATGTGCCTCCAGCTGTGAAATCATAACAAATTATCCCCACAAAAGCACAAAAATTCAGAAGTTACCATATGTAAGGCCAACAAAAGCTATACACAAGTTACCTCTCGTAAAATTAAAATAAAATCCAATGGACTAAGAATTCCCACGAATCGGCCATTGTACGAGTCCCATAGAGGTGCCACAGGTATTCCCTGAAAAAAACACATTATTCAAACAATATCTTAGTGTCGACTTAGACAACATCTCTCTAGATATCTTAGTGTCGACTTAGACAACATCTCTCTCTAGATTAAAGTTATTCCATAACCAAACACACATTCTAACACCTATGATATTCAACATTCGCTAATAGTTAACATAGGAACAGCACAATATGCTATCCTGAGACAATTCATAATAGCAGAATATTCCTCATTCTTTAAAGAACTTAGTAAAATCTAGGAGGTTCAACATGTAAAAAGTATACCTGTTCATGGAGAATGTGAAAAGATTGTTTCACAGGCAAATTAACATCCAATGCAATGACCTGAGATAAAAAATCTCATCAGTATGAATTCGACTACATGGAAAACATCACAAAGATTTTTATTAGTAAACAAAATTAAAAAAACAAAGAAGAGACCGGCATCAGCAATACCTTGCCTGAATCAGGAAGCAAATCATAGGCAGTTTTTTGGGACAAAAATTCACAAACACGACGCCTTGAAATCAGGATATCGTTCTCTGGAGCCCTAAAGGGTCCATCCTGAAATTCCATATACCTTATCAAATTACAATTCAGAAAATGTAAATAGAAAATGCCACAAAAACAACATCACAGTAACTGGGATCATTAGTCAAGTCACATACGCATATTGTTTTAGTAAATGGTTCTTGTGATTTTTGTATCTTCTTAAATTAGAGTTACAAAAAATATAAAGCTCATGGCACTTGTTGATTCTTGATATTTCAATAATTTTCTTCTCTTTTTCCCCTGGTACTCAGACCAATTGGGGGATATAATAACAAACAATAAGACATTTTTAAATGTAAACAAATCATTACAACTTTCCATTCAGAGGCAGAAGGCATTGGAACCAAGGACCAAAACATCAGATAGTGGTCAAACCATACCTGTATCTGTTTTCCTTTTCCAGATACAGATATGCACACAAATGACCCTACAAACATAGATTGGGGATAGGAATCGAACATAGATAGGATATTTACCAAATACAAATATCGATAATAGAAGTAACCAATGCAAATAAGAATAAGAATAGAATTCTCAGGGTAAAACAAAACTACCCATTTTACAACATCCACGTATCATCATTTATAAGATAAACAGCATAATTAAAATTAATTATAACACGTGCTATTTAAGGACTGTCTTGATAACAACAATCAATCATGACTCTGGCAGAGAGAAGGACTATAAGAATAAATGTTTTCATATGCACTGGGTTGAATGCTATTGAACCTATAAGTCTAGCCAGGCCTGACAAATGAATTCTAAATACTAAAAGATCCATATGACAACAATAATCTGCAACCATATCCACTCAAAGCATATATGTGTGGATGATATCCCCACTTGTTTTCATAAACCTGGCAAAACCTTCTTCACAATTATTTTATCCACCAAATACTATTTGGAACTTGAAAATTTTATATCAGGACATTAGTAGAAGATAATATCATTTCCTTCAGCTACAAACTTTAAGGTCAAAGATAGTCAATTCTCTAATAACCCTATTGAAGTTCATAAAATTGGAGTGCAAACAAAAACAATACCAACCAGCTTTAAACTCATCATAAATGTGGATAAAAGAAAAGGTTCTCACCAAGCGTGGGAAATCATTGTCGACATCCATTTGTGTTGTTATCATGCGACTGGTATTATTGGAGGCCCCAGTGCTGGAGCTGAATGTGGGGCCCACCTGCTCACTTTCCACAATCAGTGTATTCACTATCCCATAGTTCCCCAGCACAAACGGCTGTCTCTCATCATGCTTCCAATCACCATCAACAAAGAACTTGTACTGTAAAAGAACAAGGGTATAGTTTCTTATCAGTTCGCAGAACCAACATTTGTAAAGACAGGCTACATACATGACCAATATTCTAAGCCACGATCATCATTAGATCAGTACTTTACAAATCAAAAAACATCTGAAAGAGACAACATAGAAACAAACAATTATAAGAATTTGGAATCTGCCAGATCTAACATTCTGCTCCAGTTGAGACCATAAACTGACAAAACCTGATGGTACCTCGTTTTGTCAAGTTTGTTTAGATCCCAAAAATATAAATGATACGTCCTATACAGAATTTTACCCAAATTTGAAAAAAAAAAAAAAAAACTATAATTTGTCATAAGATTCAAAATTGAAAAGAGTAAACCGTCTCTGTTTTATTAAATATACCTGGTGAACACCAGGATGCAATCTACAAATTGCCTGAAACACAGTGGGGCAGCCTTCAACAGGAGACATTGGTAAGTGCTCTGACCACCTGAAACATGCAACCATAGTTAAAAACAATAATATTTTTTTCAGAACAATAATATCTAGCAAGTATCCAGCAATTCTGTAATCTAACACACTATATAATGAGATTATGATACTTCTTCAAGAATCTGGGGGGTTGCCAAAAATAAGACACTGTGTCCCTGCAAATTTGACAAAGAGACCAACCCAATCCATAATAGGAAATTTAAGCATCAACTGCATTATTATGGTTTTTCGATGTAATTTTTGTTCATCGTACAAGTTAATACTATGTCAAGCATTTAATTTTTCTGTCGATACCGACTGCACAAAATCCAGAAAAAAAAAAAGAGAGAAGTAACCCTAAGTTGTACAAATTGACATCAACTTAGAAACCCACGACAGAAATAGAAGAATTGTGTACTTCAAATTTTGAGTTATTCTTACTAAATGTGCTTCTAAATGTGCCAAATGGGCTTAACAAGCATGTTGATCTGATCCTATGCTAACATTAAGCCCAAAATGATGTCAAAGCACAAAAAGCGCATGGAGGCCGTCATTCTACCAATGCTGCACAAAAAGGTGACAGCAATAGTACATTTGAAATCATGCCATCCACGCACCGAGGTGCAGGGCAGCAGATGCGTGGTTTGACCCAGAGCTGTAACCAATTAAAACATGCCAGCATTTACTAAGTACGATGTGCCAGCATTTACTATGGACAGTTACTATACAAAAAGAAACGGCCAGCTCTCTCACTTACCATAAGAGAAGAGATAGAGAGAAGCAAAGATTCACTGTCCAAGAGAGAAGACTGAGAATAGAAAAAAAAATTCACGAAGCATGCTGAATCCAAAAGCATGCATAGATTTCCAGTGAAAGGAAGGCGATGAAGACCTTTTGGCAGGTCCTGTCACTTTGCACCAGGTTTGTTTTGGTTCTCGCAATATCTTTTAGGGCCACGAATCATATCTTTTAGTATTGATTAAGGTCTGTACAAACATATTTGCAAATTGCAATTTCTTCGAAGAAATCATATCCTCAAACCCTAACCCTAGATCCTGAAAGCCTTTTCTGTTTAAATCGACCTGGTGGAAAGGAGATCTACATTTCTTGTTCAGTTTCTTTCAGCAACTTTAAAACTATGATAAACCTTTTATAGGCTTTCCCATCCAAACTGCTCCATTCTTCCTTGTTCAATTAGCAGAGTTGATACTATCTAAGCAGTAAAGCACAAAGAGCTAGTCGGAACTGTGGGCCCTACCATACTTCGGACTGTGGATTGATATTTGCTAGTACACCCCATTAAAGCTGCCAAACAATCGCCTTCAGGAATTAATGACGCACCCTTTGCGAAGGCTAGCGATCTGCTTCTCTTAACATATAAGGTTTTTAAATGTTTCTACTACTGCCCTTAGATGTGATTACATCTGAAAATTAACTCCATTTCTCATTTGCATGCACAGTTTCCTAAACTAAGTGCCATGAAAATGGATGAAAACAGAAGTAATAGAACCTAAGTAATCAATAAAAGAAAACAGAACTAATACAAACCATGCAATCAATGTCCATATCCATATAATATATATACATTAATGAACTATCCATATCCATATACATTATTTTATAAAAAAAACCATGCATAAATGGTATGGACAATTTATCATCCCTTAAAAGTTGACACAGATGTAAATTATCAGTGCTTGTATCAACCTATCTAAAATTTGACTTTTTCTTTCAGGTTGGTTGAAAGACTCTTATAGTTTGTATACTTCTTTATCTATTATGCATATCAAATAGTAGTGGTGATATCGTGCTCTGCAAAGAATCAATGCACCCGTACTCTGTGCTCAAATCTCAATTTTCAAAATTTGAGCAACTGATCCAAGCCACTTGAACTGATCTACATATTATAATCTTGTTAGAAACAAAATTGGTACTGACACATTGGTAGTTCGCAAAGCATATTAGCACAACTGTTTCAAATAGTAAACATATTTTATCTACTTCTGTTACAGTTGCTTTTTTGTCATTAGCATCAACATCCCTATAGTACCTGATCAGAAAACAATCAAATTCACAAAAGTATAAGTATTACTGTAAATATGATTTTGAATTCTGGCAGCTATTTAAATCCATATCCCTATCTGCTAAAAAAAAAAGCAGATATGAATATAAATTTAGATTATTAACGCAGCGACCATTTCATTTCATCCCCATAGCTAAGACAAAATATTATGTTTGAATATTTTCAGTTTTTTTTCTCATCTTTTAAAATCTTTTGCATGTATAAATAAAATTCAAATTAATAAACAGGATTATGTTATTCTAGATTCCATGGCTAGAATTTTGTTGAAGGTATTATACTCATATTTACTCTAGTAAAAACCACTATAAAAAATTAGAAGTTTATACAAAATTATCTCGTCCTGATGACCGGAAGTTTTATTGGATTTTAAAGCTTTATTAACCAGTATCAAAAGCAATATATATCAATATTTTTATAAAACCTGAAAATATATATATGTTTATTAGAGATATTTCCTACCAATACATTATGTTCTCGTGCAAAAAGTACATTTTTGTGCCATGCATATCTTCCGCTTTTATAAGAGAGCCGAGTATCTTAGTGTAATAGCATTTTGGACAATTACTAACTACATTCGGATATGTATAGCGAAAGTGAAATATGGACGCCTCCTCATAGGAAACTATTTATCATGTATTGAACTCCGAAAAAAAAAATACTAATTTGCTTCGTGTCGGCACTCAAGTTTCTCATCAGTCACGTGTACATCTATGAAAACAACCAAATTAACAAGGAATCGTGCAGATACAGCTAAACAGAAATACCAGTTTGCACCACCAACCACATTTTTTGTCATGTACCAGTAAACTACTTTGTAGAAGGAACAAAGTAGAAGCCCAAAGTACACAGTAAAACAAATCCTAAGGTAAAAAGAAGCTCAAAGATACCTGGTGAACGAGCCAGTTAAGAACACCCTCTTGCCTCCATATGGCCAAACAAAGCGAGTTGGGATAAGGGCTGCATCGCCAACCCGACCCAATTCATGAGCTGATTCAGTACCAGGAGCGAACATCTCAAAACCTCCCAAATCAAAACTAAATGAAACAAACCCCTTTGATAAAACACTAAATTAATTTAATACACCATCTGATAAGATTAAAACCCTAATTTGTGATTTCTCCTCCAACGGGATCCTCCACAAGCTGGCAGAGGACCCCAGAAGCAATCAAAACACCCAATCTTTCAAGTGCCGATAGACTAACATGAGAGGCTCAGAACGCTCCTAATTTTCACAGATTTTCCTGAAATTCACAAAATCTGTCAAACGACAACATAAATGAGAGAGAAGAGACAAGATCGAGCCAACCTGGAGTTGAAAATCGAAGAAAGAACTGAGAAAATCAGAAGGGAAATCAAACCTAGGTTAAGCTGAGCGGGAGAGGTGTATTGGAAAACAGAGAGTGGCCTTTGGGCTTTGGCTGAGCAAGCGCGAAACCCTAATTTAATGGGGATCTTTAATAAAAGTGGATTCTCGCGCTGCGCTTTCGGATCCGGAGAGAGAGAGAGAGAGAGATGAATGGAGACGAAAGAGAACGAGAGAGGAGAAATGTTGGAGAGAGATAACTTGGGAAGATGTGTTCTACCGTGGTTTTGGTAGTACGATCTATCCCTGACAAGTGGGACCTACTGGCGAATCTCATAATATTAAGGGTCCTTGATGTCAGTTAATTTCCCCGACCAAATATGGAAGAATCCGGTCTACAACAACTTCCGTCTTCCGGCGGGGATGTTTTCTTAGCAACCCCCGAAAATATTAAATACTGCAAAGACCCAGTTCCGAGTTTATTATAGTCAGTTTACTCTTTACACTTAGATCCTTTTAGCTAATTTACACTAAATGACATACTTGATTTGATTAGTTTTATTTTTATTTATGGCTGGTTCTAAGTTGAAACACCTTCAGAGGACGCATGTGGTGCTTCTTGGTTGACAATGTTTAGTTTTTGCATGTACGGGTGTGTATGAACCGTATACAGAAAAAACATTAATGATCGAGTTGTATATGTTTTTATTTTTCACATACAAATTTGGATAAAAGTGCGGATTGAGTTTAGAAAACAACGGGGTTTATCATCATCTCTCATGAATTCACAGTCTAAACATTCTTTTAAGAAATTTTCATGTACCAAATATCATACACACTCTATAGTGACGTTATTTATGGACAATGCAAATTTGCATACCGTCTCAATACACACTTTCTTCAAGAAATATATATATATATATATATATATATATATATATATACACACACACACACACACACACTTGTTTGTTCTAGTTAACATATAATTGCTGACAACTAACAGGTGATTTTGATCAAGCGAAGAAAAAGTATTTTTACAGTTGTCAAACAATTATGTTGATTATTCGTATTCCGAAACTATCAAAATACACACTTGATAATTTTGCATGGCACACTTAACTACTTAAGTACTGAGTTAATGCACTCTTGAATATTGCGGCAATTAATTCTTGCATATGTATTCCCCCTTTTTTAAGAACTTAGTAAAAAAAATAATTTGGAAGTACTTCTTAAACAGGACTTGAGCTGAGTAAAATATTTCTAATATTTCTCATATGTTTTACAAGAAGTAGCATGCACATACTTGTATTTATAATTTAACAGTATATTATTTTTATATGGTAATATGTTAGCCAATAAAACTTAATTTTAATTATTATCATATTATTAATCAACAACTCCAAATGTACCAGCATATTGTAAGTCTCGCAAAAGATCAAATGTGAATTATGTTATTTAGTAATTGAATTTTATGATTACTGATTTGGCAATAATATTTTCATTAGATTTGAAAGTTCAAATAAAATGGTATATGGAATTCTAAAATGGATTGTACTAAAATATATGATATATATTAGTATACTTGTAGTGTCATCTGTTTTCAAATTGAAAATACATATCAGTACGTACCCGTATTCTTATATATTAAAAATATATATTCATACTTATCCATATCCATATATATCTGGATACGAATTCGGATACAAACGAAAGTATATAATCGCTTATATTCCTATTAGCAAGCCTCGATTGTTTTACTGAAATATTTGGATTTATGGTCCTAAATTTTTCCACAGAGAAATAAGTTCAATTGCTGATTTTTATTTTAATACCAGCTTAGCCCTCCATATTTTTAAAATTATCCTTGAACCATTTTTACACCTAATAGCCGCTAATTGGTCAGAATATTGCATATCGATCTTACTCGTATTATAATTGTCCAAATATAACAACGGATGCTCTTCATTTTTCTTTTATCAATTAGCTGCTGGTGTTCTATTATATATAGTTCGAGATAAGTCCGAAAGAATGAAATATAATACAAAATTACAAATACGTTGTAATACATCATATATTTTAACCGCGCGTACATTGAAAATTTAATGCAACCCATGCATGAGAAATTTGAGAACAATAACTCTGTTCTCATGATTGAAAATATAATTAAGTTTCTTCTATCCTTTTTTTTCTCCACATATATTTAATTTTCTGTTGATCTTTAATCCACAAATTCCATATACCAACAACCAGAAACAAACTCTATCAGTACAAAACAAGAAAAACTGTAAAACTTAAATAAATAATTTGTTATATTAAGGCACCCAGTATATTCTAGTATATATTGTCACACCCCGGAAGCTAAGTGTGATAGTTTCCTTGCCACAAGAGTGAGTTAACACTCTTGTTAGGCTAACAAACAGAGGGTAAAATTTTTTTTCTTAGATGATCTATTCCATTTTCTTGATTTCGGTCCCAGTTTACTCACAAGCACACAATAATATTAGTTTTATGAAAAAATTTTACAAACAAATAGACAAACATAAGCCTGGTTTTATTCCTTACCACTAACCTATGATTTTGTTGGCTATATTATACAGTCCCAAAAGCCAACATACCCAACCGTTTAACTTAGACCAGGCTTGTTTCAAAAATATTTACATATCTTACAAGATAAAACATTGACAACATTCCATTACCAACAGAGAGCTAGTCCGACTCACATAATACCGACAAAAAGACAAAATAACAGACACAGAAAGGCATAACTAATAACACCAGAGGGTAACTCAACACCAGAAGGAACGTCACTACGGACCATGACAAGCAAATCCTACAGCTCGTCAAACTTTCTCTTGCGGGTCCGATTGTGGGTCCTACTCGGGCACCACTCCGTCAGGCGGAGCACTAGAGCCAGAAAAATCCAGATACAGATAAGCAAATATCTCGGGCAGGTCATCGAAAGATAGGAGGATAGCAACATTACACTGTAGACTTGGCACGAATACTTCAAGTTTGACAAACGAACACTCTATAGTTGCAACAGCACGAGGCCTAATAAGCCTGCGACGCTCTTGGAACCTCCGACCATCGAGGCACATGCAAAAACAACAAACGGATGAGAATAAATTCTCAGTGCGAGTTATAGTTCCAGTACGCGGACCTTAATATATCCGTGCATCGGACTAATACTCGAAAATAATCTTAATCAGAATTTTACAAATCATCAAATATAGTTTTGTACCGTTGGTACCAGTCGGAACGGTCCTAAAACTGACATGCTGCGAAATGCAATGTAAAACAAAATTTATTAAACATATTATTTTCAGAATATCAGTTGGAAATTTTCACACCAAAGTTCTCAAGGCCTACAGACTCAGAGAGAACCCTTCCCAACCATAAGTTTTTACAAATGGTATAGAACAGACAGAGGGAATAATCAGGATAGTAGCGCTAATAACATGGCCGAGTCGGTGGCCAAACCGAAACACCGGATGGTGAAATAATCCATAGGATATGCTTTGTCTAATAATATTTATTTAAAGTCTGATTCTTCTATCACGAATATTTAATCAAGTGATAAAGAATTTTTACGGAAGCCATTCCAATCATAATTAAGCCTGACAGTTATCATAAGTCAATCGGATTTCAGAGTCAGATTTCTGCAGATTCAACAGACCAAACGGAATTTTTATCAACATGCAGTTTCATTTATTTAGAGCTTCTATGTCTAAATGACACAATATAATGCATAATCTGAATATTCAATATGCTATGCATGAATTTCAAAAATACCGAATCTCCAGATTATATTAAGAAACCGCGTAATCCTCACATTCACAAAGCTCTTGAGGTTCCGAGTCACGGGAGGTTCCTGTTCATAATTCACAGATCAAGGTCCGTTAATATCCACTTAACAAGTATCCAAAATCTTATTGGGGTGAATTATAACTATGACAGTCTGGTTCTAAACAATTACTTGATTGACGGACATAATTCCAAGTTCCATTCTTAATTATTGGTTAATCACTTCTTTAAGTACTTGCTTAATTATCAGATCAATTAATTTTTCTAATATCGAAGTCAGAGCAGAAATCAGAAAATTATAACTCAAAAGTCAGAAAATCAGAAATTATTTAAACTCAGAAAATAATATCAGAAATTCTACTTTAATTTGGTGGGATCAGAATGTCTGAGTTATTTTCCATAGTATCCGCTCAATCTAATTTTCAGACGTCTCATCATATCCCTAATTACGGCCAAAATAAGTTAGACTATTCAATTGGGTCCAAGTCTTTAGTCTAACATTAATCAAGCTCAACAGAATTAGCATACAATTAATTACTTAATTAAGTTCTTAATTAAAACCGAAAACTTAATTAAGTCAAAACCCAAAAGATAAACTTTTAACTCAAAGCCCACAATTAATAATTTCAGAAAGCCCACAGTATAAATTCGGAAGCCCACACACTTTTTTCCAACTTTTCTTTCTCGGCCCACAAAGCACAACCCAAACAGGAATTCAAAAACAGCCCTCAAAACAACAAGGTCGAACCCAGTCAACCTGACCAGTTGACTGAATCGATCTTAACGGGTTCCGACAGACCCGATATCTCTTCAATTAAATCCGACTCCATAAGCCTCAAACTTTTCGCTTAAGCCCACAGTTTATTGTCAAGCCTTTACAAATTTCATTACAGCCCACCAATAATTGTAAAACCTTCTCATGTTACAAATAAGCCCTCAACATTTTTCAGTAAGGCCCTCAGAAAATTTATTTCTTTATATTTCCATCCCTGAGCCATCGAATAGTCATACCAGAGACTACTTCCATGTACCAAAAACTGGTACCATGGTTCAACATGTCTCAAATTAGTCCCACAAACTCATGTAACTCATGGAATGCATGATTAAACACTTAATATGCCTCAAACATGCCGGAGATTCCTAAAATGTCCCTGAATTTATATGCACAGCCACTATCATCACCATTTTTAGCTAACAATTCACTAAAATGATACAACATATATCTACAAGTTCCCATAAACTCAATTAAACCTTTCACAACTCAGATATATGTATACAACACATATGAAATGCCAGAACTCCAACAATTTTTTTATCCTCAGGCTATAACATGCATATGAAATGATACTCATTTCTTTCATTCAATATCTATGCCTGTAAAGCCTCCTAATTCTATGCAAATACAGCTATACACCTGATCAGTGAACTAATATGCATGAAACAGTTTGCATAACTTCAAATCAGGTCACCATATCCCTTTCGTACTTCCAACTTTTATAAATCATGTAACTGTATAACTAACCCAAGTCTAAATCAAGTATTTAATAGTTCTTGTTTTATTCACACAAGTGTGCTACTATATGGATCAAACACACAGGCCTTCAAACTCATGCAATCATCCATGCATGCAGATGGTATAAGGTATATGCATGACAGTTGCAAGCACTCTTTTAATCACAGTTCTAATTCTATATCAGACCCACATGATCACTATTATGCAATTACTTTCCACGTATTACTTCATAGTTTCTAGCAATTATAAATGCTTTACCAGAAATATCAAAATATTACTTATGCAAGTACATGCATGCTAATTGATGCTGCATATTTCTGACACACAGAGATAGCCTCATAACCACAGAAATTTATCACATCTCAGATTAGATGGGCTTTCAATATTACTGAGCCTTAAAAGAATCCCTAGCAACATTCAGTTAGCTACTATCTAGCTGTTATAACAGCATCAAATCAAATATATCTAATTTTGCTAACACTAAATCGAATCCTGCATCAAACAAAATCAATCAAGCACACACACAGTTCATCAGCCACAATCACAGGGAAAGGAATTATACCTATATCTTGAGACTTGAGAAATCTCCTCAGAGATTCAAGGAAGACCAAGGCAAAGACCAACGACATGCTAATAAAAAAAGAGCAAGGTCCATGCACAGCTTAACCTTGTCAGAAACAAACCCTAAAAATTAGGATCAATCGATTCAAGTAAAATTGGAGATCAATTGAAGAAAAAAAGTAACAGTCAAGTACGATAATACATTCCTTAGCTCCAGTCCCTTCTCCTCTTCTCCAATTTCAAACCCCTAAGCAAATACCTAATCTCGACCCAATATAAATAAAATTACCTTTGTCAAGAGATGAAGGAGAAGAGAGGGATAGAGCAGAGGAGATAGATGAGCCACGCCAGAACTAATTCAAGGCGCTAACAGCCGCCATCGAACGGAGGAAAGAGGAGAATCTCTCCTCGTGCGGGACACAAGGAAAATCAGAAGCATCAGCAGAGGTGGCTGGCTCTTATTGGCCATCAAATAGGTGGCGCTACGACCCTCCAATCACAGCGCGACACGGAACAGAAGCCACGAGCTCAAGAAGGGGTGAGCTCGAGGTGAACAAGCGGAGAGAAGGAGCGACAGATCAGAATAGGGGACGAGGCAGATAGAGAAGGCACCTCGTCGCCTCCGCCTTATTAATAAGGCCCAGATTTTTTATGGCCAAACAGTGTGGCTAATTGTGTGGCAACTTGCTGACAAGCCTATTTTGTAAATTAGCTATTTCACTTGGCTAATTTTATTAACTATTTCAGAAGTCAGGAAATTATGGCAAATATATAGAATCATTCAGGAAATTATAACGAACATTCCCATAATTTCAGATCAGACATCCCATCAAATTTTACTGATGTTTATTTTGTTTAATTTCTCGATCATATAATTCATTAATTCTAATTAATTTTAATTCAGATAATTTGAAATTTGGATTACCGTCTAATCAGTCAGAGTCGTTACATATATGTTTTATGTGCTCATAGTGATTTATGGCATAGACATCATAAAGTGCCAAGCTGTATACACGAGTTTGTGTTTCATCCACATTCAGCAATATTGTATAGTTTGATTTCTTGGCATGTAAAAAGTATTAAGAAAACTTTTTAAGAAAGTTTAATATGCATCCTAGTGCATAGAGATTTTTTCGGAAGTATTTTTGTAAATTAACAAATCTAATTTAATCAATCTAATCTACATATTGAAATCTCATAGCAAATCAAATTTGACAATTTTTTAGATTTTATTACTATTTTTTTGAATTTTTTAAAACATATTATTATTGAAAACAAACTACTATTTACAACATTCCAAAAATAGCAGGTTTTAAAAAAGTCGAAAAAATAGTAATAAAATCTCAAAAATTGTAAAATTTGATTTGCTATAAGATTTCAATATGTAGATTAGATTGGTTAAATTAGATTTGTCAATTTACAAAAATATCCCAAAAAAATCTACAGTGCATAGAAAGCCTATGCACTATGGGGTCGTTTGGATGAGTTAGGAATAGCCAATTCCTAGGAAGGAATAAGGATTTTCGTTGGAAAGTGTGTAACTTTGTGAGAGAGATGAATTGTTTATATTAAAATTTATGCCCGGAATTGGAAAATCCCCAAATTCCGGACACATCCAAACGACCCCTATAGTGCATATTAAACTTTCTCAAACTTTTTTGAAAGTCAATCCATGCATGCATTGAGTCCCTCTAGCTCCTACTATCAAACGATTTGCTGAGAAGCGCATGCTAATTGGTATATGCTTGAAAATTTTAGGAGTTCGCTTGTAGTTAATTATGGAAATAAAATTGCTGACTAACTAACTAACAGTAATTGAAGCTTGAAATTAGTCTTAAATGTGTAATGAAGTATCGGTTTGACCAGATATAGTTTACGTCAAATAACCCTAAATCATTACTAAAAATCAAGACAATCTCCCTTTTTTCATGTCTTGAAGGGGTATATGGTGCATTCAAATTTTGGAGCTAGGACTATACATACTCATATATATATATATATATATATATATATATATATATATATATAGTTTTGCTATGGTGAGTTGCAACTCACCAAAGGGTCGGTGAGTTGCGATCAAAACTCCTAAATCTAGTTCAAAACGACCGATCCAAACCGTCCAATATGATCTCCCTATTGAAATCTCCATGCAGACAAAATTTTATATTTTTTTAAAATTTTTAAGTATTTTTTTGAAATTTTAGAAAATCGTTAATCTAATTAGTTCTGAATCGTTAAAAAACAGCAGTTTTTAAAAATCCGAAAAAAAATACTTACAAATTTCAAAAAAATATAAAATTTAGTCTGCATGGCGATTTCAATAGAGAGATCATATTGGACGATTTGGATCTGTCATTTTAAACTAGATCTAGGAGTTTTGATCGCAACTCACCACAGCAAAACTATATATATATATATAGAGAGAGAGATTGGCTAAAGTATACTCCAGCATACGGATCGTCCGTATGCTGGAGTCGTTTTTCAAAATCTAAAATTCATACAGTCGATCCAAACAGTTCAAATTGTTCTCCATATTGAAATCTCCTAGGAAACAAAAATTTATATTTTTTCAATTTTTTTTGCTATATATTATGCTATTTTCAAAAAACACTATAAAGGAGTATTTCTAACCCTTCAATTTGAAAATAGCATAATATATAGCAAAAAAATTCGAAAAAATATAAAATTTGGTCTTGAAGGATATTTTTATATGGAGAACAACTTGAATGGTTTGGATCGACTGTTTAAATTTTAGATTTTGAAAAACGACTTCAGCATACGGGTTTGATCCGTATGCTGGAGTATACTTTAGCCAATCTCTCTCTCTCTCTATATATATATAGAGAAATGCTATGATGCATCGCGATGTATTAAGGCTTTTGTACATCGCGACTATATATGTCGATAGTTTACAAATTGAAAATCTAACTAAACCAATCCAATCTATATATTGAAATTTCATTACAAACCAAATTTTATATTTTTTTAAAATTTTTTTACTATTTTTTTCAAAATTTTTAAAACCTGTCATTTTTGGAATTTCCTTATTATTAATTGGTATTCAAAAAAGAAAAGTTTTAGAAAATTTGAAAAAAAATTTCAAAAAATATAAATTTTGGTTTGTAATGAGATTTCAATATGTAGATTGGATTGGTTTAATTAGATTTGTCAATTTATAAAACGGTTGACGGATAATGATTGCGATGTACAAAAACCTCAATATATCGCGATGCACCATAGCATATCTATATATATAGAGAGAGAGAGAGAGAGAGTTTTGTTATAGTGAGTTGCAACTCACCAAAGGGTCGGTGAGTCACGCTCAAATCTCCTAAATTTAGTTCAAAATGACCGATCCAAACCATCCAATATGATCTGTCTATTGAAATCTCCATGCAGACCAAATTTTATATTTTTTTAAAATTTTTAAGTATTTTTTTTCGGATTTTTAAAAACTACTGTTTTTGAACGGTTCAGAACTAATTAGATTAACAATTTTCTAAAATTTCAAAAAAATACTTAAAAATTTCGAAAAAATGTAAAATTTGATCTTCATGGAGATTTCAATAGGGAGATCGTATTAGACGGTTTGGATCGGTCATTTTGAACTAAATTTAGCAGTTTTGAGCGCGACTCACCGACCCTTTGGTGAGTTGCAACTCATCAAAGCAAAACTATATATATATAGAGAGAGAGAGAGAGAGTGTGTGTTTAGCTATGGTGAGATGCATTACAAAAAACTTTCCGTGAGATGCGATCAAAACTCATGAATCTGATTCAAAATGACTGATCCAAACCGTAATATGATCTCTCTATTGAAATCTCCATGCAGACTAAATTTTACATTTTTTCAAATTTTTTAAGTATTTTTTTGAAATTTTAGAAAATCGTTAATCTAATTAGTTCTGAACTGTTCAAAAACTGTCATTTTTAAAAATTCGAAAAAAAATACTTAAAAATTCTGAAAAAATGTAAAATTTGGTTTGCAAGAAGATTTCAATAGCGAGATCATATTGAACGGTTTGGATCGAATATTTTGAACCAGATTCATGAGTTTTGATCGCATCTCATGGAAGATTTTTTGTGATGCATCTCACCATAGCTAAACTCTATATATATATTGTAGTATTGAGGCAAAGGATAAAATTCTTCAAATAAAAATTATTTTAATATGTTTCCTTTATCATATATATCCAATACTGTCATTCTGTCAATATACGCTGCATGTATGGTCTATATATGTGCAGCCACATATATGCATATATCGTCACTTGTCCTTTTTAATACTAAAAGGTTGCTTCTCGGAATTAATTTGCTCTAAAAACTATTCATAAAAATAATTACAAGTTTAAATCAATTGATTTTCATAAAAAAACAAACATGTAGAAAAATTTGTACACAGTAATGACTGTTCTTTTTGAAAACGCTTAAAAATAATATAATAAGTCATACAAAAAAATTGTGCGGATGGACACAAAAAGAAAGAAAAAAAGAAGTTTGTGTTGTGCTGAATCATTGTGGCTCAGAAGTTGCTTAAAATGGCGAAGATGCTATTGAATATACATGCTGACATGCAGGCAGACATTATACACAGTTATGTTTTCGTGTATAATATGTTAAATATGTGTACATAATCTGTAATATATATAGATGGAAACTAGACTAAGAAGAATTACATGATCTCACCGAATAAATTAGCATGACCTAACAGTGGCTTTTTTTTTTTTGTCTGCAGATTAACTTGCAATCCATTATTAACCTACGGCTTGCTAAGGCGGGTGCGAGTCAGGTGAAACGCACCACAGTTGTTCAATTCTGAAATGGAGAAAAATAAACGAAAATTCATAACCGGAAGATAACCCCTGATAATACACTCTATTTTTAATTCAAGTACCATGATTTTATGAAAGCAAACGAGTACAACAAAATTTTCAGAAGTGCATTCAGGGTGAAGAACTGAAAATTTCATTGCGAAAATTCATAACCGGAAGATAACCCTGATAATACACTCTATTTTTAATTCAAGTGCCATGATTTTATGAAAGCAAACGAGTAAAACAAAATTTTCAGAAGTACATTCAGGGTGAAGAACTGAAAATTTCATTGGCGCTAACATTGTCTTGGTCTGACCAAGTGCATCAGAAATGTGTGATCCATGCATATATAACAAATTAATTAACAATAATGCAATGTAGTAATATGATATTATACAATTTTTCCTTGCCGACACGCTGCATCTTCAATTAAAAAAATAAATCCATACTCTGCATTTGCTAAGTCTCTCCTTTAGTTTACATGTTATTTGTAATTTGTTGACTTCATCTGAAGCAGTGTTAGAAATTTGGATTTTTTAACCGTTTATTTCTTTTATCTAGTTTCGCGGCTGCTGAAATTCATTGTTGTTTTCATTAATTCTAACTGTCTATATTAATTGCATGTCCCATTTTTCTAGTTTTAAGAATGAAAAAAATTGTGTTAGATAAATGTATTTGAGCTTATTGTACTGTTTAAATAGAGAGTCGATATTGAATCATTTTGAAACCCCATGTATCAATTCATTATGGACCTTCAACACTTCCTAAAATCTATAATCACTGTTCTTAATTATACTTTGCTTATTATGACTCAATAACAGCGGGGCCTGAGCAATGAGCACCAAATTGTGTCTGACTGACTACGTAATATTGGTTATTTCTTCTATTTACTATTTCGTAGAAGTTTGCAAATTATCGCCGCGAGATTCTACTTATCTTAATTTCAAATAATATTTTAATACTCCCCACATGTACATGTTGAGATTGACAAAATTTTGCCAAGGTGACACGGTGAATGGTTGACCCCTTATGCAAGTCCGGTTGGGATATGTTAATTAACGGTTGACAGTTCATGTAATTTTGATTGGCATTTCTTAATATAAATTTATTTACAGATCTTAAATAACCAAAACTTTCTCTCTCTGTTTAGATCTATGATTATGTTTATTATCAATACGCTGCGCCGTAATTTACAATATATATTTATACTGGACTAATATGATCTGTTAATTTTTTAATGGTCATGGACATGAAACAAATAATTAGCAGCTTACATGTCAATTATAATTTTATATAAGGGTTTAGATGTTGCACATTTTTGGATTATCAGACATATAGGACATTAAATGGACGGCTTTGTCATAAATATTGGAATTACAAAAAATAAGGAACGGGAACTTGACCAGACTTGGAGTACTTTTCAACTTTTATTTATTCGAAACTTTTAATATTTCGTCAAGTTGTATGGTATTGCCAACCACTCATGCAGAATGGAAAATTTTAGTATTTTTTTAATGTCAGGACAGGAGTTATGTACTTAGTGCAGAGAGACTTTCTCTCGATCTTTAGTTTACAGGAGGTTTAGGATATATAGTTTCAGTCAAATTGTGGATTGATAAACAGAAAGATTGGTACAGTCAGAGGTCTCGGACGCTTGTGTTTTATTTTGCTTTTTTTTGTTTTGTAGTCGTTTCATTTCTCATGAAAATGAAGCTGGGTGGCGCTCCCAACTTTTTTTTCAAAAAAAATTGCCAACCACTCATGAAGTCGTATTGACATTAGTATTCTTCATATGAAAGATAAGATGTCAAACAAATTATAGAAGTTTTTCCGGATATAAAAAAGTAAAAAACAAACGACTTGAATTCATTCATGAAATAACTAAACAATTCCAATTATATATATGCATGTTCTAGAAAACCTAATTGCTTTCACTACAGGAACATGTAGTAGGTACAGCCGAATACCCTACCTACAGCAACCTCTATAAAAAAGCATATCTATTCCTTAATTACATCTATTTACAAAAGTTGGGCGAGATTAAGTTGGTGATTTTTGCAGCTGCAGGCTAAATCTTAAATTCTCGAGCCAAAATCACCAAGCCCCAAGTGTTCCCTTGCTTCATGAATTGCAAAAGAAAGTTTAATAGGAAAAAGATCTAAATAATTCTTTAAGATTATATTACCAATAATCTCCACAGGTACAAGAACCAAAACTAAATTGATGGAACCTATTCAAATCCCTCACAACAATCACCCTGCCTACAATGTCACTCACCCTCTTAAACCAATCATGGCAATCCTTGCACATTCTCAAGTTCTTCATAATCCTAATTGTCACCCCAGCAGGTACACTCAAATGCGCAAATCCTAAAGCCAGCCTCTCACTATGCACTCCTACCATAACCCCTTTACCTCCTTCCTCTTCTTCTACCCATGAATTCCCACTACCAACAAATCCTCTCTCCCTCATCTTCACTTCAAACTCCTCTAATAAATCCATCACTTCACCAGCCCTCGTGCCAGCTGATGAAACCTCACCTACATAAAAAACATACACTTTATTTTTTACCTCAACCCAGCTGCAGGCAGGTTCCTTGTAAATCCCTTTTTGCTTCATTGTAGACCATACATTGGCTGAGTTTTTCCATTTGCCTGCTGAAATATATGTGTTTGACATGACAACCAGTGGCCCAGCTACATCGCTGTCGAACTCGGCTAGCCGGTCCATGGCTTCAGCTGCCAGGTCTAACCGCCTGTGTGTACGACATGCTGATAATAGAGCACTCCAAAGCATGACCTTATCTGGGCCTTCTGCATGAACCTCTTTAGATAATTGGTATGCTTCATCTAACCGCCCAGCTCGGCCTAGCATGTCTACTGTACATGTGTAGTGTTTTGCACCAGGATTAATACCATATTCATTTTTCATTGAATGAAGGTACCTGAGACCCATATCAACAAGCCCAGCATGGCTACAAGCATGCAAAACTCCAAGCAGGGTAACAACATTAGGGATAATGCCTTCATTAGGCATTTCATCAAACAAAACAAGGGCGTATCTTGCATACCCATACTTACCTGCAGCTACTATCATGGAGGTATAAGAAATAAGAGTTTGGGACACTATTCTATCAAACACATTCTTAGAAGATTCAAAACACCCACATTTTGCATACATGTCAATCAGCGCACCAGAAATATAATCATTTAGTTCGTGTCCATGCCTGATGACTTTGCAGTGCATCGACTTTCCTAATCCTAGCTGACCTATGCTTGCACATGCATTGACAACACTTGATAAGATGAATGGGTTTGAGACCCCTAAACGAAGACACTTGCAAAAAAGTATAATTGCCTCATAACCTTGTGCATTCTGTGAATAAACTGAGATCATCGAGGACCAAGAAATTGCATTTGGATTCTTCATTTGGTCAAATATTCTTCTCGCATATAAAGCACCTTCTGATTTCCCATACATATCTATGAGAGCAGAACAAACCACAGTATCTGATGTTAGCCCAAGAACCTCAACTTGGGCATGGATTTGTTGCCCCAAATTAAGCATTGCAAGGCGTGAACACGCATTAATTGCTGTACAAAATGTATGTTGATTTGGTTTAATTTCATGAAGATGCATATGTTGGAACAGTGAAATTGCCTTGTGAGGTTGATTTGCACTAATGTAACCAGACATGAGAGAAGTCCATGTGATTACATTTGTTTGAGGCATTTCATCAAACAGATTCTGTGCATGTGCAATTTGGCCCAGCCTAACATACGATGTCAGTAGATGGTTAGAGGTAGAGCCAGAGTAAAGCGTGCCAAGTTTGACAAGTTCACAATGTACAGAGGTTACAAAACTGACATTGGAGGATTTGCGAAGAAGAAGAGCTAAGCGGGAGAAAGTGGTCGGTCTGATGAGAGATGCAGAGGAGGAGCCGGGTACACTATTTGGGTGGTAATTGTTGTTAGCCAGTGCTGGGAGTTGTGGTTGTTTGACCACCGGCCTAAGTCGACCTGCCATGCGAGCCGACGACATGAAGGCAGTGAGTTTGGTTAATGAACTGGTACTGAACGCCCTTAATGAGAAACTGAATGCTCAAAGGCCATGCATAACTTCGTGTTCTCTGTATTCACCTTGGTTAGTTATGTACCGTGCATAGAATGAGCAGAGAAGGTGCGTGGGGGTTAGGTTGTGTTTCCTAAATTGAGGCGTTCTTAGTTCTTACAGGGGTGAGATTGGCCTGATCGAAATGAAATAAACCGAGCATCGTGTGGAGAACTTTTAGGTTGGGCTAGGGGTGAACAGATTAAGCTGTCATTTACTGGCGCATAGCAATAGATTTACACATCAATTCAATCTAAAGAGTAATAATTTTAAGACGAGCGTCAAGAGGATGTTTTGGAGCTTGGGCAAAGTTTCAGCTCAGGTGAGATCAGAGTCTCGCAGATAATGTAATGCTACAAGAGGAACTTGCAATAGACCTAATATATCAAAAAGGAAAATTTTGGATTTAACTCGATGCAATACTTCCAGCAAATTTAACCAAAACTCTGTTGGATTGATCTGTTTCTTAGAAGATAAGGAGAATTAAATCGTTTCTCCTGTTGACACTGCACCTGTTGCTACACTAATAACCAACAATCATTTACAGAAAACATCCAAAAAGGGTTCAGACGATATCAGCATTTCTTTCTTTTTTTTCCATTTTTTACAATCTGAGTCAAGATCTTTAGCACTATCACCTAAGTAGTTAACAATAATAACTATTGCTCCCAAGTTTAAGCTGTTGCACCTTTCCAGCCAAGCAGTTTGCATCTATCCTATCTGGGTTTGCTATTTCGAATTTTGTTCTCTGCAAATTATAAGGAAAACGTTAATATTTTAAGCATTAAGCAAGTTGGTTCTGCAAAAATCAAGCAAACTTTTCCAGATCCAATATAACAGAGTGTACACAGTATTATCTTCGATGTGGTTATTAGATAAGGAACCCAACCAAAAGTAATATAGAAAAAGAAAAAAGGCGATGCGTTGGTTTTTGTTAAAGTATATTCTCAGCCACTTGGGCAACTGTAAAGAGTGAATAAATGATGCATTATGATGCATGGTGCTTTGACTCTGGATCATACACTTTGATACTCAATAGGACCACATCCATGACATTTTCCAACCGTATGGTGATATGATAGATAGCTAATAGGTGATCAATTCGAAAAAACAACTTAATAAAATTTGAAACCTGGAATGACATAGACAAGAGTACCTCAAGCAGCTTGGGCACAGTACTTGGATGTAGGTATTGCATGGCTCTGAAATTCTCTGCATTCAAGCATTCAACAACCTACAGAAACCAAAAATCCATTTCATACTTATAATAAAAGAACCTGACAGTTTCTCCAAGTCCTGCAAAATAACCTCAATACAACCTACATACCCACCTAAAATAAGATAAAACAGTTTAGCCCTTAAAAAACCATATATAAAACATCTCTAGTCTCTACCATTTTGGAATCCTAAAATCCTAGACAGTAACAAAAGAGGAAAACCACAGATGTTCTTTGAATATGGGGATTTCTTAAGAATATCCAAATAGCCCAGCGTAACTAACAAACCAAACGTACAACCAGATAATATTTTCTAATGTACATGTTTCCACACTAGCAGAAGCAGAATGATTAGATAATAGCAGAAACTGATGAAATTAGTAAGAACCTCTTTCGAAATCATGTAACTGATTTTTTTCTTGTCCAACCAATATTTCCCTCTTTGAATTACACAGGAAAATTTAGATGTTAAAGCCATTTGAGACTTTTCCACAATTAGTGGATATACCTGGAACATGTATTCTGGGTATGGTAAATTTTGAAGCCAGTTAACCATTTTGAGGGCATAATAAGCACCGCTTGA
Organism: Rhynchospora breviuscula; assembly: GCA_027562975.1. NCBI lineage: Eukaryota > Viridiplantae > Streptophyta > Magnoliopsida > Poales > Cyperaceae > Rhynchospora > Rhynchospora breviuscula. The sequence goes on from CM050402.1 coordinate 25,740,024, forward strand.
GTCGAGCAAGGCTGGCTCAAAATCAGTCTGATATGGCACGTTCAATGTCTCTGATTGAAGATCAAAAACTACTTCCAAGACCTGCTTGACTAATGTCCTGTCAACTGGCTTACCATCACGATCCTCATTAATCTAATTTGCCAAAAAAAAAAAAAGGAAAAAGAAGCAAAGACGAGGGTTAAAGGGTAGTAAAGAATCTAATTTCCCCCTTCTGAAGTTTTGACAAGATTAAAGAGTTGCAAATTAACCAAACATAACAAAGAATACATGGAACAAGAAAAAACAACTATAAAAAATTATAAAAGATTGACATACCAGTGACAAAACAGTGCTAATTATATCCCCTTTCATTTCTTCATAGACCTGAAACAAAAAATAAATAATAAACACAAATAGTGACCAACCCAACCATTTTCTATCTAAAGTTTAGTACTTATCTTCATAGTTTGAAGTTTAAACCACCGCCCCCCCTCCCCCCAAATGCCCCAACAAAATATACAAAAACACACAAAAGGTTGTACAAAAATAAATTTTCAGTTTTCTTAATTATTTTGTGGCAGAAAATGCTTTTAGATGACAATTGAAGTACCAGGTTATGTAAAATGAGGAGAGCAGCATTGCGGATTGTAGGACGATTATAACGGCCGACAAAGAATTGGTCAAGATAAAGAAAGAAAAGTTTCATCCATCGCATAATGAACTTATAGTCCCGCCACCTTCTCACTGTTTCTCTCAGCAGGTGCTCTCCACTTTTCCCCCTCATAGCTGGCAACACCTTTTGTTAATAAAATACATCAGCTGTTATGTGGGGTTATGCACATGTCTAATATCTCGATAAATAATATTGCCCTTGAGGTTGACAAGAATATAAGTATATGGTCTAGTACAGTTATCAGTACTAGACTACTAGTTCGTAGGAGTCTGATACTAGTGTGAGGGTTAGACTGCCGTAACATGAGTGCATGACACAAACTGATTTTCTTTCTCAAAGAATATAACAGGTGAGGAAGCTGCTAAGGTTTTACTCTCTTACCGTTTGACCAATCCATCTTCATTTCTTAGAAGACTGTTTCCTAATTTGAAAAGAAAGTAACAATTTGTTCTTTTCGATAAATGACTTGTTGCCCTAATTGAAATTGTCAAAAGTTGCTATAATTTTGAAGCACCCAGGATTAACCCAAGGGCCTGTTATTTTAGAAGTTACCAAAGAACTCAAAATATAGGCCCATAACAATCATCAACAGAAACCTTTTAATTGATCCAAATTTCTCCACATTCAAACTTGGAAAATTCTATTTGCAGCCAGCATTTTTCAATCAGTAAAGTCAGATTTGCAAAATTCTGTTATTGTCAAGAGATACATTTTTTGGTTCATTAGCCATTTCTGGTAACCGCAGATAAGAAAATACAGCACTGACCCTAGTATTGATGTAATGGTGAAAGAAATCTTCGTAACGGCGGTACAACTCCTTCTCATAGTTTGGATCCTTTTGTGTGCACAGATTATACACCGTCCTGGTTTAGTATTTTTTATCAAGAAATATGTAACCACTGTTAGAACTTGATGGGAAAAAAAAAACAAAAGACAGATGAAAATTTTTATTTCATAAGGGCGTTAGAAAACCTGTAAGCGCGAATCTTCAAAACAATTTAAGAAAAATAAACTTCAATATCGCTTTTCTTTCTTTCGGTAATTTTTGCATCAATAGTTCCCCTAAACAATTTGTGAAAACAAATTTAGTGAACTCGTAAATTGAGAAGCATAAACTCACTCGTAGATAGACATACTCTCGCAGGCCGAGAAGAGACGGAAGTTTTCATCACGGATTACGCCATTGTCGTCGACGAAGGAGACGATCCTGTCTATAGCTCTCTGAATCTTCTCCCATCCCGCGTGGAAATCGACCACTCGGAGCGCCATTGTTACTAGACTAGGGTTTTGGAGCACTGATTGAGAGGGGGCGGCGAGAAAGGAGAGAAAAAAGAGAGAGAGAGAGATTATGGTTCCTTATGGACGAAGATGCGAGTTTGAAACGGGATGGTAAGATTATAATGCTCGTAGCGCTGTTACGGTACGATACGGTATTTCATATCGCATCTGTTAAAATTTTTCTTTATAGTATCCTATCCGTACCCGTTAGAAATGACTTTATCCATACCCTATCGTACCCGTTAAGGATTAACGATAAAAGTAAGATAACGATACATAATGGATAATAATAATAATATTATTTAATAAAAAAATATATAATGTGCAAAATAAATTGCATCAAATAAATATATAGATAAAGTACAATATTTAGAAAATACTTTACATATAACAAAAATCATGTAATTTATTCTCATGTCAATTGACATTCAAAAAAATCTATATAACTAATTATAAATTATAATATAATCGAGTGCAAATTAATTTTTTCATCAACATAAATAAATTTCGATGTAGATCAAAACTAATATCATATCTTACGAAATATGCTATTTACATGATTATATATACATATATGTTTGTTAAAATTTACCCGTTAGATAATTGATACAAAATAACTCTTATCCGTACTCGTACCCGTTAAGTTAACGAAAAATTTTCTTTACCCATACCCATACTTGTTAGTCTAACGAAAATAAAATCTTACCCATACCCGCTTTATCAAATACGATACGGATAGGATAAGTGGATAAACGATTTCATTGACAGCCCTAAATGCTCGTGTAATAAAGTAATTATCGAGAATGCCTTAGAGACTTAGACAAAATTACCGCTTCATGAGTCTCTTCTATCCAGGAATTATAGAGAGGTGTCTTTTAAAAGCATTAAATATAATCTGAAACATTAATGTCTGCTCCTTATAACTGACGCACATATCCAAAAGTATTACATGCTAGATCTAATGTGTACCCACCTGTTTATGTTGTTCGAGCAACAATATATATTTTAATTTTCCGTCTAATAAGAAAACAAATTAAATAACACATCTGCATATATAGTTGATAGATGTGCAATATATCCTTTATTATCTAACATTATTTTGTTTCTTAATTTGCCCATATACGAGATCATCTTTTGCTAGTTATTAAAATCTAAATTAATCTATTGAATTATTAAATACTAATTTTTCTATCATACGTGATAATTAATGAAGAGTGATTAATATAATTGATGATATATTACATAAACAAAACTGTGTTTATATTTGATAATTTGTTTGCACAATCGACTGAAGTAAAAAAAAAATACTAACAAATTATGAAAAAATTATAACACTGACATTGTCTAAAATTTGACGTGTAACAATGCGACATGACATTACATATTTTTTTTTAAAAAAAAACACGTCATATTTAACTTAGCATGTTTTGCAATTGTATTTTATTCCACTTCCAGATTTCGTAATGATTATTAAAAAAAAAACTATAGGAACCTCAAATAGTATTAAAAAATTGGAAGAACTATATTTAAAAGAGAAAATTCGTAACTGCTGCCATGTTTTCTTCGTAGAATAAATCTATATAATTTTTTTCCTCTTTTTCAAAGTGATGATAGAAATTAGAAAAAGATCGAGAAATAGTTAATATTGTGGACAGAAAGTTGTGATCACACATATCGTGTTGAGAACTTGAGATGGGACCACAATTTCACGTTACATATTTGCGCACTTGCACCATGTAGAATTTAGTTAAAATCACTAACATTATGCAGGCATTTTCGAATGATGTCATGTGATGACAATCGAACATATTGTCATATCACTCCGACATTGTGTGAGAAAATTAGTCAAGATGTTTCAAGTTTCATTATTAGTCTTCCATTTAACAACAAACACAAACAATCCAATTGATATATAAATTATTGTTAACCGACCAGATCAAGCTACATGAACAAAGTCTTCAAACGGAAATAATTCATTTTTTTTAAATTATTACTGTAATTGATCCAAACCATTGGACTACTTGTATATGTTTTTACTTTTTGGGGGTGTTTGGTTGCTACATAAGGGAGGAATAACTCATCTATTCCTCATTTATGTAATCAAACACTCTTTGCATAACATGGAATAAGGTGGAAGAACCTATACCATTAAAAAAAGTGGTACAAGTTAAGTAAGTGACCACACAAATAGAATAAGAAATAAAATAATAGTTACTAAAAATAATGACAAATAATATTATGATTACTAACACAAATAATAATAAAATAATAATTTTATGTCATCAATCTACTTATTCCACGACCAAATATCGGCTACATAACTTACATAAAAATTTATGATACATAATTTATTCCTCCGTCTATTTCTCAACCAAACGCCTCCTTTAGTGCTTGGCTTCCACGTGGCGGGAGTGTAGATTGTTGACTGTGTAGTCAACTCAAAAGTGAGATATTTGACATTTCTCAGAATAGACTCAAACTAGTAGCGATTTAACAGGAAGTATTTGAACATATCTCAGTACTCAGTAGAGTTTCAAACGACAGGTGATGCTATTTCCAAATGGAAACGGATATATTGACAAAATTTTCATTTGAGAATTTCGACAGTCAACAAAATTGTCATCCAAATGAAAAATAAATATATATCTGTTAGAAAGGCAGTAATATCAAATTTGATTCAATTTGAAAATTTTCTGTCATTGGTCAAGTATGAACTATTTATTTTCCAAGCCATTTGATAGATTATCATCCAATTTCAATATTGCACTAAATAAATATATGATGTATCTAAACTACAGAATAAATTAATGTAAATTTTTAATCCGCAATTTTGATGGTTGTGCGACCAGTGTGATGGCGTCATCGATTGATGCGATTTTCAAACAAATTTTGTCATCAGTATAATTTATTCTTTTTCAAACAAACGTGTAAAGTTTACACATAATTTTGATACCTCTCATTTATTCACATATTAATTTTATCCGAATCAATTAAATAAGGAATGTCTATGATGGACTAATTTTTTCAACTCAATTTTAGTCTTGGTTAATTACAGTCGTTCATGATTTTAAACAAAATAGTCTATTTTCACATCATATAAAAATATTAGTCCACGAGAGAATTTGTCATTAGATAATATCACCTACAAATAGTTTACTTGATTTAGTTAATTTTTTTTTTATATAACCATGCTCTCATAAATCATAATAGTAAAATAAATACTTACAAAAAAAGTTCACCTTGGTAGCTTAACTATTTTCTACCAACTTAAAAAAATGAATAAATGAATACCCAAGTGCACATTAAAGATCATCATTTATGTTTTTATCGTTGTTGAGTCCCGTGGCACGAAACATACAAATCCGCAATTTAATAACTTTCTCGATATAGGAAAATAGATCCTTTTTTTTTTCCTATGATGTCATTAACGTGCAAATCCCCCCCCCCCCCCCCCCGACCCCCCCCCCCCCCCAACCCAAAATAAAAAAAAATTAAGAATAGACGAGAAAAAATCAGCCTCCTCCATACCACATAGTCTATTCTATGTTTGGGCTTCTAGGCTTGGATATTCATTGCATCGAACTAGAATCTAATATGGTAGTTTCTGCTAGCAAACAATAAAAAGATTATGACCTAGCTTCGAATTCCAGTAAGCAATTTCATACAAGCATGAACTTTGTCAATTGATGCTACAAGATCACATAAAAAACAAAACAAAGAATTAAGCATACAACATGTTTGAAAGTAGATCAATGGTCGACTCTTATCAACTCAACCAAAACCTTGGCGGACCAGCCAAGTCACGATCTGCACCTGGACCATCATTTTTCAGCTTCTGTATTTTACTTGAGAACTCATTGGCCTACGTAAATAACAAAAAAAAGGAAAGAACAGACAAATCAATTAATGTGTTTCTCAAAGCTGACGAAAGTGAAATTGATCGCCCCCTATACCAGTAATTAGTAGATTCCACCTCGGTACAGTTTACTATAGAAGTAGTTATAGAAAATAGTGTGCCCAGATAACTTTGTTTGGTTTTCTTCAGTACTACTTGATTTGGTTCAAACCAATCAAACAATTCCAGCTTTTATTTTGGATTCAATTAGTAAGTTCCAGTACTTGCATCAGAAACTCACCAATAAGTACAGTGCCAGCGTTTAACATTGTATTTCCAGCAAAATCTCAACTAACTCAAATTTGTCAAGTATCAGTTAAGTTTAAATTTTGAATGAACTAATTTACTATGATTTCACCTTTTCGTCAATCCACATAAGGGAACGAAGCTGGTTATCAAGAATTCGGACAGCTGCATCAAATGGAGACATTGCATCAGCTGACTCTATGGTGCCCCCCTATAAGAAAATGAAATATACATAAAAGAATATTAGATAAAAACATGGAAAACTTCAATCAATTAAATAATAAACACAAAGTATGTGTATTGCAATGCCTGAGAAGCATTTAGTGACTGGATGATAGATTTGACTTGTTCAGTCATGTGTTGCAACTCTGATTCAACAAATTCAGCCTGCTCATACCTGAAATACAGGCATACATTTTGTCTCATAGGAAGATAATTCAAGAGTGTTAAGAAAAACGAATGAGACAACAAGGTAGGGACAAACATGGCATTGCGAGCATGAGAGGGTTCATCCTCTAGAAGCAAACCTAGCTCCCCCTCGAAGATCTTCTCTGCTTCCTCTTCTACACTTTTCAGTGCCTTATCCACCTTTAACCATAAAGACGAGACACAAAAGTGAGATGCATATGGTTGAAAATTGATGTACCTTACGCTTTTTTTTTTTTAACTTTTCCAAACCTTAAAGTACTTTTAGAGAGGGAAAAATAACATTTTTTATACATCAAAGCACCACATCATGCCCAAGCTTGGATTTTCCAGCATGTCATCCTTATTTGGTTTAATGATATCACATGAAATTAATAAATAGGTTGTGTTTAGCAAAAGCATGAACTAGAACAACTAGTTCTGAACAGCTAGTTTACGTGAACATTCTTGTTCCAACAAAATGTAAAAACAATAACTAGGTCGGGAACAGCTTGTTCGGCTAGTTCGGGAGTTGTTTGGTTCATCCTTGTTCCTTTTGTTCATGAACAAGCTTGTTCTATGTGGTTGCCCAACACCGCCATAATGAACCTCAAAATTCATATCAACACATAGCCCTCAGAAACCTTCCATCCACATATATATCCATCCAAAAACCAATTATTGGACAAATGTCTTTACTTAGTTACAACTAACTAAAAATAATAATAAACCAAGCGAACAAGTTTAAGCTTTATATCGATTACTTTTTCCAACTTGCTTGACATTCATACTCCTAGAAATTACTCCTCATTTTCCTCACAATGATCTAACTCCATCTTCCTTCCCAACACCCTGAGGTTCATACCGCACAAGCGGTCGATCCATTCGAACTGGACTGTCCAATTACAATCACTGGCTGATTTAAGGAGAGCACGGAGCTTTGAGACTTATGAAGAGTCCAAATGCTGCCCCTCACAGCGAAGCACAACAGACAATGCGATGTCTCGCATCCACACCCCCCCCCCCCCCCCGCCTCCAAACTAAAACAAACCCAGGATAAACCCATATATTTGAAAGATCATATATGTACTGCTACCACAGCTCGTTTAATGCAAAAAAGAACCTATACGTCGCTGCATGGATCATGACCCATTTAATCCAATAAAGGAAGAGGTGATGCATAGACTATAACACAGAACATTGTCGAAATATAACAATTAGTGGCTCACGCGAATGAAATGATCAACTGAAGAAAACTACATGAGCATTCTTGAAAGAAGTTCATTTTTCTTTATTAACTTGACACAGGTTCTGGAGGTGTAAATTATGACAGTTTTGAGTTTTTATAAGCATACAGGAGAAATTCGCCAAACCAAAATTGATAAGATATATAATAAGATTAAAGAGACAACCTCATTCTGGTGTGTCTCAATCAATTCGAGTTCCCGTTCCAAAGTGGTCTGCGTTTCCACAACCTTGGCCACTTCAGCCTATTAACAAAGAAGAATAAGCATCAGAATTTTCAACCCTAAAACCCTAGTTGCTTTCTAAATATCACCTTTAGTTCAGTGAAGTTTACAGTGTAGTTAGAGAAGAAAAGGTGCCATCTCCAAATATATGCCATAAATCATATTACGATGAGTTGTATATGCTTTAGTAAGAAGTTAATAAAAATCGTAACAACTGAAAGGCCAAAGAGTTCTGAGGAAAAAATGAAATGAAAAGATTCCGGACCTCAAGCCTGATAAGAACATTCCTGTTCTGGAGAATTCTCCTGTCCCATTCAGCTATTGCATTAGCCTGTTTTCTGAATTTTGAGGTACGCTCTTGAAGTTCATTATTCCAATCCCTAATAATCTGTGAATAAATCACAGTGTATTTCATCACTCATATATTTATATAGTCTGATTGTCTTATATGGTTCTGGCTTATAGTGATGAGGTCTGTGTTAACATCAAATATTCAATAAATTAACCAAAAGAATGACCCAAAACATTTAGAACCCTGATACATACTGAAGACAATTAGAACCCTATGCATACGAATGACTATCAAAAGCTGGTACTGCCATCATAGGTGTGTACTGGAAGAAAATGAAAAGTTTTTTAAGGTAGACATGGTGGCATAATAGGGTCAGGCTGATTTTCTTATGGTAATAGAAACCTATCAGAATGTCATGAGGGGGGGGGGGGGGGGGTTAGAAAAACCAACGCATCAGATATCAGTTGCAAGAAGTAGTTCATATGTAACATAGCATTAACTCATAGAGAATAAAAAATTACTACTTTGTCTTCCCTTAGATAATCTCATATTGAACTCATAATTCATTACATTTCCCTCAATTGAGGCCATTGGCCAACGAAGTTCGAAATGCTCTCGTGGACCAAGTATATCTGCATTACCTTCTTTGATTTTACTCTCTACCTTATCTTTTAGATCCTAATAACAATCACTCATTCATGAAATTGAAAGAATCAATTTATCAAAAGGCATTGGACATACTGAATTTGTTCGAACAAAAGATAATTCTAAATTGCTCCATTTCATACTGAAAATGGTTCTCTTTTTGGGATTAGCATCCATAGGTGCTTCTGCAAATAATTCTAAGTGGTGTGCTGTTTTATTTGGCAAAATTAGATCACAATATTAGCTAAAGGGATAGTAGTAATACCTCTTCAACGGTTTTACCGGCAATCTCTGAAGGCAGCTTAGGTGCCGGTGTGGCTGTTGCAGGTGTCGTTGTCGTTAAGCTGGTTGATGTCGTAGTTCTACATACAAAGAAAAGTAGATTGCAATCAAATTATTGCACCAAAGCTATTAATAGAGAAACTAAAACTTTTTATCATACTAACCCAGCACTGCTAGCTTGAATAGCTGGCGTTGATGTCTGGCTTGTCGTAGCAGTTGTAGTAATTGATGGTATTGTAGATGTTGAAGCAGAAGAGCCTGAAAATTTAGTTTTCTTTTAATAAAATGAAAGAAGAGAAAGTAAAATGAAATATAGCAACATCTCCAAATGTATTTTTCATTTCAGACTTGTGAGAAGTCACAAAAGATCATATTGTGATCCAGAGTTCAGAGGGGAAAGGATGAGAGGAAAAGAATGGAACATAGTTAAACAGTTGGATATGGACGAAACTAATGGAACTCGAAGTATGTATATAAGTCTTAGTGTCCATTCTCTTTTTTCTTGAAACTCTGTTTTATTAATCAATACTCATCTGCAGAAATTATAAACTAGTGAAAAGATAAACAGTATTTATTTACTCTTAATTGAGCTATGTGTCAAGTATGGCCTGATTTAACCAAAATTCCATCCAATTAGCCTTGATCTATCCTAAATGCAGCCTCAATATACCTTAGTTGAACGATACAGAATATAAGAAAAGGACTAACCAAACAATGGTGCCGGCCCAGTCCCAGTAACAGCTGCAGTTGTAGGTGTAGTGCCAAATGATGGAAACGCAAGAGTTGGAGATGAGGTTGTGGTGACTGCTGTTGATGCAGAACCAGATGTAGCTGGAGTAGAAGAGGAGGTCAAATTACTGGAGGATGGTGGAAATAGAGTGCTCGAGGCTGTAGTAGAAAAAAGAGAAGCAGCGGTGGAAGCACTGGAAACCGGAGTAGAAGAAGAGAAAAGCGTAGGTACAGTTGAAGAAGGGGTAGCACTCGCTGTAGTAGAACCAGCAGTGCTAGTTGTACCAGTTATACCAGCAGGGGTGCTAGTAAAAGAGGGTGTCGAGCCAAACGAGAAAGGAGACTGCTTTGGGTCTTTTGAGGAATCGGTATTGGATGAAGCTGACGGGGCAGCACCAGATGTTGCAGTTTGAAAGGCAAAGGAAGCAGTAGAGGTGGTGGAGCTAGCTGAGGTGGTAGTTTGAAAGGAGAATGAAGGGGTTGAAGAAGCAGAAGCAGCAGAGGCAGTGTTACCGACGGATAGACCAGTTGGGAAGTTGAAAGAAGCAGATGAAGTGGTCTGTGGGGAAGCTGAGGTGTTCGTGCCAGCGCCGAACAAAGGTGAAGAAGAGAATGATGGTGTTGCTGTTGCTGTCGTCGTCGTCGTAGTGGTGGATGCGGTTGCAGTTGGGGTTGTACCGAAGAGTGATGAAGCTGGGGTTGAACCGAAGAGAGATGGAGCCGGGGTTGAACCGAAGAGAGGGGTTGAAGAAGGGGTCGAAGAACCGAAGAGGGATGTAGCAGCTGGTGTTGAAGCAGTGGTGCTAGTGGCGGTGCTGGTGGTGGCAGAAAAAGGTGTGTTTACAGAAAAAGCAGTGCCGAAACCAGAGGCTGGGGTAGAGGAGGGTGTGGTAGTAGATCCAAAAAGAGGGCTTGAAGCTGGGGTGGCAGAGGCAGTTGTGACACCGAAAAGAGGAGTTGAGGCTTGGGTGGTGGAGGCAGTTGTGGCACCGAACGGTGGGGCTGAAGCAGGGGTGGCAGAGACAGTTGTGGCACCAAAGAGTGGGGTTGAGGTTGGGGTGGAAGAGGCAGTTGTGGAGCCAAAGGGTGGGGTTGTGGCTGGGGTGGTGGAGGCAATTGTGGAGCCGAAGAGTGGGGTTGTGGCTGGGGTGGTGGAGGCAATTGTGGTGCCGAAGAGTGGGGTTGAAGCAGCGGCGCCGAAGGGGCTAGAAGCGGGGGTGGTGGAAGCGGAAGCGCCGAAGATAGATGGGGTTGGGGAAGGAACGGAGCCGAAGGAATAGGCAGGGGTGGAAGAAGCGCCAGTGGAGAAACCAGCGGAGGCGGTGGCGGGAGACTGGAAAGAGAAAGGGGAGGCGGTGGAGGAGGGAGACTGGAACGAGAAAGGGGAAGTGGAGGTGGAAGTGGCGGAGGTGGTGGATGGAGTAGAGGAGAAGTTGAAGCCGAAGCCTGTGGATGCCATTGTTGCGAATTGTTGTGCGGAGGAGACTGACTGGAGAGAGGTGGTCGGAGATGTTAGGGTTTTTGCCCAAGGCGGGATATTGCTTTTGGGTTTTTTTTTTTTTTTTCCTCCGTATTAACAAAATGGTCCTTCGAATTTTTTTTTTTAAATTAATAATATCTTTGTTGTTATGAAATTTTGTAAGAACTAAAGTTGATGATTTTCTTTAAAAAATTCAAGCACCAAAATATGAATTGTCCTAAAAATATTTAGGCTCTGATCGGAACAGTGGAACTTCAAATTTTTTAACGCGATAAATGAAAATGGAATTCACTTTTGTCGAAATTCGCTGAACGGAACCGACAACGGAGACAGGGGAATTCTCTTCCAGTGAGAATTTGCGAGAAAATTTTGACCCTATGAATTTTCATCCAAAATTTAAAAAATTGACGAGAATTCTTTTCTTTTCTTCCCTTTTCTTCTTTTCTCTTTTCTTTTCTTTTCTTTTCCTTTCTCGCTCGTCACTAGTTCTAATCAGGGCCATATGGTATGCTCCATAACGCGGTCTCGAAGGGAGAGGAAAGGAAAGTGACTGAAAGCTAGCACATCCAACCGTTCGCTTCATCCGACGGTTGAAATATGTTTCCTCTATATGAATCGGCTCCGTTACTCGATATCTGACTTATCAGATTTTATTTTGGCTTCGTTACTTTGCGTGCTCAGATCCAAAAGCCATCAAAATCAAACCAAAATAAAAAAGGGAATCAGAGTTGATGAAATTGGAGGGAAAATTGGAGAGACCTAGGAGAATTCACGAGAGGGCCAGGAGAAATCATGAGAGGGCCACGTCTCTACTCTTCAGCTTTCTCCGGCGATTCTATTTCTAACTGCGATTTCCTTTCAGAAATCCTTCTCCGACGATTCTCCAGCGAATTGAAGTTTGCAAATTTATAGAAGCACGAGGAAGGTATTGGGTCACTATATGAATTTCTTCTTTTTTGAGTTTTAGTAAAGAGGGGAAATAGATTCTGGACTTAATAAAACTGAAGCAATTTGTAAGTTTCATACTTGTTTTCTATCAACCATTCACCATGTCATTTTTTCTGATTATTTCACAATCAGATACTCCACGACAGAAGTCTGAAGCAATTTGTAACTTCTCTGGTGATTGTAATTTCTCTAATTATTCTGGACTTCACGGCATAGTACACAGCCATATTCTCCAAACAATTGCATTATTTTCTATGGAACATCCTGTAAGCCTTGATGGAGAAGATATTCGAAATGAAAAGGTATATTTTTTTTTTCCCAATTCAACCTGGACGATATATGTTAGGCACATAAGCATGGGACTGATGTTACTTAGGAGGTGTTTTGTGCACTTGTGTCATATGTCATCTCACTAGAACATGTATAATTATCTTGAATAATCTTTTCATTTGCAATTTCAACATCAACCATACGGAGAGAACGATTGGATTCCTCAATTGGGAATGGTATTTGAAATAGAAGAACAAGCGTGGCAATTCTAGAATAGATATGCACGAAAGATGGGGTTTAGTGCTAGGAAAAGTTATTCACATAAGAGTCGAACTGATTCTGTTGTCATGTCAAAGGTGCTTGTATGCTCAAATCAAGGTCAGCGGAAAGAGAAAGAAGGTGACAACTCCAAGAACCCTAGGGCAGAAACTCGAACAGGGTGCAAGACTCGTTTGGTTGTGAAATTCATTAGAGAAAACAATCACTATAGAGTATCAAATTTCATTTCTGACCACAACCATCTTCTTCACAAGCCTGAAGCTTGTCACATGATACGTAGTCAACGTGAGGTAACAGAGCTTGCATAACTTGAAATTGATTTGGTCGATGAGTCGGGTATTCGGCCAAAATAGGCATATGAGTTAATGGATAGACAAGTTAGCGGTCAAACAAATCTTTCTATGATTATCATTGATTATAGAAATTACTTGAGGGACAAATGGAGGAGAGTACTAATTTCTGGTGAAGCTGTGGTAATGTTGAAATACTTTAATGAGAGAATAGTAGAGAATTCTTCATTTCATCATGTTGAGCAAGTAGATGAGTTTCAAGAGATTACTAATATTATTTGGATAGATGCAAGGATGATTGCGGATTATGCTCGGTTTGGTGATGTGGTTGCTTTTGATACCACATTTGGTACAAACAAAGAACACAAACCTTTTGGAGTTTTTGTCGGTTTCAACCATTTTAGAGAAAGTGTGATATTTGGAGCAACTCTACTGTATGATAGCACCAAAGAATCTTTTGAATAGGTATTCAAAACTTTTGTGGAAATACATAACCAAAAAGCAGCAAAAACTATTTTCACGGATCAAGAGGCAGCAATTGGGGGGGCCATAAAAACCGTGCTGTCGGAAACAACCCATAGATTATGTACTTAGCATATAATGGAGAATGCTACTGGACATCTTTTGAGCTACAACAGGAATGAGTTTAACATGCTTGCAAAATTTAGTGCGTGTATGTACAAATATGAAGATGAAACCGAATTTGAAGAGGCATTTAGCGAGCTCAAGAGAAATGTGAAAGATGATAATGAATGGCTACCGAAGATATACAAAAAGAAAGAACAGTAGGCATTTTGTTATATGAAGAATGTTTTGAGCTTAGGGATGAGAAGTACACAATTGAGTGAGAGCATTAATAGTGACATAAAGAATTATTTAAACTCAGATTTGGATATTATTCGTTTCTTCAAGAGTTTTGAGAGTATTGTAGATGACAAGCGTGAGAATGAGAATAAATCAGAATTTGAGTGGAGGAGGAAAAAACCAAGGATCAAGGTTAATGTTCCAATCCTTATACAAGCGGAATCTATATATACACAAAAAATTTTTGAACATTTTCAAAAGGAGTATGAATTATCTATGGCAGCTGAAATCAAAGTTGTAACAAGTAATGAATTCATGGTTGCAACTTGGAGTGCCAACCATTCTAATCTCTCTAAGAAATTCTATAAAGTTCTTTGGGATCATGCGTATACGACAGTTTCGTGTGGATGCAAGAAATATGAGAGAATGGGGATCTTATGTTGGCATGCATTAAAGAACTAGACATGTTTCAACAAATTGCTTTCTGTTTAGCAATGAAATTACAGTAAGTCTTTTATGCAGGTTAAATCTCTCTGACAATAAAATTATAGTAAGTCTCTATTATAGTAAGTTTGATTGAAGCACAATGAAATTACAGGATGTCTATCTCCAATGATTGAAAAATCATGACACAGGTACTGTTGAAATTACAGTAAATCATGATGCACTGGAATGAGGTTTTGTTGAAAATCTGAGATCAATAGGGCCTCCATAGAGAGAAGTTATCTATATAAACTAAGCAGATGGTACTATTTTTCTTTTGAAGGTACTGGATGCAATGAATATTAAAACTTTGCCAGAAAAATATATTTGGAAGCACTGGACAAGAGAAGTTAGAGAGGGAACTATTGAGGACCAGAACGACAGGTTGATGATTGAAGATTAAAGATTAGACATGGCTCGTCGTAATAGAGATTTATGCCGCAAGTTCATCAAAATAGCATCTCAAGCATCCCCTGATGAAGAACTATCTCTATTTGTTCATGGTGCATTGGAAATACTAGAGCATCAACTTCAAGAGAAGGTACAAAAGAAAGTGATCACTGCTGATATTAGTCATGAAGCGCCTCCCGTGCCTAACTTCGTTTCTAATAGTCAACCTCGTCTAAAGAAAAAAAAATGGTACAAAAGGTAGTAAGAGACATCGAAGCCGGGTTGAAATTGTTAGAAAGAAGATTAAAAAAAAAAAGCGGCGCGAAACTCTAAAACAAATGTTACTTCATTTTTTTATAATCTTTTTATGAACTATTGAGACAAAAAACTTTTCTTATTACTTCAATTCAGGTTACAGAGAGCCAAATGGAAACTGAATAAACTAAATCCTACACAATATCTAAAAAGATTCAACTAATGATATCTAAGATATACATATAATCAAATCATAGAAAGAAAGAAACAAACAAGATTTGTTGTGCTGTAAATATTCCTTTAAATGTGTCAGCAGTATCAGCCTATCATTTGTAAGGAACTCATTCCATGTGCAATTTAAATTTTTATTACTTATTAACAAACAATTTACAATTGCTATTATATGGATCTAGATAATTATGCAAGTTGACACTTTAAGAGAACGGTAGAAGGATTTACCTCTTCTAGTCTCGTAACTAGAAGGCTCGACCTTTGCTTAGGAGTCGATGGGTAGCACACCACCACTACCTCGTCGCCTCGAGTCCACCTAGAAAATTAACCAAGGTCTCAAGACAAGTGCTAGCTTGTCCGAGACGATAACTAATTCCCTTTGAATTCCTTCGCACGATTAACTGTTTAACTGGAAAGGAAATCGCTCAACGCATGAGCTAGAGATGGAATTAAGAGCTTAAAATTGGAGAAACCAATTTTCTCCGCTGTGAACAGTACGTGAACAGTGCGTGAATAGTGCGGCCACAGAGAGAAGAGAGAGAGAATTAGGTTTTTCTCCGACTTATTTTCAAAGAAACAATCAATATATATATAGAACGTTTTCCATAATTAGGTTTCTCTCTTCCTATTTTTTCTTGGACACAATGCCCCTCTATGGTCGAAAATTTCAGAGATTAAGTGAGCCAAATCCATATGATATAGTGGCCCATTAATTCACTCTTTCAATTCGTCTGATATCGGGCTTTCAGTTAACCGATTAACTAAAAGGCCAATTAGCTCAGTATAATAAATATGCGTTCAACTAACTTAATTATTAACATATTAATAATTAATTTGGAATTAGCATATACATTATATTATTTCTATATGATCCATTTGAGTTAATTAATTATAACGGTTCGCAACGGTATATAATTAATTAATCAACTTATCATATATTCGCAGTACTCACTACTGCAAACAAATAAATAATGCACGTTTGGTTAAAGTCCTATTTGTGTGACCCTTTGAGGATTTATGCTATGTTGGCTATTAAAATAAATCATCATTTATTTTCATTAATCATAAGCGGTATCTAGCAACACGTTATGATTTCCAATTCGCATAAATTAAATACTGTACTAATACAGTACTTCAATCCTGCATAAGAAATGGTATCTTATTGTTTTGATTCTTATGTCACATGAGATCCTTGTATAATCCAAGATAGGAATGTGTCATTCTTGCAGATTATACGTTTCTTGATCTAGAGATGATTGCACAAGTTGCTAGCAAGCAATCCATCTCCAAGATAGGAATGTGTCATTTCCATACGGTTGTCTTGATGACCAGTTTCTCTCCGTACAATTCAAGAGAACATAAATAAAGTCCGTATAGCAGCCCTTATCAGGAATCAGCGTTAGACGATATTTATAGAACATATCCTCATGTGGAGAAACTGAACCATCTCAAACTCAGAATCAAACACATATGAAATAAATAATGACACATAACACAATCCATATATTTATTTCATTGGGTCATGTCCTGTACTATGTTCCAGTAACATATACATATACAATTAAGTTAGTAACTCCTTACTTATGATTTGTAGAACTTAATCATCACTTAACTTGTATACTAGTCTTGTCTGATAATTAATGTTCCTTGTTAATTATCAAGTGTGTGGTCTTTTTCGTCATCTCTCAAAGAATGAATGGGTTTCCTCGAGAAATTGGAATAAGCCTTAGATTCACTCCCCTTAAGGTTCGATCTCTGCGCTGAGTATCTCTTGACGACAAGAGAACCTGAACAAGAGTCGTTTCTTACGAAAGTTTTTTAATTTCGCGGGTCCTTTCTTTCCAGTAGGCGCAAGCCCCTACTGTTAATTACCCCGTAGTTGCCTACGGGAACCTCTGATTAAGGGATCTAAAGAATTATATATAATAGACTAGGAAAATCGTCTCTAAAATGATTTGATTTTTGCATTTATGCGGGAGTTTATTTCTTTTGGCTTAGACATGACTCAATTGATGGTATCAAATCTAATTGACGGGACCTAATTGAGAACGCTTAAATAATTTTAATAGACTTGGTTTTAGTTTTGATGTCGGGCGGAGTTTTCGATCCTAAAGTTATTTTGGGCCTTTGCAGAATTTGGATTTGAATTTTGAGTGTATCAAGGCTATTTTGGGCCATTTAGATTTGGACTCGGTTTGGGTTGTTTAAGGCTGTTTTGGACCTTTGTGGAATTTGGATTTGATTTAGGTTTCATAAGGCTATTTTGGGCCTTTTTGGATTTGATTTGAATTTCTCGGGACTATTTTGGGTCACTTGTGAGAGAGGGTTTCCGGGACTATTTTGGGTCACTTGTGGAAACGGAATTTTGGTTTCTCGGAGCTATTTTGGGCCACTTGTGAAAATATGAGTTTTGGCAATCCTTGGGACTATTTTGGGTCGCTTGTAAGGATTGGTTTTCGGAACTATTTTGGGTCACTTGTGGAAACAAAGTTTTGGGTTCTCGGGGTTATTTTGGGCCACTTGTGAGAAGAATTTCCGAGACTATTTTGAGTTTCTTATGGAAACAAAACTTGGGAGTTCTCGGGGCTATTTTGGGCCACTTGTGAGAAGGAAAGTTTGAGTTTCAGTTCTTAGATTTGAGTTTGGTTTTAGGTTTCTTGCTTTTGATCTTTTCATCTTTAGATTTTCGTTTCTAGATTTGTGGCAAATGTTTTGGTTTCTTCTGTTTTGGTTTCTAGATTTAAGTTTGGTTTTGAGTTTGGATTTAGAGATTTTCTGGGTTTTAGGTTTCTAACTTTCATAATTTGGTTTTAGGGCTAAGGCCTTGATTATTTTTGTATTTAGGTCTAAAGGACTTGGCTTTGGCTTGGATTTTGAGGATTTAGGATTTGGCTTTTGATTTGAGTTTCATGATTTTGGCTTTTGAGTTTGAGTTTCAAGGTTTCTAGTATTTGGATTTAGTTTCAGGGTTGATTTTGACTTCAATGAAGAGTTCGTCTTTCCTCAAATGTAGAGGTTTTGGTTTTGAGTTTGGATTTCGTGTTTTGACTTTTAATTTTCTGAAGTTTATCTTTAGATTTTTCCATTTTCACAATTTGGTTTTATTTTAATTTTTAATTTTAGACTTTTAAAATTTATTTTTATATTTTTTAATTATGTTTATTTTTTAAAATATTCGATATTTGACATATCTCTTTTGAAATTATTTCTATTTTATTTTTGAAATTACTTCACTTTTTATTTTCGAAAATTTGTGAAAGAGTTTTGATGAATTTTGACATTACTTTGGAATTTTATAAGATTTGTTTGATATCATTTTAGAGATTTTATATTTTTGTTTAATATTGGAAACGCACTAAAAAATACAAAAGACCACTAATTTAGCAAATTTTTACATCAAAATATCAGCGAGTTTAGTTATTTGAATTTTTATAACTTTATGGATATTTTATTCTAATTTATCTGAATTTCTCATTACTATTTTAGAATTTTATGAAATTCATTTAAATTTTGAAAATACTTCAAAAATAGAAAAGACCAATAAATTGACAGATTTTTATATCAAAGTATCAGTGAATTGAGTTTATTTAGGTTTTTAGAAATTTTTGGATATTTTATTTGAATTTTTCTGAGTTTCATACTATTTTTAATGGATTTTTGAAGTTTTCAGATTATTTGTAATTTTCTGATTGGTCCACGTATGGAGGAAGGCTGAAATGGCGCTGACTGGGCGCTGATTAGGCTTGCTGACGTGTCGAGGCGCGAATTGGGGTTTGATTGAGCGCTGACTATCTTTAATTGATTTGTGTAACGGGTTTTTGTCGTATGAACGACTCGCCACATGAAGTTTGGTTACAGCAGATCGTTTGTGACACGGGTTTAAACCCATCTTCTCCGACAGAATACGGCTTTTTTGCAGAAAGGTCCCTGGCTTTTTTCCGGCGGAATTGCGACGGTTCCGGCCGCCATTGCAGTCGAAATTGGGTGCGTTGGAATCTTGATGGTGAGGAGAAGAGTTGGGTAGATTTAATTCTTTCCGTGGATGCTTATACCGTCTTGTGACACCTCAAGAAACTCGAGAAGCCATTAATGGCGTTTATAGCTCTTTGACCACCTTCTTCTGCCAGGTTGAGGTTTATCTCACTTGTGAAGGTGTGTAGAAGACATTTATGAGGTCAATTTGACAAGGAGAGGCCTTGAAGGAGAAGATCTCGACTGAGGCATCTCGGCTTCCATTTGAGCAGGACTGAGCCCCCGCTGTGGGGCCCACCGGGAGGTTCTTTGACGCCAGAAACTACTTGGGAAGCTTCAGGGGGTCAAACATACCATGTTCATGTCTTTCTTTCGGCTTGAAACAGCACAGTTGGGTACGAGAATCATTGAGGCAGAAGAGTGAATTTTTGAGAATTTTGGTTTTGCGTGTAAGTGATTTTACAGTAAAATAGCTTGGTTTGATGCCTAATTTCGATCAATTCGAGTTGATTTCATGTCTTTAAACTAGCACTAAATGCAAGAGCAAGTGATTTGGCATTTGCCTCAATTTACATATTTCATTTTTATGCAGATTTGCTACTGTTTTAGTGAGACTTATGTTTGAGTTGCTCAAAATGCATGGAAAACTATTTACAAGGGTCATAATACACTGTAAGAAGCATGTTTCAATAGTGTTTAACCCAAAAATATGGTGTTAAAATCATCAAAAGAATTAAACAAATTTCATGAGAAATGATGCAAGAAATTTGTGAAATTCGCGAAAAACATCAGATGAAGCCCAAAAATCAAGAAAATTTGCCCAAAAATCCAGAAGCTGGTGATAGAAATTATGGAATTTGCAAGATGGCCAAAAGAATTACAGAAGTCTGATGTTATGCAAGAAAACCCTCACTTTTGGAGAAAATGAATAAAATAAATGAGAGGGTCCTTTCAGAAAATGCTAGATGCCAATAGATTTTACATCTTTTGGTGAACCTACACACAAAATTTCAGGCGAAAACTAAATTGGAAAAGCCCCAAATAATTAATTTCCATCCAGTCACCAATGAAAAATACAATATAAAAAAAAAATGGAGATGTCCATTTAATGGACAAAAGCAGTAGCAAGGAAATGGAGAAGAGGCCAGCGGGAGCTTTCAAAATTCCCCCGTATAATGTCTGAGGCGATTGGGCACAGGCTGCGAACCGCGTGTGAACCACTTGGTGCGGCTCTTCATAGACTCACCGTCTGAGGCACGGCGTACGACGCACCGGGAACAGTCAAGGAAAGGAAAGAAGAAGAGATGAAATAAACTCAACGGAAAGCCGTTAAGGACAAGTGGTTACACAAAACTACCGGGCTAACAGCTGTCAAGGGATGAAGGAGAAGCGAAGAAACCCCCTTTGACACCTATAAATAGACCAGCCAGAGGAGATTTTAGAGAGTTTTTCCGAAGAGAGAGAATAGGGCGCAAGAAAGCTAAGTCTAGAGTGAGAAAGAGCGAGACATTTTCACAAACAGTTGTTAGGTATTCTATTAGAGAGGAGAGAAGTGAAAGAAGAGCTGAAAAATTCAAGTTGTAAAGGTAAAAGTAGAGGTTTAGATGAAGGAGAGACGATCAGAACGGTGATCGGAACTCTCAAAACTTGTAATTGATTGATCTTGTGTAAGAAGAGGAAATTTGCTTGATTTCTTTAGATCTACAGTAGTCTTTTCTCTTTTCTTTCGATTTCTCTTTGAATTGCGAATGTCCTTAATTCAGTCTAGCATATCTAATGTCAATCGAGTGGATTCTAGTAAGCATTTTCCCTTTCGAATCGGAGAAGAGAATTAGCCAAGGAGCACGGCTCCCATGGCGAATTCTCAATTCCGAGAAGAAAGTCTTTCCCTTTAGTCCTTTAGAAACGAATTAGAATATTTAATTTGAGTTCTTGAACTGAGGCTAGAGGTTCACCAGGGAGCTAGGCCCCATGGCGAATCTTGAACCTCAAAACTGTAGAAATGAATTGTAATTTATTCTTTAATCGATCTTTTTTGCTCTTCTCTCATTTCATCCTTTTCTCCCTCTTTGAATATGATCTTCTTCTGTCAGGGAGCAAGGCTCCCATGACGGATTTCTTTCTAGCCAGGAGCACGGCTCCTCCGTTGGATTCTCTCTGGGTCTACTAGGAGGCACGGCCTCTATAGTGGATCAAGCTTAATTGATCTAATTGAGCTTAATTTAGGCTTAATTGGATCCGTTAAGCTTTAAAACAAGAGAGAATCTAGGGGAGATGCTGCCCAATTTGTTTCAGAATTTTACTCCTTAATTTCTGTTCCAATCTGTTAGGAAAAGTGCAAAGTTAGAGTTCTTGAAAGGTATTCTTGTATAAAGTTGTAATTAATTTGCTAAAACAGTAGCATAAGCTTCCTATACCCTTTTCTCAAATCCTTACTTTGTAATCTGAATTTCAAATAGTTATTCTTGTAGGGTTTGCTTTGTAAAAGAATGCGTATCTTGTCAGGTTTCTTTGAATAGCTTTGATTTTCTAGAACTGTTCCTTTCTAGGTTTGTCTAAATTTGTTTGATGGACATAAACGCAATAGAATCAGAATTGATGAAACTTTAGACCCTTCCTGTATGTACCTGACAGTAGTTTCTTTATTGTGTCATAGCTAATCAGGTCCAAATCTGAACCCTTGAAGTGAATCACTAAGTTACATTTTGAATAGAAATAGTCAAAACTGAAGGGCATCTTTGCAAAAGTATTATAGTTATGTTTATCAGGTTCTTCTCCAAAGTCAGTCAATGTGCTTAAATGTTATGAGTAGGAGTTGATTTCTATAGTCTTTAATGACTTTTGCATCGGGTTGTGTTGAGAAATGTGAGAAAGATCGTTTCCACTTGTTAATAATTGACTGATTGCCCAGGTTTTAAAGTATGATCCTTTTATGATATTTTTTTTTTTTTTGTTTGTTTAGAGTATAATGAAATTGTGATGTTAGATGCTCCTTGAATGTCCTTGTAACCGTAATGATAATCTGTGAATCTCAAAAGAATAAAGCAAGGATGTGATGATATGTAATTATTAATTGACTTCCTTTGAAAGTTTTGGAGTTCTGAACACTCTGGAGCAAGCCGAATGAAATACAGTATACAATCGTGTAGTGAAATGATTTCACCAATGTAACCTGACCTTTTGTTTTAGATGCCTTGTGGCCTCAATTGATGGCTGAAAGAATATCAACGTGAATGATTCCAGCAAATTAATTGTACCAAACCATGCGGGTATTATGGCATCTTGTTAAAATTGAAATTGCAAAGAAATATAATAATATGACATTGGTTGAATTAAAGCATATGAGTGGTGAATTGAACCAGATAGTCTTTCCCTCGCACTATTTCTGTACCGAATAACGCGTCCTTAGTATAAAACGACCCCTCTGAGCACCTTTCGGTACTGAGTCTGTACCACCGTACCAGTTAGTGGTACCCTCGTCAAATAAAGTCAACGCGAAACGAACCAAGTATACCCTCGTGCTCTCTTATCTGCCACGATTCTAACGGACTCTGTTTCATGAGCCACGACGGCCTAGATCGCCGGAGAAACCGATTCTAAGGAACGCAGGGACTAAATTGAAGTAAAATTTATCACGGTCAACGTGAGTTCGCAATTTCCTGGCCAAAGTGGAGCGACGCAAAAGAAACGGAGGTCACCTCTGCGTTCCCCTCAGTCCCACGAGTACGACAAGCCTAACCTCATTGTCAATGACCGCCTGGATCGTCGGAATCCCATCGACAGAGGAGCATCTCGACAATAAAACAAGACCAAGGGCTTCGATGCAAAAGTCCCTCTCCTCCAAACGAATTCAGCGCCGAAAGCTTCTTGGATCTTCTGCGACAAACGGGTCATGCGTTTCGTCGGTTACCCGCTATACTGAATCGACTCAGGATTAGAGAGAATAAATAAAAGAGGGTTGACAGCCCAAAATTGAAGAAGGCCCATTCGCCAGAGCAGGCCCAGAGAAGAAAATCAGTGAAGTCCAATGTCATTTACTTCTTAATGACGTGGACCAATCAGAAAAGTGCAAAATAACCAGAAGCTTTAAAAATTCACTAAAAATAGTACAAAACTCAGAAAAATTCAAACAAGATATCCATAAAATTCTAAAAATCAAAATAAACCTAATTCACTGATACTTTGATATGAAATTGTGTCAAGGTGGCGGCCTTTTATATTTTTGAAGTATTTTCACTATAAAAATTTTAATACTTTTAAATCTTAGAAATATGATAAAATCATTTGATATTTCCTTTTAGTAGAAATTTCTAAAACTAAGTACTTTCAAGATATGAAAAGATTTCAACTATGATATTTTCAAAAGCTAAGTATTTCAATACAAATATTGGCAAAATTATAAAAAGATAAAATAGTAAAATTTACTAAATATATTTTAATAAAGTTTTCAAAACTAAAACCTAAATATCTTCAAATTACAAATGATTTTGAAATGATATTTTCAAACGCCAACTATCTTCAAGAATAAGTATTTTCCAAATTGTCAAAAATGAATTTCTAAAACTCAAAAGTATAGAAGGCCAAAGTGAATGAAAATTATAAAATCACCAATATCCAAAAAGAAATGTCAGAAAATTAAAAGTTAAAACACGATACCCAAGGACAAAGCCGAAACCTCTCCGTTTGAGGAAAAGTCCCTCGCCGGGGTTGAGATCAACCTCAGATGACTTGAAATTGAAATCTTATCAAATGACCTCCCTATTTGAATAATTCAATTTTATTCTCATAAGAAGCCGCTAAAGGGCCCGATAACCAACTCTTATTAAGAAGACCGCCCAAGAGGTCCCTAGAGTTGTAAAAGAACCAACTCTTATTAAGAAGACCGCCCAAGAGGTCCCTAGGGTTGTAAAAGAACCAACTTTCACAAGAAGGCCGTCTAAGAGGCCCCGAAGGTTGTAAAACTCCTTTCGTTCTCGCAAGAAGTCGCTAACGAGCCTGAGAACCAACTCTTATTAAGAAGGCCGCCCAAGAGGCCTCTAGGGTTGTAAAAAAACCAACTTTCACAAGAAGGCCGCCTAAGAGGCCCCGAAGGTTGTAAAACTCCTATCATTCTCACAAGAAGGCCAGCCGTTGCCCCGAGAGCTATCCGATAACTTTAATCGCTATTGAATAACCTTAAATGACTCTAAGACAACTTTGAACAAATATAAAGAATCTTAATCAATTTAAATCAACTTTAAGCAACTTTAACCAATTTCAGACAATTCTAAACGACTTTTAACAACTTTAAACAACTCTAAACGACTCCAAAATGACTCCAATTAAAGAAGCTCTTCCTTTCGAGCGAAAACCAAAACTAACCCTTCTCTTAGAGTCTTTAGAATTTTAGAAGTTCCTTAATTGAGTCCCGTCAATGAGGTCTGGTACCATCAATTAAGTCACTTTAAGAAGCGATTCTTCCTAGCTCATTACGTATTTTCTTTAGACCCCTTAATCAGAGGTTCCCGTAGGAAACTACGGGGTAATTAACAATAGGGGCTTGCGCCTATTGGAAAGAAAGGACCCGCAAAATTAAGAAACCCTCGTAAGAAGCGACTCTCGTTCTGATTCTCTTGTCGTTAAGAGATACTCAGCACAGAGATCGAACCTTAAGGGGGGTGAATCTAAGACTTATTCTAATTTCTCGATGAAACAGTTTCATTCTTCGAGGGATGACGAAAAAGTCCACACAAATAGTCCAAGGCACCTTTTGATATTTCTTGCAACCTTCATATATCCATACTATTTCTGTCCCTTTTGAAGATAAATGAGAAAACAACACATTTACTTATTCAAAGAAAATTCTGAAATCTTGTAAAATATCCTCTAGTATGCTTATTATTTTTGTGTGCAAGAACTTTTGCAGAGAGGTCCAAGGTTTTGTGAAATAACATTTTATTTAGAAAATACCCCTGTTGTCTTCATCAAGCTGTATAAAAATCACATAAATTTCCAAAAATAGAAAATCTTGTTCCCTGCTATCCACAAGGCCAAGTACTTACTGTCCATACTCATTCTTATATTTTTGTGCAGAGATAACCCTACTTTTTCATTTATTTCACTTCTGGACTGATTTATACATATATACATGATGATATAGGATTTTGGTTTATTTATATTTTTGGATTATATAAATTCTAAAGAAAATTGAGCAGCACCTCCCCTAGACCCTCTCTGATTTGAGTGTTTAAACAGCTTAATTGAGGTAATTACTCAATTAAGTATGTTTAAACTCGGTCCGCTATAGGGGCATAGCCTCCTAGCAAACCACAGAGCACCATGGGAGCAGGGCTCCCTAGTAGACAAAGGATTGAATTTTTGACCTTTCAATTTAAGAAATTGGAATTAAATTAAGTGAGGCATAGATTCAATTCAAAAATTTAACATTTCTTGCTTCAAGTTCAGAGATCCACCATGGGAGCCGTGCTCCCTAGCAGACCTCCTCCCTTGTCACAAGACACTTGCTACGTTTTTTTTAATTACAAGCAAAGAGAAAGATTGAGAGGAGAAAAGGGAACAACAAAAGCAACTAATTGACACTTCAAACTAACTTCTTTGATTCAAACAAAGACAGATACAAGTAGCAACTACTCAATTCTATCTTTTTTTCTCTCTTTTTCAGATGCTTGATGAAATGCCTCACTCTAATTACCCTAATTAAAAAAACTGGCAGCAATTCGACTCTAGCCTAAGTTTATGGCCGCTCTTCTCTCTTCTTTCTGGCTTCAATTTGAAGGGTTTAAATAGGCTTCAATTAGGGCAACCCTTTCTTGAGCCCGTATGATCATCACCGTCGGATTTCCATCAATGGTGGAGGATGGGCTGCGCCTAGGGTTTAGTCTTGGTAAACCAGGGGCTAGTAAATCTGGTTTTGGGGTTTGCGGACGGAGAGAAGGCCACGTCGACGAATTTCACAATTTTATCCGGCGTGTGCGGTAAAAACCGAGCTTTCTCTCTTCTGTTTTTTTTTTCTTTTACCAACGGAGAAGAAGGCCCTTTGAGGGTAAGAGCACTCGTTTCACTGTGAACCGTATACACTCTTTTAAATTTCTGAACGTGGTTCACAAAGAACGGGTGCATACAATTCTTGAACGGAATAGTAAAATTTTAAACCAGCGCCCTCTTTAAATCCACTCCGGATCGTCTCCAATGGATGCACGCGCAAATGGTTTTCGATTTTTCTGGGATTTTCCTCTGATTTCCTTTATTTAACATATATTTCCATGCTGCCAATCCTAAATAAATTATTTGGAGACCTTCCCTTGGGTATTTTTGGACAAAATTTTATGGGTGAACTCACAAACATATGAGAAATTTAATGGTTCAAAGGATTTTCCAAAATTCCTCACAGATTTATTTTGGTAATTTTGTAAAGTTTTGGGGGTTTCTTTGCAAAATTTGGAGTTTCTGTTGACATTTTTGGGATTTTAAGATCATGATAATTCATCATAATTCTTAGGTAATTTTTGGGTAAATTTTGGGAATTTTTGGAGTTTGTTTGGTATTTTTCGCAATTCGAATTTGATTTTTGGAAATTTAGAATTTTGGTTTTTCGCTATTTGAATTTGGTTTTAGCAATTTGGGTTTGGTTTTTAGGGTTAATTTTTAGGGTCAAACATCAAGACTATGGACAGTTTTGATTTATTATTGTCATTTAATCATAAATGAAATACAGTGATCCACAATTCAGATCCTCAACCTGAATGAACTGTCAATAATAAAATCCAGGAACAAATGATCAAATATCATCAATAACATAAACTATAGAAGTTGCCATAAAATGATTGGCTTCTAGGACATATCTCTAACATCATTTGTACAAAGCAGCCAGATGCGTCGATATACTGACATATATGTTTGCCAGTATATATCAGATCTTAACAACTATTACTAAGGGCATGAATATTGCGAGTTTTAGTGTAAGCAAAATGTTACGGTAAGCAAATAATTCACACTACTATTTTCTAGATAGTACAAAGCTTAATTATATAGTACAGTAAGCAAATAATTAACACTACTATTTTTGGAAACAAAGTGATACAGCCCGGAGCTTAATTGTACAACAAAACAACACAATAAATCTTATTTGGATCGGTATCCTCTGCCCAGCTGGGCACTCTGCCCATCTCATCACGACTGTCCGATCTAATCTTGACGGTTAACTTTTTTCGGGCCTATCAATCTAGTATTAATCACAGGGCATCCATAATTGATCGGACGGTTGTGATGAGATGGGCAGAGTGCCCAGCTGGGCAGAGGATGTGATTCCATCTTATTTTGGTAAAAAGACCAGGGGCATTTCTGGAAACAAAGTGAAAGAAATAGAGTACTTGGGTCTCCTGTTGACTTATTGAGTCTCTTTTGCTTGAATTATATGTCAGGAGATTTGCAAGGACAATTTGACTTCTACATTAACACAGAATTCTCAACTGGATGACAACGCTAGTTATTTAACACAGATTTGTCAAGTGGATGACTATGCTAGTTATGCACGATTGTTAACGGTTAGTACTTTTAGAGACAAATTATATAACTTTTTGCATCAATATGAATAATTTTGTTAATGTTATTGTCGTTTTTTTGTAATAGAACTCTTCATTTGCTTTGCCTTCGCTTCATTCTAAAATCACCTCTACAAGTCAAAATATGTCTCTATTTAACTAGATGAATAGCTTATTGTTATAGTAAATAAATATCTCATTTTGTATAGCTTTTAAAGAAAAAGTTTTGTATAGCTTTTAAAGAAAAAGCTTTATTTTGTGATAGCTTAGTGTTATAGTCAAGAAATGCTTCATTTTGAATAGCTTTTAAAGAAAAAGCTTTATTTTGTGATAGCTTACTGTTAAGCTTTATTTTGTGATAACTTACTGTTAAGCTTACTGTTAAACAATGACTCAATAGAATTAAAAGCTTACTGTTATTTTTCTCTTGTTTGTATTGAGCATATTCTCATGCACTTTAGTTATTTATTCCCTTAATTTCATAGCTTGTACCACGCACTTGTACCTTTCTGCAGTAATTTCATAGATTTAAAAGACGTAACAAATACATAGCCATCTAAGATGCATACATAGCAAATACAGAACTCATAATTTAAAATGAGATATCAATACAATTTAAAAGTTCATGCCAACTACATTTTTCAACTTCCAAATATCCATAGCAAATACACAGACTAGATCAATACTAAATATCCATAGCAAATACAAAATACTGCCAAATACATCTTTTGAACCTCCAAATTACAACTTACAAATTACAATAATAAAAAAAGAAATAAAAAACAGTACAAGGTATTGAATTATTTGGCTTCTAAGTTCTTCCAAACGCTTATCAAATCTCTCTTCAAGTTCCTGAAACTTCCCATCAAATTGTTTATTGAAATCCTCTGCTTGCCTTTCTAATTGCTTCTTTAATGATTAAATTTTAATTTTAAGGTCTATAGGACTAAAGCACACCTCATCCGCCTATGCAATAAACTGATTACATCGTCGACACAGGTAGAAAGATCGACCCTTATTCCTTGGTGTGTTTGCAACCAGGAAAACTACACGCTCACTGTCGTTGCATCCACTGCAGTAAGGTAATGCTCCATCCAAGTTCCATCCATTGTGTGGGCTATTTTGAGAGCTCATTGCTATCTGCAAAAAAATAGCATCAAACATCATCGCTATATGCATTTTTGAATTTATTAAAAGAAATTAAAGTGAAAAAGTACAGACCCTAAACCTGAATATAAAGGAAAGGTATAAGCAACTTAATATACTTCTGATATTCAAATCTTTTTTAGAGCACCAATTTGATAATCTTTTCCCAGCCATGCAATATTTAAATACTTGCATAGAGCTACCTAGCTGGTAAATTTAGCTGAATTGCACTAAATACAGAACAATCATCAACTGATTAAACAATGAATACGACAAATAGACTTTATACAGAATTTCAAACTCATGTACAATTTAAGACTAATCTGGGCTATTTTGAGAAATTAAAAACCTTTCAACTGAGCAAAAATATGGAAACCTTTCAGCCCACTTATTTCAAAAAAAAAAAAAACAAAATGGTCCTTCGAATTTTTTTTAAATTAATAATATCTTTGTTGTTATGAATTTTTTTAAGAACTAAAGATGATGATTTTCTTTAAAAAATTCAAGCACCAAAATCTGAATTGTCCTAAAAATATTTAGGCTCTGATCGGAACGGTGGAACTTCAAATTTTTTAACGCGATAAATGAAAATTGAATTCACTTTTGTCGAAATTCGCTGAACGGAACCGACAACGGAGACAGGGGAATTCTCTTCCAGTGAGAATTTGCGAGAAAATTTTGACCCTATGAATTTTCATCCAAAATTAAAAAAATTGACGAGAATTCTTTTCTTTTCTTCCCTTTTCTTCTTGTTGTCCCTAAAGGAGGCGGCTTAACCAAGGTTTAGCGGAAGCAATTAAGATTTTAGACCGGTTTGGTATGAACTACCCTAACACAATTCAATTGGTACCCAACACAAGCAAGCACACAAACAATTCAAGTATAGCAAGATAATAAAGAGAGAGAGAGAGAGAGAAATTGAACACTTGGTATGATTACGGAGTTCCGACCCGCTAGGAAAGGCTAGCCTTAGTCGTACGTCTCCGGGAGTTTCGCTACCACGAAAGGGCGGGCTCCGTTCAATTCCAATAAGAACGGGTCTACAACTTCGAACCGAATCACCTCGTCACAAGGACACTCGAGGTGGATCGGCCTAACTCAAATGGCACAACGGCCTCAAAGGAGAAGAGCTCTCAACCTATTCCAACCTACACCTAGCGACAATGTCGGGGCGGTGGTGTTTGAGGCTACTAAATCTCTCAAAATGGTCTAGCTATGAAAAGCTCAAGTGGGAGAGTATCCCTGTGCTCAAAAGGCTCTATTCTGGTCAATTTTTGCAAAGCAAAGCCCTCTATAGAGAGAGAACAAGGGGTGGATATAAATAGAGCTCATCAAAAGCTGTAAAACAACTCAGTTTGCTGTTGTGCGTTACACAACGCAATATTGCGTTACACGACCCACAGATAGCCGTTATAATAAAACAAACAAAACGAGCTATCCGTTGCTAGTGCGTTACACGACCCAATATTGCGTTGTACGACGCACTGGACGACCGTTATAATAAAACAAAACGGATGAACTATCCGTTGAGTTGTCAGGTGCGTTATACGACGCGGACCACCCGTTTTGCAACGCAACATTAAATGACATTAAATGATCAGGAAAAGTGAGTGAAAAAGGCCAGAGAAAAACCAAAGAAAGGTTGTACAACGTTTCAGTGCGTTATACAACGTTCTGGCTTGACTTGAGGATATTGCGTTGCACGACGCGTAAATTGCGTTGTATGATGCAGCTAGTGCGTTACACGACCTTCTGTTGCGTTGTGTAACGCACTGTTTCTGCTAAAGGAAAAAATTCTGCACAAACAGGTGCGTTATATAACCCAATATTGCGTTACACAACTCACTGGTGCGTTGTGTAACCCAATATTGCGTTACACGACGCACTGGGTCTGAAACTGAGAAAGATGCTGAGTTCTTGAGCTTTTCTGCTATCTAGACTATTTCAAGGATAAAAGGACTAAAGTAAACCTTCTATTAAAGTCTAAACTAGCCTATAAGCTCTCTAAAAACTTGATCTTGATTTTGCACAAAGTTTTTATCCAAGTCTTCAAACTTTGCATCTTCTTCCTATAAAACTCAAAGAAGATCGTTAAATGCCAAATGATATTGTTTTGTAATCGACAAACTTAGAGACGTTTAGTACAACACTTCTTTTCTCTTTTCTTTTCTTTTCTTTTCTTTTCCTTTCTCGCTCGTCTCTAGTTCCAATCAGGGCCATAGGGTCTGCTCCATAACGTGGTCTCGAAGGGAGAGGAAAGGAAAGTGACTAAAAGAATTAAAAATCTTACTCTGCCCGAACTGTTTGCTCGTTTATGGTCGGACGGATAGAAAGGAAGAGAAAAGAAAGTGAGAGATAGAGCTAATTTATGAAGAGTTTACTCTGAAATTCTAGTAAACAAATATGGGCAGCCTTTCCATTCCGTTCCCTTTCATTCTATTAATATTTGTTGTCTGGAGATCTAGAGCAGAGCCTTAGCGCTCTAGAATCACATGATGAATGGAATGAAATAGGATGGAAAAGAGGAGAGGAACTAAAACTTAACCCTCAAATTTGAGGTGACAAAATTGGTGAAAAATATGAAGGATCGTTCTCTTCATTTCCATCCGTTTTCATTAGTTTTCATTGAAAATTTTGTATTCTGAAGCAGATAAACTGCTTGGGCAGGTTCTGAGCAGCTACCTCTTCTTCCATTCACCTCCTTTAACTTCATCTAGAGCAGACCTTTAGAGATCTAGAGCCGCTAATCAATATCAATATCGAAGAAAAGATGTGTTTGAAAGTGAGGTGATCGTGAACAAAGACGAATAGGTTGTTTTTTTAATTATAATTGCGAAATGAGGTGAACAAATATGAATTCAATAGTTTCAAATTTAAAATTTAATTACCGACGTAAAGTAAGATGGAATCTATTTTTTTTTTGCCTAATTCAATATTCTTGATCGATGCTGAGAATTTCAGAAAAAAAAAATTAGTGTGTGCAATATACCGATGTGAACTTAGAAAATATATGTAACACCTTCATCGGAAACAAAAAATAAAATAAAAAATAATAAGGAATTTGATTTGATCGGAGTCGAAAGGGGAAGATTTGAATTTCATCGGTAATCGGAAAGAAAGAAGGAGAAGGGAAACTGATTTGGGCAGGAGTTGATCTCAACTCTTCGTCGCTCTAAAGTCTAATTGAACGAATCCATGAACGCGGAGATGAAATTTCACCAAATTTTTTCGATTTTGAGAAAATTTGAAAACGAAATTTTAGAATGTTGAACTTCCGTCGACTCTGACTCTCATTCCTTTCGTCCCTCGTTCCAATTAATCGGAATTCTGATCCCGGTTCCCTTCGTTAAAAAAGGGTTCGATCAGGGTGTAAGTTTTGCGTTGTATAATCGTTTACGATATTATTACAATATATATAAGATAATGTGATTTTTAGAAAATACGCAATTGCGCTCTTGTGTTAGCTGACTTATCTTTTCTACTTATAAACATACGGACTGTAGAGGTATTACACGCTAGGTCTAGCATGTGAACAGATGTTTCTGTTGTTCGATCGATTTGATCTGTGGTTGGATATCAATCGCCAGACGAATCAACAATATATTTTGATTTTCTGTCTAATAAAGAAACAAATTGAATATCATATCTATTTGTATCGCTGGTAGATTAAGCAACATATTTTTATTGCCTAACATTATTTTGTTTCTTTATTTGCCTACATATGATGTCATCTTATGCTAGTTTAGAATAATTAGCTTCTTATAGGGCGAAGCTACACTTTGATTGGTGGGTCCATGGACCCACCTTGAAAATTTTGTTTACTTGAAATAGAACCTATATGTAAATAAAAAAATTACAAGGACCCATCTAAAAAATTCTGAGCCAACTCTACTATCCTATATGTATATATATATATATATTTTTTAACGTTGTACATGGAATCCATTTCTTTTAGTCCGATTTAAGCCATAATTAATCACAGTTGTTCAGAAATTTGAAGAAACCGTCTCAACGATTGTGTCATATTATCTTTGTGGTCGTCATTTATCTCCACTCTATTCGTCTTTCGGAGAAGTAGAATTCAATTAATTTTGATTGGATTAGATTTTTAATTTTAACCTTCAACACTTAAATTTTTTTTTTTTTTACTTTTAAGATTGATGGTTTTTTCCATCTCGATCGACGAATATAGAGAGATTGATTAAAAATTATATTTAGAAATAGGAGAACGTGTGTTTTTAAAATTTAAATCTATATCCTAGTTGTCAGTGTTAAAATTTTTACACTCATGCCACCGTACTCCTGTCCTGACATACAAAACCACTAGATAAATCTTGTTGGTCATTTGTGCTTCTTTAACATATTGATCCTTCGCAAGAAAATAATTGAAAGCTTCTTTTCTGGTAGTTACTTATTTAAAATATCAGTATTTAGTATTAGCAATCTATTATCGAGTCCAACAAAACAAAAATACAACAGCAAGTCCAAAGCCCGTAACCTTTTTCAGAATAGTCGACTTAGCGTGCATTGACCTGGTCGTTTGGATGGGCTAGAAATAGTCTATTTTTAGGAATAGTTTCTTCCTAGACATAAATCTCTCTCACAAAGTTACACACTTTTCAACATTTTACCCCTAAAATTCTTATTCCTTCCTTATTCTCGTACGATCCAAACGGACCCAGAAGAAGAGAAGTAAAGATACCAACAAATCAACTTCCTAACTTACAGATGTCAAAATTCCCACGAACTTGCTCGATCTTGGATCTTGAGAACAAGTTGTGTGTCAATAAAGATTGTCACGGGTCAATTTTTTCCGTTAAATCCTGGTATTGACAGAATGTGCAATATGATATACAATGATTGTTGTGGTCGAATCAATAGGATGGATCGCTTAATCATACCCAACTATGTCTCGATTCGAGAAGTTTAAACAACCAAATTTGACTATTGAATGTGATTTTTATATCGAAATCACCTTGGATGCAAAAAAAATTGTATTTTTTTTTTTCAAATTTTTAACTATGTTTTACGATCTTTAAAAACTATTGCTATTTGATGGTTCATAACTAATTAAATCGATAAATATTTAAAAATAGAAAAAATAGTAAAAAAAATAGTTTTCAAGGAAATTTCAATATAAATATCACATTAAACTGTTTAGATTAGTCATTTGAAGTTTTCATATTAAGATATGATCGAGTTTGACATAACTCTCCATCAAATTTATTACCGTTGTTCTATCAGAACCGCACTTTGCATAAATGTGACATAGCAAAATTTCATCATGTACATCAGTTCAACTGGAATTCGATAAAAGTTTTTAAGATTTTTGAAGTTGCACTTTAGTCAGTATAGAGTAGACTATACAACATAATTACTTTACTTTTCTTAATTACTCTCACTTACCATGAATTGTAATGAATTGTAAATTGTAATGAATTGTAAAGTTCATAAACGTGTAGATAAAACTTGTTACAACTTTATTGCACATATTACGAGCCCACTCCTTTCTAAATGATTTACGTCTTCTAAACTAAATTTATGTACATTTTAATAACGTCAGGGTCCATGATTTTCTAAGGTCACAGATGATGGAGACATCTGGAATAAATCCATAAATAAATTTTACAAAATTTCGTTAGTACAAATAATTCTACCTTTTTGTTGCTTCAATAAAAGGTTGGTACAATACCACAATGTGGGGGATTCTGCGAATTTTTTGTTTTTTTGGTAAGTTCCCATAATAGGAGGGCCTTTTCAAATCCTAATTACGTTTATTCACATCTGATCTGCAAGGGCCCACATGCAGTAGTCACTCTGCATCCTACACCGGGTCCATTCATATTTCCTCGCCACATACCAGTTCAAGCGAAGAGAGAGAGAAAAAAAGACAGCCCGGGAAGCCAAACGCACCGGACCCGG
Source organism: Rhynchospora breviuscula (assembly GCA_027562975.1). Taxonomy (NCBI): domain Eukaryota; kingdom Viridiplantae; phylum Streptophyta; class Magnoliopsida; order Poales; family Cyperaceae; genus Rhynchospora; species Rhynchospora breviuscula. The sequence goes on from CM050402.1 coordinate 25,774,927, forward strand.
AGACGAAACAAAACTCTAACACTTGTTTCTGTTTCCTCTCTTCAGATCTCATCTCAAAAATTCTCTGCTCTTTAAATTACAAGTTCACACACAGACACAGGAGAGGAAGATTGAGATAAACTTGCTCCGCTCTCTCTCTTCCTTCGTCGAGCTCTCTTTGTACTGAAATGGCGAGCTCGGGGCTGGCGTACCCGGACAGGTTCTACGCTGCGGCGGCGTACGCCGGTTTGGGCGTCGGATCGCCGGATTCCGCCGTGATCGCTCGGTTTAAGAGTGAATCTGCGCTTTTACTTTACGCTCTCTATCAGCAGGTCTTTTACTTTGTTCTCTCATTCTCTGAATTGAGCTAGATCTATCTTAGGAGTGTGAATCTTGAGATTTTTGTCAGGAACCAGTTATTAGTAGAGAAATTAGAGATAGGTGATCGACAATTGTTGAGATCTCTCTACTTATAGTCTAAATTGATTTGAACAGTGTTTGATAGTTAGTAGGGAAATCGGAGTTGTGAACTTATTTGTTACACTAGCTTGATGTTCAGGAGGTAATGTTGATAATGCGTCCATTGAGTGGCATGCTTTTTTAAGGTATTTGAGTCCCAAATCCTGTTTGTTAACAGAGAAGTCCAGAAGTGTGTGTGTGTGTGTTTTTTTTGTCCTCTCGGAGTCTGATTTTGGCTGCGATCTGTACGGAAGCTTAGTTGAAAATGCATGTTCAGTTCTGACAGTGAAATCCTGGAGTCTGATTTTGGTTGCGATCTGTATAAATTTGTACTAAATATGTTAACTCTATCTGCAGGCTACCGTTGGACCCTGCAATGTACCTAAGCCAAGGGTGTGGAACCCTGTGGAACAAACCAAGTGGACTAGGTCTGTTTTTCCTCATTGTAGTTGAATATATACAGAAGCTTTTTCTCAAACAGATTTAGTTTTGTTTTAGTCTGTGATTGTTGCATATATAAGACTATAAGATCAAATGCTTATTCAGAATCAGGACATAATATTAAAATTCCTATTTTAGCTGCATGATATGTATGGTATGAATAAGAAAAAAAAAATTGAACAGCTTGCTTGATTTATACTATGTTTCAGTATTCTACAGATTGCAACATGAAATATACTATAATGGTTTACCATTTCACCCACTAGCAAGAATGCATAATGATGGACAATATTCCATAGCTGCACAACTGATAATCAATTTATGATGTATTCAATCATTTTTTAATTTAGTTGGCATCAGCTTGGGGACCTTTCTTCAGCAGAAGCAATGCGCCTTTTCGTGAAGATTTTGGAGGTATAGAATTAACCTAGTCAATAAGTCTCACATAAATGGCTGTGCATGTACTTTTTATTTAGTATTTTTCAATGCAAACATCCATCAACAGGAAGAAGATCCTAGTTGGTTCTCCAGGATTCGTGACAGCACTGCTTCACCTGTTGTAGATGTTCCAATAAATGTAAGTGTGGTAATGCTGATTCAAGAATTTCTTGATTTAACATTTTGTAATCATGCACAATATGTGCAGTATATATTCTTCAGCATCCTTTCATGTTTTTCTCCTGATGTAACAATTAATCAGTACAAAAAATATTTCTGGTGATATTTTAATTTTCTGGCTACACACAAATCACTCTCTATGTTTAACTGGTGGGAAATAGGTTTCCTAACAGCCCATAATAAACTTCAAAGAATATTCTTAATTCTTAGGAGGATGCTTACAGGAATAAAAAGGCTCATTGACAAAAAAAGTACTAGAAGAAACTGAGTTGACCTTTTCTATAATTTGAATTGATTCCTTATATTGTTTTAATTTGTATCTTAAACTATGTGCAATGGTAAAAAGGCTTCTTTTTTAATGTTTAATAGCTCTGTGACTTTTTGGGGTGTTGTTTTACATTTCATTGATTTATTTTATTTAATTAGAAAGAGAAAGATGAACCAGCCATTGAGACATCAAGTAGCTCTTCAAACCAAATCTCCTTTCCTGAGCCTAAGACCATTTCCACTGAAAATGGAACCCCACGAGAGACTCAAGACAAAGATGTAATTTTTGAAGGTCTCAGTTCAGTTGCTGTCTATGACCAGTGGACCCCACTTTCTATCTCTGGCCCAATCCCTAAATCCCGTTATCAGGTACTTTATGCCCGTCAATATTTTTATTTTGTACAGTTATCTATTGTGCGGTGCGTAGCGTCATGATTGATATCTGGAAGCTCTGTACAGTAATGTTAGGTCTGATCTGTGCTTATTTTGGCTTTGCTTGTTTTTGGATGTCCCTACTGTTGGGGATCACTCGAGTGAATTAAGCATTAAGATAGGGAAAAAATAAACCGAAAATTGCCTTGTATCAAATGCTTACAAAAGGCTATTAACTGCCGGTACTGCCATCCAGTATGTCATGGCCAAAGTTGTGCCATATTCTATAAGTTTGTATTTCTTTGCAAGACGAAGGATAGATTATTTCTTTCTTTTAAAGATAATCTGTGAATATATTTGTAGGTTATATAACTATGTACGTTTTCATACTTAAGTTATGTTTATTCCATATGTAGCATGGAGCAGCTGTAGTGCAAGATAAGATGTACATTTTTGGCGGAAATCATAATGGCCGGTATCTTGGCGATCTCCAGGTGTGCTACTTGTAGTGCAAAATTTATTTAAAAGTATGATTGTAGAATACTTTAATATCATTTTTTTTTTTAAAAAATAAAGGAACAATTTGCGCTTTTATCTGTACGAACCACTTTTTAACAGGTAAAGTGTAAAGTGGATACAGCTTGTTGGCGCTGGTCATCATGATCTTTGCCAACTAGCACTTTTGCCCAATTCCTATCATCAACTAGCAAAATAGCAGGAAATTAGTTCAGTATGTAAAAAGTTACATTAGAACTCAAATAACCCAAGTGAGACAATCAAATGCAGTATCTTCTGCTTTTACTGAGATACTGTGACCAAAACAGATATTTCTGGGTACTCGTTGACCAGTATCTAATACTTCAAATCCTTTGTCTTTGGCAATTAAAAGTAACCTATAGTTGTGCATCTTTGTTTTGCAAGGTTCTGGACTTGAAGGGTTTGACTTGGTCGAAGGTAGATGCAAAATTTCAAGCTGGATCTACAGGATCCTCTACCACTGTAGCTCCTTGTGCCGGACACTCTTTGGTATGTTAGATCTTTGAAAATTTTGAAAATTATTGAATCACTTGTATGTTTTTTAAAACTTCTAATTTTATAGCTATCATGGCAAAACAAAATTCTTTCAATTGGCGGGCACACCAAAGATCCTTCCGAGACCTTGACAGGTTTGAGTTTTTCTCTTCCAAATGTACTTCTGAGATTTTGTAAGTAATAGATTATTGCTGGCTGATGTTTTTACCTTCTAAACTCTGCTAGTGAAGGAATTTGATCCACAGACTGGTACATGGTCAAATTTGAGAACCTATGGAAAGCCACCGGTAACACATTTTATTCCATGATATGTTCTTCAACATTCTATTTCTTACACCATAAGGTGATATTGTACTTGTTTGTTTGTTTTTTTCTTAATTCCTAGATTTCACGTGGGGGTCATTCAGTTACTCTTGTTGGATCAACGCTTGTGATTTTTGGAGGTGAAGATGCCAAGAGATCTCTTTTGAATGACTTGAATATTCTTGACCTTGAAACTATGACCTGGGACGACATTGATCCTATGTAAGTTCTTTTGTCTATTAACATAATTTTTTTCTCTTTTCTAATTTATCTGGTGGTAGAGCTCCTTGAATCCACATACTTATGATCTAAATAGTGAATTTTTTTTTATTAAGTTTAACAATATCTTAGTGTCATGGATTTTTGAGTTGAACTTTTCTGTTTTGATGTTTTATTAAAATATGTTTTGCAAATGGTCCGCATCAATTGTGTATATCACCAAATAAACCCATACCAATCAGGACCAGTACCACTTTCGTCTGGCTTGGTACCAGTACATTCTACTTGGTACCAACTTCAAACACCACTAAATATTATACTGGCCTTCATTGTACTATGTCTACCAGGTATTGTACACTGTATTCCTTTGGAATGGATGCGGAATTTGGTATTTTTTTAATCTTTCAATGGGTAACTTTATGTTTTCTAGCAAGGACTAACTGATATTCTGTTGTATCCAAGGTCCAATGAGAATATCAGAATAGGACCCTATATGTCAATTTGTCAAATATCATGTGGTGTAATTATTATTACGCAGTGGTACTCCTCCTTCACCAAGGTCAGACCATGCAGCTGCATGCCATGATGAGAGGCATCTTTTGATTTTTGGCGGTGGGTCCCACGCTATGTGCTTCAATGATCTACACGTCCTTGACATGCAAGCCGTGAGAACGCTCTTCCCCTACCCCCCTTCCTTTATTCTATAATTTGTTATGGATTTTTTTTTCAATTGTTTTATGTCAAGTTTGATAATTGCTTTACTGGTCTTGTTGTTGTATGTTTTGATAGATGGAATGGTCAAGGCCTAACACTCAGGGTGTAGCTCCTGGCCCACGAGCTGGGCATGCTGGCGTAATAGTTGGCGATAACTGGTATATAGTTGGTGGTGGTAACAATCAGACTGGTATGTTTTTCAATCACACTTATGTTGAGAGACAACATTATGTTTTTTCAGAGAAATTTCAAGGGAACTATTATTTGTTGTTGGGGACTAATGAATATGTGTGCTAGTGGCAGGTGTATCAGAGACACTGGTGCTAAATATATCAACTTTCGTATGGTCTGTCATTACTACTTGTCAAGGACGTGTGCCCCTTGCAAGTGAGGTGTGTTTCTTCTCCTAGCGATATGATATTACTAAAATAATATGGTATTTTTAAATTTGCTCTGTAATCAATATGTTGGTTTTGTAATAATGGGTTGGGTACAGGCCTAGGGGTGATTAGATGATAATGGGGCACTGGTATCTAGTTGGTGTCACGAGACACTAGGTACCAGTGCTGTGAGTTGTTTGATTTGTAATAAACTAGATGTTTGTACTTTCTCTTACTTTCAGTAATGGAAAGTGATGGGTCTTATCCCACTTATCTCAAAAAAGAAAATAATCAATATGTTGTTTGCAATCGTAAGATTATATTTTGAAGGACTCCTTTCTAATACTTCCATTCCTCTTTTAGGGGTTGAGTTTGGTCGTCAATACTTACAGTGGAGAAGATTACCTTGTGTCATTTGGTGGATACAATGGAAAGTATAGTAATGAGGTAATTATTCTTCTTATATATATATTTTTTATTTTGGGGAGATTTATGTGCCCTGTGAAACAAAGAAATGTTCCCATGATCTTCCTTTTTTAATCTCTTTATAAGGCCCAACTTACAGTTACTATGTGTAAACCTGATTGATGTTGTTATGCTTTGTGTGGTCTTAGTGTTTCCTTAGAATATGGTTTTGATTTGATTTATGAGGTCATAAACATGTTCTTGTGTTGTACTGCAACTTTGTCCTGAAGGAACAAGTGCACGTGAACCCTGTAAGACCTGCAAATTAACTGTACTCTTACAAAATTTGAATAAAATGCTGTATGCACCATGTTAAATCAAATTTATTCAAAAGATGCCCAATATACGTTACACTACTACCCTTCACCACCCAATATGGATGTTAGGGTACTCCCAGATTTAGGGTCCTAGGTGCATACATAATTTTGTCATTTTGAGTGGCATATACAATACTCAAGTTTTGGAGGCCAACTTATGGAACTTTAACCATCTATAAAGATCTTTTATTTGCAATGATTATAGGTCTATGCTCTTAAGCTGAGCAACAGATCAGGAGTTCAATCTGAGTTGATAGAGGGGACGGTACCTGAAAGCTCACACGGGATTATTCGAACCACAGATGATAGTCAAGATGTCAACCCAGAGACAGAAGTATCTCAAGAAACCAAGATCAGAGAGATTGCAATCGACAATGTTTGTTCTTCTCTTTCTGCGACTTACATCTTTTTATACATAATATTTTGGAATCTTACATATCTTTGTGCATGTTTCTGTACGTTTAACTTGGTTTTGTTATAACTTTTTCTTGTATTAGCTTTTGTAATTTTTATGCATCATCTATTGTCTTTTATTCTGTAGATTTTCTTCATTAGTTTTCTGTCTTGCATTAGATGGTACCATTTGATTTTGAAGTGTATACTTAGAATTTCACTTGTCTAAAAAAGGTTTTGTGAAATGTAGCGGATTGTTTCTTTAATATTCTTGAAATTTCTGGTCTTTATTTCTAATTTTCTGTTTAGACCCATCCAAGCACTTGTATTAAAATACTAAAACTGGATATTAAAATTTTTAGCTTTACATTGTATGTAAGTTTCATGACAATCTTTGTTTAATCATTTTTCAGAATTCTAGAAGGGAGGAATCAAATGAAAGTATTGTAGGTGCACTAAAAGCAGAGAAAGAGGAGCTTGAAGCTGCACTTAACCGGGAACAAATTCAGAGTCTTGAGCTCAAGCAACAGCTGGCCGAAGCTGAGACTCGAAATACGGATTTAACCAAGGTTAAACAAAATAAATCTCTTGGTACTTTAGCTTCTACAGCATAAATTTTAGTGTTGTATTGTAGTGTTGGCATGATAATACTGAATCAAAGTTGCATAGTGAAATGGTGTCTTGTTTGTATTTACCAGCAATCTATTATTGGACATAACAAGCACTCGTTGTTCCTGTTTCCTGTAAATGTTTTCTCAAAATACCTGATAGAAGTTTTCTTGGAACCATCATTTAGTGGAATGACTAAGAACCACAAGCATATTTATGAGATTAATGAGATTAAATCTTACCCTACCACTCTGTAGTAAATAATGTTAGATATACTTGCTGACGTGACAAATTTTAGTTCAGCACTAGGGCTGGCTAATTTCTTAAAATATGTTTGCTGAACTTTAAGCATCTGTTAAGCCTTGATTCCTGGATTCTGTAACTTCATTTTACCACCTTAAAGAAACATGAAAATTGATGAATGAATGAACTATAACAGGTTTAAGATAGTCAAGTGACATTGTTTCCTTATTTTATTTTAAACAAATATAGGAGCTCCAATCCATTCGGAGCCAACTTGCAACTGAACAGTCAAGGTGTTTCAAGCTTGAGGTATAACCAGCTTTTCAAACTTCAAAAAAAATGATGTTATGCTTATTGATTTTAAGTTTCTTTCTTAAACAAGAAATCTTTCTTATGGCTGTACAAAATCTCATTGCAAAATGAGAAACAATATATATGTGATTCTGCTAATACATGTGAAAACCCACATCCCTGTTGTTATTTCATCAAAAACTTAAAAGTACATGTGCCGTCAGTTATATAGACAAATACAACCAAGAAATATATTTAAAAGGGCATTCATTGATCATTTCAGACTTTGCAGGGGTGTACTTGAAATTTCCCTTTATGTTTGTAGTGACCAAATTGTCACAGCAAAGCCAGTTTTTCTCAAATCACATTATATTGTCAGGTTGATTTGGCTGAGCTAAGGCAGAAACTACTTGCACTTGAGGCATTGGAGAAGGAAGTGGAGTTACTGCAAAGGCAGAAGGCCGCAACTGAACAAGCAGTGATGGATGCGAAGCAGAGACAGAGCTCTGGTGGTATGTGGGGTTGGCTTGTGGGGACCCCACCTGACAGGTCTGACTCTTCATGAGAAGATTTTTTTGAAGAAATGGAAGTTTGAAATTTATCTGTTTTTTAGTTAATTCATAAATGTCAATTCGTCCTGATATGTCAGCTTATAGCATTGTTCATCCTATTAATTGTATTTTTTCATTTGTGTCATGATAGCAAGTTCTTAGGAGAGAAGAATTGATATTGTTCACAGTTATTGTTGCGTGGTTGCTCGTCTTCTATATATAGCTGTGGGAAGAATTATATATTCCATTATGGCCTGATACCCTTATTTTTGTTAAATCTATTTTATTATTTTATTAATTGATGTTTACTGTTGTAATGATTTATTCGAACTAGTGACCGAGTTCAAAGAGTTCAGAGTTGGAAGTAGGGTTGGGAACTCGAGACGTTTATTGACAATAATTAAAGTCATCACACTTAGGTCCCGATCAAAATATTTTTTACTCGGGATTTCATTTCATTTCATTTCAATTGATTTCACATGATTTTGTTGGATCTAATTACATGGGAATTCTAATCAAATGATACCAAATTCATTTATTTTGATAACGAATTTTCCAACGAAATGAAATGAAATGAAATCCCATGTTTAAAAATGGGATTTTGATCGGGGCCTTAGAATTTCATGAAAAAAGCAACTGTTGTTGCCAGCTTTAATTAATAGAGCTAAAAGTCATCACTGATGAATGGGGGGACAAAAAAAAAACATTTAGCACTGAACATTTGATATGTTTTTTGACGAAATGGTTCGCAGGATGTTTATAATTATAAATATGAAAAATAATGACATGTATAATGTATTGCATTTGTAATCCTATATTTAAATTTTCATTAGGACTTCGGCTGATGATACGCAGAGTAGAGTGGCGGAGGCAACTTACCTTAAAATCGTAGCATCGTCCTCGACAGACAGTTTCGCATAGCATCATTTTTTGCACCGATGGATGTCAAACATCACGTCTCATAGGCATTTGTGCCTATATCGCATAGAGTATTAAATAGTTATAATATTCTATCTAACTATTTAATACTCTAAAAACTTAACTTTCCAATATCGGAGATATTCAATATTACCGACGGATCCAATACATGAGGTGCCATCGCAAGTGCCTCGTAAAAAAATAAAAAATTAGAGACATGATGTATGTACGTTTAGGCGGTGTTTAAGCTAAAAAAAGAGTAGTGTTTGGACTGTTAAAATATTTATGTGCGTTTGTGCCTATATCTTGGACTCTCGGTCTAGAAAATTTTTATTAGATTATAATTGTGCCTAGGTAAAAAGAACGTGGAGTCTAGCACAGATGGTCAGTAGCTCCGTCGTTATTCTAGAAATAACGGGTACAATTCTCGCTAGACGCGGAAGAGGAATAAACTCTAATTTACAGAGTAGGCTAAAGTCTCTATAAATAAGTAGCCTCTTATTTCAAAAATTGTGCGTAGAAATTTTGTGATCCGCCCTTGTTATTACGCTGTCCAGATATATCGAACCGTCCTGTAACCCTAGAATTATCGATGCATGAGTTACCGTTTTTTTTAGCTTTTTTTGGGTAAAACATATTGTTATCGGTGTCGGTTTACTATGGTTTGCTAAATTTTGTGCTTGATTCTGTTTTGCATGCGAAAAATTGTCAGTGAAGTGAGTCCATCGTACCAAAAAACTTTCTATTATAAAATACACAACACTAGGGGACTTCGACGTCGCCGCAACCACCCTGCCTACTTTATTATTATATAAGAAGAGACGTTTCAATGTTGTAAATAACAACTTTGACAATTGTTCAAACTATCACCCCGTTCATGGTACGTTTGTCAAAGACCAAATAGATCAAGCATTTTCTACTCCCTAAATGAAACAACAACACTGATTAGCAAATAAGATTCAAAATGTTAAAAGATCATATCTTTAAAGCTCAAATTGTTCTTTACAAATCTCCAAGAGTGAATAGAAAATTATTACAAAGACATCAATCCACCTAATCCAATATAGAATTAATTTCAATCCTCCAATGAAACTATCAATGCCTGAGAACTCACTACACAAAACCATCAAACAACAGCCAATTTAAACTCAATAAAAACAATAAAGTTAAAATTGTTACTTAATAATTCGTGCATCCAGAAAAGATAACATGGCATGTCACCACATGCAACTACAGTTAGCTTAGAGCATGTACCGGTTGTAGTCTTCCTCACATGTATCTCCTTTTGTCAACTTTAGTCCACCGTATCCACTGGGATTAGAGAATCAAAACCATCAGAGACAATTGTGGAGAGATGAATAATTGATGTGTCTATCGATTTCTGAAAGCACAATATAGATTTACAGTGCAAACTATACTAGCGTGCAGAAATCATTTAGCAATCTTTTCAGCTAGCACCAAATAAAATCAGTAGCTAATCTATCATTACAGTCAAAATTAATTTAATAACCTATATTGGTGGACGTCCATAGGTATGTGCTTTTGTATCAGATCAAGCATTCCAACAACTGGATCATTCTGTTGAAATGTACACAAAAAAATGTAATGTAAGTAGCCATTTTAGAATCTGAACCATTTAAAAAATATATCCAACTAAAAATGCCTTCTCATCTTTTATTTCTCCAAGTGTTTGTTTCCCTTTTTTAAGAATCAAAACCTTGTGATTAGCTTTCATTAATAAAAGCTTGAAGCCAATTACGAATGAAAAGTAAAAATGTCATTTAATCTTGTATCAGACCTAGAATATAGGATTAAGAAAAAGAATTTGCAGTAGGAAATACCTTATTAAGATTTTTAGATCAAATTAATTGGCCTAGCTTGAGAAGAGGGGACAAAGCATCAAGCTTGAATGTGTGATGAAATGGAATTGCATGGTGCATTCCTATTGTACGTCCCTGTTCAAGCCAAAGAGATAATCATCAATATAACTTTACAATATCTCAGAATTTATACAAGTAGCTTCCTACGTTAGTTCAAATTGCATGCTACTCAACGACCTCAGGTACTGGCAAATAACACACTTGGATCTACTGCCATTGTAATAGCCAAAACACAGTTTCTCACTGACAAATTTGCTCAACATTTAGTGATAACTTCATATGAAATATGCACATTGGGCTTAGCCATCGTTAATAGATTAATATATTATTTTGATGCTTAATATGAGCAATAAACACAGCAGAAAATATTAGCGGTCAGCAGTAACACTGAGCTTCTATCTTTGTTTCTAAAATCAATAAAAGATGGGCATCATTTAAAGAAAGTCCGACTTGCTTTTAAGGAACATATTTACCAGTATAATATGATTATTATTTATTTTTCAAATCACCCAAATTACCTTAATTTATCCTTAGTAGCTCGATTATGCAATTAATCCCTTTCTGTCTCGGCGGACGCTTTCTACCACTTACATGAACTCTGATAGAGATAGAGGCTCATACCGCCTAAATTTTGAAATGCAACAAATTACAAGTTTAAGTAAAAATTAGACAAAAATTATTAGTCACATCCATACCATGACTAATTGTGCTCTACTGTTCTCCTGGTCCTCCTACCTCTTATACCAGACTAACGTAAGATGAGTTAGGATAATGATATGTGAGAATTTAATAGGCTAATAAAGTTCATAAAGCTTCTAAGCAATAGAAGCCAGAAGGTAGATACACAGCCAAACGAAGAATGGGCAACAATACAAAGTGGTAATTCAATTAATTGATTTCATAATAGCACGTAAGGAGCAACTTAAATAACATTACATATTGTGCTAATATCTCACTAATGGAATTGTTGTGCACAAAACTGTGAACATATGAACCAATAACTTTAAGGCAATATAAAGGAAATGTAATTTATATACCAAAGAAACCAATATTTAGTAACTCGTGCCAGTATCTAACTAATTTCAGATGAACATGCACACCTTTGGGATAATTTTGGCTTTGTAGACATCTTTTGAACGCTGTGCAGTTTGAGATAAATTTCTCTTCAAAAGTTGTCCTCTATGGATTGCTCCAGCAGACCAAGAACATGTTGAACCTATAAAAATTTGTAAAATGTCCATTAGTTAAGCTTATTTACCTGCGTAGTGTATAAAACGTGTAGCCAAAGTGTTCAAGTGATGTTAGCATCATACTGATCGATACATATTTGTTTCTGCTAACTATAATTACAGCTAGTATAATGAAAGAATACTCGTCAGGATTTGAGTTTTGTAAAGAAAGGTTTAAGCTCTCTTAAAACTTAATCGCTTACTGGAGTGATTTATAAACTTTTGAGAAATAAATAGAGGGAATTAAATAAAAAAATATAAGAAATAAAATGCAAAATTAATACTTGAGTGATCTGTAAGTTTATACCAACACAATTAATTAAGGACTAAGAAAAAGTGAAATTCTAGTTATTATTAATCATCTACCAAAGCCAAAATTGTGTCGTTGAACATTTTTCTTTTTGTCTGTGATAAGGCTATGCATGCCTAATCCATCCAAATTCAAAAAGAAAGAAAAGAAAAAACATAAGAAATTGTAGAGACCAGAATGGGAAGACAAACAGTGAGAGAGGTGGCTTTTTGTTAAATAACCTATGGTTTCACACTCAGTGACAAATTAATCTTGAACAGCTAATGTCCATGTAGCACTGCTTCTTGACCTTCCCTTTTCTAGCTTGCCCCTCTTCAGCCCTCTCCCAATACTATCAACTTTTTCAACAAATTTTTTAATAAGCTTAGAATTCTCATAACTCAAAGAGAGAGACAAAATCCATTACAACCACCAGCTTTTTTTATTATTTTTCCTTAGTACCTAAATCACAGCCTAAAATCCTTTTAACAATTGACTTTTATGAGGAACTATTAGGACAAAATAAGCACAAACAACCAGGGAAAAAAATTTCATGGATATTCTTCCAAATTCAAACACCAAATTAACAGATCAATAACTCATCACAATATTTTCTTCTTATGAATAATTCTTAAAATCATTAGATATTCCTATTATTTCATAGTTTAGTTAATATCTGGGGCAAATCAGGTACTTTTTTGGAGACATCAAGATAGCAGGGTATGAATGCCGCAGTCATTTCATGGTGTTATTTTAATCCTCATTTTTTTTTTGGTGTATATACGATGATTCAAAGTTTGAAGAAACCACAAAAATCTGCAATACTTACAGAACCTACTGAGGCTCTAGGACGCCATAATCTTCATCCTTTTAGTTTTGTGTGTCAGGCTCTCAGCATATTTGTCCTGCTTTATCTGCCTTGACTACCTTGCTTTTGTCTCAGCCTATCGAATAAAGAATAACTTAGTAAACGAAAATGAAACTGAAATATTGAGAAATATAAAACAACTTAGTTTTTAAGGACACCTGGCCGTGCTTCACACGCTTCCCTCTTCTTTGCCTACATATTGCTCCCCTTGTACCTCTTTTTGACTTTGATTCTCAACTGTTGGTGCAATAGCCAAATAAATTCATCAACAGTATAAAGAAGAAATTCAATTAAACAATCAAGTCTCTAAAAATCAGCTCTGTACCAATAGGGAATCGAGGTACGTACTCAACTGGTACCTGCTGTAAACAATGCAAAAATCAATTCAATACTGCAGCTGAAGAATCTGCTTAAGTTATCATTCTATATCAAGCATTTATCATATACATTTTATCATGTTTAAGTTATTAGTGTATAAATACAAATGTATTACAGCTGCTCGTGACAACACTAGTGAACCAAAATAAAAAAAGAATGATTAGTACCTTAAAGTTGAAAGCTCCAACATCCCTGCTTATACAATGGAAGAATAAAAAGAAGTTTTAATTAAGGACCGAGATAGAGTTTCTAAAAAATATAAGTACATATTAATTTAGGTGAAGAACAGACTGACACAATAATTTTGTGACTGCATGAATTAGATCAAATATATTGCAGAGACCAGTTGAATAAGGATATTTTATAAGACATTGAACTTTAAGTAGCAACAATTATCACCTTAAATATGTAATTTAGTAACTGAAAACTATATACTCCAAAAATGTCCCTCAGTGTTAAGAAAAATAAAAGGTAAATCTCTATAGCTGTCTAACTATCTATTGTCTCATTGGCGATAGGAAATGGAGAGTATGAGTATATGATTATGACTTACTTTAATCGTAATTATTAATATCACAATATGAAAAAATTCAATACAACGTGTTTCAGATGGTTTAATTATCACTGTGGGTTAGGACCAAAGACAAAAATCCATATTAAAAGATATCTAATTTAGGCGTACAAACTATGAAATACTATTGCATGAAAAGTGAACTAACATGCCTACATGATGTGAAAGTATGCTATTATTATTACTCGTAGTGCAGTGGACGAGCAGCAATAGAATAGTCAGCATAATAATAGACTACCTCACCTGAAAGATACAAATATGTAGTTGTCTATTGTGAATTGAAGGTAACAAATTTGGATGCATTGCGCTTCATAGTCCATAAATTGCCGAGTATTGTACACCAGTAAGCCCTTATGCTACTTTTAGTAATATTGGCACCATGTTTCACCCTATCCTTTTGTCAGCAAACTGTATAATTGAGACTATATTAAATGAGACATTTTTTAAAAAAAAAAAGAAGAAGAAGAAAGCAATGAGCTATTTAGACTGGATTCTTTTCATCTTTTGAATTACTTTCCATTCTCACTAATTGAGTAGCCAAAGAGTTATTTGCGAGTAGATGTGGCTTATAGATGTACAATTATAGATAATCAAGGTCAAATAGAGATATTGAATTCAAGTTGTTACGTCTACTCTATATGAATAACAGTTATTATAATTTAACTATCTTTAGCTTCAAAATTTGCTACCAAAGCAAACTGTCAACATATTTTGAAAGCTTTTCACACGATACATAAAAATGATTTTTGAGATGGAAATAAATTTAAATCAAACTTACAGAGAAGGTTACTGTAAAATTCTATTGCAAGAGGGCCTTGATTCAACCATATGCGATTGATTATCACGATTTTTTAAATTTGCTACCATCGAGAAGGCTATTTCCACTGCATGAAGCAAGAATATTCAACAATTAACCTAACTCTGAAAAAATCCCAAAAAGAAATAGAAAAGGTGAGGTTAAGTACCAATATTGAGCTAAGTAAAAGAAAGTCCCAACCTATAGAAGCACAATCAGTTAGTAGAGTTCATAAATAATTTTAATTATAGTTCCATTCTTTTAAAAAAAATATAAGATTTAATTTGAAGGGAGCAAATGACAATATTTTTTTATACTTGATTTTAATTTAGCTCTCTGAGCCCCTTGCTATCTAACAACACTAATTATAAATATATTATCCACAAATTATCTACACAGTAGAACATAACACCAAACCAAACAAATAACATACAGACTCATATGATAACAGATATGTAGCCTTCCTATTAACAATTGTAACTAATTTTTGTAACAATTATTTGTCTGTATACAAAAAATATATATATGTATCAATAATCTCCACGGAATATACATAAGATGAACACATGGTCAATTGTCGATTACATCTAAACAACGAGAATTGAGTTGGCCTACACTAACAAAATCACATAGAATTGGGATTGCCTATATCAATTACCAATTGAAAAGCTTTATTGATCACAATTAATAAATCAAGAGAAAGATCACAATAATGAAGCAAATATATGCAAACCTGAAACTACAACCCCCAATTTTACTCGAGGGATAAAAAAAAACAAAGCTGACTGTCATGGAAAAACTCTACTGATTGCAATGAATGAATTAAAAGCGGAATTGCAATAATGAAGACAATCTATGCAAAGGTGGGACTCTTAACCCCCAATTTTACTGGGTGAAAAAAAAATAGAGTTCATATGGAACAAATTAACAAATGGTGTTCTCAGTTAAGAAAATCAAGTGGGGTTGGCCCCAACAAATCAGAAATAATCAACGGAAATAGTGCCAATAATGACTGAAATTAGAAAGAAAATTGTAAATAGTAACTGAAATTAACTCGGTTGCACTTATTTTTAATTGAAAATGGTGCCAATGATGAACGAAAATTGTAAACCCAATATTTCAACACAAAATAAAGTTATCAGTAAATACCTAAACCAAAATGGCGTCGGCGGAGGAGATAGATGCGCCACCACTACGACGAGTACAGCAGCATCGACCGAAAGTACTACAATCAGATCTTCATAGACTCCTCACGGTGAGGAGGGAACGTATCTTCGATAAATCTCTGCGATTAGTGTCTCAAAGTCGAAGAATTGATGATAAATATCAGTGGTTATTTCCTTCGCTCTCTCACTTTCTAGTTGCTTGGGAAGAAGAAGCAGACAAAAGGAAAAAAAGATAAATATCAGTGGTTATTTCCTTCGCTTTCGCACTTTCTGTCGGTTGTGAAGAGAGAAGATCAGAGAGAAAAGCAATCGGACTGAATTCCCATCTGTTAATCTAGCCGTCCAATCCAGACCAACGTCCCAGATAATTCGCTGAAAAAAGAGAAAAGTTACTGTTCCTAAGGCCGAATTGACGTGTTTTAACTTTATATATATATATATATATATATATATATATATATATATATATATATATATAGAGTTTTGCTACGGTGAGTTGCAACTCACCAAAGGCTCCGTGAGTTGCGATCAAAACTCATAAATCTAATTCAAAATGACTGATCCAAACCGTCTAATATGATCTCTCTATTGAAATCTCCATGCAGATCAAATTTTATATTTTTTCGAAATTTGTAAGTATTTTTTTGAAATTTTAGAAAATCATTAATCTAATTAGTTCTGAACCGTTCAAAAACAGCAGTTTTTAAAAATCTGAAAAAAATACTTAAAAATTTAAAAAAAATATAAAATTTGGTTTGCATGGTGATTTCAATAGAGAGATCACATTGGACGGTTTGGATCGATCATTTTGAAGTAGATATATGAGTTTTGATCGCAACTCACGGAGGCTTTGGTGAGTTGCAACTCACCAAAGCCTGTGCAACTCACCAAAGCCTCAACAGGTACAGTCTTTCTAAGTTTCTATTGATTGTATGTAACGAAAAAACAAGTTCGTTTACTCTCGTTATTCATGACAAGAAAAGGAGGGCCTTCCTTTTCTAGTCTGGTCCCTCCAAATTCCAAAATCATTTCGTAAATCTAGTATCAATTTTTTTTTTAAGTGATAGAATAACAGTTATTTAGTGGCTATTTTAACACTGTCATTAACTTCCCTTTCATATATCTTTAACCCACAACCGAGTGTCCGATAAAATGGAAATTGATTAACGCCATCGCGTGATTTACCATCGCACGTCATCGTTGAGGCGCTCCCCTTATCCAGCGCTCGAGTGGTCCCCTCACCAGCGCGCTTGTTTTTGTTCACTCTGTTACTATAAGTTCACTTTATTAATTATAAATGTTCACTTTTTGTTGTCATAAATTTACTATATGTGTTCAATCTATTTATTTATTTTTTATTTCTTATTCAATTAATATTTTATGTCTGGTATTTTGTTTATATAAGTGTTCATTTTTGTTAGTATAAGTGTTCATTTTTATTGTTACAAATATTCATTTTGTTATTTATTGTATATGTTGTTTCTATTATTATAAGTGTTCATGTTACTTGTTATAGATGTTTACTTTGTTATATTATGGGTTCAGTTTGTTCATTTTTTTATCTCAATGTGAAATACTTGTTTTCACTTTACAATTAGTATGTAATAAAATTATGAGTTGACACATTTAACTAAACACATTGGTTATTAAACTGAACATATATAACGGACATCTGTGATGACAGGTCCGAAATTCACGCGAGGCTCACGTGCGCGTGCTGGTAGTATGTAATAAAATCATCAATTGACACATTTAACTAAACACATTTGTTATTAAATTGAACATATATAACGGACATCTGCGTTGACAGGTGTAAAATTCACGCAAGACTCCCGCGCGCGCGCTGGTAGTTAGCGATGGCGCCGATGGTAAATCTAGTGATGGCAGTAGGGGTGCATAACGTTCAAAACAGTCACAAAATTGTCCTCTTGCGTTAACTATTGCGTTTTATGTCATGAAATAAAATTTAGTTGCGTTAACCGTTTTGTTTCAAAAGACAATCAAAACGATCGATTTTTTATCAATTATTTTTTATACTTATTTTCCTATTTTGCATGCAACTGTGGTCAATTCGCTGCTTTGACAATTAATTTTTATACATATTTTTCTATTTCACATGCATAACCGGTTAGTTAGATACTATATTATTCTCGATTCATCAACATGTATTCATAGATACTTAAAAAAATACATAAAAAATGATATAAATTGTTAAACAAAAATAAACGAAACGAAAGAGGTCAGTTTCGTTAATCGTTTTGTTTAATAAACGAAACAGAAAAATAATTTCCTTAATCATTTTGTATGGACGAAACGAAACGATCAGACGGTTGAAACGAGTTGCGTTTGGCACCCCTCATGGCACTTATAATAGGTAATTGGTGTATAGCATCCAGAGCATCCACAGGATCTAAACAGGCTCTTTATGGGTCCAGGACTAGCCCAGTCTATTTAAACCTCCTCTCTCACCTCTCACCCCAAACCCTAGCCGTCTCCTCCTCCTCTCCTCTCCTGAAACAGAAAAAAAGACGATGGATCAGATCCTCTCCGCCATGCTTTTCCTCCTCTCTTTTCTCCTCTCCTCTCCGAAATTTTCAGATTTCCCTCCGTCATTTAACGTTTCGTCTCCGACCGCTTATTTCTTCGTTTGTAAGTTTTCTTTCATTCTCTTTTAGGAGTTCTTGCGATTAATTGAAGTACTTCTTCTCCTTATGTTTGTTCAATCGCTAGGTTTCCGATCTTTTTTTGCCTTGATCTATTGGATAAACTGGATTTGATTACTATTAAATCTGGACAACACTATGATCGAGGTGTGAACCTATGTCAAACAAATTAACCTTTTACTCGACTAGTCGTTTATAGTTAAGTAAAGGTGTCGATCCCACAGAGATGGATATGAATACTATTCTTATTGGTTCGCTAAATCTAGATAGTAAGATTTTAGAAAAGTTCTCGAATCTCGAATCGAATAAATAAAGGAAAAATAAAAGAATGCGAGTGCTAATATAAAAATAATGCAAAATAGTTCAAATAAATATTTTTGGGGGTTTTCTAACAGTTTAATATATAATGAAAAATATGCCTTAGGGTTCGATTTCACTTAGGACTGGTCACAGGGTTGCGAAACATAGCGCTGTCGCATTTCTGTTCCACCAATTCGGTCCGAATTGTGGCCAATTCGGTCCGAATTCAATGCGCAAATGCTGTAATTTACTCGATTGTTGATCTGTTCAAGCCAAAGGTCCATCTAGCCATACCTAAACTCCCTAACCCTCTGCTTCCGCCTATTGGGTACGGTATTTGGTACGGGAACTAGTGTTAACCTTCATCGAATGCATTGCACCTCAACTTTCGTTTGTCGGTGGACTTATTCGAGTTTACTAATTGGTTTTCTACGAGATATCTAACTTAAACCGTCGCCTAATTAGAAGTGTTTATTTTTTATTACTAACTGGTCGACTTTCGTCCTTGACCTACCTCGAATTCTTGTGCAAGACTTGGTTATAAATTGGGATTGTAGTCCTAACAAGTGCGGCCGAACAAATGTCAAGCAATGCAAAGAATAATCAACTCAAAAACACAAGCAACTCATTAAAATTTTCAAGTAGTAATTGACTTCGTCCATCAACAAAATAAGTAAATTAAGCAAACCAAATCCTAGGCTATATCTATCCCTAAAGCAACAAGAGTTTAGCCTAACATACTACCACAATTCATGCAAATGACAGTAGATAAAAGATAACAAGCCATAAGATCAGAAATTAGAGAGAAGTATGAAAGATACAACAATAATCCAAGTTTCTTAGGTTGTAAACTGCTGCCATTGCACTAGAAATCACCTAAAGACCTTCGGAACTCGTCGTACTAGCAAGGAACCAATCCAATCCCTTCTCTTCCTGCCCTAGTCGCCAAGGAAGGGAGAAAAGACCAGATCCAGAGCTGCTGGAGAGAGAAAAGTGAATGTGGAATGAAAAGATGGCCCCCTCCCAAGATGGAAGGTGCCTAATATACTCTTGCCTGGCTCCTGGACAACTTGGGGACGTTTTCCCATCATTTTGGCCGAAATTGGGGCATTCCCATAAAAGAAAACGCCTCCAGAATGCATCCAGAAATCATTCCATATTAGGCAATTCGGACCGAATAGGCTGGAATTCGGACCGAATTGTAGTCACTATATTTGGCTCGCATAGGAATTCGGTCAGAATTGAGAGGAATTCAGACCGGATTGAAGCTGCTAGATGAGTCAGGCTTCTGGCTGGCTGGGCTCGTGTCTGGGCAATGCATCGGGTTGAGTCGGAACTTGATCTTAGGCTAGGAATGAGTCGTCTAGCCATCTATTCTGCTGTTTCCTTGCTGCTTTCCTTGAGTTCCTGTAAAATAAAGACAAAACGCAACGGCAGTGCCAAATCTGGCGAACAAAGATAAAAACAAGGAGAAATAACAGTTTTAGTCACAATTTCGATGTAAAGTCCGGTCAAAATATCGATATAATTATGAGATATCAAATCCCTCCAAACTTAAAGCTTGCTTGTCCCCATGCAAAAATCTAAATTTAGA
This sequence comes from Rhynchospora breviuscula, assembly GCA_027562975.1. Lineage (NCBI taxonomy): Eukaryota > Viridiplantae > Streptophyta > Magnoliopsida > Poales > Cyperaceae > Rhynchospora > Rhynchospora breviuscula. Next base: position 25,795,232 of record CM050402.1, read on the forward strand.
AGAATTGACATGACTTTAGACTCAATCGAAATTAAAACTGGAGTTGGAGAGTTCATCAAGTGCACAGTTCAAGTTGGTTTTGGTTCACGCTTTCAACAATTATTCAAATTGAATTTCTCAAACAAGGGTTAAGTTTGTTTTGTTCCGATTCATGCAGCTCTTGGCCCTTAGAAAATTTAGACTGAGAATCATGGACCCTAGCTTTTCTTCATTTAACCACAATGCAAACCCGAGTTTATTCGCCCGTTCGTTTCCACGATTCACAAAAATTTGTAAAAGTGTTTTGTCAAAAAAAAAATTCTATAGTGAACCCTTCTGAAAACAATTTCAATTTTTCACCAATTTTGTTTGTGCAAGTCGAGTCGTGGGGCTTTGCACCCTAGAGGATTTGATGCGAGTCATTGACCTTGTGAAATTGCTACCGGTACATGTCGCACCAGGGAGGTCGGTCCGGTTTTTACGCATTTTTCGCTACGGACCACTACGGACTTCAAGTAGATTTTTGTTTCTGCCAAGTACCTTAAGCCTCCGAAATTTGTGATTAAGTTGGTGGAAAAAGGTCTCGACGCGTCCTCGTTTTCACAACTATTTGGATTTTTGTCACTTTAAGTTTGCTCGTTGGTGATTCAAGCGTTAAAAGCAAATTCAAGCCAGAAAAAGTTCACCTTATAATTTTCAAAATTGACAAAACTCCTTTTTGAACAAAAATTTACGATTCACGAATCAGTTCACTCGGCGAAAGGTTTCAGTTTTGACTAATTCATGTTTAAACAATCCTAAGCAACCGGATTTCAGATCTAATCAAGCACAATTTTTAAAGCTCTTCGGTCCATTGGTGCACAAGTTGGTTTAAAACGTCTCAACAAACAAGAGTTTTTTTGAAATTCAAAAGAACATTTTTGCGAAAAATAAAAACCACAGGGTTTTTAACTCGAATTTCCAGCAAAACAATCTAACAATGCATTAAATTGACTCTCCAAAACTTCAGAAACAGTTTGAGAACAGTTGCGACTAAATTCAGAAAAATAATGTGCAATTCGGACCGAATTGGAGTGAATTCGGACCGAATTCGTGGTTCTGTCAAAACTGAGGTGTACAATTCGGTCCGAATTGGGTCTAATTAGGTCCGAATTGTAGAGTCTGTCAAAGTTTAAAAGCTCAATTCGGTCCGAATTGAGGAGTCTGTTTTGCGAAAATTTTCATAAAAACAAGCATTTTCAGGATTTTTCAAGACATTTCGTGCTTGTTTCATTTTTCCTTCTCCCCCCCAAACTTAAAATTTTGCATTGTCCTCAATGCATCACAGAGAAAAATAAATAGGAGGAAAAAGGAAACTAACCGGATCAGAAGGTGGAGAAGTCGTGCCCGCCTGAGAGACGTGCGGATTCATCACCTGATAGTCTAGCGGGGTCAGTGAAGATGCTGAACGGATCAATATCCTGCTGCGGATAGTATGGTTGTGGCTCTTCACCGCCTTGCCAATAGCCATGGTCGTAGCGGAATGCCCAATCTTCTTGGTTGTTCTCGATGACATCCACACGCTCGTTGAGACGAGCGATCCCTTCAGCATTTTGACTCCCCAAGCGCCTCGCCTCGCGAGCATCCGCACTGGTGGTGAGTGAAAGATTGTAGAATTGAGTGAACCACGCCGGATGCTCCTGTGGGATGCCATGTGGGTTAGGCATTTGTGGCTCGGATTGATGTGGCTCCTCGTCCATTTGCATGGCCTCTCCTTCTTCTTGGGCTTCTTCGTGATAATCGGCCGGTGCCCCTGGCTCGAAGTCTTGCACAAGCCAAGTGTTCGGTCTATGGTCGACCGCTGCGCCATATGGCAAATAGAGGTCGTTGCGACCCTCTATTTTGAGCTTGTATCGGGTTACCCCATTCTCCTTCACAATCTTTATAAAGTGGACTCTAGCGAACCACTTCAAATTCATGAGCTTGGGACCATTGCATGCCTCACTAATGTTGAGTTGAATATCGCACGCCCGGACGATCAGAGTGACATAGGCTCCCATGGTCACGTTTCCGCCGCTTCTTCCTTTGCTGCGCGTGACAACCCAATGATGGGTCATGAGCCTAGTCAAATTGGGCCAGAATGGGTTCTCGCGAAGCATAGAATCAAGCAAAATTCCCTCGCCATCATTTAATTGATTGACGGACTCATCGCGGGCAAAGATGGTTTCAGCCAAGATCCGCTGTGTGATGCGAATCAAGGGGTGTTGGATAATCCTCGACTTGTAATGCTTCGGTTCCTCTAGACCAGTTAGTCGTTTCCAAAGGTCAAGCTTAGACCAATTGTCCCGGTAGTTAGGTGGTTCGTCTATATAGTCACCATCAAAACCCATCATGTGTTCCAAATCTCTGTAGTTCACCCGATGAGTTGCATTGGAGAGGTAAAACTTGATATAGTAGTAGTCTTCTTCTTTGTTGTGTTTAAGCCGCAAGGATGCCAAGAACTCTAAGGTTGGCAAGAGGTAGGTTTCAAAGCTGTGGTTCCAGAATTTGAGTTGGAACCCTAGTGATGTGGTGAGTTGCACAAAATCGTCAGCTACCCCAAGTGTGTCCAGAGTGTTCATGCAGACTAACCGAGTGTTTTTGATGAATCTTTCCAAGAGGTCCTGCATATAGAGAAACATGCAGCGAGTGGGAATGGAGAATCCCAACTCGCTCTTGAGCGGCTTGGCTGCTGGGTCATATTGACTATTCACATTTTCAGGATCAGAGTCTTAGTCAACCTCTCCACGGGACTTACGTTTGGGTTGCTTGGCAAGAGCACGGCGTGAGGGTTCGCCTTAATCTTTCTTCCTTTTTCCTTGGTCATTCCCTTTCCCAGACATCCCGCAAGTAATTCGGGTAAACATGGTCCAAACAAGAGAATTCGGACCGAATAGGGGCTAATTCGGACCGAATAGGAGGTTCTGTCAAGGTTCTGTGTTTGAATTCGGACCGAATTCAGTACAATTCGGACCGAATTGAGGGGCCTGGAGAGGTTTTGTGCGGGTTTTGGTGAAATGGGGTGCACGGGTCACGACCAATCTCCTTCAACCAACTATAATCCTTCTAAGTATTCACCCGAACCCGATCATACACAACCATGCATTCAAATAACACCCCGAGTTAATGGAACTTGCAAAAAGATAGAGGGTAGTATCCAAACCGAAATTTTCGACGTGAGAGAAGGCGAGAAAGCGGCAGCTCGAAGTCCTACGAGTGTCGTGGAGTCGAGAAGAGGACAGATGAACCAAACTATGGCCGCAAGAGTTGAGTTTGCGATGACAGCCGTCGAACTTCCTTGAATTCCCTAGGCCGAGAGAGAGAGAGTCGGGTTAAACCAATGGTGCCACGAGAGAGAGAATGGAGAGGGCTTCGCAATGGTGTATCGATCTCGGAGAACGGTGAAAGAGGGTGGTGGCGCCAAGGAGGAGAAGGGAGGCCGAGAGAGGAGTTTTTTTTTCGGTTTTGTGTTTTGGTTGCGTTGGCTGCGCAAGATAGAGGGACAAGAGGGAGAGATATGGGTAAAAAGGTGGGTTTGGGTTTTGGGTTAATAGGTTTGAAATCCGATCCAATAGCCTTCCCCCCAAACTTAATTTTCAGCAATGGGCAGCCATTTCCATCCTTCTTAATTTTCTGTTGGGCCAAGAGTAAAAATCGAATATGGGCCTCTTCATTTTCTTTAACTAGGCCAACCACAGAAATTGATTTGCTGTTGTGCTATTCGGACCGAATTCAAACCAATTCGGACCGAATTATTCCTCTGAAATTCCCTTCTGCAATGCAGAACAAATTTAAAATTAAATTCCTCCAGCAAAACTGAAAAAAGATAAATAAATGCATAAATAAAAAATAAAGAAAGGGATAAGAAATTAAATAACTAAAATTCGAAATAAAAATATATATTTTTTTTGTATTTTCGCAGTTTTTCATGTGTTTTTGTTGTTTTCTCGGCTTGATATATATATATATATATATATATATATATATATATATATATATATATTTTAAATTAGGAAATAGAATAAATAAGTAAAAGTGAGAAGAATTCTTGGGTTGCCTCCCAAGAAGCGTTTTGTTTAAGGTCGTTAGCTTGACCACCAATTGTCTCAAGTCGTGGCGGGTGGGTCGAGAAGCGAAACAACCATCACTTCTCCCTTGTCATGATCGGCGATGTAATGCTTGAGGCGCTGCCCGTTCACCTTGAAAGGTTCAGAATTCTTGTCGCAAATGTCCACCGCTCCAAATGGGTAAACCTTGACTACTCGAAACGGACCGGACCACTGTGACTTGAGCTTTCCTGGAAAGAACTTGAGCCTAGAGTTGAACAGCAATACCAAGTCGTCTTCCTTGAACTCTCGTCTCGAGATATTCCTGTCATGCAACAACTTCGTCTTTTCTTTGTATAATTTTGCATTTTCGTAGAAATGGAAACGTACCTCATCCATCTCATGCAAATCAAGAATCCTCTTTTGACCCGTCGCATGGAAGTCCATGTTGAGTGTACGAATTGCCCAAAGCGCCTTGTGTTCAATCTCAACTGGCAAGTGACAAGACTTGCCATACACCAACTTGAAAAAACTCATGCCGATTGGCGTCTTGAATGCGGTCCTGTATGCCCAAAGCGCGTCGTCAAGCTTCATGGCCTAGTCTTTTCGTGTCCTTACCACTGTCTTTTCGAGAATGCTCTTGATCTCTCTGTTCGAGACTTCGACCTGACCACTTGTTTGAGGGTGGTAGGGAGTCGCCACCTTGTGCGTAACACCGTGTTTCTTCAAGAGATTGTCGAATTGGCGATTGATGAAGGGCTTGTTTCCGTCACTTATCACTGCCCTGGGGACATCAAAACGAGGAAAGATTACCTTAGAGAAGAGCTTGATGACCGAGTTCGCATCGGCTGCCTTGCACGCGATCGCCTCGACCCACTTGGACACGAAATCGACCGCTACCAAAATGTACTCGTTCCCATAGGAGGATGGGAATGGACCCATGAAGTCGACGCCCCAAACATCAAAAATTTCCACTTCAAGGATCGGGTTGAGGGGCATCTCCCTGCGCTTGGATATGTTCCCGGTCCTCTGGCACTGATCACAAGACAAAACAAAAGAACGAGCATCTTTAAACAAGGTAGGCCAATAAAAACCAGATTGTAATACCTTGGCGGCCGTTTTGGAGAATGATGCGTGTCCGCCATAGGCTGAGGAATGGCAATGAGAGAGAATAGGTCGAACTTCTTCATAAGGAATGCATCGGCGATAGATATCATCAATGCCAAGCCTAAACAAGTAGGGCTCCTCTCAGAAATAGTACTTGGCATCTGACTTGAGCTTCTTTCTTTGTTGGTAAGTCATTTCGGGGGGCAACGCACCGCTCGCCAAGTAGTTTGCCAAGTCCGCGTACCAGGGTACTTCCAATTCGGACCGAATTGGCTTGAATTCGGACCGAATTGTCCCCCGTTTGTGCTGTCTGTCAGTTCCAGCAGCTTCAATTCAGTCCGAATTAGGTGGAATTCGGTCCGAATTGACAGCCACTGCCATCAACTGCTCATCTGGGAACGACTCGTTGATTGGTTTGCCATCCCCTTCGCTTTCCTCATTGTGTAGCCTCGATAAATGGTCGGCCACTGAGTTTTCTGAGCCTTTCTTGTCCTTTATTTCAAGGTCGAACTCTTGGAGAAGCAAAATCCATCTTATCAACCTTGGTTTGGCATCCTTTTTGCTCAAGAGATATCGGATGGCCGCATGGTCGGTGAACACGATTACCTTGGACCCTACAAGATAGGATCTAAACTTGTCGAGGGCGAAAACAATGGCGAGTAGCTCTTTCTCCGTGGTTGTATAGTTCATCTGAGCAGGGTCGAGGACCTTGCTTGCATAATAGATAGCCATGGGCTTCTTGTCTCGCCGATGACCGAGTACGGCTCCCACCGCGTAGTCACTAGCGTCGCACATGAGTTCAAAAGGCATGGACCAGTCCGGCGGTTGCAGAATCGGTGTGGTGACGAGGGCTTTCTTTAATGCCTGAAAAGCGAAAAGACAATCGTCGTTAACAACAAAATCAATGTCTTTTATCAAAAGATTAGTGAGAGGTTTGGCAATTTTTGAGAAATCTTTGATAAATCGACGATAGAAGCCCGCGTGTCCCAAGAAACTCCGCACGTCCTTGACGTTTGATGGCATCTCGAGCTTCTCAATTACTTGCACCCTCGCTCGATCGACTTCAATGCCATTCGCTGTGACCACATGTCCTAGGACCACTCCTGTTTGCACCATGAAGTGACATATCTCCCAATTCAAAACGAGATTGACTTCTTCGCAACGCTGCAAAACCTTTGAAAAATTAGTCAAACAAGTGTCAAATGAGGTACCATAAACAGAAAAGTCGTCCATAAACACTTCCATCACATTCTCAATCAAATCAGAAAATATGGCCATCATGGCACGCTGAAAGGTTGCTGGTGCGTTACACAACCTGAAAGGCATTCTCCTATAAGCAAAGGTACCATAAGGGCATGTAAACGTGGTCTTTTCTTGGTCGTCCGGGTGAATCGGAATTCGAAAGAACCCAGAATAACCATCAAGATAACAAAAGTAAGAATGAGAAGCGAGTCTCTCGAGGAGTTGATCAACAAATGGTAATGGAAAGTAGTCCTTGCGGGTTGCCGTGTTGAGCTTCCGATAGTCGATGCACATGCGCCAACCGGTCACCACGCGAGTCTGGATCAGCTCGTTCTTCTCATTTTTCACCACCGTCGTGCCACCTTTCTTGGGAACCACATGGACTGGGCTCACCCATTTGCTGTCTGAGATCGGGTAAATGACGCCCGCATCGAGGAGTTTGAGTATCTCTTTCTTGACAACTTCCTTCAGATTGGGATTGAGCCGCCTTTGAGCTTCGATGGATGGCTTGTGGTCGTCTTCCATCAGGATGCGATGAGTGCATAATGAAGGGTGAATCCCTTTCAGATCGCTTATCGAATAGCCAATCGCCTTCCTGTGCGACTTAAGTTCTTCTAAAAGTTTCCCTGTTTGCTCATCATTCAAAGCAGCGTTAATAATAACATGGTAGGTTTGATTTGGTCCAACAAATTCATACCTTAATGTGGCTGGCAAAGGCTTCAATTCAACTTGAGGTGGTTTTTCTGGACCTGGAATTCGGTCCGAATTAGGCTCAATTCGGTCCGAATTGTCACACGTAGAGATTTCTGAAATTCCAGGGGCTTGAATTCGGTCCGAATTAGAGAGAATTCGGTCCGAATTGGTGCTGATTTCGACTAACTCCTCATCCGTGACCTCCTGGATTGATTCCTCCACTGCAATCGCTTCCTGCATATCACAAAGAAACTCGTGATAGTACCTGAGAGCGTCCGAATATTGGTCCTCAAGCGGTCGTTCGATCGGTGTCTCCTCGGCTTCGATTTTGTAGCATGAGTCGAGCTGGTTTGGGCACTTCATTGCTTGGTTGATCGAGTATTCCCACTGTTCGCCGCCGACTCTCACCAGAATAGTTCCGTCCCTTGCATCCATCATTATTCCTGCAGTTCTAAGGAAGGGGCGCCCCAAAATGATGGGAACGTCCTCGTCGTCCTCCATATCCATTATCACAAAATCACAAGGGATAAAGAATTTACCAAGCTTAACCGGAATGTCATCGATCTCACCGAGAGGTAGTCGAACTGACGAGTCTGCGAGTCTTACGGTCATAATGGACGGTCTCAACATCCCGACGCCGATCCGATCGAAAACAGACTTGGGCATAAGACTCACGCTTGCTCCAATGTCGCACAAGGTTCTCTTGATTGTTTCCCTTCCAATGGTGCAAGGTATGGTGAATTTTCCTGGGTCGTCCATCTTAGGGGGCATCTTGTGTTGAATCACCATGCTGCATTGCTCAGTTAAATCTACACTTAAAAGTTCCTCCAAAAGAAATTTGTGAGTTATAAGGTCTTTCAAGAATTTCGCATAAGAAGGAATTTGAGTAATCGCATCAGTAAAGGGGATAGTGATTTGTAAACCCTTAATTAACTCATAAAAACTTCTGAACTGAGCGTTTACCTTTGCCTTGTCCAATCTCTGAGGAAATGGGGCCCTAACTGACTGATTAGGGGCTGCCTGCAGCGAATTCGGAGAAGATGCGGCCCTGTCGCCCTCCAATTCGGTCCGAATTGAGTCCTCTAGAATTTTCTGAGATGCAATTCGGTCCGAATTAGATGGAATTCGGTCCGAATTCAGCCCCAGATTTGGCTGCGGGAGCATCGTTCAGTCCAGTTTCTTTAGGCATCGGCGGATCTTTGTACTGGGTACCGCTTCTAAGTGTGTGCATCGCTTTGATCTTTGCCCGAGGGTTTGGTTCGAGCTTTCCTTGTTGGCGGGTGTTTTGAGAGGCAAAGAATCCTTCCATCATCTTTTCAACACGCGACGCAGCCCCAGACTCCTTCTCGAGCTTGGCCATCCCTTCGAGGATTGTCTCATTCAAAGCCTTTTGAGTCTCCATGAATTATTCGACCTGAGGGGCGATGTAGGGCTTCCTTTGAAAGTTTTGGCCTCGATCATTGTTGAATGAAACACCTCTGTTCTGAACAGGCTGTGGTGGGTTTCCCGTGCGATTTGTGAATATCTTCTTTGGAACAAATGTGCGAGCTTGGTTGTTGTTTTGACTACTACCCGCCCCACAATCTTCCATCGCACCTTGGTACCAGTTATGAACTTCCTCAAAGGAGTTGACTTGCTCGGGCTCTACATCACCATATTGAAGAGGGCAATCTGGAGACTTATGCCCTTCTTCTCCACACACCCCACATTCTTTGGATAACAAGTGCGTGCCATTGATCGATTGCATCTTAGCGAGCTCGACCTCCAGCTGTGCAATCCTGTCTCGAGTGTCCTTGATCTCCTTGACCTCGTGTCTCGCTAGGTTGCTCCTCGATGGGTTTGGTGCTGGCCAATTGTACTGCAAGGCGCATCTCTCTATGGCTGCACGTGCTTGCTCCGCATTGAGCTGCGTGAAACTCCCACCTGAAAGAGCATCAACATTCACTTTAATATTATCATAGAGACCATTAAAAAATAAGTGAATCGATAACCAGTCTTGAATGCCGTGGTTGGGGCAAGAGTTTTCCAAGTCTCTAAACCGCTCCCACGCTTCCCTAAACGATTCATCCCCCCTTTGTTTGAAATTTGTGATTTCCCTTCTAATTTCAAAAGCCCTTTTTGCGGGAAAGTATCGCTCAAGAAAAATCTGTGCCATTGTTGTCCAACTATCAATTGACCCTCTTTTCAGTGTGTTATACCATTTTTTTGCCCTGTCCTTAAGGAAAAAGTGAAACAAGAGGAGTCTAATCGAATCCTGAGAAATCCCATTAAATTTCAAAAGTTTTGTGCAATCAAGAAAAGCTTGGAGATGAGCATGTGGGTCCTCTTGGTCAAGCCCATAATATGGGTTTTGTTGCACAAGTGCAACGTGCGCGGGATTGATCTGCATGTTGTTGGCCGCGATCCCTTTAACAATGATCGGTCCATCCACATCTTCGACTCGAGAGGCCGAGTGTTCGCGAAGCGACTTGTTGGGCCCTTGAGTTTCATTGTGTGGCGTCACTGGGTTGTGAATGCTATGGTCATCGTTGAGATTTGCCAAGCGCTCCTCCTCAAAGACTAGTCTTTCATTCTCGAGGTTGAGTCGCTCTTGCACGATTCTCTGCTGTTCCGCCACTAACTCGAGGCGCAAGGCCTCAAGTCGTCGAGCCTCATCAGTCAATTCAGCCATTGGTGCGCCTGTTTGCTTCCTTGTGCGTGCCTTTGCTGGTTCGATTGGGTTAGAACTCGAAGTTTCGTTAGAATTGTCCCCCTTTTCTCTTAGCCAATAGTCGTGAGGTTCCTTGGGTTGAGAATTCTTTGATCCACGAGCCAGCGTTGCCCTACGCACAACAGAGTAAAAACAAACGCACAAGTGAGTAAAAGATAAAAATAAAATCTAGCCTCTAACTACTGCAATAAGAAATAATATCATAATGCCATCCCCGGCAACGACGCCATTTTGATCGAGGTGTGAACCTAGGTCAAACAAATTAACCTTTTACTCGACTAGTCGTTTATAGTTAAGTAAAGGTGTCGATCCCACAGAGATGGATATGAATACTATTCTTATTGGTTCGCTAAATCTAGACAGTAAAATTTTAGAAAAGTTCTCGAATCTCGAATCTCGATTCGAATAAATAAAGGGAAAATAAAAGAATGCGAGTGCTAATATAAAAATAATGCAAAACAGTTCAAATAAATATTTTTTGGGGTTTTCTAACAGTTTAATATATAATGAGAAATATGCCTTAGGGTTCGATTTCACTTAGGACTGGTCACAGGGTTGCGAAACATAGCGCTGTCGCGTTTCTGTTCCACCAATTCGGTCCGAATTCACTGCGCAAATGCTATAATTTACTTGATTGTTGATCTGTTCAAGCCAAAGGTCCATCTAGCCATACCTAAACTCCATAACCCTCTACTTCCGCCTATTGGGTATGGTATTTGGTACGGGAACTAGTGTTAACCTTCATCGAATGCATTACACCTCAACTTTCGTTTGTCGGTGGACTTATTCGAGTTTACTAATTGGTTTTCTACGAGATATCTAACTTAGACCGTCGCCTAATTAAAAGTGTTTACTTTTGGTTACTAACTGGTCGACTTTCGTCCTTAACCTACATCAAATTCTTGTGCAAGACTGTTGGAGTTATGTTCTAGAAGTCAATGATTTAATGACTTAAATATTAGTTTATGTTATGGATGATATTTTATCATCTGTTCCTAGATTTATTATTGACAGATCATTCAGGTTGAGGATCTGAATTGTGGATCTCTGTGGATCATTCTTTAGAATGACAATAATAAATCTAAATGGTCCATAATCTTGATAATTAACAAGGAACATTAATTATCTTATAAGATTAGTATGCAAGTTAAGTGATGATTAAGTTCTACAAATCATAGGTAAAGAGTTGCCAACTTAATTGCATATGTGTATGTTATGGAACATAGCACAGGACTTGACCCAACGAAATAAATGTATGGATTGTGTTATGTGTCATTATTTATTTCGTTATGATTTTGGTTCTAAGTTTGAGATGTTTATCTTTTCCACATGAGGATAGGTTCAATAAATATCGTCTACCGTTGATTCCTGATAAGGGCTGCTATACGGACTTTATTTATGTTCTCTTGAATTGTGCGGGGAAAAGCTAATCATCAAGAAAACCGTATGTCCCTCATTAATTCGCTTAGTGAGTGACGATATCTGTTTGGGCCCCTTGATGGAGATAGATTGTTTGCATGCAACTTTATACAATTATCTCTAGATCAAGAAACGTATAATCTGCAAGAATGACACGTTCCAATCTTGGATTATACGATGATATCGTGAGACATAAGAATCAAAATAGGGAAATACTTTTATTCTCTTATGCAGGATTTAAATACTGTAGCAGTACACTATTTATGCGAATTGGGAATCATAACGTGTTGCTAGATACCGCTTATGATTATTGGAATTAAATAACGATTTAATCCCATGTCCAACTTAGCATAAATCCTCAAAGGGTCACACAAAATAGAGTTTTGACCAAGACAGTGCATTATTTATTTATTTATTCGCAACAGTGCGTATTGCGGAAATATGATAAGTTGATTGATTAATTATATACCGTTATAATTAATTAAGTCAAATGGATCATATGGAAATAAATTAATGCATTAGCTAATCCTAGAATAATTATTAATTAGTTAATAATTAGTTTAGCTCGACACAATTTAATATAAATAGTTATATTAATTTATTGGGCCAATATGTATGTATTAAATATATAGCCCAATTGAAGAGCATTTGGAGTAGCATCTAATTATGTGAATTAGAGGCTCAATTAATAGAGTTGAGAGGCCCATTTGAGCCCATTAATGGCCAGCCACAAGAGGTAGGTGGGATGGCATTCTTGTAAATAGATGGTTGGTGGTAGGTAGGGATTGTGCACTATATATAGAGATGTATAGATACAAAATTAAGGCTTCTCTCTTCCCTAACCCTAGCCGCCACCCTTCCCCTCCCTCTTTGGCCGCCGGCCTCACCTCTCTCTCTCTCTCTATTTGCTCATGGGTTGAGCATATTCTCTCCACCTATTAAATAGTTAATTAAGGAAGAAGAGAGAATACCTTAGGATTAGCTTCGTTCTAATCGAATCGCTAGCACGAATCGATTTAGATATTGGTTAATCTCTAGGTGGACTCGAGGCGGCCGTCAACCATGGTGGAGGCGCAAGGAGAGCACTCCACCGACTCCTACGCCATTGGATCGAGCCCCGCGGATGCGATTTCGCGGGAGGTACAAATCCAAACCCTTTCTCTTGTGTTGATTGACTTTTGCACTAGATCCTCGCACTTGTTTGTGGTTAATTAAGTGTAATTAGCTTCAAAATTAAAATTTGTGCACTTTCTAACAGTGGTATCAGAGCACATGGTCGTGCTTAAGTTAATTTGACACTTAATTAAGAGAAATTGGCTAATTAATGGATTAGTAGAGTTGATGCTATTGCTTGCTGTCTGGAAACAGCAATTTCTGTGTTGTTTTGTTTTTTTCGCTATGAAATGTTCTCTGAAAATTTTTTCTGTCAACTAGAAAGTTGTAGATCTGTGGATTGTGGTTCTTTTGGCGTTGGATTCACATTTTTCTGAAATTGTATGGATTTACTGTGAATAAAATGGCAACGGTGCGCAGAACCAGTTTCTGCTTGCACTGTTCTGTTTGAATGGCTTAAAAGATTTATATTTCGAATATAAGTACCAGTGTTCTTTGGCTAGATTTAAAGAGGACTTGAAACTCTTTCTGGACATGTATAGGATGTTGCATGGTTCAGATTAATTCGTGGGTTTTCAAGTATGAAAAGAAAGATCTCGTCAGATCTGGTTTATTGAACAAACTGATTGTTCTAATAAACTGTACCAACTGAGAACTCTTTCTGGAAAATTGTTTGAATAGAGTTGTTTACTTTTAAGTTAGGATTCCAGGAAAATTAATTTCATAATTTTTCATGGAAGTTTGGTACCTCAACCAGGTCAAACCTTTTCGGTCGACAGTCTGTTCCAGTACAGGTCTAGTCGATTGTTAAGCTTGTAACTTGAATTTCTTAAACTGAACTTAGTGGTTTTCTTTTCATGAATAGTTAGCCAATAGATTAAACAAGTTTTTCTATGTATATTGTATATATAAAAACTGGATGGAAGGTGATCTTTCAGACCGGATGGTTGAGAAGAAAAACAGAATATCTCAAAACGGTGTTTTCGCGCACTTGTTTCAGATTTGTCTTTTTTGATTCTCTCAGATGGTTTATGATCTCTTCCTGAAATTTTGACTGGTAATTACAATCTAGACAAGGAGCTTATATAAATTATTTCATAATTTTTGGAGACCGAAAACTGTGGATTTTGTCGTGTCCCATTAGATACTTTTTTTATCAAAGTATTATTTACTAATTATTCAAACTAGTTGAAAAAGTAATTAGGATACTCCTTGTGTGATCTCCTTTCAGTTTTTTGATGATTGAAAAGTTTTCAAAAGGAATTTAAACAAGTTTGGTTGTTTGAAATTTGAGCATTTACACACGGAAATTGCGAATGGCAAATAATACGCAAAGACACTTGAAAGTCATTAATTATAAACAAATTACACTAGTGGATAGACTTGTGCTAACTTTGTTTTGTAGGAGGATGTGGGTTTAGTATGGCTCATGATTCAATGCCTTGTGGTTTGTAAATTGAATGCATGTGTGATTGCGTGTAATAAGGCCTTTGGTGCTATTAATTAATTTTGATTAATTTTTGTGTAACTTGTGTGGCTTGCATGCCCCTAAGGTTAGGATGGGAATAGAAATTTACACATGTAATTTTGTTCCTTTATTTTATATAGGATTTAGATCCATATATAATTTAGTGGGAGGGACAAAGATTAGATTAGTTTTGCTACATGGAGATGCGGCGAAAACTAATGCAAGCGGGAGCCATACAAACCCACAACAATGCTTGAGATGCTTTATTATGTGAAAGTTTGTGGATGCTATGAATGTCATAGGATAGGTATGGGTGTATGTTTACACGACCACCAAACAAGAGTCACATAATTGTTTGTCCCATTAATTTGATTAAGTCAACCGCCCTCCTTCTCTCTATCCCCTTCACGTCGTTCGGTGCCAAATGACGTTTTCTCGCCGACGCGGGACGTCTTTTGGTTAACCCTCGAAGTCGGGGTGTAAATCGGATTTACTAGGAGCAAATAGAGAGAGGTTACTTATCGATGGACCCTAATCGGATTGGACATCGGGGCGAAGTTTGTGGATGTACATGAGACATTTCACAAACCAAGAGTCATATGGTTAATATGATTGGTTGGAGAACCTACCTTATCTAGTTGTTTTGGTGTTATGCCGACGCTGGCCCCATCTCAACGAAAATAGAGATCTTGGATAACCAACTACATTTGGGACATTAAATAAATGTAGTGGAAGTTTTATTTGTTATAAATAAAACATTTGCATAAACTAAATGACCTTAAATTGATTTTGTTATAGATGTTAAAATTGTTAATTTTGTTGCGATCAATCTTTGAAAAGAAACTTAAATATATCAATTCCCAAAACTTTACTCAAACTACCCGAACGTAGTATCGCGATGATTGATTGACTTTTGACGAAAAGTTATTCAATAAAGCGTATGACTAATATCCTCATTTGAAATTTCTAGACCTTTGAATTAACGAATTCATATGGACTAGAATTTAACTCCTACGCTCTTATCCACTTACTCAAGAAGGCGTTCTTGGAGAAAGTAGATATTGACTCCATCATTTACGATCGAGTGTGAAGGACATGAGTTGACCAAGAGATTCTTCTATAAGAAGATATATGAATGTTTCGTTAGCTTACAAATCGAAAGATTTAAGTAGCTAATTGACAACTAGAGATATTACGATCTCCAATGTCAAGGATTGTTGATATTGTCATACGATCTCTTTGGAATTATAAAGGATATAATGTTACCTTTTTCACACTTGTTGATGCAAATAGGTAATTGGTTAAGTATTCAAGAAATACTTCACCAAGGTATGAGTTGACATTTCGAGACCCTCAATTGTGACTATGTGTCACATGAGTTGTTTCATTTACTGTTTATGGGAGGTATTTGAAAGGTTGTTCGAAATACCATGATTATAATGTTCTAATCCTAAAAGTGTATTTGTCGTTCAAATTATCTCATTATCTCTAATTCACACTAGTAACTTGATACTAGTTCATATGCTCGCATTTAACGAAATGTGTTGGCAATGAAGAATAAGAGACACTTCGAGAGACGTAAAGCAAACTCCGTATAGGAAATGACTTGTTCGTCTAAGTCATTACCATTGGATACGTAGAGTTATCTTTATTAAGAGTTTGTTTAAGAATTGAAGGTTACATACCTTAATCCTAACCTCTCAAAATATTATCTCCATTTCATATTCGATGATGGACGATTATGTTATGGATATGTTTATATGATTTCATGCATCTTGATCGAATTTGCTTGAAATAGATAAACATGTTTTTGAATGACAAACAGGATGCGTAAGACTTGACTTAAAGTGTTTGACTTTTATGTGTAATAGCCGCTTAGTCATAAATAAACGAGAATCGCATTATGAGAGTCTACGTAACGTAGAGCTCGTAGTTCAATTCGATTTCTCATCAATTGTTATATGCGAATCATGTTTGTTAATTGACAAAAGCGCCTTTGACCTACAAAGGTTTAAGGACAAGTGACTTGATTAGGACTTATACATATCGATGTATATAGATCTATAAGTACTTGTGAAATAAAAGGTTGTTTATATTTTATTACTTGACCAACGATCATTGTAGATATTAACATATCTATTTGATAAGGTATAAGTATGAATCTTTTGAGTTCAAGAGTGAAGTTAAAAGACTGTTCAAGGAAAAGAAAAAGTCTTACAATTAATCATGGTAAATAGTTAAGTCGTATGATTTGAAATATTATCTAAAGAGTATGAAAGTAGTTTCACAACTCGCTCCATGAGGAATAATATGTCCAAGAATGGAGGTATCGAACAATATTTAGTATAGTTCGATCGGTAATAAATCAAATTGACTTATTCGACTCATATTAGGAAGTTATGTTTGAGGACAATATTGTTTACACTGAATAATGTTCCATCGAAGTCTATTGAGAAAGATATTTTACGAGATTTTGATCTCTAACTATATTGGTTCTCAAGATTTAGTGTTAAGAAGCTTATTTCAAGGTTTGTTGACTTATAAGCTTGAACCAAATAAGACACTCTATATTTTGTAGGATACCTTAAGTCGAAAAGACACTACTTCCACGAACATGATAAGAACAAAATAGTTGTTGCTAATCATAACGTAGTCTTAGAGAATAATATTCTCAAGAAGAAGTAATGGGAGTAAAGTGAGCATTAAAATAGTTTGTGCGTCACCACAAGAAGTATTCTTATGGAAAACTTGTTACTCCATGCATGGTGCTTAGTGGGAGTTGAGCGGAATTTCAATCACAAGCCGTTGTGAAAGGAAGAAGTTTAATAGTACGCTCCTTCCAGTGATGACTCAACCATCTCACGAGTTGATGATGTTCGAGACACTCATGGAATATAAGGAGTCAAGAATTTATTCTACAAATCGTTGTAGAAATAGTTCACGAACCTTAAGTACCAATCCTACAAAAGTCAACGTGAGTTGATTGCCTAAGCCGTTTGATGCGTAGGCTTCACGACATTCTCGTACTTGTCATATGAGAATCCGTTGAGAAACAAGAAAACGATGGAAAGATATGATTTCACATGTACGGTTTAAATCCATATGATCTTTAAATGCAATCCATGTATAACAACAAGGTATAGACCTTGGTTGATGTTCAAGAAGGAGCAATCCATCAAGAACGTTTAGATCTTTAATGGAAAGATTGACATGGACGGCAAGTTGACTAAGTACAAAGCACAGCTTCGCGCTTGTAGCTATGTTTAAGTCGATGACGAGTTGACTATATACTAAGCACGGCTTATTGCTTGTAGCTATGCATAAGTCAATAAAGATCGTTCTAGCAAACGGTTATATTTCGTATATATTGATATATGGAAAGGAACATCAAAACCGCCTTATTCGAATGAATGAAGGGAGATGTTATGTATATGGTGCAAACCAAGGGTTTGTTTTTGTGCTAGAAACATGTACACACTTCAAGTATCCATTAATGGATTAAAGTAAGTATTGTGAAAAATGGAATAAACATTTTGACAAGGAAGTCAAGGAGTTGAACTTCGTCAAAAGCGTCTTGTATAGACAAGATATTCAGTGGGAGCATGATTGTGTTACTTGTATTGTACAAGGTAATAAGATATTAATTGGGAATAACATTAAGAAAATGAATGTTGTCAAGATCTCATTGGAGAATGTTTTCTCAATAGAGAACTAGGGAGAAATCGCCTAAATCCAAGGAAACAAAATCTATGGTGATAGATTATGATGGATGTTAGGTTTGAGCTAATGTGCATATAACGACGAAGTGTTCGAGAAACACGAAAGTTACACTCCAAGATAGGATGTCTAACTACGTCACAAGGCATGACTTGAGTATTTAACTCGGTTTATTGTAACTCAATTCGAGAAAGTGCATGAAACAGTTCAAGCATTCTTTCGTTATGAGTTTCATTTTGTACGCCATATTTATGCATATGCCTCGATGTGTAGTATCCAAAGGATATGACAAACAGTTGTCAAATGGATACAAGAGAGACACATTTGGACAATAGTCAAGGATATCCTCGAGTACCTTATGAGAAAGAGTGATATAATGTTCCATCTCTTAAGATGAAAGATAGTTCGTGTAAATTGATTACATTGATACTAGTTTTTCAAAAGATTGATATAATCACAAGTGAGCTACATATTTAGCTCAAAGGTGGTGTTGTAAGTTTAGAAGGTGTTCTAAATGGAATATTACAACCGTTTCCGTCACCAAAGCAAAATTCATAGCAACTTGTGAAGCAATAAAAGAAGTTTATTTGAATCGAGTTCTTAGTCAAGCTAATATGGTTCTATTGCATCTCGAACCGTAGCTTAATACTAAAGAACCCTTTGTTGGAGATTCAAGTATGATCTATAACGATATCACTTGATATCATATGATGATGATCAAGAATATATATAGGAGTATACATATATAGGATCAAACAAAAGTGGATAGGTTCGCGAACACAGCGAACACTCTAACATGACCTCTGCCTTAAGCGATATACGGGATGCAAAATGTGCATCCATACGTGGTGGACGTATGAGTAACTTGCTTTAAGTGTATTATTTCTTTTGAGGTCCGAGACAAGTATATATGCAGATATATAACATCGTTCTCAATTCTTCGTTGGCTAGAAGTCACTATTGATTGACTCTAGGCCAAGTGGGAGATTGTTGGAGTTATGTCCTAGAAGTCAATGATTTAATGACTTAAATATTAGTTTATGTTATGGATGATATTTTATCATCTGTTCCTAGGTTTATTATTGACAGATCATTCAGGTTGAGGATCTGAATTGTGGATCTCTGTGGATCATTCTTTAGAATGACAATAATAAATCTAAATGGTCCATAATCTTGATAATTAAAAAGGAACATTAATTATCTTGTAAGATTAGTATGCAAGTTAAGTGATGATTAAGTTCTACAAATCATAGGTAAAGAGTTGCCAACTTAATTGCATATGTGTATGTTATGGAACATAGCACAGGACTTGACCCAACGAAATAAATGTATGGATTGTGTTATGTGTCATTATTTATTTCGTTATGATTTTGGTTCTAAGTTTGAGATGTTTATCTTTTCCACATGAGGATAGGTTCAATAAATATCGTCTACCGTTGATTCCTGATAAGGGCTGCTATACGGACTTTATTTATGTTCTCTTGAATTGTGCGGGGAAAAGCTAATCATCAAGAAAACCGTATGTCCCTCATTAATTCGCTTAGTGAGTGACGATATCTGTTTGGGCCCCTTGATGGAGATAGATTGTTTGCATGCAACTTTATACAATTATCTCTAGATCAAGAAACGTATAATCTGCAAGAATGACACGTTCCAATCTTGGATTATACGATGATATCGTGAGACATAAGAATCAAAATAGGGAAATACTTTTATTCTCTTATGCAGGATTTAAATACTGTAGCAGTACACTATTTATGCGAATTGGGAATCATAACGTGTTGCTAGATACCGCTTATGATTATTGGAATTAAATAACGATTTAATCCCATGTCCAACTTAGCATAAATCCTCAAAGGGTCACACAAAATAGAGTTTTGACCAAGACAGTGCATTATTTATTTATTTATTCGCAACAGTGCGTATTGCGGAAATATGATAAGTTGATTGATTAATTATATACCGTTATAATTAATTAAGTCAAATGGATCATATGGAAATAAATTAATGCATTAGCTAATCCTAGAATAATTATTAATTAGTTAATAATTAGTTTAGCTCGACACAATTTAATATAAATAGTTATATTAATTTATTGGGCCAATATGTATGTATTAAATATATAGCCCAATTGAAGAGCATTTGGAGTAGCATCTAATTATGTGAATTAGAGGCTCAATTAATAGAGTTGAGAGGCCCATTTGAGCCCATTAATGGCCAGCCACAAGAGGTAGGTGGGATGGCATTCTTGTAAATAGATGGTTGGTGGTAGGTAGGGATTGTGCACTATATATAGAGATGTATAGATACAAAATTAAGGCTTCTCTCTTCCCTAACCCTAGCCGCCACCCTTCCCCTCCCTCTTTGGCCGCCGGCCTCACCTCTCTCTCTCTCTCCATTTGCTCATGGGTTGAGCATATTCTCTCCACCTATTAAATAGTTAATTAAGGAAGAAGAGAGAATACCTTAGGATTAGCTTCGTTCTAATCGAATCGCTAGCACGAATCGATTTAGATATTGGTTAATCTCTAGGTGGACTCGAGGCGGCCGTCAACCATGGTGGAGGCGCAAGGAGAGCACTCCACCGACTCCTACGCCATTGGATCGAGCCCCGCGGATGCGATTTCGCGGGAGGTACAAATCCAAACCCTTTCTCTTGTGTTGATTGACTTTTGCACTAGATCCTCGCACTTGTTTGTGGTTAATTAAGTGTAATTAGCTTCAAAATTAAAATTTGTGCACTTTCTAACAAAGACTTGGTTATAAATTGGGATTGTAGTCCTAACAAGTGCGGCCGAACAAATGTCAAGCAATGCAAAGAATAATCAACTCAAAAACACAAGCAAGTCATTAAAATTTCCAAGTAGTAATTGACTTCGTCCATCAACAAAATAAGTAAATTAAGCAAACCAAATTCTAGGCTACATCTATCCCTAAAGCAACAAGAGTTTAGCCTAACATACTACCACAATTCATGCAAATGACAGTAGATAAAAGATAACAAGCCATAAGATCAGAAATTAGAGAGAAGTATGAAAGATACAACAATAATCCAAGTTTCTTAGGTTGTAAACTGCTGCCATCGCGCTAGAAATCACCTAAAGACCTTCGAAACTCGTCGTACTAGCAAGGAACCAATCCAATCCCTTCTCTTCCTGCCCTAGTCGCCAAGGAAGGGAGAAAAGACCAGATCCAGAGCTGCTGGAGAGAGAAAAGTGAATGTTGAATGAAAAGATGGCCCCCTGCCAAGATGGAAGGTGCCTAATATACTCTTGCCTGGCTCCTGGATAGTTTGGGGACGTTTTCCCATCATTTTGGCCGAAATTGGGGCCTTCCCATAAAAGAAAACACCTCCAAAATGCATCCAGAAATCATTCCATATTAGGCAATTCGGACCGAATTGTAGTCACTGTATTTGGCTCGCATAGGAATTCGGTCCGAATTGAGAGGAATTCGGACCGAATTGAAGCTGCTAGATGAGTCAGGCTTCTGGCTGGCTGGGCTCGTGTCTGGGCAATGCATCGAGTTGAGTCGGGACTTGATCTTAGGCTAGGAATGAGTCGTCTAGCCATCTATTATGCTGTTTCCTTGCTGCTTTCCTTGAGTTCCTGTAAAATAAAGACAAAACGCAACGGCAGTGCCAAATCTGACGAACAAAGATAAAAACAAGGAGAAATAGCAGTTTTAGTTACAATTTCGATGTAAAGTCTGGTCAAAATATCGATATAATTATGAGATATCACACTACAATTATGGTTTAATTTTACTCGTAGTATAATTATGGTTTAATCTGGACAACGCTACAATAAACTTGATTTGATCATTGTTTGTTCAATCGCTAGAATTTTCATGCCATTGCTTATACTTCATCCATTGTTTCTACTTCATCACTATAGAAGATCAAGATTATTAGATCAAAAAGAGACATTAGAATAATGGGAGAAAAAATTTACTCCTTATGCTTGTACCCTTCTGGTTTTTCAAGATAATATTTTGCAATTTATTCCTTCTCCCGTTTTCAAAATTAGAAGAATTGAGAAGCCATGCGGTGTTGTTAGAGAATTTGTATTTGCAATTGTTAATTACTGATTAAGGAGCTAAAGATTGTATCTGTTCACTTTGTTTATTGCATATGTTAAATTTGTTGTTATAAGTGTTCAATTTGTATGTTGAATATGACCATTTATTTCTTACTTATGAGAGTTGCGTACGTGTTCAGTTTATTGTTGTAATTATTCGCTTTGTTGTTGTAAATGTTTAGTTTGTTTGTTCTATTTGTTTATGTTGTTTCTTTATTTAATTTTTATTTGCGTCTCTTCGTTTTGTTGTTGTAAGTGTTTGTTTTGTTGTTTTAAATGTTCATATTTAAGTCATATTAGAACTAAACTGTCATATTACCAATGCATCTAATTGAACACATAACTCAATTTTAACTTATCCCTTAACGTGTTAAACTGAGCACAAAACACTACAAAATCAAATTTCTGATGCAACTAACTGAACACATAAACACTTTAAATTCATCCCTTAACGTGTTTAACTGAACACAAAAATATGAAAAATCAATTTTGAGATGCATCTAATTGAACACATAATTCATGTAATTAATCCCTTGAGATGTTTAAATGAACACAAAAATCTAAAACTTTATATTATCACTGCATCTAATTGAACACATAATTAGTTTAACTCATCCCTTGATGCATCTAACTGAATACAAAAATCCGTTCATTTGATGACGTCAACGTGCAAAAAAAAAAAAATTTTAGAAAAAAATTTTTTTTTTGAAAAAAAATTTGATGATGTGATCGCACAAAAATGATGATGTCAGCGAGCGAAAAATCAGAGCCTGGGCTCCTAGAAAGTCCATTTTGTTGTCTCTAGTGATGGTGGATGCTTTGGATGCTATTTTGTTAGATGGTGCATATCACACCTGCTAATATTTCGTGCACAATTTCTCCATTCCTATTACACTGGAGAAGTCCTGCAAAAACAAACACGCAGTTCCCGTCATCCTCATTAAACCTGACTGTATCGGCCCCACTCGTCATCGTCCCTTTCTCCTATTACTATTATTTTCTCCTTGGTCTTGTTCAATGCCTCTACAGCACTACTCTAACGGCTATTTCCAAATGGCCAAATCCCTTCTTTTACCACATTCTTTGCCATGGATACCTGGCCCAGTTTTGTCGAAATCTAGAAGAAAGCAATTTTGTGGAACTCTAGAACCCAATGGACAACAGTCATGAGATAAATCAGACAGTTCTACTACTAAATTTATCCCTTTGTAGTTTTGATAGTATGATTTATGTATTAATTATAAACTTTAAATTGGAGCATGGATGTCAGATTCTTGCTCTTGGAAATATGACATTTACTAGAATATATTGTTAATTTTATACTATGGTTATGCTATCATTTATGTTCTTTTTTTTTCCCCATTAACAATATACCCTATATCTTCATTACTCTCTTTCATGCTAGCCATCTTGTACCAGTAAAATCTGAGATGTTCTTACTGACATATACTTTGTGACCTCAACACTGATGCTACAATATTGGGGGCTCATTTGATGCACTACTATATATCTAGTACTATATCAGTTCAATTCAATTGTATTATTTTCTATTATAAGTGAAACTGAAACTGATTGTTCCAGTTTAAATTGCAAAATTTTGCAGTTCTGAATAACAGATAATAGTGGAACTTCTCAGACGATTATGCCAAAATGAGTTAGTATTTAGATAAAAGAAGATTAATAACTAAGATTTAACTTATTTAATAGCCTAGCTACGGTAAAATGAAAACATCAAAATACATATATATCTTTTATATCGGTTGAAAGACCACACCCCAAAGCGTTTTGATATGCATTCAGGCATATATGGTATGGTGCGCGCAACATAAATAATAAATCTTTCATATTCACGTGTCCATAAAGAAACACCAAAAACACTGGATACATACTACTGTCAGGATCCTTACATTACAAGTTCTCTACTTTTCCTATAATATTTCTAAACTTTTTTTACTGTTAGACTGACCACTCATAGGAAGTCAAAACTTTAAACAAATATTGGACGTGGGGTGAACTGCGATACATATATAAAGGTGGATAATCTTCAAACACAAAGGAGGCAATACATCAATTAGCATTATCTACCGTACAGTTACTTTGGATTTAACAAATGAACCCAGACTGGCATTGGCCATGTGCATTGCTTATGATCATATGGGCAGCATGGCTCGATGGAGTTACTTATCAGGTTGTAGGCACAAATGTCGCGGGGAGATCTCCTTGCCTCATCACCTCCCATGAGACCCCACCATTCATCGGTAAAATAGATTGTGTCTTCCTTGATATCTCCACATACATCTTGTTTTGAGAGTGAAATTGGCGCATTAGTACCCACAAAAATTACTTGTCCATCCAAACTCTTCACACGTTCCCATTTGTTTTCTTTTATGTTGCCACCAGTGAGTCTGAATACCTTTACATCATTAGTTTCTGGTCTAGTTGTAAAATTATATCTCCTAATTATTACGAGAACTCTTCCTGCACAATCTTCAGCGAGGTACATGTTGAAATCAGTGTTGTCCTTAAACCAATGGTGCTGCCATCTCTGTAATCACAAAATGATCATCTTTTAATTCTACCTCGAGTATTGCTCCTTTGTCAGTCAAGCAAATAAGCTTCCCGTCTTGACAAAACATGATGTCTATATACCATTCTGCTTCTCTCAAGAGATTCCATCTACTTTCTCCTGGTTTAGACACCACCAGCTTTGAATTAAAACCAACAAGCGCTGCTGCAAAGAACTTGCTAGAAAATGTCGAAGGATTAGAAGAAATGAGAACTTTTTTGAAGGTGACTTCTCTAAGGAAATCGTCAAATGCAAGATCATTGACAAAGATTCTGGACGGTAGGTGGTGCGGAAAAAGTATGAAACTATATCACTATATCACCACTGACTGAGTGGTTGGGGCGCACTCTCGGCAAGGTGGTGATAGAAGGAAGTGATATCGACTCACCTGTCAAAGGGTTGAGGAGGGTTGGCTCACAATGTAGGTCAAGCACGGTCAGCCAACCGTATTGCGAACCGATGAAAAGCTTTTCGTGTAAGAATGGATGATCAAATTCAAGGTGGAGTTTATTAGATATGCTATATAAGGTGAAACCACTGTTTTCTTTATCATGATGATTGCATGCGGTAAGCAGAGAAGGTGCATGTGTTCCGATATTTGCCATGACGCGCGACAAAGAAACTGGGAAGTAATGCGATAAGATTTGTTTTTGCTGACAAGGTTTTTTTTAGGATAAATTGGGGGTTTAAGCCACCCAACTTATTTTTAAATTAAATGTCTATGAAAGACTCCCTTGTTGACAAGGTTAAATGCCTGAATTCTTTGATCCAAAGCAGAAAAAAAAAAGTCTTGCATAACTATCTCAATTTTTAGCAACTATTTAAATATGTGGAGATACAAAATTACAAGTTACAAAGAACTATTTATGTACTTCGTTCAGATTGTAGTTCAAAAGACATTAATTCCATTTTGATAGCTTAAAATAGAATTTTTTTTTTACCCATCAAATTAGGACCCTGATAAATAAAGAATTTTTACATACAGTACAAATTAATTAAGGATCTATATACATATAGTAATTAAACGGGACCTTTTTAAAATATTCTATTTTCCATTTTCCACCCAAAACTATTTTCGAATCTTTCTGAATTGTTGAATGGTGGATTGAGTTTAAACACAGCACAACCTTTTGGGACTGGACTCATATTAAATGTGACTTCAATACACACATTTGCGCAATCACTTCTTTATGCTTCTTCTTTATATTAGTTGGGACAATTATAATTTTTTCAACTTTATTTGAAATTTTCTTAAATTTTTGAAGTGCACTAATAAAATAGTAGACCAAAATAGTGCAAATTTACATTTTCTATCTTTTTTGACGCTGTAATTAGGATATATTTTTAAAACTACAGAAATATAGTACACCAACAAAGATCAAATTTACACCCACCTTAAAACCTAAATCGAAAATCAAAAGCCTCTTTTGTATTGTACCTGTGTTTTTATCACACATAAAATGTAACGAGCCGCACTAGCAATAGGATTAAATCTGGATAAATGTTCAAAGAGGAGCAAATCTAAACAGCATTCCGGAAAATATGTTGCACACAACAAAGCTCCTTATTTTATTTAATTAAAGTGTCTCAAATTAATTAAATGCCATTCAATTAACCCACATCAGGCAAAAGATGCACATCATTTGAGCATTGCAATTTTCGTTGTATGATTAAATTATGAAGCCCTCATGCTCTATTAATATAACATAAAAATATAAACAAAAAAAAGAACAGAAATAAGATTGATAAATGTACAAAAAAATTTACCTCGCCAAGCAAATAATTAACTTATCTATTCGAGCGATTGTAAATTTCCTTATGATTTTGCTATGAAACCATTAGTGGAAGTTGACTTCTTGTCGAATGAGGGAACCAGTTGTCTGATATCTCTAAACCTCAAGGTCTACATCTTTCTTTGTTACTTACCAGTTAGTACGGAAACCAGTTGTCTGATATCTCTAAACCTCAAGGTCTACATCTTTCTTTGTTACTTACCAGTTAGTACGGAAACAGTTTAGTGCTAAGTAGAAAGATCAAGGAAATCTATTGACAATATTACTAATCTTCATCATTAAAATACTGAGGTACTACGAGTAATTCAAAATTTCTACATATCTATTTTTTTTTTTTTGTTTCCTGAAATGATTTTTAGAGAGTCGCATGCATTCATACGCATCGATCGGTTGATCTAGAATGATTAATTAACTTTTAATGAACTTACAGTTTTTTTTTTTCAAGCGGGATTTACTTTGTCACCAATTTTTTGTATCAACACGGTTCAATCTGCATTCATAATTAAGGTCATCAAAATTATATATCTATTTTTCTAAAAGCATTTAATTATGACGTGATGGAAAGCAAACTTAACTGATCAAATGGTTGCTCGAATCAATTTATTTTTGGCGTCATAAGAATCGGTCGGTTTGGATAAGTCATTGTGCTGGGGAAGATATTTAGGAAATAACTTAATATATCCCGCTACCTTTTTCATGATTTGAAAATCATTCTAATAATTACACTTTGGAAAGTAGCATATAGCTTCCTAGCAATTTTGAGGAAACCCACCCGTTCAAGATAACTAGATGAGATGAGCAAATCCTCCCGTTCCAGGTAACTAGATGAGATAGGACGAATAATTATTTATAATCTTTGATCTGCATGAGTTATTTGTGTGATTATTGACTAGATGAGATAGGACGAATAATTATTTATAATCTTTGATCTGCATGAGTTATTTGTGTGATTATTGAAGTTAACCAATTCAATTGATCACACGTGAGTCTGCATAAATTATTTCTGGAAGGATATATAAGAATCAGTGAGTTGTAAAATTATTAACTCAGTGGTTGAGCAAGATAGTTAAGAATTAAAGTATCTACTTTATTTTTATTTCACAAAAATAAAAAAATTCCTTGCGTGATAAAAAGATGAAATTTCGGTTCCCCTAAAATCATAAACCTAATTACCTGAAAGAAACATCAGCAAGAACTTTGTTGCAGCAGGGGAAAGAAAAAAAAAAACGAAACAAAACAAAATTAGTATGTTTGACCAACGCAAGTCGCAAGAAGCAAGCACGTCAACAAAGATTATACAACTGATTCCATATAGTTTTCAAGACCAACTAATACCAAATATTAAGTACATACGAGTAAGAAAAAAAAGGTAATTGCAGATAGAGTTAAGAAGTCACTAATACACTTCAGCATGTCGATCAAACTATCATGAGAAAAAGGTACTAAACCGAGCCAATTATTTTAGCACCCTTTAATGTCAGTATGTCACTGAAGAAGCATCATAAGAAAAAAAAAAAAAAAAGAGGGGAAAAAGAAGTTCTATGATCTTCTGCGCGCCTTCTTGTTATCACTTTAATTTCTCTTAATTCGAAGCTCCATTGATGATTGATTTCAGCTCATTCTAATAATGATGTTAAGAATTCGAGCGTCTACGCAGCGAAAGTTAGATTTTAGGTTCGAGAAGACACGATCCAAGTGCAACTGCACAAAAACCGTGTCTCTTAGGACTAGTCAGCACGAGAATCTCAGAATAACAATCACACAATTAGATACAAAGAGAACACGAGATTTAACGAGATTCAGCACCAATTTGGTGCCTACGTCCTCCACACACACGCACACTCTTTTTATTTATTTTCTGTTAATGTCTGAGATACATTGTAAGAGGAAGAATAATAATATTAAATAGAAAACTATCATATAGAGATACACATCTCTTTCCAATTATTTCTTTTTTTTTTTTCTCTTTTCTATATTTTCATATCTTTACATAAGGAAAGTACAACCCCATACAGTGATAACATCCCTAGACGTGCCAACAGTAGTTACCATTCTTAGATCGTCTAGAATCTTCCTTCCTTGTAAGATACGCGCTCATTCTGGTTACCATTCGGCTGGACCCCAGCCGAATGCCCCTCTTCCGATCATGTGTGGCAACACACATCACCACACTTCATGTTTTAACACTCCTCCTCAAGTTATACAACTTGTCATGACAACTTGCCAATTTTATTTTAATATTTTGTGACACGCATTCGATCCATAACTTGATCTTTTGCAGCACTTTCTCACAAATGAAAGCCAAACAAATACAAAAAATAAATTTAAGGGGAATTTCCATAAATGCACTGGTACAAGTGGAACACATATTAATAAAGTACGAGTATTTTCAATTTGCTTTTACAAAAACAAGTGGAGAATACTCTCCACCACTCTTCAGTACTCAAATAAGTACAACCCTGTTTGCACCTTCCTAATATTATCCCTTAGCAGAAAAGTTCCCAGCAAAAGAAGAACTGAAAGACTGGTACCTAATTAATCTAATATAGCAGTGCGCCTAATTAAATCATATCAAAATCATTTCTTTTGTTTCAAGAAAATTAAAGATTTATCTAGCATTATCAAATTAACAAGGGGGGAATTAACAGCAGCATGAAGGCTAAGTTTACACAGAACAAAATCATGATATACCAAAAATCTAATTAACGCACATTCTCTCTTAATTACATTGTAAGCTTCCCTGACATCTGGCCCCGGCTGACGCTGCTGGAGACCCAGCTGCAAGTGCAACGCTGCTACGCTTACCAGTATCCACCCATGCATTGCATGCACATCTGGCAACCGTCGTGCATCATCTCCCATCGATTCATCATTGTTATACACAAGTAGAGCTGATCTGGGGAAGAAGGGACCTGGAACTTAATCTCATAACGATGGGATGCACTGAAGATCACAAGGTCAGTCGACGAAAAGACCATCAAGTCGTTCCGAGAGAGAATCTCTGGCTGCAACTTGAGCCGCACTGACAGGGAAACAAACCCGTATCACTTGTTGGACTTGGACTTGTTGGGTTTGTTTATCTCCAAGCCATCATCAAAGAGATCGAATTCGGGGTCGTAGGTGTTGGGAGGTAGATACCAATCGGGGGTGGTAGTGGTGTAGAGGGATATGGAGCGAGAGAACGCTGGTACAAGGTGCCTTCTTAAGAAGCACAGAGTTGTGCTAGAGAATTTGTGGGAAGAAAGGGGAGGTGGAGAATCTGACGGTGCGAAGGGAGTGACAGGGCCCTTCAAGAAAAAGGAAATCGGAGAGAAGAAGAAGAAGGCGCTGAGAAGATACAGTTGCCCTGGTACAAGCTGGAACAGGGTCTCTGCATGGGTACCTGAAGATGGGAAAAAAAAACAAAACAAAGAAACGGAAGAAAATGCATGTAAAATGAGTTACAAAGTAATCATGGAACTATATGCAACATTAATTGCATAACAATTAAAAAACCAAGAACTATCAAATGATGGTGGCTTTTAAACAATTAGCCGAATCGTATACCTTATGGGGCCGTTTGGATGAGGCTAAGAATAGTCTATTTCTAGGAATTTGCTATTTCTAGATATAAATCTCTCTCACAAAGTTACACACTTTCTAATATTTTCCGTCTAGGAATAGACTATTTCTCTTATTCCTATTCTTAGGCGGAAAATATTGGAAAGTGTGTAATTTTGTGAGAGAGATTTATGTTTAGAAATAGCAAATTCCTAAAAATAGACTATTCCTAGCCCCATCCAAACGGCCCCTATTATCTATAAAGGTCGGTGTGGGCCTTCTTTTCATGTTTAGACTTAAATCTATTCTTGCATTCGGCGCATTTGATCGGACAATCCCAGTGTTTCTTCCCATGGTTCTCCAACGCGTTGACAGGCCAGTAGGAGACACGACCATCTTTCTCGAAACATGGAATGCAAAGCACGTGGCCATTTTGGTTGTATAATGGAGGCCGTTGTTCGCCGTCCTGCTCCATAGCATTGTAATTGATGGTTTGAGAGGTTTGAGTTCAGGAAAGAATGATGGAGATTAGTTGGCGAGAGGGAGAGAGAGTGGGAGAAAAGACTCTTTCTTGGAGAAAAAAATGAGAGAGAGAGAAGTGACTCGACTCGAGTGAGGAAACGAGAGGGATTCTGAGTGTACCACATTACAAAAATAAATATATATTTACATCAGCTACTACGGAGATATTCTGTGTCGTTTTCATTGGGGTCTTCAGTGTAGTGGGTCCTCTTTTGCTGCTATGTTCAGCCTACTGTCAGTCTCGAACCGCATAAATCTATTTTTCGGCGGCACAAGAATCGGTCGCTGCTTATACTTCTTATATTACAGCAGTTGATCCTAGATAATATTCCCAAAAAATAATAATAATAATAAATAAAAGGCAGTTCATCCCAGATTCAGCTTTGTTTTTCGTTTTCTCATTTATTTATTTTTTTCTCGGAAGAGAGATCTTAGAGATGAAGATTGTTGTGGAAATATTTTAAAATGTCTAGTGTATTATCATTTTTCCCACAAAATCATTGCTGATCAGGCAAAAAGTTTTTGTTCCCACCAGAGTGAGATAAATAATACATTTGTTTTTTTGTTTTTTTTTTTTTGGGGGGGGGGGGGGTTGGTGATCCTTGCCGCATCATTTTGCCAAGCATTTGTTTTTTTATATTTAAATTAATCACTATAAAATCCAAAAGCGTGTCACTATAATATTGGGAAATTTTGTGGTGGACTAATTGTTTTAGATGAATTGAACTAAATGTCATCTTTTAAAAATATGAATGACTGTGACTGATGGGCTGAAAAAAATTGTCCACATAATTACCTTGTATATTTATGGAGAAAGTTTAATATGCATTATGGTGCACATGCCATTTTATGCATTGTGGTCTTTTTCATCGAAATTTTTACAATTTGAAAAATCTAATTTAACCAATCAAATCTACATATTGAAACCTCCTAACAAACCAAATTTTATAATTTTTTAAATTTTATTACTATTTTTTTCGAATTTTTTAAAACTTGTCATTTTTGGAAGCAAACCACTATTTACAATATTCCAAAAATTGTAGGTTTTAAAAAATTCGAAAAAAATAGTAATAAAATTTCGAAAATTGTAAATTTTGAATTTTTTTAGGAGATTTCAATATGTAAATTAGGTTGGTTAAATTAGATTTGTCAAATTGTAAAAATTCTGATGAAAAAGACCATAATGCATAGAATGGCCTATGCACCATAGTGCATATTAAACTTTCTCTATATTTATATCTATATTTTTAGAATTTTTTTGTTTATTCAGATCAAAACAATTTTACATTTTTTTTATTATAAGTAATTAAATTATTTTATCTTTTGAAATAATTCAAACAATTCAACTTTGCATTGTTAAGTTTTGTGTTGCTTTTGGCAATTTTGAGCAAATCCATATCCATATGTTTAAAAATACCAAGGGTCTGCTCCAGAAAACTGTAAGGAACTCATTCCATGTGCAATTTAAATTTTTATTACTTATTAACAAATAATTTACAATTGCTATTATACGGATCTAGATAATTATGCAAGTTGACACTTTAAGAGAACAGTAGAAGGATTTACCTCTTCTAGTCTCGTAACTAGAAGGCTCGACCTTTGCTTAGGAGTCGATGGGTAGCACACCACCACCACCTCGTCGCCTCGAGTCCACCTAGAAAATTAACCAAGGTCTCAAGACAAGTGCTAGCTTGTCCGAGACGATAACTAATTTTCTTTGAATTCCTTCGCACGATTAACTGTTTAACTGAAAAGAAAATCGCTCAACGCATGAGCTAGAGATGGAATTAAGAGCTTAAAATTGGAGAAACCAATTTTCTCCACTGTGAACAGTACGTGAACAGTATGTGAATAGTGCGGCCACAGAGAGAAGAGAGAGAGAATTAGGTTTTTCTTCGACTTATTCCCAAAGAAACAATCAATATATATATGGAACGTTTTTTATAATTAGATTTCTTTCTTTCTATTTTCTCTTGAACACAAATGTCCCTCTATGGCCGAAATTTTCAGAGATTAAGTGGGCCAAATCTATATGATATAGTGGCCCATTAATTCACTCTTTCAATTCGTCTCATATCGGACTTTCAGTTAACCGATTAACTAAAAGGCCAATTAGCTCAGTATAATAAATATGCGTTGAACTAACTTAATTATTAACATATTAATAATTAATTTGGGATTAGCATATACATTATATTATTTCTATATGATCCATTTGAGTTAATTAATTATAACGGTTCGCAACGGTATATAATTAATTAATCAACTTATCATATATTCGCAGTACTCGCTACTGCAAACAAATAAATAATGCACGTTTGGTTAAAGTCCTATTTGTGTGACCCTTTGAGGATTTATGCTATGTTGGCTATGGAAATAAATCATCATTTATTTTCATTAATCATAAGCGGTATCTAGCAACACGTTATGATTCCCAATTCGCATAAATTAAATACTGTACCAATACAGTACTTCAATCCTGCATAAGAAATGATATCTTATTGTTTTGATTTTTATGTCACATGAGATCCTTGTATAATCCAAGATAGGAATGTGTCATTCTTGCAGATTATACGTTTCTTGATCTAGAGATGATTGCATAAGTTGCTAGCAAGCAATCCATCTCCATCAAGGAGCCCAGTGGATATTATCACTCGTTAGGTGAAGTAACGAGGGACATACGGTTGTCTTGATGACTAGTTTCTCCCCGCACAATTCAAGAGAACATAAATAAAGTCCGTATAGCAGCCCTTATCAGGAATCAGCGTTAGACGATATTTATAGAACCTATCCTCATGTGGAGAAACTGAACCATCTCAAACTCGAAATCAAACACATATGAAATAAATAATGACACATAACACAATCCATATATTTATTTCATTGGATCATGTCTTGTACTATGTTTCAGTAACATATACATATACAATTAAGTTAATAACTCCTTACTTATGATTTGTAGAACTTAATCATCACTTAACTTGTATATTAGTCTTGTCTAATAATTAATGTTCTTTGTTAATTATCAAGACTATGGACAGTTTTGATTTATTATTGTCATTTAATCATAAATGAAACACAGTGATCTACAATTCAGATCCTCAACCTGAATGAACTGTCAATAATAAAATCCAAGAACAAATGATCAAATATCATCAATAACATAAACTATAGAAGTAGCCATAAAGTGATTGGTTTCTAGGACATATCTCTAACAAAAATAAGATGTGTAATGAGATGGAAAGGGATGAAAAAGAGGAGGGAAACTAAAACTTAATCCCCAAATATTTTTAGAGAGTTGCATGCATTAAAATTCTGAGGTACTACGAGTAATTCATAATTTCTACATATCTATTTTTTGTTTGTTTCCTGAAATTATTTTTAGAGAGTCGCTGTCACACCCCGTATCTGAGATACGAGGCGTGACGTGAGACAATATCTTTCGCATCCATCCGACGGTTTGTCAACCTACGTCACAAGCAATAAAAACAAAACGGAGTCAGCTACAAAGCCGAGTAACCGGTTATTTAACGACGCAGTTTCTCTATAACCAATTTATATAATCAAAATATCAACCAATCGGATTAATCCACACATCAATAACAATAAAATTAAATGTATTTCACAGAGATCAACGGGTCTAGGTTTCTCAAATCAGTTTTTCGTATCACTTTCACAATAGCGCGAATTCCTCTCTATGCGATTCCGCTTCACATTCCATATCACATTTCCATTTCAAATCAAATCATTCAGAGACTCGTTTACTCTTAAAGTACATCAATCACAATTCTCATATATCAATTCATTCAAATAAACAAACGGCATTTAAATCAGTCAATGCGAAAATTAAATTATAGAGAAGTCCGGTTACCTTGTTAGATTATGAATGGAATACGAGAATAGTCAAATCCGATTACGACGAGTGTCAGAATCTCAAAATCGTCTAATCAAATTGCAATAGATACACTTCGGATCTTCAAGTCGGACACACCATATCAAACGACAAGAAATTATGAAATTTTCTTTGGAGTGGGAAGTGTTGAATTTCATTTCTCGGATGGGGAATAAAAATAATTAAGGAATTCTTATAGGCTAAGGATGCGTGGGCTCCAAGATTAATTAATTTTATAATAACCGAATGCATAAAAAAGCTAGGTTTAAAGAATGAATGCAAGGTTTCACAAGGAAATAAAGAAATAACCGTTTATTTGTGCCGCAAGAAACATTTTTTTGAGTTTAATGGTAATAAAACAAAGGCATACTAATGGGGTCACGGTTATGGACAAGAAAAAGTTTTATTTAGTATGATTACTTTCGGAAATAGCAATTATAAATGAAATTAAAAGTTATGTCACACTAAAATCAAAGATAATGGCAAAATTTAAATATTCTTTTGACTAAAGATGACCAGTTAAAAAGATCCAATGGAAATTCTAAATAAATTCGGAAATGATTAAGAAATAAAATGGTTTAAGCATATGAGAACTTTGACATTTTTTTATACGAAATAGTAAAAATGTTCATAAAATATGATTTGACTTAATTATTAAAATTTAAGACATTTATATATATATAAAAAATAATTATAATTCTAAAGAACTGTCAAAATCAGGGATGTTACAGTCGCATGCATTCATACGCATCGATCGGTTGATCTAGAATGATTAATTCAATTTTAATGAACTTACAGTCTTTTTTTTTCAAGCGGGATTTACTTTGTCACCAATTTTTTGTATCAACATGGTTCAATATGCATTCATAGTTAAGGTCATCAAAATTATCTATTTTTCTAAAAACATTTAATTATGACGTGATTGAAAGCAAACTTAACTGATCAAATGGTTGCTCGAATCAATTTATTTTTGGCGTCATAAGAATCGGCCGGTTTGGATAAGTCATTGTGCTGGGGAAGATATTTAGGAAATAACTTAATATATCCCGCTACCTTTTTCATGATTTGAAAATCATTCTAATAATTACACTTTGGAAAGTAGCATATAACTTCTTAGCAATTTTGAGGAAACCCACCCGTTCAAGATAACTAGATGAGATGAGCAAATCCTCCCGTTCCAGATAACTAGATGAGATAGGACGAATAATTATTTATAATCTTTGATCTGCATGAGTTATTTGTGTGATTATTGAAGTTAACCAATTCAATTGATCACACGTGAGTCCGCATAAAAATTATTCCTGGAAGCATATATAAGAATCAGTGAGTTTGTAAAATTATTAACTCAGTGGTTGAGCAAGATAGTAAGAGTTAAGATCGAGGAAGGAGAAGAGAAGGATGATGGATGGCTATGATGATGATGATGATGATGAGGGATCATGCGATGATGATGTCGATGATGGGTACATGGTCTAACCGTAATGGGCGAGGGGCCTTCCTTTCTTTCTTCGCTTGTGCTTGTGCTGTGCCTTTTAAAATCGCTGCTCTCTCTCTCTCACGCGCAGAGTGCACGCAGACGATTAATTAGAGTTCGCTTCTGTGCTTTCTTTGGGCAATTGCGCATTGTGTTTGTGATATGTCTAAGTCTGAAGCAATACATCCTCGGATTTTATGTAAAGTTTAAACCATAAATTGGTATTATTAGACGAAATTATTTAATATTTATTGATTAATATTCCAGAATCACGAATTTCATATAAAAATAATCAATCGTAATTAGAACTTACAGGACTGGAGAGAAGACATCGTAAGGCGGAAATTCAATCTTCTCCAATTTTCCTTAGTACAAAATGATGGCAGAATTTAATGGCGTTTTTATTCTGTTTAACCTTTCTTTAATGGCCGAAAATTAGAGGAAGGGGTGCCAAGGTAATCAGAATAGATTAATTAAATACTAAGGCAATTGAAGGGATTAAATTTTTGAATGAATCTGGTCCATTGATTTTCCATCAAAATCAATGCACCCATTTAATGATTAAACCCGGTTCACATTTATTATTATAGGCCATAATTAATTATAACATTCTCCCACTTGGCCTATAAATATCATAATGAAACGCGAATTCCTAATTGGCCAATAAAACATAAACCTTGTTCAGTTAGAATTGCCAAACTAAACTAATATAATCAAGATAACTAAAACTGTTATTTGATCCCTATTAATTATAGAAATGACATTCTTTCCAACATATGATTAATTAAATTCATTCGATCCACATAAGTATATTTGCTTATATAAATTACATTAATGCGCAACATAAGAAATAAACAAACATTATAAATTCAGTCAAATACATAAATGAAGCTTCAACACATAACTTAATTAATACATTATTGTTCATTACAACATCACAAGTCACTAACCAAACCCATGCCGGCTACGTGCTCTTTGAAAAGAGTAGGTGGTAGTGCTTTTGTTAGAGAATCAGCTAACATAGCTCTTGTATTAATGTGTTGTATGACAATAATATTATCCTTAACTTTCTTTCTAACAACAAGATACTTGATGTCAATCCACTTAGTAGCACCGCTGGACTTGTTGTTTTTAGAAAAGAAAACCGCAGCCTCATTATCACAAAATAGCGTGAGTGGTCTCGCAATACTCTCAATTACTTGAAGTTCAGGTATGAAATTCTTCAACCAAACTGCTTGACCAGTAGCTTCAAAACACGCCACAAATTCTGCTTGCATAGTGGAAGATGCAACTAAGGACTGTTTGGCACTCTTCCATGAAATTGGTCCCCCTGCAAGCATGAATATGTATCCTGATGTGGATTTCTTCGTGTCTACACATCCAGCAAAGTCCGAATCTGAATAACCAATGACCTCAAGGTTATCGGACTTTCTGTAAGTAAGCATGTAGTCTTTAGTCCCTTGCAAATAGCGTAAGACTTTCTTAGCAGCTCGCCAATGATCCAGACCTGGATTTGATTGATATCGGCCTAGCATGCCAACTATAAACGCAATATCATGACGTGTGCAAACTTGAGCATACATTAAGCTTCCAACAACCGAAGCATACTCATTCTTTTCCATTTGCTTACGTTCTGATTGAGTTTTGGGACATTGAGCCTTGCTGAATTTGTCACCTTTGAAAATGGGAGCAACACTTGGAGAACAATTTTGCATTTTATAGCGCTTGAGCATTTTCTCGATATATGTCTTTTGTGATAAACCTAAGAGACCACGAGACCGATCACGGTAGATTTCAATGCCTATAACATAAGAGGCTTCACCAAGATCCTTCATTTCAAATTTCGTTGAAAGAAAACGTTTGGTCTCGTACAACATGTCTAAATCACTGCTCGCTATTAAAATGTCATCCACATACAAAACGAGGATAATAAATCTGCTCCCACTAACCTTGAGATATATACATTGATCAAAAGTGTTTTCTTGAAATCCAAACTCTGTTATGACCTCATCAAACTTGAGATACCACTGTCTTGAAGCTTGCTTTAACCCATAAATTGATCGTTTCAACCGACAGCCCATATGTTCCTTGCCTTTGACAACAAAACCTTCAGGTTGTTTCATGTAAATTTCTTCATGCAAGTCACCATTAAGGAATGCGGTTTTCACATCCATTTGATGCAACTCGAGATCATAATGAGCTACAAGGGCTAAAACAATTCTTAATGAATCTTTCTTTGAGACAGGAGAAAAAGTATTATCATAATGTATACCTTCTTGTTGCGTAAAGCCTTTAGCAACTAGTCGGGCCTTGTATCTTTCGATTTTACCATGAGAATCAGTTTTAGTTTTGTAAACCCATTTGCATCCTACGGGTTTAACACCTTTAGGTAACTCAACAAGGTCCCATACATCATTTTGTTGCATTGAAATCATCTCATCATTCATGGCTTCCAACCACTGAGATGACTTATCACTCTTCATGGCGTCCTTAAAGGAGATAGGATCATCTCCATGACCTATATCGCCACCTTCTTCAGTAAGGTATACAATATAATCATCAGGTATTGCAGATTTTCGTTCCCTTTGAGACTTGCGCAAAGGTTCTTGTGGCAGCAAAGGTACTTCTTCATTGTTAGGAACATTACTAACATTAGTACCTTCATTTAGTGATAATGGAGAAACAGAACTTGTAGCCTCCGAAATGACCGAAGTTGGAACATAAATTCGGTCTTCTTCATCGAGATTTATAGCTTGCTTTTCATTACTCCCACTGATGTTGCCATTTTCAAAAAATACTGCATGTCTTGTCTCAACTATTCTAGTGGTATGCGAGGGACAATAAAATCTAAAACCTTTGGACCTCTCTGGATAACCTATGAAAGAACAACTAACGGTTTTGGAATCTAATTTCTTAACATGTGGATTGTAGACTTTTGCTTCAGCAGGACAGCCCCACACACGTAAGTATCCTAGTTGTGGTTTTCTTCCAGTCCACAATTCATAAGGTGTTGCTGGAACAGATTTACTAGGAACACGATTGAGAACATGTGTGGCTGTTTTTAAAGCCTCGGACCACAAAAATTCTGGTAAAGTGGTATTGCATATCATACTTCGTACCATATCCATTAATGTACGATTACGCCTTTCAGCCACTCCATTTTGCCGAGGATCACCTGGCATAGAGAACTGATGAATAATACCACTTTCTTGAAGAAACAAAGCAAATGGACCTAGACTGTGACCCAAGTCGGTGTGCCTACCATAATACTCACCGCCTCTATCTGATCGCACTACTTTAATTTTAAGATTATGCTGATTTTCAACTTCAGCCTTAAAAATCTTAAATTTGTCTAGTGCCTCAGATTTTTCAGAAATTAAGTACACATAAGCATAGCGTGAGTAATCGTCAATAAAAGTAATGAATGATTTGTGTCCATTGAGACTCGGAGTGGGAAAAGGACCGCATATATCGGTGTGAATTAATTCCAATAGTCCCCCACTTCGAGTGGCTCCTTTCTTATTTCCCTTAACAAATTTTCCCTTAACACATTCAACACAGTTTTCAAAATCAGAAAAATCTAATGTTGGGAGAATTTCATTTTTAATGAGACGTTGCATTCTATCTCTTGAAATATGACCCAATCTGCGATGCCATAATTTGGAAGAACATCCAACATCACGATTTCTCTTTGTGCCACGTTTATGATCAACACAATTAACATTCAGGGATAATAAAGAATCAGAAAAAGAAGAATCCAAACATAATTTATATAGATTGTCACATAATAATCCAGAACCAACAAACTTAGAGTTATGATATAGTCTCAACTCATTATTTCCAAACTGAAACATAAAACCACACGCATCAAGTCTAGAAACAGAAATTAAATTCCTAATCACACTAGGAATATAAACTACATCATGTAAATAGAGAATAAAGCCACTCTTCAAGACTAAACGAAGAGTTCCTACGGCCTCCACTTCAGCCTCTAATCCATTAGCAACTTTAAGTTTCCTTTCTCCCTTTTCCAGCATCCTCACGGAAAGGAATCCCTGCAATGAGTTCGTAATGTGCACAGAGGCACCAGTGTCAACCCACCACGTATTTAAGGGAACATCAATTAAAAGAGATTCACAAATCATATAATTTAAATCATTACCCTTCTTGGCAAGCCATGCCCTGAACTTGGTACATTCCTTCCTTACGTGTCCAGGTTTCTTACAGTGATTGCACTTAGGAGCACGTTTTGTACCAGATGTACTTGCTTTGTTAACACCAGGAACCATATCAATCTTATTCTTTCCTTTACCATTATTCTTTTTCTGTTTTGGACTTTCAATGGCAGCATGTGCAAAGTCAGGTTTTTCAATCTTAATCATTTCTTCTTCTTCAACACACATGGCAATCAATTCGCTCATTTTCCACTTCTCTTTTTGCGTGTTATAATTGATCTTGAAAGGACCAAATTGAGCAGGAAGAGAAGTCATAATGAAATGAACCAAAAACCCTTCAGAAATTGCCATATCCATGCCATTCA
This sequence comes from Rhynchospora breviuscula, assembly GCA_027562975.1. Lineage (NCBI taxonomy): Eukaryota > Viridiplantae > Streptophyta > Magnoliopsida > Poales > Cyperaceae > Rhynchospora > Rhynchospora breviuscula. Next base: position 25,835,150 of record CM050402.1, read on the forward strand.
ATTTTGCAGCCATATCATTCATCATCATGATATGTTCACGTACACCGCTAGTCCCATTGTACTTGGTAGTGAGCATTTTCATTATGAGAGCGCTTGCATTAGCCTTTGATGTACTCTTAAACTGCTCCTCAACAGAGGCTAAAAATTCTCTAGCAGTAAAGAGTTCACCAGCAGCATTCTTTTCAGGGATGCCACCCCGAATTGCCAAAGAAATGGTGCTTTTCATAATCATGAGAGACATGCGATTAGAACGCTCCCATTTGGCATAAGCAGTTTTTTCATCATCTGCAGCATCATCCTTTGGTTTCTCAAGTTTATCCATACGTAATGCTTGGTCCATTTCAAGAACACCAAGACATATCTCAATTTGCTCTTTCCAAGTTGAAAAATTAGTACCATTTAGTAATGTTATTCCAGACATTTGAGTACTGATATTGCTCAATGCTGCAAATTCATGACAAATAAAATGCTTACTATTAACTAAAATCCACAAACATATAAAATTAAATAAATTATATCAACTATAATTAGGGGACTAATAATTAATTAATCTGAAATAATAAAACGCCAATTAATATTTCAGGTTTAATAGTTGATCCACTAAAATCAATTCATATCACCGTTGGGCAGAAATAAATTGAATATGAGACGAAATTCATTTAATAAATTATATTTGACAATTAAAGTTGGTAAAATTGACATTTATAATTTATTAAATGTAAAGCATAATTGTAATACAGTAAACATAATGTAAAACATAGTTATCTTTAATAAAATGGTAGTATCAATTAAAGTTTGTCAAATTGATAATGACCATATATTAAAAGCATATTCATATGAAAATAAATTATATATAATATAGTACCGTTGGGTTACTTGGTATATATAATATAAAATCATATACTTAATATTATCACATGTAAAACCATACAAACATTATATACGGTTTAAAATAAAAATATACATATTATATGATAATATTTATCAAGTAATCAATAAAAAATAAAAAAAAATAAAAAAAAAAAAAAACGTAAATGATAGTTTAAAAGTGAATAATATTGGTTAAGCATCAGAACCAATAATAGCGACCTTTCAGTGGAATCAGATATACAAGAAAATTCGCGTACAAGTAATAAGGTTTGGTGGTGTAGATTCTATACAAATTAGAAATATAAGTGTTGGTACTTACTAATTAGATGCCTTGTATTGGAACTGCCGAAAAATTCAGCAAGTGCGGCCATAGTTGCCGAAAATAAGAGTCAAGATAGGGTTTGGACTAAAATACTATACCCAAAAGTTGTATTCAATCCAATCAAGAAAAGTATGCATTTGGAAACATGTGACGGGGCATTTATCTTCATTCTCCAACAGATTGCACATGGGAAAATGAATTAAATAAAGGACTCAACATTTCAGAACTCCAAGAAAGTGCACACACGACGTTCATTGAAACAAATCCGAAAAACAAATCAGTAAAATTTCATTAAATACTGATTTTAATACGAAAAAATTATCTATTTTTTATATGAAAGTACGTATCTGCTCTGACACCATAATATTAGACGAAATTATTTAATATTTATTGATTAATATTCCAGAATCACGAATTTCATATAAAAATAATCAATCGTAATTAGAACTTACAGGACTGGAGAGAAGACATCGTAAGGCGGAAATTCAATCTTCTCCAATTTTCCTTAGTACAAAATGATGGCAGAATTTAATGGCGTTTTTATTCTGTTTAACCTTTCTTTAATGGCCGAAAATTAGAGGAAGGGGTGCCAAGGTAATCAGAATAGATTAATTAAATACTAAGGCAATTGAAGGGATTAAATTTTTGAATGAATCTGGTCCATTGATTTTCCATCAAAATCAATGCACCCATTTAATGATTAAACCCGGTTCACATTTATTATTATAGGCCATAATTAATTATAACAGGTATAACATAACAGATATTAAAACTTTCTCTAATATTCTGGGAAGCTTTATTTTTTTTTTCTTTTGAATGCTTGCTGCATCATTTTGCCAGACATTTGTTTTATATTTTTAAATTCAATTTATTATTATAAATTCTAAAGGTGTAACAATATTATGTATTGGTAAATTTTGAGGTGAACTAATTGTTTTTATATGGATGAAATAAATTTAACTGATCACATCCGGTCCCGAATATAATTCCCAAAATCTCTTTTCGGCACCATAAGAAATTAAGAATGGCCAGTTTAGAAGATATAGAGAAAACATTGTCGGCCGAATGGACTGCATCCCTGGTATTTTGTCGGCCTGCATAAATCAAAGACTCTGGCCCAGTGTTCTTCTTCTCTAGCCACTCTTAGCTCTAATATTTCGTGCACAATTTCTCCATTCCTATTACACTGGAGAAGTCCTGCAAAAACAAACACGCAGTTCCCGTCATCCTCATTAAACCTGACTGTATCGGCCCCACTCGTCATGCCCCATATCAGGACCGACTTATAATATCTGCAATTTTGGAAAAAACGAACAATAGTTAGGTTGGACTGAAACTTTAAACAAACGGCCCAAGTAAATTGTCATTTACTTAGCACGATAGCCTACTTTAGTAACCATTGGGCCGCCTCCAACAAATTCATTTTCTCCTTCTTTTAATAATTAATTAACAAAACACAAACAGACACACACTGACGCTGACGCTTCCCCCAAATTCTCTCCTTCGACTTTCAATCAATCCCGTCGATTTTCGAAGAACTGGTAAAAGATCGGCGCAACTCGACAGTTCATCGGAGAAATCAGCTGGTGGTAACTGGTAAGCTGAGCTCCACTCCTTATTCCATTCACGCGTTTCGTTTTTTCCCTGAAAATCGCTCAATAATGGTATTTTGAGCTTCCCATAGAGAGAGGTTTTGCAAACCATGGTAGCAACACTGGAGTTTTGGTCTCTACTGTAGAAAAAAGCTTCTAATTTGAACCTAGGCACTTAGAAATGAGTTGAAAATCGTTTTTCTCATGCGTACTGTATAAATACCTCAACGGGTTCTTTGTTTGAAAGCCTGAATGGTGTTTTTTTTTTTTTTTTTTTTTTGAAACAAGTGGAGTTCTCTCCACCACTTTCTATTAAAAGAAAGAACACCAGAGTTTACAAACGAATCTCACCCCAGATTAACAATCTATGTAACCACACTAACAAACAACCAGAGAAAATGCACTGATGAAGAGATTATGCATGGATAAAGAGTAACAAAGCTGTTATATGCGGATGTTAATTTTTATTTGAACCGCCTTTTTCAAACTAGTATTACGAAATACTTGAGTTGGAAAATAATGGTGATATTATCGAATCATTACTTCTTTTATTTCTGGATGGGGGTGATCATCTGCTTAAATTGTACCCATAAAATATATGTTCTGCTTACAGTTTATATGCCATAAATTAAAACCCAATGTGAGCCAATAATAAAACGTATCGTGTTGGGAGTATTAAAGCTGTTTTGTACTGGCACAGCACTTGATCTGAACTGTCCTTTCCAGGTTCATTATTGTTAAATTCTCGATGTTTTTGAAAAATGCTGGTGATATTATTATTAAACCATAACTTGTCCATATATAAATGTGGTGATCTTTTACCCTTACACGTGCATGTGTTCACACACTCACAAACTTATAATTCTTTTTTTTTTTTTTTTGGTACTGTAGAATTGGACAACTTGCATAATTTGTACTTATGAAAATGGACGTGGACAAACCAAGTTCTTCAAAAGATAAACCTGAAGAATCGAACAAGAGTGTATCAAGTGATAAAGAGGATGATCCAGAAGCAAATGAAGAAGGAGAAGGGGGTGAAGAAAATGGGGAAGAGGATGGAAGGAGTGATGAAGAAGAAGAGGAAGAACAAGATGATAGTGATTCTGACTATCTTGAAGAAATAGACATACGTGAAATGAAAAAGATTGGTGCTTCACGTAGAAGCACCAATCAAAATCTGAATGTGCCCCCAGTGAAAGAGGAACCTGAAGAACCCTCTAATGACCCCTTGTCAGACAGAATGGACTCAGAACAGGAGGAAAAGGAGCCTGACGGGCCACCTAAAGACCTAGATGAGGCATTGGTACCCCGGCTTGGCATGGTTTTTGATTCTGTTGATGATGCTTTCAGCTACTTCAGAGCATACGCCTTCAAAAAGGGCTTCACAGCTATCAAACGCACTGGTCACAATTTTGAGGGGATCCGCTACCGTTCCATGTTCTCTTGCAACCAGGCCGGGAAGCCAGGAGAGGGAAGATCGCGATCTCGCAAGCGGCCGAATTCACCCCATCCGCTTCGTCAGAGGGAACCTCGTTCAATAAAGACCGAATGCCCTGCCATGATGGTGATAAAAGATGAGATGTTAGAGGACAAGTGGAAGGTGGTGTCGCTACACCTAGAGCACAACCATCCCTGCACCTCTGACATGATCCGGTTTGTCAAGTGCTTTCGCGAGATTCCTGAGTCGGTGCGCAGGCAGCGTGCCATCAATGATGAAATGGCAGAGTCGGTTGAGCAGATGTTCAATGAGATTACAGAGAACTTCAAGTACCCTACCCGCCCCAAGAAAGGTGAGCTCGAGGAGCTAGGGTTACCCCCATTTGGTGAAGGTGATGTCAAGGCTCTTGTGAAGTTCTTTAACAATTCTCAGGTGAAGAAACCTGATTTCTATCATAGTTGGGATTTGGATGAAGAGGGGAGAATTAAGCATGTTTTCTGGGCTGATGCGAGGTCCAGAGCTGAGTATCATTATTTCAACGATGTCATTACTATTGAACAGACGCGTGTGGCTGCTCGTTTGTCTGTACCCCTCATCGCAATTGTTGGGGTGAATAATCATGGCCAGCTTGTGCTGCTTGGGTGTGGGATTCTTGCTGACGAGAGCAAGGAGTCATTTGTGTGGCTCCTGAAGAAATGGTTGAGGTGCATGGGTGGGCATCCACCTGAGGCTATCACAACCGACTACCGCAAGGTTGTCACTGAAGCTGTTGCGGAGGTTTTTCCAAGTGCAAGGCACCGGTATTGTGTTTGGCACATATTGAAGAGGCTTAGTGAAAAAATGACCATGGAGAAGGTGCAGCAGAAGGAGAACATCATAACTGAGATTAAGAAGGTGATTTATGAGGCATTGTCAGTCACAGATTTTGAGAAGGGTTGGAAGGAGCTGGTTGACCAGTTCAGGCTGGGAGATGATGAGTTGCTCTCTGAGCTTTATGAGCAGAGGAGGAGATGGGCCCCAGTTTATGTCAATCACATGTTCTGGGCTGGCACGTCAGCTGTCAGGCGTACTACTGAGAAACCAGACGCGTTTTTTGACGGCCTCATCTCAACTAAATCGACCCTTCCACAGTTCCTAGACCAGTATGACGCCTTTATCAAGGCCAAGCTGGAGAAAGAGGCATTTGAAGACCTGCGCTCTTTCTACTCGAGACAGCAATTCATGTCAGGTCTGCAGTTTGAAGAACAGATTGGTGAGCTGTACACTAGGAACATCTTTCATTTATTTCAAGATGAGGTCAAGCGACTGATGCAGGTCATATGCAATGAGCCTGACCGCACAGGCACCTCTGTCACCTACACTGTTAGCGAGCTTGCTGAGGGAAAGAAGGTTGACTTTACTGTTGTATACACCCCCTCTGAAAAGGATGTCTGGTGCATGTGTCGTTCCTTTCAGTCAAGGGGCATTTTGTGCAGCCACACCCTGGCAGTGCTTCGTACTGAATATGTCATGGTCATACCAAACAAGTACATTGTGGATCGCTGGCGAAAGGATTTCAAGTTGTCACTTGCATCAGGTTCTGAGGTGGCAAGGTTGGCTCTTGTGCCAGAGAGAGAACTTACCAATTATGATGATCTGTACAACCGTGGGCACAGGTAATAGTATTGATACAGTATAAATAGTAGCAAGTCAAGAAAGATTGCTGTACCAGTTAGCTTTTATTAGACTGTTAGAATGAAATAGTTTTGCATAGTTACAAGACTGCCAACAAAGAAGTGAACAATTAAAAGAACTCATCACCAGCACCTAGTAACATACTAGTTAATTAACCTCTGTGTTAGTTAAAATGTATGTATATGCAATAATTGCACTAAAAATTATTGTTGATCATGCAATACAGTACTAATCTCAAAACACACAGGTATTTTATCGACCTTATTGAAATAGGGGCTAGAGAGCCTGAAATGAAGGACTTTGTCCTAACAGTGGCGAAGGAAGCAAGAGACCGCATGATCCGGTATGATGAGTCACTATTTGGGACTGGAGGAGAGAGGAGGGGAGTAGATGTGAATATGGCGTCTACAGCAACAGTCACAGCCGTTGCACCAGTGAGGAATGGAGTTGGGGCTCACCCTTATAACATGCTCAATGTAAATTTAGAAAATGAAGCCCCAATAGCTATGGTACCTACCAATTTCATGCAAGTGCACCACCCGCAACCTCACCAGCACTCCCAACTGCATCCACACCAGCACCAGCACCAGCACCAGCACCAGCACCAGCACCAGCATCAGCAACAGCGTCAGCATCAGCCTCAGCATCCACATCAGCAGGTACATCACCCACATCCCCACCCTGCCCTTGTATCCCAAAAGAGAGGTAGCACTAGTAAGAACCCTAATTTGGAAAGGAACCCTTATTTTATGGGGGGTAGCATGCATGTCGGCTGATATTAGGAACCTGTAGTGTTTGTTGATTTTAGGATGCTATTGTAAATTGTAATGCTTTCTGTCCATGTAGCTGATGTTAGTTTCATAATCTATTTCTCCCTTAGTTGGTAAAAATCTTATTGAACCTAATTAGTGAAGCTTAGTTAGGCACCATGGTGATTGTTGAATATACATACTGTATGCATCTGCACATGCCAGATAATCCAAAGAGCATCTCTTTCCACACAAAATATACTATCAAGGTAGTTAAAAGGTCATTTTTGCTTGGACATTTTATGCGGGTGTTTATCATGCACCATGATTTTGTAAAGTCTCTCTTAAGAGGCTACGTTTGACAACGGGATTAATGGAGCTTTTTTCCAGGAAAATTTTTCATGATTTTGTCTCTCTGGTTTCCTTTCGGATTCGATTGTGATGATAATTTTGTTCCTATCTTCAAATTTTAACCGTTTAGTGAAATTAGTGGCTGCGGGACAGATGCTGGGGCGTTGATTAGGTAATATAATTAAGGGAGAAAATGACATATTTTAGAAGGGTGATGAAAAGCCTTCCTGATGACTGATAGTACTAAAAAAAAAAAAAAGGAAAGTTCATTTGATTAGTTGAATACTCTGGTAATATTAGTTTGGTAAAGAAATCGGACCTTTTTTTATTTTATTTTATCTTAGCGTGCATTTGGTTATTTGGTATCAGTTTTCTATAATAGCCTACCAAGGAAAGAAAACTGCATTATCAGCATTCTTTTACCCAGCCAGTTCCAGACTTCCTGAACTGGTAGGAACTGCCCGGAACAATAAAACTAGGAACAAAATGGAACAATTATTTTTTATAAGCTTCTATGTATAATCATATACCTAGTATTTAAAATTAAATTGTATGATTTGTTATATAGTTTTTTTTTAATAATTATGAAAATAGAACTGAAATAATTAATAACACTGTTAACCCTTTTCTAAGAACTTGTACGCCAATTTATTCGCTCTTTCGTCCACTTCCAGTGTTACAGTTCTAATCTTCTAGTTAAGGTTAGCTCATCTCTGTCTCACAATTGAAATAGGATCTCACGCATTTTCTTTCGCTTTTCACACAAAAAAAAAAAAAGCAAGAATCTCACGGAATTCACCGTGTGGTACGTGGAACTTAGGACTATCAAAAATTTTTCATCTGGTTGGTGAGAACTAAAAGGAGAGACAAAGCTATCTCCCAACTTTCGTAAGTTGTACTAGGTTCTATGTGAGATAGTTAAAGAAAATATTTAAAAAAATTGGATATAACCCTCCCAAATCTTCATCAATCGGAAATAAACCCCTAAAATCTTTAAAATAGGATATAATCCCTCTAATCTTGTTCAGAAAGGATAAAACCCCTTTTGGTTTATTTTAATCATTATTTAAGTAAAAAAAGCATGTTCTCTAAAACCTCTGAGTCTCTGACTGTTATACCCTTGGCCTGCCTTCGCTTATGCTGTTGCAGAAAAAGAGAAAAAAGAAAATGATCTAAAATTTTGCATCATTGTTCCGTGTAAAAAAGGATTTTTGTGCATTTACAGTTACTTGCTCTTTATAACCGTTAATTGTGTATTGAGATATTATTTATTTAGAAAATTTTATGTGAAGCATTATCCCTAAACGAAGAACTGACGAAGTCTCCATTTACTTATTACAAAAAGGTATACATGTGTAATCCGGATCCCGTGGCGCGCGACACGCGTGTAGCGCACCTCTCGAGCCGTCCGATTTTATCTCGACGGTCAATTTTTTTCAGACCTTACAATCCGGAAAAAAATAGAGGCCATTCGATTTGGATCTGACGGTCCGTGAGCCGCGCTACACCCGTGTCGCACGGCATCAGATTCCAATTTTATACATGTGCCTTGAGTCGATATAGCTACTTTTTTAACTGCTACTTGACCCCTGGGCCCTGGATGAGTTGAGCCAGTACTCATCTAATTCGTTTTATATAATTTTCATGGAACTATAATAAACTAACTAGAAAAAGGTAGTATGACCAATTGACCATGATGTGTCGTTATTTATTGGCCATATGAACATAATGTCACATTTCAGTTGTTTTTATTCTCTACTAAATTATCACCTTCCATAATTCCAATCAAAACCATACTTTTCAGGCTGAGATAGGGAGACGTGAAGCAATACAGGCGAAGATTAATTCAAATGTATAAAGTGTATTGTTGCTCTAAACAATTAAACCTTAGATTTGTCGATTTGCAAAACAAACTAAAAACTAACATCTTTATTCTAAGTGTTTATTTAAGCCTTAAATCTGAAGCTCTGCAAGTTACAATTTTGTTTACAAGCTAAGGAAGTGCTCAAGACTTAGTTTAGAGGTTTAAAGATCTGTCTTTTAATTTTTTAATAGTTAAATTTGTTTAAATGTGAGTTTTCTGGTTAAAATGCTCAGTCTCAGGGTCAGTGCGTTGTGTAACGTATCACGTTACACAACGCACCAGAACTGTACAGGTTTTCTGAACTTCTTCCTTTGACCTTTTCTGTGCGTTGCATAACGTTTTATCTGTTGTGTGACGCATTGGGTAAGTTATACAACGCTACTTTTCCATCGTGCAACGCAAATTTTTCAGCCTTTGCCAGAACGTTGTATAACGCAAGAAGCGTTGTACAACCTTCCTTTGTATTTTCTCTGGAATTTTTCGCTCGTTTTTTACGCAAAAATCTGATCATTTAATGTCATTTAATGTGCGTTGCACAACGGGTTATTAGCGTTGTATAATGCGTCTGACAAGCCTTGACCTTTTGACTTGAAACTCGACACGTTGTACAACGGGTTCCTTGCGTTGTACAACGCGTTTGACACCTTTGTAGCCGTTGAGTCGTCAGTGTCTAGCGTTACACAACGGGTCCTTTGCGTTGTGTAACGCACTGACAATTTAAATAGATATCTTATCCGTTTTTTTTATTATAACAGTTATTATGTACGTTGCACAACGGGATATTGCGTTGTGTAACGCACTGATAACGGATAGTTCAGTTTTTTTGGCCTTTTTATAACGGCTAGCTGTGCATTGCACAACGCGATATTGGGTTGTGTAATGCACGACAGAAAACTGTGTTGATTTGAAGCTCTTGACGCTCTCTATAAATATAGCCCCCTTTGGAACTGTTTCTATCTGTTGTTTACATTGCTATACTGCTGTCTTTAAGCTTCAAACCCATAGATCTGATCCTTGAGCATTTTAAGAGCAAAACCAATAGGATTAGATTGCCACAAATCAAACCCTTAGTGCAATTAGCCAAATCATAGAGAGTTTTGATTGTGAGTATCATTACTTGAGTGTTGTTTGTTTAGATTAGAGATTAGGCCGATCCGCCTCGAGTTTCTTGTGACGAGGTGATTCGGTTCGCATTTGTAGACCCGTTCCTTGTGGAATAGAACGGAGCGCGCCCGTTTTGGTGGTCGCGAAACTTCCGGAGACGTACAACTAAGGCTGGCTTTCTCTAGCTGGTCGGAACTCCGTAATCACATCGCTTGTTATTTCTCCTTCTTTATTTTATCTATTTATCTTGTTGTTTATTATTTATTTGTGCATTGGTTGAGAAAATTGTTGAATTGAACCAAGAATTGACCAAATCGTTTTAGGAATCAAAATTATGCCTATTCACCCTCCTAGGCCTATTATTAGAGACATCATGTATAATCTTGTGATTTGGAAAGAATTAGAACTTTTTTTTTCTGATATTGTCACAAGGAAGATGAAAAGTCGGGGTGGGCAGCAACAAGAGGAAGAGGGGTAGGCCAAGGGTATATATGCCAATTTATTTAGAAATTATCCTTTTTCGTTTAAAATAAAATTAAAATTAATTAAAAGGGCTCGTGTCCTTAGTAAACAAGATTTGGAGGGCTCATATCCAATTTTGAAAATTTGAGGGGTTTATTTCCGAATAAGATTTTTTGAGGGAGCTATATCCGATTTTCCCTAAATATTAAGTAGAGAATATAGACCGAATGCACGCATCCAGACTGAACTGCGAATGCATTTTGAACGCATGTGCTCATTGTTTGTATTTAGTATGCTTTATTATGTACTAAGAAAAAAGTTCAGCATTTTTTAAATAATTTAAATGTATAACTCCAAAATGACTTGTAAATATATACTTTCAGATAGTGGTATTGTAAAAAAATAAAATCAAATTGTCATCGAAGCTTAAGAAATCCGGATAGAAAAAATTATACAAGAATTTAGTTGAAGATGAGAGTACGTACTATAACAAACCAAGAACAGAAATCCGCGATATTAGTTTGGTAAAGTAATCGGACTGTTTTGATCATAGTGTGCATTTTGTATCTGTTTTCTATAATAGCATACCAAGAAAAGAAAAACTGCATTATCAGCATTTTTTTGCCCTGCCAGTTCCAGACTTCCTGCACTGGTAGGAACTGCCCATTAACAAGAAAACTAGAAACAAAATGGAACAATTATTTTTTATAAGCTTTATGTATAATCATGTACATAATACTAAAAATCTATGATTTCTTATATCAATTTTTTTAATAATTATGAAAATAGAACTAAAATAATTAATAATACAGTTAACCCTTTCCTGAGAACTTTTACGCCAATCTATTCACTTTTTTCGTCCACTTTGAGTTTTATAGTTATAGGATCTCACGCATTTTCTTTCGCTTTTCAAAAAAAAAAAAAAAAAATCTCATGGAGTTCTCCGCGCGTGTGGTAGGTTGAACCATAGAACTCGAATTTTTTTCTATGGTAGGTGAAAACTAGAAGGAGAAAAAAAAAATGGCAGAAACCTCACACAGCTATCTCCAATTTTCACAAGTTGTAATAGATTATGTTATGTGACTATGTGAGATAGTTAAAAAAATATTTAGTATAGACCGAATATAGACTGAATGCACACATTCACACTAAACTGCAAATGCATTTTGAACTCGTGCGCTCATTGTTTGTATTTAGTGTGCTTTATTCTGTACTTTTAAAAGAATTCAGTATTCTTTAAAATATGTAAATGCATAAATTTAATATGACTTGTAAATATATACCTTCAGATAGTAGACATGGTGATGTAAGAAAATAAAATCAATTGTTAATGAATTTTTAGAAATCTGGATAGAAAAAATTATACAAGAATTAGTTGAAAAAATGAGAGTGCTCTTCCTCAAACCACCCCCATTCTGCCTTTCCATCCCGGCTCCGATCATGTTTTTTCTATGTAAACATAGGCATTACAAGTAATAATTATAAAGTAATATTAAAAAAAAAAAGATTGGAAACCACTCCAAATCTTATATAATGCTAGTTCAGGTTTATAGCATGTTGAGCAATATATATATTCTGCACGCATAACTTGGAATGTTCTTTGGTACATTATTTACTCAGCTTCATGCCACAAAAGATCCAAATAAGAAATCTCGCAGCAACCCTTTTCTACCCAAATAAGTAGACACCACACCAGTATGCCATATTGCCATCCTTGCAAACTGCAAACTAACAGACCACAAGTAAGAGAGCGAGAGAGAGAGAGAGAGAGAGAGACAAGATGGGTGGCGTGAAACTATACGGGTCACCCATGTCGACATGCACGGCACGAGTGCTCCTGTGCTTGGAGGAGGTCGGAGCCGAGTATGAGCTTGTGCCGGTCAGCACGCTTACCGGCGAGCAGAAGAGTCCTGCTCACCTTGCTCGCAATGTACTGTGATTATCCTTTTGTTTTCATTCAAAAGTGTTAATGAAGTGGATTAATTTCATACTAATTATTTTTAAAAAAAAATTGGATTAAACTGTTGGATAGCGATATTATGATGCTAGGATTGTTTTTAGGAACAAATAAAATAATTTTATTAATATAATATCCAGCAAAACTTAAACATAATAAATATATTTTTTTTAAAATGCTTAAGACACATAAATATAAATAACACGATTCATTGCGTAGTAATTTCTAGAGAGTAACACAATGAAATTACATTTCTTTAAAAGATTATATTACACCTTAGACATATCAAATACTATTTTTCTTGATATAAGAAAGGAAAAGCAAGACAATACATTATCCAACTGAAATAAAGAAGAGAGAGAAACAAAAATCAGATGACTTAAAGTATAAATAAAATAAAATGGCTTAAGTTCTTTATCTACGTGTGTATATGTGAATATGTATTATGATAAACTTGTAAGCCAAGTTTGAATTTACCTATAACATAAAAAAAAATGTCAAAAAGTCTATTTGAATATCAATTCGACAAAAGGCCCCTTGTTAATGTAACATGACAAGTATCGTAGTAAAAAAATTGAATTAGCATGAACAAAATCAACAAACTTTTAATCAATGAAACTAACTCTGATTGTGAGTTTGTGATCCTTGCAGCCATTTGGACAAATTCCTGCGCTCGAGGACGGTGATCTTGTGCTTTTTGGTGATATCCAACTTCTTTATAATCTCTATTGTCTATGATTTACTTTTTCATGAAATTTGGTTAGGACTTGGGAGGTCCTATAATAGTTGTGGGGAAAGCACCAAATTGAGTCGCTTTCTCAGGCCTATAATTGGTACAATAATAGTTGTGAACTTGTGGGGAAAGCACCAAATTGAGTACAATAATAGTTGTGGAGAGGTCCTATAATTTGTACAATAATTAATAGTTGTGCGAAAAGCACCAAATTGAGTCGCTTTTTCAGGCCTGCGGCCTAAAGTCCTTGAGTAATATTTGGGTTTTGGGTTTATTGTAGTAATTTATCCGTTAACAAAAGATTAAATAGCCACCACGTCTTGGTCCAAGATAACCTAAAAATTTTACTATACATCGACGCTCCTTTGGAATTTATTCCTGCAGAGTGTAAAAAAGAGAGAGAGTTAATATTATTAAGTTGAACCATGGTCAGGTTTCTACTCATCCGAACTTCCAATTTTGTTAATTATACGGCTTGAATTATGTCACAATTAAACCGCCAACCCAATTTCTTTCGACTTAAATTCAAACATGCTATTGACATGCTATAAGATAAGTGACCTTGAAAAATTTTTGTTCCTTTTTTTTTACTGAAGACTTATTTAATTCGAACATGAACTTTTTGTATGTACTTTAAAGTGGGGAACTGGGGATATTTACATTCATTAGAGGGACTTCTATTCTTTGTTTTTTTTGGTTTCACAGTTATTCTGAGAAGCAATCCCAGTAGAAAGTAAAGTTATATATCAGAATTACTAACATGAACCCACATTTACATGTCAGAATCACGCGCAATTTCAAGATATGTACTACGCAAGTACAAGGCATCTGGTGCCGACCTTCTAAAAGAAGAGAACTTCACAGAATCGGCACTTGTTGACGTATGGCTAGAAGCAGAAGCTCAGCAATACAACCCAGCCATCCAACCTATAATCTTCCAATATTTCGTTGTACCTAAAAGGTTTGGGATTTCGCCTGACCAAGCAATCATTGACTCGAGCTTGGAGAAGTTGAAGAAGGTGCTTGAAGTGTACGAGGTGCGTCTCTCCAAGTCCAAGTACCTGGCTGGGGATTTCTTCAGCCTGGCTGATCTCAGCCATTTCCCCTATACCAAATATTTCATGGCTACTCCTTATGCATCAGTGTTTGAATCGTACCCGCATGTTAAGGCATGGTGGGACGATATTACATCAAGGCCGGCATTTAAGAAGGTGGCCGCTATCATGCTCGGTTCGTAGTAAAATTAAGATGAATGAGATATAAATAATATGTAATGATGGAACTGTTTTAATAAGTTTTTCTCTGTTGTTGAACTGGTAAATCAATGGAAGTACATGATTTGCTTCTGTTTCTCTAGTTTGACATTAATAAATGATAAGATATGTTGTGCCACGAGACTAAGAGTAAGCATTGGTTGTTAGTTTCTGCAATGGCTAACAGCTACAGTATGTATATATATTTCTTGATGAGGTTAAGATCATTTGCTCCAATGTTAATTGATCTTTTACATTAAGATCGAAATAAAAGGATCTCAGAAGCGAGAACCAGCTCTTAGTCTAGTGGCAAAGAGCAATGCATCTTAAGTGAAAAGTCGCAGGTTCGAAATCCGGTCGGAAGTCTTTCATAGATATTTAATTTTAAAAAAATAAGTTGGAAGCTTGACCTCCAATTTATCTTAAAAAAAAAAAGAATCTCAAAAGCACGAACACCTCGGCAAAGCTTTTACTCAAGAATATATGTGCTGATGTCAACGACGGATGAAACACGCTTAGGACTTTAACTTTTTTTAATTCTCTTTCTTTTTAGATTTGCTCTATAGCTTTATTTTGATCTTTTTTCTTTTTTGTTGTTCTTGTACATATTCATATTTTTTTTAATAAAATTGTCGGCGTGGTGATATTACCACCTTACGCTCAAAAAAATAATAATAATAAATAAATAAAAGATCTTTTACATTAAGAACAAGTCCTGAAAGTGGACCAAATTAGATCCTTTGTTCCAATCCTACCGTTTGATGGTCCGTTAGAAATGATGTTGAGGCGTTGAATTGAATAATCAATATATGTAAAGAGTAAAATGACAGAATTTTTTAATGACCAAGATGCCGTCCTAATGACCGATGATTCTTCAAAAAATTCGGACTGCTTTGGTCATAGCTGGTGTGTATTTCATATCTATTTTCCATAATAGCAAATGGAAGAAAAGAAAACTGCAGCAGTATTGGCAATTATTTGCACAACCAATTCCAAACTTCCATTACTGGTACGAATTTTCCCACAATAACTGCCAACAAAATAGAAAAGGAGCCAATTGTCTATACTCGGACAATAATCTATATTATATGCCACTAGACTTGTAGTTTTGTACTATCTGAAAAAATTACAGGAGCTGGGATCAGGGGCCCCTCCCCTCCTTAGAGTGCCCTTTTTCTTTTTGTATAATTAAGTAACGAAATATGATTGTGAAATGCTTAGTTTTTAATTGATTGGCAATTATGGACGAGACATCTCGGTCTATCGCATTCATTGACCGCAATTGCAGTCTCATTGCCTAAGAAATTTCTAAGTACTTTCCTAGTATTATCCACAAGGCACTTGAAGAATTTGCAATGCTGATTGGGACATTTAATTTGCAGATAAGGCTTTCATAATAAATTAACGACAGTAGCAGCTCCAGTGTCCAGAAGATAAATGACGTCATGGCTGTCGCCACATTACTATAGCTCACCATAATAAAAAAAAAAAAGATTAAAAAAATTCAAACTTCTCAACGCTGTTTATAAGTTATCGTTTACATAATAAATCTGGATCAAGATCTGTGTACGGTATCGATTGAATGACTAAGATTTATTATTCTTTTTCATAATAAATCTTTGTATAACATGATTTTTTTTTAGGGTCTTATAACATGATTTTTTTTAAATGTATCTATTCCCAATTTCAATTATTTAATGCAAATTAAATCTGTTTTTAAAATGCTTATCTCATCTTTACACATAAAACATAGCCCTAATGTTTGATTGAATTCGCGACCATGCCCATACAATTTTTAGACATTTTTCTTATTGAACAAAAATATAAAAAAGATATGGAAGTTTCTACAACCAATTGAGACTACTTTACTTTTCTTTTTCTCCGTCACATTTCGGTCCTGATACAAAGTTTCGAAATCAACCATAGTTATAAAATAAATTTAAGTTATAACATCACGAACATGACCTATAAATAGTGCACATATAATGTCTGATAGACTTATGATATATGATTTTATCGTTCATTTATGTATTATGAAACAATATATAACTTGAATGAAATGAAATTTGATTGATACTCTTATGAGTCTTATCTATATATCCAACAACAAGTTAATTTACAAATTAAGTTTTAATTTCAATCTTACTTAGAATAATTCGAAAAAATATTATTTAAAACTCAATTATTGACGAGTGATACCTCTTCATAACTAATAATTTATTTACTTTGAGATAGAAAGCACACGTCTTATTGTCTTATCTCTGATAACAACAGTCTTAACTTAACTATTTTGCCAGCGAATAGGACCCTTAACAACAGAGTTATTCAGAGCTGTTGACAAAATGTTTCGGTCAAATTTTATGGAAATTGAGTATTATTATTCGATAGTGCCTCGAGAATAGATGAATTTGAATGACTAAATATACAAACCATGATACATTGGAAAATGTATCCTCAATATAGCTACTGAAAGTCTTTAAATTAATAACGGAAATAATTATTAATACATGCTAATTATTTTCTTGAAATTTATTCCGCTCTTTCATTCATTTCCAGATTTTTACGATTTTAATCTTCTGGAGGAAAAATTTTATATACGACAAAATTAACATAAACAATTTTACATTGAACAAAGGACGTTCATTTGTTTTAATAATAGCACAGCTATAGCGGCACTACTATTGCCGCTATAGCACAGCCATATAGCGGCAATGCTATTGCCGATGGAACGGCTATAGCGGCAATACTAGTGCCACTATAGCGTTTTTCGTTTTTTTTTTTCCGGAAGACAATTTCGCTTTTTTCGAATTTTTTTGTGTTTTGTGCCGCATTTAGGAGAGTGGGGGGGGGAGTTGAGAGGGTTTGAAAATTATTTTGGCCTAGAATTATAGTTTGGTATTATACTTTTTATTAAATAACATTTGTATTATATTTTTTAGTTTGGTATTATATTTTTAATAAATGTTATTTAATTAAAAATATAATACCAAACTATAATATTTTTTATTAAATAACATTTGTAATTTTGTATTATATAATACCAAACAATAATTTATTAAATAACATTTGTATTATAATATCATTATAGTTTTAAATTTATTATTTTGTATTGTGCGGTTATTTAAATAAAATTTAATTTTATTTATGTAATATATTAGATAATTTGAATGGCTTTGAACACATAAAAATTAATAAGTCGCAAAATAAAATTTAAAAAATATTTAAATATTATATTATAGTCATTCAAACTTATATATTTTTTGGATTTTTTAAATATAAAAATTTATATAACTTCATATAAAATATAAAGTCAAATTTTCTGAGACAGAAATTAATAGGCACAATAATTCATAATAAAAAACCGCATAACATTACAAGAAGAAGTAACTTAATAAATCACAATATAATTTAACACACAAAATGGAAAAAAAAAAACTTCTTCAACAAAACAAAGTACTTAAACAAACCACTCACTAAGTTGCTAATTAAAAACAAACTACTCAAATATTTTGACTGTCCGCATATTGTAGAATTTCATTCTACCATGGATCTTCATCTTGCTCTTCATTTTGTCGTTGTTCACTCACACCTGCGTTGTGAGCGAATTGAACGGTTTCGTTACAGAAAGCTGCATCAGTTTGCTGACTCACAGTAACGTTGTCAGCGAATTGAGCGGCTTGATTCCAGAAAGCCGCATCGGCTTCTTGTTGTTTTATCTCTGTCATTTTAGCTGTTGCAATTCTTCTTTGTTCATCTCTCTTCTTTTGCTCTCTTAGGCACTCCCTGATTTTTTTCTAATTTCTTCTTCCTTAAACTTTTGTCTCTCTTCGCTAGCCTTAAGTGTCATTTTCATCCTTTTATCCGTCTCGTCTCTCTCTTTCCATTCATTTTCTCGTTCCTCATCCCAAGCGCGACGTTTGTGGTCATCGTAGTGGTCATGCAAGATGGTTTCTTGATAATTGAAAATTTCACCACAGATATCATTATTATTTGTTGGTATTTGGACCGTACTTGGCACTCAAATCATACTAAAATCATTTAATTATTTAATAAATTACTATGATTTTCTAGGAATTGGCTCTACCGTCGTCTTTTCTCTTATTTTCAGATTTCTTGATGATTTCTGGTGGATTCTCAAATCTTAGATGAATTTTGGCACTTGGCATACGCTAGACGACTCATTTCTAGCACTTGAAGATATTGTCCAAGCCGTCGTTCGGACCGAATGACTCATGCTCCGACCGAATGGAGCTTTGCTCGAATCAAACGCTCAATTATTGTATAAAATGGAGAATTTAAGAGAAATAATTGGCCAAATAGAATCAATAACATTGAAGAGCTCATCCTAAGTTTTCCAACGATTTTTTAATTGTCTTAATCGGAGTCCGGATGAAGAAATTATGGTCAAAATACTAGCGGAGGCCAAAATCTGAATATCACGCTTAGGGCTGTATACGAGCCGAGTTCGAGCGAGTTGGCCTCAACTCGAACTCGAACTCGTCATAACTCGAGCCAACTCGTGACTCGGTAGTGAGGTAGTTCCGAGCTATTCAAACTAACTCGAACTCATCTTGTTCTAGCTCGAGCCAACTCGTGGCTCGCCGTTCAACTCGTGAAAAGAGGTTGAGGGTCACTCGCCGTTCAACTTGTGAAAAGTCACCTTAGAATTCTGCTCGAAAATTCTCCTGCCGAAAGAGAAGATGAATTGCGTGCGTTGTAGGAGTTGATGGAGAGAGAAAATCCATGGGAATTCTTGTTTCTAGTGGGGAGAAATGGAGCTTGAGGAAGTGGCGATCTAGAGAAATTAATGGGGTAGGAGTTAGAAGTGGGTTCTGGGGAAACAGGCGCTGCCGTGGGGGAGGGAAAAAGGTTTTGGTACTAGATTTAATGAAGGGAAATATTGGACTGTATATTAACAAGTGAATAAATATTTTTCTGTGGCCCGTGTATGATGACTCGAGTTGGGCCTAACTCGAACTCAGCTCGTGGAATTAACGAGTTGGTACAACTCGAGTTGCTAGAAACTCGAGTTCTTCTTACTCCAGTTACCATTGAGCTTTTCTCGAGTCGAGTTCGAGTAACTCACGAGTTACGAGCTTTTTGCTCACCCCTAATCACGCTTACTGTTCGGTCCGAATGAATAGTAACTCGGATATTCAGATTTTGACATTCGCTAGTATTTTGACTATAATTTCTTCATCCGGACTCCAATTAAGGCGATTCAAAAATCGTTAGAAAGTTTAGGATGAGCTCTTCAATGCTATTGATTTTATTTGGCTAATTTCTTCTCTTAAATTTCTCATTTTATGCAATAATTGAGCGTTTGGTTCGAGCAAAGTCCCATTTGGTCGGAGCATGAGTCATTCGGTCCGAACGATGGCTTGGACAATACCTTGAAGTGCTAGGAATGAGTCGTCTAGCGTATGCCAAGTGCCAAAATCCATCTAAGATTTGTGAATCCACCAGAAATCACCAAGAAATCTGAAAATAAGAGAAAAGACGACGGTAGAGCCAATTCCTAGGAAATCATAGCAATTTATTAAATAATTAAATGATTTTAGTATGATTTGAGTGCCAAGTACGGTCCAAATATCAACAAATAATAATGATATCAACCACACAATGTATATGTAACTGTGTGGTCTCCACGAAAGTTGTAGATTTTTTCGTAAATGATCCTGTGTGTTTTTGGTGGTGAATATGGCTTCTCTGATGGTGTTTGTTGGGGGATTGGTTGAAGTTCTTTGTAGTTATCTTTATACCAGTCACAATTCTTAGGTTTGGGTTTTCTCAACATTCTTTGGAGGTGTTCCTTGTGGCCTCTTTCTTCCCCATCATTAATATGCCACTGATAGTGTAATTTTAAGCTGATCTCGTACCCATCTTCTTAGTAGATATTGTATTTGAAAGTGTGAAAATATTTGCGACATTTTGCATGATAATCTCTTTTTTCTATTTCATTTGTATTGACAGGGAAATGTTGGTAATTTGACCAGTACTTATCTCGGGTAGCTGTTCGGATATTTGGCAAATCACTATTGGAGTGAGAGCTATTTCATTTCTCCATGGTAGTGAATTTTTAAGGAAGAAGGATTGAGTGGGTGTTGCATATTCTGGTTGATTAAGGGTACTTTTATAGACCATTTTAGACTTAGAATTACACAATAAAAAATTAATTTCACGTGATACTTATCAGATCACGCATGTCCTTTTGTAGAAGTCAGATGGACATCAGTATTTTTTTCAGATTTTATCAGACCACACCTGTCCTTTTGCAGAGGTCAGCGTTTTTAAATTTAGTACGCAAAAAATCCAACTTCATCATATGGCAGTCGCTCCTGTAATTACATAAATTACATATAATGATAACAATAAATTAAAAAAAATGGATAAAAATAAACATTTATATATTATATACAGGCACGTACCGATTCTCCCTCGCCTAAGCACGCACTGGAGATACCGAACATATCCATTTCTGAATTTTTTCCATCAGTCAGTAGCCTTCGTCGATCCAGTCACGGGAGAACCCTCCGTTGGTAAACCATATATGAATGCGACATCCTAAGATTGAAATAGTTCATTTATTTTATTATTTTTAAATACGAGAAATAAATACAAATAAATAACTTTTATGTAATGAATACAAAAAGTAAATAATATAAAATTATTTGCTGAAAAAATTACCTCCAAAGTGACCGTCATCTCACCAATTGGAAAATTAAATGTGTGAGTTTCGGAACGCTATTACTCTATCAACGCCCTCAATAATGGCACATCTAAATTGGTATTAGGAATCTTAGACACATGAATCAACCCAAGGTTCTTCAACCGACCTTCAATCCGCTCGTCATTGGCCAATTCTCTTCTACGCCCACATATTAAGAGATTTTCTTCTCGCTTCAATTGTAGAAAAATTTAAATATTTTTATAAATAAAATATAAAACAAATATATTTTAATTTTTTTTTAGAAATATATTTACCTCATCCATAGAGAATGAAATCAACATATCCGATGTCGGGACATACAGTATTGGAGCGGTATCTGGATCTCCCACACGTTTCGTTACATTTATAGCCCACCGATTTGGGCTAGATGTGCGATTTCTAGGTCGTCTAATTTTTGAGGTACTTGCGACACTGGGTACAGAACTAGACGGACCCGCCTCATCTGGTACAGAACTAGACAGACCGCCTCATCTGGTCCAGAACTAGACGGACCGGCCTCATCTGGTTCAGAACTCATTTGATTGAAATAGACAAAATTTAATTAAAAAAATCAGACCATAAAATAATTTATTCATACAGTACATTTCAATCTACTATTTTATTTTATTCATATACTAATTTGTCTATACAGTAATTAATCAGTCCATAAATTAATTTATCCATAATAACTCATTTTTTTTAACAAAAATTACTTTTCCCAAAAACAAATTTTACAAAAATACATACTTCCTATACAGTTATTAATCAATAGACTTTTTTTCCATGAACATAATTTAATTCAATAAATATTTCTACGTTAATTTCTCCATAAAAAATTTTCAAATCAATAATTTATTAATGTAATAAATACAATAATCCAATATATTCTACGTTAATTTCCGCATAACCTTTCACAAATTATATTTTTTTTCAAAAAAATCAATGTACTAATTTATTTTATCAAAATACTAATTTTTCAATACAGTCATTTTTTGTGGCAATGTGCAAATTTTTCAATACAGTAATTAATCACTAAAAAATAATCTTACATCAATGTACTAATTTTTCATTACATAAATTTAGCCTAAAAACTCATTTTAAAAAATATGTACTTTTCGTTAAATGAATTTATTCAATAATTTTCATTAAATTTTCATTAATCATTTTTTTAATAAACTAATTCTTATTCCATAAACTAATTTACTCAATAATTACCATTACATAATTTTTTTCCATAAACTAATTTATTCAATAATTTTAATTCAAAAATTTTTTCCATAAATTAATTCATTCAATAAACATATCCTATTACACAAAAATAAATTTCCTATAATTTCTATAAATTTTCCTATTATACAATTTTATTTCCCTACATACAATTTTTCTATCAACAATTTCTATTCAAAATTTTCAAAACTTTTATTAAAAAATCTACTTTTCACAATTTTTCACAATTTTTCCATATATGTTTACATTAACTAATTTTTTTACCATAAACTAATTAATTCAATAATTTCCATTAAATATTTTTTTCCATAAATTAATTTATTCAACAATTTCTATTAAATATTAACGAACAATTTATTCAACAATAATTTTTTCATTAAACAATTTTTATTAACTATTAACTAAATTTTTTTCCTAACATTTTTCATGAACAATTTACATTAAATATTTAAAAAAAATTTTAAAAAAATCTACATTTCCACCGATCGAGTCGTTGCTGGTTGCCGATATCTCGCTCCGAACCGACTCCTTGCGCTTCTCGCCTCCTCTCCTTTCTCTTCTCCTTTGGCAGCCGCGTCTCTTCTCCTCCTTTGGCCGGCCAGCGCCTATCGCCTCCTCTCTTTTCATTCATTCTCCTTCTCTTCCTTCCTCTCCTTCCTTTCTCTCTTCCTCTCTTTCTCTCCTTCTCTTCTTCTCTTCATTTCTTCTCTCGGCTGAAGACAAAACAAAAAAAAACTCGGCTATTTACTCTGCTAAAAACAACTCCCACCTCCCACCTACCCTATTTACTCAGCGCAAAACACAAAAAATTTCGAAAAAAACAGAATCCGTCAGCCAAAAAAAAAAGAAAAACACTATAGCGGCACTAGTATTTCCGCTATAGCACTTCCATCGGCAATAGCAATGCCGCTATATGGCTATGCTATTGCGACAATACTAGTGCCGCTATAGCTGTGCTATTATTAAAACAAATGAAGCCATTTTGTTCAATTTAAAATTATTTAGACGAATTTTGTCGTATATAAAATTTTTCATCTTCTGGATCTAGACTTGTAGTCAATGGTGAGCGCATCTCTCTCTCTCTCTCTCAATTAAAAAGTCTATCCCAAGCCCCAAGGTTGACAAATTAGTTGGTGCAATAGTACCGTGAAAAAATTTAATTGTTTCCTTTGGTAGATGAGGGACTCAGGAGTCAGGACTGAGGATTCCTGGTGCAATTCAAAAAATAAAACGAGTGCGTTTGGATCATTTAGGAATAAAATTAGAATTAGTTATTCGAAGTAAAAAATATTATTTTCCAACGATCAAAAATAAGTTTTTTAGAATATAGAGTGTTATTTTTAAGTGGTCCAACATCTAGATTAAATTTTTATTTCTAGAATGTTTGGATCATCTTCTTAATGTGGATAAAGAAGTGATTGGGACCACTTTTTAATCCGGATTAAAAAGATGATCCAAACACCCTATGAATAAAAATTTAATACGAATATTGGGCCATTGAAAAATTACACTCTAGATCCCAAAAAAATTATTCTTGATTGTTTAGAAATAAAATTTTTTACTCCGAATAACTAATCTTACTTATTTACTTATGATTAGAGAAAAGTCGCACAGCATTATCTCAATTGCGCTGTTATATTTAACCATTTACTGTCTTATTAATAAATTTTTTTCTATATAAAAAAAAAGATTGTGTTGTACATATGCTGGACGGTTGATATCAATACTTTATTAGTAAATTATTGTAAAATCTATGGCTATTTGTCAAATATTTGTGTTTATAATATTTATGTTTATAAGTTGTACTACATTTATGCGTTCAAACTATTAATAAAAAAAAAAACCATTTTTTTTTGTTAATACAAAGCGGACTCAACTCATGTGTTCATACTGAGCTGTGAATGGATTTATATTCAACTTTATTCTGTACTAAAAAAAATAATGATTTTTCAATATTAAGTTATCGAACGTATAATTTCAGTATGACATGTACATAATTTTGTAATAGAATGCATACTTCGTAATAGGCATGGCATAGTAAAAAAATTAAAATTAAATTGTTAGTAAATATTTAGAATATCCGGGATTAAAAAAAAGTGAAAAAATGAGAACACCTTGCTACTCGCTCGGTAGGTCTACCTACCTCCTTCTGACTTTCAATCACGGATCGGATCTAATAGTGCTTTCTCACTGTAGGTATAGGTGTTGCGAGTAATTACAAAGTACTTTTCAGATAATTGGAAACCTACTAACTCAGGTTCGTCGACTTGTCAAATGATACATATACCTGAATGTTGTTCGACACATTATTTAATTCGGTTTCATGCCACAGAAGATCCGAGCCCCGGCAGCCCTTCTTGACTTCTTCCTCCATAAGTAGACATCACACTAGTATGCTGTCTGTCTATGCACATCCTTTGAAAAGTGCAACTATACAGTCAGAGAAAGAGAGATAGAGAGATGGGTGGTGTGATAGTATACGGGTCACCCATTTCGACATGCACGGCGCGCGTGCTCCTGTGCCTGGAGGAGGTCGGAGCCGAGTATCAGCTGGTGCCGATCAACATGCCGATCGGCGAGCACAAGAGCCCTGAGCACCTTGCTCGCAATGTAAGCCTCTTTTGTTTTCTAAGTATCATTCAGAAAATTATGGTAGTTAAACTAATTTGGCATTGATTGTGGTAGTTATCTAATTTGGTACTTAGCTACTTATTAATTGTTTTTTTTTTTCTTTTCTTTTGAAGTAAATCAAACTGTTGGGTCCCAATTTTATGATAAATCAATAGATGTATTTTTGGGACTACTTTTCCCAAAAAAAAAATTTGAAAAATACCAAAATTTGCAAAATAAGATAATTTTTTTTAAAAGAAAAACTTTTCAGAAAAAATTGAACATATATAAAAAAAATACATTTTTCAAGACGCTAAAGTATATATATAATCTATAAAACATGATTAATCGGGTAGTTATTGATGTAGAAGAGTTAAATGACTTTAAATGCAATATCGCACTTTAGATGTATCAAATAATCACATTTTTAATTAAAGAGAAAAAAAAAATATGACACACAACGCACAAGTCATCTGATTAAATAAATAGAATGAAATCAGATGCCTAATAGCATAAAATTTTTTTTTTGAGGTCCATAGTATAAATAATTTTAAACTCTGACTGTGGCCATTGCAGCCATTTGGACAAATTCCTGCACTCGAAGACGGAGATCTTGTGCTTTTTGGTGAGATCCAACTTCTCTAATCTCTATGTCTATGTTTTCTTTCTAATTAGAATTTTGTTATGCCTTGAGAGATTTAATACTTGGTGGAATCAACTCGGTTTGTCAGGCTTCGGCCTGGAGTAATATTTGGGCTTTGGTTTAATTGTAATAATCTATCCGTTAATAGAAGCTTAAAAGGGCAGAAGGAAACCAAGATATGTCTTATTACACTGTGATACTCATTGCCCAGTGGATTTTATACATGAAATGTGTTAAAAGTACTCTTTTGGTTATAATTTGAGGGAAGTATCAGATTGCTAGCTATCCTAAATTTCCAATTTTTTTTATAATTATAGGGCTTAAATTTTGTCACATTTAAATCTTCAACCAATTTTTCTTTAGGCTTTTTGTTCATTGTTATTGAAGATAAGCATTGTCTGTGTTACTTTTGTAGCAGGAATAATTACATTTCACTAGAGCAATATCTATTTTTCATATGTAAGATGAAAAGGTAGTGATGCCAATTTTAAGGGCATGTTGGTCATTTTCTCATAAAATTTTGAAGGCTTTCGGTGAAGTGTATTACAAGTATTTATGTAATGCTACTGTCCTTTTTTCTTTTTTATCTCTGAGGTTTTATGAGAAGTAATCTCCACAATAAGTCAGAATTATATATCAAAATTACTAACATGTAATTATGTCAGAATCCCGCGCAATTTCAAAATATGTACTCCGAAAGTACAAGGAATCTGGCACCGATCTTCTAAAAGAAGGCAACTTAGCAGAATCAGCAATGGTTGAGGTATGGCTAGAAGCAGAATCCCAGCAGTACAATCCAGCCATTTCTCCTATAGTGTACCAAAGCCTTGTCATACCTAAAATGCGTGGCGGTTCACCTGACCAAACAATCATCGATGCAAGCTTGGAGAAGTTCAAAAAGGTTCTTGAAGTGTATGAGGCGCGTCTCTCCAAGTCCAAGTACCTGGCTGGAGATTTCTTCAGCCTGGCTGATCTCAGCCATTTCCCCTATACCAGATACCTCATGGTTACACCTTATGCATCGGTGTTTGAATCATACCCGCATGTTAAAGCATGGTGGGAGGATATTACGTCAAGGCCCGCATTTAAGAAGGTATCTGCCGGCATGCTCGGTTCTTAGGAAATTAATCTTGAGATGAATGATATATTTATAAATAATGTATGATGAGGGAACTAAATTGCCTTAGCTGGTAATTTGCTTGTGTAAGTTGGTTTTTGTCCTTGTACTGGTAAATTCATAAAAAGCACTTGGATGTGCTTCTATTTCTATAGTTTTGGTGTGAATGAATGATATGTTGCGCCATGAGTGGCTTGGTAGTTTCTACAATCGCCACATCCACAGTCTTATTTGTTTAAGAGCGGTTAAGATCATTTGCTCCATTGTTGATTGTTCTTTTATGTAAGAACAAATTCTGAAAGTGAGCCAAATTAGAAAAAAAAATTTTAAATCTGAAATAGTTATACAAGCCACCTGGAACCAAATTTAATAAGTTTATCGAAGTAAAAAATATGGTAAAATTGGTTAGATTTAACCTTGCTAGCAATTAAATCTTGTAGCTTATATACTACCAGCTTCCACCTGTTGTTACTGTTAAGCAGAGATCATTTTACCCAGCTCAGATATTCTTTTTTACCTTCTGAAACTCTATTTGATAAAGATTTAGACCCTCTCACATTGCATTCCAGAATGGATGCTAGATATATATTTTTTTTCCGAACTTCATGTTGGTCCTTGAGATTAATATCAAAATTATGGTACTTACTATTCGTAAACTTCATAAAATGTTTAATTTACTTATTACCTATGATTACGAATAATCCACGAATTCGTCTTAATGGTACTGGCTGGCATTTTTCTATGGTTTTTATGTAGCAATTACTTAACTATAATGTTGAAATTTTGTACGCTGAATTATGTCAATACGTTGCGGATCCAGAAATTTCGAATATGCCTTATGATGTATGAGTGTAGATCTACTAATTTATTGAACTCACTGTTTATGTCATATTTGGGGGGTGGGGGGGGGGGGGGAATAATTGTTGTATAGACACCTTGACCAAAAGGGGAAAAAAAAACTCCCGCTTTAAAAAAATGCCGATATATTTTAAAAGTTGAAAAAGGATCCCATAGTATCAGAAAAATAATATCGTTGCCACCATAATTTATTTGAGTTTTTAATTTTAAGAATTTACCTGAAGAATAATTTCTTTTACGAGTTAATACGACAACTAATTTTCTTATCGCACATACAACTGGTATAATTCCGGCTAACATTCAGCGGTAATCCTGTGAACTTACGCGAGTTAATTAAGGTTTATTTTGAATATTTAAGTGTACCTTATGTACTTTATTTGCTTAAATATTTTGTTAAAGTTTATTGGAGCTCCGTCTATAGTTTAGTTTAAATTTTACAGATTCAGTTTGTATATATAAGTAAAAAAATTGCTCCTCCTTTAAAATGTATGCAGTATAATTTATGTATTAATCTAGATAAAGGGGAAAAATGTAAATTTTTTAATAAGCACGAGAAATTACTGCCTGGCTTCTCTATTCTCAAAATCATGAGAAATTATTGCTTAGTTTGTTTGGTCTCCACTCTCCAGCTCCATTAGATTGGAATTCAAATAATAAAAACCGTTCCAGCCTGGGATCCTTGTCCTTGATTTGTACTTATATTAATTTATACTGGCATATATTCTAAGAAAATCTCAAAAATTCAAGGATCAAATCGGCATTCATCATGGGCTAGCCTCTAGCGTGCGTGAGAAAGAAATCCATTAAATAAGGTTGGAGTTATCGCCATATCAAAACACAAGTACAAACAATTCTTTAAAATACTGCTTTAATTCTCGTTAAATATTCTAAAGTCTGGTATTGTGGAAGAATAATCTGGTCCCTTCCTAGGTTATATCGCAAGTCAACCGTCAGTTTGTTCATTTTCTATTTAATTATTCATTTATTTATTTTAAAAAAGCGGTTTCTATAAATTCCTAAGCATAATTTTTTTAAGTAGATACAAAATTAAAATAGAGACATGGTAATTGTTCAAATTGCGTCATCACGTACGTCTGCTTCGCTTTCATTTTTATTAATACATGTAACTTCTGCATGAATTTAAAATATAAATTCATATATACGTGATATATATTTGATAGAAAATTATAAGAAACTTATACATAATTCACATTTTTTTTTTTTGTATTTGTAAAAATTCATAAGACGACCTTGATGTGATGTGGTTAATAGACAAGTCTGTAAACGTATCCTAAATGAAAGAAATTATTTTTCTTAAACTTTATCTTTAATCATAAAATGCAGACTATTTTTTATTTTATCTTCAATATCTATACTCTTATTGCGTCAATTGTGATTTGTGAACAAGTCACACAAGATGCGCTAAAATTCCGCTTTGGCGATTGCAAGTTATAAATACTCAGCATAATTTTTTCATAAAAAAAACAAATTAAGAAGATAAAAGTTCATTTGTTATTAAAGATAATGCATCAACCATCATCGATATTCTCCAAATAAAAAAAAACCACGATGACATAGTAAAAAAATCATACAATCCTACCTAACGGTTGCTCAATAGCTAGTCGTTAAAATTTGAAAAAAATATATATATATATATTGTCCATGTTGGATTTTTTTTTTTTTTTCCATCCTTTACATTGCTCCACGCCATAAAAAAATCCACATTCTATTCTCACGGCTACTCTTTGTCTATAAATACGACCATTTGCTCATGCTGCTCAAATCACAATTGGAGTCTGGGAGATCTAAAGAGAGTGAAAAACATGAGTTTGATCAAGCTGTACGGGATGCCTATGGCAACATGCACGGTGCGAGTGCTCCTGTGCCTGGAGGAGGTCGGAGCCAAGTACGAGTTGGTGCCGATCAGCATGCCGACCGGCGAGCACAAGAGCCCTGCTCACCTTGCGCGTAATGTAAGCTTTTCACATACTGTGACACTATTCAAGAGTTATGATAGGGAGTAATATATTATATACTGGTATGGTACAGGTTAGCCATTACTTGTAATCATAAAGGAAAACTATTTGGTCTGCTATACATCAAACAGATGACATCAAACAGATGAGAAACTAATTTTGGTGTGAAATAATTCTGTGTTTGGTGTGTAAAATTGCAGCCGTTTGGACAAATTCCTGCCCTTGAGGATGGTGATCTTACGTTTTTTGGTGAGTTTCTTCAATTTCTCTTTCGATTTCTTTTTGCGCAAACATTTTCATTTTATGTATGTTATTAGCATATCATATGCCCTTACAATTTGGGAATCCAAGCATTTTGAGATGCCGTGTTAGCACACACCCTGACTTGATTGTAACGCCAATTGCATTGATCAGCCTTTTAATGCAATTGGGCTAAACTCAATTTGCAAATATTTTTCTATTTAAATATTTTATCACAATAGCACTGATGGACATGCGAGAATGGAGCTCTAATTGCTGATCCTTCACTGTTTTTTATTTTATTTTTAATGCTGTATTTACTATTTCTTATATAGTCCCTGTAAATACAAATTTTTCTTTAATACAAGTTCTGGCAAAAGCCAGTTTTAAAAAAAATAAAAATAAAATAATAATAATAATAATAATAATAATAATAAATTAATAAATAAATAATTTATCACAATAGCATATGCCCGTAGAACTTGGGCTACAAGCATATTATGAAAAATCGAATGTGAGTTTATTTTTCTTACCAACATCATTTAGGCTAATTTAATTAATTTACCTTGTCACATTTAACCAAAACACTAATTAACTGCAGTAAAAAGCTCTAGACCTAACTCAGCTTAACTCATTAACATTCTAAGGAATGTGCAGGATACTATGCTTTACAATTGTGTTGATTTGTTCAATTTTTTCTTTTCAAAATTGTAACGATCGATTCTGACAAAGCTAAAATCCAGGTTTATCATATTTAAGCCAAAACTAATATGAGCTATTTACCAGAATCACGTGCAATTGCAAGATATGTGCTGCGCAAGTTCAAGGGCCAAGGCCCTGACCTTCTAAAAGAAGGAAACTTGTCAGAATCAGCAATGGTCGATGTATGGCTGGAAGTAGAAGCCCACCAGTACAATCCCGCCATCTCTCCCATAGTGTACCAAAGCCTAATTCTGCCGAGAATGTATGCCGGTACTCCCGACCAAACAATCATCGACACAAACTTGGAGAAGTTGAAGAAGGTGCTTGATGTGTACGAGGCTCGTCTCTCTAAGTCGAAGTACCTGGCCGGGGATTTCTTCAGCCTGGCTGATCTCAGCCATTTCTCATATACAAAATATTTTATGGCTACACCTTATGCATCAGTGTTCGACTCGTACCCGCATGTTAAGGCATGGTGGGAGGATTTTACTTCAAGGCCAGCATTTAAAAAGGTGGCTGCTGGCATGGCGCCTCAGCAGTGAAATTTGCAAATATGATGGATACTGGAGTTAATTCACAGAATTTTCGAAGTATTTGGTGTTTGATTTCAAATTTCTAGTTGTCGATCATGATCTTCTTTTCTTTTTTTTTCTTTCTTTTGTATGTTTTTTTTTTTCAATAAATAAATCGAAAGCATTTGGATGTGTCTATTACCCAATTTGATAGCATAAATGTTTATTAAAGCGTTCAAGGTTGCTCACCATCTTCTCTGATGTTCTTTTAGTTTTTCTTTATTGCTTATTTTATGGGTTACTACAGATTTTTTTTTTTTTTTAATTGTCCTTTCGAACTTCGTTCATTCGTTGCCACAAAACATAAGTTACTCATCTCCTGTTTATACGGAACCAATTTGTTTACATCAAGAATATTATGTCTTGATGCTGCAAAGAAAATTTGATCCTTTGATTCTAATTGTACCTTCAGAAAATTTCTTGAACTAGAATATAGACCTTTTATTTGAAATAAATTTGGTTATTTTGTTTTAAAAGAATTCAAAAGGAAAGGAAGGTGCAATGACGAATTCGGCTATAAGAATTATCACCATAAACTTTGCAAGCTAGATTTTCTGCTTGCTTATTTACACAAGAAAAAAAAAAGACTATTTCAAATCTGGATTAACATGAATATTATCATCTACGTCGATCATTTCTTTTCTGGCAATTTTTCAAGCAACTCCGGAATCACATCAAACAAATCAGCAACTAGGCCATAATCAGCAACCTGCATAAAGCAGCAAATTACAGAAAGAGTGTTTGAATAATTAGGCAATGAGACAAAATTTGGTTGCCAGAAGCATCTTCGCCCTGGAACCCCCAACAGGGCCACCACTGAGAGCTTGCCATGTGTTAATTCTGTGCTTCTAACAAAAATCTAAATATGAACCCTGTACATATTTCTGCTGAGGTGTAATCCCGTGTATATTTGAATCTGTGTAGAGTTAACATTTGTGGACGAAAATGTGGGACCACAGTGTCATGCTATTGTTGGTGGACCGGAGGCAGAAATGCTCCGGGGCTATTAAAGCCCTCTTATGCAATAGTTTTATAACAGATTCCAGAAAAATATTACTTCGCAAAAAAAATAATAATAATAATAATTTGAATATGCACTGTAAGTCTGTAACACGAGGAAACAGATACATTATGAAACTAATGGACATGTCAATATTTCAAAAGCGAGTTACCCAAATTATTCTGGCCGTGGCAGGATATCAAGTGCAGGGATTATAGCATTATGGAAAATATTTCATTCAAGCACCAGTGATGTACAACATTACTTTCACTTGTTCATATCATTAACAATTTTGAGGTTGTCATGTAATCTGAGCAATTTAAGCTTGCATTTTTAAAAATTTCCTCCGACTTTGTGCAAGTAAGCTAAGGAATCCCCTTTTTGCCTCCAATTCATTAGTTTTACTTAAAAGAAAAAGAAATGACAGGGAAATTGTGAACAATATAAAAAAAATTAAAATGATCTAAAGAATGACACCTGAAATATTGGCGCATCAGCATCTTTATTTACAGCCACAATAACCTTAGAATCTCTCATGCCAGCCAGGTGTTGTATGGCTCCTGAAACTCCAAATGCAATATATAGCTCTGGAGCAACTATCTTGCCAGTTTGACCAACCTGGCATGAAATTTATAGCTTTTAGGAGGGGAGGGAGGAGGGGGGAGAGAGAGAGAGAGGATTTCAAATGTTGCAGTGTTACCTGGAGATCATTTGGTACAAATCCAGCATCAACAGCAGCCCGAGTGGCACCAACTATTTGAGGATAGAAAAGAACAAGGTTATTAAGTAAATAGAAATTACTTTAACGAAAAGCTAGGG
This sequence comes from Rhynchospora breviuscula, assembly GCA_027562975.1. Lineage (NCBI taxonomy): Eukaryota > Viridiplantae > Streptophyta > Magnoliopsida > Poales > Cyperaceae > Rhynchospora > Rhynchospora breviuscula. Next base: position 25,867,992 of record CM050402.1, read on the forward strand.
AAACAAGAAAGGTACCAAGAGGGCTTTTTGTTGAAACTTCCAGAAATAAAAGAAAAATTAACTATTAAACACCAATCAGGCTTCTAACTTAGAATAGGCTAGGAACAAAAAATTCCATGTGAAACTAGCTTGTATAGATACTGGTATCCATCTAATGATTACAGTCGCATTACATTTTTCACTAAAAAGTACTACAAATGAGCACAAATAAATATGCATGTATTCCACAAGAAAAGCAAAACAAATTCTGCATTTCATTGCAATTGATAGATACATGTAACATAATGGAGATGTACCTGCTGCACCAAGTTTCTCGGCAAGCTTTTCCAGCAATTTGAAGTTCTCTGCACTTTTCAAAGCGCGTCCTCCTGTAACCACCACGCTTGCATTTCCCAAGTCAGGCCGCTCAGAATCTTGCGAGCTAAGGTCCAACCACTTTGATTTCCCAACAATTTCTTTAAAATAAATAAAAATAAACAAATCAATAAAAAAAATAAGTACACATGAAGGAGGAGGGAGGGCAGAGGGAGAACACCTAGCATACTTGCATAAATACAAAAGGCAAAATTGAGGGCGTAGAAAGCCCGTTTGCGTAGGTTGGATTCAAAGCAGTTCTCATGCAATTTTACTCTGTCATTCTCATTCCTCATGCAAGGCTGAGGATTACTACCAGTCCACCACATGTACCGTACATGATCAAAGCAGTTTGCATAGCAAAGAAACTCGTGGGAAAATGTGCCATGCGACAAAATATACTTGGTGAAATAAATTGTACCTTGGTTCAGAGAAGAAATGTCAATCTGGGTGATAGTTGCAGGATTTGTTTTCGCAGCATCTGGATTTGCTGCAACTGGGAAAGAAGTTGATCTTATAGTCATCATGCACGGAGATTGTCCTGTGTATCGCACCATGCACAAAGCATTTCCAGCATATATTGGCCTATAATATCAATTTAATCTAAAATTTACTAGGAGTCAAACAATTTTCTTTTCCAGTGCACTTTATAGAAGTTATTTTTTGTTTCTCACTTAAACCGCGAAACGAAGAGAAGCTTCAGAAAATGCATAGTGTTTTCATCAGTCAATTCAAGAGATAAAGATACCTTTTCATGCTTTTGCAAAAGTGTATACACATTACCTCTTGTTTCCCAGGAGTACATAATATATTTTAAAGGAAAGTCTTATAGTCATCTTCTCTATAGTTAACATAGGTTGTGTAACAAATTTGCTTTCAATTTGAGAATCACTTGGTCATCGATCAGCCAATAAAACTGAACCATTTCTTATACCAAATCTGTTTTCAAATTGCACCAAATTTGAAACCAAATCTAACTAAACTATAAAATAGATACTTGTAATTTTACTATTCTGATAGATACTGCATGATCGATTTGTCGGGATAGTCAATAACCGAGTCTATTTTAAAACCTTCCAAAGACTAGTGAGAAAAACTGACTAAATTGAACATATTTGATTCATCCTTGAATTAGAAATTAGACAGGTAAAATATATCTTAACATCAAGTGCTTCAGGAAAGAAGGATAAGCCAGTAGAGAGAGCTCAATTTATACGTAAACCCTCTCTGCTTCAGAAAATCCAACCTGACAAAGAGGTGAGGCTCAGATATCTGAATAACATCTGTGATGGGTGAAACATCCAACAAAGCGGCAGCACGTGGTAGAATATTCTTCCCAAAAGAAGTTGAGGCTGCCATTACATGACTATAACTTCCCTTCTGGTGTACCATTTTAACAATCTCACCCCAAGATTCTGCCATTGGATGTTCCAGTTCTTCCCCATCAGCAACAAGAACCTGACATAGACTAAAATTAGAACAACAACATCATACTTTTATCAACTCAACTTCTGGGCTAGTAGAGTAGAATCTTTTTTAAGGAAACAAATATATGGAATATTACAGAATTGGTTTGGCCTATTCTGTTTCTTTAAAAAGGGGAATTATTTACGAAGATGTACTGAATCAAAAATTCCAAAAAGATAAATATAATTTTGAACGCCATTGTCATCAGAGCCTTTAACTAAATCAAACAAAGCAATTATTTAAGTACAAAATGTACGTCATACTTATATGGTAAAGCCTATATATGGTCAGATGCCCAGACCTATCTGGGAAACTGATAATTAAAAAATGAAAAGACAATTAAAGCACAAGGACTCTCCAAGTCCATTACTAGCACATACACCATATTATCGAGGAACTTAAACTAAGTGAGTACTGCAAGCAAAAAAAGAGAAGGGAGAAACACTTTAGAATTTTTTGATAATGTAGGAAGTATCTTTGCAAATTTTCCTTCTTTAGTTGCTTTTGATCTTTCATGTTCACTTCCCTTCCTAACAATTTAGGTTTTCATATGTTACCTAATTATTTTTCAAATCCTTTGCTTATTTACCTGGATGTCGTCCATCAATTTTCATAAAGAATAATGTCGTTCACAGAAATTCACAGAATGTGTGAAACTAACAGCAAAACGGGGATAGAATAATTTTCTTCACTTAATTGGGTGAAGTTCACTCATAAACCGAAAAATAAAATATATCACATATTATCCAACCAAAATGAGAATGACCACACTAGCATAGTATGGCTATGTGTCAAAGAAGTCAATTGATATTACATTAGTTCTAAGTCTGTTGGTTCACGCATCATTTGGGCTGGTTATGTAGGGATTAAAATGGAACTATTTTCTTTTCTTGTACCTCTGAAACTAAGGAATGGCATGTTGCTGCATGTTGAGCGGCCTTTTCAACTGATGGCCCAGAACCTGCCAACAGAACTGAAATTGAATTTTCTTTTGACACCGCTTCAGCTGCAGCAATCGCACTTAGAGAAGATGGTTTTACAAATCCACCCTCGTGCTCTGCTACAATTAGAGTGCTTATCTGAAAATGATACACGTAATTGCTCAATCAAGCAACAATGCATCTAAAAACTAACCAAGCCAAGAAAAGACAAAATTGAAGAATGAAAAATTATAACCAATACAGATATGATGTTCACTTGTAACAACAATGATTCGCTTTTTACAGAGAAAATGAAATTGACATGAATTTTTCTATGCTTAATGCAATGTAACTCTTCTTTCACAGAGACATGTCACTGGTAACACTTCATATTTATTTTAATTCATTGATAAACGCACTAAAAATATCTATTAAATTTTACTTGATCCATTCATCTTATGAACTCTTAATTTTAATTGTGCATACCAAACTTGAAAAACAGCTTGCAATTTTGTAAGCTTAATACTTAATCAGAAAACAATTTAAAATTAACATTCCTTCCAATTATATCGATCTATACCAGTGTTATGAGATCAACTAACTGGGGACAGTAGAAGATCAAAGTAATAAAAACTAGAAAGAACAGAAATTGGGAAATAGAAGCTTACAAAACGACATATGGATTGCGAGAACGGCGCGAAGCAAGGCGATGAGCTCTTTCGAAGTGCTCTCAGAGCTGCAATTGCTGCCATCTCTCTCTCGCTCGCTCGCTCGCTTCGTTCCCGTCTCTTTTTTCACTCTTTAGCGAGGATGCGTCGGTTCCTCTGTGGCACTTACTCTAAGGTTTTCTGTGTGTCAGGTCACTGCCATACGAAGTGCTCGCGAGTACAGTTCTTATTTTATGCCACAAGGAGACTAGGAACGGGAAATAAACAGAACATTTGAAATTTTCAATATAAAATTTACAATAAAATTATTTATTATATAAATTTATTTGTAATTATAATCGTGTAATTCAAATATGTAAACAGATTATTTTTTTAAATAAAATACAAACTCTACGTTTATTTATTCAGATACTTCTTTTCACATTCTGTTTTAAATTTGTCTTGTCTAAATTAATTCTCATATTTCTAACATGACATTAATAGTGACTAAATTATTTTAAAAAGTCATTAATGGTTCCTGCGTCGATAGATAAAAGAAAGTACCAAATCAATTCTTGAGAACTACTTTTGCGTCAAGCGTAGTCGGTAAGCACTTGGTAGGTTCTAGATTGGATTTGGATGAGTTGACATCGGTGTTAGGTATAGACATTGTTAGGAGTTTATAACGTTTATTTGTTGTGATGTAACAATTTTAATACTGGTATATGTTTTCAGCTTTTGTTGATATGTAAACTTTTATTTTTTATTAATGGAAAATTGTTAGCAATTGCTGACCCTAAAAAAAAATTTCTTGAGAACTACAAATTCAATACATTATTTTATTTTATTGCTAATTTATGGTCCGTTTAAATATCTTGAAAATAAAGTTCGAATTAGTTCTAGATGGTTAAGCATATTTTTTTTAGATTAATAGCGTTATCTTTTAAGTGATCTTCAATCTTATAAAATTTTTAATCCGAGTGCATTTGGAATAAAATTTTAATCTGGAATAAAGAAATAATCCAATTGCATTTGGGTTAAAAAATTATTCTGAATTTAAAATTATTTAGAAATAACACTTTTAATTTAAAAAATATTCTCACCAATATAAAAAATATTGTTTTCTATTCTGAAAAATTAATTTTAATTTTATCCACAAACGATCCAAATTCAAGCTTAGTACGAAATATCTACTCAATAACAATTGTTAACCATTGCCTTAAAAAAAAACAATTGTTTTTTTTGAACAAAAAAAAAAAAAAAAAAAAAAAAAAAAAAAAAAACAATTGTTAACCATTCTATCGTATGTTAACGTGATAAATATAACACGGGTGGGGACGCGATTATTAACACAACTTGCGAACAGATAAGATCATACACATGTGAACAGATAGATAGAAAGTTCTATTACGATAAGGAACTTTATGTTTATGCAAATCAATACACATAAAAAGTCTAAAAGAATTAGATCCAATATATTTAAATTAGCACGACTGCACGAGTTGATTACTTTGTTCATATTCTTCTTTTTATCGAGACGATGTTATCATGTAGTTAAGTGTTTGTACCTTTTTACTCATATCAGTTGGGACACGAAATGGATTGTTACTCAATCTATAACAGTCTAAACTCTATTAAGAGTTATGTATGGATTTTGTCAAAAAAAAATTAATTTTATTAGTTGAGGTACAAAATGGATACAAACTCAAAGAAGGTTCTGCAATACCAAAATGTACTTCGGACTTTATGTTCTAGTTCAATATTACTTCTATCCAAGATACTTTTTATGTTAGATAAGAATCTATCCAATATAAATTTACAGTTTAACTTATTATTTTTAAACTTATATTTAGAATGTATCCAACATATTTCTGTATATATAAATTTCCTAATAGTTGTACACACTTTCATGGACGAAAAAAAAAAATCGAATTCTTTATAAGTCTGTCAAAACATACAATTATTTTGTATTTCGGCTGAAAAAAGTATCCATTGCCATGTAACTTAATAAAAAGTGCGTCTTGAGTAGATGCAGAAGTTGCAAACCGATATGATGAACAGAGAGATACTAATGCAGTAGAAGACCCTCAGGAGATAACTAGAGGCGAGCAATTGAGAGATGAGATAGCAACTGCTATGTGGAGGGATTATAATAATAATCGAGTTTAGGAAACGCTAGAATTTCATATGTGGTTTTAGATTATTTAGATGGTTTGATTTGTTATGGTTCTATTAGAATTTTCAAATGCAGGTTTTATTTTTGTTTTCACCATGCAATTTTTAATTGAAACCAAGTTATGTTAATAAAGGTGATTTGATTTGTCTTCTGACTCTATTACCTCTCGCACATGCAATGGAGTGTAGTTTGCACAGTACAGGTTTTTCAGGGGGTCCATTTAGCTAGAGTGGTGTAGCTTTTACATAATAACAAGTACACCAGTGAGTTTGGTAAAAAAACTTGAAGAAAAGTAACCTTTGTTGACATTCTGACCACCAGGTCCACCACTTCTTGCAAAATTAACAGTGACGTGTTCTACACAAGAAAATGAAAAAGATTTCATGACACTTCATATACTGCTGATCTAGAAGTTTAAGATAGAACCAGGACAAATTAAATAAAGAGAAGCGACCTATCTTAATTAGTAAAAAGAGAGTACCCAATAAAACTAACTCACAGGTACAATCCAACATCAGTTCTAGCAAAGGTTAAATTGAGCTTGTCCCACACAGCTTGTACCATACATCAGTTTAGTAGCCTACCAATATCACACTGGGCCAATAATCAGTTTAGTAGCCTACCCCGACTTGTTTGGGACAAAAAATTTAGTTGTTGTGGTTGTTATTCTGATTAACCTCTTGATTATTAACCTGCATAGCTTTTACATAGAACTTCTATTAACAAGTATTTTTTTTTTTTTGTTTGTTTACCTTTTACATAGCTTTCAGATGGGAAAGACAAAAAAAGATAATTAATAACATATGTTGTACTGGGTTAGGATCATCCAGAAGCAACTGACTGGAAGAGCAAGCCTATTCTCCATTATGACAAACTGAAGAGACTCTATGGAAAGGATAGGGCTAATGGGGACGGTTCTGAATCACCGGAAGAAATGATGCAGCGACTGGCACAAGAGAACAACCAACAAGAGGGTGATGACATATCGGAGATTGATCGCTTAATAAGGAATGAAGCAACATTTGAAGATCTTGATGATGACAACTTGAGTTCCCCAGATGGAAGGAAGAAGCACAAAGGCAAAGCCACAAAGGAAGAAATCCAAGTAGAAATAATGAATGGAATTCAAGGAATAGGTGAGTATATCATGAAGTCTACAGAGGCAATTGTGAAGGCACATAATTCACAACTTGCAGTGCCTGCAACAGAAATTTGGAATGTGATCCTTGCTTTAAATCTTGATCCTGATATGGAAATGATTGCTTCTCGTTTCATGATTAAAAATTCTGTTGAGGTTGAAGCATTGCTAGGGTGTCCTTTGAAAAAAAGAAAGGATTATCTCATGGCATACTACCTAAGGGCTCGTTTGGATTGCTTAGGAATAAGGAAGGAAGAACTATTCCGAGCGAAAATATTAGGAAGAGTGTAACTTTGGGAAGAGTGGGAAGAGTGTTATTCCGGAAAGAAGAAATGTTGTTTGGATGGTGAGTTAGGAATAAGGAATAAGAATGTTGTTTTATCTATTTTTATAATTTATTCATTTATTTTTTCTTTACCGTTGTAGTTTATTTATTAATAATGCGAATAATTAGAATAATAAAATAAGAAACAACAATAATAATAATAATATAAAATAATAATTATTATTATTATTTTAATAATAATAAAATTTTAAATAATAATAATAATTTATTTAATATTAAATATTTTAAAATAAAATAGTAATTATTTCAATAATAATAATAATAAATATAATTATATTAAAAAATAATTAATTTGTAGTATTATAATATTTTAAAATGTTTTTCGGATGGTGAGTTGAAAATAAAAATAGAAGAAAAGAATAAAATATTCATTTGTTTTGTTTTTTTCCATCTAATTTCTGATTTATTGTTCTTTATTTATTTATATTAATATTTTAACATCAGATAAGTAATAATGATAATAATATTATTATAATAAAATAATTAATAATAATTTCTCATTAGTTTTTTTATCATTTGTAGTTTTAGCAAATTAATATTAATTTAAGTAAATTATTAAAAATTATTATTTTAATATTAAATAAAGTACTAATTAAAGAGCACACAGAATTTCATTTAGCTATTAGTATTTAGCTAATTTTGTTGAAATTATGTATATATAATTGTTGGAAGAAGCTATTTTTCTCCTTATTTCTAACTTGTTTGGATGCTTAGGAATAACTCTTCCTATTTTTCTTCCTAGGAAGAGTTATTCTTCCTTATTCCTAAGCAATCCAAACGAGCCCTTAAGTAATTAGTAATTACACATGATTTCTACTATTGTTTTGAATATTAGTAGTTCGGTTGTTCTTTTTTTCATTTTGCAAATTTTAGAGGATATTTCTACTTATTTTTGTGTACCTGAACAGAGAGATAATAAGATTTGAACATTTGGTTTGTACCTATGTTAAATTTTCTTATGAAAAGATGCTTATTCATATATGTTTGTATATCTTTGAATCTGGTAGTGCAATTGTGTGGTGGTACCCTTTGTACCAGTCGGTACAATGTTTCTTTTTTTTATTTTGAAATGGTTGACATACTTTGATCAATGAATCTGATGGTTATTTCTGTCTCAGTGTGTGTGCGCTAAATTCAGAGTGTGTGCGCTAAGTTCAATGTACTGTCTCTAGATTACCACTTCTGCACTGGTACATTGGTATGTGACAGACATGAAAGGGTGGGACTAGATGTTGTTGTTATGTACCACTTCTGTCCAAATCTGACGTTTTGTCATATTAATGCTGAGGATCCATTTTACTTTTATCTTTCTTTTTATTTTCTGTATAAGGGGATTAGTAATGTTGGCGAATGAATTTCTTTTGTAGAGCCATCATTGGATATAGTTGATCAATATTAATTACTGCAACATTATGTTAGCTTATATTACTGATATTCAAATAATAGGACAGGGTGTAAAAGAATTCTTCATTACGAGCACGTTTGATTCTCCATAATAGTTGCAAGTGAACTCAATTTGATATTCTATACTCGAATATGACTTCTGCCTCTTCGTATTTCCATAGCCAAACATGCATTCTGACTAAGGAATGGCACGCCGGGAGGACTCACAAGCCAAACATTCAAAATCGTACAAAATAAGTGTAAGATCAAAATAGTCATTTATTGTTAATTTGTTATATTTTATCTCTTTTGATTTGAACAAACCAAACGGGAACAAAGAAGATAAGGGAAACTTTTTTTTCTTTCCTTTAATTTATAAACCAAACAGATAGATGTAAACATTTTTCCATTCCATCATTTTCCATTCCCTTCCCTTTTATATTTTTCCCAAAACCAAACACAGCGTTAGAGAAGCGAAAAGAGGTACTTCGACTGGACTGGACATATCCAGTCACTCCTCTCTTCCTCACCGGGAAGTGCTTTGGGCAGCAGACTTTTAGCTGCGAGCAACATATTTTTTTTCTAAAAAGACTAATCTGCCCTTCATTTTTTCTCCGAACAACTTAGACCTCCCTGACTTTCATTTACGCCAGACAGTTAAATCAATTTGATGAAAATAATATTGCTCCTAGAAATAATCTCAGAGTGTGTGACGATTTGAAGCAAGAAATTTATTGCTACAAGCAAAAATTTTAATTTTTGTGCCTAGAAAAAAAGTAATTGTTTGTTGACTAGAAATAAAATTCGTACCTTGAAACAAAAGTCATAACGTTACGTAGCTAAAAGTAAAAATTCTGAAATTTTGTATTAAATGTTTAGAATTATCCTATAAACAATTAGTCTGAAAATTTGGTCAATTTAAATAATTATTTTGTGACTATAAAGATATATTCATAAATAAACGTTTGTAATGCAGAAAAGTTTGATGACAAGAAATCATAATCTGAAAGTTTCGTGGTTAAAATAAAACTTCTTAATTTCATCAAGAGATAATTATCTCTCTATAGGGTGGAAAGTTTGAAAGGTATTTTTATCTATAAGCAAAATATTTAAATGTTTTGTGGCCCCAAACGAAAAATTAGCATATTTGTGCCTAAAACAAAATTCTGAACTTCTATGGATAGAAATGGTAAATTTTTAGGTTTTTTTTTTGTCGAGAAACAAAAATTCTCAATGTTCCGTGGATAGGAGAAATTAATTTAAATTTTTTTTCTACAAACAAGAAATTCTTGAATTTCCATGGCCAGAAATAAATAAAAACATGGTTCTTCAAATTTTTATCCTATATGTTAGTCCATTATATTTTTTTAGTATTTCTCTGATTGTGAGCCTCTTTAGGGAATCATATCGGATGGACAACAGGACATCTAACTAGTTCGAAGAAATGATGAAGGGCAGATTAGTCTTTTTTAAAAAAAATATGTTGCTAGCAGCGTAAAGTCTGCTGCCCAAAGCACTTCCCTTCCTCACCTGACGATGGCACCGAATAGAGGTCTCTCTCTCTCTCGTTGCAGTTGTATCAATTTGCGCCTCTCATCTCTCTCCTCACAGTTTTATTTTGCCAGCAGTTACTAGTTAGTTAGTCCGGTACCGATGAGAGAGAAGAACTCCTGAAAAATCAGTTGCAAAATTGCAAATTATAACAGAAGTAAACTAACATGGAAAAAACCGAATCCAAATTTCCAAAACCTCACTCCTCTCCGCTTCCCTTTTCTCTTCCATTTCCATTTCAGTCTAAAACCCTCTCTCTCTCTCTCTTTTCTCTAAACCAAAACAATGGCGCCTTTCTCCATCCTTTGGCAAAACAACAAGAGCGCTTCTCTTTCGCTACCAAAACCATTGACAAACAAGAAAAGGATCTCTGCTTTCTCTACTCCACTTCCTCTCTCTCCTTTCCCTTCCTTCTGTAAAAAACCCTTGGAAAGCTTGAAATTGAGGTTGCTTCTGATTCCTCCACCCCAGCAGCAAAGAAGCATTCGTACCAGTACGCTCTGTGCCTCCTCCTCCACTCACAACCCCACCCCGAGCAACGACTCAGATCAGAAGCCGCCATCCCCATGGATCAGAAAGCTGAAGCAAATCCTTCAACGGCTGGAACTGCTCTTAAGAGACTATTACTTGAGGGTTCCGGCATGGATCAGAAATCAAAAGGAGTTCTTCGCTTTACTCCTGTTTGCGGTCTTCCTCTTGGCCTATAGGGTAGTTTCTACAAGTAAAAAGACTTCAATAAAGGAGGTGCCTTATTCAGAGCTTGTCAGTGAGATCAAACTTGGCAATGTAGCATCTGTTGAGTTTGAAGAAGCCTCTATATGGATATCTTTCCATACAATTACATCTCCTCAAGAAGAGGTCGAGGCTTCAACTAGGAATATTAAGTACAAAACACGAACTATAAAGCGAGACAAGAAATTTCTCCTTGGATTGTTGCATGACAAAGAAGTAGTTTACCGTTCTGTGCGTCCTTCTCTTTGTCGGTTGCTTTTTACATTCATATGCACAATTGGTGTATTTTGGGTTACCATTGTTCCTGTAATTTGGTTCTCAGAGGTAAATACCATACTGGTACGAGGCAAATAGTTACTTTTGATGATGTGCAAGGTGTGAATTCAGCTAAAGTTGAACTAATTGAGGTGATTTTAATATCTCTTTCCTTTATTAGTTATATGTTTCTTTGTTTAGGAATTTTGTCATTTTTAGTAGTCTGGTTTCATTTGTAGAAGCAAATAAATTTGAAAATAGCCTGAGACTTGGTATTGATAAAAAATACATAAAAAAATTCTGTTCATTGTCAGTACTGCTTTTTTACCATATATTGAAATATTCTTCATTTAAAATTTATAGAAGAATCCTTATAACCTTAAATCAGTATAATCAGAATTAATTTTTTCTAAGTGCTTTCTAAAAAGAAAACAAGATTTGAACAATAGAAAGTTCTTTTATGCTTAAACTTTGGCACGAAGATGACGCAGAATGGCATTGTTTCTGTTATTTTATCTAATTTGTTTGTATCATTTCTCCTAGGTGGTGAATTGTCTGCGTGGCACTTTAGATTACAAAAAACTAGGTGCTAAACTACCGACAGGAATCTTACTCGTGGGCCCACCTGGTACGGGCAAGACATTGTTGGCCCGTGCCGTAGCTAGTGAAGCTGGCGTGCTGTTTTTCTCAGTTTCTGCAAGTGAGTTCGTAGAGGTATATGTTGGTAGGGGAGCATCTAGGGTGAGGGAGTTGTTTAAAGAAGCCAGAGGAGAGGCACCGGCGGTTGTGTTCATTGATGAGCTAGATGCTGTTGGTACTGAGAGGAATGATTATAGTGGAGAGAGAAATCAGACTTTAAACCAGGTACATATCAGGTTTTAATGGGATCATTACTCTTTTTGGTATTAAGTGCATCGTGGTATTGGTTTTGTATCTGTTAGTACTATAGTGTATGGTATGTATGTTCTTGCAATAGCTCTGTTGGTGGTACATTTTGGTTTGTACTACAACACACTCGTGACCTTCAGTGGTTGTGGTTCGCTGAAATAGACAGTGGTTCAAGTATTGTCAGTTTTTCTTGTACTTAAAATACAATGTGTAGCAAGCGAGCAGCATATTGTGGAATAGCTGAAGTTCCACTGTTGGTTTAATTCATATTTTATAAGAGTAAGCAATGGTTGTCTGATCCCCATGCTTTCTGTGAGAATACAACAAAGTTTTTATAGTGTATTGTCTGACCTGACAAATGAAATGTTGCAAAGTACCCATTTGAATGGAATAAGTCCAATTCCAAGTTGTATACTGGCCTTGGTTCTCACTAAGAGGCAAAATTTGTTATTGATGTGTAAAATTGAAATCCCAATTTGGTCCAAAAATCAATCACTTGATGATACAATTAGGCTGAAAAAATGGTAAGTTAACTACTTAAACTCCATTTGTGCAACATCATCTGCTAAATTTTGAGAGAGATAAAATTATTAAAGTGGTACCAATGCATTCCACATTCTTCAATTTCAGCTACTCACAGAGATGGACGGGTTCGACTCTGACAAGCAAGTGATCGTACTGGCAGCCACGAATCGGCTGACTGCGTTGGATCCAGCGCTTCTCCGACCAGGCAGGTTCTCTAGAAAGGTGTATGTAGGAGCACCCAATCTTGAAGGGAGGAAGAAGATCTTGGCTGTCCACCTAAGAGGAGTTCCCTTGGAAGAGGAGATGGAAGTTGTGTGTGATTTAGTTGCGAGTTCAACTGAGGGCTTTGTGGGAGCTGATCTGGCAAACATTGCCAATGAGGCATCTTTACTTGCTGTCAGAAGAGGTATACATGTTTTGATTTAGGCTGGCTTACATTTTGGTAATTATCAAAGCCATACGTTCATGCGACATGCCAAATTAGAGTTTGTATCTCTTTTCCTGACTAGTACTACCTAGCTAGTTAATGATCTTGAAAATACTGGTTCCAATCTTACTTTCGGGTAGTCTGGTGTTAACACCTGTTGGGAACTTGGGATAAACTCAACTATGATCATACAACCTGCTTGTTTTCATTGTTTTTTTATTAGCTAATTTCTTGATCACTCACAAGAAAATTGATATTTCTAGGTGGCAGCTTAGTGACTCGGGAGGAAATACTGGAGGCTATTGAGAGGGAGAAATTCGGGATTAAGGAAAAACAAGCAAATGCAGTCAAGGAAGGGAAGAGCCTCATAAAGTTGTTTTCATGGCTACCTTCCTTGGCACAAGTCCCTGTGAAGAACAAAAGTAGAAATAGAAGTGCAAAAGGGTAGCGTAGAGTTATGAGTTGTTGAAAGTAGATGGTCCGAATCTATTATCTACTTTTTGCAAAGGAAGAAATAGACGAGGATGATTAGTTCATTGATTCCTTGTATTAAAGGAAAAATTTTGCATATATTAGGGGCAGTCAGAAGTTTTATGTTTTGTTGTTTTTATAATGATTGAGAGCGGAAGGGGTTTCACTCTGGATGAAATGATAATCAGTTACATGTATAGCAAAATGACTTATCTTGTTCCAATTACAGCTACAATTACTCTACACTGTGTGTGTGTGTGTGTGTGTGTGTGTGATATGATGTTGAGTTTGCACTTATTCATTAGGCAAGAGATCCCAAATTTGCATAAGTTAGTCGGACGAGAGCAACGCACTCTACTCTTACGAAAAAAATTCAGATTTACTTATTCAGCATATAGACGTTATGCACCCCTAATTTCATTGCAAGTGTGGGCTGGATTGCCTGTTTATATGAATAAACATCTTGGCCCAAACAAAATTATTAGCAACCTTTTTCATGGAAGTAAGGCTCGAATGTAAGAAAAATTTTCAAAACTACACACTAACCAATATATACGTGCACCAAAATTCATCCCGAAAAAATTAATAGTAACGTTACTGTTCACACGAATTACGCTAATAATTGTTAAAAATTTGAAATTTTAAAAATAACGTTGTTGGATCGGCATTCGGATTGCCGAAAATACAAACTGCTTGGATCGGCAATTGGAATGCCGATCCAAGCTTGGATCGGCAACCGGAATGCCGATCCAAAACAAAAAAAATTTCACGGCAAATGTGTGGACCCATGCACGTGTGATTATTTGTTTGATGTGCTGTGAATGGATTCAATTGACTTGGCTATGTACTTGACTGAATCTGTTATTGGAATTGACTTTGCTAGTGTGCTTGTTTGATCAGCGAAAAAGCTTGAGAGTTTTGTATATAGCATTAACTTGAAATAAATCGTTGATTCCTGCTTAACCCAATTGGATACTTGCTTGATCTAAGTCTTATTGGCTCGTATAAATAAATTCCCTTAATAAAATTCTTGACCAGATAATTTCAAATCATAACACGAATGGTAAAAGCCAATCATCATTAGTAAAAAGAATATAAGTATTTGAGAAATAATACTTGCTTGATCTAAGTCTTATCGGCATTCCGGTTGCCGATCCAAGCTTGGATCGGCATTCCAATTGTCAATCCAAGCAGTTTGTATTTTCGGCAATCCGAATGCCGATCCAACAACGTTATTTTTAAAATTTCGAATTTTTAACAGTTATTATCGTAATTCGTGTGAACAGTAACGTTAGTTATAATTTTTCGGAAATTCACCTATGTTATATATTTGCAACAAAATTGCGCTAATATAATTGAGTCGGCAGAAAATAATTTTGTTCTGTAATCAAACTTTTCTAATTTGAATAATCACTCCCTTTTTTTTAAAAAAAAGAAAATAATTCGCGAACTACACGGACATAATACAGTTGTAATGAAAATAGTTTTAAAAGACAGGTTCCATAGTATCATTGGTTCAATTGGAACGGCTGTTCGGCTTCTCCACTTATTACCGACAGCATAGCTAACTACAGGACCTAGCCTCGTTCTGACAAACGGGCCCCACATACTATTGCAATTATTAGAGAAAAAGCCCAAAAGGGTAAATAGGCAACTAGGCATACTCGCTGTCAGTGATATCACCCACGCTGTTCTACAGAGACATCTGACACTGCTTTACTAGAAAGATCGTAGAAAAAAAAAAAGACTAAAAAGACCATTGTCGCCGCTTCTGAACACATTTCCACTCGAACACACTCAAAACGCGAGTAAACTAAACACCTCTTTTTCTCTCTCTTTTCAATTACTCATTTATTCTCCATTTCTCTCCTTCTCCACGCAATACCTTCCTTCGAACCTCCAATCAAGCAATTCCAGTTCCAATTCCACTCTCACTCGCGCATTTTATCGAACAGATTCGGCGCATCTCTTCGCTCCACCAAAGTGAGAGAGATGAGCGACGAGAAATCGAGCTGGTTTATCTATGGTTTCGTGGCCAGAGGTACAGTTGTACTCGCTGAGTACACTGAGTACACTGGAAATTTCGCAGCCATTGCTGCTCGATGCCTCGACAAACTGCCTTCTTCCAACAATCGATTCACCTATGCTTGTGATGGCCACACTTTCAATTTCCTTGTCAATGATGGCTATGGTATGTTCAAATCGTACTTTTTTTTCTCTCTTTAAAATCGATTTGTTTCGTGTATGAGCTTGTTAAGGTATTAAGTCGATGGAGTGTTTCTTAGTTCCCGGTGTGGTAGGTGTTAGATCGGAGGCATTTCTTCAGATCTCACATTGTGGATATAAATGATTGACTTGAATTGGAATATTAGCTAAATTTTAACTTGGTTAATTCTAGAAATAGAATGTGTATTTTTTTTTTTTTTGAGGGTCAGGTGGCAATTACCATTTTTAAAGGGATGCAACACAGGGACTTCCCAGGAGGTCACCCATCCTAGTATTACTCCTGCCTAAGCACGCTTAACTGCGATAATGTGTATTTTTTATATTTCAAAACGTGAGATTTTTTAATGGGGTGGTAACTCAGATCTCAGTGAGCTCACCCTATACCTAATTTGGATTAATACTTGGATGATTAATTTAGCTGATGAAAGCTTCAACAAAACAAAAATAATTTCTCAAAAGAATATATCAATAGTTTGTTAATAGGACCTTAGAACTTTTTAACTTTTTTTGCTGAGTTATAATTAAACAATTGAGAATTGTCATTTGTGACAACAGTGTAGGTTATTTTTTGGATACTGCTAACTAGTTTTGTTCCGGTAGCATTGATGTATTTGATGACTAATGTGAAAATGCATGCTGAGGCTGGTGTCTTTGGTAGCTCTTGTACTGGTACTGTTGTGGTACACAGGTATGCTGGGACCTTGTACTAATGCAATTTGTTACCAAAAGATACAGGCTGATGAAGCTTAGGAAGGCTGATACACATATTCATCTGTGCTTTGTAGTTGTGATTCTTTATTTGGTTAATTAAGGGTAGGTAATTGTTAATGAAACAGGTAACACATTGATACTTTAAAAAGGAAAAAGACAAAAACAAGGTTCAATAAAAAATTTTGTAGTAAGTTTATATGTTGCCAAATTATCAGTTGGCATGTGCAGGTCATGGTACCATGACATGGCATGATATCCGAGGTGGGCCCTTAAGTTGTGTGACTCTCCTGTCTTTGTAGGTCAACCAGATGTCATCTCATAATAATAATACAACTATTACAGTCATCACCTTGTTGTTGATTGCATTTGTAGCATATTGTGTGGTTGCAAAGGAATCTGCTCCGAAGCATGTCTCTGTTGCATTTCTAGAACGAGTAAAAGCTGACTTTAAAAAGAGATATGGTGGTGGCAAGGCCGACACAGCACTTCCTAAGAGCCTCAACAAAGAATTTGGGTATGTGAATCCTCCAATGACCCATTTAAGCATTAGTAGTGTCTGCATGCCAGTGTAATAGCAAAATGGTCTGACTTGTTTTTCTCTTTTTTTTCTTTGCTGAGATTGTTAGTTGCCTAATTTCGACCGTAACTTGAGACAAATCAGACTAAATTGAGAAGATTTAGCAAAGTTGGGTTAGATTGAGGCTTATTAAGCCAACTTTTTGTTAGTATGAGCAGGTTACTCAATTGGCCTTTAATAATTCAGTATTCTGAAGTCCTATTTTTTATGTACAGTTTGAAATTGGCTCCTTGATTATTGCATCTAATTGTTTTTGGACCATTTTTGCCCCTTAATGGGAAATTTTTTATAGGCCGGTATTAAAGGAGCACATGCAATATATAATTGAGCATGCTGATGAGATAGAGAAGCTTATAAAAGTCAAGGCTCAAGTTTCAGAAGTCAAAAGCATCATGTTGGACAATATAGAAAAGGTGAGTCACACCAAACATGGGCATCCAAAGTTGTTGGGCTCTGGGCCTTCTTTCTGAAATGGAAAAAGAAGGGGAGAAGAAGAAAATGTTCACACACACCTGACATCTTAAGATATATCAATTTTACCATCACAGCAATATGCTATAGCAAAGATTAGTGTTACCATAGGCACTGGTTATCCAGTATTAATTTGTACCAGTTTTTTGTGTACCAGTCTGATGTCATACCAGTGTGCTACTATAAGAGTAGTACCCGGAAGTTGAAAGGGGTATGTCCATTTCTTTGTAATCAAAATGTGATTGCTGAATTTTTTAGACTATGGATAGAGGAGAGAAGCTTAGAGATCTTGAAGAGAAGACAACTGACCTACGCAACCAGGTATTGATCATATATAAATTCAAAAAGAGTATTATGTTTCTTTGTTTGCCTTGTTTTTTGAAAGAAAGTTCTTGTTCTTTAACAGCTTAAATCAGGTTTGAATTAGTTTTTAAAGTTGGGCCAAAATATAATTAAGGCTCTGAATATAGGTAGTTGGCTAAACCAAAGACCATTCATGACTGGGAAAGTTTAAGCACTGCTATTTCTTATGTTAAACTTAAAAGAAAGTTAGGCTGAAGAGAAATTGGAAAAATATTTAGCAAGGGATAAAAATATGAAACATATCCATTCTCTAATTTCTGGCTTCTTTGTACAAATAATAAAAATGGAAATAAAAACTGTTTTAGTGACCTAATGCACTCAGTTTCAAACATTATATTTTGTCTATATTGACGTCAAAGAATAGAAGCCCAAAGCTCAAGAGAAGGAAAAATCACAGATAAGATAAGCTCATTAGAATTAATTCCTAAGTGACAAGCCCAAATCGATTAATTTCTTTTTGTGCAGTTTAATCCGTAATTTCTTTATGACACAATGATTGGATTATTAACCTGTTACCGGTATCTAAATGTAACTGTTGTTAGTACCAGTACTTGCATGAATGCTGGGGGTTGATCAATTTTGATCAAACCATTTTACCAACAAAAAATGTTACTATGACCTAATTTCTTTTTTCTGTCAGGCACAAGATTTCAAGAAGCAAGGGACAAAAGTGCGAAGGAAGATGTGGCTACAAAACAAGAAAATCAAATTGGTCATACTTGGGATTCTCTTAATTTTTGTCTTTATTATATGGATGTCTATATGTCATGGATTTGATTGCACCAAGCATTCTGGAGAAGAAAACAAGCAGCCAGTTGAAGAAAATCAAGGGCCACGGTGACTCTTGACACTTGTTGGAAAGTTTCTCTTGTGCCTTGCAAAATTTGAAATTTTGAAATGTTCCCTCCAAATATTCGTCAATCAACTATGACCTCCAAACCTTTATAATCTTTTGAATATACTAGTTTGTGAACTGCTTTTAAGTTATCAAGAATTGAGGCTTAGAAGGTGAAGAAGGTACATTAGTTAAATCTTGAAATTCTACTTCGGTAATATATTGAACATAATACCAATGAAGCAGAGAGAGGTTAGATATTAGCGTTGTGGATTGAAAATGTTATAGGGGAAGATTTATTCTGCAGGAAGGGTGAAAATAGAGAAAATTACTTATGGTTTTTAAAATGTTAGCGTGGCCTGTTAAAGTAATATCCTGCAGAGTAATCTGAATTACTTGGAATTTTGGAGGGATAATTTTGATATTTTTCTTTTGAGGAGGCATAAAAACTCTCTTGCCTATTCTATATGGGCCAAGTTTGTTGAGTAAATTATAAGTGAGAAATTTGATTCAGAGGTCCTAAAAGAAAAGATCGAAACCATTATTAACTTCATTCCATCCCGATAATGTTGCTTTTGTGAGATACTGAGAACGTTGTCGGCTTGTTTGTTCATCCGTGCCATATCAAACTTTAGTATAGTTTTGTTTTTATTGGGTTTGGTAATTTAACCTATTTCTTTATTGCTGTGTCTGTAACGTAAGCTATCTGTGATTCATCATTCATGACTACATGCCTTGTATTATTTATTTATTTATTTGCATCGCATTGCACATGAAGTATCAAACAAGCAGACACCATAGCTTGCTGAAATCAATATCAGTATGCTCTCCCAAAATGAAGAATAGTAAATTTCTGAGGATCAAACATTGTTTATATGTTAATAATTTTATTCTCATATTAGCAATTCATATAAATTAGTTTTTTTTAGGAAAAAGAAACATTTATTGAAAAAAGAATGAGATAATTTTTATAAATATACTTTTTTAGATGCTACAAATATGTGATTAATCAAGTGTTATTTATATAAGAAATATATTAGAATGGTGAAACACGATATACGAATTAATCCATCAAGATAAAGATAAAAGGAAAGGAATTAATATTAAACATTTTAAAATATAAAATATTATGGTATTGCAAAAAGTTTGAAGGTTTAGCTCTACTTTATCATTTTTGTTTGGTTGCTGTGAAAACAATGGTAAGTAGCCTAGATGTGTGGATGGTTGATGTTGTGATAAGAGGAATATTTCCAGGAGTTTTTGTTTATATGGCCTCTCTTTCGTCGAAGCTTCACGAGAAAAATATTTAATTGAATAGAAAGGGAATGGATTCTAGCTCTACTAGGAGAACCTACTATATTGTCATTTAATTTGAACTTCTGCCAAGTAGACAAACCTTTTCAGATGCTCATTCTTTTCCAGGCTTGATTGGAGCATCATAATCAGTTCTCGTTTAAAATGCATTCTATTTTTTATCCCAATTTTAAAGGGGAAAAAAATGAAGAAGTATGCATTTTATAGTAGTCAAGTGTGTATCATGAAACAAATTATACAATAATTAAATATATATTTAGAGATAATTCATACTTCAAAGTTTCAAATAAGAAATTCAAAATAACAAGTATACATTTTGTAATAGTCAAGTGTGCAAATCTAAAATTATTATGTGTAAATTTTATAATAACTAAATAATTATAAGTGTGTTTCGAAGATTTCACAATGAGTTTAGAAAATTTCAAGATATCTCTGAACATGTATTTTGACTCCCTCAAATAAGCGAGGGACCTCTGTAATTGTGTTTAAATTAAAATCATCAAATATGAAGTATACAATTGCTAGATAAGTAGATATGCATTAACGTAATAAATAAACACAAATTATGTAATGGTTAGGTATGTATTGTGTAATAGTTAAACGATGCGTGAAAAATTAACTAAAAATATAAAATTAGTGAGTTCGTGAGAATGACTATCAGATCCAACTATTATTTTAGTGCGGTCATGTTGATAGGCGGGATGACTTTTCAATAATACCAATTTTTTATAAGCCCTGATATCAAACGGAGAAAAAGTCGAAATCAATCTCAGTATGCTCTCTCCAAAAATGAAGAATAGTAAATTTCTGAGGATCAAACAATGTTTATATGTTAGTAATTTTATTCTCATATTAGCAATTCATATAAATTAGTTTTTTTTTAGGAAAAAAGAAACATTTATTGAAAAAAGAATGAGATAATTTTTATAAATATACTTTTTTAGATGCTACAAATATGTGATTAATCAAGTGTTATTTATATAAGAAATATATTAGAATGGTAAAACACGATATACGAATTAATCCATCAAGATAAAGATAAAAGGAAAGTAATTAATATTAAATATTTTAAAATATAAAATATTATGGTATTGCAAAAAGTTTGAAGGTTTAACTCTACTTTATCATTTTTGTTTGGCTGCTGTGAAAACAATGGTAAGTAGTTGGGGGTGCGTTTGGCAACATTGAGGTTAGTTCTAACCTTGGTTAGTGACTAACATTTTCTAAGGTTAGTTTACCAAATGAGTTGTGGTTAGTAAGGTTAGCGACTAACCAATGTCTAACCTTCTAACCATGTAAAATGGTGAGTTAGCATTTTCCCCTTGCATTCACATGGAGAGAGAAAATATTAAAGTTGTTCTTTTCAATTTTTTAATGATGATTATATACATTTAAATAATCCTTAATATAATTATTAATAATTATTATTAGTTAATAATAATTAATAATAAATGATAACTAATAATGAATAATTAATGATGATTAATAATAATTAGTAACTAATAATTAATAATAATTAGTGACTAATAATTAATAATAATAAGTAATTAATAATTAATAATAGTTATTGTAATATTAATTAATAATTAATGAGGATTAATAATAATTAGTAACTAATAATTAATAATAATAAGTAATCAATAATTAATAATAGTTAATATAATAATAATTAAAGTAATTAATAATTAATAATTCAAAACAAATAATAATTATGGTAATATCTATAATAATTAATAATAGTTATTGTAATATTAATTATTTATTAATAATTAATGAGGATTAATAATAATTAGTAATTAATAATAGTTAACAAGTAATATAATAATAATTAAAGTAATTAATAATTAATAATTAATAATTGATAATAGTTATAGTAATAATAATTAGTAATTAATAATAATAGTAAAATTATAATAATAACGATATTCAATAATAGTTATTATAATAATGATAATAATAATTAATAATGGTTTATTTTTTTATAATTTATAGTTAATAATTAATAATTAATAATAATTTTTATTAAAATTAATAGTTATTAATAGCTACTAATTAATAATAGTTATTAATAATTACACCACTAATAGTTGCTAACCTTAAAATACTAACCTCAATATACCGCATCAAACAACATTCACTAACTTTAAGTTAGTACTAACCCCATCAAATCACTACCCTCACCATTCTACCCCTCTAACCCTAAAAAGTACTAAACTTACACCACTAACCGTACTAACTCCTGTTTTGCCAAACACACCCATGTGGATGGTTGATGTTGTGATAAGGGGAATATTTTAAGGAGTTTTTGTTTATATGGCCTCAGGACTCTTTTTCGTCGAAGCTTCACGAGAAAAATATTTAATCGAATAGAAAGGGAATGGATTCTAGCTCCACTAGAAAAGCCTACTATATTGTCATTTAATTTGAACTTTTGCCAAGCAGACAAACCTTTTCAGATGCTCATTCTTTCCAGGCTTGATCGGAGCATCATAATCAGTTCTCACAATCTCAGTTTCAAAATGCATTCTATTTTTTCCCCAATTTTAAAGGGAAAAAAAATGAAGAAGTATGCATTTTATTATAGTAGTCAAGTGTGTATCATTAAACAAATTATACAATAATTAAATATATATTTAGAGATAATTCATACTTCAAAGTTTCAAATAAGAAATTCAAAATAACAAGTATACATTTTGTAATAGCCAAGTGTGCAATCTAAAATTATTATGTGTAAATTTTATAATAACTAAATAATTATATGTGTTTCGAAGATTTCACAATGAGTTAAAAAAATTTTGAAGATAGCTTTGAACATGTATTTTGACTTGGTCAAATAAGCGAGGGACATCAGTAATTGTGTTTAAATTAAAATCATCAAATATGAATTATACAATTGCTAGGTAATGGTTAGGTATGTATCATGTAGTAGTTATATGATGCGTGAAAAATTAACTAAAAATATAAAATTAGTGAGTTCGTGAGAATGACTATCAGATCCAACTATTATTTTAGTGCAATCATGTTGATAGGCGGGATGACTTTTCAATAACACCAAATTTTTAATAAGCCCTGATATCAGATGGAGAAAAAGTCGAATTAATCTTGTGGGTCTGGATTTCCTGTTACACACCGATCGACATCTGTGTGCAACGAGTCACAAGTTGCATGGAACTGAAAGTCACAAAGAATCAATCAGAGGCTCAGATCAACTGATCATGTTCTTTTGCAGTATCTTGTGGCATGAAGCGGTACATCTTTGCTCACCACAAAAAAACTCAAATGTTCCCATTAAGTGGGGTCTAAATTGACATATTGTTATGATAATACCACCTGGCGTTCTCATATCAAATGCAAACTTTGGGTCTTCTTTTTTTACGATTAAAAGATCTGTTACATTTATTTAGAAATACTTTCCTTCCATTATTTTGGTGTTTGAATGTGGCTATCATTATCACGTGGGACACCAATGTTTCTCAAGAAATTAATGGGAAGCCAGATTCTTCCTTCCACCTTGATAAAAACATCAATGAATGATTCAATTACCTACTAAGTACCAATCTTAATTCTTACCCCACTCCTACCCCCGCAATAGTGGTAGATGTGTTTTCTAGTTGGGATCTTTTGTCAAGCAAAAAGAAGTACCTAAAGTGTAGTGAATGGCACCATCATGGAACCTAAGGCCATCAATTGATCGAAGTGTTCAAGTTCTTTCCGACTTGGGTTTGATTTGAACTTAAACTGAGTCATGTTGAACTAAGCTATATCATATTGAGCTAGAACTAATATGAAAACAAATCAAAGTTGGAGTTCTATACAAGTTCAATTATTATAATCATGTATAAATCATATTATTTTAAATAGATAAAGTATAAATTAATTAATAAAGCTATATTTATATTGAGCTAGAGCTAATTTGAAATCAAATCAAAATTGAGTTCTACGTAAGTTAAACTATTATAATCATATATAACTCATATTATTTTAAATAGATTAAGTATAAAACTATAAATTAATAAATTATTATTATTAATTAATTATAATATTTACTTACTATTATTTTATTTATTTTTATACTATGATTTTGAGAAACTTATTATATATTAAATAAAATATTTTATGCTATAAATTAGTTAATCTAGTTATATATTGAGCTATTTCGACTCAAACTCAAGTGAGCCTAGCTACAGTAGTTTTAAACTCGAACCAAGCTGGTCAAGAGTCTTAAATCGAACGAGTGGAGCTCGAGCTAAACTCGATAGTCCTAAACTATAAATAAATGTCATAATCCTTAAACAATGAATCGATGTCTATACAAAGTTTATAAACAAGCATAGAAACACAGAAAGAACTAATTTGCAGGCACAAATATCGCTCTACACTTTCTTTTTTTTCCCTAAGAAAATTAGGGGTCGTCGCTCTACATTAAATTATCTCTCTCTCATTGTTTTTTTTTATTCTCCTGTATACTCTCTTATACCTGAGAACATTTTTTACAAATCACTTTCGTACAGTTCTGGTCTTTTAAATTATCAGATGCGTGACACCCTACGATCATAAAAATGCCTGCTAATTTCCTGAAAAAAGGTTCAAAAATCTGACTTTACATTGTCAAATTGATAATATTACTTGCCGCACAATCTCTCACAACGACTTTTCAACTATAATAGATAAATAGACTAACATATAAATAGACAGAAAGGACTTTGGTTTCGCATTCCATCCCTCTCAAGCCATTATAAAATGACAAGAAAAGAGTAGAAGACAATTCTTGTTGACAGTGAAAATTAGGCCAATTGAGATAACCCAATGTTGAATAAGAATAATAATCCTAGTCACCCATGGCCCACATGTGTGCCCCATGATAATGACATCCACTACCTCTTTAATTTATTTCATTATTTTTCCTCCTAATTATCTTCAAGCATAATTTCTCATCGCTCCCCATGCATCGACTGGCAAGCATAATTGTGGTGGACCAAGTTCAATTATTTTGATATAGTGGGCCCAATAACCCGAAACCCAATTCGGATCCATTTAACCAATAGAGTCATATTGTGGGTCCTTTAATAAAATTAGAAAATCGATCAGAAGTTCAGAACTTCAGAAATAAAATAGGCTAAAAAAGAGAAGGATTATATGCTCAAATGGTGAGAGAGTGACTAACAGTGAAGATATAGTTAGAAAAAACTGTATTTGGTAAATCATAATCAAATCCGACCCGATAAACTCCAATAGCTGCCTTTTGGTTCTATAAATAGAGCCCTCCTCCCAAGCATTTGAGAAGAATAACAAAACCAATCCCCAACTGAGGAAGATGAAGCCTCCTCATATTCCAGGAGAAACCTCTTGGGTTCACGAGGTGAAGCAAGCAATAGGAGATAAACTCAGAAAGGCATATGGTGCGGCCGCCGTATCATCAGAGAAGAACGCACGAAAGGTGCACGGTTTCTCGAGCCACGGCGAGGACCGCCGAAAACCCACAACCGAAGATCCGATTAGGAGAGTTATGTTCTTAGGGCCTTGGGGCCATACATGAAAAATTCTTTTATGGAGAAATTAACACACCTTGGAGCTTGTGTTAGTTGTACGAATGTATGCTAATAGCCTAATAAGTATGTTGTGAAGGATAATTATGGGAAAACTAATTTCACTATTATGCTTTGAGTGTTCATAAATCATAATAATTTGATATCTACAAAGCATGGAGGCACATAGTCTGCATCTAGCATGATCTAAAAATTAATCTAAGTGTAAGTCTTTGTTTCAGATCTTAACTAATTAAGAAGCTCGCATATATTTTCATCAACACAAGGTTTGACATGTTAAATTTTTTAAAATCGCATATATAATAAATCTTTTCCCAAATGGACAGTTCTCCTTCTCTTTTTTCTTTTCCTTTCTTTTTAAAATAAACATATTAAACTGGTATGCTTCAATAGTTGGATGTTCAACAAGCTCCAATGTAATGGTGCTAAATTACTTTGTCTGGCATATAAAATCACATTAATTATTAGCTTGATTCAAAAGAAGAATCACATATTACCTTTAATGGATAAGTCGCGCTCAATATGAAAACTGAGTAATCGATTGATCCACAAAATACTGAATTATAGGAAATTTTGCTCGAACTTCTAAACCATTGAAATGCGAGTTTGATATTTTGATTGGTTGACAATATTACACTTTTCGCTTTCTGCGTCTCAATTTTGATAGAATTACTCACGTCATAATTTCGCTGAAGATCTACTATAAATCAGATTATGATTTTTTCAGTTGTTCTTTCCTATTATGAGAAGATGATGAATGGGAATTTACCAAACAGCCCCCCTAAAAAACTGCATATGAGCCCACAAATTTTTTTAGTTCTTTTTTTCTCTCCCAAAATTCTATGCTTGGATTGTAAACCTAAGTGGGAGTGACCCGCTATTAGAATTTCCGGTGCAAAACAAGGGCCGTGAGAGAATTCAGGAAAAAGATACTCTAAGATTATAAATTAATAGTGTTGTAAAATACAGTTGGGGACACCAACTAGTCGCTAATTATTCGAAAAAGATACTCTAACTGTCGCAAATAATAATTATGCGCTGGATATTTTGTGATTTTAAGACTGTGTGCTCCAGTACGCGAAGGTAGGGGTGAGATTAGGGGAGACGAAGCGAGAGTATAAATACCCGACCTGTCCGACGCGAGTTTACTCGCTCCACAACTAAAGGATGTGACAGGATGAAAAAAGATGAGACGGGATGAGATAAGAGACAAATCGAAGAAGACTTTACTCGCGATCGCTAATCTCCGAGGGCACCCGTAATCTTCTCTCGCCTCGTCTGCCCCTTTGCTTTCATGTTCTAGATCACAGTTTAAGAGTTAAATTGCTATCAAATTCATTTTAATTAGCTGCGGTATCTGATTAGTTGCTTTTCAAATGATCTGTTCGTGTAAAATTCAAATTATAAGTTGTTTTTTGAAGAAAGAATGAGGTCTTTGTCATCTAACTTTTTAAAAAGGTGCATGCATGACTTGAATTCTTGACATCATATTGTATATTAAGCAAATAATTGAGTTTTGTAATGATGTTGTTCTTCGCAAAAATTAAAAGTTAGCAGCCATTTTTAATATTTTTAGAATTATATTACTAATAGGTTTTAATATTATGTGAATATCTCTGTAAAACTATGATTTGCTCTCATACGGTAGGTATTGCGATCGTGCAATATGCATAATCCCATAATACATTTTTTACTCAAATTATTTATATATTTGCATATTGTTATCAGTCTTTACGTAATGAAATTGTAAAAGATACTTCATACCGGATAAGAGTAAAGTTGTGCTACTAACATTTTGGTTGCCCCATATGCCAACATTTTACTATTTAGTTAATTTTTAAATTTTTAAAATTTAAACGTTAAATCCAAACCGTTGATCATATTTGATTTATTGAGCGATGTATTTTCATACAAGTTTTGAAAATTTTAGAGTTTATTTGATACTCGATCAAAAGCTAAAACATGAACGTATTAGAACGAATCTATCGTAATTAACAAGGTTCGTTTGTTTTTATATCTCTTGATCAAGTATCAAATAAACTCCAAAATTTACAAAATTTATATGAAAAAAAACATCGCTCGTTAAACTAAATAATATCAATGGTTTGGATTTAACATTTAAATTTTTAAATTTGGAAAAAAACTTAATAGCAAAATGTTGGCATTTAGGGACAACTAAAATGTTGGTAGCGGAACCTTCCTCACTAGATAATACAATTGTACTCTCTAACTAATTATTTATATTTATATAGAAACCACAAAATTTCGTTCGATCGCCATGTAAAATAAATCACTTAACATATCCTATCCATTCGTCAAGCGTATTTCTTGTTCTACAAGACTACAACACCAATCAAAGGTAATTATTTCGGAATTCTTTCTCTGGTCTTTTGTTTTGTGCATTATTTCAGCAACTTGGGTTAACAATTTTGTTAGGAATAATTAGTTTTATACCACTATAAATTTTGTCAATTTGGAAAATGCCATCCTTAAATTGCTAATTAGATTTATGCCATTATAGAATTACTAGAATTAGTTTTATGCCACTATCTTTTTCCAAAAACACACTAAATTCTAAAAATACTATCATCAAACCGGTCATTATTTTTAATAATGACCAAATAGTCCTCATGAAAATAAACCCTACAAAGTTAAAAGGAAAAAAAATGGCGGCGCTGATGGGAAAAAAAAAAGATCGAAGGTGCGAAGGATGTTAATTAATTTTTGGCATGGACCTATTTCATTAAAAAGCTTTTCATATAAATATATAATATATGTAGAATAAATATACAATATGCTTTTTCGGTGATTTAATCATTTACAGTAGCATGTACATTAATTTTTGTTGCCTTTGTGGAGTATATTAAGGCTACAAAAGAGCATTATGGCCTAATGTATGTCCATAACTAGTTACGTGTCAAAAACCAACACAAAAGAATTTTGCTAATACATCTTAAAAAATAAATCCTTTTCTATTTGAAAATTAGAATTATGTCATTGTTAGATGATTAATTAGATTTATGGCATAAATAGTTTTATTATTTTTTATGCCATAAAACTAATTGTTATTGATTTGTAATGGCATAAAATCAATTATATCTTTTGCGATGGCATATCTCTAATTTTTTTTATTGTATAGTGGCATATCCAAAAGGATAAAATTGTCATATCAATTGTCCGATGGCATAAAATTAATTTCTAATATTTTATAGTGGCGTAAAAATAATTTATCGTTTAGTGGTGGCATATCTCTAATTTCAAATATTTACAGTGGCATAAATCTAAATCACCCATTTTTTTATGGTGGGTTATGGGATTCCCTTGGGGAACAAAATTCTCGAGGAAGAATTGATTTGGAACAAATACTCCCTATTTCCTTCAGAGGATCATGTTGTATATCTACCCACAAAATAAAGCTTAGTTGGAGAAATTCTATAAGCCTACAACTGGAGAAAGTGGAGAGCAGAATTAGATCTACAAGTAGGTTTCGCTTTCACTAATAAATGAATCCCATAATTTGCAAGCCTTATTAGAATAGAACTTTTTATAACAACTGTATGCTTTAGTTGCTACATAAAAGGAATGTTCTGAGAATTAGCTTCCAGAGTCCACAATCACAGCCCAGAAAGGCATAAATTCCTTTGTAGTGACAAAACTTTATGGAACCAAGCAAAATGTTACTCTTAGAAATTCAAATGCAGGTCCGAATTTGTTGCTTTGACACTCCTTAAATGCATAGGAATCTAAATCACAAACTAAAGTTCCTAACAACACAATGATGAATCTGACAAACTTACTGTTAAAGCTACATCTAAATATTTTATCAAAGTCAGTTTCGAGAATAATTAATTGATTAAAGATTAAAATAAACTGCTCAAGAGAAAATTCTAAAAATATTAACAATGACTATAGGTACCTACCTCATCTAAATCATGTTCCATTCTAAAATTATAACGCTTCTAATTATGAACACGAGAAAGATGATAGATAAACTAGACCTCCAAAAAACCTCAGATACACCATCTACTCCAAACTATTAACAAATTAATAGAAGATGAAAAAGCCAGAAAGATCTCAGTGCAAAATTTTACTCCCTTCAGAAGCGTTGCTACCATTGGTACAAAACCTGTTGAAAATGGCAAGTCCTAATGAAATTAGACCCATAATGGCAATTTGAATCTGCTCTGTAGATTTCACAGAAATGCTCAATTGCCCAGTCCTCTTGCCATCAACTCCCAAATTAACCGATAATTTCGAACTGGGACTGACCTCAAGATCGGTTTTGAAACTGGCACCTATTAATAAAACATCTTTTAACTTAACCAAATTCAATCCAATGGATGATTGAGATTGTCCCACCAGGTAATCCACACACCCAATTTGTGCCTCCAGATCGCACCCATAAATTGTATTGTTTTTTGCATGCACCATGCCTGCGGTACCGGTTACTGTCACCGGCTTACAAATTCGTGCACGATTTTGTATCTTCCAACCAGTGGCAACTGTGTCCCCAGAAAATGAAATTGAAATGCCCCCTGTGGTCAAGTTTCTTGCTAGGTTCTTTAATCTTGTCTCACCATGAAGGATATATGCCGTACTGTTCCCAAACTTTTGAACCTCCAGGCTGGTTAAGGTGGACCCTGCTTCACCATGTCTGGCACATATAGATGAGTCTAGATGAATCGTGAATTCTTCCTTGTTCTTTTTAAGCTGTAACCATGTTGAGGCCGGGAATTGGCCCCTGATGACAGGATTATGATCCACAATCACTCCATTTAGCCTGTGAAGAACAGAAGGCAATGAAATACAAGAATTGTCAAATAAATGAAAATAGTTTTAAGCTAATATACTTACATTCTGTATAAACTTGCAGTAACAAGAAGTTTTTAAATTTATGCTGTCTAAAGATCATTGGGCAACGCATTGATAGAAAAAACCCAGATCTTGGATGGTAATGAGGGATATAAGAACTCATTCAACCTTTGCAGGTGAATGAATAAATAGTTGAATGCTTCAATAATGCTGTGTCTTCTGTTTTAGTTTTAATTGTAATACTTGCAAATAACAAACAAATTTCTTAATATAGTTTTCTTACCCACAATCATGGTCCCACCCCTGTGCATCAGACACAGCTCGAACTTGCACCCACGAATTGCTATTCTGCAAGGAGCGAAAACGGTACAGAGGGGAGTCTCCATCGAACGAGAGAGGCAAGGACAATTCAGTAATATGTGTGGATTCTGCTGGACCTTCTTCCTTGGCTAAATGATCTACATCTTCAACTGTCCCCAATCCATCTGACCTGTTTCTCTTCATTTCCTTTGATCTTCTTACCGCTTCCTTTCTCTGTTTGTTCTCAAACAGCTTAATACGGTATGCATACTCCTCAAAATAGACCTTTTTTTGCTCCTTGCTAAGTTTCTCAATTTCAGATTTCCTCAGTGGTGTGAAAGGTGGTAACGCGTCATACTCATCCTCTTCTCTCTCTAGATCTGAATCAGAGAACTCATCAGAATCATTGTCTGAATCCACAACCCCACCTGTCAATTTCAGGTGTGGGCGAGATCGCAACAGGGATGAAAGAAAAAACTGGAGAGGTAAGCGGAGCATACCCAGACCAAAACCAGCATTTGATAGAGTATGGTTATCAGGATTCAACACAGAATAAACTTCTGACATAATCTTTACCGAGTAACACAAGAGAAGAAGGTTAGGCCTCCACGCAATGCCATTAGGCAACACCTGTTCACCTCCCTGGTTTGTTCTACACGAGGCATGATTCTCAACTAATGCAACTGGATTCGATAAGGTCATATCCTGTGTGGCCATATGTAAGGTTCGCTGTGTGGCATGAACCTGTTGTGCTATGTATGTCTCATAATCCAACTGGGCCCCTGATGGTCCCTCAGGTGGGGTTGACCCTGCATGTGTCAGAGCTCTGACAACTTTGTGCCACACCGTCCTGCCCAAGGTTTCAGTAATGGATGCTAAGATGGGTATGTCATTAAAATTTTTGGTTTGTAAATCAACCCTATCAACATAAAGCACCACGTCTGGTGGGTGTTTTTTGACGTGCATCTTTATAGACGACAATAGCTTCCGGTTTGCTCCTTGGACCATGACAGAAGTGCTTAGACCTGGTGTATCTACTACACGAAGGGTGACACCATCAACCACGCCAACAATCTCCTTAATGCGATCAGTACCAGTGTCAAATGCATGAGTACAGCACATCTCATTCTTGAAAATCGAGTTTACCAAGGCACTTTTCCCAACACCTTTTTTACCAAGCACCAAAATGGTACAAGAAAAATTCAGATCCTTTCCCTCAGCATCCAGACATAATGCCTCCTCCTTGGCCTTTTCAAGTATTTTGGCGTTGTCAAGCCAGATTTTGAGCTTAAGACCCTCAGCTATAGTTAACCGACCAAGCACTTCAGATGCAGTTTTATTCTCTTCGATTGACAATCCCAGCCTATTAACCATCCGTATAAACTCCACACGTACCGAATGGACTTTTTCATGCACTTTCTTTCCTTCTTCAGTCAATTGATTGACGAAATCATCATCACTGACACTGGGTGATGCATCAGCTTGGTTTCGTTCTAAATGTACAGTGTGTGGGGACGGGGGCGATGGACCAGTATCAGCAGGTAACGCCTGGTCAACAGAAAAAAGCCTAGTTCCATCTGGGGCAGAGGTGATGGCAATTGTCGCGTCTGCTGGGGCACCTGTTGCTTGCCGAATCATAGCTGCAAGAGCTGCAGGGTCAAACTCGATAGTGTCATCTTCTTCTTCGCTTTCATTCAAATTTTCTTCATCGAGATTCACAGTAGTGATTGACGACTCATCATCAGTTGCATCATCAAAGTGAAAACCATCTGCCATTACTTTTCCCTTCCCTCTGTCTTTAGACAACTTGTATTGCCTTGTTTCTCCATCTTTGGTCCCTTCTACCCATTTATGATCAGCATCTTCGATGTTGAACGAAGTGTTCTTGCCAACTTCTATATTATTGACATCTTCTAATGAATCTACTGAGTGGGCCCTGCCACCCCCAACAGTGTCAGAGTGAGGTTCAAATATAGCTTCTTTGTGCTCTGAAGCATCAATAGAGACTGAGTTCTTATTTGAATTTGCCACATCATACGCCGTGTTTCCATCATTTTTGTCATACCTTTCTCCATCCAACGAGTATGATCGCACCTCAAGGTTCTCAGTGGCAACTTCAGGTTCAAGCTTTACATCTTGCACTCTGGTCTTAGTCCAAATGGTAACATCCCTATCTGTATTTCCTTGACTACTACCTATAGAAAGTGGTTCCATTATCGAACCTAAAAAAAATGAAGAATACAACTTTAAATAGTTGTTTCTTTATAATTATTCACACTAAGTGCTATGCACCAGATCCCAATTTGTTTAACTATTTTGTTGGTTATCGCCTGGAGATGCTATACAGACCTCAACATGTGATGTATGACCATACAATAATAACCAAAACCAATATCTTGTATGGTTTAGCACCAGAATTTACCAGACAAAATTGCAACAATTTGTACAAAAAATGTCTAAAAGAAGATGAGTACCAATACCGTCAGAAGCCAGAGCTGCTCTGAGATCATTTGAAGATTCATCCCCATTTTGAAATGTTTCCTTGCCTGGAAGAGCACAAAGAATTAGAGCTTTGCTTTAATGAGAAAACTATTGTGAAGTGTTATATGTTTTACTTTCCATTTCCCCTTGCATGGATATAAAAAATGTCACCGAATTCTTTTTCTTTAATACAAACAGGATTACCAGAAAAAGACTACTACATTAACAGTTTAAGTATTAAACACATAGCATCATCAAACTTAATTATAATCCTACTATTCTAACAATAAGTTCAATTTTGTCCTCTTCCAATATTAACTAAGTCCAGAACAACCAGAAGCATTGAGAATGCACATAATTTATACAACCTTCTTGTCAGCTGATGTCAAAACTTCCTCATTTCACAGAAACAGTCACTAGTATCAGCAATTTGGCATAATGCTGGCAGTACAGTACAGTACAGCATACCGATACTAAATCGTTCTAATTCTTACTTTAATTAGTATCAAGAAAACAAAAATCGGTCCCAGAGGATCAACTTCATATTTACTATCAAATATTTTTTTTTTATCTGACAATACTTAAAACCATTACCTGCCACGTCAGTATCTTCAAAGAAACCATCTTCCGATTCAGTCTCGACCAAATTCAATTCTTTCTCAGGTGAAATTACTTTCGCGACACCAAGGGACCAATCCCTCTCCACTTCTTCCTCTCCCAAACTCTCATACTCATCATCTCCAGTGATCTTCGCCACAGGCATTGACAAACCCCTCCCAAATCCGCTTTTTCCACTGGCCGTCTCCAGTCCAGTGGCGCCACTCGCCATCGTCATGGTCTCCTCGCCTTGTTCGGAGGCAGAGTCGTCGGAGTCGCCAGACATGTCGGAGTGAACTGGAGAGATGTCAGAGTCAGTGTCGTCGTGCATCGAAAGACGCGCGCGGATTGGAAGCGGGCCTCGTGCTGTGGTTAACGGGACAGGTCCAGTGGAGGCCATAATGGGAGAAAAAGGGAAATGGAAATGGAATCCACTGTTGTACAAGTGCGAGTTGGTGGGTTCCGCTTCCGCGCTGGAATTGGTGAATTTTTAGGTTAGGTGGTGCTTTGTTTGTTCTGTTTGGAGTTTGTTTGTGGTGTGCGCTTAGTGAGAGTATGAATGTTACGAGAGAGAGACGCGAGGGAAAGGAAGGATTGCTACTCAAGCGGTGAGATGTATTCAGATGCTCTCAATTTTTTTATCAATGGAGATGTCCGCATAACCCTATCTTTTTGGATAGTACAGGGAGTTTGGGGAGGAGGGGAAGTCCGGTTCTGAGGAAACTGGAGGTAATGAAGAGATGATGTCGGGTGTACGATGGAAGCCGCAATAAATGTTTTAAATAGATTCGGAATTTTTCTGGAGGAAATGAAGTTATTTTAGGAGGTTCTAAATATTTTAGGGATGTGTCAGGATGAATTAAGCTTTTCAGTCCAAATTAAGTCGTAATTAATTATAGTCGTTTGTTTTTTTTAATACACAGTCTATTTTTTTAGCCCGTGTAAAAAATAATACAATTAAATTTTACCTAAAATTTTGAGTAAATTGCGGAATGTAATAATTTATTACCAACTGTAATTGCTCTGTCTAGTTTCTCAAAAAAAATAAATAAATAAAAATTCTGTTCAAATTCAGATTTGAATCTTGATTTTCTTTGAGGTTGTTCACGAATCGAATTCAAAATGGACCCAACAAGATCTAATTGTGGATCCCAATGAGATTTCTTTTTTATTATTGAGCATCGAATTGAATCGAAAGAGAGTTTTGAACGATCTTAATACGAATCTAAATCCAAAAAAAAAAAAAAAACAGATGCCATGTACATTAATTTCCATATCTAAGCCAAGGTGTCTTATGCTTAAAACTACATGAGATTATTTTTTATTCACACGTTTTTCAACTTAAAACTGCATTGCGATTTTAGTTGAAACTTGATTCTAAATAACTCATCATCACAATAAGAAATGTGTCGTTGCCATTGTACTGAGACAATTCTCAAATTACAAACATTATAGAGAAAGCGTCTTTAATTAGTTTAAGAAAAAATTCAGCTTTTTTCAAAGCTGCTGAGTTCATATTAGACAAAATCTGGTAAGTTCAGTTTTTTTTTTATACCGAATTTTTTAATGTAAACAATTTTATATTCAAAAATTTAAATAGAACCATGATTTGTTTATTATTTAAATGAACAACGATATAGCGTGATTCTAATAAACTCCTATAAGCCAAACCCTTATAGCGGAATCATGAATCACGATATAGCTATAGCATGATTCAAATTCCGTTATAGGGCCTATAGTGTGATTCATAATTCCGCTATAGGGCCAAATCAACTTTTTCTTTTGTCAAATCACGTTATGATTGTTTGTCTCTCTTCCTAATTTTGATACACACCATAAATAAAAAAGCTATATAAATAAAAATAATAATAACAATTACACACCATAATAAAAATAAGATAATTTAGATATGTGTTGCCATGTTTTTTTTAATATAAATTATGGATTTTAAAATAACTATATAATATTTTTCATAAATAAATTTTGCCGTAAATAAAAACATTATGTGCTAAATGAAGAATATAAAAGAATTAACATAATTTTAGATCAGTTGCTAATCATCATATGAGTAATGGGTATAGATAACTCTTGCCATTTATCTTGATGAGATGACAAAAGCTTATATCCAACGAGTTCGCCAAGATTTTTCTTTATTCATATCAATATGAGATAACAATTTTTTAAAAAGTTTTTACTGCACCTATCGGATAACTCTCATACATCAAAATATTGTTTTTTTTTTCTTACTTTCATCAGTAAGACTTGTGTAAAGATAGCTTCATACAAATTTTAATCGTGAGGCTCGGCTATTAGTCTTCGGAGCTGATAACTATCATTCTCAAGATTCATCATCCCCATCATCCCCCAACAGTTGGATTAATTGCATTCCGAAAAAGGAAAAAGAGAATGAGGATGATAGGATGATGGAATCATCCACTGGAACACATTTTTTATTTTGTCTCTCATCCCATCATCATCCCCTCTGTTTCACTCCATCTCCCTCCCTTTTGTTTCGCTCCCTGTCCCACTCCCTTCCCTATTAATTATCCTATTAATTATCCAGTGTTTTCGAAAAAAACTAACTGTTCTAGTTAATGTTACTAACTGTTCTCAAAAAATAACTAATTGTTCTAGTTGTTCTGGAAAAAAATAATTGTGCTGGAAAAAAATACTAATTGTTCTTGTTGATAAATTAATTGTTCTAGTTGTTCTGAAAAAAAATAATTGTGTTGGAAAAAAAAATAATTGTTATGGGAAAAAATAATAGTGCTGAAAAGAAAATGCTAACTACAACAGTTATATATATTAACTATAACATTTTATTATTTAATATAGAATATGTTGTACTAAACGTCTCTAGGTTTGTCGATTACAAAACAATATCATTTGGCATTTAACAATCTTCTTTGAGTTTTATAGGAAGAAATTACAAATTATGAAAACTTAGATAAGAGCTATGGGCAAGATCAAGATCAAGTCTTTAGAGAGGTTGTAGGCTAGCTTAGACTAGGATAGAAGGTTTAATTTAGTCTTTACTTATCCTCGAAATGATCTAGATAGAAGAAAAGCTCAAAAACTAGCAAAAATCAGTTTTCTGTGTTCAAGCGTTACATAACGCTTGATAACGTTGTGTAACGTTTTGACTCTTGTTGATGACCGTTTGACTTTTCTTGCTAAAACGTCGTGTAACGCTTCATAGCGTTGTATAACGCTTGAACCAGTCAAACGTTACACAACGCCTCTTCAGATTTTTTTAACGCTTGAGTTTTGACCTTTTTAAGGTCGTTCTGGCGTATGTTGTGTAACGTTACTCTAGCATCATACAACGCTTATTTTCTGTAGAGTTACATAACGCTTGATAGTGTTGTATAACGCTTTGACTTTTGTCTTGACCGTTTGACCTTCTGGCTCAAGCGTTGTATAACGCTTGATAACGTTGTGTAACGCTTTGACTTTTTTCAGTGTCTGTTTGACTTTCTTGCTAAAGCGTTGTGTAACGCTTGATAACGTTGTGTAACGCTTCAGACAAATTTCAACGGCTAGTTTGATTTTGTCTTTTTATAACGGCTATATTGAAACGTTGTGTAACGTTTCGGAGCGTTATATAACGTTATGTTCAGAATTTGACTGGTTTGCAGCTCTTGACGAGCTCTATATATATCCACCCTTTGTTCTCTCTCTGTAGAGAGCTTTGCTTTGCAAAAATTGACCAGAATAGAGCCTTTTGAGCACAGGGATACTCTCCTACTTGAGCTTTTCATAGCTAGACCATTTTGAGAGATTTAGTAGCCTCAAACACCACCGCCCCGACATTGTCGCTAGGTGTAGGTTGGAATAGGTTGAGAGCTCTTCTCCTTTGAGGCCGTTGTGCCATTTGAGTTAGGCCGATCCACCTCGAGTGTCCTTGTGACGAGGTGATTCGGTTCGAAGTTGTAGACCCGTTCTTATTGGAATTGAACGGAGCGCGCCCTTTCGTGGTAGCGAAACTCCCGGAGACGTACGACTAAGGCTAGCCTTTTCTAGCGGGTCGGAACTCCGTAATCATACCAAGTGTTCAATCTCTCTCTCTCTCTCTCTCTCTCTCTCTCTTTATTATCTTGCTATACTTGAATTGCTTGTGTGCTTGCTTGTGTTGGGTACCAATTGAATTGTGTTAGGGTAGTTCATACCAAACCGGTCTAAAATCTTAATTGCTTCCGCTAAACCTTGGTTAAGCCGCCTAATTTAGGGACAACAAAGTGGTATCAGAGCGGGAACCTCGATTAAGTTAGTCTTAATCTCGGTTTTCGATCATGGCGGCTCGGTATGTAGAGAGACCGGGTAAGTTAGGCCAAAATTGTAGAAATTTCTCTTTTTGGAAGAGATGCATGGTGAATTACCTTAATATCTTGGGATATTGGCATATGGTAGAAAATCGGTATACTCCCGAATTTAGGCCAAATTCTACCGATTTGACTAGGAAGTCCCAAGACAACCGAAAGGACAATGATTGTGCGGTTAATGCCATATTAGCCTCGGTTCATGAATCAATTGGTGTAACCCTTAGTCGTTTTGATTTAGCACACGATATGTGGTTGGCTCTCCTCACCCATTATGAGGGAAATTCTCAAATTAGACACTCTAAATTGTATGAGTTGTACTCTC
Source organism: Rhynchospora breviuscula (assembly GCA_027562975.1). NCBI lineage: Eukaryota > Viridiplantae > Streptophyta > Magnoliopsida > Poales > Cyperaceae > Rhynchospora > Rhynchospora breviuscula. Next base: position 25,906,149 of record CM050402.1, read on the forward strand.
AATTTGAGAATTTCCACATAAAGGATGGTGAATCCATTGAGGACATGTACACTCGTCTTGTACAACTTCAAAATGAATTCACCGAAGGAGGAGAGTCCCTAACAAATGACAAGATTGTAGGGAAGATGTTGCGGGCTATGAGTGGATGGCGTGAATGGGATGCTCATGTCACATCGCTTGAGACCATTATCCGGATGGACCATGAGTACTCCCCGGATCAAATGTACACCGAGCTCCGATGCGTGGAGGAGAAGCTCAAGCAACTCGATAAACTTGGGTATACTCCAAGAACCCTCGCCATGACATCCTCAAACAATCCCGCCTCTACATCCTCCTCAAAATCCTCTCATCGCCTATACCCACATCAAACACCCAAAAACCTCTATGAGTTTGATGAGACCAAGCAAGAGGCCATGATTGAAAAGATGTTTCGTGGGTTGCTAAATTATGAGGAGAAGTTCAACAATGAGAGAGTGGCTAATGATGAACGGGAGTTGTGCTTTGTGTGCAATAAAGATGGGCATTCAATGCATAAATGTCACAAGCTTTTCCCTCAAGTGCAAACCAACAAGCCAAAATCGAAGCACAAGAAGGAAAAGAAGAAGGCTCAAGCTATGCATGCCTTGTGGGACATTGAATCCGAAACAAGCTCATCCGACTCGGATACTCATGAGGTATATGCTATGGTGGCAAATGTGGAAGATGTGGTATTCTCAACGGATGATGTTCAAGATGACTTCGTGAGAGAAGTCCTCAACGAGTACAATCAAGGGACAAGGTTTGTTCATCCACTAAGTCAAGCGCGTAGATCAACACCACCTCCATCTCCACCGACTTCACCAAAGTCGAGCTCTCCTAAGGTATATCTTCCTCTCAATGAACCTCTTAGTGATAGTGATAATGAGAGTGATGATGAACCAACTAGTTCAACCAAATGTGTTGATTGTGATAGGTTAAACTCCATTCTAGATGCCACCCATGATGCTTTAGTTAGGAAAGCCGATATGGTTGACACCCTAAAAACCAAGGTAGATGAGCTTACTTATAAGATGGGTGAGTATGAGGCTAAAATAAAGGAGCTTGAAAAACAACTTGAAAAACCGATTTTAGCTCAATCCCCCAAAATGGATTTGAAAAACCTTTTCAAGGGCCAAAAGCCTCATGACAAGTCCGGTCTTGGTTACCAAAAGCCATATCAAACCAAGAAAAAGAACTTGTCACACAATAATGGGAAACAAGTTGCACAAAACGCACAATTTCAAAAATCTAGGAATTCTCGTGGTCATGCACATATGTACCAACGGAAACCTAAAAACACTAGAGTGCAAAACAAAAAGAATTTGCAAAATCAAAACAAGGAGGTTTTTGCTCCAAAGGCGTCCGATAAAATTTATTTTAGAGGACCCGATGGATGGTTTTATGAATTTAAAGAGCAACACTACTCTCAAAACCACAAGTCTCAATCTAATGAGCATCAAAAGAATGTTTCCCAACATTACCAAAAGGATCGCAACAAGAATTTCAAAGTCTCATCCACCGATCCTAAGAAGAAGGCCGAATACCTTAGAGCCCATTACTATTCTCATTTTGTCAAGGATTCTACCTTACCTAAGCCAACCAATGCATTTTGCAACTATTGTTGTCAAAATGGACATATCTCTTTGGAATGCAAACTTAGGAAACCAAATAGTGAGCCCAAAGGTAAATGGGTTTCAAAAGCTTGTACCTCTAGTGGTACAACTAATGGTATGGTAACCAATGTGGCCTAAATACCAAGTTGACCCCCGGTCTTATAAGCCAAACTTTTAGGGGGAGCCTCTTTTATCTATTGCTTATTTCTTTAAGAGGTTAAAAAAAATTGGTCACACTACTTTATGTAGTGCCCTAAATTGGTTCTCCAATTCCTTTTATCTAAATTTAAGGGGGAGCCATGAATTTAGGGGGAGCTTGTTACAATTGTTTCACCTTTTGTCGTTTTACAAAAAGGGGGAGAATTGTAGTAAAGCTTGTGAAATGCCAAAATTTAATCGCTTTACTAATGATATTGTTTTGCAAATCGTCAAAAGGGGGAGATTGTTGTACTAAACGTCTCTAGGTTTGTCGATTACAAAACAATATCATTTGGCATTTAACAATCTTCTTTGAGTTTTATAGGAAGAAATTACAAATTATGAAAACTTAGATAAGAGCTATGGGCAAGATCAAGATCAAGTCTTTAGAGAGGTTGTAGGCTAGCTTAGACTAGGATAGAAGGTTTAATTTAGTCTTTACTTATCCTCGAAATGATCTAGATAGAAGAAAAGCTCAAAAACTAGCAAAAATCAGTTTTCTGTGTTCAAGCGTTACATAACGCTTGATAACGTTGTGTAACGTTTTGACTCTTGTTGATGACCGTTTGACTTTTCTTGCTAAAACGTCGTGTAACGCTTCATAGCGTTGTATAACGCTTGAACCAGTCAAACGTTACACAACGCCTCTTCAGATTTTTTTAACGCTTGAGTTTTGACCTTTTTAAGGTCGTTCTGGCGTATGTTGTGTAACGTTACTCTAGCATCATACAACGCTTATTTTCTGTAGAGTTACATAACGCTTGATAGTGTTGTATAACGCTTTGACTTTTGTCTTGACCGTTTGACCTTCTGGCTCAAGCGTTGTATAACGCTTGATAACGTTGTGTAACGCTTTGACTTTTTTCAGTGTCTGTTTGACTTTCTTGCTAAAGCGTTGTGTAACGCTTGATAACGTTGTGTAACGCTTCAGACAAATTTCAACGGCTAGTTTGATTTTGTCTTTTTATAACGGCTATATTGAAACGTTGTGTAACGTTTCGGAGCGTTATATAACGTTATGTTCAGAATTTGACTGGTTTGCAGCTCTTGACGAGCTCTATATATATCCACCCTTTGTTCTCTCTCTGTAGAGAGCTTTGCTTTGCAAAAATTGACCAGAATAGAGCCTTTTGAGCACAGGGATACTCTCCTACTTGAGCTTTTCATAGCTAGACCATTTTGAGAGATTTAGTAGCCTCAAACACCACCGCCCCGACATTGTCGCTAGGTGTAGGTTGGAATAGGTTGAGAGCTCTTCTCCTTTGAGGCCGTTGTGCCATTTGAGTTAGGCCGATCCACCTCGAGTGTCCTTGTGACGAGGTGATTCGGTTCGAAGTTGTAGACCCGTTCTTATTGGAATTGAACGGAGCGCGCCCTTTCGTGGTAGCGAAACTCCCGGAGACGTACGACTAAGGCTAGCCTTTTCTAGCGGGTCGGAACTCCGTAATCATACCAAGTGTTCAATTTCTCTCTCTCTCTCTCTCTCTCTCTCTTTATTATCTTGCTATACTTGAATTGCTTGTGTGCTTGCTTGTGTTGGGTACCAATTGAATTGTGTTAGGGTAGTTCATACCAAACCGGTCTAAAATCTTAATTGCTTCCGCTAAACCTTGGTTAAGCCGCCTAATTTAGGGACAACAAAGTGGTATCAGAGCGGGAACCTCGATTAAGTTAGTCTTAATCTCGGTTTTCGATCATGGCGGCTCGGTATGTAGAGAGACCGGGTAAGTTAGGCCAAAATTGTAGAAATTTCTCTTTTTGGAAGAGATGCATGGTGAATTACCTTAATATCTTGGGATATTGGCATATGGTAGAAAATCGGTATACTCCCGAATTTAGGCCAAATTCTACCGATTTGACTAGGAAGTCCCAAGACAACCGAAAGGACAATGATTGTGCGGTTAATGCCATATTAGCCTCGGTTCATGAATCAATTGGTGTAACCCTTAGTCGTTTTGATTTAGCACACGATATGTGGTTGGCTCTCCTCACCCATTATGAGGGAAATTCTCAAATTAGACACTCTAAATTGTATGAGTTGTACTCTCAATTTGAGAATTTCCACATAAAGGATGGTGAATCCATTGAGGACATGTACACTCGTCTTGTACAACTTCAAAATGAATTCACCGAAGGAGGAGAGTCCCTAACAAATGACAAGATTGTAGGGAAGATGTTGCGGGCTATGAGTGGATGGCGTGAATGGGATGCTCATGTCACATCGCTTGAGACCATTATCCGGATGGACCATGAGTACTCCCCGGATCAAATGTACACCGAGCTCCGATGCGTGGAGGAGAAGCTCAAGCAACTCGATAAACTTGGGTATACTCCAAGAACCCTCGCCATGACATCCTCAAACAATCCCGCCTCTACATCCTCCTCAAAATCCTCTCATCGCCTATACCCACATCAAACACCCAAAAACCTCTATGAGTTTGATGAGACCAAGCAAGAGGCCATGATTGAAAAGATGTTTCGTGGGTTGCTAAATTATGAGGAGAAGTTCAACAATGAGAGAGTGGCTAATGATGAACGGGAGTTGTGCTTTGTGTGCAATAAAGATGGGCATTCAATGCATAAATGTCACAAGCTTTTCCCTCAAGTGCAAACCAACAAGCCAAAATCGAAGCACAAGAAGGAAAAGAAGAAGGCTCAAGCTATGCATGCCTTGTGGGACATTGAATCCGAAACAAGCTCATCCGACTCGGATACTCATGAGGTATATGCTATGGTGGCAAATGTGGAAGATGTGGTATTCTCAACGGATGATGTTCAAGATGACTTCGTGAGAGAAGTCCTCAACGAGTACAATCAAGGGACAAGGTTTGTTCATCCACTAAGTCAAGCGCGTAGATCAACACCACCTCCATCTCCACCGACTTCACCAAAGTCGAGCTCTCCTAAGGTATATCTTCCTCTCAATGAACCTCTTAGTGATAGTGATAATGAGAGTGATGATGAACCAACTAGTTCAACCAAATGTGTTGATTGTGATAGGTTAAACTCCATTCTAGATGCCACCCATGATGCTTTAGTTAGGAAAGCCGATATGGTTGACACCCTAAAAACCAAGGTAGATGAGCTTACTTATAAGATGGGTGAGTATGAGGCTAAAATAAAGGAGCTTGAAAAACAACTTGAAAAACCGATTTTAGCTCAATCCCCCAAAATGGATTTGAAAAACCTTTTCAAGGGCCAAAAGCCTCATGACAAGTCCGGTCTTGGTTACCAAAAGCCATATCAAACCAAGAAAAAGAACTTGTCACACAATAATGGGAAACAAGTTGCACAAAACGCACAATTTCAAAAATCTAGGAATTCTCGTGGTCATGCACATATGTACCAACGGAAACCTAAAAACACTAGAGTGCAAAACAAAAAGAATTTGCAAAATCAAAACAAGGAGGTTTTTGCTCCAAAGGCGTCCGATAAAATTTATTTTAGAGGACCCGATGGATGGTTTTATGAATTTAAAGAGCAACACTACTCTCAAAACCACAAGTCTCAATCTAATGAGCATCAAAAGAATGTTTCCCAACATTACCAAAAGGATCGCAACAAGAATTTCAAAGTCTCATCCACCGATCCTAAGAAGAAGGCCGAATACCTTAGAGCCCATTACTATTCTCATTTTGTCAAGGATTCTACCTTACCTAAGCCAACCAATGCATTTTGCAACTATTGTTGTCAAAATGGACATATCTCTTTGGAATGCAAACTTAGGAAACCAAATAGTGAGCCCAAAGGTAAATGGGTTTCAAAAGCTTGTACCTCTAGTGGTACAACTAATGGTATGGTAACCAATGTGGCCTAAATACCAAGTTGACCCCCGGTCTTATAAGCCAAACTTTTAGGGGGAGCCTCTTTTATCTATTGCTTATTTCTTTAAGAGGTTAAAAAAAAATTGGTCACACTACTTTATGTAGTGCCCTAAATTGGTTCTCCAATTCCTTTTATCTAAATTTAAGGGGGAGCCATGAATTTAGGGGGAGCTTGTTACAATTGTTTCACCTTTTGTCGTTTTACAAAAAGGGGGAGAATTGTAGTAAAGCTTGTGAAATGCCAAAATTTAATCGCTTTACTAATGATATTGTTTTGCAAATCGTCAAAAGGGGGAGATTGTTGTACTAAACGTCTCTAGGTTTGTCGATTACAAAACAATATCATTTGGCATTTAACAATCTTCTTTGAGTTTTATAGGAAGAAATTACAAATTATGAAAACTTAGATAAGAGCTATGGGCAAGATCAAGATCAAGTCTTTAGAGAGGTTGTAGGCTAGCTTAGACTAGGATAGAAGGTTTAATTTAGTCTTTACTTATCCTCGAAATGATCTAGATAGAAGAAAAGCTCAAAAACTAGCAAAAATCAGTTTTCTGTGTTCAAGCGTTACATAACGCTTGATAACGTTGTGTAACGTTTTGACTCTTGTTGATGACCGTTTGACTTTTCTTGCTAAAACGTCGTGTAACGCTTCATAGCGTTGTATAACGCTTGAACCAGTCAAACGTTACACAACGCCTCTTCAGATTTTTTTAACGCTTGAGTTTTGACCTTTTTAAGGTCGTTCTGGCGTATGTTGTGTAACGTTACTCTAGCATCATACAACGCTTATTTTCTGTAGAGTTACATAACGCTTGATAGTGTTGTATAACGCTTTGACTTTTGTCTTGACCGTTTGACCTTCTGGCTCAAGCGTTGTATAACGCTTGATAACGTTGTGTAACGCTTTGACTTTTTTCAGTGTCTGTTTGACTTTCTTGCTAAAGCGTTGTGTAACGCTTGATAACGTTGTGTAACGCTTCAGACAAATTTCAACGGCTAGTTTGATTTTGTCTTTTTATAACGGCTATATTGAAACGTTGTGTAACGTTTCGGAGCGTTATATAACGTTATGTTCAGAATTTGACTGGTTTGCAGCTCTTGACGAGCTCTATATATATCCACCCTTTGTTCTCTCTCTGTAGAGAGCTTTGCTTTGCAAAAATTGACCAGAATAGAGCCTTTTGAGCACAGGGATACTCTCCTACTTGAGCTTTTCATAGCTAGACCATTTTGAGAGATTTAGTAGCCTCAAACACCACCGCCCCGACATTGTCGCTAGGTGTAGGTTGGAATAGGTTGAGAGCTCTTCTCCTTTGAGGCCGTTGTGCCATTTGAGTTAGGCCGATCCACCTCGAGTGTCCTTGTGACGAGGTGATTCGGTTCGAAGTTGTAGACCCGTTCTTATTGGAATTGAACGGAGCGCGCCCTTTCGTGGTAGCGAAACTCCCGGAGACGTACGACTAAGGCTAGCCTTTTCTAGCGGGTCGGAACTCCGTAATCATACCAAGTGTTCAATTTCTCTCTCTCTCTCTCTCTCTCTCTCTTTATTATCTTGCTATACTTGAATTGCTTGTGTGCTTGCTTGTGTTGGGTACCAATTGAATTGTGTTAGGGTAGTTCATACCAAACCGGTCTAAAATCTTAATTGCTTCCGCTAAACCTTGGTTAAGCCGCCTAATTTAGGGACAACAAAGTGGTATCAGAGCGGGAACCTCGATTAAGTTAGTCTTAATCTCGGTTTTCGATCATGGCGGCTCGGTATGTAGAGAGACCGGGTAAGTTAGGCCAAAATTGTAGAAATTTCTCTTTTTGGAAGAGATGCATGGTGAATTACCTTAATATCTTGGGATATTGGCATATGGTAGAAAATCGGTATACTCCCGAATTTATGCCAAATTCTACCGATTTGACTAGGAAGTCCCAAGACAACCGAAAGGACAATGATTGTGCGGTTAATGCCATATTAGCCTCGGTTCATGAATCAATTGGTGTAACCCTTAGTCGTTTTGATTTAGCACACGATATGTGGTTGGCTCTCCTCACCCATTATGAGGGAAATTCTCAAATTAGACACTCTAAATTGTATGAGTTGTACTCTCAATTTGAGAATTTCCACATAAAGGATGGTGAATCCATTGAGGACATGTACACTCGTCTTGTACAACTTCAAAATGAATTCACCGAAGGAGGAGAGTCCCTAACAAATGACAAGATTGTAGGGAAGATGTTGCGGGCTATGAGTGGATGGCGTGAATGGGATGCTCATGTCACATCGCTTGAGACCATTATCCGGATGGACCATGAGTACTCCCCGGATCAAATGTACACCGAGCTCCGATGCGTGGAGGAGAAGCTCAAGCAACTCGATAAACTTGGGTATACTCCAAGAACCCTCGCCATGACATCCTCAAACAATCCCGCCTCTACATCCTCCTCAAAATCCTCTCATCGCCTATACCCACATCAAACACCCAAAAACCTCTATGAGTTTGATGAGACCAAGCAAGAGGCCATGATTGAAAAGATGTTTCGTGGGTTGCTAAATTATGAGGAGAAGTTCAACAATGAGAGAGTGGCTAATGATGAACGGGAGTTGTGCTTTGTGTGCAATAAAGATGGGCATTCAATGCATAAATGTCACAAGCTTTTCCCTCAAGTGCAAACCAACAAGCCAAAATCGAAGCACAAGAAGGAAAAGAAGAAGGCTCAAGCTATGCATGCCTTGTGGGACATTGAATCCGAAACAAGCTCATCCGACTCGGATACTCATGAGGTATATGCTATGGTGGCAAATGTGGAAGATGTGGTATTCTCAACGGATGATGTTCAAGATGACTTCGTGAGAGAAGTCCTCAACGAGTACAATCAAGGGACAAGGTTTGTTCATCCACTAAGTCAAGCGCGTAGATCAACACCACCTCCATCTCCACCGACTTCACCAAAGTCGAGCTCTCCTAAGGTATATCTTCCTCTCAATGAACCTCTTAGTGATAGTGATAATGAGAGTGATGATGAACCAACTAGTTCAACCAAATGTGTTGATTGTGATAGGTTAAACTCCATTCTAGATGCCACCCATGATGCTTTAGTTAGGAAAGCCGATATGGTTGACACCCTAAAAACCAAGATAGATGAGCTTACTTATAAGATGGGTGAGTATGAGGCTAAAATAAAGGAGCTTGAAAAACAACTTGAAAAACCGATTTTAGCTCAAGCCCCCAAAATGGATTTGAAAAACCTTTTCAAGGGCCAAAAGCCTCATGACAAGTCCGGTCTTGGTTACCAAAAGCCATATCAAACCAAGAAAAAGAACTTGTCACACAATAATGGGAAACAAGTTGCACAAAACGCACAATTTCAAAAATCTAGGAATTCTCGTGGTCATGCACATATGTACCAACGGAAACCTAAAAACACTAGAGTGCAAAACAAAAAGAATTTGCAAAATCAAAACAAGGAGGTTTTTGCTCCAAAGGCGTCCGATAAAATTTATTTTAGAGGACCCGATGGATGGTTTTATGAATTTAAAGAGCAACACTACTCTCAAAACCACAAGTCTCAATCTAATGAGCATCAAAAGAATGTTTCCCAACATTACCAAAAGGATCGCAACAAGAATTTCAAAGTCTCATCCACCGATCCTAAGAAGAAGGCCGAATACCTTAGAGCCCATTACTATTCTCATTTTGTCAAGGATTCTACCTTACCTAAGCCAACCAATGCATTTTGCAACTATTGTTGTCAAAATGGACATATCTCTTTGGAATGCAAACTTAGGAAACCAAATAGTGAGCCCAAAGGTAAATGGGTTTCAAAAGCTTGTACCTCTAGTGGTACAACTAATGGTATGGTAACCAATGTGGCCTAAATACCAAGTTGACCCCCGGTCTTATAAGCCAAACTTTTAGGGGGAGCCTCTTTTATCTATTGCTTATTTCTTTAAGAGGTTAAAAAAAAATTGGTCACACTACTTTATGTAGTGCCCTAAATTGGTTCTCCAATTCCTTTTATCTAAATTTAAGGGGGAGCCATGAATTTAGGGGGAGCTTGTTACAATTGTTTCACCTTTTGTCGTTTTACAAAAAGGGGGAGAATTGTAGTAAAGCTTGTGAAATGCCAAAATTTAATCGCTTTACTAATGATATTGTTTTGCAAATCGTCAAAAGGGGGAGATTGTTGTACTAAACGTCTCTAGGTTTGTCGATTACAAAACAATATCATTTGGCATTTAACAATCTTCTTTGAGTTTTATAGGAAGAAATTACAAATTATGAAAACTTAGATAAGAGCTATGGGCAAGATCAAGATCAAGTCTTTAGAGAGGTTGTAGGCTAGCTTAGACTAGGATAGAAGGTTTAATTTAGTCTTTACTTATCCTCGAAATGATCTAGATAGAAGAAAAGCTCAAAAACTAGCAAAAATCAGTTTTCTGTGTTCAAGCGTTACATAACGCTTGATAACGTTGTGTAACGTTTTGACTCTTGTTGATGACCGTTTGACTTTTCTTGCTAAAACGTCGTGTAACGCTTCATAGCGTTGTATAACGCTTGAACCAGTCAAACGTTACACAACGCCTCTTCAGATTTTTTTAACGCTTGAGTTTTGACCTTTTTAAGGTCGTTCTGGCGTATGTTGTGTAACGTTACTCTAGCATCATACAACGCTTATTTTCTGTAGAGTTACATAACGCTTGATAGTGTTGTATAACGCTTTGACTTTTGTCTTGACCGTTTGACCTTCTGGCTCAAGCGTTGTATAACGCTTGATAACGTTGTGTAACGCTTTGACTTTTTTCAGTGTCTGTTTGACTTTCTTGCTAAAGCGTTGTGTAACGCTTGATAACGTTGTGTAACGCTTCAGACAAATTTCAACGGCTAGTTTGATTTTGTCTTTTTATAACGGCTATATTGAAACGTTGTGTAACGTTTCGGAGCGTTATATAACGTTATGTTCAGAATTTGACTGGTTTGCAGCTCTTGACGAGCTCTATATATATCCACCCTTTGTTCTCTCTCTGTAGAGAGCTTTGCTTTGCAAAAATTGACCAGAATAGAGCCTTTTGAGCACAGGGATACTCTCCTACTTGAGCTTTTCATAGCTAGACCATTTTGAGAGATTTAGTAGCCTCAAACACCACCGCCCCGACATTGTCGCTAGGTGTAGGTTGGAATAGGTTGAGAGCTCTTCTCCTTTGAGGCCGTTGTGCCATTTGAGTTAGGCCGATCCACCTCGAGTGTCCTTGTGACGAGGTGATTCGGTTCGAAGTTGTAGACCCGTTCTTATTGGAATTGAACGGAGCGCGCCCTTTCGTGGTAGCGAAACTCCCGGAGACGTACGACTAAGGCTAGCCTTTTCTAGCGGGTCGGAACTCCGTAATCATACCAAGTGTTCAATTTCTCTCTCTCTCTCTCTCTCTCTCTCTTTATTATCTTGCTATACTTGAATTGCTTGTGTGCTTGCTTGTGTTGGGTACCAATTGAATTGTGTTAGGGTAGTTCATACCAAACCGGTCTAAAATCTTAATTGCTTCCGCTAAACCTTGGTTAAGCCGCCTAATTTAGGGACAACAAAGTGGTATCAGAGCGGGAACCTCGATTAAGTTAGTCTTAATCTCGGTTTTCGATCATGGCGGCTCGGTATGTAGAGAGACCGGGTAAGTTAGGCCAAAATTGTAGAAATTTCTCTTTTTGGAAGAGATGCATGGTGAATTACCTTAATATCTTGGGATATTGGCATATGGTAGAAAATCGGTATACTCCCGAATTTAGGCCAAATTCTACCGATTTGACTAGGAAGTCCCAAGACAACCGAAAGGACAATGATTGTGCGGTTAATGCCATATTAGCCTCGGTTCATGAATCAATTGGTGTAACCCTTAGTCGTTTTGATTTAGCACACGATATGTGGTTGGCTCTCCTCACCCATTATGAGGGAAATTCTCAAATTAGACACTCTAAATTGTATGAGTTGTACTCTCAATTTGAGAATTTCCACATAAAGGATGGTGAATCCATTGAGGACATGTACACTCGTCTTGTACAACTTCAAAATGAATTCACCGAAGGAGGAGAGTCCCTAACAAATGACAAGATTGTAGGGAAGATGTTGCGGGCTATGAGTGGATGGCGTGAATGGGATGCTCATGTCACATCGCTTGAGACCATTATCCGGATGGACCATGAGTACTCCCCGGATCAAATGTACACCGAGCTCCGATGCGTGGAGGAGAAGCTCAAGCAACTCGATAAACTTGGGTATACTCCAAGAACCCTCGCCATGACATCCTCAAACAATCCCGCCTCTACATCCTCCTCAAAATCCTCTCATCGCCTATACCCACATCAAACACCCAAAAACCTCTATGAGTTTGATGAGACCAAGCAAGAGGCCATGATTGAAAAGATGTTTCGTGGGTTGCTAAATTATGAGGAGAAGTTCAACAATGAGAGAGTGGCTAATGATGAACGGGAGTTGTGCTTTGTGTGCAATAAAGATGGGCATTCAATGCATAAATGTCACAAGCTTTTCCCTCAAGTGCAAACCAACAAGCCAAAATCGAAGCACAAGAAGGAAAAGAAGAAGGCTCAAGCTATGCATGCCTTGTGGGACATTGAATCCGAAACAAGCTCATCCGACTCGGATACTCATGAGGTATATGCTATGGTGGCAAATGTGGAAGATGTGGTATTCTCAACGGATGATGTTCAAGATGACTTCGTGAGAGAAGTCCTCAACGAGTACAATCAAGGGACAAGGTTTGTTCATCCACTAAGTCAAGCGCGTAGATCAACACCACCTCCATCTCCACCGACTTCACCAAAGTCGAGCTCTCCTAAGGTATATCTTCCTCTCAATGAACCTCTTAGTGATAGTGATAATAAGAGTGATGATGAACCAACTAGTTCAACCAAATGTGTTGATTGTGATAGGTTAAACTCCATTCTAGATGCCACCCATGATGCTTTAGTTAGGAAAGCCGATATGGTTGACACCCTAAAAACCAAGGTAGATGAGCTTACTTATAAGATGGGTGAGTATGAGGCTAAAATAAAGGAGCTTGAAAAACAACTTGAAAAACCGATTTTAGCTCAAGCCCCCAAAATGGATTTGAAAAACCTTTTCAAGGGCCAAAAGCCTCATGACAAGTCCGGTCTTGGTTACCAAAAGCCATATCAAACCAAGAAAAAGAACTTGTCACACAATAATGGGAAACAAGTTGCACAAAACGCACAATTTCAAAAATCTAGGAATTCTCGTGGTCATGCACATATGTACCAACGGAAACCTAAAAACACTAGAGTGCAAAACAAAAAGAATTTGCAAAATCAAAACAAGGAGGTTTTTGCTCCAAAGGCGTCCGATAAAATTTATTTTAGAGGACCCGATGGATGGTTTTATGAATTTAAAGAGCAACACTACTCTCAAAACCACAAGTCTCAATCTAATGAGCATCAAAAGAATGTTTCCCAACATTACCAAAAGGATCGCAACAAGAATTTCAAAGTCTCATCCACCGATCCTAAGAAGAAGGCCGAATACCTTAGAGCCCATTACTATTCTCATTTTGTCAAGGATTCTACCTTACCTAAGCCAACCAATGCATTTTGCAACTATTGTTGTCAAAATGGACATATCTCTTTGGAATGCAAACTTAGGAAACCAAATAGTGAGCCCAAAGGTAAATGGGTTTCAAAAGCTTGTACCTCTAGTGGTACAACTAATGGTATGGTAACCAATGTGGCCTAAATACCAAGTTGACCCCCGGTCTTATAAGCCAAACTTTTAGGGGGAGCCTCTTTTATCTATTGCTTATTTCTTTAAGAGGTTAAAAAAAAATTGGTCACACTACTTTATGTAGTGCCCTAAATTGGTTCTCCAATTCCTTTTATCTAAATTTAAGGGGGAGCCATGAATTTAGGGGGAGCTTGTTACAATTGTTTCACCTTTTGTCGTTTTACAAAAAGGGGGAGAATTGTAGTAAAGCTTGTGAAATGCCAAAATTTAATCGCTTTACTAATGATATTGTTTTGCAAATCGTCAAAAGGGGGAGATTGTTGTACTAAACGTCTCTAGGTTTGTCGATTACAAAACAATATCATTTGGCATTTAACAATCTTCTTTGAGTTTTATAGGAAGAAATTACAAATTATGAAAACTTAGATAAGAGCTATGGGCAAGATCAAGATCAAGTCTTTAGAGAGGTTGTAGGCTAGCTTAGACTAGGATAGAAGGTTTAATTTAGTCTTTACTTATCCTCGAAATGATCTAGATAGAAGAAAAGCTCAAAAACTAGCAAAAATCAGTTTTCTGTGTTCAAGCGTTACATAACGCTTGATAACGTTGTGTAACGTTTTGACTCTTGTTGATGACCGTTTGACTTTTCTTGCTAAAACGTCGTGTAACGCTTCATAGCGTTGTATAACGCTTGAACCAGTCAAACGTTACACAACGCCTCTTCAGATTTTTTTAACGCTTGAGTTTTGACCTTTTTAAGGTCGTTCTGGCGTATGTTGTGTAACGTTACTCTAGCATCATACAACGCTTATTTTCTGTAGAGTTACATAACGCTTGATAGTGTTGTATAACGCTTTGACTTTTGTCTTGACCGTTTGACCTTCTGGCTCAAGCGTTGTATAACGCTTGATAACGTTGTGTAACGCTTTGACTTTTTTCAGTGTCTGTTTGACTTTCTTGCTAAAGCGTTGTGTAACGCTTGATAACGTTGTGTAACGCTTCAGACAAATTTCAACGGCTAGTTTGATTTTGTCTTTTTATAACGGCTATATTGAAACGTTGTGTAACGTTTCGGAGCGTTATATAACGTTATGTTCAGAATTTGACTGGTTTGCAGCTCTTGACGAGCTCTATATATATCCACCCTTTGTTCTCTCTCTGTAGAGAGCTTTGCTTTGCAAAAATTGACCAGAATAGAGCCTTTTGAGCACAGGGATACTCTCCTACTTGAGCTTTTCATAGCTAGACCATTTTGAGAGATTTAGTAGCCTCAAACACCACCGCCCCGACATTGTCGCTAGGTGTAGGTTGGAATAGGTTGAGAGCTCTTCTCCTTTGAGGCCGTTGTGCCATTTGAGTTAGGCCGATCCACCTCGAGTGTCCTTGTGACGAGGTGATTCGGTTCGAAGTTGTAGACCCGTTCTTATTGGAATTGAACGGAGCGCGCCCTTTCGTGGTAGCGAAACTCCCGGAGACGTACGACTAAGGCTAGCCTTTTCTAGCGGGTCGGAACTCCGTAATCATACCAAGTGTTCAATTTCTCTCTCTCTCTCTCTCTCTCTCTCTTTATTATCTTGCTATACTTGAATTGCTTGTGTGCTTGCTTGTGTTGGGTACCAATTGAATTGTGTTAGGGTAGTTCATACCAAACCGGTCTAAAATCTTAATTGCTTCCGCTAAACCTTGGTTAAGCCGCCTAATTTAGGGACAACAAAGTGGTATCAGAGCGGGAACCTCGATTAAGTTAGTCTTAATCTCGGTTTTCGATCATGGCGGCTCGGTATGTAGAGAGACCGGGTAAGTTAGGCCAAAATTGTAGAAATTTCTCTTTTTGGAAGAGATGCATGGTGAATTACCTTAATATCTTGGGATATTGGCATATGGTAGAAAATCGGTATACTCCCGAATTTAGGCCAAATTCTACCGATTTGACTAGGAAGTCCCAAGACAACCGAAAGGACAATGATTGTGCGGTTAATGCCATATTAGCCTCGGTTCATGAATCAATTGGTGTAACCCTTAGTCGTTTTGATTTAGCACACGATATGTGGTTGGCTCTCCTCACCCATTATGAGGGAAATTCTCAAATTAGACACTCTAAATTGTATGAGTTGTACTCTCAATTTGAGAATTTCCACATAAAGGATGGTGAATCCATTGAGGACATGTACACTCGTCTTGTACAACTTCAAAATGAATTCACCGAAGGAGGAGAGTCCCTAACAAATGACAAGATTGTAGGGAAGATGTTGCGGGCTATGAGTGGATGGCGTGAATGGGATGCTCATGTCACATCGCTTGAGACCATTATCCGGATGGACCATGAGTACTCCCCGGATCAAATGTACACCGAGCTCCGATGCGTGGAGGAGAAGCTCAAGCAACTCGATAAACTTGGGTATACTCCAAGAACCCTCGCCATGACATCCTCAAACAATCCCGCCTCTACATCCTCCTCAAAATCCTCTCATCGCCTATACCCACATCAAACACCCAAAAACCTCTATGAGTTTGATGAGACCAAGCAAGAGGCCATGATTGAAAAGATGTTTCGTGGGTTGCTAAATTATGAGGAGAAGTTCAACAATGAGAGAGTGGCTAATGATGAACGGGAGTTGTGCTTTGTGTGCAATAAAGATGGGCATTCAATGCATAAATGTCACAAGCTTTTCCCTCAAGTGCAAACCAACAAGCCAAAATCGAAGCACAAGAAGGAAAAGAAGAAGGCTCAAGCTATGCATGCCTTGTGGGACATTGAATCCGAAACAAGCTCATCCGACTCGGATACTCATGAGGTATATGCTATGGTGGCAAATGTGGAAGATGTGGTATTCTCAACGGATGATGTTCAAGATGACTTCGTGAGAGAAGTCCTCAACGAGTACAATCAAGGGACAAGGTTTGTTCATCCACTAAGTCAAGCGCGTAGATCAACACCACCTCCATCTCCACCGACTTCACCAAAGTCGAGCTCTCCTAAGGTATATCTTCCTCTCAATGAACCTCTTAGTGATAGTGATAATGAGAGTGATGATGAACCAACTAGTTCAACCAAATGTGTTGATTGTGATAGGTTAAACTCCATTCTAGATGCCACCCATGATGCTTTAGTTAGGAAAGCCGATATGGTTGACACCCTAAAAACCAAGGTAGATGAGCTTACTTATAAGATGGGTGAGTATGAGGCTAAAATAAAGGAGCTTGAAAAACAACTTGAAAAACCGATTTTAGCTCAAGCCCCCAAAATGGATTTGAAAAACCTTTTCAAGGGCCAAAAGCCTCATGACAAGTCCGGTCTTGGTTACCAAAAGCCATATCAAACCAAGAAAAAGAACTTGTCACACAATAATGGGAAACAAGTTGCACAAAACGCACAATTTCAAAAATCTAGGAATTCTCGTGGTCATGCACATATGTACCAACGGAAACCTAAAAACACTAGAGTGCAAAACAAAAAGAATTTGCAAAATCAAAACAAGGAGGTTTTTGCTCCAAAGGCGTCCGATAAAATTTATTTTAGAGGACCCGATGGATGGTTTTATGAATTTAAAGAGCAACACTACTCTCAAAACCACAAGTCTCAATCTAATGAGCATCAAAAGAATGTTTCCCAACATTACCAAAAGGATCGCAACAAGAATTTCAAAGTCTCATCCACCGATCCTAAGAAGAAGGCCGAATACCTTAGAGCCCATTACTATTCTCATTTTGTCAAGGATTCTACCTTACCTAAGCCAACCAATGCATTTTGCAACTATTGTTGTCAAAATGGACATATCTCTTTGGAATGCAAACTTAGGAAACCAAATAGTGAGCCCAAAGGTAAATGGGTTTCAAAAGCTTGTACCTCTAGTGGTACAACTAATGGTATGGTAACCAATGTGGCCTAAATACCAAGTTGACCCCCGGTCTTATAAGCCAAACTTTTAGGGGGAGCCTCTTTTATCTATTGCTTATTTCTTTAAGAGGTTAAAAAAAAATTGGTCACACTACTTTATGTAGTGCCCTAAATTGGTTCTCCAATTCCTTTTATCTAAATTTAAGGGGGAGCCATGAATTTAGGGGGAGCTTGTTACAATTGTTTCACCTTTTGTCGTTTTACAAAAAGGGGGAGAATTGTAGTAAAGCTTGTGAAATGCCAAAATTTAATCGCTTTACTAATGATATTGTTTTGCAAATCGTCAAAAGGGGGAGATTGTTGTACTAAACGTCTCTAGGTTTGTCGATTACAAAACAATATCATTTGGCATTTAACAATCTTCTTTGAGTTTTATAGGAAGAAATTACAAATTATGAAAACTTAGATAAGAGCTATGGGCAAGATCAAGATCAAGTCTTTAGAGAGGTTGTAGGCTAGCTTAGACTAGGATAGAAGGTTTAATTTAGTCTTTACTTATCCTCGAAATGATCTAGATAGAAGAAAAGCTCAAAAACTAGCAAAAATCAGTTTTCTGTGTTCAAGCGTTACATAACGCTTGATAACGTTGTGTAACGTTTTGACTCTTGTTGATGACCGTTTGACTTTTCTTGCTAAAACGTCGTGTAACGCTTCATAGCGTTGTATAACGCTTGAACCAGTCAAACGTTACACAACGCCTCTTCAGATTTTTTTAACGCTTGAGTTTTGACCTTTTTAAGGTCGTTCTGGCGTATGTTGTGTAACGTTACTCTAGCATCATACAACGCTTATTTTCTGTAGAGTTACATAACGCTTGATAGTGTTGTATAACGCTTTGACTTTTGTCTTGACCGTTTGACCTTCTGGCTCAAGCGTTGTATAACGCTTGATAACGTTGTGTAACGCTTTGACTTTTTTCAGTGTCTGTTTGACTTTCTTGCTAAAGCGTTGTGTAACGCTTGATAACGTTGTGTAACGCTTCAGACAAATTTCAACGGCTAGTTTGATTTTGTCTTTTTATAACGGCTATATTGAAACGTTGTGTAACGTTTCGGAGCGTTATATAACGTTATGTTCAGAATTTGACTGGTTTGCAGCTCTTGACGAGCTCTATATATATCCACCCTTTGTTCTCTCTCTGTAGAGAGCTTTGCTTTGCAAAAATTGACCAGAATAGAGCCTTTTGAGCACAGGGATACTCTCCTACTTGAGCTTTTCATAGCTAGACCATTTTGAGAGATTTAGTAGCCTCAAACACCACCGCCCCGACATTGTCGCTAGGTGTAGGTTGGAATAGGTTGAGAGCTCTTCTCCTTTGAGGCCGTTGTGCCATTTGAGTTAGGCCGATCCACCTCGAGTGTCCTTGTGACGAGGTGATTCGGTTCGAAGTTGTAGACCCGTTCTTATTGGAATTGAACGGAGCGCGCCCTTTCGTGGTAGCGAAACTCCCGGAGACGTACGACTAAGGCTAGCCTTTTCTAGCGGGTCGGAACTCCGTAATCATACCAAGTGTTCAATTTCTCTCTCTCTCTCTCTCTCTCTCTCTTTATTATCTTGCTATACTTGAATTGCTTGTGTGCTTGCTTGTGTTGGGTACCAATTGAATTGTGTTAGGGTAGTTCATACCAAACCGGTCTAAAATCTTAATTGCTTCCGCTAAACCTTGGTTAAGCCGCCTAATTTAGGGACAACAAAGTGGTATCAGAGCGGGAACCTCGATTAAGTTAGTCTTAATCTCGGTTTTCGATCATGGCGGCTCGGTATGTAGAGAGACCGGGTAAGTTAGGCCAAAATTGTAGAAATTTCTCTTTTTGGAAGAGATGCATGGTGAATTACCTTAATATCTTGGGATATTGGCATATGGTAGAAAATCGGTATACTCCCGAATTTAGGCCAAATTCTACCGATTTGACTAGGAAGTCCCAAGACAACCGAAAGGACAATGATTGTGCGGTTAATGCCATATTAGCCTCGGTTCATGAATCAATTGGTGTAACCCTTAGTCGTTTTGATTTAGCACACGATATGTGGTTGGCTCTCCTCACCCATTATGAGGGAAATTCTCAAATTAGACACTCTAAATTGTATGAGTTGTACTCTCAATTTGAGAATTTCCACATAAAGGATGGTGAATCCATTGAGGACATGTACACTCGTCTTGTACAACTTCAAAATGAATTCACCGAAGGAGGAGAGTCCCTAACAAATGACAAGATTGTAGGGAAGATGTTGCGGGCTATGAGTGGATGGCGTGAATGGGATGCTCATGTCACATCGCTTGAGACCATTATCCGGATGGACCATGAGTACTCCCCGGATCAAATGTACACCGAGCTCCGATGCGTGGAGGAGAAGCTCAAGCAACTCGATAAACTTGGGTATACTCCAAGAACCCTCGCCATGACATCCTCAAACAATCCCGCCTCTACATCCTCCTCAAAATCCTCTCATCGCCTATACCCACATCAAACACCCAAAAACCTCTATGAGTTTGATGAGACCAAGCAAGAGGCCATGATTGAAAAGATGTTTCGTGGGTTGCTAAATTATGAGGAGAAGTTCAACAATGAGAGAGTGGCTAATGATGAACGGGAGTTGTGCTTTGTGTGCAATAAAGATGGGCATTCAATGCATAAATGTCACAAGCTTTTCCCTCAAGTGCAAACCAACAAGCCAAAATCGAAGCACAAGAAGGAAAAGAAGAAGGCTCAAGCTATGCATGCCTTGTGGGACATTGAATCCGAAACAAGCTCATCCGACTCGGATACTCATGAGGTATATGCTATGGTGGCAAATGTGGAAGATGTGGTATTCTCAACGGATGATGTTCAAGATGACTTCGTGAGAGAAGTCCTCAACGAGTACAATCAAGGGACAAGGTTTGTTCATCCACTAAGTCAAGCGCGTAGATCAACACCACCTCCATCTCCACCGACTTCACCAAAGTCGAGCTCTCCTAAGGTATATCTTCCTCTCAATGAACCTCTTAGTGATAGTGATAATAAGAGTGATGATGAACCAACTAGTTCAACCAAATGTGTTGATTGTGATAGGTTAAACTCCATTCTAGATGCCACCCATGATGCTTTAGTTAGGAAAGCCGATATGGTTGACACCCTAAAAACCAAGGTAGATGAGCTTACTTATAAGATGGGTGAGTATGAGGCTAAAATAAAGGAGCTTGAAAAACAACTTGAAAAACCGATTTTAGCTCAAGCCCCCAAAATGGATTTGAAAAACCTTTTCAAGGGCCAAAAGCCTCATGACAAGTCCGGTCTTGGTTACCAAAAGCCATATCAAACCAAGAAAAAGAACTTGTCACACAATAATGGGAAACAAGTTGCACAAAACGCACAATTTCAAAAATCTAGGAATTCTCGTGGTCATGCACATATGTACCAACGGAAACCTAAAAACACTAGAGTGCAAAACAAAAAGAATTTGCAAAATCAAAACAAGGAGGTTTTTGCTCCAAAGGCGTCCGATAAAATTTATTTTAGAGGACCCGATGGATGGTTTTATGAATTTAAAGAGCAACACTACTCTCAAAACCACAAGTCTCAATCTAATGAGCATCAAAAGAATGTTTCCCAACATTACCAAAAGGATCGCAACAAGAATTTCAAAGTCTCATCCACCGATCCTAAGAAGAAGGCCGAATACCTTAGAGCCCATTACTATTCTCATTTTGTCAAGGATTCTACCTTACCTAAGCCAACCAATGCATTTTGCAACTATTGTTGTCAAAATGGACATATCTCTTTGGAATGCAAACTTAGGAAACCAAATAGTGAGCCCAAAGGTAAATGGGTTTCAAAAGCTTGTACCTCTAGTGGTACAACTAATGGTATGGTAACCAATGTGGCCTAAATACCAAGTTGACCCCCGGTCTTATAAGCCAAACTTTTAGGGGGAGCCTCTTTTATCTATTGCTTATTTCTTTAAGAGGTTAAAAAAAAATTGGTCACACTACTTTATGTAGTGCCCTAAATTGGTTCTCCAATTCCTTTTATCTAAATTTAAGGGGGAGCCATGAATTTAGGGGGAGCTTGTTACAATTGTTTCACCTTTTGTCGTTTTACAAAAAGGGGGAGAATTGTAGTAAAGCTTGTGAAATGCCAAAATTTAATCGCTTTACTAATGATATTGTTTTGCAAATCGTCAAAAGGGGGAGATTGTTGTACTAAACGTCTCTAGGTTTGTCGATTACAAAACAATATCATTTGGCATTTAACAATCTTCTTTGAGTTTTATAGGAAGAAATTACAAATTATGAAAACTTAGATAAGAGCTATGGGCAAGATCAAGATCAAGTCTTTAGAGAGGTTGTAGGCTAGCTTAGACTAGGATAGAAGGTTTAATTTAGTCTTTACTTATCCTCGAAATGATCTAGATAGAAGAAAAGCTCAAAAACTAGCAAAAATCAGTTTTCTGTGTTCAAGCGTTACATAACGCTTGATAACGTTGTGTAACGTTTTGACTCTTGTTGATGACCGTTTGACTTTTCTTGCTAAAACGTCGTGTAACGCTTCATAGCGTTGTATAACGCTTGAACCAGTCAAACGTTACACAACGCCTCTTCAGATTTTTTTAACGCTTGAGTTTTGACCTTTTTAAGGTCGTTCTGGCGTATGTTGTGTAACGTTACTCTAGCATCATACAACGCTTATTTTCTGTAGAGTTACATAACGCTTGATAGTGTTGTATAACGCTTTGACTTTTGTCTTGACCGTTTGACCTTCTGGCTCAAGCGTTGTATAACGCTTGATAACGTTGTGTAACGCTTTGACTTTTTTCAGTGTCTGTTTGACTTTCTTGCTAAAGCGTTGTGTAACGCTTGATAACGTTGTGTAACGCTTCAGACAAATTTCAACGGCTAGTTTGATTTTGTCTTTTTATAACGGCTATATTGAAACGTTGTGTAACGTTTCGGAGCGTTATATAACGTTATGTTCAGAATTTGACTGGTTTGCAGCTCTTGACGAGCTCTATATATATCCACCCTTTGTTCTCTCTCTGTAGAGAGCTTTGCTTTGCAAAAATTGACCAGAATAGAGCCTTTTGAGCACAGGGATACTCTCCTACTTGAGCTTTTCATAGCTAGACCATTTTGAGAGATTTAGTAGCCTCAAACACCACCGCCCCGACATTGTCGCTAGGTGTAGGTTGGAATAGGTTGAGAGCTCTTCTCCTTTGAGGCCGTTGTGCCATTTGAGTTAGGCCGATCCACCTCGAGTGTCCTTGTGACGAGGTGATTCGGTTCGAAGTTGTAGACCCGTTCTTATTGGAATTGAACGGAGCGCGCCCTTTCGTGGTAGCGAAACTCCCGGAGACGTACGACTAAGGCTAGCCTTTTCTAGCGGGTCGGAACTCCGTAATCATACCAAGTGTTCAATTTCTCTCTCTCTCTCTCTCTCTCTCTCTTTATTATCTTGCTATACTTGAATTGCTTGTGTGCTTGCTTGTGTTGGGTACCAATTGAATTGTGTTAGGGTAGTTCATACCAAACTGGTCTAAAATCTTAATTGCTTCCGCTAAACCTTGGTTAAGCCGCCTAATTTAGGGACAACAGAATATTTGTTCTTAGCAATCCAGAGGAAGAAATGAGGATGAGGATGAGGGAATAAGCGATCCAGAAAAGGAAAGAATGATTAGAGGCGCTGGATAATTAATGAATACATTGGATCATCCCATGGATTATATCATTCTATCATTCCCTAAACTTTCTATTAATGAGGAGCTGGATAATTAATGAGGATTATGGGGATAATGGAAAGCAATTCTGATTAGTCTTAAGTAGTGGTTGTTGTCCCTAAAACTAGGCCTAGAGGGGGTGAATAGGCACAAATTCAAATCCTAAACCGGTTTGGACAATTTTGCGAAAAAATAACAATTCAAACAATTCAAATTAGTTCACACACAAACAATCAAGCACAAGTCAAAAGTAAAGTAAATAAAGAGAGAAAGAGATGACAAGCAAGTGTCGGCAAGAGTTTCGGTTGTCCAAACCGCCTCAAATTTTAACAGTAGGCTCACAATAGGATTCTAAGCAAATGTAGCGGAATAGATTTGGTTTGGACCGGTAAGTTTTCGAAGTTCGGCGTGCCATTGGTCGGTTTCGATAGCGGCTTGCGGCGATGATCGGTAAGGCTTCCAAATGTCGGATTGACATGAAATTTGAACAGTAGCCTTAGGAAATTATAATGCATGAATGTGCCGGAATAGATTATTGATTCGGTGCGGGTCGTACGGCAACGGCCGCGGGCTTATGCGGTGCCCGAAATTTCCATCGAGCAAGAGAGTGTCGAAACCTGCAAAAAAACACCAAAACTAACTCTACAAACCACAAATAATCTGAAAATGCAAGAACTTGAGAAATTTTTTTTTTTGAACTTGGGTTGCCTCCTAAGAAGCGCTTGTTTTAGGTCACTAGCTTGACCACCTCTCTTGTCATCTTATCTTCACTTTTCGCCCAGTTAATGCATCATAGTTCACTCAAAAATGGTTGAGCAAGACCCTTGAGACATGCTTGGTGCGCTCCTTCTTGGTTGTCTTCGTGGTTAGCTCGATTGTGATGCGATACTTGATGTGCGGTTTGCTACCCTTCATCGTATCGGCACTCTCCATGCATTCTTCAAGTTGAGGGCTCAAGTCGATTTTGGTGAACTTGTCATTCGTCACGTCGGATGCCTCGACATTGAGAGTTGTACCGCCATCTTCCTTCTTCTCGAATTCATCATTAATTGGACCTATTGGAGAATGTCTCAATTCCAACTCATTAGATTTGTCAATGTTTGTTAATCCAAGTGGAATGATAATTGGAAGGACATGGGGTGGAGGTGCAACAAACTTTGGTTGTTCTAATTTCTCTTGTTCTTCATTTGTTTCAAATTGTGTGCTTTCATCACTATCCGTCTCATAACAAACTCCTATTAACTTGGGACAACTAAAACTTTCTAGTTTTCTATCACTTTGCAATGTCATTTTTGCATTTTGCTCATCTTGTTTCCTTTGTGAGAAACACATTTTTTGGAAGATATTAGTCATTGACATCCTTTCTAGAAATGTGGTAAAAGCATTAAACCTAGATGACAAAGAATTCACTCTTTCAAGAAGTTTCTCACGTTGCTTTCTTTGATCAATCATGAAATCTTCAAACAATGATTCATAACTTGACATTTGCAATGGTGATTGAGAACTATAAGTTTCAGCAAAAAAAATAAATCTAGGGTCTGGTTGAGACAATGAACCTTCATTATCCAAAGAAAAACATGAGTTATTAGCCAAACCATAGTTGTATCCTTCCCTGATTGTGCTCTGTGCGGTCGGACCTCCTTCCTGTGCGGTTGCACAGGGAGCTTGTACAAACCTTGGTCGTAGCTGTTCGGACCGAACAGAGGGAGGTTGGAGCCAAAATGGTGGCTGTGCGGTCGCACAGAGATTCGGTGCGGTCGCACGAGACTTATTGTGCCACTTTCGTTGTTGTTCCGGCCAAACATGGGATTTTGGAGGCCAAATTGGTGGCTGTGCGGTCGCACAGGGATCCTGTGCGGTCGCACCATACTTGCTGTGCCAGGTTCGTTGTTGTTCGGGCCAAACAGGAGGTTTTGGGGGCCTATTTGGGGGTTGTGCGGTCGCACAGAGATCCTGTGCGGTCGCACGGGACTGCACTGTGTTGCTTGCGTGGTTCCCGCACCGGCCTGTGTGTTGCGTGGGCCCGCTTGAGCATTGTGGGGGCCAGCCAGCGAGTTGAGTGACATGTCGCATAACCCATGTAGTTGATGCCTCATGTTCTCCCCATTCTTCTCCATATGTCGAATCGGATACACCCACATGGTATGGTGAATGGCTCGAGTAGTGGGTGTATGGCATTTGATGTCGATTCCATCATTCCTTGGATCCTTCCCTTCTCAAGTTTCGTGTGTTCTTCAATTGGTTCTCCAATCGACTCACTCTTATTTCCATCTCCAAAATTTGGTTTTGTCTAATCAAGCGGTCGACTCTCTCATTGAGTTGGGCCAAAGGATCTTCTTCATCACTCCAATTGTCCTCCGTTTCTTGCTCAAATTTCTGAAAATGAAACATGGCGATATGAAGTATTTTTGTTCTTTTGATTAAGAAAGAAAATAACACAAAAGATACAATGCCTAGTCTCTTGCTACTAAAGTAAGTTCTAATATCAACACCGTCCCCGGCAACGGCGCCAAAAAGCTTGATGGGAGTCTAGCTAATACCCAAAAGTAATCTAAAAATAACCACAAGCGCACGGTTATTCGTTGGTACAGTCGGGGTCGAATCCACAGGGACGGTAAGATGAGTATTAGACCTTACTTATTCACAAAATCTAGACAATCGAATGAAGGGTTTTGGACTTAATCAACAAGTAACAAACACAATCAACTAAAGTTAAACAAGACAATAGCAATTTTTGGTGTTTTTGGTGGTAAAATATGGTATAAAGATGTCCTAGGGTTCAGTTTCCACCTTGGTCAGGCCTCAGGCCGTCAACGTTTGTCGCTCTCGCGCCGCAACGTTGACGAGTGCGTGCCAGAGAGCCCTGTGCGACCACACAGGCCCTCTGTGCGACCGCACAGCCCTTGGTTAGTGCCGGTTTGCCACAATACTTTGGTTCCTAGCTTGTGTGGGACAGGTCTAGCCGTACCTAAACTCCTGAACCTCAATTCTCGCATGTTGGTCGCAGTATTTGGTGCGGAACCTAGCCTAAAGTCCCCATTAGGTCAATTAATCCTCAACTCTCGTCATGTTGGCTTAATTACCCTAAGTCTACTTGTTGATTCTCTAAGGCATCCACTAGACTCTCGCCTAAGTAGAAACTTGTCCCTCTCGGGCTTAAGTTGGTCACCTCTCGGCTCCTAACCTACCTTGGTTACCTACTTGGTTCAATTAAACAATCTACACCTTTAGCCTAAGTTAGGTGCGGCCGTTCACCTAAAAGGAGGTTCAATTGGGCAATCAAACACAAATAGGCATAATCATATAGCAATCAAGCAAGCAATACACAATAGAGACCAAATACCAAGTCAAATCAACAAACCCAACCTTAGTCTCAACTAATCCCTAGAACATGACTAATCTAGCCTAACATTACACTAAAACAAACAACTAAAACAAAGGAATATAAAGATACAATCTCCATGCAAAACCCAAGGGAAAGAGGAAGGCGAACGCCCCTTCTCAAGCCTCAGTCGTCTTCTGGATCAGCAAGGGAGATGCTTGGGTGGAATGGTGAGGTATAGGAGGTCGAGACGGCGAGATCCGAGTCGGCAGAGGGGTGGTGCGGTCGCACGGGACCCCTGTGCGGTCGCACAGGGGGCCGAATGGTGGCTCTGGGTTGGTTCGGGTTGCGGCGCCGCCAAGGAAGGAGATGGAAGATTGGATGGATTAATTGGATGCCCTAGATGAGGAGAATCGGGCGCCTTATATAGTGGTTTGGTAGGGTTTGGAGCTCTGTGCGGTCGGATAATGTCCTGTGCGGTCGCACATGGGCCAGGAATGAGACATCTGGCCCGTAATGAGTTACGTGAGGGTCGGTGCGGTCGCACCATGGGCCCGTGCGGTCGCACAGGATTTGCTGGCCCAAAACTGAGTCATGCGGGCACCATCCAAGGCCACCATGGGCCTGTGCGGTCGCATGGGATCCTGTGCGGTCGCACAGGACTGGCTGTGTCACGCATCGTGCGCCGATTCGTGCCGATTTACGCCCATTTTACAGTGAATTGACTCCAGGTCCCTACAAAACGAAATGAAACCCAAGCAGTACCAAAATCCTACAAATATAAACTAAGCACATATAAAATCAAAGGTTTTGAGTCGTGATTTGGGTTAAAGTCCGGCCTAAAACCATATATAAATATGCGATATCAACTGCTACTGGAAAAGTTCACAATTAAGGGTGTGTTTGGCAAAACATGAGTTAGTACGGTTAGTACGGTTCACAGTTAAGATGTTTGGTGTTGTTTTGCAAATCGGCAAATCGAGAGTTAGAGTTAAATCCAACAATCTCCCCCTTTTGCCGAATTGCAAAACAACACCTAAGTAAATTGATAAAAAATATAGCAATAGGATACAACTCAATTTACATATTTATTTCTCCCCCTTTTTGCAAAAAGGCAAAAGTCGAATGTGCAATCCTATACCACTAAGGTTTGAGTTCAACAATGCTCCCCTTACGATTATAATTTTGCAAATTAAGTACAAATGAAGTGAGCATAAGAGAAGAGCAATTCGATCAATCAAGAGTTTAAAACAAGAAAAAAAAAGAGAAGAGAAGAGATATGCATAAACTATAACACAAACCATACGGCAACAACAAGCATTTAACAAGAGCCATTTAGCACATCAAGTTTAAAGCCATTTAGCACATCAAAATCACAAATTTAACTTATCCATCAACAAACCAAAAAAAATGAAAACCACATAAGTCAAGATAAAAAAAAAGAGAGATAAAGGTCTTGGCTTGTCACGGCTTGGGGTGAAAGCATCAATCCTCCTCCGAGTCATCATCTCCTCCGGCACCACTAGAGAAACCCTTGCGAATAGCCACATTGAGCTTCTGGAACTCATTTTGCATGAACCCCCAAAAGGTTTGGACATACGTCTCAATCTTGTCCAACTTGGCATCATTCTTGACCCGATAAGCCAACTCATCTTCCTTCCATTTAGCATCCTCCTCCTTCCACTTGGCGTCTTCGGTCTTCCATGTTGACCAATCATTTTCTAGATTGGTCAATCGGGTCCCGTAGCCCATCAAAGTGTCGTTCCAACCATCAAATTTCTCATTGAAGTAAGCTTGGTAGTTGGAATCCATGGCTTGTTGGCTTGAGGAGCTAGGTCCACGGAGAGGACCCGTGGGTTCTTGTCCCACCGGTGCATATTGATTGGACTTTGCACCATCTTAGAGGAGATACCGGTTCTTGATGTTGTTAGGATCGGGAATGAGAATACCGGTGTTTTCATCAAGTTGCCACCCGACTGAAGCAAGGATATTGATGAGGTTTGTTGGCCCAAATACTTCGGCTTTCCGACCGAAAGTGTTAAACCGAGGAGGAACACCATCCTTGGCAAGAAAGTAGGAAATCACATTGGCATAGGGGAGAGAGGTGTTGTTTGTGTTCTTGATTTTCTCCAAGTGCATGAAAAAGAGATAGGCAAGGTTAACTTGTGGGCTCTTCTCAATGAGGCAACGAAGGTAGAACACCTCTCTAAGCTCCACATTGGTTTTGATTTGTTTCTTTGGAGCGAGAATATTGTTGATGATGATGAAGAAGAGACGGTGGTAGGCGGGAAGCTCGGCGGCGGAGAATTGCTTGAGAGAATAATCCCGCCAACAATAGAAGAACTCATGATATCTCTCGAAAGGCTCTATGTCGGCATCCCTTGGCCATGCCTTGGAAATGTAGATTTGCTTCCCCTCATTCCTCAAAAATAACTCACGAACCACCCGATCCAAGTCTATGGTAATAGGTGTGCCACACACGTAAGAATGAACCACCGGAATACCGTCCTCCCAAATGATAGTCATGTTGGCATAGAAGAGTTTGATGATGTCTTTGTTGTATGGTTGAGTGCAGTTCAAAAGATCCCATGCACGCAAGTAATCAAGGTGCGGTTTGACTCTATCCCAATCCGGGTCGCTAATCCTCCATTCCTTTTCATTTTCTTTGGGTTGCACCAAGTAGAAACATTCACTCACAGTTCGGCCATTGCCTTGGATATTACAAGTGTAATACCGGTATGCATCATCATCCTTAAACAAATACCGGTTTAATGGTGAAAGAGTCCAATTCTTAAGAGAAGGAGAAGGTAGAGAATCGGGTATGGTACCTTGTAATGGTGATTGGATTGGTATAAGACTGGAGGAACTAGTGGTACCGGTTCTTGGTCGTTTTGCGGGAGTCTTGGGTGGTGCCCCGCTACGAGACTTGGGTGGTGCCATTTGAGAAGAGATAAAAAGAGAATAACCTTGAAATTGAAGAGAGAGAAGTGAAGAGGAAGCCTTGAAGAGGTAGAACTTGAAGCCGAAAGAGAATCCAACGGTCGGATCGCCGGAATCGAGAGAGAAACCGAAAGCTAGGGTTTTGGCGAAATGGGTAAAAGAGAGAGAGATAGGAGAAAGGAGGGCTTGAAGCTTGTAGAGGAGAGTGAGGAGAGTTGATTTGAGTGTTTGGTCGAAGTGATTCGATGGAGTAGAGGTAGTATTGAGTGAGTGGATTGAAGAGGTGTGAGAGAGAGAAAAGAGGAGAGGTCTGTCGGGTTGGAGAAGAAAGAAGGAAAGAGAAGAAGAAAAGACGCCAGCCACAAAAAGTTTCGTTTAAACGTTATACAACGTTTCGGAGAAAAGATTCGAATTAAATGCACAGAGTCGATTAAAAAACCAGATCTGAAGCGTTGTATAACGTTTTCTAAACGTCTTGTAACGATACAATAATCGTTACACAACGTTTTAAAACGTTTTACAACGTTTCACAACAGTGAAAGAAATTCAAAATTCAAAATCCAAACGTTGCATGACGTGTATTAAATGCTGTGTAACGCTATACAAAGCGTTATGCAACGTTTAATAACGTTTTACAACGTTATGGATAATCAGAACAAAAACGCAATGAAAACCCTTTTTAAATAACAAAACGTTTTACAACGTTATAAAGCGTTATATAACGTTTGTACCAGAAAAACTGCTTTTCAGACACAACACTGAAATAAAGTTGAAAACAACTAATTTTTAACTGAAAATAGGAACGAAAAAATCGAATAAATGTAGCAAACAGACAGACAAGATCATGATATGCATAGAAATTTAATCTTTGAGTTCAAGCATACCGAGCTTGAACCTAAGTTCAAGATGCTGTTGTGTAGGCAATGGTTTAGTTTATAGTTGTGTGTTTATTTGTGCATTGGTTGAGCGAATTGTTAAAATGAACCAAGAATTGACCAAATCGGTTTAGGAAACCAAAATTGTGCCTATTCACCCCCCTAGTGTTAGAGTTATGTCCTAGAAGCCAATCTTATATGGCTACTTCTATTGTTTATGTTATTGATGATATTTGATCATTTGTTCCTTGATTTATTGATTAACAGATCGTTCAGGTTGAGGATCTGAATTGTAGATTTCTGTAGTTCATTTATAATTAAATGACAATAATAAATCTAAAAGGTCCATAATCTTGATAATTAACAAGGAACATTAATTATCAGATAAGATTAGTATGTAAGTTAAGTGATGATTAAGTTCTACAAATCATAGGTAAAGAGTTACCAACTTAATTGCATATGTATATGTTGTGGAACACAATACATGACATGACCCAATGAAATAAATATATGGATTGTGTTATGTGTCATTATTTATTTCAATTGAGTTTGATTCTAAGTTTGAGATGGTTCAGTTTTTTCACATGAGGATATGTTCTATAAATATCGTATACCGCTGATTCCTGATAAGAGCTGCTATACGGACTTTATTTATGTTCTCTTGAATTGTGCGGAGAAAAATTGTTCATCAAGAAAACCGTGTGTCCCTCACTAATTTAATTAGCGAGTGATGATATCTGTTTGGGCCCCTTGATGGAGATAGATTATTTGCTAGCAACTTGATATAATTATCTCTAGATCAAGAAACGTATAATCTGTAAGAATGACACATTCCTATCTTGGATTATACGATGATATCATGTGACATAAGAATCAGACAAGAAAATACTTTTATTTCTTATGCAGGATTTGAATATTTGTATCAGTACATTATTTATGTGAATTGGGAGTCATAACGTGTTGCTAGTTACCGCTTATGATTATTGGAATTAAATAGCGATTTAATTCCATGGCCAACATAGCATAAATCCTTAAAGGGTCACACAAATAGAGTTATAACCACACGGTGAATTATTTATTTATTTGCAACAGTTAGTATTGCGAAAATATGATAAGTTGATTAATTAATTATATACCGTTACGAACTGCTATAATTGATTAAGTCAAAGAAATCATATAGAAATAAATTAATGCACTAGCTAACCCCAAAATAATTATTAATAAGTTAATAATTAATATTGTTCAACTTACTTTAATTAATTGAGCTATTTGGGACTTTATTTAAATAGTTAATTAAAAGCCTGAATTTAGGATGGTTAAAAGAGCAATTAAAGGAATTAATTAATGGGCATAAAATACAATTGTTGTAGCCCATTATTAGCCCCTCCCAAGACCGGCCATAGAAGGGCAATTTTGTCCACGTGGTAATTTTGGAAATTAGGTTTAGAGAGGCTATAAATAGGGGGTTTAAGTTTGGAGAAAATTCTGAATTTTTCCTAACTTCCTCTCTCTCTCTCTCCTGGCCGAAATTCTCAAAAGAGAAGAAAAAATTTCAGTTTTTTTCTCTTGCTCTTTTCTCCCATCCTCTTGGCTCATGTGTTGAGCAATTTACTTCCACATTAGTTCGATTAATTTAAAGCAAAAGAAAGGAAGGGATTAGATTTGATCTCCAATCGCTAGCACGATTAAGAGATCGTGGTTAATCTCTTGGTGGACTCGAGGTCGACCATTGGAGAAGAAGGAAGAGAGGTGCAGCACCCCATCGACTCCTACGCCTTGGATTTTTTCCTTCTTGATACGATTCAAGAAGAGGTATATCTTTAATCCCTTTTCTCTTGGTGAATTGATGTGTTAAACGCTTGCAAGATCCTTGATGTGACTATTTGCTTAATTATATGTTTATTAATTGTAATAAAAATTACAATTATGCATCCTAACCACTTATTAACAGTGGTATCAGAGCCTATGGTCGTGTTTATGCTTTTAACACATAATTAAGAGAGAAGATGATGATTAACCAAGTTAATTAGTGATGTGTATGCTTGCTGTTCTGGAAAAACTGTTTTCTCTGTCTTGTTGCTTATTTTTCGTGATGTAAAGCCTTCTGATTTTTTTTTATCTTTTACTGAAAGTTGTAGATCTATGAGTTTGGTCCTTTTGACATGAATTTCACGATTTTATAAGCAGTTATGAATTTTTGGTGAATTAAACGGTAACGGTGCGCAGAACCAGTTTCTGTCTGTACAGTTCTGTTTGAATGGCGTGTAGGACCTATTTTTTGAAAATAACTACCTGTAATCTTTGACTACAATTAAACTAGACTTGATACTCTTTCTGGTCATGTATAATTTGTTGAATGGTTCGGATTTTATATGGGTGATTAAGTATGAAAAGAGAAAAAGTTGTCAGATCTGTTTTTCCAAACAAACTGATTGTTTTGATAAACTGTACTAATTAAAAATCTTTTCTGGAAACGTGTTTATATAGAATTGTTCTATTTTAAGTTAGAATTCCACCAAAATTAGTTTCATAATTTTTCGTGGAGATTTGATACTTCAACTGGGTCAAAAGTTTTTAACCGTCAGTCAGTTACAGAACATTGGTAGTTACTTGTATGACACTTAACTTGATATTTTTTAATAGACCTTGTTGGTTTTCTTTTCATGGGTAGTTAGCCAACTGCATATAATAGGTTTTTTGTTTAAATAGTTTGCATAAAAACTGTATGGAAGATGATCCTACAGAATAAAAGGTTGAGGTGAAAAACAGAAAATCTGATAACGGTGTTTCGCGCACAAAGTCAGATTTGTCTTTTTTGATTCTCCCTGATGGTAAGTGATCTCTTCCTGAATTTTTTTTTTTGGTAGTTACACTCATTATAAGGAGTTTGAATGATTTATTTCGTATTTTTTGGAGACCGAAAAATTTTAGATTTTATCGGGCCCCGTTTCGTATTTTAATTAGTTAAAATATTTTCTAATTAATCAAACTAGTTGAAAAGTTAATTAGAACACTCCTTAAATAACCTCCTTTCAGTTTTAGATGGTTGAATTAAATTTCAAAAGGTTTAAACAAGTTAGTTGTTAAAGTTGAGCTTTCTTTTCCATTTAAAAGCGAGCAATGAGCATGCACAAAGATTCTAATTAATAAAGTTAATTAAGAACAAATAAATATATATACTGTATATGTGCTAACTTTTTTTTGTAGGAGGATCGTGGGTTTAGTATGGTTCAAGATTCCAATGCCTTGTGTATTGTAATTGTGTGAATGCATGTGAATGAATATATGTAAGGCCTTTAGTGCCATGGTTAATTAAATTAATATTCATTAATTTCAATGTAACTTGTGAGGCTTGCATGCCCCTAAGGTTTAGGAGGGAATTAGAAATTTTTCATATGTATTCATTTATTTATTTTCATTAATTATAGGATATGATCTATATAATTAGTGGGAGGGCTTGATTAGTTTAGATTCACTTCATGGAGATGACGTGGAGCTAAAATGCAAGCGGGAGCCATATGATATCTCATATTTATATCGATATTTTGACCAGACTTCACATCGAAATTGTGACTAAAACTGCTATTTTTCCTTGTTTTTATCTTTGTTCGTCAGATTTGGCACTGCCGTTGCATTTTTGTTTTATATTTATAGGAACTCGAAAGGAATAGCAAGGAAACAACAGAATAGACGGCTAGACGACTCATTCCTAGTCCAAGATCAAATCCCGACTCGACCCAGTGCATTGCCCAGACACAAGGCCACGCGAATTGCAACTCAACCAAGTTAGCTCCATCAATTCGGACCGAATTTCTCTCAATTCGGACCGAATTCGCATGCGCAGAAATTCCAGTAGCACCAATTCGGTCCAAATTCTAGTCAATTCGGTCTGAATTGCTTAACAGGGAAGGTTTTCTGGTTGAATTTTGAGTCGCTTTCTCTTATGGAAAGGCCTCAATTTCTGTCAAAATGATGGAAAAACGTCCCCAAACTGTCCAGGAGCCAGGCATGAGTATATTAGGCACCTTCCATCTTGGGAGGGGGCCATCTTTCATTCGGCATTCACCTTTCTCTCTCCAGCAGATCTGGATCTGGTCTTCTCTCCCATTTTCTGGACGGCTAGGGCAGAAGGGAAGGCATTTGGAGCTGTTTCCGGCTGTAGCAACGAGTTCTAAAGGATCTAAGGTGCTCTCTAGTGCGACGGCAGCAGTTGATAACCTAAGAAACTTGGATATTTGTTGTATCTTTTATATTTCTCTCTAAATTCTGATTTTATGGCTTGTTTGAATTTATCTACTGTTATTTGCATGATTTGTAGTAGTATGTTAGGCTAAACCTTTGATGCTTTAGGGATAGATGTAGCCTAGGATTTGGTTTGTTTGTTTTACTCGTTTTGTTGATAGATGGAGCTATTTATTAGTTGGGAATTTATCATGAAATTGCTTGTGTTGACTTGATTGTTATTTGTGTTGACTTGATTGTTATTTGTGTTGCTTGACGTATGTACGGCCGCATAAGCTAGGACTTCAACCCAATCTAATAACTAAAGCCAGCGCGAGTATTTGAGATAGGTCAAGGGACGAGAGTCGACCAGTTATTAACCAGAAGTGAACACTTCTATTCGAACGACAATTTGAATTAGATATCTCGTAGAAAACCAACCATTAAACTCGAATAAGTCTACCAACAAACGAAAGTTGAGGTACAAAGAATTCGATGAGGGTTAACACTAGATTCTATACCAAATACCGTACCCAATAGATGAAAGCAGAGGGTTAGGGAGTTTAGGTATGGCTAGATGGACCTTTGGCATGTATAGATCAACAATCAAGTAAATTACAGCATTTGCGCACTGAATTCGGACCGAATTGGCCACAATTCGGACCAAATTAGTGGAACAGAAACGCGACAGCGTTATGTTTCGCAACCCTGTGACCAATCCTAAGTGAAATCGAACCCTAAAACATATTTCTCATCATATATTAAACTGTTGAAAACCCCCAAAAATATTTATTTGAATTGTTTTGCATTACTTTTCATATCATCAATTGCACTCTATATTTCTCCTTAATTTATTCAATTTGTGATTCGAGAACTCTTCCAAAAATTTTATTGTCTAGATTTAGCGAACCGATAAGAATAGTAATCATATCCATCTCTGTGGGATCGACACCTTTACTTAGCTATAAACGACTAGTTGAGTAAAAGGTTTATTTGTTTGACCTTGGTTTATACCTCGATCACCATACAAACCCACAACAATGTTTGAGATGCTTGTGATTATATGATTGTTTGAGAATGCCATGAAATGTCATAGGATAGGTATGGGTGTATGCTTACATGACCACCAAACAAGAGTCACATAATTGTTTGTCCCAATTAAAAACGATTAAGCCAAAATCTCTCTCCTTCTCTCTATCCCATTCACGCCGTATGGTCGTCCATTGATGCATTCCGCCGACGAGGACATCATGTTCCACCATAGGTAGTCGGGGTGTAAATCGGATTTACAAGGAGCAAATAGAGAGGAGTTGCTTAACAATGGACCCTAATCGGATTGGACATTGGAGTGATGTTCGCGACGCGAACTAAGAATCATAAAGTTGTATGATTGGTTAAAGAGAACCTACCTCATAATAGTTGTGTTGATGTTATGCCAACGCCATCATCGTCTCAACGAAAATAGGGGTCTTGGAATTCACTACATTTAGGGACATATTTTAGTGTAGTGAAAAGTTTTACTTTATGGAAATTAAAATCAAAGTATAAACTAATTGACCTTAATTTTGAAAATTGTTGTAGATGTCTTTCTCGTCTTTTACGCTACGTTATATTCTTGAGAAAGAGAACTCGCCTTCAACGGTGCCAATTTCTTGGATTGGCAACACAACCTAAGACTAGCCCTTAGGTTTGAGAAGAAAGGGTATCTCTTGACCACTCCTTTGCTCGCGGCACCCAAGGATGATGCCCCTCAAGCGGACAAAGATGGATATGATAAGCACGTCAATGGCGACATGGAGATGTTGGTCTTGATTGTTGCGGTCATGGAGTCCGAACTCCAAAAGGAGTTCATGGACAGTGGTTATGGTGTTTATGACATCGTCTCTCGCCTCTCGAACATGTTCCAAACCAAGACCTGCACCGAAAGGGCTCGTCTCATCAAGGCCGATGCCAATATTCGATTGGCGTAGGGTCATGAAGTCGGGCCATACGTCATGAAAATGGCGGGGTTGTTTCGGCAGCTTGAAAGGCTTGATACGCCCTTCCCAACAGGGGCGATTCAAGACTTTATTCTCAACTCTCTCCCTCCTAGCTTCACCGGTTTTGTCGTGAACTACCGGATGAATGGCATGGACAAGAGCATGGATGATCTTCAAAACATGCTTGTCGAAACGGAGGAGAGTCTCAAGAAAGAGAAAGGACCTAAGGATGTTCTTGCGGTGAGCGAGAGAAGCAAGAAAATCAAGAAGAGACCCCGCAGAAACAGGAAGGGCAAAAGTCCGGTGACGCCCCAAGGTTCAGCCAAGGGAGCTCACAGTTCCAAGAAGAAGAAGAATCCGGCCACTTCCGACACCGTTTGCTACTACTGTAGCAACAAGAGTCATTGGAAGAAAAACTGCCCCAAGTATCTCGCAGACAAGAAGGCGGAAACTGTCCAGCCTTCCTCCTCAGGTATATTTGTCATCGAAACCCTTCTCGCTACCTCTAACACAGACTGGATATTTGATACTGGTTCGTGTACTCACATTTGTCGAATATATGCAGGTACTAAAGAGTAGGAGACGGCTCGAGAAAGGCAAAGTTTAACTCCGTGTTGGTAACGGCACGTGCATCTCCGCTATGGCCGTTGGGAACGTAGAGCTTATTTTGCCTTCTGGTTTTATGTTGGAACTAAAAAATATTTATGTAGTTCCATGTATCACTCGTAACATTGTTTTTATTTCATGTTTAGACTTGGATGGATTTGATGTAGTAATTAAGAACAAGTGTTTGACTTTGTTTCGTGATAATGTTCGTTATTGTGATGCGCATTTATCGAATGGTCTTTATTTGCTTGCTAATGACGAACTTGTTTTGGGTGTTGAACGTGACAATAGAAAACGTAAGATTTCACATTATAATGCAACTTTAATGTGGCATTACCGCTTAGGTCACACCAACGAAAAACACATTAAAAGATTACAAATCGTTGGTCTTTTGGATCAATTCCTTTGGAACCAATTGACACATGCGAATCATGTTTGATGGAAAAGATGACCAAAGCACATTTTCCCAACAAAGGGACTAGGGCAAATGACCTTTTAGACCTCATACATATTGATGTGTGTGGACCTATGAGCATTTGCGCACGTGGAGGTTACTCATACTTCATTACATTCACCGATGATCATAGTAGATACGGGTATATTTACTTGATGCGGCATAAATTTGAATCCTTTGAAAAGTTTAAGGAATTCAAGAATGAAGTTGAGAACCAACTTGGTCGAAAGATCAAGGTCTTGCGTTCCAATCGAGGTGGTGAGTACTTGAGTCATGAGTTTGGTGATTATCTAAAGTAGTGTGGAATTGTTCCATAACTCACTCCACCGGAAACACCCAATGGAATGGTGTATCTGAAATAAGGAATCGAACTTTGCTAGACATGGTTCGATCGATGATGAGCCAAGCTGATTTGCCTAAATCGTTTTGAGGTTATGCATTAGAAACCGCAGCTTTTACTTTAAACCGTGTTCCATCAAAATCCGTTGAGAAGACGCCCTATGAGTTTTGGTTTGGTCGGAAACCAAGCATGCTTTTTCTCAAGATTTGGAGTTGTGAAGCTTATGTGAAAAGGCTAATGAGCGATAAGCTTGGACCCAAATCGGACAAGTGTTATTTCGTAGGATACCCTAAGAAAACGAAGGGTTACTACTTCTACAACCGTGTCGAGAACAAGATAGTTGTTGCACGACATGCGAAATTCTTGGAGAAAGAGTTTCTCTAAAAAAGAAGTAGTGGGAGTTATTATCCCTAAATAAAGACCTAAAGGGGGGTGAATAGGCTCAATTCAATTTCTAAACCGGTTTGGACAATTTTGCGGAAATAACAATTAAATTCAATTCAAATTTGGTTCAACACAAACAATCAAACACACAAGCCAAATATAATGTAAATAGAGAGAAAGAAATGACAAGCGATGTGATTACGGAGTTCCGACCCGCTAGATAGAGCTAGCCTTAGTCGTACATACCCGGGAGTTTCGCGACCACCAAATCGGACGCGCTCCGTTCTATTCCAACCGAACGGGTCTACAATTGCGAACCGAATCACCTCGTCACAAGGAACTGGAGGCGGATCGGTCTAACCTCTAGCTAATCACCAATTAACACAAGAGATTGAGGCTCTCAACTAAAACACTCAATAATCTAGCTATTAATCTATGGGTTTGATTGATGCACTCAAATCTCTACAAATTGTCTAAGAAAATGCTCAATTAGGTGAAAGAATGGATATCTCAGGTTTAGAGCTCAAAAGCAAGGATATATCAAGGTATTCAATCAGTTTCATCAGCTCAAAAAGGTCTGATATATATAGAGGGCGCCAAGAGCTCTAAACCAGTCAAATTCTGAACAAAACGTTACACAACGCTCTGAAACGTTACACAACGTTTCAACATAGCCGTTAAATAAAATAAATTCCGACAATAACGTTGAAGGTTGTCAGAAACGTTGTATAACATTTGTAAACGTTGTACAACGCAAAGAACAGAAGACTTCCAACGTTCAAAAATTTGTCAGAGACGTTACACAACGCTATGAAGCGTTATGCAACGTTTTAAAAACTAAACGTTATGTGATGGACTATAATGTTACACAACATAGGCCAGAACATCCTCAAAATGGCCAAAATCAAAGCGTTAAAAAAATCGAAACAAGCGTTCTATAACGCTTGATTTTGGTCCGTTATGTAACGCTATAAAGCGTTATACAACGCACTGTTCAGAGTGATAAGTTTCAGCTGACTTGGTCAATGCGTTGTGTAATGTCTTAAGGCGTTGCACAACGTTTGATCAAGCGTCATACAACTAAATGAAGCGTTGTGTAACGCATAAAAACTGTTTTTGCAACTAGGCATAATACGAGGAGTTCTGTAACGTTGTATAACGTTATTAAGCGTTGTATAACGCTACCAGTAAATTTTGAGCATTTTAAATCAGACAGTTTGAGAAAATTTGTTTAGAATTACAACCTTAAATTCTAGACTTCCTGACTGAACTTCCAGGGTCTTGTTAGTCTTCATTACACGCGCTATGCATAACCTCTTTACCTTGTTCCACCTCAAACTATATTAAGCACTTAGAGAAGTGATTAGTAAATGTTGTGTTGCTTTACAAATCGACAAATCGAGTTAAAGATTTATTTGACTCAACAATCTCCCCCTTTTGTCGATTTGCAAAACAACACAACGTAAAGATTAGGCTTTACAACATAATTCTCCCCCTTTTTGCAAAAAGATAAAAGGGCATTTGGCTAAAATGCAAGAATTACCTATACCGCTATGGCTTGATATCAAGAATTGCTCCCCCTCTCATAAGTAAAAAGGCAATTAATTAACAAGTTAAAGAGAGACAGACAATAATAGAGCTAAAAGGCAAGAATAATTTAAAACGAAACAAGTAACAAAAGCATGCACAACTTAATATAAAGCCATTTAGCTCATAAAATGCAAGCACCATAAATTGAACGAGATTGAAAGAAAGCCATTTAGCTCATAGTTAGTCACAATCAAAATATAACAAATCATCAAGTCTTAAACAACCAAACCATTTAGTTCACATACAAACCATCAAAATAAATCATAAGTGCACACAAATCACTACCAAGAAAAAAAAAAGAAAGAAAAAAGAAATGGGCTAAGGTCTCGGTGTTGACACGGCACGAGTGATATCCTCAATCCTCTTCCGACTCATCATCTCCTCCGGCACCACTAGAGGAGACTTTACGAACGGCTACATTTAGCTTCCTAAATTCTTCTTGCATGGACCCCCAAAACTTTTGGACATTTGTCTCGATCTTGTCCAACTTAGCATCATTTTTAGCCCGGGACACCAACTCGTCCTCCTTCCATTTGGCATCCTCTTCCTTCCATTTCGCGTCTTCGGTCTTCCAATTGGACCAATCATTCTCTAGATTTGTCAAGTGGGTCCCATAGTCCGTCAAAGTGGTGTTCCAACCACCGAAATGTTGATCAAAATAGTTGGGGTCCATGGCTTGTTGACTTGAGGATTCGGGTCCACGGAGAGATCCCGTTGGCTCTTGACCCACCGGTGCATATTGGTTTGGCTTTGCACCTTCTTGGAGGAGATAACGGTTCCGGATGAAGTTGGAATCGGAAGTGACAATGCCGGTTCTTTCATCAAGGGTCCATCCAGTGGTAGGAAGGGCATCCATGAGATCCGTGGGATCCCAAAGTTCGGCTTCCCGACCGAACGTATTCACTTTTGGTGGAATGCCGTCCTTGGCAAGAAGATAGGAAATGACATTGCCATAAGGAAGAGAGGTATTGCAAGTGTTCTTGACCTTTTCCATGTGCATGAAGAAGAGATAGACAAGGTTGATCGGCGGGTTCTTCTCAATGATGTACAGTAGAAATAAAATCTCGCGAAGCTCCACATTTGTTTTGATTTGTCTTTTCGCGGCTAGGACGTTGTTGATGATGAGGAAGAAGAGACGGTAATAGGCGGGAAGCTCGGTGGTGGTGAATTGCTTGAGGTGATAATCCCGCCAACAATAGAAGAACTCATGGTACCTCTCGAATGGCTCAATATCGGCATCCCTTGGCCAAGATTTGGAGATGTACACTTGTTTACCTTCATTTCTCAAAAAACAACTCCCGAGTCGCCCGGTCCACATCAATAGTAACGGGCGTTCCACAAACATATGAGTGAGCAATTGGAATTCCATCTTCCCACGTGATAGTCAACTTTGCATAAAAAAGTTTGATGAGGTCGGGATTGTAAGGTTGGGTGCAATTGAGAAGCCCCCAAGCACGCAAGTAGTCAAGGTGCGGCTTAACCCGGTCCCAATCCGGGCCACTTAACCTCCATCCCGGTTCATTATCCTTTGGTTGGATAAAATAGTAACATTGGCCAACGGACCGGCCATTTCCTTGGATATTGCATGTGTAATACTGGTAAGCCTCGTCTGCTTTGAATAGAAAATGGTTTTGTGGTGAAAGAGTCCAATTTTCGGTTGGTTGGAACGGTAGAGACCCGGATATGGTGCCTTGAAGAGGCGGTTGGGTTGGTACAATACTAGATGAACTAGCTCCGGTTCATGGCTTTTTGGCGGGGGCCTTAGGTGGTGCACCGCTACGAGACTTGGGTGGTGCCATTTGAGTATATAGAGAAAAAGTGGAAACCTTGAGATATTGAAGAGGAAGCCTTGGAGAGTGCAAACTCGAAGCTGATTGAAGATCCAACGGTCGGATTTGCCGGAATCGAAGAGAAGCCGAAATCTAGGGTTTTGACGACTTGGGTGAAGGAGAGAAAGAGAGAGGGATTGAGGGTTATTAGTGTGTAGAGGAGAGAGAGTAGAGTTTGTAGGTGGTCTTGGTTGAGAGAGAGAGTGGGTAGAGAGAGAGTATTGAGTGTGTGAGTTGAAGGGGTGTGAGAGAATAGAGAAAGGAAGAAAGTAGAGGGGCTGTCGGATTGGAGAAGAAAAAGAGAAAGAAGAGAAGAAGAAAAGACGTCAGTCACAAAAAGCTCCGTTCAAATGTTATACAACGTTATGCAGCGTTGTACAACGTTTCGGAGAAAAGATTCGAAATAAAAGCGCAGAAGCGATTCAAAATCCAGATCTGAAACGTTGTGCAACTTTTTCGAAATGTCATGTAACGATAACGTTAGCGTTACATAACGTTTCCAAGAGTTATACAACGTTGCATTTCAGAAAAAAATTTAAAATTCAAATATCTAAGCGTTGTATAACGTTTCTGACAAGTCGTGTAACGATATAGTTGGCGTTACACAACGTTTCATAACGTTGTACACCGTTATAGATAATCAGAATAAAAATTTGCAAGAAAACCCTTTTTAAAATAACAAAACGTTGTAAAACGTTATCAAGCATTATACAACGTTTTTACCAGGAAAACAGTTTTTCAGACAGAACACTGAAACAAAATCGAAAATAACTGATTTTTAAATGAAAAAGGAAGAAAAATATCGAATAGATGCAGCAAACAGACAGACAAAATCATGGTATGCATAGAAATTTATTTTTTGAGTTCAAGCATATCGAGTTTGAACCTAAGTTCAAGATGTTGTTATGTAGGCAATGGTTTAGTGAAGATGTCGGCAATTTGCTCTTTTGTATCAACATGTACCAACTCCATATCGCCTTTCTCAACATGATCTCGGATAAAATGATGTCGTATCTCTATGTGCTTGGTTCTAGAGTGCAATACCGGATTTTTGGAAATAAGGATGGCACTAGTATTGTCACACAAGATTTGTACCTTTTAGAATTCTAACTCATAATTCCTAAGGGTTTGCATCATCCAAAGTAGTTGTGTGCAATAACTACCGGCCGCTACATATTCGGCTTCCGCGGTTGAAAGAGCAATCGAAGTTTGCTTGCGGCTTGACCAAGAGACTAGTGAACCACCAAGAAATTGACAAGTTCCACTAGTACTCTTACGGTCCATACGGTTATCGGCAAAGTCGGCATCGGTATACCCTATCAAGTCAAGTTCGGTTTGTTTACCATACCAAAGACCTAGATTTTGAGTACCCTTAACATATCTCAAAATCCGTTTTACCGCTTTGTGGTGAGACTCCTTAAGATTGGCTTGGTACCTAGCACATAAACATACGGCATACATAATATCCGGCCTACTCGCCGTGAGATAGAGCAAGCTTCGAATGATGCCTCGATAAAGAATTATGTCCATCGGCTTGCCCTTCTAATCCGCATCAATATTTGCACTCTTGTCCATTGGTGTGTCCAAACTCTTGCTATCTTCAACACCAAACTTTTTTATCAATTCCTTGGCATATTTGGTTTGACTAATGAAGATACCATCTTGAAGTTGTTTGATTTGTAGCCCCAAAAAGAAATTGAGTTCTCCCATCATACTCATCTCAAATTCACTACTCATCAAGGAGGAAAACTCTTGTGCAAGAGTTGCATTAGTAGAGCCAAAAATAATATCATCCACATAAATTTGCACAAGTAACAAATGGTCATCTCTTTTCTTAGTGAAAAGAGTTGTGTCCAATTTACCCCTAATAAAATCATTGTCAAGAAGGAAGGTACATAGTATACCATACCAAGCTCTAGGAGCTTGTTTCAAACCATACAAAGCTTTGTGAAGTTTGAACACATAATCGGGATTAAAATGGTCAACAAAACCGGGAGGTTGTTGGACATACACTTCCTCATCTATCCACCCATTTAGAAATGCACTCTTGACATCCATTTGGAATAGAGTAAAACCTTTGTTAGCGGCATATGCCAAGAGCATTCTAATGGATTCAAGACGAGCAACGGATGCAAAGGTTTCTTCAAAATCAATACCTTCTTGTTGCTTGAAACCTTGTGCAACCAAACGGACTTTGTTTCTAGCCACATTACCAAGTTCATCTAACTTGTTTCTATAAATCAATTTGGTACCAATAACTTGCTTACCACTTGGTAAAGGAACAAGTTCCCAAACTTGATTTCTTTCAAATTGGTTCAATTCTTCTTGCATGGTAACAATCCAATTTGGATCAACATTGGCCTCTTTGAAGGACTTTGTTTCAAGTTGAGACACAAAGGCACAATAACAAATCATTTGGTTTAAACCCGATCTAATCCTAACACCTTCCCTAGGGTCACCTATAACATTAGAAAGAGGATGAGAAGACACTTCTCTAAGCACTTCGGGAGGCTCATGAACTGGTTGAGGCGTGGGTTGAAGTTCATCATGAGATGTTTCATCTTGCATTGTG
The DNA here is from genome assembly GCA_027562975.1 of Rhynchospora breviuscula. Lineage (NCBI taxonomy): Eukaryota > Viridiplantae > Streptophyta > Magnoliopsida > Poales > Cyperaceae > Rhynchospora > Rhynchospora breviuscula. The sequence continues at coordinate 25,950,243 of CM050402.1, forward strand.
TCAATTGTGTTTTCCTCATGATTCTCTCCCCCTATCAAATTGTCATCGACCCGGTTCAAAGGCTCCTCGATTATCACCGGTTGAAGCTCATTCTTTGGTTGAGACTCAATTTTTTGAGTTGTTGCTCCATCTTGGATACCTACAATAGAGTTACCTTCCTCAGTTTTCTCATTAGCATTTTCATCAAATTTGACATTTATGGACTCAATTATAACCCTTGAGGTAGGAAAATAGACTCTATATGCTTTACTTGTGTTTGAGTAACCAACAAATATACCGGTCAAGGATTTAGCATCAAATTTGGTTACTTTAGGAGACTCATAAAGGACAAAACACTTGGACCCAAATACACGGAAATAGAATATATTAGGAGTTCGACCAACCCACAATTCAAATAGAGTTTTCTTGAGTTTGGAACGAATACATGCACGGTTTACTACATAACATGTCGTATTTACCGCTTCGGCCCAAAGGAACTTGGGTACGGCAAATTCATGTAGCATTGTGCGTGCTAACTCTTGTAGAGTTCGGTTCTTCCTCTCCACTACACCATTTTGTTGGGGAGTGCGTGGAGCGAAAAACTCTTGTTTATATTCTTTTTCTATGCATAATTCATCAAATTTAGCATTTTCAAATTCCCTTCCATGGTTACTATGAATTCTAGAGATTTTTAACCCTTTTTCATTTTCAACCCGGTTGTTAAATTTGACAAAATAGTCAAATGCTTCTTCCTTATGAGCAAGAAAGAAAACCCAAGTAAAACGACTATAGTTATCAACTACTACAAACACATATCTTTTTTTGCTCAAACTCATAACATTTATTGGTCCAAACAAGTCCATATGGAGTAGTTGCAAGGGTTGAGAGGTAGAGATAACTTCTTTGGTCTTAAAACTAGACTTGGTTTGCTTGCCTTTCATACAAGCTTCACACAATCCATTTAAGTCAAGTTTGTGTGATGGAAGACCACGGACAAGATTTAATTTGACAAGTTTCTTTAAGGAGTCTATTCAAACGTGACAAAGTCTTCTATACTATAGCTATGAGCCGGTATCTATGGCACTAAAGCATTGTACACCAGTGATAAAAATGGTCAAAATTCAAGTAATAGACATCATTTTTTCTTTGTCCGGTATATACAAGGGAATTATCCGAAATTTGATGCACATAGCAAGAGGAGTGATCAAACTTTAAATAATATCCGGCATCACACAATTTGTTCACACTTAAAAGGTTGTAGTTAAGACCATCAACAAGATATACATTGGATACCGTAAGATTTTAGTTACCAACCGAGCCTATACCAATAATAGTGCTCTTTCTAAGATTATTTCCAAAAGTAACCTCACCACCATCAAAAGATTCAAGTGTCTTGAAACAAGATTCATCACCGGTCATGTGATGTGAACACCCACTATCTATGATCCAAATACTTTTCTTGAATGATGATAACAAACAAATCTACAATAATATATATTAGTTAGAAACAAACAACTAACATAATTCTTGTATTTGCTCCCCCTTAAAATTTAACTATAAGGCCCGGGGAAATAGAATGGTTTTTCAAGCCACATTAGAACCACTTCCACTAGATAAAGTGGAAGTGGAAGCGATTTTAGGAACCCAAACCATACTCTTTGAACCGGATGTATGGTTTGTTTTCCTAAACTTGCATTCTAATGTGAGATGACCATTTTTACCACAATAGTTGCAAAATGCACTAGTGGGTTTGTTCATTTGTGACCTTTCTCTAACAAAATGGGTCTCATAATGATGCCTAAGCTCCATGGCCTTGATCTTTGGATCCTTAGAGAAAATGTATGATTTAGAGCCTTTCAAATTTGATTTTTGAAAATTCGTTTTGTTTTGTTGAGAGGCATTTTTGTTTTCACCATTGTGTTGAGGTCTAGTGTGTGTGCTATTCATATTTCTTCCATTATTTTGGAAAAGATGAAAGCACCCATCGGGTCCCTTGAAATACAAATTGTTTGGACCCCGATTGTTTTGCAAATTTTTTTGAGGATCATTGAAACCATTTCTATTCCTACCAAAATTCTTTTGAGCACCATTTTGAGAACCAAAGAAATTCTTTTGCCCTTTCCCGTGTGTGTTCCTATCAAGGGTGCCCTTTTTATAATACCTCTTATTTTGTGTCGGGCTAATCGAGTTTCTTGATCTAAAATATGATTGATTTTCCTTTTTGAAACCAAGACCCGATATGTCATTGGATTTTTGGCTCACATACATTTTGTCAAGATCCATCATGATGCTACAAGAAGCACTAGATGAACTTGATGCATTTTCATTAGTTTTCAAAACATTTGTCTCACTCAAATGAGCTTGACATTTTTCACAATCTTTGGATTTTTCAAAACTCTCAATCATACCCTTATACTTACTCACCAAAGCTTCAAGATCATGCACAAGTCATTTTCACTATTGCTATCACTATCACTACATAGGAGATGTGTTTAGTTGTACCTCATTGGTAACTTTAGGCACTTCAATAGCTATCTTAGGTACCACTTCTTGATTTAGAGTGGAGATTTGAGTTGTGATTGTTGAGGAGGTTGAGGCTTCTCCAATGCTTGCCTTGCTCAAAGGATGCACATAAATGTTGCCTCGGTTGTACTCGTTGAAGAACTCATTCACTAAATCATCAAGGTCGTCATTCATTGGCATCATCACACCATTAACTTGAGGCACTAGAGCAAGGTTGTCAAAGTCACATTCGGACTCCGAATCGGATGAGTAGGATGAGCTAGAGTCGGAATCATTGTCCCATGTGGCTTGCATAGTCTTCTCACCCTTCTTCTTGCCTTTGTTATGTCCCTTTTTTGACTTGTACCGGCCATCACTTCTCTTCTTGCCACCATCTTTCTTGTCCTTCTTTAAGTGTGGGAAGAGTTTGAAGCAAGTATACATGGTGTGGCCTTCCTTTTGACAAACAAAACAAAGAGCCCTCTCATCATTGTCAAGCCGTTCCTTGTTGAATTTTTTTTCAAAGATCATAATGGCCCGAAACATTTTTGAGAGCATGGCTCCTTGCTTGTCTTCATCAAGGTCAAATATGCCCTTAGCCTTGTCACTCGAGTGACGGTGTCTACCTTGATGGTTGTTATTGTGGCGGTGTTTGGAGGGAGAGGCCTTGTTCTCATTGGCCGACAATGCAATGGAGTTGGGCTCATATCTCAACTCTCCAAGTTGCTTGAGCTTCTCTTCTATACACCGGTAGTGAGTATAGATAATCTCCGGTGTGAGGTTGTTGTGGGACCTTTGTCGTGTCTCAAGAGTCGAGATAAGATTGTCGAATTAAGGTCTTCCCACCAAAGTCCTAAGCAATCTTCCTATCACACGGCTATTAGATAGGGTTTCTCCAATGTTGTTGAATTCATCGAGCAATTGTATAAACCGAGTATACATTTTCTCGATGCATTCACCATCCATTATGCTGAAATTATCCAATCTAGACTCCAACTCAAATTGTCGAGAACTTTTGATTAGAGAATTTCCCTCATAGCGGTTCAAGAGAGAAACCCACATTTCATGTGCATTTGTAGAACTACAAAAAATGACCGCTACGGACTCATGGACCGAGTTAAGAAAGACATTCATGCATTGTCATTTTTGGCCCTTAGCAATTTGGATGCATATGTTTCATTACCTTCACTATCCAAACATGGTGCATAAAATCTGTCAACCATATCCCAAAGGTCAATCAAGTTGAGGTAAACAACCATACATCTCTTCCAATAACGGAATTTCTTGAAATTGGAACCAAACTTGTCCGGTTTTTCAATCACCCTTGAGGCCATAGAAAGCTAGGTTATCTACCACAAATTTTGGTAAAAAAGATAACCCCCGCTCTGATACCACTTTGTTGTCCCTAAATAAAGGCCTAAAGGGGGGTGAATATGCTCAATTCAATTTCTAAACCGGTTTGGACAATTTTGCGGAAATAACAATTCAATTCAATTCAAATTTGGTTCAACACAAACAATCAAACACACAAGCCAAATATAATGTAAATAGAGAGAAAGAAATGACAAGCGATGTGATTACGGAGTTACGACCCGCTAGATAGAGCTAGTCTTAGTCGTACGTCTCCGGGAGTTTCGCGACCACCGAATCGGGCGCGCTCCGTTTTATTCCAACCGAACGGGTCTACAATTGCGAACCGAATCACCTCGTCACAAGGAACACGAGGCGGATCGGCCTAACCTCTAGCTAATCACCAATCAACACAAGAGATTGAGGCTCTCAACTAAAACACTCAATAATCTAGCTATTAAATTATGGGTTTGATTGATGCACTCAAATCTCTACAAATTGTCTAAGAAAATGCTCAATTAGGTGAAAGGATAGATCTCTCAGGTTTAGAGCTCAAAAGCAAGGATATAGCAAGGTATTCAATCAGTTTCATCAGCTCAAAAATGTCTGATATATATAGAGGGCGCCAAGAGCTCTAAACCAGTCAAATTCTGAACAAAACGTTACACAACGCTCCGAAACGTTACACAACGTTTCAACATAGCCGTTAAATAAAATAAATTCCGACAATAACGTTGAAGGGTGTCAGAAACGTTGTATAATATTTGTAAACGTTATACAACGCAAAGAACAGAAGACTTCCAACATTCAAAAAGTTGTAAGAGACGTTACACAACGCTATGAAGCGTTATGCAACGTTTTAAAAATTAAACGGTATGTGACGGACTATAACGTTACACAACATAGGCCAGAACGTCCTCAAAATGGCCAAAAACAAAACGTTAAAAAAATCAAAATAAGCGTTCTGTAACGCTTGATTTTGGTCCGTTGTGTAACGCTATAAAGCGTTATACAACGCACTGTTCAGAGTGATAAGTTTCAGCTGACTTGGTCAATGCATTGTGTAACGTCTTAAGGCGTTGCACAACGTTTGACCAAGCGTCACACAACTGAATGAAGCGTTGTGTAACGCATAAAAACTGTTTTTGCAACTAGTCATAATACGAGGAGTTCTGTAACGTTGTATAACGTTATTAAGCGTTGTATAACGCTGCTAGTAAATTTTGAGCATTTTAAATCAGACAGTTTGAGGAAATTTGTTTAGAATTACAACCTTAAATTCTAGACTTCATGACTGAACTTCCAGGGTCTTGTTAGTCTTCATTACATGCGCTATGCATGACCTCTTTACCTTGTTCCACCTCAAACTATATTAAGCACTTAGAGAAGAGATTAGTAAATGTTGTGTTGTTTTACAAATCGACAAATCGAGTTAAAGATTTATTTGACTCAACAATCTCCAACGTGGTTATTGAAGAAATTCATAAACCACCGCAAGATGTGCCTCAAGCAGGCAATCTAGTGAATACCAATGTGGTGCCAAACGAAGTCGTAGCCGAACCAGTTACGCAAGCCGTTGTGGAAGAGGTTTAAGAGTACGCTCCCTCAAATGAGGACTCAAACATATCGCGAGTCAATAGTGTTCAAGACACTCAAACTATTAAGGACAAAAAACCAAGTCCACAAGTCGTTGTGGGACAAGTTCAAGAACCTCAACCCCAAGCACCAATCCTATAAAGGTCAACGAGGGCAAGTCATCCACCCGAAAGATATTTGGATTTGCACGATGTTCTCGTCATTGCGAATGACGAACCTTTGACCATAAAAGACATGAATGATAAATCCGACTCCAAGGAATGGCTTAAGGCCATAGAATCCGAAATGCAATACATGTATAACAACAAGGTATAGATCTTAGTTGACCTTCCCGACGGAGTAAAATCCGTTGAGAACAAGTGGATCTTTAAGAGAAAGGTCGACATGGATGGCAACTTGACCATTTACAAAGCACGACTAGTTGCGAAAGGTTACAAGCAAGTTCATGGTATTGACTATGAAGAAACCTTCTCGCCCGTCGTCATGTTCAAGTCAATTCGGATCTTTTTAGCAATTGCCGCATTCTATGATTATGAGATATGGCAAATGGATGTCAAAATCGCATTCCTAAATGGCAATTTGGAAGAGTATGTGTATATGACACAGCCCGAGTATTTTGTGGATCTAAAAAATGCTAACAAAGTGTGCAAGCTTCAAAGGTCTATTTATGGATTGAAGCAAGTATCGAGAAGTTGGAACAAATGCTTTGATGAAGAAGTCAAGAAATTTAATTTCATTCAAAGTGAAAAGGAATCTTGTGTTTACAAGAAAATTAGTGGGAGCGTGGTTGTATTTTTTGTTTTATATGTTGATGACATACTCTTGATCGAGAATGATATCCCCGAGTTAAATGTAGTGAAGGATTCATTGAAGAAGATGTTCTCAATGAAAGACTTGGACGAAGCTGCCTACATTCTAGGTATCAAGATCTATGGTGATAGATCTAGAAGATTGTTAGGTTTGAGCCAAGATGCATATATTGACAAAGTGTTGAATAAACACAACATGGCTAGCTCCAAGAAGGGCTACTTACTTATGTTACATGGCATATTCTTGAGTAAGACTCAAAGTCCGACAACTGATATAGATAGAGATTACATGAAGCAGTTCAAGTATCCATCTGTGGTCGGATCGATCATGTATGCCATGTTATGCACTCGCCCCGATGTGGCACATCCGATTAGTGTGACTAGTCGATACCAAGCTAACCCTGGTATGCCACACTGGACTGCTGCCAAGAATATCCTCAAGTATCTCAAGAGAACAAAGGACAGCATTCTCGTATACAGTGGAGACCTAGAGCTCGTTGTAAGTGGTTACACCGATGCTAGTTTCCAAACCGATCGAGATGATGCAAAGTCACAGTCCGGCTATGTTTTTCTGCTGAATGGTGGTGCCGTGAGTTGGAAGAGTTCCAAACAAGATACTACGGCCGATTCCGTCACCGAAGCAGAATACTTAGCGGCTGGTGAAGCAGCAAAAGAAGGCGTTTGGATCAAGGAATTCTTGACCGAGCTGGAGGTGGTTCCAAGCATCTCAAGTCCAGTAGATCTATACTGCGACAACACAGGAGTCATAGCTCAGTCCAAGAAGCCTAGGTCTCACCAAAAGACCAAGCACATCCAACGACGATTCTATCTTATCCGTCAGTTTGTGAATGACGGATGGATCAAGGTCAAGAAAGTGGACGGTGCCGCGAACACAGCGGACCCTCTGACAAAGCCTTTGTCTCGAGCCGCACATGAGTTGCACGTTGCATCCATGGGGATTAGGCGCATGCCTGAGTGGTTTTGAGTTGTATCTTTTACTTTTGAGACTTTAGTATGAGACATGTATATTTTGATATTACATTGAGTACTATGCACTGGCTAGAAGTCACTGTTGATTGACTCTAGGCCAAGTGAGAGATTGTTAGAGTTATGTCCTAGAAGCCAATCTTATATGGCTACTTCTATTGTTTATGTTATTGATGATATTTGATCATTTGTTCCTTGATTTATTGATTGACAGATCGTTCAGGTTGAGGATCTGAATTGTAGATCTCTGTAGTTCATTTATAATTAAATGACAATAATAAATCTAAAAGGTCCATAATCTTGATAATTAACAAGGAACGTTAATTATCAGATAAGATTAGTATGTAGGTTAAGTGATGGTTAAGTTCTACAAATCATAGGTAAAGAGTTACCAACTTAATTGCATATGTATATATTGTGAAACACAATATAGGACATGACCCAATGAAATAAATATATGGATTATGTTATGTGTCATTATTTATTTCAATTGAGTTTGATTCTAAGTTTGAGATGGTTCAGTTTTTCCACATGAGGATAGGTTCTATAAATATCGTCTACCGCTGATTCCTGATAAGAGCTGCTATACGGACTTTATTTATGTTCTCTTGAATTGTGCGGGAAAAAACTGTTAATCAAGAAAACCGTATGTCCCTCACTAATTTAATTAGCGAGTGATGATATCTGTTTGGGCCCCTTGATGGAGATAGATTATTTGCTAGCAACTTGATATAATTATCTCTAGATCAAGAAACGTATAATCTGCAAGAATGACACATTCCTATCTTGGATTATACGATGATATCATGTGACATAAGAATCAGACAAGGAAATACTTTTATTTCTTATGCAGGATTTGAATATTTGTATCAGTACATTATTTATGTGAATTGGGAGTCATAACGTGTTGCTAGATACCGCTTATGATTATTGGAATTAAATAGCGATTTAATTTCATGGCCAACATAGCATAAATCCTCAAAGGGTCACACAAATAGAGTTATAACCACACGGTGAATTATTTATTTATTCGTAACAGTTAGTATTGCGAAAATATGATAAGTTGATTAATTAATTATATACCGTTGCGAACTATTATAATTGATTAAGTCAAAGGGATCATATAGAAATAAATTAATGCACTGGCTAACCCCAAAATAATTATTAATAAGTTAATAATTAATATTGTTCAACTTACTTTAATTAATTGAGCTATTTGAGCCTTTATTTAAATAGTTAATTAAAAGCCTGAATTTAGGATGGTTAAAAGAGCAATTAAAGAAATTAATTAATGGACATAAAATACAATTGTTGTAGCCCATTATTAGCCCCTCCCAAGACCGGCCATAGAAGGGCAATTTTGTCCATGTGGTAATTTTGGAAATTAGGTTTAGAGAGGCTATAAATAGGGGGTTTAAGTTTGGAGAAAATTCTGAATTTTTTCTAACTTCCTCTATCTCTCTCTCCTGGCCGAAATTCTCAAAAGAGAAGAAAAAATTTCAGTTTTTTTCTCTTGTTCTTTTCTCCCATCCTCTTGGCTCATGTGTTGAGCAATTTACTTCCACATTAATTGGATTAATTTAAAGCAAAAGGAAGGAAGGGATTAGGTTTGATCTCCAATCGCTAGCACGATTAAGAGATCGTGGTTAATCTCTTGGTGGACTCGAGGTCGACCATTGGAGAAGAAGGAAGAGAGGTGCAGCACCCCATCGACTCCTACGCCTTGGATTTTTTCCTTCTTGATACGATTCAAGAAGAGGTATATCCTTAATCCCTTTTCTCTTGGTGAATTGATGTGTTAAACGTTTGCAAGATCCTTGATGTGGTTATTTGCTTAATTATATGTTTATTAATTGTAATAAAAATTAAAATTATGCATCCTAACCACTTACTAACATCTAGGCCTTTTATTAGAGACAACATTAACTATTATTAAATATTAATTAATATTAATTGTTATGAATTATGAATTATTATTCATTAATTATGAATTACATAATAAATCATTATTATAAATTATTATTGTTAATAATTATTATATAATTATTATATTTAATATCAATTATCATTATTAATATCAAATTGACACTAATTTTCGAGTCGCTAACCCGACTAACTCACCCTTCCGTTGAGTTAGTGAGTTAGCGAAAGATTAGTGCTAACCTCTACTAACCTATTTTCATTTGATAAACTAACCTTAGAAAAGATTAGTCACTAACCCAACGGTGCCGAACGCACCCTTAAGCGGCTGCATTTGGCTTGGAATTGTGAACAAATACCTGGGGCCATTTTACAAGCATCCAAAATTGAACAGAAAATCCTAATCATATCCTCCATTGATAATGATAACCTCCAGCTGTTTCAGTCTTATAGTACCAAATATCGGATGTGCAGCGTATTTAAAATGCATTATTCGATTTTTATTAATAAAAAGAGCATACGCAACAACAAAACATATATTGCATTAAATCCGAATGCCCATGAGAATGCATGTGGTTCACTTGCCATTGGCTTATATAAAGAATTGTTTTATTTATCGAAAAATCATTGGTAAATAAAAAGTATTTAACTATTTATCAAATTTAAAAAATATTAAATGGCAGAAATTTTTTCATAGTTTATATCCAATTTATTAATATTTGAAGTATGTTTAATTAATTTTCTGATAAAACTCTGAAACTTAATAATTAATTTCTCAAATTACTTGATTAATAATTTATCTGTTCTTTAATTAGTTGAAATTTCGTAAGAATAAACGTATTCGCAATTAGAATTGCTTAATAAAAATTTTGTTGGTTGTGTTAATAATGTGATTTGACAAAAGAAAAAGAAAAAAAAAACTGTTTCGGCCCTATAGCGAGATTATGAATCACGCTATAGGTCCTATAACGGAAATTTGAATCACACTATATCCTATTAGCGTGATTCATAATCCCGCTATAAGGGTCTGGTCTATTGCGGATGCTTGAATCGTGGTTTTTTTTTTTTAAAAAAAATCATGGTTCCATTTAAATTTTTTTAATATAAAATTATTTATATTAAAAAATTCGGTTTTTTATATGTGACATATTTTGTCCTTATTAAAAAGGACCCAGCAAGTGGCTTCTCAAAAAAATAATCCAAAAAAAGGTACAGATACATCTTGCAAATTGAATTCATGATTTAAATTAATATATACTCGGCTCTTGCAATTCGGGTATTGCCGTCAGATGTCGTCCTTGTGATCCATTAAATTAAAGTTGTCATGTTTTTATTAGAAAAATTTAGGCAGAGCCGCAGAAAGCCGTCAAGGCGGTTAGATCAGATGCGATGTTGCCATTCAAAAATTTAGGCTAGAAGTTTTGTTATATATATTGTTTTGCAAAAAAAATAAATTTATATTTGAAGTTTTATATATTTTCTCTGTAAAACATATTGATAAGTCGAGATATATAGCACTGTCAATTAATAATTTATTAATATATTATTATTCATGATTATTCCCACTTGTAAAATTGACGATCTAGCAGACTAGACTAGCACAACATATATTAAAAAATAACTGCCGTAACCACGAATTTAACACCATTGTGAAAATTGGGATAAAACTAATTTAATTAATAATAAACCTGAAAATGTTAAAGAATATTTCAATAAAAAATCATTTTCCGAGAACGCTAGTTAAAAAGTATACATATTTTATTTCGATTTATTAACCCAAAATTTAAATATTTATTTCGATCTGACCGAGCAAAATATGGGGTGACTTGAAAGGCGAGGATATCGGCGTAATAGCCCCCTACAAACCTTTCTGTGGTCAAAGCAACTGAGAGCTGGTCAACACAAGGCATCAGTGTTTTATATGGTCAAACACTGGTAAAAGACCCCTGAGAAACACCATTATTACGTGGATCCAAATCATAGGATCAAGACGCCGCGGTTTAGGGTTAAACACTCTGATGCGTTGATAGCTCTCCCCACATCACCCCAAAGATTACACGCACAGCACATTTGGTGCTTATATAGGGTTCGAATCTATTTTAAATGCGCCTTGTGGGACATAGTTGATTCCTTGTGAAAAGTGAAAACCGGACGGAGAGACTGAGAGAGGCAGAGGGAACTGCTTTCCTCACTCCTTGATTCGGAGATACACTCCAAAATCTATTTTAATGACCGAAATACCTTCAAATATCTTCCATCATATTTTTCCAGACGTAAATAGATTAGAGGTATTTTGGTCATTATTCAAAAAATGGAAGTGTATCTCAATTCCAGGGGCAGAGACTACCGAGAGGCGTAGCCCGTAGGAAAAAGAAGCTAGGGACTGAATCGTAATTTCTGAGATTTATTAGACAAATTCGTAAGTTCCACTAAAACCTTACTTCGGCCAATTTCGAGGGGAGAGTATTCGAGGGTTTCTCTATTCGCTCCTCCAGCTCCACACAACAGCCATGGCGACTCTTTCAAGAGCACGTCATATCCACTCGCTGCACCTCAAAACCCTAGTAAATAGCTTTAGAATTCGATACCTCGAGCGAGGTTTCTCTTCAGATTCCAGTACAAGATCTGCCATTGATGAAATATGTCTAGTTCTAGGTCGAGGCAAGTGGAGCCCAGAACTGGAGTTGTCTCTTTCGCCTCTCCACCAGAAGACCAGCTCAGAGGTCGTTCTAGGCGTGTTGAACAGACAAAGAGATCCGAATTTGGCGATGGATTACTTCAAATGGGTGGAGAGAACCACTGGCGAATCGAATAGTAATGAAGCTTACACTGCTCTTCTCATGTTGATCTCTAATTGTCGCAAGTACGATTCTTTAGAGAGCATTATAGAAGAAATGAGCTTGATCGGCTATGGCATATCCGCTGATGCTTGCATCGGCCTAATTGGAGGTTTGGTTAAGTCAAAACGGTTAAAAGAAGCTTTTGATTTAATCCAAACTATGAGAAAATTCAAATACCGGCCAGCTTTTTCATCTTACACGAGATTAATTGGAACATTGTCAGAGAATAGAGAACCCGATTTAGCTTTTTTCTTGTTCCAGCAAATGCAGGAAATTGGGTATGCCGTCAGCGTACCGCTTTTCACCACCCTGATACGCGCTTTTGCAAGAGAAGGTAGACTCGATTCAGCATTGAATTTACTGTCTGAGATGAGAAACATCTCTCTAGATGGAGATTTGGTTCTGTACAATGTGTGCATTGATTCTTTTGGCAAGGCTGGTAAGGTTGAGATGGCATGGAAATTTTTCAACGAGATAAAATCAAATGGGCTGGTACCAGATGAAGTGTCTTATACCAGCATGATTTGGGTTCTTTGCAAGGCTGAGAGAATAGATGAGGCCGGAGAATTATTTGAAGATCTCGAGAGGAACAGCACAGTGCCATGTGTGTATGCATATAGTGCCATGATTATGGGGTATGGTACAGTTGGCCGGTTTGATGATGCGTACCGGTTGTTAGAGAGGTTGAGAGAAAGGGGTAGTATACCGTGTGTGGCGGCGTATAATTCTATTTTAACTTGTCTTGGTAGAAAGGGAAGAGCAGATGAGGCTTTAGATTTGTACCAAAAAATGAAGAAAGATACTAAGCCCAGTGTAAAAACTTATAACACTGTTATAGAAATCTTATGCTCAGCAGGCAGAGTAGAGGAGGCATATGATATAAGAAATGCTATGGAAGAATGTGGATTGTTTCCAAATGTAGAAACAGCTAATATAATGGTGGATCGGTTGTGTAAGGCTAAGAAGCTTGAGGAGGCATACAAGGTGTTTGATGAATTGTCTCAGAGAGGTTTTGCTCCTAATTCAGTGACTTACTGCTCTTTAATCGATGGTTTAGGTAAAAAGGGGAAGTTGGATGAAGCATATAGGTTATTTGAGACTATGCTAGATGCAGGTCACAACCCTAATACAGTAGTCTATACTTCTTTAATCAGGAGCTTTTTCATGAATGGGAGGAGAGAGGATGGTCATAAATTGTTTAAAGAGATGCACTGTACTGGGTGCAAACCTGATCTTACCCTGCTCAATACGTATATGGATTGTGTGTTTAAAGCTGGTGAAACCCAAGCAGGTAAATCCATTTTTGAAGAAATTAAGAAGCAGGGTTTATCTCCCGATGTAATAAGCTATGCGATTTTGATTAATGGTTTAACAAAAGCAGGCCTTGCTAAAGAAACATATAAAGTATTTTATGAGATGAAAGAAAATGGGCTTGTTCTTGATGTACGTGCATATAATGCTGTGATTGATGGTTTTTGCAAATCTGTCAAAGTAGACAAGGCATACCAGTTGTTAGAAGAGATGAAAATCAAAGCCGTTTCTCCTACTGTTGCTACTTACGGCACAGTAATTAATGGCCTATGTAAAATTGACCGGTTAGATGAGGCGTACATGCTTTTCGAAGAGGCAAAATTGAAGGGCATTTCGATAAATGTGATAATTTACAGTAGTCTGATAGATGGTTTTGGAAAGGTCGGTAGAATAGATGAGGCGTATTTAATCCTACAAGAAATGATGCAGCAGGGCTTGGTACCAAATGTGTACACATGGAATTCTTTAATAGATGCATTAATGAAAGCTGAAGAAGTGAATGAGGCATTAGTTTGCTTCAATTCCATGAAGGAAATGAAATGCATTCCTAACTCATACACCTATAGTATTGTTATAAATGGACTATGTCGTGCACAAAAGTACAACAAGGCATTTGTCTTCTGGCAAGAGATGCTAAAGCTGGGTTTGATACCAAATTTAGTTACATATACCACTATAATATCCGGCCTGGCAAAGGCTGGTAACATAACTGATGCAATCAGCTTATTTGAACGGTTTAAGTCAAATGGGGGTGTGCCTGATCCAGTTTGTTACAATGCTATTATAGAAGGGATGAGTAATGCAGGTAGAGCTATGGATGCTTACCAGGTTTTTGAAGAGACCCGGTTGAGGGGTTGTAGGATAAATCCAAAGAGTTGCATGGTGTTATTGGATGCGTTGCATAGGACTGAGTGTTTACAGGAGGCTGCTATTGTTGGTGCTGTTTTGAGGGAGATGGCTAAGTCGCAGCATGTTTCGAAGTCCTTGTAAGTTAATTATTTTTTTGTGATGAGCACTGGAAATATAGTAGCATTGCTTAAGAAAAGATTTCTGATTCTTATATTTGTAGTGCTAGAAAATTAACTCTACATGATTTCTTTGGTTATCATATGGAGGAAAGGAGAAATTTAGTTTTGGACAATTTTGGTGCTGATATAGCAAGGCAGTAAGTGTCTACCATTGCTTTATTTAATCTTACATTTTTTTTTTTAATAATTTGAGGGTCTAATGAATTTGTAAAAATGGTCAATCTTAATAGAATTGCACTGAGGGGTATATCACAAGTTTGTTTCTTCTCCTGTATCTTTTATTATCGTCCTTTTTCAAATAACTTATTTGAAGTGAACTTAGCTTGGTCCAGTATGTGTTGCATAAAATTATTGTGTTTTCTTTATTATGCTTGAGTTTTTCAAATTAATGACTCATCATTCCTCGTTGTTTTTGAGTTACATTTCCAGTCTCTTTTGAATTTGTTCTCACTATAATTTATTTCTGTTAATCATTTTACAAGAGGGGTTTGCTGGAATGATGACAAGTAGCCAAATCAGACATGAATTGTGCTCCTTGAGGCTTCCAAGCTTTGAGTTGAAGTGTGAATCTCTGATGATAAATCACGGGATTGGTTATTATTTCTGACCGGGACCCTCTCTTAATTGATTTTGACAAATACTGTGTCTCAATCTTGTTTTTTTTTTTTTTAATTTTAGTAAGTTTTGACCTGCCTTTTTTTTTTTTTTTTCTTTATTTGGAGTTGGTGCATTTTTGAGGGGAATTACTTAGGTTCATCCCTAAGATTCTATCATCATCATCATCCTTAAGATTCTATCACATGTGGAATGTTTATTCTATCATCTCTCCATCATCCGCATCCCTCCATCATCCTCTCATTCTACAGATTCCATCATCCTCATCATCCCCAATATCCTCATTAATTATCTAACGCCTTTATTAATAGAAAGTGCAGGGATGAGAGGATGAGATGAAAAAAATAGCAAATTCAGTGTCATCCCCATCATCCCGTATCTAGTCCCAGCGTATAATCCGAAATTATGAACCGTAGAGGTAACTATTCCTAGTCAGTTATTATTAAAATATAAAAAATTTCCTTCCGCGTCAAAAGCCGAGAGGGTGAAGATACATATCATATTATACATTATACATGTAATAACAAAATATACAAATTCAATAGAGATGAACAGTGGAGTAACATAACAGTTGTTATATTAACTAGAACAGTTAATTTGAGTAATTGTTCTAACTCTGAAACTAACTGTTCTAGTTAATATTATTAACTGTTCTCCTTCTAATTGTTCTAGTTGTTCTGGAAAAAAAATTGTGCTGGAAAAAAATAATTGCGCTGGAAAAAAATGCTAACTGTTCTAGTTAATGTTACTAACTGTTCTCGAAAAAAAAATTATTGTTCTAGTTAATGTTACTAACTGTTCTAGTTGTTCTGGAAAAAAACTGTGCTGGAAAAAAAAATACTAACTGTTCTAGTTAATGTTACTAACTGTTCTAATTGTTCTGGAAAAAAATATTTGTGCTGGTAAAAATGTTAAATGTTCTAGTTAATTGTTTGGTAATACATTTGCAAAAGTAGCAAAACTTCATCCTAAACGGTGGTCAATGGATATAGGTTTCATACAAAACTTCAAAAGTCTGGTCACGGGAGATTTCTCGCGTACGAACCGAATATTCGAATATTAGATTTCCAACTAAGGCTAATAACGCGTTAATAACTACCAGAGGAATCATCCCCATCATCCTCATCCCCTCTTTTTTTTTTTCGAAATGCAATTAATCTAACTGCTGGGAGGATGACGGGGATGATGAATCTAGGAGATCATCCTTATCAGTCCCGATTTTTGAGGGGTTTGATGGGCGCCTGCCTCAATAACAAACTAATATTTGCATATTTATGTTCCTCTGTCAACTTTCTATTGGAAGAAGAGTTAGGGCTTATGAAGCGTATTTCATGGTTCCACTCATCATGCAGTCTACCGTTTGCAAATCCTGAAACTGTATTTTTTCCCTTTTTTTTTAAAAAAAAAGAGAAAAAAAATGAATTAAAGCAATTGCACAAAATATTTATTACACGAGGAAATCATCAGACAATTGATGTGGTTTTTGATGACTTCGCATGAATTTCTTTTAATTGTTTAGAAAAAGTTGCAGATTAACGACTAGTTGACGACCTTTTTAATATTTTATTGAATTGATTGTACTATTTTTTTATTTTGAAAATAATCCCGTAAGCAATTGATTGTACTATTGATTCTATAATAAAACGCCCCCCCCCCCTTTATTTTCTCAAGAGATCTACTCGTATAAATTGAGAAAAAAAAAATGAATAGGTACTTTGGGCCTCAGATTGAAAGTAACTCAATAACTCTGATTGAGATTGCTTTTTTTGGATAAAAATTAAAACAGATTTTGACAATGAAAGAATTCAGGGTTTGGTACCAAATTTTGGTACATCTTCCTTGGTTATGCAAATGTTGGCATTTAGTACTGATTTTTGATTGAGCACTTCAAAATTTTAATAGCAACTTTTAAGATGACAGAGATCTTCTCTATTTATGTTGACAGTAAGCAAATTATATTATCTATTTTAAAACACGAGAAAAAAAAAGGAAGCGACGATGATCTTTATTTGACAACTATGAAAATTGGAACTTACAATAAATCGAGATGAAAAGTAAATTAATTGATATGTTTTCATGATTTAGCTAGATCGGATATCAAATTTCTAATGTGTTTGCTTATGAAATTATGCTGTGAAAAATATTCGAATTGAACCATAAGTTATGGAGGTTTTCAAATTTTGACAAATTCGATACGGCACATGTAACATATTTATAATTTGATTTATTTTTCTTTTATTTTGTTCACTTTTGTTGCGGCGTGTGTGCCTTTATAAGTTATTGGTTGTCACAATTGAGCTTGCTAACCTTTGTTTACACAAAATTTTTAAGCATCACTCTGCTTGCATTGCCATTGTTATAATGTTCCTCCCCTTCTCGGCCTCGCTTCTTTCAATTTTATTGGTTGGGCCTTTGCAACTTTCAATGTAAATAATGTTGACATGAGAGGGCCATCTGAGTTTTAACTAGCTAGAAAAATATTAACAAATTAAATTCTTAGTACAGTTTTAAAGAAATTAATTCGTTCATTAAACACAACAAACTATATTCTGTAATTTATTTAATACAAAGTACTAACATTTGAGAGCAGTAGAGCACCAATACTGAAATCTGATTGTTTCCAATTTGCCAAGCAATCAACTGACCAAAGCTATATATATATTCAACAACTAAAACTATCTAGTAAAATAACGTAGAAAAAAAGAACTTAGAATTCAGCCACTTCATATTCCTTCTCAAGGGTTTATCATCACATGCAATTCTTAAGGGTAAAACATAACCAACCAGATTGAAGAAGCATTTATCAAACAGTTCATATAAACCCAAAACAAATGGGAGCATTATTTCCTCGGCTATAGTACCAACCAAGTCATGCCAAGTCAAGAGAAAACACCAAAATAGGGAGAATAAAAAAAAAAAAAGTAAAGATGGATCCGATGGCAAAAC
This sequence comes from Rhynchospora breviuscula, assembly GCA_027562975.1. Taxonomy (NCBI): domain Eukaryota; kingdom Viridiplantae; phylum Streptophyta; class Magnoliopsida; order Poales; family Cyperaceae; genus Rhynchospora; species Rhynchospora breviuscula. The sequence goes on from CM050402.1 coordinate 25,968,126, forward strand.
CAACTCTGATGATGCTTGCTGATTGAAACTACTAAAAAAATTAAGAAAAAAATGAGCATTTAAAAGTGAGAGACATTGTGCTCTGAAGAAGGGTCAATGCTTCGTAGCCCCACCATGTATGTCATCACTTTCCTCGTCTTTACGCGCTGCAGCACGAAGCTGACGTTGTTCCTCTTTATATATCCTATTTCTCCTTTGAAACTGCAACAATCAGAGAGTATTAACAAGCACACACAGACCCCCAATTATCTGAAGTAAATTAATGTGTTAAATAGAATAAAGATTATATATCCCAAGCAATATTCAACAAAATACTGTACCAGGCACGGAGCACTGAATTATCTGAAGTATATTAACCTATTAATTGTTTAAAGATTATCCTAAGCAATATTCAACATAGTAATGTACCAGACACATGAAGTACCAAAGAATCAGTACCCAGATGACCCCATTCAACACCTTATAGGATTCAAAGAAGTAATTTCATTTCATTTTGTTTCCTTTGTAATTTCTTTAAACTTTGTTCTCGCTCAACCGTCTAAAAGAACAGTAAATGGTATCTTAAAAATAAATTCTTCAAAAGGGTAGATAAGAGACCAATAGATAGATAGGTAGCAGCTGGATACCATGAAAAGATGGAAATAAAGCACCAGCTATACACTGTAACAGAATGTGCAATGAATATAAGGATTTTTCTCCTATCTCCAGCATAAGAAGAATATTATAATATGAGGAAGAATAAATTCAAAAATAAAAGAACAGCGAAGCAAACAATATTTGCTTGCAAACAAAGTGCAAGTGCAGATGCATTGGTTCTTAATACATTAACTGCAACCAGGTATATAAGTAAGTTGAGACGTGAAAAGTTCTTTCTGATATACTTAATTATATGACGACCGATCAAACATATGAGGTTGTTCAGCAAGTTCAATAGAGTGGAATAAAAAGGAAATAAAAAAGGCATAATAGATACTGACAATGTTTGAATAGAATTGAACATAGTGGAATGACGAGGGAACATAAAAAAGGTCGAATAGATTGGATTTTTTTTTTATTTGTAATTGAACCATCCAACTTTGCACATAGGCCCCTCCATAGGAGGGTATGGAATGAGGCTAATTCTATAGAAACATACTTGGGGGAATTAAAAGACAATCCACCCGCGCTGGAGTTGACTGTTCAGCCTATTTCACTTTGCTGAACAGAGTTCCAATATATTAAAAAAACTCCCTGATTCTTACTACCCATTCTATAGTTGTTGAACAGCTACATGAACCTACTATATAAATCACTAGAAATAGCTCTACCACCAACAAAAGTCCCATAAACCCTAAAAACTCATAGCTGTTCAAAGAAGTAATTTGAGTAATCATTGCAGTGAGTGACGCTTGTTCCTAATTCTCAAATTTTTCATGAACTCCTGAACCTCAATCATCATTTGTGAAATTCATAGCCAATAAGCCAACATATAAAACCTACTTTTAAAAACTAATCATACCTTAACCAAAGATTAAGTAAATTCTATACTAAATAAACCACCACACCTATCACCTTCACGACAACAATCAAAACCAGGTCAAGTTAATACACAAATCAAGTTGAAGTAGATCGACTGGAGATTGACAGTATAAGATATGACAGTATCGGCCAGATCGGTCGATTAGGGTTTAAATCTAGAGTTAGAGAGACAAGTAGAAGTACCTCTTTGGAGTGGTGGAGGCACTCGAGGTAGTCTTCGCGAAGGAGGTGGCAATCCTTGGGCTCGCGACAGCGCGACATGCACTCGCTGAAATCCACCCAGAAATCGTAGCATCTCCCCTTGTTCCCTGTTATTCCCCATCCCGACGCCATTTTTGCCTCTCTCTCTCTCTCTCTAACTGTGATTGGGAATTTGAGAGAGGTTAGCTCGAGGAAGAGAGCGTTTACACTATCGACCCTAAATAATTGAGAAATTATTTGTTGAACTTGTTTCAATCGCATGTTCGTGCCAAGTAAAATTGGGCCGATTGCGGTATCCCGAGATGATCTTTTATGGGTCAAGCCCATTATAACTTTTTACTGGCCTCGAGACGCAATTTTTTTTTTTCCAAGGCAAAAAAGGCCTAGTGTAGTTTGATTATTTTCAGAAGGTAGCGCAACGGAGACGGAATTACTAACTGTCCTGCAGGCGTGCCATCCAGACATCCCACAGATTCACGGCCCAATCAACCCAAATAACGTTTCTCTCTTCTTCCGCTCTCTCTCGTGTGATTTCTCTTCACCTCTTATCTCACCGATCTGTAGGACCTCCTCTCCTCTTCACGCTCCTCCTTCACCTCTCCTCTCACCGATCTCCTCTCCCCTTCATCTCTCCTCTCACTGATCTCCTCTCCTCTTTGCGTTCCCTCTTCATCTCTCCTCTCACTAATCTCCTTTCCTTTGTTCTCTCTCTTTTTTTTTATCTTCTCTTTATCTCTTGTTATAAGTACCATCATTCTTAATAAAAATCAGACATTATATATTATACACAAAGAAGTATGTAAGATCTATTAATGGAGTGTCAAATATGTTTTAATTTATTTTTTATTATGGAAGTACGTAATTCGCGATAAGGAAGTATCTAAATATTATTAAGAGAGTACGTAAGACTCATTAAGGGAGTGTCAAATATGTTTTTAATTCTTTCATTATTGAAGTACGTAATTTGTGATAAGAGAGTAACTAATTGATTTTAAGGGAGTATGTAAGATTCATTAAAGAATTGTCAAGCATGTTTTCATTTATCTTTTATTATAAAATAAAAGTACATAATTTGTTATAAGGGAGTAACTAATTATTTTTAAAAGAGTATATAAGATTCATTAAGGGAGTGTCAAATATATTTTCATTTATCTTTTATTATGAAAGTATGTAATTTGTATTAATGAAGTAACTAATTATTTTTATGGGAGTATGTAAGATTCATTAAGAGAGTGTTAAATATATTTTCAGTTATGAATTTACTTTAAATGAGTATTTAATTTGTCTCACTAGAGTAATTATATTTACATAAGAGAGTACCTTATTATATTATAACATAAGAGATTTATATTTTTTTGACTAAAGGAGTATTTATTTGACTTAAAGGGAGAATTTATTATAAATTAAGGGATATATTAAATTATTACGTGCGGTTTCATACGAAAGTAAATGAAGAACGAGAAGAAGAGAGCAGAAAAAAAGGGAGACGAGAAGGGGAGCGACATGGAGAAGAGAGCAGAAAAGAAGAAGAGAGGAGAATGGGTGCGACAAGGAGAGGAGAGCGAAAAAGAAGGAGAGAGCGGAACATGAAGGGGAGACACGATCGTTTGGGCCAGCGGACGCATGGGATGTCCGGGGTGTCTCGTATCTAGGATGTCCCATATCAGCTCGTTGGAGACGGCGCACAACCCAGTTGTCTGGGTTCAACCGTAACAGGTCGCCAGATCCATTCGGATCCAAATCCGACCCGATAAACTATTAGTTACACTCGATCCATTCAGCTCTGTACTTTTTCATATAAGCCCACTAAAGTTTGTCAGACCCTTAAATTATTCCCTTAAGTCCACATAAAATTATATAATGTTTCCATGTCACAATTGAGCCCTCAAAATTTTATACATAAGCCCTCAAAAAATTATTTTTGTTACAATTTCATCCCTGAGCCTTCGGAGCAGATCACACAAGCATACCAGAAGCTACTTTCTTGTACAAAAAACTGGTATCATGACTCATCATCCCCAAATGACATGTATATGCCTTACCCAACTTAACATGCACTATATTTCATGCCACACACCCACAATTATGCATTTAATGCTATGTTGCGTGGATACTCCAAAAAACAGCCATATCCCGTATCAGACACGTATTCGATATGGATACACATGTGATACGTATGGGATACACACCAAATATGCCACGTGGCAAATTCTATTATTTTAATGTGTTTGACCGACGGATTTGGTTAGGATATGCCTTGGATATAGCTAGAATACGGTTGAATATTAGAACTTCAAACTGCTATAATTTTTATAGGAATATCTGTTTTGGACATATGACCACAATCCGAAAAACTCGTGACGAGATCTATGAGTTTCACAGGAGTTTACCTACCGGGGTTAAGCCCGTATTGACCATTTTCAGAGCCAAAAAATATTGTCTAAATCTTTGAAATCCACTTTGAAAGTATTCGTATCTAAAAATTATATAAAAACTATCATAATTAGTTTTTACTCTATACAAATTATTTACTATATAAATTAGTTACAAATTACAAAATATATAAATTATAAAATCATATATATATATATGTCATAAATAAACTATTAGTTTTTTAATTACTGATAGGACGTTTTCATACTATGGTTTTGATCCAATTTAGACCTAAATTATGATTGAATTTATGTGATTTTAACTTAGTTCTATAATATATGACATAATACATGCATACAAAATCCAACGTTGCCATACTCATTCACCCATTCACCGCAGGAAACTAGCAACTCCATAAAAAATTTAAAACAGCTAAATTATTTTTTATTCCCAAATTCACAAACGGATTGACGAATTAACAAATATATATCCCGATGAAAACGTACTGCATGTGGCACAACCACAAAGAAATAACACGCCACAGTCACATTAACGATGCAAAAGAGCGCATTATAATTAAGCATGTCAGTTTCTTGAGCAGAGATGACAAGGTGGAGCTGCTGTGTGTGTAAAGAATCCTCCTTGGGCAGAGATGCGGATGTGCTTAACTGCAGGTGTGCTCAACTAACTTTTCGACAGAGACCTTGACAAAATCTCTATCAACGCCAACGTCAGACAGATAGCAGTAGATGGGCCGGAAGACAAAATGACCCAAGATGCCTCCCAAGTTAAGAAGCAAACCGTGGATTTGGCCACTGCGGCTGACAGTGGTGTAACTTTTCTCGACATGGCTGGTCTTGCAATAGATGGCAAAGTCCTCACAGTTGTTCTTGAAAAGGTTGTAGGCACCAAAGCCATTGGTATCGAGAAGGACGTTGGCACGGTGGAGGACTTCGTTGTCAGGATCAGAGGAAGCTGTAGTGCCAGTTCCACAAGCAGAGTGGACGATGAAGTCAGTGGCGGACATGGAATAGTCATAGCGGTACAGGTCGCCCCCATTGAGGAAGGTGTCCAGGCAAGAGATGATCACACCCCCTTGAGACGGGGCTTGAGTTTGATGCGTCGGTAGCTGACTCAGTGTATCCCTGCAGTGCTGACAGGGACTGCAAACACTCATGTGGGAAGAGGAGCTGCTACTGGATGAGCTGAAGTTTGCAGAACCGGTGAAGTGAATTACCTTGTGGTCTCCTACGTATATTCCTGCACGGACGATATTTCAAAGAAAAATAGAAAGATTGATTAAATTGCCAAAATAAAAAAATATTTATCGACCAATAATAAGAATGACGCAAAACCGATACCGACGCTGACCATGATGGGAGTAGACTTTTATGAAACGCCAGGTGTAGATGTGGTCGGCCTGCTTCAACTCCTCTATTCTGATCTTGTTCGGACTCATTTTTTTCAGTTCAACTTCTTTTTCTTGCTCTCTTCCACTTTAAACGGAGATGAACTGGGAGGAAACTGAGAGAGAGTAATTTGAGAAGAAGAGTAGATCAATAAATTTCATTTAGTTATAGGGATGAGAGAGCATAGCGCTGTATATAGGTCGTAAGCCTTGATCAAGAATCAAGAACTCAAGAAACAAGAGAACAATCACTATCTATATCTTTTTTTTTTTTTTTTTTTTTAAGGTTGATTTGAAATCAATGATTTTGTTATAAGAAATAAAAATAAAAAATTGGAAAATAAATACTCTCTCCGTGAATCGAATCAAGGATCACTTGATTGGAGGAATAAAGCGAAACCACTGGATCAAACACCCAGCTTAATCACTATCTATATCTTAATTAGCATATAATTAACGATCAATAATTGTCTCAAACTCTCAATTAATCTACTGAGCACCGAAGATCTTATGTGGCAGCTTGTCTGTTGTCTGATGAAAATAACCTTTTTCATACAGTTATTTCAAACCACAAAATGTTTCAGATTTGAAATGATATATATTTAAATACAACATGGTGTTTGCCTATATATCTTTGGTAATTTTTTGATGAAACAAAAAAAAGAAGGATGGATATATAATCTAGTAGTGTATAGAAGCCTCGTACACTGATTTTTCTACCGTCAGATCGCTTTAATTTCGTGCATAGATGAGATCGCATGGCTCAGATTCTGTCGTATGGATTCGTTTATTATTTTCCGTTCCCATCTGTTAACTTTCTCCATCTATGAGCGATTGCATCTCGACTCCCACTACTTCCGTCTAGTCCAGCTCCGTCTCCTCTGATCGCATCGCACCTCCCCCTTCGAATCGAATGAAAGGGGAGGTGCTCCCAAATCACTATCTTTTATTTTCCAGATCAAACTCCTATCATTTCCGATTAAACCCCTTCTTTGTCTGCTTGCGCTCTCAAATCACCTATTCCTGGTTGGTTTCGCTCTCCTTTTCTTTTTCTTTTTTTCTGAATTTTTTTTTATTAATTCCATGGAGAATTAAAAATGCCTCCAATTAAATCAAAGAATAATAAAGAATGCAGTTGGCAGGTATTAATCTTACATCAATTTGACAATTATAGTCTTTAATGTAGTTAGTTGGTATTAATATTTCATGAGCATAGCATGTATATATAGTACCATTGCATAATGCTTAGGAATGATTAAGAATACAAGAAGGCAACTAAAAAATTCTTCTTTTTAATTCTTATTTACAGCATGAGTTAAACGAGCATGCAACAAAAGATAATATGGATGATATTTGTTGTCATGGGTGAAGGTAATTGTAGCATATATGGACCTTATTTTTACATGAACATTATCTACATTTACTATCTTCATGAACATATATATCATTTTACTGCTGCTCTTTAGATAGTCCACTTCCATTTGAAACGGCTATAGCAGGAAAACCAAATACATATAACCACGACACATTATTACCTAGCATTTAGCAATGATCTCTTAAGAAAATGGCTGAGCAGTTCTCAAAACAAAGGCATCGATACCAATCATTGGTACAAGGCAAAGCTTGAAATAGCTGTGTATGCTGCTTAATTAATTAACATAATTAAAACTAAAATCATTTAATTAATCACATATTAGCCATATTAACATCTTCAAATTACAAAAGAATTGCATATCCCAAACTGAACTAGTCAATGATAATAACAAAATAACAACGATAGTCTGCCAAACATCGGTCTTCTTCAAAATGCTATTTCATGTTACAGTATCAAATTGCATCTCTTCTCCGCTACAATCGATCTGTTACGTTAGGTCCGCATGTCATTTCAAAGTCTATTCCTGTTTCCTTGTCTTCTAGGAACTAATTCAATCCAAATAACATTAGTAATAATTTTAAATTCAAGCTTCATCAAAACAAATTTTTTTTAAAAAAAAGGTCTTTATGTTTAAAATGACTGTGTACCATGAAGATGATTTTCCACTGCTAATAGATTAATCAACCCAATCATGGCATGAATTTTTGGCATGGCTTCATCTCGTGGTTCCTTTTCAACCAACTTATACAAGACATAGAAACTTCTAATGCATTGTCAAGTAAACTGCAATTTTAAACAGAAGGCATTTGATAGAAAAATTGCAAATATCTTAACTGACATCCTCTATCATCCTCTCGCATCGCTCATCTTGCGCTCAATATCCAGCCCAAGTTCAATACTCCTACGTTCCCTTCCTTCTTCTCTCGCATCGCTCATCCCTCTCTCCTCTTATCTTCCGTTGCTCTCTCCCTCCTCCCTCTATCTCCCATCACTCTTCCTCCTCTTCTCTCCCCCTCCCTTTCACCTCTCCTCTCCTCGATCTCCTATCCTTTGTTCTCCTCCCCTCTCTCTCTACCACATCTCCTCCCCTTTCTTCTTTACCTTCTCTTATCTCTCTTATAAGCACTACACCAGAAAATATTTTTAGTACCGCCACAATAAGACCGGTTTTTAAAAATTTCGGTTCTAAATATATTCAGTGGCAATTTCGATATTGTCAGAATTTTTTTAAGACCGGTTTTTTAAAAAAACCGGTCGTATAGAGTTCTCAAAAATAATCCGAAATTACTGTTTTTTTTAAGACCGGTTTTTATAAAAAACCGGTCTTAAAAGGTTTTTTTTTAAGACCGATTTTTTATATACAACCGGTCCAAGAGATCAAAAAATAAATCGAAAAATTAGTTTTTATTAAGACCGGCTTTTTATTAAAAACCGGTCTTAAGAACAAAATTTTTATGATCGGTTTTTTATAAAAACCGGTCTAAAAAAACAGCAATTTTTTCTTTTTTCGGTTGACTTTTTAAGACCGGTTTTTTATAAAAAACCGGTCATAAAAATTAACAGATTTTTCTTCTTATCTTCTTCCCTCATTGATTGTTCTGTCCACACATTCAATTCATGGCCGTTTTTTTTTCTCTAAAAACCGAGTCTTATTCTCTCTCTAAAACCAAACAAAAAAAATAGCTAAAAATCTCGAAAAATTTTGAAAAATTGAAAAATCAAGAGAGAAGGCAAATGAGATCAACCAGAAGCTAAAAAAATTCATTTTTGAGGTATATTCTTTAATTATTCAGTATTTTATTTATTATTTATTAATTATGCAATTTTTTATTTTTTTAATTGATTTTTTTCATTTTGATTTGATAAAATAGAAAGAGGAAGAGGAAGAGAAGATTATTCTATTGAAGAGGAAGAAAAAGAGAAGACAATTTCGGTAACTTTCTATTTTAACCCTCAATGATTTCAATTCGTTAATTTACTAATTTGTATGTGCATATATATATCATTTGGCATTTGCATATATTAGTTGTATTGTCATATAGGACCAAATTATCGGAATTTGAACTATTTTAGGTCGTGCCCGTCCGAAATTAATCCATTAGGGATTAATCTCGGATAGTACTCCCGGTCGGGAGTACTGCCTTTTGGATATTCTTGTCTCATTTAGGACAGCGAGTTGTACGTTAGATGCAATTTGTTGTCTGAGAAAAATTCGGCGACATTTCTCTTTATGTTTCCCACGGATATGTACACACGAGTAATCGTGTGTTGGCGTATTCAGGGAACATAAGGGGAAATGCTGTCGAATTTTTTTCAGACAACAAATTGCATCTAACGTACGCTCGCTAATGAGATAAGAGTATCCAAAGAGTGGGCTAGGATGGTAACTGGCCCAAAAACCTAATGTAATGCATTGAACCTATAAATTTCATACCCTGACTTTTGGATATACATTTCTATCTATACAGATGGATCAGAGGGAGGAGTACATGTATGAATATTCGAGGATATCAGGTGAATTTGTTGGAGTTGTTGAAGAGTTCTTAAAATGTGCAGAAGAAAATCGAAAGTTGACTGGAAAGCCCAGAATTCTATATCCTTGTAAACGTTGTGTTAATTTACAGAGACATGATAGTATAAAGATTAGATCACATTTGATTGAGCGTGGATGGATGACAACACCTAAATACATCCGGTGGGTTTTGCATGGGGAAAGGTTGGAAGATCATTTAAATATTGCGACTAGCAATATTAATAGATCTGATTCAGAAAATAGTGTACAAAATGATTGGGGGGCTGATGTAAGGGATGAGGTATTTGTGGATGAAAATGTAAGTCAAGAACAATATTGTGAAAATGATAATAGAGAAAATGATTTAGATGAAATGATGAACGAAATACCAGATGGTTTTATTGATGAAGTTCCTGATATTTTTAAAAAATTGGATGAAAACTCTCATATATCGTTATATCCCGGTTGTAATGAGGATAAATTCTCAAAAATTAAAACTGTTTTTAAACTTTATAACCTGAAAGCCAAGAATAATTGGAGTGATAAAAGTTTCATATTTTTACTCGGTCTTTTACGAGAAATGCTTCCAGCAGAAAATACATTACCGGATACATGTTATAAGGCAAAAAAATTACTATGTCCTTTAAATATGGCAGTAGTGAAGATTTCAGCATGTCCGAATGATTGCATACTGTTTCGGAATGAGTACGAGAATCTTAATAAATGTCCAATGTGTAATGCATCACGGTACAAACTAAGGGACGATGATTTGGAAGATGATGAAGATAGTTGTAAAAATAGACCAGCTGCGAAAATATTGTGGTATCTGCCGATAATACCAAGGTTCGAGCGTCTCTTCAATAATTCAAAAGATGCTCAACTACTGAGGTGGCACGCAGAAGGCATAAAGAGAGATAAAATGATCAGACATCCTGCGGACTCGCCCCAGTGGATGAACATAGACAGTAATTTCAAGGATTTCGGTAGTGAATCTAGAAATTTGAGATTGGGACTATGCACATATGGGATGAATCCTTACGGTCTCATGAGCAGCAATCGCAGCGTATGGCCAGTTTTATTGGTTATTTACAACCTTCCTTCCTGGTTGTGCATGAAAAGAAGATATCTGATGATGCCATTGCTCATTTCCGGTCCAAAACAACCAGGAAATGATATAGATGTGTACTTGGCCCCGTTAATAGAAGACCTTGATAAGTTGTGGAAGGACGGGGTGGAGATATTCGATGCTTATTCCAAAAGTTATTTCACCCTACGTGCGATGATATTTTGCACGATTAATGATTTTCCCGCATACGAAAACTTGTCAGGTTATAGGAACAAAGGAGATAAGGCATGTCCTATTTGCGAGAAGGAAACACATTCTATATGGTTATCTAATTGTAGGAAGAATGTCTACTTGGGACATCGTAGATTCCTTAACCGTCATCACCCCTACCGCCGGATGGATTATAAAACCAAATTTGATGGGAACACCGAAACCCGACGGGCACCAATACCAAGAAGCGGAAGACAGGTATATGAGGAGGTGAAGGATCTTAAAATCAAATTAGGCAAACTATTTGCAAAAAAAATTCCGGATGGCAATTGGAAGAAGAAGTCTATATTTTGGAACCTTGAATACTGGACGTATTTGGATGTTAGGCATTGTCTGGATACGATGCACATCATTAAGAACATCTGTGAATCTTTGATTGCTTTGATTTTAAATGCTCAAGGGAAAGTAGACAATGCTAATGTGAGGAAAGACATGGTCGAAATGGGAATACGACTGGACCTAGCCGCAAAGCCAGATACTAGTAAGAAACGGGATTGGTTACCCGATGCAGTTTACACTTTGACAAGAAAAGAGAAACTCAGTTTGTTGGAGTGCTTGAAGTCAATCAAGGTTCCGACCGGTTATGCCTCAAATATCTCAAGGAAGGTATCAATCAAGGATATGAAATTGATTGGAATGAAATCGCACGATTATCACGTGCTGTTGACCCAGTTACTTCCGATTGCAATTCGAAGATGTTTTAAGGAAAAAGTTCGGAACTCCATCACTATGTTGTGTTTTTTCTTTAATGAAATTTGCTCCAGAGTGATTGATCCTGAAAAACTGACTAATTTAGAAACTGATGCTTATCAGACCATATGCGAGCTGGAGATGCACTTTCCCCCATCATTCTTTGTTATAATGGTGCATTTGACCATTCATTTAGTCAGGGAGATCAAGTGGTGCGGTCCGATATTTTTACGGTACATGTACCCTTTTGAAAGAGCAATGGGACAATTGAAAAGGTTAGTCCGAAGTAGATCTCGACCCGAAGGAAGCATAGTCGAAGGATATGTGGCCGAAGATGTTATTGATTTCTATACTGATTATGTAGATGGACTAAAACCTATTGGCCTGCCCAAGAATCGGCACGAAGGTAGACTTCTTGGGAAAGGTATAATTGGTTTGAAAATAATTACAGTGGACCTTGAAAAGAGAGAAAAAGCACATCTTAAAATTTTGCAACAAGTCGCTGTTGTGGCTCCTTACGTGGATCAACATATAGCAGAGTTGCGAGAGCAAAATCCTCAGAAAGGTGAAAATTAGATCACTAATGAGCACAACAAACTGTTTGTAAATTGGTTCAGAAAAAAAGTACAATTATCTCCATCCGACAATGAAACTGTGAAATATCTTGCGAATGGTCCCAATGCAAATGTGTAGACCTATCATGGGTACGACTTGAATGGATTCACCTGGTATACTAAAAAACAAGATGGAAAAAGCACAGTACAAAATAACAGAGTCACAATAGAAGCCATATCAAGTGATGGCAAGTCATCAGAGCCGTATTATGGGTGGATCGAAGAAATCTGGGAACTTGATTATAATGCATTCAAGATACCTGTGTTTGAATGTAACAACCGTTCATTTCAAAAAGTTAGGATATGCATACGACCCTTTCATACTTGCAAACAAACAAGCAATGCAAGTTTTTTATATTGTTGATCCAGCCGACATCTCACGACATGTGGTTCTTCCGAGAAAAAGGCGCATTGTCGGCGTTGAAGATGTCGTAGATGAAGAAGAATATGACCAATTTGATGAAATAACATCATTCTCCACAGGTATAATATAATATAATATAATTAATCTCAATTAATTGCATGAAATTCTATTAATTATTAAATTAATTTGGTGCCTACACTATTATATTATATTCACAGGAATCGATGGAACGCCGCTACCAGTTGAAGAATTAGCAACTAATTTGCGTGTGGATCGCCAAGAAGCAGGCGTGTGGGTAGCCCGACCAAAATCACCAAGGAATAAAGGAAATTGAGTTATATACATGTAGTAGTACTACATTTCAACTGTAATATAATTTTTAATATTTTTTAAGTACTATTTTGTAGGATTTTTTTACTTCTTTTATTTAGATTTTCCAAGAAACTTAAAATTTTTAATTTTATGATATATTTTGTATTATTAAAAATAGCACAAAAAAACATAAAGGAAAAAACGAAAAAAATAAAAAATTACGGTTTTTTATTAAGACCGGTTTTTAAGTAAAAAACCGGTCTTAAAAATCAATCAGAATCTTTTATAATTTTATCCTTTTATGTTTTTTTTGTGCGATTTCTAAAAAAAGAGAAAAAACATAAATTTTAAAAAGTTTTTAATAATAAATTTTAAAAAAAATAAAAAATAAATAAATTAAAGGAATATACTAAAAAATATACATAACTATAAAAATATTTAGTAATAAACTTTTAAAAAAATCTAAACAAAAATAATATTCAAGAAATCTATTAAAAAAACTGATACATAAATTATAAAGTTTTTAAAATAAATTTACTAATATATTTTATTTAATAGTAAATTTTAAAGTTTTTAAAATAATACCAAAAAAACATAAAGTAAAAAAAATAAAAAAATTCTGCTTTTGCTTAAGATCGGTTTTTACGTAAAAAACCGGTCTTAAAAATCAATCAGAATTTTTTTTTTATTTTTTCCTTTTCTGTTTTTTTGTGCGATTTCTAAAAAAAGAGAAAAAACATAAATTTTAAAAAGTTTTTAATAATAAATTATAAAAAAAATCTAAAAAAAATATATTAAAGGAATATACAAAAAAATATACATAACTATAAAAATATTTAGTAATAAATTTTTAAAAAAATCTATACAAAAATAATATTCAAGAAATCTATTGAAAAAACTGATACATAAATTTTAAAGTTTTTAAAATAAATTTACTAATATATTTTATTTGCTAATAAATTTTAAAATTTTGAAAATAGTACCAAAAAAACATAAAGGAAAAAAAATAAAATTTCGGTTTTTACTTAAGACCGGTTTTTACGTAAAAAACCGGTCTTAAAAAACAATCAGAATTTTTTTTTTTTTTTCCTTTTCTGTTGTTTTTGTGCGATTTCTAAAAAAAGAGAAAAAAATATAAATTTTAAAAAGTTTTTAATAATAAATGAAAGGAATATACTAAAAAATATACATAACTATTAAAATATTTAGTAATAAAATTTTTAAAAAATCTATACAAAAATAATATTCAAGAAATCTATTAAAAAAACTGATACATAAATTTTAAAGTTTTTAAAATAAATTTACTAATATATTTTATTTACTAATAAACTTTAAAGTTTTTAAAATAGTACCAAAAAAACATGAAGGAAAAAAATAAAAAAATTTTGTTTTTTCTTAAGACTTGTTTTTACGTAAAAACCGGCCTTAATTATCATTAAAAAAATTTCGGTTTTGTAATTAAGACCGGTTTTTTACATAAAAACCGGTCTTAAAAATTTTCAAATATTTCGGATCTCGCTCTTCTCTCTTCCCTCCTCTGCTCTCTTCATTTTTTTCTAAGTTCCGAAACTTAGAAAAAAACCGACCCTCTGCCCTCTCTCCCTTTGCTCTCTCTCCCTCTCTCCCTCTTCCACCTCAGCAACCCGAGCCGCCTCTCGCCGCCTCTCTCCGCCTCTCTGCCGCCTCTCCTCCTCTCTGCCTCCTCTCCAAACCCCTTTCTCTACTCTATACTCTCTAAACCCGAGCCCATTTCTCCGCCTCTCCGCCTCTCTGTCGACAGCACCACTGCCCCTCTCTACCTCCAAGAGCACCTCCGACCACCACTGCCCCTCTCTCCAAGCTAAGGTAATTTCTATTTAAATTTTTAATTTAATCTGAAATTTAAGGAAATTGGTTGTGAAATTAATCTGAAATTTAGTTTCAAATAGTTTGATAAAATGTAATTAGTTGCAATTAGGTAGATAAAATATTAAAATGTAATTAGTTGCAATTAGTTGGATAAAATGCATGTAAAATGTAATAGATTTGTATTATGAGTTGTTGCTTGCATGTAACTCGTAAGTAGTTGTGTAATTTTTGGATAAAATGCCCCATATACAGGGGAGGTTATGTCAAATTTTTTTATAAATGAGTTAAATTGCGAATTAATGTAGATTAATTTAGGATTTTTTTTAGAATTAGTTTAGGGTTTGCTTATGGTTATGTTTTGTTTAGATTTGATTAATTTAGGGTTGTTTAATTATGAATCGATGTTTCAATTATTATATGACTTGATGTTTTAATTGTTATAATTATGAATTGATGTTTTAATTAATGTTCTAATTGTCTAATTTAGAGTTGTTTAATTGATATATTAATTAAATCGATGTTTTAATTGATGTTGTAATCGTCTAAATATTTTTGTGAAATTGATTGTAATTGTGTTAATTGTAGCTATGTCGAATCCGGATGAGAATTTCCCGTCGAATGTGGATGATGATCACGAGTTCAATGAGGATGAGGATTTGATGGCAAATCAGGAAACTCAACCCGTTAGCAGAAGGGGGAAAAGATCAACGGTAAAATGCCTAAAGACGGCAAAGAAGATAGCTGCTCAAATTCCGTTGGAGATCACCTTCAACGAAAAAGGCCAGCCTAGCGGTGAAAATGCAATTGAATTTAATCGATTTTTGGCACAGAAAACGAGAGATATGGTTAAAATCAGGTACGAGGGAATTTGAATGTGAATTAGCATTTCTATAAATTTGATTAATGGTGATATTTCTATAAATTTGATTAATGTGATATTTCTATAAATTTGATTAATGGCGATATTTCTATAAATTTGATTAATGTGATATTTCTATAAATTTGAATGTGAATTGATCATGTGAATTAACATGGTGATATTTCTATAAATTTGAATGTGAATTGATCATGATATTAATTGGGTTTAACGCAGTTATAAGACTTGGCCGTCAGTGCCAAAAGAGTTGAAACTTGATTTGTACAACACTATAGCCAAGACATGGAATATTCCAGATGACATTCCGATTTTAATCAAGCGGAAAATTCTTACAGCATGTTGCAATAGATGGAGGGCCTGGAAAACCAACTTGGTAAGAGATTATGCTTATAACATCAATTCTACTTATTATTGCTGGATTAATTAAAATTATAACATATATTCTTTCATTGTAGAATAAGAAATATAGGGAAAATGCAAAAGAAGGTGGACAGAAGCCATTGGATGTTTTTAACATATCGCAGGAAGAATGGAAACAATTCGATGAATATCATAAAAGCCTTGAGTTTGAGGTATATAAATAAATTTCATATATAGAATTATTCACCAATACTAATATCCTAACTTTTATTTCTCATATACTTACAAGTCTTTTGAATTTGATAATAGAAAAAGAGTAAAATAGGAAAAGAAAATGCCGCCAAAAAGGACATGCCCCACACACTCGGATCGGGCGGTTACATAAGTGCAGAGAAGACATGGAAAAGAGACGACGTGGTCCATGGTTCGACCTCGACCATTTCCATTGGTGTTGATGACAGGTCTTACAGATGGTGCAGGGCACGTGCCAAAGAGGATCCGGTGACGGGTGAACTTAGGGTTACAAATCCTAAGGCTTGTGAGGTCCTTGACAAAGCGGTACGTATTGTAACTCAAATAAATTTGTAAATTAACTCAAATAAATTTATAAATTATGTATTCAACAAATTCAACTTACATTCACATGTATTTCTTTTGTGACAGGTTGCTCTAGCCAAGTCAGGTGAGATTCAGTCGATTCGTCAGAATGATGTCTTGACATCTGCGCTTGGGACTCCAGAGCACTCAGGACGGTTGAGAGGATATCCGATATTTTTCGGCGTGAAGCAGGTGTTTGGAAAGGGTACGAGGAAATCCAAGCAGTTTAGCCAAGAAGAAATCGACAAAAGAGTCGACGAGGGAATAAAACGGCGATTGCCGGAGGAAGTGAGCAAAGAAATAGCTAGACAAGTTGAGGAAAGTTTATCGCGGTTGTTCTCGCTAGGGCAAACACCACATAACGCAGATCCAGTAATGAATCAAGGCATTCTACAAAGCTTCTCGCGGTTGTTCGCGCAAGGGCAAACATCGCATAACCTCGATCCAATAATGAATCAAGCCATGATTTTGCTATCACATGGTAGCAACAATCAACCGAATCCAATTCCTAGCCCTCATATTGAGGTATATAGAATATTACTTGCAAGTTTATATAGAATTTAGCCTAATACCTAATTAATTATGTTTTGTATTTGCTTATAATTGCAGGGATCCACAGAAGCCTTGCTGCTCCTCCCAGATGGGTTCAATTTGGTGTATGTCGCAAGAGCTATGGTGTTTGCGCGTCGTCCCATACCTGACACGGTCCATGGAGTACCATTGGGTCCGGAGGAGGTTAAGGTACAAGTTCTAGAAGTGTTCGATCATGCGAAACAAGTGATAGTACCTTTTCCACCTCCCAACGCAGATGACCAGCTCGGTATTCTCCAAGGTTCATTTCTAAGGTGGCCGTGTAATCTTGTGGATTTTCATATGTCGAAATTGGTAAATCTTACAAACTTTTCTAAATTTGGTATTAATTAAATTGAAAAATATTGTTTTACGACTAATATATGATTTTCAAGGAGCATCTGAGGACACCAATAACGAAACGGCCTCCGCCACCTGCGAAATCTCCGGAGAAAAAGAAAGGAAAGCAGCAGGTGGAGCAAAATGACGACGACGATGATTTCGATGTAGATGCATTTTTTGCGGAGGGAGGACAATTAAAGACACGGGAGCCGCTCTGCACACATGAGAGATTGCAAAAGCTTGGGCCTACCGCACAAGAACTGCATAACTACATTATGGCGTTGGATCCAGATATGAAGTATTTCGATATTCCGGCCAAGTTCGACCACATAGTACTGGATTCCTTCATGCTCAATTTTGAAGACATCGGCCATTTGTTCAATAGGGAATTGTCATTTGTTCAAGTCATGAAACTCTGGACCATGTAAGTATTTTTCGAACTTAACAATAATTGATTGATGATTATTATTATATGATATATGACTATAAATTGATAAATATAACATGCAGGTGGGCTAGAAACTATTGTCATGATTTTGCAATCAAGGCTTTCAGATTTTTGGATCCAGAAAGATGCTCGGGAACTGATGCCATTAAGGATGTGTCAGGCACAACATCCTACTTGATTCAAAATTTTGCCAGAAAGAAGACCGCTTATCATGTTTTGATACATCAGCATGCGTTAGTTAGAAAATATCTTGTTTTGACTTTATTTTTTATAAATTGTGGTTTAATTCTAATTTTACTAACAAGGTTTAATATTTAACTGCAGTTTTCATTTTGTGATTATTATCGCACAACCCTCGACAAAAACGATTTGGATTGTGGATTCGCTAAATCCAGATAGTTATTTTTCTCCAATTTTAGAGTCATACAACAGGTAATTTTAGGATTTTAGTCAAAACATGCATTATCTAATAGGCAATATCTGCAAATTAATTCTTCTAACTTCATATTTTAATATTGCAGTGCTTTATCCAGAATGAAGTTAGGTAGCAGATTCAATATTGACATCATTCCGGTACATAGCTCGGACTAATAGTTTCATTTCATTTCTAATTAATTTATTAAATTTAATATTAATTTTTAGAAAAATTGCTTCGTATTTGTAGGGTCCACATCAGCCGAACATTACCGATTGCGGGTTTTATGCGATGAGAAACTTGCAGATGCTACTGATGTATTACTCAAACTACGAGCAGTTGCCAGGGGTATGGATTACTACTTAATTAAGGTTTAGGGTTTAGAATGACAATTTAGAGTATAGTTTTTAGTGTTTAGGGTTTACTACTTAAAGTTTAGGGTTTAGCCAAACAATACCTGATTAGGTTTTAAAACGATATATACCTGATTAGGGTTTAGTCAAACAATACCTGATTATCATTAACTAATTTAGTTTGAAATCAATTTGCTTAGGTTTTACTAATTGAATTAGTTTAATTGAATGCAGAATTTGGAGGGGGAGGGTCTACGAAAAATTGTATCTTGTTAGATAATTATAATTTTTATGAATATTGATATATTTATAATTGCTGTTTTTTGTTTTGATGATTATGTGATATGTGATATATAAATGCATGATTGCTGTGAATTTGAATATTGCATGAATATTATGGCTAGCAAAAATGGGGCTAGCCCGAAATAATTTTTTTTTTTTAATTATTAATTATTAAGACCGGTTTTTAACTAAAAACAGGTCTTAAAAATAGTATTAAGACCGGTTTTTAAGTTAAAAACCGGTCTTAATAATAAAAAAAATTCGGAAAAAAAAGAAATAATATTAAGACCGGTTTTTTACAACAAACCGGTCTTAGTCTTAATTATAAAAAAATTCGGAAAAAAATCATATAATATTTAGACCGGTTTTTAACAAAAAATCGGTCTTAATGTTTTGTTTTTTAAGACCGGTTTTTTGTAAAAAACCGGTCTTAAAGTTGCGCATTCTTTTTTTGATCGGATTCTGTCTGGTTTTTAGCACCGCCTTTTTAACACCGGTTTTTTATATATTTTTAACACCACATATTATTAGCACCTTATACAAATCGGTCTTAAAGACCCTTAAATAACAGGTCTTAAAAATAAAAAGTGGTGTAGTGAAGCACCGTTTCTCCTAATAAAAATCAAGGAGTATTATACACAAAGGAGTATGTAAGATTCATTAAAGTGTTAAATATGTTCTCATTTATCTTTCATATAGAAGTACGTAATTTGTGATAAGAGAGTAATCAAATATTATTAAAAAAGTACGTAAAATTCATTAAGGGAGAGTGTCAAATATATTTTTCATTTATCTTTTATTATAAAAAATACGTAATTTGTGATAAGGAATAAACTAAATATTATTAAGGGAGTGTCAAATATATTTTAATTTATCTTTTTATTATGAAAGTACGTAATTTATATTAAGGGAGTAACTAATTATTTTTAAGTGAGTATGTAAGATTCATTAAGGAAATGTCAAATATGTTTTCATTTGTCTTTTATTATGGAAGTACGTAATTTATGTTAAGGGTGTAACTAATTATTTTTAAGCGAGTATGTAAGATTTAATAAGGAGTATCAAATATATTTTCAGTTTTCATTTCTCACGGGAGTAAGTACTTTTTCGTAAGAGAGTTCTTTTTATATTATAATATAAGAGAATATATTTTTTTACTAAGGGGAGTATCTATTTGTCTTAAGAGAGTATTTATTACAGATCAAGGGATATACTAAATTATTATATGCAGTTGTATATGAAAAAAAATGAAGAACACGAAGAAAAAATGGAAGAAGGGAGGGCAGTGAGGGAGAGAAAGAGAAAACTATAGATGGTGAGGGCGGAGGAAGACCGAAAGGAAGGAGAACAGAAGGGAGATCGAAAGGGAGATCGAAAGGGAGGGAGAGCGACAGGGAGGCCAGGGAAAAAGAGAGCGGAAGACGAAGGAGATTGCCATCACGTAAGAAGATGACTCCTTGCACTGCAGAAGCGAAGTCACAATCACGACCTCTTCCTTCTTGACCATTGTCGCGTCCACCACATCTAATTTCATGACCTCCACAATCTGAGACGATGTCCTTTGTAGGCACAACATCGTCGATTGCTATTTGATCTTGAGACGGCGCCTCTTCTAGGATTTTCAACTGCGTCTCTTTCAGGTCTCTGATACCATGACAAATAAAATTGAAACTCTTTATTTGATTTGTTCAAATTGCTACAGTACATTGCATCATCTATGTATGCTATACTAAATCAAATATATTCTAATTATGACAAAATCAAATCACATCTTTTACAAAGATTACAAAAAAATCTATTCACAATCTTACCATATTCAAATATTGCCAAATCAATCACCAATTCTTTCCCGGAATTCCTAACTAACATCCCATCTCACGCGCCATCCTGCCATCCCACTTACGCGCATCAATCTAGCCCAGCCCATTTAGCGTGCGTTTTCCTCTCCTTTCCTTCTCTTCCTTCTCTTTTTCTCTTTTTGCTCAATGCTTCCTTTCTCTTACGTCCCCTCTATCTGTGCTCTCCTTTTACTCTCCCAACTTCATCTCTCGTCCTTTTTTTTTTAATTTCGATGCATTTTTTCATTTTTTTTCCTTCTTTCACTCTCCATCTCATTACGACATTGCTTTCTTTCCTTATCATCTTTTCTGTCATATTGCAAATATAAGACGTAATAAACACAAAGGAGTAATTAATAAATGTAAGGGAGTATGTAAGATTTATTATGGGAGTGTTAAATATATTTTCATTTATCTTTTGTTATGGAAGTACGTAATTTGTGATAAGAGAGTATCTAAATACTATTAAGAGAGTATGTAAGATTCATTAAGGGAGTGTCAAATATGTTTTTATTTTTTTTTATTATGGAAGTATATAATTTGTGATAAGGGAGCAACTAAATATTGTTAAGGAAGTATGTAAGATTCATTAAGGGACTGTCAAATATATTTTAATTTATCTTTTTATTATGGAAGTACTTTGTGCTAAAGGAGTAACTAATTATCAGTAAGGGAGTATGTAAGATTCATTAAGGGAGTGACAAATATATTTTTTATTTATCTTTTATTATGGAAGTACGTCATTTATGACAAGAGAGTAACAAATTATTTTTAAGGGAGTATGTAAAATTCAATAAGGAAGTGTCAAATATATTTTTATTTATCTTTTATTATGGAAGTACGTAATTTGTGATAAAGGAGTATCTAAATATTATTAAAGGAGTATGTTAGATTCATTAAGAGCGTGTTAAAAATATTTTCATTTATTTTTTATTATGGAAGTACGTAATTTATATTAAGGGAGTAATTAAATTATTTTTAAGAGAGTATGCAAGGTTCGTTAAGGGAGTGTTAAATATATTGTCAGTGGTGTATTTAACTTAAAAAGTATTTAATTTGTCTCACGAGAGTAATTATATTTACATAAGGAAATACCTTATTATATTATAATATAAGAGAGTATATTTTTTGACTAAAGAGAATATCTATTTGACTTAAGGGAGTATTAATTACGAATCAAAGGATACATTAAATTGCTATAAGCAAAGGAGTATTTAAAAAAAAATGAAGATCGAGAAGAAAAAGGAAGAAGGGAGGGCGGTGAGAGAGAGCAACATGAAAAACAAGGAGAGTGGGAATTGAAGGGGAGAGCGACAGGGAGAGATGAGGCGGAAGGGGAGAGCAGAATGAGAGAGCAGGAGAATGGAGAGAGAAAGCGAGTTGAAGGAGAGATCGGAGGAGAGCCCAAAATTCAGCCCATGTCACAAAATCCAATAGGATAGCACGGGATGTCAATTTGCTGGAATGTCCCGTAGATTCTTTCGATTGAGAGAGCGCGTGCAGCCTAAAATTCAAGTCCAGCGTTGCCAGATCCAATAGAATGGCACGGGTTGGCAAATGACGGGGTCCCGTATCCGAAAAAATTAAAACTAACGTTACTGTTCACACGAATTACGATAATAACAGTTAAAAAATTAGAATTTTAAAAATAACGTTGTTGGATCGGCGTTTCAATCGCCGAAAATACAGAACCCTTGGATCGGCGTTTCAATCGCCGATCCAAGGTCTGACCATTTGAGTCCGTTGAATTTGCTTTTTTTTAGTGCGCAATTTGATTTTTGAGTGTGAATTTGCTTTTTTTTAGTGCACAATTTGATTTATAAACACTCAAAGTTGGTTTGCAGCTTGGATCGGCATTCCAATCGCCGATCCAAACTTGGATCGGTGTTTCTATAGCCGATCCAAGGTCTGACCATTTAAGTCCGCTGAATTTGCTTTTTTTTAGTGCGCAATTTGATTTTTAAACACTCAAAGTTGGTTTGCAATAATTTTTTTTGTCGTTTTCCCGCTTAAAATTGTCTATATAAGCTCAATTGTCATCATTTATTCTTCACAAACTAAGTTTTTCTCGTTAGTCTGAAATTGATAAACTTTCTCCTCGTCATTTCATATTCGCAATATCACTTCTTCGTAGGTAATAATTTTAAATTAATTATTAAATTTATTTTATTTGATTTGCTAATAGAGTTTTAATTTTGAAATTTTAAGTAAATGGGTTCTAAGCCAAGCTGCGTCTCTTCTGGTGTTATTTTGATCGGAGATGAGCGGACTAGCGAACAACGATTGTTAAGAAATTAGAAGGAAATCAATATCATGTTAGGGGCCCCAAATTTTTTACAGATTTGGTTGAGAGGAATAAAGGTTTTGATCTTGGAGGGTCGTGGTTGACTCACCTGCCAGCAGTTCTACCTGGTTTTGAAAATCATCCCGCATCTTCAAATGTTGTCCATCTCCGCTAAATGGAATAGTATTATGTTTCTGTCATCGGTATCTTATTATGGTCATTATTAGTGAAATAAGTTTGTGTGACAGTCGTCACTTGTAATGTTTGCCTTATATTACTGAAATATGTTGTTTTGTCTATTTACTTTTATTAAATTTTTTTATGATATGTATTGAAAATTAATATGCAAAGAAATTCAGAATTAAAAAATGCACACCATTAGAAAAAGAGCTAAATTTTATAACCATAATATAAAGTAACACACCAAAATAAAAAAATAAAAAAATACTTAAAAAACAAACCATTCAGTTGCTACTTAAAAACAAACTACCTAAGAAAACAAAATATTTAGATATTTTGGGTGTCCGCATATTGTAGAATTTCATCCCATAATGGGTCTTCTTCTTCGTCTTCCTTTTGTTGTTGGTTGCTCACACCAGGATTATCAGCGAATTGAGCGACTTCGTTCCAGAAAGCTGCATCGGCTTCTTGTTGTTCTATCTCTGTCATTCTAGCTGCTGCAATACTTTTTTGTTCTTCTCTCTCCTTGTTCCATCTCAGGCGCTCCCTGATTTTTTTTTCAATTTCTTCTTCTTTCAATTTTTGCATCTTTTCGGCAGCCTTTTGTGCAATTTTTCTCTTTTTTTCCGCCTCATCTCTGTCTTTCCATTTCTTTTCTTGTTGATCCCACCAACCTTGTTTTTCGTGGTCATCGTAGTGGTCACGCAAGATGGTCTCTTTGTAATTGAAAACCTGACCACACTTTGTACAGGTCACTGTGTGGTCTCCACGAAAGTTGTAGATTCTTTCATAAACGGTGCAGTGTGTTTTTTGTGCTGAATATGGTTTTTCTGTTGGTGTTTGTTGGGGAATTGGTTGCGGTTTTTTGTAGTAATTTTCATACCAGTCACAATTCTTATGTTTGGGTTTGCTCAGCATTCTTTGGAGGTGCTCTTTGCGATCTCTTTCTTTCCCACCATTAATGTGCCACTGGTAGTATATTTTTAAATCGAACTCTATCCCGTCATCTTCGTAGATATTGTATTTGAAAGTGCGAAAACATGTGCGACATCTTGAATGATAATCTCCTTTTTCTATTTCATTTGTATTGACAGGGGAATGTTGGTAATTTGGCCAGTATTCATCTCGGGTAGCTGTTCGCCAATTTGGGACATCACTATTGGAGTGGGAGCTATTTCCTTTGTCCATGACAGTGAATTTTTCAGGAAGAAGAATTGAGTGTGTGTTGCATAATCTGGTTGATGAAAGGTGGTTTTATAGACAATTTTAGACTTAGAATCACACAATAAAAAATTAATTTCACGTGATTCTTTTTCAGACCACGCCTGTCCTTTTGCAAAGGGTAGATAGGTATCAGTATATTTTTTCAGACTTTATCAGACCACGCCTGTCCTTTTGCAGAGGGCAGATGGGCATCAGTATACTTTTTCAGACTTTATCAGACCACGCCTGTCCTTTTGCAGAGGGCAGATAGGTATCAGTATACTTTTTCAGACTTTATCAGACCACGCCTGTCCTTTTGCAGAGGGCAGATGGGTATCAGTATACTTTTTTCAGACTTTATCAGACCACGCCTGTCCTTTTGCAGCTAATTATTAGGTTAAACAATAAATGCTGTATTTAATAATAAATGGTAGATTCTTAATTTTTCTTTTCATGCATTAATAATAAAATGGTGCAATAATAATAAATGGTCAATTAATGAAGTCTAACAAATTTACCTTAGTCTTATTTTTTTAACTATTAACAATTAATAATAATATTAATAAGCAATCACAAAAATACATAATAAATAATAATATTTAATAATTAAATTATTACTAATATAATAACTAATAACACTTACCAATTTAATAGTAATAATCATGCAATAATCACAAAAATACATAATAAATCATAATATTTAATAATTAAATTATTACTAATATAATAACTAACAAAATTACCAAATTTATAATAATATTTAATAATTAAATTATTACTAATATAATAACTAATAACACTTACCAATTTAATAGTAATAATCATGCAATAATCACAACAATATATAATAAATTATAATATTTAATAATTAAATTATTACTAATATAATAACTAATAACAATTACCAAATTAATATTAATAATAATGCAATAATAATAGCAATTAATAATAATATTAATAAGTAAATGTAATAATAGAAAATAATAATAAAAGATAAAACAGTAAAAGCATTAAAAAAAAAGTCACTTTTAGCGGGAAATCAGTTGGATCGGCGTTCCAATCGCCGATCCAAGCTTGGATCGGCGTTCCAATCGCCGATCCAAGCTTGGATCGGCATTCGGATCGCCGATCCAAGCTTGGATCGGCGATTGGAACGCCGATCCAACTGATTTCCCGCTAAAAGTGATTTTTTTAATGCTTTTACTGTTCTTTATGGTTTTAATCATTAATTTTTAGTGATTTTTATCATTAAAAGAATTGGATTGGCGTCCCAAATGCCGATCCAAGGTGTAAATTGAATTTAAGTGCGATTTAACAGTGCGTTTTAGTGCGATTTGATTTGATTGCTCATCATTATTTCGACTCTCATTTGGTTATAAATAGAACATGCCGTTCCGAATTCGAAAATCACCCATCATTTTCAAATACTCGACTCTCTATACTGTCAAAAATATGATTTCCATTCCGGTTTTCGTTAATCAATCTCCATATAATCCATCAAATTATTTCAGTTTGGATGCAACTTCGCAAACTGATTATGAATCAATTAAAGAAATAATTTTATCAGCATTGAAATTTTATCAAGGTTATTATAATTTGAGAATTGTTTCCCATTTTAATACCATAATTGAAGGGAGGTTCCAGTAGATGCAGTTGCCGGTGAACTCTGAAAATGAATGGCGGTATGTACGACGTGAGTGCTTCCAAGCAAGAAGGCTACACGGCTTTCAACTTCACGTTGATTTGCTTCCAGCTACTGGTGGTGGCCTACAAGGTAACTTACGACAAATTTTATTAGTAAAATTACTTTATTATTTATTTTTGAATTAGGATTACAATAGTCATGAACATATGCAATATATGGTTTGCTTAAATTAGGATTATAATTCTTTACTAAACATAATTTGCTTATTAAGAAACTTTTGCTTAAAAAATCTTTTGCATAATTGGAGAAAATAACTAATTAAATTTGTGCCATTATAGAATTGATAAAATTAGTTTTTTAAAGTAATTAATTTGCTCTTGCTATTAATTGTACGCATTTATAATTAATTTGCTCTTGCCTTTACTCTTGAATAATAAAATTTTAAATTAAGCTTTTTAAAATAAAAGCAAATCAATAATTTTTATTACGATGACACAGAAATTATATAATTTTTAATTATATATTTTTAAATTAGGGGGACACACAAATTATAATTTGAATGAACAAGTCAATAATACCGAAGAAGACGAAGAAAGAAATAATCAATAAAAACATGGAATTGAGTCACCCGTGCCGTCAGGAAATAACTCGCACCCAAAAATCTCCAAAACGCAAGCGCGTGTGTATCTGTCGATCCTCGCTGCGTTATTCGTGCCAGGCCCCCCAATCTGATTCCAAATCTTACGCAGTTCCTTTAACCTAACGGAATGAGATTTCCTGCATTACATTATTAATGTAATTTGATTGTAAGAACTATATATATTTAAAATTAACATAAAAATAAATTTTTTAAAACCTTCTTACTTCCGTTCTTTTTCCCTGAAGCACTTCTCAACTATCGCCGTGTCTGTATCCTCCGGCAACGCTAAATTTTGGAGTAACTGTATGGCGTCGTAATCGGTCCGTCCAGTAACGGTTCTGCCAGCCGTAGGTAAACCGTATAAGAAGGCCACATCCTGCAAATAGTTCAAATTTTATACATATATAGTTACAAAAAAAATATTACAAATAGGTATTGATCCTTATCTCTAGAGTGACCGTCATCTCGCCAACGTGCGGAAAAAAGAAAGTGTGGGTCTCTGGCCTCCAGAACATGGCTAGACCCTGCAAAAGCGAATGATCGAGCTGCATATGACCTAACTGAACGAAATGTATCAGTCCAAGTGTCATCAAACGCTCATCCACCTCAGCAGTTCGTGACATCTTAGCCCTATGTAGTACTGCCCTCCAATGCTGTATATATATTTTTTTTAATTATTTTAAAAAGTACTATCAAAATAGAAATATATAAGTAAAAAAAAAGTAAAAGAACAATAATAACTTACACCAGTGCCACGAACTTTCGACTCATCCAAATGCAAGAGACGATCTGCATTAACAGGACCGGGGGGAACAACAGGATCCGCTGATGTATAAGCCTCGGCATCAACAGAAGCGGTAGATGTAGAAGCTCCAGGATCTCCACGAAGCCTCGTAGATCTATGAGGTGGTGCCTCTGGTACTCTTTTTCTCGGTGGCATTTTTACTACACTACAATAAAAATTATCAATGTAAATAATCTAATAAAATTTCGACAGCATCTCCCCTGTAGCTGGATTGTTTCTGAAAAAAAAAACACCCAAATCCCTTCTAATTACAAACCCAAATCTCATACAACAAAATTTCCAAACTCATACAACAACATTTCCAATCTCATACAACAACATTTCCAATTTTCTATTTTTTTACATATTTTAAAATTTTTTTAGAATAATTATTCTAATTTTTCATTTATTTACCTCAATAAAATAAATTAATTAAATGTATAAATATTAAAAAAAAACTCACCTCGACTAGAAGCACTGCTTGTCTCTTTTTAGAAAATTTCCCTACATTTAAAAAATTAATCTGTCAATTTTTTATTATTTTATTTACTTTTTCTAATTTGTAATTAACTTATCCACAATTATAAAATGTACAAAATAATTCAAAATTTTTTTGTAATTACATATTATAATTATTTATAATTATTCTGATTTTTTATTAATTTTTTAATTATTTTTTCAATATTTATTCTATTTTTTCTATTAATTATCTAATTAAACTAATTAAATTAAATAAATAAACTAATTAAATTCAATAAAAAAATTTCAAATTACATATTAAAATTATTTATATTTATTCTGATTTTTTACTAATTTTTTCATTATTTTTCAATATTTAATCTATTTTTTTAATTACTTACCTAATTATACTACTTAAATTAAATAAATAAACTAATTAAATTCAATAAAAAAATTCCCAAATTACATATTATAATTATTTATATTTATTCTGATTTTTTACTTATTTTTTCATTATTTTTGCTATATTTAATCTATTTTTTTAATTACTTACCTAATTAAACTAATTAAATTAAATAAATAAAATAAATATTAAATAAAAAACTAACCTGAGGAGAGGAGAGGTTCTGTCCCGCGCGCGAGAGAGAGAGAGAGAAGTGGTGGGGATGAGGGGTTGCTGTCTCGCTTATATAGGAGGGGAATACCTTGGATCGGCGATTGGAATGCCGATCCAAGGGTTCTGTATTTTCGGCGATTGAAACGCCGATCCAACAACGTTATTTTTAAAATTCCGAATTTTTAACTGTTATTATCGTAATTCGTGTGAACAGTAACGTTAGTTTTAATTTTTTCGGGTCCCGTATCACCTCTGGAAAAATTGAGAGCATTGAAACACTTGCTAAGTAAAATTGGGCCGATTGAGGTATCCGAGATGGATGGTCTTTTATGGGTCAAGTCCATTATAACTTTTTACTGGCCTCGATAGACAACGTATTTTTTTTCTTTCAGGGTTTAGTTTCACTAAGAAAGTAAGAATCATCATTTCTAAAAAATAAAGAATGCAAATGCAAAATAATATTACGACGCATATCTAGATTGCTTTAACCTTGGAAATCCACAATCCTATATTCCTATAGAAAGCAATTGCTAGGATGTATCTGATAGTGATAATTAGATAACATTAAATCACACTACTGCTTTTGAGCGTATAAAAATGTATGTGATATTTTCTTTTTAGGAGGGTCTCAATGCTAGTTTTAAACATATTGAGGGGACCCAAAAATTGATTCAATTGTTCTAGAGCTAGCAAGCTCCAATTCTCAACTATGATACAGACCAAATAATGAAACAAATCAAGTTCACTTAAGCGTATGCATTGCAAAAATATGTACATGACAACAACAACACAGGCATTTTGCAAGGTACAAAAAAACTGATCAATTCAGTTAATAAAAATAATCATTTACAATGACTAACGTTACCCTTCAAAAGTTTGTATGTTACAACACATGAAAAACTCCGAGCTAGAAAGGACAAACCAGATTGCATAGTCTCAAGGCATAGAAAAGCACCACTCACACACATACTGGCATAGACAGACCCACACACTCTGCTATAATTCCTCAAACCCATCTTCATCAGCTTCTTCCTCCATACGTTCTAAATGCATTCTCCATACCTCCATCTATCAAACCAACAAGGGAGCCAAAGAAAAAAAAAAATTTAGAAGTAAGAAGAAGAAGGAAGCACCCAGGGGCGGAACTAGGGGGTGGCGAGCGTGTGCCAAACACACGCCAAGTTGTTGATTTTGTATTATGGATCTTAGTTGGGCCTACGCTGAAAAATGCAAGTATAGGAGGTCTAGTGAAGTAGTGGGCTGGGTCCTTAGTCTTCTCAAGCATTTATAAAGCTTCGGTTTTTGTATTTTTGTCATTTTCTTGTTTTTTCATTCATTTAGCTTAGCAGCCATTGTCCAGCAATCCAAAAAAAATAAAAAAGACACGTAAAGTGTATGGGATCAAATCTAATAAAATCAGTATTTCGAACTTGGCCATCCCTATTTCTCAATCCTGGTTCCGCCCCTGGAAGCACCATCTATCTATTGTCTGAATTTCAGGAACAATTTTCTTTCTGAAAAGTACCCCTACATTCATCACACATGTTCCAACACCTCCCAACATTTTAAATTTAAACAGGCCACCCCAATACCCCATACATTTCGACAAAAGTATCAAATGGTACTCCCCTGATCTTGAAACCATGTGATAGATGTAGGGTGACGACATTGCATGTCCTTTTTATGGTTCTCTTCTTTTAGCTATCAGCATCTATTGAAGGTTTGTGTTATCACTTATCACTAATATACTTGGCTGCATTTTTTGTTAGTAACTATTATCCATTCTGATATGGAAGGCCATTTTTTTTTTTTATCAATTAGGATTCATATTTTCTGAAGATGCTAAACTACACAGCACAGCTTACTTGTCCATCTGACATGCGTAACTGCTCTGCGACGAAAAGTATGCTTCCTGAAGCTTCAAAACCTGTATCTGGATCTAATTCTGAGTTTCCTGCAACTTCACTGTACTTAACTATAGTGCCTCGGAAACCATGTCTGAGGAAAACATTCTCCAGCCATTCCTCTTTTGTACGCTGTCATATCCAAAGTATTTCCATAAACAAAAATATATCAAAAGTTAATTTCCATTTTTTCCTAAGGAAATAAAATGAATTACCTTTAAGAATAACACATTTCTGCAGAAAAAAAAAGTTAGTAGGAAATCCCTTGCAAAGGACATGTTACCAGAAATATGTAGGATATACCAGAGATTTTCTGAGTGGACAATGTACTCTCCGACTCTCCTTTCTCGTTGTTTGTCTTTATGAATGTAAAACTCGGGAGATCGGTCCAGTTGGAAGATGAATATAGTTTTGAAGGGCCTAAACAATATTGTGAGGTTTCCTAGGCATGCATGAGAAAAGTTTGCTGTTCTGTTAGTTGGAAAACAATTATACTTACTGATATCATCCAATCTGATGGTATATGCAATTCTCCAAAGAAAATGCTTCCTTTCATGGCCAAGCTACTAATCAAAAGCAGCAATTCTTCAAAGCTAATCAAATAAGGGAGAGGCAAGCCCTGCAAATCACCAAAAAGGCAATCTCAATGTACTTCCCAGTGACAATAGATGTTACTTCTTACATTGCAAAAAATTGAATAACTACAAATTTACAAGAAATGCTACTAATCTTGCTGAGGATCTTACCAGTAGAGAAAACACAATTCATAGCAAAAAAAAGTAACAAAATGACTATATAATGAATTCATGATAGCCCTATAATACAAAATTATGCTGATCCCTAAGCAAAATATCAATCTTCTTTCTTCTTGCCTTTTTGTTTATATAAACAGCGAGGAAGGAGGTACAGTTACAGACATTTTTAAAGTAAATCGGCGAGAAGGGTAAAACAAACTTTTCTGTGTTTATAGAGTATTCTTCATACTATGCTTTTGCATGCTTTGACGTGTTGCTATACATGAAATTTTGCTGAAAGCAACTCAGAACATACCTGAAGCACCCATAAACTTGGCTGATTTCCATTGAAGCCATTTTTACACAAAGTTTCTTGTAAATTCCTTGAGTCATTAGGAAAATTAAACAGGAGGCAATTTCGAGAAGTTTTAGCTCCAATCCCTGATGCATTCAAAATTAAACAAAGCGAATGAGAGAAGTCTTAAAAAAAAAAACATAAAAACCTCTTAGCTTAAGACAGCCAAGTCAGAGGACTGTTAGTTGGTAACTTAATTAATCTGAAAATGCATTTAATGACTAGTGTTGGTCAGCATTTATGGACCTAATGTTGAGTTTATTTGAGTTACTACCTGCTTACACTAAGTTCTGTTGTTTTGTGTTCCCACCGAGCAAGAAGCTTATGGGCAACAGGAAAAAAAAACATCAGCATTAATCAAACACAGGTTAATAGGTTGGATCTGGGATAATATTTGTCGACCCTTTGCAGTCTCATTTGGTCCAGTAAGTCAAAATTTTTAGACAAAAATGTGCAAACCTACTCCTACTAACTGCACACTTAAGTGCCAGGTAGGATACCACCTTGAAGCCTTTTAGTCCCCAATGCAAAAACTCTATCAGGAGATAAGTTGTATAAGACTGACAAGCGGGGCCAATTCAGCCTGTATGGCCGTGTGTCCATACCATCTGACAATAAAACAATCTATAAGGTATAAGATAAAGTTTAAACCGTTGTTGATACTTGAAACCACAGTATGATACCAACTGGAACTACTAGCTTGCTGACCTTAGTGCTGTGTATTAGTGTTATCAAAACACTTAAGCCTCAAATAAACACATATAACTTTTTGTTTGTAGACGGGTGGAGCCAATAAGCCACAATAAAACTTTTTGAGTGGCACTATTTGAGTCGATCATAAATGAAAATAAAACCATTGGTAATACCCTCTAGGGTAGAGGCGAGTCTGAGAAATATGCAAGTGTAATAATGAATTGACTTTATTCATTGAACTGCGATTATACAAAAAACAGATATTTTATATGATTAATAAGTATTATTATTATTATTCTTTTATTAATTAATTTATTACGTTATTTTTTATTATTATAAATTTTCTTTCATCTTCATGTCTGGGAAAATCGCCCCCCCCCCCAAAAAAAATTTAGATACAAATAATGTACTTAACAGATAAAATTAAGTCACACTAAATCATAATTGGTGCAAATGCAACTAGGGGTCACTGCAGATAATCCTCCCAAATATACAAACCTGATGTAACTAAATGAGAGATATATATAAAAAAAAGGAATGATACATAACACAAAACCTCCACAATCAAATATTTCACGAAAAAAGAAAGCAATGTTGTTGGAACTAGTAACCAGAAATGCATTGGATGCTTAAATTTCAGAAACAAGCCAACATTAACATACCTGTCTGAACTGGTCTGAAGTGCTCAAAAGCTGTTGCAATCTGTCATCAATGAACTTGGTCGCCAATCTATAACGGTACAATTCCGAGACATTCGTGGAATGTAAGCATTCGTCCGACGATAGAAGGCCTCCAGCATAAGTATCAATAAAAAGAGGATCTGTAATCTCAAAAAGAGAAACTAATTTAATTTAAGATTAAAAGAACAAAAGAGAGAGAAGAGAATTGATAAAAAACAACAATGTGAAGAAACAAACCGGAGCGACGGGATTCCTGGTCGCGAATCCATGCGGAGGTGAGAGCAGCTCGGAGAAGCGGGTCGGGTTCTTCCCGGCCGTACTGCGCCGAAGGCCGAGAGAACCGGACCCGCGAAGGGTTGGGAGTGGGCTTCTTGTTTCTCCAAGGTGAAGAAACGAGTGGCGAATGGCGGAGGAACGAACAGTGGTTGTTAGTCGCCATTGTTTGTTTGTTTCGACAGGTCAGTTGAACTACCAGAACGGAGTGGATGGGATCAACGGATAATAAAACTAGTACGAATATTAAAGGACTGTTCATCAAATAAATTTGAGTAAATTTTTTCAGAGCTCCCTATACTAATCCAGTTTCAGTCACCAAACTTCAAATTATCCATATAGAATCCCTAAACTTTATATTCATCCATTTTTAATCCCTCTGTTACTGTTCCGTCCTAATAATAACGGAGGAGGTGCAAACAGGGGTCGTTTAACCTATTTTGGGAAAATCAGTTATATACCCTTCAAATCTTTGCCAATTGGAAATATCCCCCTCTAATTTTCAAATTTGAAAATTATCCATATAATCTTCAAACGGGTCGTTTAACCTATCTTTGACTATTTATAATGATTTTTTAATTCTGAAAAATCAAAATTTAAAATATTGGACAGAAATGTCCTTAGCCCTGGCGATTGATCCTCTCCTCGTTTACTGTTGTGTAATATTGCAAAGAAATAAACGATATCAAGCATTCTCCAATCCTTTTCAAATATTTCCCTTCTCACCCATCGTAAGAGGAGAAGTTTATTTCTTCTTAGAATCAATGGATAAAAATTTAATGGCGACCTCAAGAAATTACTGAGATATCGTCTTCTTTCTACTTCAGGTGGATGGTTAATTTCATATGGATTGTATATAATCATTGGATCCATACATGAATCCGAGGGTGATATGGTCTAGATATATTTGTAAATTTAGTCTATACATGTTAATGAATAAAACATTACACGAACCTAATTTATATATTATTTTGAAATTCTACTTCTTTGATGATGGTAAATACCAGTCTTTACAATATCTATTCTCCGAGTACATAATTGATATTAAATTTTCATAAAGAAAGACGTTGAAATTGAAATAGATGATCAATGGTGCGAATGACACAAGGGGACAACATCGCCATTAATCGATGCAAGGATCTTTCAAAAGTATTGCTGGAATGTATACAAGATTTGAAAAATGTCAGGGTGCAAAGATCTGTAGAACTTAGAAGAAATGCTTAAATACAATTATATTCAGATGTCATTTCGTTATGCTTTCAGTAGGAACAAAAAGTTTTCTGCAACGATGGGCTGAGAAAGAAAATATTTGAAAAGAGTTGGGGAATGCGTCTATTTCTTTCCAATAATGCACAACAGACAGAAGATCAATCGGCAGGGACTAAGGACATTTCTGTCCAATATTTTTAAATTTGATTGTTTATAGAATTAAAAATCATTAAAAAACGACCAAAAGGATATATATCCACAAGAGTGATGATTGGAGGGGGATATTTTCAAATTTAAAGATTAGAAGGGGATAATTCCAATTGACTTTGATTGGAAGGGTATATGTCTAATTTTCCCTAATATTTTTGTCTCTCTCTCCCACCCAGCTCTCTTTTTTCTTCCGAAACCTTTCCTCTCCCCCCTCTAATATTTTTGTCTTTCGGACCCATGAACAGATTCACATAAAGTAATTATATGTGTGTGCAACCACAAATTCAAGCATCATCAAAATTAGGACATAGTAATCCAACTTTAATCAATTTGAATCAAGCAAATATCGCACATAAAACGAAATGATTAGAGGGGGAGTGCAGTAGGGAATAAAATTAAGTGGTCACCTCGCCGATTTGTCTTGCCACTACCGAGTACCTCACCTTGCCCCTTGTGGCTGTCTCCACCAACCATCCCCTCGTCTGCCCGAGCTTAGCCCTTGTCACCCCTTTCCTTCTTTTTATTATTTTTTTTGCTTACTAGTTTTTCCAAATTAAAGAGGGAAAGTGGGTCCGAGTGAAAAGAGGGGGAGCAGCCCTTAAGTAAGCGCGATAGACGAGAGAGCGAGCCCATGATGCTGAGGTGAAGGGCGAGAGGGGCAGCAACGAATGCGAATAGGGAGAGATAGAAATGAAGAAGAGAGATGGAGCAACAGATGAGGCGTTCGTTTCCAATTGGATAGACGCACCAAATTTAGAGAGAGAAAGCACCATCGAATAAGCATGAGAGATGGAGCAGAAGAATAAGAAAAAGCTATGTGGGAGAGCAGAAATTATTAAAAACTGACTCGCAACCTCTGTTTGCACCTCCTCTGTTAGTATTTGGACGGAACAGTAACAGAGGGACTAAAAATGGATGATTACAAAGTATAGGGATTCTATATGGATAATTTGAAGTTTGGTGACTAAAATTGGATTATACACAAAGTTCAGGGACCTTTGAAAAAATTTACTCAATAAATTTATAAAAATTTTATTTTTCATAGTAAATATGAATATATGGATATTAAATAAAGTTGATAATTTTGTTGAAAACAAGGATATTAGTTCTAAATTTTAAAATCTGCTAGGTTTCATTTCTAGCTTCCCCAACAAACAAAAGGCTTAGTTGTTGTTGTTGAAATTTGAAATATGATATGTATTTATATATTTCATACACATAAAAATGATGAATTTGATGAGTTTTATTGCTTATTGAAAATTTGGATTTTGCAACAAACTATGGTTAATGATCTTTAATGAATTATAATATAATAACATTTTTAACTCCACAAGATTTGATATTGATGTGTAATTAATCTGTAAAACTAATAATATGTTTATAATTTTATTTCTATATTTTTATTGAAGGGTTTTTTTAAAAGGTGAATTTGAAAGGGTACCATTGAACTCGACCTCCGCGAGGTGACCAGCCTGCTATTTGCCAGATCCTTCTCACCTCAGATCTGTGATCTAGGGTTTTTCGCTGGCACCTATTAGTCAGAGGTGAGAAGGACTACCGGAGGGAGGAGGTGGGCCAGCTTGACAAGAAATTAAGTGCACGAAGGCGAAACAGTTCTAGAGGAGAAAGAAGGAATTGCGGAAGAGCGTCTCCGAGCAGCAAGAAATAGAGATGGAGACACCGTCGATGAGAAATTAGGAAGGGATGCAGAAAATAGAAACAATTTAATGAGGTACCAAATAAAAGCGAACTGGTGAATTGGGTCAGATTTATGAGTTACATAGTGATACATTGCCCCCACTTTTTTAAATAATAAAAAAAATTAAATATTAATAATAATATCGAAATAATCCAAATTATTTAAATAATAACGCAATTACGGAATCTGGGATTCCGGCGGGAATTACGGAATCCCAGTTTCCGTAACAAGTAAATTACGGAATCCTGGATTCCGTAACAAGCTTATTACGGAATTTGGGATTCCGTAATTACACTTTACTCCGAAATCTGTTTTTGTTTTTTGTTTCTTATTTTTGTTTTTGTTTTTTTTGTTTTCTGTTTTTTGTTTTGTGTTTTTGTTTTTGTTTTGTGTTTTTATTTTTTTTGTTGTTAATTTTTTTTAATTTCATATAATTTTTAGCTTAAAATTTTGTATTCTAAAAATATTTCATATAATTTTTTATTATAAAAATATTTGTCATTATAGTATCAAATTTTTTATTATAGTTTGTATTTAATTAAATTTTAATTATATTTTGTATTATAGTTTTAAATTTATCATTTTTATTTTGCGGTATTTAAATAAAATTTAATTATATTTATGTAATATGTAATATATTAGATAATTTGAATGGTTTGAAACACCTAAAATTTTTATTAATTATATTTCTGTAAATTTTTATTATATGTTAGGAATTCAAACATATATATATTTTTTATTTTTGTAATTTAAATTTCTACACTTATGAGCGAAAGACGACTAGTTTCCGTAGTGAAATTAATACGCAAAGCAATTCATAATACGAAATATAAATATATCATAACCATGTAATACATAAATAAGTCACAATACGAATATATACATAAATAAAAAATATAAATAAGTTATAATAATGTCCAGTACGATGGATCCACCTCCCCTCAGTCGGGGACCAAATAAGAGGAGGACATGGTGGCTGTCGGGGATCTCGTCCGCGAGCAAGTCCGATTGGGGATGGACGAGGAGACATCTCAGGAGTGGGATGACGAGGCGGTGCACTAGAAGAAGAGGCTCCGCCGTAGGTCTGACCAAATGGACCATAGGTCTGACCAAATGATGGCTGAGCTGGAGGCGTGAACGGATCGTCCACATGTACACCAATGGAGGAGAAAAATGCGTCATCCGATGTAGGCTCGGCTTGAGAATAGGGTGGTGGGCTAGGTGGATACTGAGTCTGATAATACAGGAACTGCGTCTGATACTGTGTCCTGTACTCATAATATGGTGGTGGGCGTGGGGGTGTAGGTAGATCGTCACTGGGGGGCTGAGAGCTGGGATGCTGGGGGTCTCCCCGTCTGCTCCTGATAATAGGCTGACTGGGTCTCGGCTGATCGAAATACGCGTCCCAGTCGTGCAGAGTATAGTCAGATGACTGTTACATATAATAATATTAGAAATATTATTAATATTATAGATGACAGAATAATGAAATAATAATATTATAAATATTATTATACCCTCATGAACTGCTGCTCCTCGTATCCAGGCTCTGGCATGTGATCCTCATCCGACGAATCTGGTATAGAGTCGATGTCCGTCGGTAGACCCTTCACCTCTAAGAGGTGAGGTAATCGATGAGGCTCGCCAACGAGGTCCAACTGCGTGCTGCAGCTCTTCAGCAAATGCTTCGCAGCACGTCTGCATCCCTTCTTCACCGCCCACGCACATCCCCGCAGAGCTTCGGTCAATATATGTTTCACCTGTTGATTTGTTATTAGCAACTAAATTACAAAATAATTTATTTTCATTTTCTTAAAATAAAAATTATTTCAAATAAAATAACTTACGAAACTGTTGCGAACGGGAGCCTCCTGAAGGTAGGTCAGTTCTCGAGCCGGCATATGCTCTGCTGCTCCCGGAATGGAGACAAGATGAGCACCTCCATGTACCCTCATCCATCGGTTGTAGGAGGGCAAAACACCGTCGCTCCATGGCCGCATCTCTGCAACCTCGACCTGAGTCGTGTCGGTTCACATGGCCACCTCAGCAGAGAAAAGGTCCCGCCAATTCCTCCCCCGAAATGTAGTATGCGTATACTGTAACAGGTGCTCCATCCTCCTCCAATCCTGCTTATTTTAGATCAGATTTAGTGCATATATTGTAAATGTTGCATTTTAAATTACGAATGTCAAAAAATTGACGCACCGTAGGTATAAGAGGTGGAACTGTCTGGTAC
Organism: Rhynchospora breviuscula; assembly: GCA_027562975.1. Taxonomy (NCBI): domain Eukaryota; kingdom Viridiplantae; phylum Streptophyta; class Magnoliopsida; order Poales; family Cyperaceae; genus Rhynchospora; species Rhynchospora breviuscula. Next base: position 26,006,563 of record CM050402.1, read on the forward strand.
AGCATGAACTGATGCTTGACCCGATCGGCATGGTGCCACGCCACGACCCAGTAATTGATGCATGGCACGCGGAGACAATACATCCTTATCGGAAGGCGGGCATACGGAGGCATGACCACCTGGCCGACCTCATCGTATGGCCTCCACACCACGTACCCATGATCCATCTTCAAGAGTACGTCCCGAGCGTATTTAATACCGCTGCGATATGGACCTTTAATTTTTTTCGACCTAATTCGTGTCGTCCATTGCCTGCACAATTATTACGATTCCATTGTACTTGTGTTTTTTCGAAATAAAATGAAACACTGGTAAAAGTATTTTTTATTTGAAAATATAACAAAAAAAATACCTCCCGTATGGCGGACATCTATCGGCTGATGGTAGGCCCCAGCCCTTGAAAGTTTTCGTGACAGACGGCCAGCAAACTAATAGGCGAGCGTACGACCACAACTGCAGCAATACCCACGGAGCTGTAATTTTTTTACCGCCTTTTCCCATAGCGGCATTTTCCAAACCGCATGATCGAGGTATAAACCAAGGTCAAACAAATAAACCTTTTACTCGACTAGTCGTTTATAGCAAAGTAAAGGTATCGATCCCACAGAGATGGGTATGATTACTATTCTTATTGGTTCGCTAAATCTAGACAATAAAATTTTTGGAAAAGTTCTCGAATCAAATAAATAGAGGTGAAATAAAGAATGCAAGTGCTAAAGTAGAAAGTAATGCAAAACAATTCAAATAAATATTTTTGGGGGTTTTTAACAGTTTAATATATGATGAGAAACGTGCCTTAGGGTTCGATTTCACTTAGGATTGGTCACAGGGTCGCGAAACATACCGCTGTCGCGGTTCTGTCCCACCAATTCGGTCCGTATTGTGGCCAATTCGGTCCGAATTCCACTGTGTAAATGCTGGAATTTACTCGATTGTTGATCTGTTCAAGCCAAAGGTCCATCTAGCCATACCTAAACTCCCTAACCCTCTGCTTTCGCCTATTGGGTACGGTATTTGGTACGGAAACTAGTGTTAACCTTCATCGAATGCATTGCACCTCAACTTTCGTTTGTCGGTGGACTTATTCGAGATTACTAATTGGTTTTCTACGAGATATCTAAATTAGGCCGTCGCCTAATTAGAAGGGTTTACTTTTGGTTACTAACTGGTCGACTTTCGTCCTTGACCTACCTCGAATTCTTGTGCAAGACTTGGTTATAAATTGGGATTGTAGTCCTAACAAATGCGGCCGAACAAATGTCAAGCAATGCAAAGAATAATCAACTCAAAAACACAAGCATGTCATTAAAATTTCCAAGCAGTAATTGACTTCGTCCATCAAAAAATGAGTAAATTAAGCAAACCAAATCCTAGGCTACATCTACCCCTAAAGCAACAAGAGATTAGCCTAGCATACTACTTAAATCCATGCAAATAACAGTAGATAAATTCAAACAAGCCATAAAACCAGAATTTGGAGAGAAATATGAAAGATACAACAAATATCCAAGTTTCTTAGGTTATCAACTGCTGCCGTCGCACTAGAGAGCACCTTAGATCCTTTAGAACTCGTAGCTACAGCCGGAAACAGGTCCCAATGCCTTCCCTTCTGCCTTAGCCGTCCAGAAAAATGGAAGAGAAGCCCAGATCTAGATCCGTTTCTGAAGAGAAAGGTGAATGTGGAATGAAAGATGGCCCCTTCCCAAGATGGAAGGCGCCTAATAAACTCTCCTCTGGCCCCTAGACAACTGGTGCACGCTCTCCCTCCATCCAGGCCGAAATTGAGGTCTTTCCATAAGAGAAAACGCCTCAGAATTCAACCAGAAAACCTTCACTGTTAAGCAATTCGGACCGAATTGACTGCAATTCGGACCGAATTGACTGCAATTCGGACCGAATTGATGCTGCTGGAATTTCTGCACATGTGAATTCGGTCCGAATTGAGAGGAATTCGGTCCGAATTGATGGAGCTGACTTGGCTGAGTTGTAATTCGCGTGGCCTTGTGTCTGGGCAATGCACCGGGTCGAGTCGGGATTTGATCTTTGGCTAGGAATGAGTCGTCTAGCCGTCTATTCTGCAGTTTCCTTGCTATTTCTTTCGAGTTCCTGCAAATATAAAACAAAAACGCAACGGCAGTGCCAAATCTGGCGAACAAAGATAAAAACAAGGAAAAATAGCAATTTTAGTCCAAATTTCGATGTAAAGTCTGGTCAAAATATCGATATAAATATGAGATATCACCGCGGTACAACATGGCTAGTGTGGCCGCACCCCAATTATATTTCACCGAATGTCCCGAGGAAACATCCTGTAAATATTTATAAATATTTCGTAAGCGTTTCAAGATTTTTAACTCAAATATATATGTTTCGAAATATAATATTTATAAATACTTACCCGAACTAACTCCATATAAAAATATGGAACGAAATCTCCCGTGGCATCTGGAAACAACTCACAACCGATCAACTCCAGTACCAGGGCCCGTGTGTATCTGTCGATCCTGTCGACATCATGTGTCCCAGGCCCATCTCTCCACATATCATGCAGTTTTACAAACGTTACCGCGTGATTTTTCCTGCGTTAAATATACAATTTAAATATATATAACAGCATAAATCATAATTATAATTAAGTTTGAAAAGATGTCTTACTTTTTAGGATGTCATTCTTTCGTCTTTTCTCTGAAGCAATCTAGGACGTCATCCATAGGAGTGTCCCGCAGCAATGCAAGATCGGCTAGTAAGAGCACATCGTCGTAATCTGTACGACCGGTGACCGGTAGGCCAGTCGTAAGTAAGCCTAAAATAAAGGCGACGTCATGCATGATAATTTTAAATTTTTACTTATAAAACTAAAAAAACAATAAATATGTATCAACAAAATTTTGAAAAATCAATACCTCTAGATCCACCGTCATCTCACCTACGCGGGAAAAATGAAAGGTATGAGTCTCTGGCCTCCAGAACATGGCCAGACCCTGTATCAGGGATCGATCCAATTGCATGTGACCTAACTCAGTGAAATGAATCAGGCCCAATATCACGAGGCGCTGGTCCACCTCTTCGTTTCGTCCCATCTTTGCCTTGTGCACTTCAGGCTTCCAAGCCTTAATAATTAAAAATTATTATTATTTTTATTTATATTATTTAGAATAAAATTAGATATATACATAAAAAAAACTTACCGAAACGCCTCGAAGCTCCGACTCACATAGGTGCAGGAGCTGATCAGCAGGGGGAGGACCGGGGGGGGGCAGATGAAGAAGCTCCGGCATCAGCACCAGATGTAGAAGCGCCGGGGTCTCCTGCCGATGTAGAAGCGGCTGGATCAGTTCGAGGCCTCGTGGATCGACGTGGATCCTGTGGTACTCTTCTTCGCGGTGGCATTTCAACTTTACTGCAATTAAAAAACAATAAATTAAAAACTCTACAAAAAATTCGACAGCATCTCCCCTGTACCGAGAGAGTTTTCCAAAAATTTAAACCCTCATCCCACCCTATAATTATCCCCGAACAATCAGTCAATCATTCACAGAAACAATCATTTAATTATTCACAATGAACAAATGATCCACATACAATCATTTACTATTTTTCCTTTGAATTAACTATTTACAATTAATAAAATAAATAAATATACATATAGAAAAACTAACCTTCGGTAGAAGCGGTTCAAGTCTCTTTTCAACAATTTTTCCTACATTTAAAATTAATCCTATCAATTTTTAACAATTTTCTTTAATTTTTATAATATTTAATTATCAAAATATTTATTATTAAATGCGAAAAAAATTTCAAAATATATTTGAATTACATATTAAATTTATTCCTATTATTTATGATTTTTTCACATTTTTTAAATTATTTTTACAATATATTATCTATTTTTCTAATTAATTAACTAAATAAATTAATAAATTAAATAAATTAAAAAAATAAAAAAAAACTTACCGAGAGTCGCTGTCGAGAGAGAGTGGAAATGGGGTGCGAAGGAGAGAGGCTGAGTTCGGAGCCGAGATATCATTTTTATCCTAGTTACGGAATCCCAGTTTCCGTAACAAGCTAAGTACGGAATCCGGGATTCCGTAACTAGCTTGTTACGGAAACTGGGATTCCGTAACTACAATCGAAATCCCGGATTCCGTAATTGCATTATTATTTAAATAATTTCGATTAATTAGATATTATTATTAATATTTAATAATTTTTTATTATTATTTTAAAAAGAGAGGGGATACATTGATACATTGTATAAAACAGAATATTTAACATTGCTTGGACCTGAACGTGTCGGGCTATATTTAACAAAATAATCAAGATTGAGAATAGCATTTCCACATAGCTTTGGATTACGCTAGTTCCATCTCCTTTCTGCGACTTCTTTATAAACAGTTTTGAAATGAAACTTCAATCAATTAATTAAATCAGCAGAGATGCAACTAAGCTAAATTCTAATTATCTCCACATTAAATAAATAACAGAGCACCAATAGAAAAAAAATGAGCAATAAGAAACCAGTTTAATATCATCTCAAATTTGCAAGCATGCTCAAACTTAAGTCTAACCAACAATTTCATAAACACTGAAAATTAGCTCGTACAGTAATGCTTTTGACATCATGTTTCTGATATTCCCCAAGTTCTCTATTTAGGAAGTTTCCAATATCAGTACATTACTTTGGCTGCCGAAGTCCCTAACTATGGGTCTGATGGGTGACATTACATCATGCTTTTGACAGCATGAGTGACATCTTTTGTCCACTAGCTTCATAAATTCCTCCCTATTCTGCTCTAAATGAAGATTTGTTAAGTGAGTGCAGTTATGATTACCAGCAGCATTGAGGGGCAGCTTTGATCTCCAATCATCACTCTCCCTCCATTTTGTCCGAAAGGTGTAGGACGTGGAACCTAAAGCAAAGAGTAAAACATGGACGTGTCAACTGGGATTATAGGTTGAATAGGAAAAATAAAAAAAAAAGATCTAGTAGCATTCATAAATGACTCCAAGTCACCCTCAAAAGGCGTGCATACTTGTTATATATATACTTTTGTTTGGTTGCACAAAGAATAAAGAGGGGGGGGGGGGGGGTGTGAAGAGAGGATGAATGAGAAGGCTATTCCTTATATATATCACCTCTCCATGGGAAGAGGGCGGAGGGCTTATCCACATATTTATCCCTTGCTTGGTTGTGCCTATTCCCTCTTCCCTACTCCTCATTCTTGGTGCAACCAAATACACCGAGTTAAAAATAAGATCTTAACCTCTATCTAGACATAGATCCTGTTGGGTGTGATTAAGATTGACCCAAAGATCACACAATAGAAGAAAACTTCTCATCAAACACTTTTCAAACATTCAGATGGTATATCATATTTAATGAAATTCTAGTAAAGAGATAAAAGGTTGAGTTATTCACCTCATGAACCAGCTTCAGTGATTCAAGAGTAGGGGAATGACAATTGACAAAGCAATGTGATGACGGATTCAAAGTTGTGCTTGTGAAAGCACATGTTCGCATCCAGGTGCTTCAAATTAGGAAAATCTGGCAACTCTTTGTCTGGTTCCAACAAAACAGGAAATGGGCCCTCCTGCAGAAATCACAAAACATCAAAAAAGAAAATCCAGCTAAAACATAAATTTACAGTTGAAATTTCTAACCTATATATACAGTAAAAATTTATGTAGAGCTGTATCACTATCACCTGCATAACAAACGAGCTGGGTATTACCACATTCAACTTATTCCCCATATTACCCTTCAATTAGCCATTTACTTGTGCTAAGCACCTAGTCACGGGAGCAGTTCATACACGTGGCTAGTTTTATGCCAGTTGGTTGTTTTTTTTATAAAATATTACAGTTTAATTATTGCCCCCTGTAAAATGTCAAATTGATTTTTCCAGCTTTCTCCTCAATATCCATTTTTATCATCAAAATGCTTCCTCACTTCAAACTCGCCCTTCAACTACTTACCGAAAAAAGACCAAAATGAATTTAAACTCCAAAGAATTGATGTTTATAAGAAGTCTAGCTATCTATTTTTCTTGCATTTGTACTTGTACATAATAATTGAAACTTTACTTTCTTTTTATTGGCTAGATAGGAGAATGTTTTTCTTTATTTTTAGTACATCCACTGAAATAATCATACATGGGTTCTCAATAAATCTGTGTGGCACAGCCTTAGGTGTAGAACATAGCACATGGAGATATTGCAATACTTTGACAATCTCATAGTTGACCAGCCCTAATTATTCCAGAATGACACCTATTCTTACTTCACACCAGACTACAGGGATTTTCTAGGGTTTTTTTATTATAAACTGGATCAGTCACTAACCTCATTGATTTTCTATAATTAAAAAAACAAATAATAATAATAATAATAATAATAATAATAATAATAATAATAATAATAATAATAATAATAATAATAATAATAATAATAATAATAAACAAAAAAATTATATGTCAATAATTGATAAATATTAGCAAATATCATTAAAATCATGACATTCTGCAACTAACACGGAGAGGACTCAGGAATAAAAGAAGAGATATATTAAGAGTCACATCTTACATTCTTTGCAGACGGGAATAGATTTTACTAGACACAGATGTTTTCAAGTAACCTTGACTTATTTTGTTGGGTTAATTAAATCCAAACTGTCTGAAGAAAATTTAAATGTGCAAAGCCATATTGAATGACAAACTTGACCTTTTTGCAAGTTCCAAATGATAACATAATATAAATTTCTAAAACACATGGCATCCTAACATTTTGAATTCATTGACTTGTTCAGCCGTAGGATCTGAAAATACTCACATTTGTACCTTCAGGATGTAGACAGTAGGGCATGAACACTTGTGCTCCAGCAAAATTTTTAAGAGATAAGTATGGGGAGGAACGGAAGAAAGAGAGAAGGAAAGTTGTACACTCCAATTTTGGGAGGACAAAATCTATTCATTTGGAGGTAGAAGAAATAAAGTATTTCCATTCTCTTCATTATATAAAGTAGTGGTGCAAGTAACTAGCAATTTTTTCTTACCCTCACTTCTTTTATCCTCATTTTTTTTTTTCTATTCTGGAGCACACCTAGTATGAAAGATAACCATTTAGATTATCTCTTGTTGTGCAATTTATTTCTTGTTTTCCCAAGCTTTGCCAAGGTGAGATTTTACCCAAATTTGACAAAAAGAATAAATAAAGCACTTATGCTTCAAGTATGTGTCTGCATTACAAAAAAAATAAAACAACAAATTGGGTGGTGATAAGAACTTATATGGCAACAATGATCTATACGACAATTTTCAAAGGTAGCAATCTTTTAATCTGTCTCTCTCGAGCCTACATGTCATGCTAAGACAAGTTTATATGGGACTAGTATCTTTCATCCATAAACTCTCAACTAAAATATTTCTGACATTACTGCTTCACTTTAAAAAATATAACTTTCTAAACTACAAACGTATCTTTTTCAGTGTTTTCTTGCCTGCAATCATGTCTAGTTTACAAGTTACAAGAAGGAAACTATCTTATTATTTAGTTTGACCATGCACAATCAGCAAATTCAAATGGTCAATGGAGTCCATTTTATAACTATTTGGTAATATTAATAACTAAGAAATCAATTAAATAAAAGAAATAAAAAACAGATAGATCTTATTACCATACTCTCCTTTATATCCAGGCTCAGCTCTTCAGCACTGGAGACACAATTTAGCAGCAGTGCAACAGCACCGACATCACCCTTATGAAGACCGTGAAGTACAATGGCGGTTTTTCTTAGAGAAGGCATATCCCCTTCAATGCGAGGTAGCTTTGGAGCATTTTTGAGATTGATATCCAAATGAAGTATCTCTAATGAAGGTAAGCATAAGTCTAGAGAGACATATTCTGGGGAAGGAATATCCAGATCCAGCTTTCGAATAGTCCATGGTGACAAGAGTAAACTCCTTTTGTAATGAAGGATCATCATCATAGTGATCCATGCCATCCAACCAAAGAGTTAAATCTTCAAGAGTACGTAATTGAGAAAGAAGTTGCATGATTTCAGGTAACCAAGCCCGAAATGAAGATAAGGACAGGGTTTTCAAGTGGCATCAGAGGGAATATACTCGAACTGATAAAAAATTGGAAGGTGGAAGGACCGGAGAGAGTGGATGGAGAATATGGTGGAAATAATAGGATCAAGGGCACCCATGTCGTCAGTGGTGATGGTGAAGTGGCGGAGGCCAAGTGAATAAGCTTTGAGCAGCAAAGAACACAAAAGTTTAGGTAAATTCCAGGTGTAAGAAAGGCTAAGGTAAAGGTGGAGGCTGAAGAGAGAGTTGGTGTATTTGCGGCTGGTTAGACCGGAATTGACCATGGGCACGAATATTGAGGTATTGGGGTAGGTTTCGTCGTAGTCGGTGAGGTCGATGGAAGGGGCGGCCTTCCAGAGGTGGCGGAATCGGCGGCAGAGGACGGAGGTGCGAGCGGCGATGCGTAAGGGGAGCAACGAGAGGATGGAAAGGAGCATTGCGTCGGGAAGGGCTGAGAGACGGTCGGGTTGGTTAGGATGCTCTGCACGCCGCCGACGCTGCAGAGGGCGGTTCCAAGGGAGGGTTTGGAATTGTATTGGCTTAATTTTTTGTGACTTGGGGACTTGGGACATGGGAGAGTGAGTGATCTGTGAGACTTTGACTGTGAGACTGATTATGAGTCGGTCAAAATGATTTTTTTTTTTTTTTTTTTGATTGATGGCCGTAGCGGCGTATAGTGTTTTAAATACGTGCCGTGCCGTGTCGTGTCGTGTCGTGTCAAACACGCCGTGTCCGGATCATCTCTCATGCCGTGTCGTGTCGTGTCTCAATATTTCACGTGCCGTGCTGTGCCGTGTCTAAATCCTAAGAGATGGACACGACACGCCTAAGGACACGCCACGCCTCGTATCCTCATGCCGTGTCGTACCGTGTCTTCTTTAGACGTGTCGTGCCGTGACGTGTTCAGACACGTTTAACTTTTTGACATAAATATAATTCATTTATTAAATTTAAAATTATGTTTACTACAATACGTCAAAAATTAAGAAAGTAGACCTACTTTACCATTGAATTAAAATATAGATTATTTTTTTATTTTGATTTGAAAAAATATTTTTAATTTTATAGTAACCCTCCTCTTTTTTCGGTCTTGGGACCAGCTATGTTTGAGAAAACATAGACGGAGTTACTACCTTAAAATTATATTAGTATATTTTTCAAACTAATAAAATTAAAATATAAAAATAAATTAAATTGAACTAAAATTAATTATACTTTTGGTCATCGAATATTGGAAATTTGAGAGTACAAGAGCCGTAAAAAAATATTTCAATTTTTTAAGACAATGAATAATTTATACTATCCTTATCAAAATAGTACAAGATATGACAAAAATTATTTTATTCTTTTTAAGACAAATCACAGATAAATTTGTATCTTTAATTTGCGAATGGCTCTAGACCCTTTTACTTTTGTTTGTGATTTATTTATTGAATCAACCTAATTGTATTGTAATATTTTTATTTTCAATTTAAACTATTTACATGTGCTTTCTTTGAAAATAAGTCTATTAATAATCATTGATTTTAATAGTATGTACATAATTAAGAAATTCATTATATTTCTATGACGCTTAATGTGCGTCTCCTTTCCGTGTTTGGCATGTCTGTAATACGTGTCGTGTCTTTCGTGTCGTGTCGTGCCGTGTCTCGTGCCGTGTCGTGTCGTGTCCGGAAAATTCACGTGTCGTGTCGTGTCGTGTCTATTTTATCAAAGTTGGACACGACACGTTTTAGGACACGACACGCGAAGTTCTCGTGTCGTGTCCGTGTCCGTGTCTTGCCGTGTCGTACCACCTCCGTGCCATGCCGTGTCGTGGCGTGTTCGGACACGCCGTGTTTTTTTTAGAACACTAGCGGCGTAGCCTCACACTCACACACACTTAACTTCAAGCTGGATCGAACTCATGCCGTTCTATTGGAGTAGCTCATGCTACTGCCAACTGTCCGGTCAAAATGATTTTAACTTTTAAGTGACGGTCAAAATGATTTTCAGTTGTTTGTATCATTGTATGGCTGTATGCCAATTGACAAGGCATCATTTTATGAATCGATCCGAAATTTGTACAAAATTATTTTATTATAATAAAAACATATATTAAAATTTTTTATATAATTAGAACTGAGATAGACTAAAATCAGTCGAGACTGACGGAGGTATCAATGGCTAATCCGAATTGTTTAATGTGTTCTCTATATTGAAATCTCATTTGAGATCAAATTTTACATTTTTCTGAATTTTTTTACTATTTTTTTTAGATTTTTAAAAATCGTTGCTATTGAAGGGTCTAGAATTGTTTAGATTAAGGATTTTGTACAATACTAGAAAATTTCAGAAAAATATAAAATTTGGTATCCAATGAAATTTTAATATAGAGAACACATTGAACGGTTCGGATCGACTGTTAAAATTTCGAAAATTGAGATTTAATAATAACTGACGGACTCATTCGTCAGTCACGACTGATTGTCTACCTCATTATAACTTCGTGGGACGATAAAAAAAATTGAAATAATAAATGAGACATTGCATCTAGCGTAAAAGCATGGTCGTCTTTAATTATTCAGTGGTTCTATGTTAAAGTAAAAAGATTTTATTTTATTTTCTTATGAGTGATTAATTATGATGGAAGTGATATTGCTAATATCTTATGAATGGATGAGTAATTAATTTATTTTATTTGAAGGGATTTTTTTAAAGTGAATTTGAAAAGGTAATGCAAAATTATTGAGTTAACTATTGTCGACATATACGACACAAACAAAATAAGGGGAGACGCATATCTGAAGGGGAACTTTGTTGGCAAAAGAAGGGGAGACGCATATCTGAACAGGAACGGTTTAAATAAACGGGGAGCTGCTTTATGCTTTAATTAATGGTGGAAAATTGGTCGACCTACCTCAAATTATTCAAGTGAGCAGGGGAAAGTGTTCTCTTTCTTTCTTTTTTTTTTTTTTTTTTTTAAAGATAAATTGGAGTCAAGCCTTCCAACTTATTTTTAAATTAAATATCTATAAAGATCCCAACTGAATTTCAAATCTGGAACATCTCAATTGAGATGCATTGCTCTTTGCCACTAGACCAAGAGCTGGTTCTTGGAAAGTGTTCTCTTTATCTCATCCATAACAGATCAAAACAAGGGGAAAAACAACAATTATGCCATTTTACTAATTAATTTGTTCATAACAAATACTTATGACACTTTTTTTTTTTTTTTTTTTGAACAAAAACAAGGGTCTGGCCCTTGTGAATCACAATGCAATTACTTCTTGAAAGCATAATTTTAGCAACAATAATTTCGTAATATTACTTCTTTAAATTTCCGTTATTCTGGTACACACCTGTTTATACCTAATAATATTGAGCCGTTTAATAATACTATTTCTTTTGAATGAACGTTTAATAATACTTGGGTTCTCAATTGGTGTTTATGTACGAATTACAAAGTCTCCAGCCTTTGTAGCAGCTTATTGTGGAATATTGGTGAGAACTGAAAAGCCAAATGCAACAGAATGATTGATTGATTGTCGGCTTTTTACAATATTCCACCAATATTCATTCATGAGCTTAACAAGGTAGAACAGATAAAGTATAAGAAATATCTTGGAACTGACAGCAGCCATAGCTGCTAAAATTACCAGCGAATCCAGATTTTCACAATAATACAATGCAAAATAAAACTTCACATTTCAAATGTGATCTGAGGACAACCTCAACCTCATCAGCATCATATATTATTCAGGCCAGAAGATTCAAAATAACCATCAAACCCAGTCAGCACAGAGGATAATGTACCACTGTGCATCTGTAACAGCTCTGATAAAGGTCAGACTTGTATGCACAATGGTACTAATATATTAAGTTAAACTGATCATAGAAAAAAATCTAACATACAAATATCTCCATCTAGCATTCGCAACGTCTAATTATGATCTGCTAAAACCTAGGTAGTATGCAATCTCAGCAATATGTCCAGACAACTGTTATAAAAGTGTAATTTAAACTCAGCTCAAATCTAATCATTCATTTAGTAGCAATCATCCTCTCTTATTACAAGCCTGTCACCGTCTAAATGTTACAATACAAACAATCAACATATGCATTTTTAGTTTTTTACAAATCAATAATAAAATTAGGTGATCTGAATCACAATTTGTCCCATGTGATCTTTTGTATTAGGAGCAAAGTGGCTCATGTTTCATGCTGGTCCTGAAATCCAAATACAAGGGAATGAGTTTAAAGTTATAGAATAGGTAACAGATATATCCTAAACTATAAAGAGTGGCTTATGATCAAATAATACATCACAAATTGTAAAAAATCTGACTTAGTGACAATAAAAGATCTCAGGTTGAGCAAAGCACAAAATCATAAGAAGCAACATAAGAGTCATATAAGTTCTCATACCTCAATAGTAATAACTAATAAATATTAAACATCTACATAGCATATTTAAAGGCATAACACCAACATCTAAAAGTTAGCCTAAATTCCGATATTAAAGCCCCAAAATGTAAATTTGTTTTGCACCATTTCTTAACAGAACTAAGTTAGAATAAGTAACTAAAAGGGACTGACTTTTTTATTTACCTTAAAAAGCATAGTGTAACACTGTCCTACTACTCAAACAACTAAAAGAAGCTTGGCTGAAACCATGTAGCATGTGCAGATGGACAAACTAGCGACTTCTTTACAATGTTAGACACCAGAGGTTCAAAGATTCCATCATCCATCCTCGCAATATATATGGTATAAGATGGTTCAGCCCGGTCTTCACCTTCAAATGACAAATCCATGCATTCCATGTACATAGTACCCCCATCAAGCAAACTCCAGTCATCAGAGCAGATAGTCAGGTGGGGAAAGACATCACTGCCACAAAAAAAAAAAGATTTTGTTGCTTGTGTCAGTGACCTGCTTGAGCTGGAAAAGCTCTAGGTACTGGTACACCACTACACCTCAACTTTTTGCTGATCCTCATCATGTCCTTTGGTGTGATGGACAGCAACCACCAAAATCCTAGATGTTCCTTCCAGTAAAATCATTCTGACATAATAGAACTCTTGGGCAAAAAGATAGACGACACTCCTCTCCTCAGGTTTGTTTGACTCAAATAATCTCCGTGGCTCCATCACAAAGCAAATAGTTAGAACCGTCCATTGTAATATGTTGCATCCATGAATTTTGCCTAAGGGTTTATACTGTTGTTGACCCTTGTCCAGGATAGGTCCCCGATATGGCAGCAGAAGAGCATGTATGAAGGACATTGTTATCAGGCAATTGGGGTTGGTCGGGTCATCAGAGAAAGTCACCTTTTTATCATAAAAGCAGTAAGCACCCAAGACCTGGTCACGCCATAAGTGACCAAAGCGGGGCTCATTGAATTGATATCTGACATATCTCATCGAAGTGGCAAAACGAGGGAGCTGGATGCGAGCCTCGGTTACAGGTTCAGCAACAAAAGCTGTATTCCTTCACTAGGTGCAAGCAGCAGACCGTGCCACAGGTCTCCGGAAGGTAAAGCTTGTGCATCTTGTCTTCCAAGAGGTTGTAGAAGAGGCGGATCCCGTCATCATTTTTGTCTCGAGAGATCCATGGAATTATCAGCCATGGGAGTTGGGGAGGCAGGTGGCGCAGCTTCGGTACAGAGGCGGAGTGCCATGGAGAGCAAACCACGCGAAATCGGATATGATCAGCGACTGATTTCACCTTCTCTGATATGAGGTGCACGACCCCTTCTAGGAGATAGGACCAATCGCAGAACTCTAATGGCGAGGTTTCTATTTTCGAAAGAGTGCTTGCTCAAAGAGACAAAGACGCAGGAGAGATTTTAAGTAAAGGGGTCATGCACATCATCATTAGAGTTCCACGGTTAGATAGACGACCCCTTCCGAGAATTTAAGTATTTAGGACCATTCTGTGAAACAGTGAAACCCTAAATTCCAGCATATCTTCACAGATGAATAGGCCCTAAATCCTAATGTCAGTTCAAAGTATTTTACATGTAGATTCTTACAAGCAGAAAATAGTCACATACAAGTCTACCATCAACAAAATAAGCACTAGTATGGGACTGGTACCAGGTTACAGAGGCATCACCGCATCACAACGTCACGATAGTTTAAGAATCGAATTACACAGAGCCAAAGCAACAAATATTAGGCCGGTATTCGACTGGTACAAGCTCAGTACCAGTCCATAGTTCATGATAGAGGCAAGCACATTTGACAGAGTCACCGTTCAGAGAGCAATCACACAGAGCAATTCCACAAGTCTATAAATCAACTCATTCGGTACCAGAACGACAGTACAAGTCTCGTACCAGTCAAAACAGATAACAAGCAACTATGCTTCAGACCAGTATAGCATCACACAAGAGCAATCATAAGTCAGTAGTAATATTACTCTACTAGTCCTAATCAAGCACACAAGCAACCCAGCAGATCATGGACCAAGTGAAATACGTTTACAGACACTACACTGCCTACATGCATTAATCCGGGATAGAGAAAAGAAAAGAAAACAGACACAAACATATGTTCCTGCAATTAGATGACTAGACCAGCAGCCCTAAGATCCTTTTCACACTGCATTGACAAAAAGGAGAGGTATTTAAGAATATTAATTGTTCCGAATTCATAAGATCATAAGTACTGAAAATGAAAATATTAATTTCTATAAATGTTTTTGTCTTAGTTTTATTCCCAAATTATTCTGCATAATTACCTGCACTAGTTCTAGGAAGTGGGGCTTCACACGTTCAACTGCAGCTCTCAAATCATTGATGCAAGCAACGCATCTGCAGAGAGATTACTTCAAATTAGATTTGGAAGAATTTATTAATTTTTTGACAATAAAATGTTTTGAATTAGTATTTTTATTTTTAATTTTTTTATTATTATTATTATTATTTGGTATGGTGAACATAGTCAGGGATAGAGATAAAGAGAGGAGTCTTAATTATGGAGATCATTTTAAACAAACTTTTCGTGCATAGACCAGTACCAATTTTCTTTGCTTTTTTCAATGAATTTCTTATTGTTATCTCAAATAATTAAATAAATAAAATAAAGATATGGACTATACTAGACCAGGTACACCTTAATCCATTTTTTTTTTAAAATTTTTTTGGAGGGTTTCGTTTTTAGCAAATGAGAGCGACAATTAAGAAAGTTATATTTTGAACAAACCAGGACTTATGCAAGTATGTAGCAATATATACCTTGTCTTGTTTTTATTCATGTAGGCATCAGATATTGCGTCGCATGCATTGTGTACTTGTGTCATCCCCATCCTACGTACAAAAAGTTGGAACAGATAATGAATACAACACTTGGTATAAAAAAGCAAACACCATGCTGAATCGGCAAATACAAATTTAAGAGAATTTGAAACAATACAAAGTCATGAATTATTGATTTATTGTGCTTACATGGCACTCTCTGCTCTGTAGGGGGCCATCTGTTTTTCCATCTCATTTCTAAATTCATTATCAGCATAGCGTCCATTTTCTTTCATATGCCTGTGAGGCAACATATTTATGTTAGTAAGAGATGCTCATATAGATTATCTGATTGTCGATATGAAAAGGAAATAATACATAT
This sequence comes from Rhynchospora breviuscula, assembly GCA_027562975.1. Classification (NCBI taxonomy): domain Eukaryota; kingdom Viridiplantae; phylum Streptophyta; class Magnoliopsida; order Poales; family Cyperaceae; genus Rhynchospora; species Rhynchospora breviuscula. The sequence continues at coordinate 26,022,254 of CM050402.1, forward strand.
AAATAAAGATTAAGTACATTGCTTACCATATTTTATGCATCTCACGTATAAGTTTTTCAGTTTTGTCGGTAGTGAAGAACTCAGTAACTTTCCCGTGTGCATGGTCTTGACCTATACGAGTACCTGCTATCTTGAATTGTTGGTAACGTGCATAGTCCAACAGACCCTTTGAGGACAAATTAAAATAAAAAAGAATTAAAAGCACAGAAAATAAATGTGTGAATTATAGTAAAAATATTATTAATTTTTCAAATAAATCCTTACTTATGACAATTTGAATATAAGAGGGCATTATGGCCCCAACAAATGCACATTTTGCCAGAAAGAGGAGTGATATCTCGTATTTATACTGTTATTTTGGCCAGACTTTACATCGAAATTGTGACCAAACCAATGATATTCACTGTGCTTTTGTATTTTATTTGGCAAGATTGGGTACTGCGGTGGAATTTGACTTTTCTTGTAGGAACTTGGTGGATCAGACACAATAATTGCATAAAATGAAGAATTTTTGAGAAGAAAATGACTAAGTGGAATCCATAGCATTGTAGAGCTCATCCTAAACTTTCCAGCGATATTTGAATCACCTCAATCGGAGTCCGGATGAAAAAATTATGGTCAAAATGCTATTGGTGCGCAATGCTGGATGTACAGAAATTCGGACCAAATTAGTATCAATTCAGACCGTATTGAATCACTGGAAATTACAGAGGAAGCAATTCGGACCGAATCACCATCAATTCGGACCGAATTGCTATACAGGGAAAGTTCTGCTTGAGTTTTGAAGGCGATTTCTCTCTTTGGAAGGCTCTTTATTGCGGAATTTTCTTTTGGAAACTATGCTAGGAGGTCCAGGCAGGCAGGGGGAGGTAATTTGAGGCGCCTCCCATCTTTGGAGAGGATCATTCATTCTACAACATTTCTTATCTCTCATCAGCAGCAAATCTGGTTTTTGGCTGCTCATCTCTTCTTCTTGGGCGACTAGGGCAAGGAGGAGCACGAATTGGAGCTGGTTCTTGGCTGTTACAACAAGTTCCGAAGGTCTTAAGGTGTTCTCTAGCGCGACGGCAGCAGTTGATAACCTGAGAAACTTGGATATTTGTTGTATCTCATGATCTCTCTCTATTACTTTTGATTTCATGGCTTGTTCTCTTTTATATTCTACTATTTGCTTGTTATTTAGGAGTATATTATGCTAAAAACTTATTGCTTTAGGGGTAGATGTAGTTTAGAATTTGGGTTTTCTATGAACTACTTGAATTGTTGATCGAAATAGCTAATTACTTGTTGGGATTTATCATTACTAGCTTGTGTTTTGAATTGCTTATTACTCGTGTTGCTTAGCGTATGAATGGACACATGTGTTAGGACTTCAACATAATTTAATAAACAAAACTTGCACAAGTATTTCGAGGTAGGTAAAAAGACGAAAGTCAATCAGCGATTAACCAAAAGTGAAAGTTTCTATTTGAATGACAGTTTAAAGTAGATATCTCGCAGAAAACCGACAAGTAAACTCGAATAGGTCTACCAACAAACGAAAGTTGAGGTACAATGCATTCGATGAGGGTTAATATTAGATTCGATACCAAATACCGTACCCAATAGGCGACAGCAGAAGGTTAAGGAGTTTAGGTATGGCTAATTGGACCTTTGGCTTGAATAGATCATGAAACAAGTATATTATAGCATTTACGTGATGGAATTCGGACCGAATTGGACACAATTCGGACCGAATTCGTAATCCTGAACACGACAGTGGAATGAGTTACAATACTACGACCAATTCTAAATAAAATCGAACCCTAAGGCACTTTTCTTATCATTTGTTAAACTGTTAAAAACCCCCCAAAAATATTTAATTAAATTGTTTGCATTATTTTCATACTTGCAATTACATTTTTCAATTTCTCCTTTATTTATCCGATTTGTGACTCGAGAACTTTTCTAAACTTTTATTGTCTAGATTTAACGAACTAATAAGAATAGTAATCATATCCATCTCTATAGAATCAACACCTTTACTTTGCTATAAACGACTAGTCGAGTAAAAAGTTAATTTGTTTGACCTAGGTTTACACCTCGATCAATGAGACAATAATTAACTATAGTTCTGTTAAAACCTTTTGGATAAGCTTTAATATGTTTAATAGTAAAGACATCCTCATGGACAGCAACAACATTTCCACTTATGGAATAGCATCATTAATTTAGATAAGCCAAGGAGAATCTTCAATCTTTGCAAAGACTAATTTAGCTGCGGGGTACAGTGGAAGGAAAGAAATAATAGAATATTAAATAATATTAATGTTTTTAACCCCATACACTGTACTTCAACATTTTGAATATTTTTTACTTCTGAACAGGTTTCACCACTGACATGGAAGCCAGCTTCAGAGATCTTGCAGAAAGGCAAAGGGGAATTGATGATAGAGATGAGCGTACTAATTCTGCCTCCAGCACTCTTTGTCTTGTGTTTTCTTGTGATACTTGGCTGTGTTTTGAATGTGTTAGTACTGTTCTCTCTGTGTGGGACAAGGTGTTGGTTGGTTTAGTTAGTTCTGCCAAAAAGTTTCAGGGTAATTGATACGAAGGTTTGTTTAGATGGGGTTAGCTACTTTACAGTTTTTCTCTTTTACTTTTGTATGCAACTCTTTTTATTTCAATGGATGCCCACCTCAGACAACTTTTATCCAAAAAAATAAAAAATAAAAATCAAACAAATCGATACATAGATATGATCCGCTATTTTCACAAGTAAATTAGCGCGGTCTTAGATCGCGTTAATGTGTTGTTCTTCTTCAATTTAAAATAATAGATGTCGCCTATTAACGCGGTTACAGACCGCCATAACTCTGTCCCTACTAAAATTCTTGTACTTTCCGATTTTGCTGTCCAAAAATGAAGTAAATCAGTATTATTATAAATAAAAAAGACCCGTGGGATTCTACTTAAAAATTGTAAATCACACAGCGACACAGCAGAGTAATTTTATTACTGGCGTTAATCATTTTGGATTATTTGAAACAGATACCCCATATGAGATTGTGCTGCCGACAAATATGGTCGATCCGTTTCAATAGTAACTTTTATAATCGACCTGTTACAGAATACGTAGTATAATTGTCATGACATACAAATTTTTTCAACTCAATCGTTTTTTGTTCGCCTCTAGGATTTTTCTCTCTATCGCTCCATCCAGTTCTTCCGATGGAGAACGTAGGTGATCTCACAATCGCCTCTCTCGGTCGCCTCTCCACCTCCTCCTCCACCAATTCACCAAACCCCAAAGCCCTTGCCTTGCTTCATCTTTGTCGCCTCCCGTGAAAAATCAATACCGCCTCTCCGCCAATTCCGTCAATACCGCCTCCCCCCTCTTTTCTCCTTCCTCTCTGTTGACTCACAATGATTTGAAGCAACATCTCGTCTCTCCCAGGTCAATCTTTCAACATTCCATTTGTTTTTATCAGTTTGAATTTTTATTTCAATTTATTTATGGTTTGCTTTTTGAGTCAATTATTCTCAATTTGTAACAGTTTGAGAACCAATTTTTCATTCAATTGTTCAATTTGATATTTGTGTAAAATCAAGTAACTGGGAGGTTGTTTGCCGATTTGATATTGTGGTGACATGGCAGTTATAATTTTTAATTGCATTATTACTTAATTGATTTTCCAAGAAAAGCAATTTTCATTTATTATGGCATTTTGATTGCATTATTCTGCTAAAGGGCAAAGCTATTTGTGATTTTGAGAACACAGGTGCTGTAATTATTGACGACATTAAGCAAAAAACTGGGCAGGTGCCAATACCAATGCCTCTTAGCGGTACAGGCAAATAAACATGTACCTATTTAGACATTTCCAGTATCTAAATTAATGTAATGTAAGATAATTAATTTAGAAGGGCTCTTAGCGGTGTAGATTATCTACTGACATTGACTTCAAAATGTGGCTCAAGTTTTATTTTAATTCCAAGATGCATTTTGCTCAAAATTAAGTTTTTCAATCATTCTACGTATCCTAATCTGCACAGGCTGAACCAATAACTTAGTTACAAAGAAACCAAATCGAAACCAAATGTTACTCAAATAAAACCCCAACCATGACCAAGCCTAGATACAGAGGTGGGATAATGAAGCAAATTATAGTGTCGAAATTAATATTGGATTAGATCTGATCCAATATTACATGCCATGCAGCGGTTGGGTTTCAACTTTTATCTTATAATCTAATTTTTGCTTAATTTTTTCATTGCTCCTTGATTAAGTGGTTAGTTTTGTATAAATTTTGCAGCAGTCTGGTAATTTATAATTATTTTGAGAAATATATATATACATATTTTTTGTCTCTGTGTTTAGTTGAGTTATGTTTTTGTTGGCTTGCAGTACTTTTTCTATGAAAGATAGCTAACTAAATTGTAAGCACCGGCATCATATCAGTCAGCACATAGCAAGGTAAGAGGGGACATTGGTATTCTGAAGCCCGTGAAAAGGGACATTGGCCACGGCATTCAGAATGATGGCCAACAATGGTGGGAATGGCGAAGGTGGTCCCAAATGTACATACATTTTTTAAATTTTATCTTATTTTAAGAATGTGTTTCAGGTTGAGTATAAAGATAAAATAGTATGAGAAATCAAAATTTATTTAATGCTGAGCAGGATCATATAATATGCTAACAATTGTCTATCTGACAATCTCAACCTGCCCAGATTGTGCAATGCCTCTATGTGCAAGATTGAGTGAGGTTGGAATGGAACCCTTGGTTATGGTGTCTACTTAGAAAATAAATTAGTAAAAGTGGAGATTGTAGAGCAACTTTATGAGAAATTGAGAAGGCCATTGGAGAAAGCATAGCTAAGGTATGACATTTTAAATATCCACGTTCAATTTTTTTCTTATTTAAACTGTTTTACTATTTGTGTGAACGTCGATGTATTAGAAAGTTCTTTTTGTGCGGGAATGGAAAAGTTAAAATGCATTATAAAATGAAAGAAAGTAATCCCCTCACATAAACCAAAGAAAACAATAGTGTCATTAATTTGAATATACATAATGTTTTACTACATTTGTGAGTTCTTTTGAGATATTTTTCTATTTTTTATTAGAATTTTGCAGCATGTGAGAGGCTCATTCTAATACATGGAGGCAACAAAGAATTAAGAGACTATGCAGTGCTACTATACCATTGTGGATAGTGTGAAGATTGCATCAAATATTTGACACTTTTTGAAGAACAGGTAATTTGAGATTTCATATAGAATGTTTTTGTTGGGGGTAAAGATTCTAAATGGTATTATTAGGCTGTAGACTTGAGTTCTTATAAAAGGATTATCATTCAATTTAATTAGAGGACTAATAAAGTGTTGTACATTGCAGAAAATTGAAAATCAACCAAATTCCATAAATAAGTTGGAAGATGAAGCAGTCAAGCCACTTAAAGCAAGAGTCAACCTTATTATGGCCCAAGATGGATGGAGTAGTTATCAGAGTAGCTAAAAGCCATAGTAGATTAGGTCATTCCTAACTTTTTCATTTTATTTTAGTTTATTCTGACTAATAAAAAAAAAAATTCTAACAGTGAAAGTTTAAATAGATTCATGTGGAGGCGTCAAATCATGTACTATTTGTTAGTTACTACAAAAGAAAGTGAAAGAAAAAAAAAATTACAATGAAAAAATCTATGTATTTTTTATTTTTTGTTGAGTAGATTATGTTACAAATTTAAATGTTAGAGACTCCATCTTGAAAATTTTTTTTTTGGTTTCTAATTTTTTATAATTTTATCTAATTGGTCATCAATTACAAAAAAATTATGCTATTACATTTTTAGACTATGAAAAAATATTAAAAATACATATTTATCAAAAATTCATGGATCGAGCGAAGCTCGATGACCCCACCTAGTTGCAAATTAATGATAGAAGTAAAGGGACCTGTTATTGCCCACCAATTATGCACCACGTAATTTCTTTTAAATCAACTTTGTCGCCTAATTATTTGTAAAAATTGGAAGGTTCCTATTTTGAACTAAGATAGAGATAGTGATTTATGATGGATATATTCATGAATTAATGACATTTAGTAAGGGTGTAATTTTCTCATACGCAATTGACTTATTAAATTGAAATAAGTTCCACTGGAACATAAAATAACATTAACTGCACAAAAATTGAAATTTTCAACCTTTGATTTTCAGCAATCAACAAAATAATTTGTCATGCATACACTAATTAAAAAACGTGCATCTTTTACTAGAAAACTAAGATAATATGCAAGTAATTTCACATATAATTTACAAGATAATCACAACAAGATTATACTAATAACACTAATAATAATTAAATCAATACAAAATTGTAAGAAGATGAATTAATAACAATAACTTACTTGTAATTATTGTTACTAGACATGACAGTCACAGTTTTGCTGCGCTATGTTTTTAGATGACAATAATTCAACATGAACTATCTTAGATTTCCAATTATATTTAATTTCTAAATTAAATAATGATATGTATGACTATTTTTAATATATTTAACCAAAAAAAGAAAAATACTATTTTAATTATAGAAAATACAAAAATAAAAAAAACTACATTTAATTATAAAAATACAAATATAAAAAAAAACTATTTTTGATTATACAAAATAGCGGTCAAAAATAGAAAAAAAAACATCGGGACTTAATTAATATTATAGATTTATAGATTATAGATTATAGATTAATATAATTATAATTAATAATTTTTTTCTTATGATGGTATTAAATTTGTTATTTGTTAAATATATTTTCACATAAATATGAAATGTGAAGAAAAAGTATATATGGAACAAAAGAAAATTATTTTTCATTCATGGAATGTGAGAAATAAAGTGTCATTTGAAAGCACTAATGGAAGGATGTAATCTCAGGATGAACAATTATTTGATATGTCGTCAGATTTTAATATCAACGGAGAGGTAATTAACTCTCAGTCTGGAGCGCTGAGCGCGGTAATTGATTCATGTTTTCCGTCGTCGCATGTTCGATCCTCGCTCCTTTCATTTTCGCTGCCGCTACTTATTTTTTAATTAAGGTTTTTAGATTGAAACGCCCCTCCGAATATCCCCTTTGGATTCGCCCAGATCCTAGTTTTTCTCGAGTCTTGACATTCTCTATCTCACACTCCCTCGCACCAGCGGCAGTGATGAGGTTTTTTCTCCGTGCACCCCCCTGCGCTCGAAGGAACCCATCTGACAAAGGACTGAGACGGCAGCATGTGCCTCGACGGAACTTTGATTGAGGACTCAAACCCTAGATTCTACTTGCGCAGGTTTGTTTTCATCAATCAATTGAAACTATTGTAATATTCACATGGAATTATGAGGGAGTGGTCATGTAATTAGTTTTCACAGTAGTCATGTGGATTCTCCTTGGAAATTATTATGAGAGTATAAGTTATGGAGGCTGTTGCCGTGAGAGAGAGAGAGAGAGACTTGCCTCCAGAATTGAGATCTCACTTCACAGCCACGGCCCACGGCGACTCCGACAATTATATACATGATCTTTGACCAGAATGACCTTCTTCTTGATATCACTCTCTCTCAATTTGGTTATTTTCTCTCTAATTCTCAGAAGATCAGTAATTATGATATTTCTGCCTTAAATTTCTGAAATAGTGATTAATTGCAATGTGAATTACATTTCTTTTTCTTCCTTTTTTGTAAACATAGGCGGTGTTCTTGCAAATCAGTTGATGTAATGAGAGTACCTTGTACAACATTGGATAAATGGTTGATTTCTGCAAAGAGCGGCTTGGTTTTTGTATGGTAAGTATATTTGAAGTTATTTTAGATTGAGGGTAGTTGCTGCAGACAGGAACTGCAATGGAATTATTATCCCTATAATGGTGAGAAAGATAGAGCTTTGTTCTTTGTTTATTACCAATGAATCTCATCCAATTTGATTAGCACATTGAAGAACATGAACTCCAAAATTGGGTTCATTTGTGATCACACTTAGTATTACACCAAGAAGCTTGTGAATAATCTCTCTTTTTTCTGATAAGAATCTAAAGAAAATATTCCACCTCTCCTCCCATGACTTGAATTATTTTACTGTGCTTTTCTAAACCATAGAGTTTATTCTAGTCCAAAAGATGATCTGTTGGAGGAAGAATTCTGGCTGAGGAGAAGATGGTATAGAAAAAAAAGATCTTGAGGTGTGTATATTTTTTCTCAACTTTTATTTCTTTTTCTATGATCCAGTATTTGTGTTTTTGACATTACTCATTAGCAAAAATTTATGGTGAACCTACTAATTACCATGCCTGTAGATATCAGGGAAACCTAAATGTTTAGATTTCTTTTGGATATTGTTTAGTTTTGGAAAGCATATTCAACCTTGTTTGTGGGTTGGCATCTGATTCTATCAATTGAGTGTATTTTCTCTATTGATTACTTTTAAACAAAATAGGTTTGGTTTGGACCAACTATTCCTTGGAAAAAACACTCTTGTGGAATGGTCTGAATAAAATTCTTTTTTGACCGGCAAGCCAACAATAGTCAGAGGCCCTGATGTGACACCCTCGCCCCCTGGCAAGGACTCACCTTCAATTGCTGTTGTAAATTGTTAATCTCTTTGATTCAATTAATTTGATATGTCTATCATTTAAACAATATCTTTCCAGTTTCCATAGTGTGCATATCAAAAGAAATTATGTATGTCTTTTTTTAATATTGCTTTCCAATAGCATCCATGGATTGGCCTACTGCCACCAGGTACAAGGGTCTTGTTTGTGCCTAGCAGCACAAGCAAGAGGTTATCAGTGATGTGTTTACACTTCACAGGAAGCTGTATCCTCAAAAGAGCACCATGCTTTGATTTTTTTTTTTCGATTAAATTTATTGTTGAGAAAGCAAATCTAATTTGTTTTATTTTTTTATTGATCTATGTTAGAGGTGGCTTACTGACTTGATTTATTGATCCATTTGGCAGGATTGAATGTTTGACAGAGAAGAAGCAATTCAAGGCTCACATTTGTATTTGACTTAATGCTCACTGCCTCACTGGTAAATGGTAATGTATAATCTTCGGTTAAAGTACTTAGTATATAATGGTTCTGAATGTTTCGCTTAATACTACCGATTTAAGAGCATTCACTTTATTTAGTATATTTATTTTGTTTCATGGTTATGAAAGTAAACTGATTTTTGATGAATGCTTGGTTCTTTGGCATATTAACAAAGCAGTGAGATTATTGACAAAAAAAAAAAAATCTTATTTGCATATAAGAGAGGAGACTATAACCTTGATTTCTACAGGAAAAGACAGCTAATGGTATGCATGCCAGTTGTGGATGTCATACTGGCGTCATCATCTTTCAAAACAGTGAAGAATGAATTTATGATGTATCTCAATTAGGCTTTGCAGAAATGGAGCAAATAGCATTCTATTTCTATTAATAAGTCCAGATCGTAGGAATTAGGTTTCGATGATTTTTCTCTTCTTGTTGTAATAAAACTAATCGCTAATTGTGTTCATGGTGATGTTGATATGAATCACTCAAAAGTTAGGATGAGATGAATGTAGTTCTTCCTTGATATGGCTTTTTGGCCAATTGTCATGCATATAAATATTTCTCAAAGTACATGAGCTTTGAAGTACTGGCACCAATTCCATGGTCCACAGAAGAAGTAATTAATTTAAAATTCCATGGTAAATTGATAGCAGAAATGAAGTTCACAACATGTGGAAAATTAAATCTGAAAGAGATGCACGAGAATATATTTACTCGGAATAGTTCTTTTGGCACGAACAAAAAAAAATGTTCTGGAGCATTATCGAGATATGTAAACTTGACTTTTTTTCAATGTTTGTGTCCTGTAGGACAAACTAAGAAAGAATTAATTTTCCTTTATATCTTAATAACTTTGTCATTTAGAAAATTTCCTTTCAAGTTTAATACAAACAAACAATATCCTAGGCTGTTTGCGATGGCATGGAGATGGTTTGACTGATAATATGACGGTGCCAAATTAGTAGCAAAAATATTTTTTTAAGAAATGCCCGCACATTGGGTGGGCCATTTTGCTAGTTTATATTAATAAACAGAAATATTTTTAGTACTTGTTTGTTTTTGTTGTTGTTGTTGTTGTTGTTTGTTTGTTTTTCAAGAAAAGATACGGAATTCTTTTACAAATAAACATTTAAATGTTAATTATAAATTTCTATTTGTTTTTTTACTTACCTGCCTTTAATATACATCAAATCAACTATCTTAATCCTTTCTCTTTTTTTTTTTCGTTTTTTGTTTCGAAGATAACTTGGAGTTATAGGTCGTTCATCACTCCATACAAAAAATAATAACAATAATAAATAATAATAATAAAAAAATAAATTCTGCCATGTCCATATGATGTCTTGGATAGATGCACCGCATGCATAATGAAATTTTTTTGTTTGAATCATCTATCGTCTTCTGAACCACCGTAATGTTGTATTATTGTATAGAGACAAACCTTCAAAACCCAAAAGAATTTGTAAAAAGGAATTAGCGCGGTCTATAATAACCGCGTTAATAGGCGGATCTATATATTTAGCACGTTAATGCGTTGTTCTTCTTCGAATAAAAATAATTATACTGTTCTTATTATCATTTTTTATTAAAAAAAAATGTCAGCATGCAAACTGCCAAACTATGACATTTATATTGACCTGTTGGGCGAGTGTTTCGGTTATGGTGTTGTGTCTCTGCTGGAGTTGATTCAAAGTTGGTTGTTCACCATGTCTCGAAGAGGTTGCTCTATTTCGGTTGGACGACCGCCAGCTCATGCTTCAAACGTGCTAAAACTGAAAGAATTGGTGAAAAAAAAACCTACATTACTAAAAGTATTTAAAGTAAAGCCTATGTACAGAAACAGAGGTAAATCAAACAGTGGTCAAACACTAGTCTCGTCTCTTACACTCTGATGCGTGTCAAAGCAATTCCTCTGCAGCGAGAGCACTTTTTTGGGTACTGGGTGCTGCACCAATCTTCTTCACTGAGCCACAAGCTTCGAGTCTTCTGAATAGAGAGGTCGACTATTTCTTAAAGGCTGTCCACACACCATAAACACGCCAATTTAACTCGACAAGTTAACGAGAATGAGAAAACGCCCTTGCTAGAGAAAGGTTGAGACAGAGTAAAGTCCAGAAATAAACTTGATAGATAGCCAAGAGAGGGAGAGAGAGTGACGGGTTCACAGGGAAGATATAGCTTCATTGGGTAAGAGATGAGGGCATTTTCGTCATTTATTAAATTTTAGAGTGCCTTGCTAATTTGAGTCGTCAAAAAAGCAACGCCCGTATCTCCAATTCTCCACGCTGATATACCAAAAAAAAAAAAAAAAAAATTCTCCACGCTGGAAACGGTCCTTAATTGCCATGTTATAGAAAATTAAATTGCACTCGAGGTCTTTAACTTGCTTAGAAAGATGTTCTGAATGTTATTTAGTATTGCATATTAATAGAGATGAAATATTAGTTTTAATACAACCATTAATTAATTGTTAATCTGAAAATATTACGACGAAAATTGATAGTCATGGAGGGTTCATGAGGTCGATATATTTGCGGAAAGCAAAATTAATTTTGAGATTTGAGTTTAGAGTGCTAGTTGGTCGGGCTGAGAAAACCATGTGACATTGTGACATTGATGGGCTGATGGCTAGGCCTGTCAGTATTAACGTTCCGCCATCTGTTCCGTTCCGTTCCGTCGAAACGGAACGTTAAACGAAAGAGGAAATGGATTCCATTTTCAGAAACGGAACGGAAACGGAACTGAAATTTGTTAACGTAAATGAAACGGAACACGGAAATAGGGCTGAAATCAATAGGAAATAGCAACGGAACGTTAAATGGAACAGATTTCTATTACGTTTGACGAAACGGAACGGAAATGAAACAACCATTTCGTTCCGTTACCGAAACGGAACGGAAATGAAAATGGCTGTTTCCGCTTCCGGTATAAACGTTTGACAGGCCTACTGATGGCTTTGAATTTGAACAAAAGAAGGCCTGCCGAGTGGAAGTGCTTCCCATCATTTTGCTATATTAATTAAGGTTTGTACTGTGGGGCTCCTATCTTTCATACATTGGATCATTGGATATTTGGATGCATGCTACGACAGAGACCAGACTGCTATGCTCCCATGTGACAGCTATATTATGGTTTCCTATTGTAATATAACATCGACCCAAATTGGCCCTCAAAGAAAAAAAATATATTGACCCAAATTAAGAAAGATTTTTATAGTTATATCATATGGTATCTGACAACTTTAGGACCAGATTAGGTAGAAACTTAAAAACAGTTACCCTCCCGAATTGACGAGAATTGAGTACAGGTCGACTAAAACCGGACATCAAAAATAAAAATTGATAAATTCGAGGGGCCACTCTGCAATTGCGCTTCCATCGATATATATATATTTTTTAAATAAGTGGAAGACCACTTTCCATTACCGAAAAGTAAAACCCAAATACAAGCACCAGTTTGCTATGTCTGCGCCTAATTGGCCGACTTATTCCACTAAGAGGGAAGTAAAAATCTGCACCAGTACGTACCCCTATGATCTAATAATTCTATATACTGGTGCACAAAAATCATCTAAGTCTAATAATCAACAAAAACCATCCCACGCACAAAAAAGCATAACATGAAAAAACTAAGAAACTCAAAAATCATAATGGACATCAAAAATCATAATGAACTAAGAAACTTATTCCATCGATATAGTGACTCTTTTCTTCTCACATATTTCAGACACACACTACACTACACTAAGCATTTTGCAAATTAACTGGACAAGATTAGGCCTTTTAGTAAGTATTAATTTAGATTTAGAATATAGTACGTAGTCTTGATCTTAAAACAAAGGATTTACTTTAATTGAATTTTGCCATTGTGTGCCACAGTGTGTGCAATTAAAAAGTTCATTTGAAAGATGAATATTCAATATGATATCATTCTCTCTTTTACAAACGAGAAACGATTACTTTTTACATGCATGCAATTGGATACAGTAACACATCCGTATATATTAAAATTGCAAACAATAAAACTCTACAAAATAATCTCTAAAATAAAACATCCAGATCATTAGAAGAGAAAAACTCTAATTTCTCCTTGTTGTTGCGTTTTTTAATTAGTGAATTATGCAATCTGGTACGAGTATTATGGGTTCAGGCCGTTCAGCCCTTCTTGCGGATTCATTCCAAGTATTGTAGGAAATCATATGTTCACACCCTGACAATTTACATTAATCAAACGATGATTCCATAAAGATGCACTTATTACTGTTTCATTTTTCATGTGAAGGATTGTGACATGTGGTCCCTCTGTTTTAACAAGGCGATAGAGAGCATGCATTAAGGAAATATGTTTTAATAAGGAATGTTTTGTGAGGTCCACTCCGAGGAAAGGAGTAATGGTTATTGCACTATTGCTTGAAATTCGAGTGGGGCCGTTTAATTTGTTTATGAAAGGCAGAAAAGATACCAGACCCACTCCCACTCGCAGTAGACGGGTAGAGTGAGACTGTGAGAGCGACCATGCTTGATATCCATTCGGAAATTGTTAGATAATTTCTCTATTTATAGAATCTTGATTTTTGTGATAAATTCCCTAATGCTGCTGTTTACACATTCCAATTATAGCTAGTAATGTATAATATTAAATATAACATGCGACACTGACTACACAATTAATGTATAGAAAAATAATAATACCTATGATAATAGAATGTACAAAGGCAAATAATCATCAATGGTTAACTAAGATTTGATAAAAATAATAATAAATAAATGAGCCTATTCCCGACCCTATGGTAGAAAAGAAGTTTAATTTCTTTACATATTTATGGTGCTTTAAAAAAAAAATACAAACTGATGCTCATAATACATAAATAAATGTAAATATAAGTAACACCTTTGAAATTAAGGAAGTCTGTTTTTTTTTTCTTATTTTATAAAGAGAACAGCGGTATAGTTGCTTCATGGCAAAGGGTAAGAGGTTAGACCAGTGTTTTTTAAATCTTACCGGCACTTATACCGGTCAAGGGGATGAAATCTGGTATTTTGTGATATTTTCCGAAAAATTTCGGTATTTCCTCTCACAATACCAAATATCGCTGTTTCGGTCACTGTTTCCGTTCTCAGTATTATCAGAATTTTTGGGTACCCGATACGGTTTTGAAAACACTTGTGTAGACAGAACCGTGGCAATATACGTTACAGTCCACCAAGGCCAATCAATCAATTTTCAAATCAAAGTAAAAACTGAAAAGCGAAGGGCCGAAGGAATTGAGCTGGAGTGCGCTGTAGAGAGTGGATATTTTGTGGGGTCGGAACGTTTTTATTTCAGCCTATTAAACAGAAAAGAGAAGCATGCATGGTTGAAGCATAAAAGCTTAATTACATCAACATGATTAGGGCTTGGGAGTCGAAATGTCTTGGTCCTGCTTTTATTTTTCACTAGTGGGTAACCGTATCGACCTATTTTTATTTTCATTGATCGTCAATAATTATATAATCAATATTTGATACAATAGGTGGGCACTCGCGGCCTCACTGCGGCTTGTTTTCTTCTTTTTTATTTTCTTTTTTTTGTTGTCATCCATAAGATTATTATCTATTTATATTATCGTTGATAATATTAATATTTACTAGGTGGGGAAGCGCGGCTTTGCCGCGTCTTAAGTGAATTTTTTGTATATCAATTTTAAGAACCACTAATAATTCGTCATTAAGTCTAAATTGTGTGCGATGGGAATATAAGTGCAAAGGCAAAATGCCATAATTTTTCTTTTCACATGAGCCGTAAAAAATTGATTGCATAAGCATCATACATGAGCTGCTTTAGCATCCATATACATTGAATTTAAAAAAAAAACATATAAACAATTGAAGAGACTCAAATAGAGCATGTGAAGGTAGAAATTGCTCAACTAAGACTGAAGCATAAATAACCAAGGGTAAAAATGAAATCAATTTTTAAGATTGAATCGCTTGCTGCTACTTTCAGACTAAAAATTTGCATATTTCAATTCTTATCCTTGTTCTCAATCACATGTAAAGAGGATTGAGAAAGTAAAACTTACTCGGTGAAGTCAAATGTTGGTGTTATATGACAGATATAACTCTTGTGAGCCATCATCTTTTTGGAATTGTATTGAGCAACTGAGATCCCCCACCATTTCCAATTTTGATAATCATAATAATTGTTTTAACAAATTATAGATGCATTTTGAGCTAACGCTTGATTGCAATCCATGCCTATTAATTAAATCACGGAGACATGGCAATTCTTTTCTCTTTCATTAGTGATAAGTCATGAACTCAAAGGGAGCGACATCGGTCACTGAGTTCTCCAGTATTTTTTAAGAAAAGCCCTACTGTAAAATGAATAAAGAATCTAAAAAAAAAAAAAGGAAATAAGCCATCATAGCCTATAGCCTATTTGATTAGGGAAGAATTAAGATTTACAATTCATATCCTATACTTGATTTTGGGAAAATTGAAAGTAATCAAAATACAATAGAATATGAAATTGAAACAAACCATATCCCAAATCTGAGGCTTTATTGGCTTGTTGTAAATGGTAATTGTTCTAGCTTCAATTGTCAAATCATGCACAATATGAAATTTTTTGTCGGTGAACTACAATATGAGGCATGTCTATTCAACACCTACAATTAGTTAAAATAATATTTAGTTAACACCTCATTTATTATAATTTCAAGAGAGAATTGGTTAGATGAAAGTTCACTGGGTTTGTCCTTATCAAACTTCTTTAAAGTGACATTTCCAAATATTAAAGATTAAGGTGCTTCACCTGGATTTGGATATGGATAGATCTCGAGAAAGACATGACATTCTGATAGCTAGGCATTCTGTTAATTTCTCTTGCGAGAGGTGGACTTGTAGCAGAGGCATATGATGAGAGAGAAGTTGACGTCGTGCTTACTGCAATTCTGCCAATGCTCATGAAGCTGACATTGAAGTTCTGCTCTCCCAAAACACTACGATGACACCAATTATTCCAGGCTCGTTGACATGACGATAGAGGATGATGTTCTCATCAACGCTTACATCGACTTAATTGGAATGAACTGACCTCCGTCAGGTGGTGGATATCTTTCACATGACCTATGATCGTGATTTCGCCGATCTCGGCTACCACACTTAGAAACTTGGAGCCTGATGTGCTACTTGCACCTATGAGCTACAATAACACATTAATAGAATCTAAAATAATAAAAATATTTTAGTGGTATCTTTAGTGTAATTGCTTAATATATTAATATCCTTTTTTTGTAAATTCTAAAGTTTTCATAGACACTTAGTCCATTAGATACATTTCATCATGAGTGGACAAATAATAACTTTTTACAATTAAAAATAGAACCGAGAACTATTATTTAAGCATTGCGAAAGAAAATAACTTCTATTATAATGATAGCTGTTATAATTACCATCATCACTGCTGCAACTATTTTTATAGTTTTGATCTTATCGATGAACAAATTATTTTTATTTTATTGAAACCCCATAATTAACATATTGCCTATAACCAATTGGTACATTATACATGCAGCATCCAACTGGCATGGTGCCACCTTCTTTGTAATGCTGATATTGTGAACAACCAGATCATACCTTAAAGTACTCTAGGGGGCTCTTAGGAGTATCGTCAATCTAGACCCGCTCCTTAGTAATGCAGATCCCACATTGCTTGGTTGCGAGATTTGCATTTACCAAGTTGACAAAAATACTAAAGGTGGGCACAAACACGTGTTGAGGTCATCTAGGCTCCAACCAGATTCATTGGTCACCTACACTGATTTGACACTGCCTATGTACATCTACAAGTTGTACTACTTACCGAGCGAGCTTCTCCACAACCTCCGCATATGGTTCCAGCTTTGTAAACACCTAAATAAATTTAAGTCAAGATAATGTGAAATTAGTACATGAGATAAAATTCCAAACAAAAATCACTTAAGATAAAATTTCAATCCAAAAATCACCTCTAAATGAAAAGCTATATTGACATGATAAGATATAGATTACCCAATCAAAATATATTTATCAATGCCTTTAGAGACACATCTCGTGTAACAATGTCGACAATATTGTTGTTATTTATCAAAAATCACGCCGCAAAATTCTTTTTTGTTAATAGAAGGGTTACACCGGGTATAGGCACTTAGATTCTCACTTCTCCCTATTCTCTCTCTTTTTACGCTTAAGTTTCTCACAATTAATTATAAATTTATTAATAAGAAGAAAAAGAGACATAACCGAGAAAATTTAAAAGAGCAAAAAAATACCTAATATCCAATCTTAATGCCACATAAAAGAGCAAGACAACTGCAGCTAGTAGAAATTCAAAAGCCAATATCTAAATTAGCAAAAATCAATATACTGAATTTAACATTCTTACAAAAACATCCTCATACCTCTATGTCAAATTTGACTCAATCAAAGTCTATTCCTAAATTAGAATTTCTAAATCAAAAAATAATAAGATGAAATTTCTTTTCTAAGCCAACGTTAGATACTTGCTCTCTAGATTGGGAATTGTGTCAAACACCTTCTATACATTCCTAAAAACTCATATCACTTTCATATTCAAAATCTGATAACACCAATTTAATAATAACAAAGAAAAATTGCGAGCAAAGGCAAAATCAGATTGCAAATATTTGTCATAGAAGACCAGTAAGTTTAAATTAAATTAAATTATTTTAGCACAATAAATCAATTACTAACTAACAAATTAAGTTAGACATGACGAATGAACTCTATTTGCTTCCCTGATTTAGATGCTCTACTAATGTAAAAATCAAGGTTAGGGGGATAACTGTTATTTTTTTTTTGAAGATAAATTGGGGGTCAAGAGGGGGATAACTGTTATTGTTTCTCAAATTTAGAATATCTGGTCTATGACAGACAAATCAAGGTGTTTATAAAAGAAAAAAAAACTTGATGAACCTGAGATTTATGTGTCTTGCCAAGGATTGCAAGAAGCATGTGCCCGGCCTTCATCTTCTACTAAGAGGCGATGCAGAGACCTCAGAGGCGACGAACCACGGATCGTGAGAAGAGGTCATCCTAGTCTCGTGTTTTCTATATAGATTCCATGGAGCGAAGCTCAGCTGCTCAGGAGGCAATGGAAAGAGGCGAATGAATGAGAGGCGCTAGGAACAGGAAAAGGAAAACCTAGCTGGTTAAAAAATTGAAAGGGAGGCCAAAACAATGTAACGGGTTATGTAACGGGTAATAAAGAAATAAAAATGTGACTTGCTACACGAACAGTTACAGACTTGTTACGCAAAAACTCAAGAAAGTCGCTGGAATCATCTGAACGATCAGATTTAGCGTAAAATATGATTCAACGGTGAGATTGCATGCAGAAGCGAAGGAAATATCGGGCCGGATAGCGGCCACGGGAATTAATATATATCTTAGATTAATATGTGTTTTGTAAACAAAAAGAGAATTAGCTAAGTATCTGATATTAAAATGTCATAAAATAAATAGAAAACTATCATATCTTTAAGCTAGTCATGTATATTACAATTCTATTCTAACTAAGATATTAGTATGGCTATAAGTAGATGATTAATACTTATTTGAATGAAAGATTAATTTAATCAATACAACCAATCAATTTACAATACAAAACCTATTAAAAAAACAACATTAATTCTCCAAACAAAAATTTCTCCAGGGATCGGACAACTGCAAATCAGGGAAGGCGATTCCAGACGACTCCTTTCTCCCTCCGACGATGGACTCCCAAGGATGCACTGTCTGCCGCCGAACAAGAGTGGCCCACTCCAGATTAATTTGAACCACGCCAACCTTTCGATACCACCGTAGTCTCTCTGCCTGGAGGAAGACCTATGCTCAGGTCCTAGCCTCCACCACCGCCCTAAACCATCCAGCAACCACATCTACCATTGTCATTCCCTCCGACCCTAAACCCAGTCCCCTCGCCACCTCAAAGCCCTCTAACCCTCCGCCCTGTCAGCCACCAGTTATCACATACAGTGGCAAAACTAGAATTTCGTGTCAGCAGGGTCCGCAAATTTTTTTTACTGAAAACATATGTATGATGTAACGTCTAATAAAGACATAATATAATGATAATTTTTAAATAAACAACTCTAAAATAATGTTACATAAAAAAATTCATGAGAAATCAAATATATATTATAATAACAACAAAAAAATCTAAAATAATATACTTAATATACAAAAATAATAATTCAAAAATTAAGACAATAAAAAAGTACAACAATTTCCTCTGAATTTTTATTTTTCTCATAATTTTGCATAATAGGTTCATTAGAAATCTTATTGAACACTTATTTTTCTATATTATAGATATATAAAGATGGGAGGCATACGAAGAAGTTCGATCACTATTCAAACCACAATATTTCTGATCTTTTGTGACGTTTGGAATTTTTTTGACAGAAACAATATTTAGTATTTTTAGTGGCAATTTTTATATAATATCCGAATTGTATTTTTGATCTTCTGTGGTATCTTTTGTTTATAATGTCCTAACAAATCACGCAATGTGCGAGATTCGCGCTAGTAATATATGCTACAAATAATTATTCATCCAAATATTTCATTCTATACTAAAATTTGTCTTAATAAGATTCATTGGGGAGAAAGAAATAAGACGATTAGTCAGGAACAAATATTACTTGGGCCCATATGCGATTTTTTAGGCATCGTTATGCAATTTAAATTAAACACGACATATTCAGCTGGGTCCTTCAAATTTTTGAGATGAGTCCCTAACTTCTTGTGATTTTATTTTAATTACAAGCAAATGCAATATCAATTAAATTTTTTTTTTTGAGGTGGGTCCATGGACTCACCAACTTCTATGTGGCTTCGCCCTTGATCGCATATCCTGTCCACCCCCGACAATCCATGCTTATCTCCTCCCCCGACAGCCCCACAACCCTACGCTTCTCGCCAAAACTAGACGATCCAGACTAGCATAACAGATGCTTCCGAAAGGGCCACACCTCCACCAAGTGCACCAGAGCCAGACGTTGTGCCTTATGCTGGCGCCAGGGCCACGAATATATCGAGTGCCCCAATCCTCAACCACTGCCTATTCGTACCACGAGGCGTAACACCTACCGCCCTCCACAGGCCCCTCAGCCATCCAAGAAAGCCACCACCAGAGCCACCTTTGACAAGGTTAGCCCCCCAAAACAGCCACCACTGATAGAGGCTTGAGAACCTATGTCAAATAAATTTATATCCTTTATTCTACCCTACTAGTCGTTGAGCAAAGCTAATGGTCGATCCATATGGACTGTAAAAATGATTACCGGACTTAGTTTTTCTTAAAAGCTAGACAGAATAATTTTTGTGAGGTTTTGAATTAAAAAACAATATCAAATAACAATTAAAATTGAAGGAATAAGTAATAAAATATTTTTGGGTTGGTTTTTATATTTTTCTGAACTCAAACAGATGCAATAAAATATCTCAGGACTTTGTGTTCATTTAGTTTAGCTTTAAAGTGCTTCTATCTAAGGTTTTCACCAAGACAGAAGGTAATTTCGGACCGAATTATATAGATTTCGTGTTGGAGTTATGTCCTAGAAGTCAATAGTTTAATGACTTAATTTGATTTATGCTATTGATTATATTAGATCATTTGTTCCTTGAGTTATTATTGACAGATCATTCATGTTGAGGATCTGAATTGTAGATCTCTGTAGATCATTCATCAGAATGACAATAATATCTCTAAAGGGTCCCTAATCTTGATAATTAACAAGGAACATTAATTGTTATGAAAGATTAGTGTGCAAGTTAAGTAATGATTAACTTCTACAAATCATAGGTAAAGGGTTACCAACTTAATTGCATATGTGGATGTTATCGTAACATTGCACAAGACTTGACCCAATAAAATAAATATATGGATTGTGTTAGGTGTCATTATTTATTTCATTAGAGTTTGATTCTAGGTTTAAAATAGTTCAGCTTTTCCTCATGAGGATTATGTTAGAAAGTGCTCAATTTTAATTTTTCAAGTTAATTACACTTAATTAACCTCAATTAAACTCAAGCAACAAAGATGATCTTGCTAGAAAGCATTAACACATCACATGAGAAGGGGTTAGGAAGGTACCTCTCCTAGACTCGCAACTAGGAGGCTCGAATCCGATGCACGGGAGTCGATGACATGCCTTCTCCACTGTCTCCTCCAAGTTGATGGCCGCCTCGAGTCCACCAAGGAGATTAATCACGTTCTTAATGGCATATGCTAGTACATCAAAGAACAAGCCTAATCCTCTTGATTTTCTCTCTTGAATCAATCAACAACCTTGATTTAGTGGAGAGAAAAGAGCTCAACTCATGAGCAAATGAGAGGAAGAGAGGGAGAAAGTGGCGGCCTCAAAGGGAGGGAAGAGAGGAAAGAGAAAGCTTGGTGGAGGCTCTCATAAGTGGTCCTTATATAGAGCACAAAATCTAATTGACATCTTCCATAATTACAACTATGCCACTTCTACCTACCACCATTATGGGCCGACCATATAAAGGGCCTTTATAGGCCACCTCACTTCTTTAATTTAGTCCTTAATTCATTTAATTAAGGCCTCTCATATTTGCTCTTTAATTGGACTATCCATTTACTATTAAATGATGGCCCAATTAATTAATATAACCTTTATATTAAAAATGTGTTGAACTAAAAATAATTATTAACTTATTAATAATTATTTTTGAGATTAGTTAATGCATTAATTTATTACTATATGATCTTCTTGACTTAATTAATTATAACGGTTCGCAACGGTATATAATTAATTAATCAACTTATCATATTTTCGCAATTCACTGCTGCGAATAAATAAATAATGAACTGTGTGATTAAAGTCCTATTTGTGTGACCCTTTGAGGATTTATGCTATGTTGGCCATGGAATTAAATCGCTATTTAATTTCAATAATCATAAGCGGTATCTAGCAACACGTTATGATTCCCAATTCGCATAAATAATGTACTGCTACAGTATCTCAATCCTGCATAAGAAATAATAGTATTTCCTTGTCTGATTCTTATGTCATATGATATCATCGTATAATCCAAGATAGGAATGTGTCATTCTTACAGATTATGCGTTTCTTGATCTAGAGTTGATTGTACAAGTTGGCCAAACAATCCAACTCCATCAAGGGGCCCAAACAGATATCATCACTCACTAAGTGAATTAATGAGGGACATACGGTTTTCTTGATGAACAACTTTTTTCCGCACAATTCAAGAGAACATAAATAAAGTCCGTATAGCAGCCCTTATCAAGAATCAACGGTAGACGATATTTATTGAACCTATCCTCATGTGGAAAAGTTGAACCATCTCAAACTTAGAATCAAACTCAAATGAAATAAACAATGACACATAACACAATCCATATGTTTATTTCATTGGGTCATGTCCTGTACTATGTTCTAATAACATACACATAAGCAATTAAATTGGCAACTCCTTACCTATGATTTGTAGAACTTAATCATTACTTAACTTGCATACTAATATTATCCGATAATTAATATTCCTTGTTAATTATCAAGATTACGGACGATTTAGATTTATTATTGTCATTCTGATGAATGATCCACAGAGATCTACAATTCAGATCCTCAACCTGAATAAGCTGTCAGTAATAAACTTTAGGAACAAATGATCAAATATCATCAATAACATAAACTAAGAAATTAAGTCATTAAATATTGACTTCCGGACATAACTCTAACAGATTGATTCTATAAATATAGTCTAACGCTGATTCCTTAAAAGGTTGCTATACGGACTTTATTTATGTTCTCTTGAATTGTGCGGAGAAAATATTGTTCATCAAGATAACTGTATGTCCCTCATTAGTAAACCTAGTGAGTGATGATATCTATTGGGCCCCTTGACGGAGTTGGATCGTATGCGCGCAAACTAGACGATCAACTCTAGATCAAGAAATGTATAATCTGCAAGAATGACACATTCATATCTTGGATTATATAGTGATATCATGTGATATAAGTATCAAAACAAGGAAATTATCTATTTCTTATGCAAGATTAAAATACTATAAAAGTATAGTATTTGTTTATGGTAATTGGGAATCATAATGTGTTGCTAGATACCGCTTATGATTATTAGAAACAAATAATGATTTAATCCCATGGCCAACATAACATAAATCCTCGAGGGTCACACAAATAAAACTTTAACCAAATAGTGCATTATTTAGTTTATTTGCGTTGGAGAATGCAATATATGATAAATTGATTAATTAACTATATACTATTGCGAATCGTTATAATTAATTGAATCAAGGTGATCATATGAAACTTAATGAATGCATTTGATAATACAATGATAATTATCAATAAGTTGATAATTTAGTTCAATAATATTTAATATAATTATAGAAATTATATTGAATATATAGGCTTTGATTTAATAAGCCTAATTGAGCCCGAATTAAAAGCAACTCGAGAAGACAATTAACAAATGGATTAATAGACTAATAATACATGTGAAGTAGCCTATTTAGGCCTCGTTTATGGACGGTCTTAGAGGGACAAAATTATCATTTAATCATTGGTTAATTGAAAGAATTCATTAGTGAGTTATATGAAGGGACTTGAAGAGAATCAAAGGGACATGGCTCTTCACTTTCTCATCTCTCTTCCTCTCCCCATTAGAACGAAATTACAAGCAAGAAAAGGAGTTTTCTGTTGTGTGATAGTTCATTCTCAAGTTCATTTAGGTGCTCATGTGTTGAGTAATAGTTTCTTCTTATTAATTGTTGATTAATCGAAGAAGAAAACAAGTATTAGCTTTATCCTAAAATTTAGGATTTAGTTAATTCTTTTGGTGGACTCAAGAACAAAGAGTAGGAGGTGTTGGAGAGCACGCCACCGATTCCAAAGTCTTGGTCGAGCGTCCTTGTTACTATACAAGGATAGGTAAAAATCGTTTTCTCCCTCCTTTGCACTAAATATGTCATTCCATAAGATCCTTGATGTGCTTGTTGTTTAATTATATTAAATATGATTTATGAAATTAAAATAAGTGCATAACTAAATTCCTTCATTTCGGACCGAAATCTACATAAGTCGTGTTGAAACGTACTTTAAATTCTCTGTTTCGACTTGACAAATTTATACAACACTATGTGAAGGATACTTGACAACCAGACCTAAATCCTAGCCTCAGCTATAGCAATTTTGGTTTGGATTTGGTAAGGAACTCGATTTTCACCATGTAAATAACTAACCCTAAACTTTTGTATCGAATTTTGGTTACTTAAGTTTGTTGAGTTGGATTTCCAGAGATATTTATATCTTTTCAGATCAATAAAAGTTACACATTTCGGTTGTGAACTAACTCCCTCTTTCGAGCGTTTGGCTTACCTCAAGTACTTATCTAATTAATTATTCGTTCTAGTTTAATCCCCTAAAACGCTGCAGTTCATCATTAGGTAAACAATCAAGCAAACAATCAATTTAACTAAGCAAGATAATGATTTTTCAACAAAACAAATCACATAGCATAACATAAATCCTTCAAGTTATCACAAATACTAAATTTAACTACTAACTAGCCCAAAGACATATTAAAATTTAGCCTAACATGTTCAAACTACAAATAACAACAAGTATCATGCATAAAACATCAAATAAACCCATAGAATTGTTGGAGTTGTGTCCTAGAAGTCAATATTTAATGACTTAATTTCTTAGTTTATGTTATTGATGATATTTGATCATTTGTTCCCAGAGTTTATTACTGACAGATCATTCAGGTTGAGGATTTGAATTGTAGATCTCTGTGGATCATTCATTAGAATGACAGTAATAAATCTAAATCGTCCGTAATCTTGATAATTAACAAGAAACATTAATTATCATAAAAGTTCAGTACGCAAGTTAAGTAATGACTAAGTTCTACAAATCATAGGTAAGGAGTTACCAACTTAATTGCATATGTATATGTTATTAGAACATAGTACAGGACATGACCCAATGAAATAAACATATGGATTGTGTTATGTGTCATTGTTTATTTCATATGAGTTTGATTCTAAGTTTGAGATGGTTCACCTTTTCCACACGAGGATAGGTTCAATAAATATCGTCTACGTTTGATTCCTGATAAGGGCTGCTACATGGACTTTGTTTATGTTCTCTTGAATTGTGCGGGAAAAAGTTATTCATCAAGAAAACCGTATGTCCCTCATTAATTCATTTAGTGAGTGATGATATCTGTTTGGGCCCCTTGATAGAGTTGGATTGTTTGGCCAACTTGTACAATCAACTCTAGATCAAGAAACGTATAATCTGCAAGAATGACACATTCCTATCTTGGATTATACGGTGATATCATGTGACATAAGAATCAGACAAGGAGATACTTTTATTTCTTATGCAGGATTAAGATATTGTAGTAGTACATTATTTATGCGAATTGAGAATCATAACGTGTTGCTAGATACCGCTTATGATTATTGTAATTAAATAGCGATTTAATTCCATGGCCAACATAGCATAAATTCTCAAAGGGTCACACAAATACGACTTGACCATACAGTGTATTATTTATTTATTCGCAGCAGTGAGTATTGCGAAAATATGATAAGATTAATTAATTATATACCGTTACGAACCGTTATAATTAATTATGTCAAAGAAATCATATAGATTTAAATTAATGCATTTACTAATCCTAAAATAATTATTAAATAATTGATAATTAATTTCGTTCAACATAATTTAATTAATGGAATTAAATTGAGCTAACGGGCCTTTATTTAATTTGTGAACTAAAGGTCCAACAAGAGAGAAATTATATGGATCATTAATTAATGAATTAATGGACCATTTAACACATGATAAAATGGGCTCTTGAGCCCATTAAAATTTCAGCTAGGGCAAGTGGCAAGGTTGTAAATAGTTACAACTTGTCATGAGG
Organism: Rhynchospora breviuscula; assembly: GCA_027562975.1. Taxonomy (NCBI): domain Eukaryota; kingdom Viridiplantae; phylum Streptophyta; class Magnoliopsida; order Poales; family Cyperaceae; genus Rhynchospora; species Rhynchospora breviuscula. The sequence goes on from CM050402.1 coordinate 26,048,305, forward strand.
AGTGGTTGGCTATAAAATGGGACCATTTGAAGAGAGAAACCCTAGCCTCCACCCTATTTTCTCTCCTCCTTCTTCCTTGGCCGAAATTCTCTCAAGGGGAGAGAATTTTTGTGCTCTCTTCCTTGCTCTCATCCACTCTTATTTGATAGGAGCTCATGTGTTGAGTATAGATCCATATAATTAAGTTTGTTAATTAATTGGAAGGAAGGGATTAGCCTTGAACTCAAGCTTACTAGCATAAGCTTTGAGTTTGTGGTTAACTCCTTGGTAGACTCGAGACCGGCGAAAAGGCGGAAGTGGTGGTGGAGACGAGCACGCCATCGACTCCCATGCATTGGTTGAGCCTCGCGAATGCGATTTCGCGAGAGGTACAAATTCCCTCCAATTCTCATGTTGTGTGTTGATTGCTTGGCAAGATCCTTATTGCTTGATGTTAATTAAGTTAATTAGTAACTAAAATTAAAAATTGAGCACTTCCTAACAAGAATAACAAAATAAAGTCATGAAAGAGTTAACCAAATAGCCATTATGCTTTACTTCTTCTTCTATGGTCAGAAATTGATGGAGATAAATTTGCTTGCTACCGTCGCCTTCAAGCTTGTTTCTTCTTCAATCAATCTCGCCAAAAGAGCCAAAAACACCAAGCAATAGATGGGGAATAATCTATACTACTTATAAAAGCAGCCATAGAAAGGTCATGAATTCCAACCACTAGGGGTGGAAACATGTGTTAACATCAATTATAAACCATTGATCTGTGCAATTTGATATGATGTGCGGTTTAGATTTGTATTTCTAATAAAGAGTCATGCTATTTGACAGAAATTGTCTGGTCGCTGGATGTTATTACACAAGTTTGCGTATCCAGACGACGCGCGTTTGATTCCCTGCATCCTTTTTTTTTTGGCGTTTGTTTTGTTCGGCTGTGCGTTCCCTGCATTTTTTTTTGCCGTTTGTTTTGTTCGGTTGTGCGTTTCATTATTTCACATAAGAAGGCCCACGCACAGTGTTTCAAGGTCATCTCCAGTCCGCTCCTTCACATGAGTCACTTTCCGCCGCTCTTCACAAATTCTCTACCCCTCTCTCCCCTCTTCTTATCGCAAATGATTTCTCACAAATTATCGCAATTCTCAGACAAGTTCTCAGAAAAAGGAAAGCCGATGTGGTACCCTCCCTCTACCCCCGTTTCCCCTCTTCGCGTTTGCCCTAATAACACGAGAATAGAAAGTCGCCGTCAGACACTTTCTAGGTTTGTTCCTCTACTCTAAATTTTTGTTCAATTTTTCATTTGGCGCTCAAATCTCTGATTTGGTACTGCAAAAAATGGAAAGAGGATTGAAATTTTTTCGGATTTTCATTTGGCGCTCTCAACCGCCCTAATTTTCAATTTGCCGCTCCATGTTTTCAGAACTTGCATAGACTCTATTTAAGCAACCGATTGATGTGGATAACAAAGGCACTTGTCTCTCTTCAGGTGAGCATTTTGGATTTGGTTGGTTTCATTCTTGTGTTGTAGTATTAATGCATGGTTTCCTACCTATATAGTATTCTTCTGTTGTCCTTGATTAATGAAAAAACTCAAGGTGCATTATTAACAAGTTGTTTCAATTTTTCAAGTTTGGTCTCTATTGTTTTACTTCAGATTTCTGTTTGAATAAACCAATTTTATAGTGTGTTGGGAATCAGATTTACAAAGTTTCTCACTGTTGTATACAGAAAATTACTTGGAGTTTGTAATTTCGGGTAAATTAAGTCTCATTTGTTACATTGTGTTGATTTTGTTGATAAAAAGGTACTTTTATTTTAATTTGAATTTCTTTGTTCTTTTTCATACCACCACGTGTTCCATGGTATATCAAGATTTGTCTTAATCCAACAACATAGGATTGAAAATAGTTTAGCAAACTAGATGAAGTAAAGAAAGGATGCCGGATCAATTATTGTGATAACATTAATACTGGGGTGGACTAATGATAATAGTTTTAAGAACAAGAAGAAAATATCAGTTTTTTACAATTTTGGTTCTGATGAATTTCCTCCACTGAATATTTTTTCTTCAAATTATTTATTTTGCATAAAGTACAACTATTTGTTGATTATTATTATATTCTCGGTTTGTTATATTGGTTTGTGCAAACTTGGTCAATGTTCTCATGATTTTTGTGATTACTGGTACGAGCTTGGTATCAGTCCTATTTCTCTCTGTTGATTACTGGTATGATGATTTACGTTGCCAGGCACCTTTTTGTGAATTTTTCTGAACACAAGCTCCAAGTGTCATAATATAATACAATAGGTGAAACGCATGACCACATAAGGACCACTGCTGTCAATTTTGATGCTTCTCTTCTTTTAGCTGCTGAATTTGTTCCTCTATGGTTGTAGTGTCTACTGGATAGTCCAATTGTTGTATGACACTTGTAAATGATAGTTTCATATCAGATTCTGATCGAATTGTTTATTCATTGACACAATTATATCAATACTTTTCTTGAATTTAGGTGTTGGGGCTTATATACAATATGGCTTCATCCAACCATATTCGCCGCATATTAGCTATAAAGGATGCACACGCCATCGCTGACACAAATGATGCTATGATTTACATGGTAATTACCATTCTATAGTTAATGTTTGTATTAAAATAAAATTTGATTTCTCAAATATTCTAAAAAATAACAATATCTTGGTACCGTTTAGGTTCAACCCATTGACCGCTTCCATGCTGTTAACCCGATACATGGACAAGATGGTTCTCAGACTATGCATTCCAATGGAGTTGGAATGGCTCCGGCTGTGCGTTCCAGTGGGATAAGGTATTATACATGACCTTATGCTTTGTAAATCAGTATATCTTTGGTTAACTGCTATGTCTCATCTTTGGTTAACTGCTATTTGATAAATCATTTCATGTACTTCTTATATATAGTTTATAAAATAGTTTGTGATTTCTAAATTCTATTAAAATAGTTTCATATATTTCAGGTCGAAGAGAGCTACATTGACATACAATCGCGTGGCAAAAAAGTTCATCATGCCAGAATCGGCTGCTGTAAAGGAGCTGGATGTATCTGTCACTACATTGAAGTTCCGTTGTCGTGAACTCGGCATTCCTAAATGGCCCTATAAGAAAATGAAATGCTTGGCAACTCTGGAGGCATCTGTGTCAGGTTTTGCACACCCAGGATCCCAACACGTCATCCGTTACATTAGAGAGGAAATGAAGGCAATTAAGCAAAATTCGACCTTAGAAATCAGCGATGAAACCAACGAGCTTAGGCAACGAATGTATGAGTTGAAAAAAGAGAGGAAGAGGAATGACACAAGGGCTGTTTAGTGGAATTGGGTATGGGTTTTGGTTAAAGAATAATATCTAATAATTAGGGTAAATCCTTGTTAGTGTTTTACCAGCATTTTTGCTTTAGTCTTGTTTGTTTGTTTTGTTTCTGGAAATGATCAGTAAAAGTTATTATTGGCTATGTGTTTGTTTTATCTTATTGGCTATGTGTTTTTATAAAGCTTGTATCTATCTACATTAGTGCCTTCTGTAATTTTCTTAAACCATGGGTTAATTATTGAAAACTGATGCAAGCATCATGATATTATTATGGTATGATACAAGCATTGATTGTGACAAACTGCGAGGTGGTAGCATCATAATATTTTCAGATTCAGATATCTTGTAGCTGAACTTCTGTGTTTAGGTTTATACTTGTATTTATTACCTTGTACAGATATTCAGATTCAGATAATAATAATAAAAAAATAAACGTGTGGCCTACCATTCCTTTCTATGAAGGGTTAAGTTTCATTTTGTATCAATACTGGTAAATACCATCATAAATGATTGTATATATTTCAAATGCTCCAACTCACATTCCAAGCGTAATCAATTTGTTTCCAATTTTCATGATATATTTTCCAATTTGTTTCCAATTTTCAGGATATATTTCCGATTTGTTTCCATTTTGTATCAAAAATGACAGTATATATTTTGGGTGCACACAAATCATCCTTCTGGCTATCTTATTGACAGTACAATATTAGGCAGGCAGTAAAAGGGGCGATTGTTTATGGTAACTGCTGCTAATATTTCTAAAAACCATTATATTTCTATTTATGTGCAGCCAGGCATAATCCATGAGATCACGTTGGGATATAGGAAATTAAATCAATTACCTCATTTGTTTCCATAGCAACATTAATACTGATTAGGCAAAATAGGTCACCTACTTGCATATATAAAAATTACCAGCATATATAGAACTCCATTATCTGCTACCCTAGCGCCACCTTTTCCCCAGAAATTATTTTTTGGGTTTTGGTTGAGTTGTGTTGCTCGAAGCTGCCGTTTGATTGAAGTTACGTTTTTGGTGAAAAATCTTATTTAAATGTTATTTAAATCTTATTTTCCACAGAAATGTTATTTGATGTGTTCTAATGGTACGAATCAGATCATTTTAATGATTCAGTATTCAGTATTACTCAGATCATTTTCTTTTTTTTTTTGAACAATTTTCAGGTACAATTAGATTCGAATCTCCAAGTATACTTAGGATCTTTTCTTATATTGCTTACTGGTACTTTTTATTTTGGTACTATGTCTCTTAAATTCAACAAATAAAAAGTTTATAATAAACTCATGGGATCTTTTCTTATATGTGTTTGGTCAACATAAAAGTGCTTGGTTCTCTTGATTCTACATGTTGTTCTTTTTGCTTCCTTTCCTATTGACAGCTGCTGTCAACTATTTAAAAAAAAAATTGGAAATTTGTTCTAAATTGGGACTGTTTACCAGAACCAGACTTAACCACCTATTGCTCTGGTAACATATAAATTTATGCACAATTTATGTCGCGGTCACTAATTCATCACGTGTTTTCTTGTGATTTGTTATCTAACTAATGGTCATGGATTATGTTGATGCAGCTGGACTGATAAGGCAAAAGAGATTGATCAAGAAGAATAGAATAAGTTTATATATAAACCGCTAAGGCAGTCGACTTTGAGGTATGCATTGCTTCTGTATTATATTTTCCCTATTTAGCTTTAATATTAATTGCTCAAATTATAATTTATTTAACAGATTTAGGTTCAGAATGTTAAGATTATAAACAAACAAGCAGACTGGCCACATAGAGGGTTATGTAATAGATGAATAATGAAAACTTTGATGAGCTTGATCTTATTAGAATGTTGTATAATAAAGAGCTCTTTTGTATTAATTGTAAATGTAAAAATTTCTCAGTTTACAAAGAAGGAGAGTACAGATATATATAGGTAGCGCTAGCTACCTCTCACCAATCCAAGTACAACGTACAATGAAGAATGGCATTGGTACCAACCCTGCACTGGTACCAGTGCCCCTTACTATCGTATTCTATCCAATCCCCTTAGGATCTTTTCTTATATTACTTACTGGTACAAAATTCTTCTTTCAGATTTTTGTTTCAAATTGTTCTCTCCTTTTTAATAAAAATAGTTTGTCAGGATAAAATGGAGTCGACTATTGGGAATGCAACAGAGAGCGAAGAGGTATTGCTAGAAATGGAGAGGCGCCATTACAAAGATCTTAGAGAGGAATTGACCAGGAGAGGTTAGGTCTCATTTCTCTATTCCTATGTTAATTTATATATATATATATATATATATATATATAGAGAATGGCTAATGTGCCACGGGTGGCAATGCCACCCATTTTCTTTTGAGCCATTTTTCAATATCTAAAATTCAAATGGTCGATCCAAACCGTTCAAGTTGATCTCTATATTGGAATATCCTTGAGGACCAAATTTTACATTTTTTCGAATTTTTTTGCTATTTATTATGATATTTTTAAATTGGAGGGCCTGAAATACTCCAATTATAATGTTTTTTGAAAATATCATAATAAATAGCAAAAAAATTCAAAAAAATATAAAATTTGGTCTCCAAGGATATTCCAATATAGAGATCAACTTGAACGAATTGGATCGACCATTTGAATTTTGGATATTGAAAAATGACTCAAAAGAAAAATGGATGGCATTGCCACCCGTGGCACTTTAGCCATTCTCTCTATATATATATATATATATATATATATATATATATGCTACTTTAATTATATATATATATGCTACTTTAATTATATATATATATGCTACTTTAATTACTTGATTGATATTCTTAACTTTTCTGAAATATATAACTTCTTATTGAAATTTCAAAGAACTAGAAGCACTAGAGTTTTTAGAGGAAGAGGATGCATATATGGCACAACAGTCTTTTGATCACATGCAATCAAATGGAAATCAGGTAAAAAAAAAATAGTCGATGAAATTATATTTTCTCTAGATTTTTATATGGAAGCTTGTATGTGCAGCTTTAACAGTTTGTTTTTTGCCCTAAATTGATAAATAGTTCCTAATAAATTTGAAAAAGTATTTACTGTATCTGTTTGTAAAACAATCTTATCCATTAGGCCTTACAAAACAAAATATGGTGTCCTGTTTGTAAAACAAGAGAGCTGGAAGATGTGCATCTCATTTACTCTACCTGCTGCAAAATGCAAATTGAGATTGAGCAAGCACGCCTGCAGTTAGTTGCTACCACTTTGCAAAGCAACAACAACGAAGATATCAGTATGATTAGCTGCGAAGAAAATGATGACAAATGATAGGGAGAAGACAAAAAAATAGTTTAGGTTGCTTGATCTATTTATGAAGTGCAATACTTTTAGAAGATATATTTCAATCTTTCAATCGGCGACGTTATTCATCCGACGAGATGGTTGAACAGAGGACCCTGATAGATATCAGCAGGTATCTCGAGTCGATGGGTAGATACCTGGAGGACTACAATCTCCCTGAACTCTATGAAAATGCTGAATTGGATGACCATGGTAATTTTCAAGAAGTTACTGATGAAGAGAGAATAAACGTATCTGAGGAGGACTTGCGGGCCCACGGTTCGCTCAATCCCGAACAGTTGTCGTCATTTGAAGAGATCATGCAGCATGTCACGGAAAAGAAGCCGGGGGCATTTTTCATTGATGGTCCCGGTGGTACGGGTAAAACATATCTGTACAAGGCATTATTGGCTACAGTTCGATCCCGAAAACTCATTACAATTGCAACTGCTACTTCGGGTGCAGCGGCAAACAACATGCCTGGAGGAAGGACAGCACACTCCAGGTTTAAGATTCCCCTCAAGTTGGAAGGCACTCCTATGTGTACAGTGAGCAAGCAGAGTGGGATTGCAGAGCTTCTTCGGAGGGCGACGCTTATCATATGGGACGAGGCATCCATGTCAAAAAGGCAAGCCGTCGAAGCGCTCGACAGAACATTACAGGATGTCACAGACTCCCTTCATCCATTCGGCGGGAAAATTGTCGTATTTGGCGGCGATTTCAAACAAGTTCTGCCTGTGGTTAGACGTGGGACCAAAGCTCAGATCGTCGACGCGACACTGCCCATGTCCCCTCTATGGACATATATTATATTAAAAAGATAAAGCTGACTCGAAACATGAGAGCTTCGAGTGACCCATGGTTTGCTCAGTTTCTACTTAATGTCGGCGATGGAACTGAGCCCTCGATTGGGAATGGCTTCATACGTATCCCACATGAGATGATAATCCCATACACTACAGAGGAAGAATCGGTAAATGAACTAATTGAGACTGTATTCCCCTCTCTCAATGAAAATGGCCATAGAACAGATTACATTGCTTCTCGGGCAATTCTCTCCACTAAGAATGAGTATGTCGACAGGCTCAACCAGCATATGATTGAGTCTTATCCTGGAGAAGAATTGATATATCATAGTATTGATACAACAGAGGATGACGCGCGTGGCAACTACCCCTCTGAATTTTTGAACTCTCTAACACCCAATGGATTGCCGCCACATATCCTCAAACTTAAAAAGGGATGTCCAATAATTCTGTTACGTAATCTAGATCCTGCAAATGGACTTTGCAATGGCACAAGGCTGGTGTGCCGAAATTTTCAAAGGAATGTAATTGATGCAGAGATCGCTACCGGAGGACATGTGGGGAAAAGAATATTTATTCCCAGAATTCCGCTAAGTCCGCCGGATGATGATTTATTCCCTTTCAGGTTTAAGAGGAAACAATTTCCTGTTCGATTGTGCTTTGCAATGACAATCAACAAAGCACAGGGACAGACTATCCCCAATGTCGGAGTTTACTTACTAGAGCTAGTGTTTTCGCACGGACAACTTTATGTGGCGTTATCGAGAGGTGTATCCCGACAAAATACAAAGCTGCTTATAAAACTAGGTGCTAATATCGACCCGGAAGATGGAGCATGCACCAAAAATGTTGTATATAGAGAAGTGCTACGAAGGAATTAAGGTAACGAAATTTCATTTAAAAGATATTTATTTCTCTCATATCATAATATTACATATGCACTCAATGTATAAAACTATCTTAAATTTTTCATTTTATTTTACATATTAATTATAAAATTAAAATTATAATTATTATTTTATTTTTTAGTTTTTATATTTCATAAAACAGGTCTTTGTCTTCAGTATGATCAATGTTCATTACAACAGGGGAGCAAGAGCGATTCGAGAATCTTGTCATGTTATATTATCTTTTTTTTTGTTTGAGAGAAAATACTTTTATGTGAAACTTCTTATTCTTACTGAAACATTTTTTTCATCGAATTATTTTTTTGAACTGTTCACATGTCTAATTTTATCGATTTTATTTGTTTCAATCGGTGAATACTGCTGCTACATCTTAAATATTGAAAATGGACAATATATCTTTGTTAAATAAGCCAATTCCTTTTCACAAATGGCATATTAATGTCTGCCCACACATTGGGTGGGCACTACTCTCAATCACACTCACACATGCACTCAACATATAAAATTATCTTAACTTTTTTTTAATATATATTTATTATTAATTTTTATAAATCATGTCTCTGTCTCGAGTATGATCATTGTTAGTTACAACTGTGGAGCAAGAGCGATTCAAGAATCTTGTCATGTTGTATTATCTTTTTTTTTTTTTGAGACGATATACTTTTATGTGAAACTTTTTATTGATTAACATATTTATTTCACATGTCTATTTTTATTGAGTCTATTTATTAACCGGTGAATATTGCTGTTACCTTCAACGCTGATCAAGATAACGTTGACCTTAAATATTGAAAATTGACAACATACCTGTGCCAAATGATATTTTTATATTTACATATCACGTATTATAGTATGCCCACACATTGGGTGGGCACTGCTGCTAGTGGTGGAAAAAGGTAGGATAAAGTTTGATCCTTTTCTGGTCGAAAATCTGTGCCTAAATACACCTAAGGAAGGTTCAGGAGGCGGCTAGGGCAAGGGTTGCTCTTTCCTTCTTCGAAACTTTCCAAAATCCACTTTCCATACATGGATTTCGGACCGAAATCTGGCTCTGAAAGTGTGAATTAGGCTGAAACCAGGGCTTTCGTGCAATATCTGATCTGTCTCGGCCCATAGAAGTCTTCTATGGTCTTTGGCATATGTGTGTGAGCTGAGAATGAGTCGTCCGACTGAGGATTAGGCTTCATTCTTCTTGCTAGGTGTGTCTTGTCTTCAATTTCTACGAGAATTCTACAAAACAAAGACAGAAACGGCGACAGTACCAAAATTCTAGAAAACACAGTTAATCATGAGACAATTATATTGGTTTTAGTGCCATTTTGGTGCTAAGTATGGTCAAAGTATGTATATAAATATGAGATATCAACCAGCAAGCATTGGGTCCCACGAAACCAATTGGCTAAGGGTCAGGAGCCTAACTTTAATGAGTTGTTGCTGGACTCTTCCAAAACCTTCACAAATCTACCGCCAGAGTTGGAACGGTCGGTCTCGCTGTTGTGCTTCATTTCAAGAGACAACAAATACTTCTCTCGGCTATCCACCCTCTCTAAAACTTTGGTGATTCCCCAACCAAAAGACTCTGAGATATACCTCTCTCTGGATGAGGTGGCAGATATGGTGACTCCCAGACAACTGAGGGTTGGATTCTTTTCTGGGGAACGGTACCTCGTATCCCCTCCAGAGCAGGTCATTGCCTATGACATCTACTTGGCATTCCCGGAGGCCTGGTGGGACCGGGGATTCACAGCTGATCTCTGGACCCCCCTACCTAGATGCCCCTGACATCTCCATACCAAGGTTCAAGGTTTGGATAAAATTGCTAGGTCTCTAGACTCAGTTGTAGGATGATGATTGTGTGGAGCAGGCAGTCGGTGAGTTCCGCATCTATCTAGGTCTATCATCTCCAACAGGCCATGTAATTTTGCCATATGGGACGCAGTAATTGCAGTGCACGACCTTACGGATATTCCTCACAAGCTTGCCATGTCAGCAGGGGCCTTTGATAACCATGTCCCAGTGCAAATATAGCACTAGATGCCGGCGCAATTGTACTCAGTTCAAGACATTACTTCCCTTCTACCGGCAGTGCTGAGACCTAACAACCGCCAGCCTTCACCTTCTCCACCGACTACCCTCCTGACTCGACGATAGTGGCTTTAAACCCGGTATCAAATAAATTTATACCTTGTTTTACCTCACTAGTCGTTCTGGTAAAGCTAAGGGTCGAACCCAAGGGACGGTACAATTGATTACTAGACTTTATTTTCTCACGAAAGCTAGACAAGATAATTTTTGGGATTTTAGATGATTAAATCTAAAGATGCAAATAACTAAATTATTTTGGGTTGATTTTCAAGATTTTCTGGACTCTAAATAAATGCAAGAGATGTCCTAGGGTTTAGGGTTCATTTAGTTTAGCTTTGAAGCTCTTAGTACACGTGCTTTCATACGGAAAGCAAGGATTTCGGACTGAAATGTATAGATTTCGGACCGAAATCTATATAAGTCATTCCGAAATATACTCCAAATTCTTTATTCTGACTTGATAATTTAATACTATGTTTTGTGAAGGTTACCTGTCGACCAGACCTAAGTCCTAGTCTCAACCGTCGTAATTTTGGTTTTGGAATTGGTTTGGAACTCGATTTTCTCCACGTAAATGACTAGGCCTAAACTTTCGTGTCGGATTTTAGTCACTTCAGCTTATCATGTTGGATTTTTCGAGGTATCTAAGTCCTTTCGGATCGTTTAGAAACTACACATTTCGGTCGTTAAGTTAACCTCCTCTTTCGAGTGTTTGGCTTACCTCAATTACTTAATCAATCATATGTTTAGTCTAGTTTAATTCCCTAAAGACGTCGCGATTCATCCATAGGTAAACATCAAGCAAACAAATAACATAACTAAGTATATCAATAATTCTCAACATGATAAATCACATAACATAGCAATCAATCCATCAAGTCATCACAAATACTAAGTATTGCCGCTAAGAAATAGCTCTGATACCATGTGGTTTAGAGAAAGAATAATAAAAAATTAGAGATTATGGCATCATTAACAAGATGCCCAATTTTACATTACATTTTTATGGTCTTTTACGAATAGGTCTCTACAATCATACAAATAGCATAATAATATAACTCAACATAATAAAAACTAACATAACTCTACCGTTTTTTTATGTCTTTGCATTTTTTGTGAAATTATACTGTAAAAGTATTCGAATTGAACCATGAGTTATGGAGGGTTTCAAATTTAGTCAAATTCGATACAGCACATGTAACATATTGACAATTTGATTTTTTTCCCTTTTATTTTGATGACTGTCACATTCTCTCAGTAACCTTTGTTTATACAAAACTAGGGGACTGACCTCCCCTTCGATAATTTTTTTCAAAAATAGTTCGTGGGTGCAATCTATTCTGTGTGCGTTGAATGAAGATTTTGACACTCTTCTAATAGTTCGTCGGTGTAATAAGAAGAAAGCATTCTGGTGGAAGGCATCAAATAGTTGAGAGGAAAATGTCGATGCGTTGAATGAGGATTTTGGTTCAAAGTGATTGTCCGTCTTGAAATGCACGATCTTAAATTTTTATTTTGTTGCTTTGTAAAATGTGGTTTGTCAATAAGAAGTTACTTGTCCGATCATTCATAAGTAATTTTTTATCTTTTGATTTGAATGTCTCAGTGTATTAGAAGTTACTAACCTAGAATTACAAAGAAGTGCGCCCACCCTACCGCTAAGTACTCCTTTTAGGGCTCGTTTGGATCGTATGGGAATAATGAAGGAATAAGAATTTTAGGGGTAAAACGTTGAGAAGTGTGTAACTTTGTGAGAGAGATTTATGTCTAGGAAGAAGGTATTCCTAGGAATAGACTATTCCTAGCCCATCCAAACAACCCCTTAGATAGGTAGGGCACATGGATAGCGAGTTCTTTTCATCGAGTGGAATATTTTCCCAATTAGACTTGTACTTTTTAAAATAGATCTAAATTCTAAAGATAACATTAATACAAAATGAGGGTAATAATCAATAATTTCCCTTCATCCCATCGTACCTACATCCATCAACAAAACAAATTAGAAATTAGATTGCTACGCAAAACTGTCTTTGATTCTTCTGGAACAATAAAAATTGGGCACATTATAGAATAACATTATAGTATGGGGAAAGAACGAATTCAAATATAAAAGAACATAGAATGGAATAAGAATGAGGTTGTTTGGGAAGTTGAATAGAGTCACTCTTGGTAGCCACTACCAAATCTTTCTTAAAAAAGGTTGAATAGAGTGGAATAAGAATGAAAGAAGGCACAATAGATGCTGAAAATATTTGAAATTTTGAATAGAATTAAACATCATTTCTTAACAGAACTAAGTAAAATTATAGAAACCAAAAGAGAGTATGACTTTTCATTACTTTAAAAGACATATTGTCAGTAACAGTCCTTTCCAAACAGCTAAAAGAAGCTTGGCTGAAACCATGTAGCATGTGCAGATGGACAAATTCGCGGCTTCTTCATAATGTTAGACACCAGAGGTTCAAACATGCCATCATCGACCTTGGCAATATATATGCTGTAAGATGATTCACCCCTGTCTTTACCTTCAAGTGACAAATCAATGCACTCCATGTACATCGAATCTCCATCAAGAAAATCCCAGTCATCAGAGCAGACAGTCAGGTGGGGGAAGACACCGCTGCCGCAGAAAAAGATTGTGTTGCTTGCGTCAGTGACTTTTTTGAGCTTAAAAGCCTCTTGGTATTGGTACACCTCAACCTTTTTCTTTGGGCACTTCACAATGTCCTCCTTTGGATCATCTGTTGCCGGAGTATCCTCCTCTTCTGCTTCTTCTTCGGTGTTACGGACACCAACCACTAAAACCCCAGATTTTTCTTCCAGTAAAAACATTCTTACATAATCTAAATCTTGCTCAAAAGGATGGACAGTGCTCTGCTCAGGTTTGTTAAACTCAATAATCTCCATGGCTCTATCACAAAGCAAATAGAACCGTCCATTGTAGTATGTCGCATCCATGAATTTTGAAAAACGGTCCAGATGGCGGCAGTCAAACCTTGTCCAGAACGGGTCCCCAACATGGCAGCAGAAGAACCCTTCACATGTTTGAAGGAACACTGCTATCAGGCAGTTGGGGTTGGTCGGATCATCAAAGAAAATCACTTTTTTTATCATAAAAGTACCTAAGACTGGGTCACGCCATAAGTGATCAAAGCGGGGCTCATTGGATTGATCTCCGACATATCTCATCGAAGTGGCAAAAGGAGGGAGCTGGATGCAAGCCCCGGTTAACGGGTTCAGCAACAAAAGCTGTATACCTTCACTAGGTGCAAGCAGAAGCCAGCCACAGTAGGAGGCGCAGCACACCGTGCCGCTGGTCTCTGGAAGGTAAAGCTTGCGCATCTTGTCTTCCCAGAGGTCGTAAAAGAGACGGATCCCGTTGTCGTTTTTGTCTCGAGAGACCCATGGAATTATCAGCCATGGGAGTTGGGGAGGCAGGTGGCGCGGCTTCGGAAGGGAGGCAGAGCGCCATGGAGAGCAAACTGCACGAAATCGGACATGATCGGTGACTGATTTCACCTTCTCTGAGATCAAGTTCACGACCCCTTCTGGGAGATAGGCCCAATCGCTGAACTCTAATGGTGAGGTTTCCATTTTTGCAAGAGCGCTTGAACGAAGGAGGAGATGGAGGGGTTTTAAGTAATACCCTAGTCCTTAGATTGGTAACACCTCAAAAATGGAGAATGAATGCATTGAACGAAGGAGATTGACGAATAATAAGAGAATCGTTCTCCCGCCAGTTACCAAATTTGCTTGATATCGGCATATCGCTTTTATATCTTACCTTATTCACTTGTGGCTTACGATAAAACCTTTTCGATTTCTTACCTTTGGTCCAATATTTACACAAGGCAAAATTGGATATAACTTTGGTCCAATATTTACATAATTGTGGTGCGATTCATTAATGTTAGGTTGTCAATTGCTCTTGTTTATGTCTGGAGTTTTTAATCAACAAAGTTTGCTCAAACATGGTGCTCAGCTGTACGTCGTCTAATTTGGTGAAATGATATGGGCTGATTTGTAAAAGTACAATATGGGACTGGAATGATGGAATCTTGTTGCTTTTCTTCATTTTAGTTTTGCCGATACCAATAGTGTGCTTGTGTTCTGTTTGCTTGCTTACTCCAATACTCCTATTGACGCAAAGCTGGAACGAGATAATGAAAAGCATTTTCTATGCATTAGAAAAGCTATAGGCATCACTATTTTTGCTGGCTTTCAACTTCGTTTTGCTCTTAAGTTATGATTTATGCAAGCTAACATTATTGCTTATATTATTATTTTGAGCTGAAAAATTGGACTCTGAACCACTTATTAGCAATAATTTTTTGTTTTTTGTTTTTTTTTTTCCCACTCTGTTATATTACAATTAGACTAATAGTAAATTTCACATTAATATAAAGTTTCAAGGTCCCTCTTCACAAATTACTCAAATCTTCCGTCAATTACTTGAAGGAGATGAGCAAAACGAAAGTTGAATAAGGTTTTTGAGTCTTCCGAATATTGTAGGGATGACATTCTTCTAGTTGATATATTAACTAGAGAGGCTAATCGAGCTTCGCTTCGAGACATTTGTAGTAAAATTATATGTGTAAATATGTTTATATTTATCTGAAATAATATGGTGTATAATTGTCTGATATAAAAAATATACATTTTGTAAAAGAAGTCATTTTTTTTGTTTTGCGTATACATATATAATATTAATTATCAAATGAATACTGAGATAATTAACTATTAGTATTAATACCCACTAGGTGGGGAAGCGCGGCTTCGCCGCGCCTTAACGGATTTTTTGTATTTTAATTTTAAAAACCACTATTAATTTGTCATTAAGTCTAAATTGTGTGCGACAGACATATAAGTGCAAAGGTAAAATATCATAATTTTTCTTTTCACATGAGCTGTAAAAAATTAAGTGCATAAGCATCATACATGAGCTGCTTTAGCATCCATATACATTGAATTTAAAAAAAAACATATAAGCAAATGAAGATATCCAAATAGAGTCACCATATATTTGATCGATATTCATAAACCTAGCCATTCATTCAAGCAAAAAGCGAGGTAAAATTTTCAATTTTTGAATAAATCAACAGAAAAATACACATGTTTAGTCTAGGCATAGCAATCGCAGCTTCGCTGCGCTATGTTTTTCTTAGATTGAGAATAATTCAAATTATTTGCTAAAAATTTTGGTCTATTTGGTAACATATAATTTCTTAAGAAATATAACTGAATATAAAGTTATTTTATTGGTAGGAGCCTATGAATCTTATTTGATTTAGTTATAAGAAACTTTAACTAACGTGTTATTGTAAAAGAATTACACAGAATGTCTGTGCAGTTGATACCATAATAATTCTTTGGAAATCATTTACAAATCATTTAGTTAAAATATTTCAAATTTTCAGTTAATCGCTTAGAAATTTTAGGCCCGCAACTATTTTTTAAACTTGATGGAAAAATTAAATTATTTTTTCAATGCTCTGAAAAAACTCAAAAGAAGATCTGCACACACCAGTAGCCAAACAAAATTAGAGAGGACTAAGGAGACAACCTTCATCTCCCTGCGCTCCCTTATCAGAAATGTGCTCATTAGAAAGAAAGAAAAAAAAAACTCAATTATCAATGACCATTGAATACACTTAAGCTGCACAATTCATTCGTGGTATTACTCTTAAGGATAGATACCATTTTGCAATCCATTAAAGAAATGTGCTCAGAAAGAAAAGAAAAAAGCACTTATTTCTGCTCCCACCAAACTTGTTGACAGACTCGATAAATAAGCTGTGCAACTCTTACCTCGACCTTAGATGTCTAGCTGTTACGGCTGCATTTGAAAGAAGAGAAACTTGATTTACCACATATCCAAAGGTACAATATAAGGGTATACCTATATTATTTAGCCACAAATATGAAAGAAAATTTGGATTTACCAGGTGAACCATG
Organism: Rhynchospora breviuscula; assembly: GCA_027562975.1. Classification (NCBI taxonomy): domain Eukaryota; kingdom Viridiplantae; phylum Streptophyta; class Magnoliopsida; order Poales; family Cyperaceae; genus Rhynchospora; species Rhynchospora breviuscula. Next base: position 26,064,729 of record CM050402.1, read on the forward strand.
ATGCCAATGACAGTTTTTTTTTCTGTCTTACATCAAGAACTGAATTTTACTAGCTATGAAAGCTTGCACTCTCTAGTTGACACCATAACAGTTTCTTACTTTTAGCTTCCACTAGACTGGACTATGTTATTCAGTTAAAATGATATTTGGACTGGACTATGCTATTCAGTTACTATGTTGTTGGAATCATAATGCATGCAAGAAGGCATTAGTCAAGTCCCAATTATATACTGTAAGGTCATTACTATTATAATTATGATCATAATTACTATTTTCTTACTCCTGATACAACAATTACAAAATATTTGAAATGGGCTTGAATAAATTGGCAATTTGTTTCCTGTTGTTTCATAAAGTACTTGATGCTAAATGCAATCTCGCCGAGTGTCCACTTGCCCAGGGTTTCTTTCCAAGTGTGCCTTACAGTCCTTGCTACAACAGCGACCGCCTACCCAAAATTAACAGGTGGCTTTTCTGACCACTTCAATGTATCATAACAAAAAATTGCCATAAATATAAGGTTACCTAAAAAAAGTTGACGCTTATTGCTCATACCAAGAAATAAACAACAATGAAACTGCCGCCTCGATCGCTGACACTTAGAGACATGAAAATTATAAAACCAATCGAGGCTTACGATCATGAGGTCGACTATAGATCTTAACTGAGAGAGGCGATATGTGGAGCCACTCATCCTTTTTCCTTTCTTACATGTTCTCTCTGAACCATCATTATCAAGAGGTTAGAACGCTGAGTAGAGAAGGAAACATAAAAATCTTAAATACATGAAGTTATGAACTACATATGAGATGGTAGAGAAGGAAAGGTAAAGATCTATTATCAAGAGGTCAGTACTTAAACTTGTGGGAATATACTCCTCACATTTTGAGATTTATCTATATAGCAAACATTAAAAAAAAATGTGGAACCAAGCACCAGTAAGTGTATAAACTTCTAACAGGGCAGGTACTGTGTTCATTTTTAACAAATATGAAGTAAACAACCCCCAAAAAAAAAACTAAAAGTACATAAAGAAATGGGAAATTGCTCACTATACCATTTACTTTTTATTTCTGGATTGATAATAGATTTTTATTTTAAGAATTAAACAAATAATGAAGTGATTTTATGTGTCTATATTGAATTGTTAAGCCTTTGACATAAGTGTTCAAAATTTTTTGACAGACTATAAAAAGAATTTCAGTTTGAATATGTATGATATTGAGCATATTTGAGGTATAAACGAAATATTAAAATTGAAGAACTTATGCATGAGATAGCTGATAATACCTTCACTTATTCAGATTTATCTATAGGAAAAAAATAAAAAAAGGCAACTGGAACCAAACACCAGAAAGTGCACAAACCTCAAATAAGTTAGATATATAAATATCAAAAATCAAATCTTCAAAGTACCTTCCAAACAATTTGTACCAGCTCCACCTGATAGCTTCTGTCAAGGCGTCAAAAAAGAACAATTTGTACCAGCTAAACCCCAATTTTCTAAGTTTTTATTATACTTTCTAAACATCAATTATCAACTCTGTGAAATCAGCTATTGAAAAAAGTCAGCTCCGTATTAAGGTATAAACTAATCTAGTGCCAAATTTGGGTTAGTGGTGGAAATGTCTGACATGAGTTTTGCATCATCCATTGACATAGCAAGAGCTTTCTGTTGCAATGCAGCCTCATCATCCTATAACAATGGTAAATTGGCAATAACTAATAAGAATCTGTCATTAGCCAATGCATTAACCACACTACATCCCAAGAAAAAAAAATCACTGTCAAGCCATTATCATTAAACCAAATAAACACAAACGTTCAAAATTTTAAAAGTCCATTTTACATGATATGCATCATTTCATTTGCAACATTCTTTTGAATTATTAAGAAATTACCTTAGCTACCTTTCACTTCAGCCACTATTTTCAAATCGATTTGTCTTAGAGAGGAATATCTAATTAAAGAGGGTAAATTAACATTTACCATTTTACCTGATTAATAACAGGGCTACCATTGCCTGAGAACGCTATCAGTGTCAGAAACATAGATGGATTGGTAAGTTAACATTTCTCAAAAAATTTTACATTATGTTTGACCTTACAATTCAATGCACACAGGAAGAAATTTATACTATCAGATTTTACAAATGCGTTGCGGAGAGCAAAAGAGACAGTATAAACCAAGCACAGAATAACAGAAAGTTCTTTTGACTTGTTAATTGTTATGAATTCCCTTTGTCTCAGAATTGGTTATGGACTTGTGGGCATATACCCAGATAGAGAAGCCCAGATCATCCAATTTTCACTTAAGATAATAAATTTCAAGAAATATTCATTTGCCAATCACTACTACAAATTAAATGGTTAAAAGTGGTTAAAAGGTAAATCAACGATAAAAATTATGAAAGTTTCCATATCCATATGCAACTTGTAATGATGAATTTTACACAGATGGACAAAAATAAGAATTTTGTTTTCTAACCATGTCTGCCTTCCTCGTCGTCATTATCGCACATGGCTTCAAAATCAGTAAGTTTAATTATGGAAAGGAAAGAGGGATTAGTACCAATAAAATTGAAGAGCTCAAGCAAATCATTGAACGATCTCTCTACCTCAGCTAGAACCTCCATCTCCTGGTGGTTTTGGCAGAGGAGGAAGCGAAGACAATGAGAGGCGGAGGAACTGGCAAGGCGACGGAGAGGAGGGATGAAGGGAAGGGGTGAGGCGAGTATCAGTATGGTGGAGGAGGAAGCGAAGAGAAGGAGTGGCGACGGAGAGGAGGGATGAGGGGCATGGTGTGAGATGGATATGGCAGAAGAGAAGCGTCGGAAGAGTGGAGAAAAGGGGGTGGTGGGAACTGGAAAGAGAAGAAAAAGGGAGTTAGAGAGCTCAAAATTCTATGGTGTTGCGGATTGTATTGGGTCTAGTCTCTTACCATTTCAAAATAATTCATATTGTTACACAATAAGCTACACAGATTTTGCGCAGAAAATTAAACGAAATCGCTGAATATTGTTTGACGGATCGGATCGATCAGCGAAAAAAAATGAGAGGCTCAGATGACGCGTTGGAAGAGAACTAATGCGTACAACCAATGCGATCACGGAAATTAATTAATACTATAGATTAAGGGCTAAAAGTTGTCTTACCAACATGGTCAGAATGATTCTAAAACTATCACCTCTCAATCCAGTGGCTTCCTCGTTAGTGATCGAATGAAGTATACTTCCACACTTCCAATTATATAGTAGAAACTTGTTACAGAGTTTATAAATATAAATACAATTTGTTAATGAACTGAATCTTTTAACGTACATCTACCAAATAAACAATTGTCAACTCAATCCATGAAAATTAATCTCCTCCTAGGATTTGAATTAGTTTGACGATGTGATAATGTGACTTTATATATCCTGTACCAAACAATATCTATTATTTAATTCTTTTCTTTTTTTTTGTAAAGAGAACAAACCTCCTGCATAGTCTAGATACTAAGGATGATTTGTCATTTTACTCCTGTAGGTTCTAAATATAGAGAACTCTTAAATCTAGTTCAAAATGACCGATCCAAACCGTCTAATATGATCTTCCTATTAAAATTTTCATGCAGACCAAATTTAAAATACTGCTGTTTTTGAACGATTCAGAACTAATTAGATTAATAATTTTCTAAAATTTCAAAAAAAAATACTTAAAATTTTTGAAAAAAATGTAAAATTTAGTTTACATGGAGATTTTAATAAGGAGATTATATTGGACGGTTTAGATCGATCATTTTGAACTAGATCTAGAAATTTTGATCGCAACTCACGGATTTTTTGGTGAGTTGCAACTCACCATAGCAAAACTATTTATTAAGTCGGGGCTAAATTATTCTTTCCACTACCGCTTCACGCGGGGATCAAACGGTGGGATGAAATATTCCCATATGTTATTTATCCATTATCCAATAAAGGATTAGAAAATTAAAAAAATGGTCTAACGGACTTTACGATAAAAAGTAACTCATTGAATTCAGGTGCTCAAAAAAAAAAAAAAAAAAAACTGAATTTATCACCATAAAAGAAAATAAAAAAAACATGTCCTGTAATAGTTATGCGAATTGTTGGATCATAACTAATCTGAGCTATTAAATTTTAATCGGACGGTCCATAATGCATAATGCCTCACTCACTCAACTAGCATCGGAATGATATCCTCTGCCAACTTTTAAGGTTGGTAGCCCACCTTTGATCTGAACCGTTAGATCTAATCTCAACGGTTAATGGAAGCCTCGTGCACAGTACCAGATTGATAGGCCCGAAAAATTTTAACCGTCGAAATTAGATCGAACGGTTCGAATAAAAAGTTGGCACTCTAATAACCTTGAAAGGTTGGCCGAGAATACTCTCCCACTAGCATCTGCTCTTTGTGCTCAACTCACATCCTCTGCCGACCTTTAAAGGCTGGCAGAGTGCTAATTTTTGATATGGACCGTTAGATCTAATCTCAACGGTTATGTAGCCCATGCATAATATCAGATTGATAGGACCGAATAATTCGAAATTAAATCGAACAGTCCGGATAAAAAATTAAACTCTGCCGACCTTAAAATGTTGGCGGAGGATACCTACCTTTGTGCTCTCGCTTTCCTTGGGCACATCATCCGAGTCAAACGAAGAGACCAAAGATAAATCAAAGTATCAAACAAACCGAACCTGATTTTCTCTTTTCCTCTCTCCCTTTCCTTCCGTTTAGTACCTATCTTCCAGTGATCACCTTTCTAAATCCGATTATGGCGGCTTCAGCAATGGCGACGTAGAAGCTACTAAACATGGAAACGAAGATCATTGGCGTCGGGCGCAACTACGCCGCTCATGCCAAGGAGCTAGGCAACGCTGTACCTAAGGTCTTTACATTTGTAAATCCCCTTTTTGCAATAAATTTCTGTTCTAGTCCCTAGAAAACCTATAAATAACTTATGGGAGTGTTGACTATGCAAGAATAAACTTAATGCTGGTGTTAACCTGGAGATTGTGTGGTTTTGGGGAATCAGATGCATACCAATTTGACTTCACGGAGGTCAATTACTCTCTGTGCTTTATGCCAATAAGAGAATTATTCACAAATAGTTGCAACATTAGTTATGCTACTTCAAAACAAGTTCTCATTCATTTTCTATTATGGCACATAGAGTTTTCAAATTGCATCACTTTAAGCTTATTGACATACTGTAATCTTCTGGTCTGAAATGTACAAAAGGACCAACATTGTGAATTTGACCTGTTCAGGGACCCTTGCAAAAATTGGAACTCCTTAACCCCAATTTAAAAAAAAATGATTGAGACATATGTGTAATTCACTCAGAATAGCAACACCATATGAATAAGAGCATATGATCTGGTGGCCGTTATGCTAAATTTAACAGCTTTACTGGTTTTTTTTTGCAATTTCTTCTTTGTATTTTCCGACCTATTTGAGGGCTTAACTTTAAACTGGACGACCTTCTTGTTTGCTTGGTTTGATTAATTGAAGGAGCCGGTGCTGTTCATGAAGCCAACCTCCTCTTACTTGGCCAATGGCGGCACAATAGAGATACCGCATCGACTTGAATCCCTTCATCACGAGGTTGAGCTTGCTGTTGTAATTGGCAAGAAGGCACGTGATGTTGCCGAGGGGGCTGCTATGGACTATGTTGGAGGTATGTCTCTTGTCAATCCTATGATTAAATCCCTGTTTTAAGTATGGGTTCAAGACTGTTAGTGTGTAATTAACGACTTAGAATCTGACCAGGACCTTAACAGTTTATGTTGATTTTGGTGCAGCTAGGAAGTGTGGCTGGTTTTTATTCTTTTTGATTTTGGATTTATGAGGAACTTTGTTGTCCTTTTTTCCCCTATTTTATAAAAGAAGATTTTTGGTCTAGGGTGCACATTCTAAAGTTTAGTTCAGAGTTGTCGAGGCTTATGTTATCAAATTTCGTGCACTGATGGTTCAAGAAGTTACATTGGATTGTACCATGTTCTCTAAGCACCAAGTGGTCTAATTAGCTACCAGTATGTAGCTATATTTTCTGATTGCATTTGTTGCATGCGAAGAACCTCCATTTGATTGTCCTCATAATAGCGACTTTTTGGAGGGTTTTAACTCTTTAAACTGAAATATGGAAGGGAATACTAAGAATGCATTAAATGTGTCATTTGACATAATTTATTTTTTATGCAGGTTATGCACTAGCCTTGGATATGACAGCTAGAGAAATTCAATCTAAGGCTAAGGTACATATGATTTAACATAAAACCATAAGATACCTACACATCATTTAAATAATCAAGTAAAAATTGTATTAAATCCTTTCTTTTCATGTAATTACTTTTTTATTTCACGTAGTCAGCAGGTCTACCATGGACTGTGGCTAAAGGTCTAGACACCTTCACCCCAATAAGCGCAGTTGTAAGAAATCACCAAATTTGTTTATTTATTCAAAATTTGAACTGTTACTCTTTGACTTTTAGAACAGAGCAGTTTCTTTTGAATAAAGTAGAAAGAAAAATAATTTTGATTTCAATTTGTGCATTTAACAGGTTCCCAAGTCCTTGGTGGCAAATCCTCATGATCTTGAACTTTGGCTAAAGGTTTTTTAAAATTGTTTTGTTTCTTACTGTACCTGCTAGTTAGTGCCATATGTTGGTCTGCAGTTACCAATACTCATTATTAAGCCAATTATTTTTTGTTTTTTTCCAGGTTAATGATGAGATTAAGCAAAAAGGTTCTACAAAAGACATGATATTTGATATACCATTTCTCATAAGCCATATCAGTTCCCTTTTTACTCTTTATGAGGGTGACGTGATCCTTACTGGTACGTAATCTACTAATCCCTGAAAGGTTCATCAGTCTTTCTGAAGGTTAGATGGTAAATCTAACAGTTTGTATTAAAATAACACAAAGTACAAGGTTTCATATTTAGTGGGGAAAAAAAGATATTTGCCTATGCCAAAATCTCCTCCAATCAAAGAGACAAGTTTAATGAATCAGCCATAGTTCTTATTATTAATTGCATATTTCTTCATAGATAAACTTTTTTGTATGTAGGTACACCAGAAGGTGTTGGACCTGTACTGGTAGGAGATAAGGTGACTGCTGGCATCACTGGTTTGATTGATGCCCATTTTGATGTTCAAAGAAGGCTGAAACCTTTGGTGGGGTAAAACTGCAAATAAATGAGTTGGGTTGCTACGGAAATAATGTGCTTTTTACAGAAATAAATGGTTAGCAGCAAAAATTTTAGTTTAGGTTTTGTGCAAATAAGTGTGATGCCTTCAATTGTTGCAGTTTTTTTATTCCATTGGATCAATTTTCTTTTTGACTTGTTTAGGCATGATTTGTTAATGAAACACGTATGTCTTCGCCTTTATCTCCTGTAATTACTCAAGGCTTTTTAGGTGTCATTCTATTTGAAGTTTGAACTGTCAAGTTGGATCAATCCTGTCTGAGCCATAATGCTCAAACTCTTCAGGTTATGGGGTAGTGTATGGTAGTATCAAGTGCTGATGCTGTTAGAAAAATGATCGAATCACCTTGTTCCCAGTGCTTTGCTACACCTAATTTGGCTGTCTACATTTGACAGCAGTTGATCACAGTATTCCTCTGAATTAACTCGACAGAGACACTACCATTTTCAGAATTAAGAAATCTCAGCTCACATTGGATCGCCTGAGATACAAACATGTACTGTCAGTTTATTGCCTAAGTGCCTATTTTCTAATGACGTGCGAATTGAATGGTATACAAATAACAACATGCATCATTAAATGGTAGACTGTCTAATCGATCAGTAAAACTTTGATTTCAATGCTATTTGATTCTTATAATTTTTTTTTTTCTTTTTTTTTTCTTTGTTGTTGGGGGGTTTGGGGGGGGGGGGTATAACTTTTCTAGTTTTGGACTTTCACGTAAAGATCCCACAACTTATTTTAAAATATGAATATAAAGCTTCTTTCAAAAAAAGAAGCTTTCTGGACGTGGTTGAATTTAAATTTTAAAATAATACAATGCACGATCCTGTTAAAAAGATACAGGCATCAGCAAAAGAAAGTGAATGACAAGTACAGCTACATGCCTACATATGAACAACCCACATAACCGGATTCATGAAAATTAATGTCTACTTCTAAAATATTTAATTATTAATTTGAACACTGTTAGTCTGTTACAATTCTATTTTAATGGTTCGAGAGATGGTCTTCCTATTTGTGATCTTGGCAATACAAATCTACAATATAGGCCGATTGCAAGAAACCCAGTACATAAAATTGATGATTTATTGCTCTGCTGAATTTTGCATGTTGATCTTCCTGAATGAAATCTCTATCTTGATCTTTTCGCAGAATCGGAATACATAATATTTTTCATACTCATCTTACATACTTTTTTCTTGTAATATGCTTAAAACTAAAGGCTCTATTGTTGTTGTTGTAATGCTTGAAACACTTTTCTATAACAAACAGTTTTAACTTAATTGTTTTGTTTTGTGTTATGGTGTTTGGTTGGCACGTGAACTAGCATGTGAACACCAATTCCCGAATCCAGTTATATTAAAATAATGGATTCCCAAGTTTGTTCCCACTGTTCCAAATTCGCAAGAAACCATAGAATTAAGAACTACTCTTTTGTTCCTAGTTCGTGTCTTTTGGAAGGTTGTTTGGTTCACACGAACTAGGTCTGTTCGCGAACAGTCTGTTCGCATGGTGTGCCAAACATAGCTAAATCTGTAAAGCCACTGTAGGTATTTAATTTCCAGCAGGCCTAAAGTTGTACCTCCAGTAACAAATGGGCTATCCAATAAGTAATTGGGCATTTTATGCATTGTTATTGGTAATAGAAGCAAAATTACTTTCAAGTTAGTGGTGAAAACGGTGACCGTTTCGACCGTCCTTTCGTTCGTTTCGTCCAAAACAAAACGAAACGGTTAAAGATTTTGGTTGCGTTTTAAAAACGAAACGGTTAACGAAAGCTTGAAACGGTTTCGTCCATATGTATTTTCATGGTATTTTCGTGATTTCGACCGTTTCGTTATGAAACGGTTAACGCAAATGGTAGTCAATTTTGTCTTCAAAACGAAACGGTTAACGAAACTGACCATTTTCGTGGTCGTTTTAGACGTTATGCAGCCCTATTTCAAGTAGTACCAGCTTTCCGGCTATCATCACCTACCAAAATGTACCAATGAAAGCGACAATCTCAAAAAAAAAAAAAAAAAAAAGTCGCATATGCCATCTTACTGAAGGATCCTCTGTTACATATTCCATGTGACAATGAAATCAGACGGGTATTGAGTCCAACAAGGAATCGATATCCTCTGCAGTTAGTGCAGAGAGCAGTCTACATCACAACCGTACGATCAATAATAGGTGCTCCGTGATTAATATTGGATTCTTACGGTCCGTAAATTTTAACCGTCGAGATTAGATCGGACGGTCGTGATGAAGAAGTGCAGAGGATTTTGGTCCAACCAACGAGAGCCTTGGAGTTGAATTTATCGGCTCAAATCCTTTATACTGATGTAATCTCTGATATGACGCAGTTAGTTCATAACATTTGTGCACTCCTGACTCGTGACTCTATTATGGAGAAAATGATATCGAGAAACTGAATATTCCTATTGGGTCCATTTGACCGTTTGAATTTTGGATCTCGAAAAATGACTTGATGGCACAAGACCCTCAGTGCAATCGATGGCGCGTTAGCCATTCTATATATATATATAGAGAGAGAGAGAATACTTACTAGGAGACCTCAAACACACCACCCACGTTTCTTAGGAAGACCGATAGAGAGCTGGAGAAAGAAAGAGCAAGGGAGAAATCAATCAAGATGGAAAGCATATCTCACAAATTAATTGATGTAAATGGCATTTCGATGCATGTGGCTGAGAAAGGGCCGGAAGATGGCCCGGCAATTTTATTCATTCATGGTTTCCCTGAGCTGTGGTACTCGTGGCGGCACCAGATACTGTACCTTTCGGTGCGTGGCTACCGTTGTATTGCACTGGACCTGAGAGGATATGGAGGCAGCACTGCTCCTCCTTCGGTTTCTTCTTACACCATTTTTCACCTTGTTGGTGACCTCATTGCACTTCTTGACAGCCTCTCACTGCCCCAGGTAAATTAAATAACTAATATCTAGTTCTAAAGTAGTTAATTATTGAACACCTTTATTTCTGAATAATTAATTTCCGCACATACACCATGGATTGTTTAAGGGAGCAATATAGTTTCAGGGGTCCTATGAACATATTATATATATATATATTATCGAAAAGAATTGATAGTGGCTGTCAAGGTCAAGTATTAAAATTTCGTCTCACTGGCTGTTTTTTCTCTCTTTACTTTTAATTTTAAAAATGACATGCATGTATTTTTTTATTCAAAGAAAAAAGATGATTATGACGTACTACAATTACTATCCCACAAAATTTTTCGATCTGCTATCTAGCTTTAATCCTCTGATATGTTTATAATAGGCAACATACTCTGATACTCACAAAAATTTGTGAAGTCAACCTTTTTATAGTTATATCAAACCCCAAAATGTTTCAGCTTTAATTCTATATTCATGTACAACATGGTGTTATCATATATAAATTTGGCTGTTGATGAAACAAAAAGCAAAAAAATGTAAAAAAAAAAAAAAATTGTACACTTGTTCGGATAAGATGAAATTGATTGATATAAAATTACATTGTAACACAGTTACACAGGTGTTTGTTGCGGGGCACAACTGTGGAGCGATTATAGCGTGGAACTTGTGCATGTTCAGGCCGGACAGAGTGAAAGCCCTTGTCAACCTAAGCGTCGCCTTTATGCCTCGCAACCCAGCTGTGAAGACAGTCGACTACTTTCGTTCTCTCTATGGTGATAATTATTATGTGTGCCGCTTTCAGGTTCTCTCTGTTTATTACTTTTTTTTTTTTTATCACTATATATGCATTGCTTCCTGGGCAGTCTGGAGTCCAGACAAGGAGCTGAGCCGGTTGACAATTTTACTAACTAAGAACCGTTGTGGCAGATACCAGATAACAATGATATGTAACAGACTGCGTATTACCATAGCGGGTCAAAAAGTAAATTTTATCATTTATATTGAAACTAGCGAAAAAACAAGAACGTTCTTCCACACTAATGTTGTCCATTTCTTTTGTTTTGTGTTTTTCCCCTCTATATTGTCACTTGTATGCACTAATATATTTTGATTGGGGCTAATATTTTAATTATTCAGGAGTACGCGGATTGGCAGATGAAGAACTTGCAAGTATGGATCTTAAGTTTTTGTTCACGAAACTTTTGGCGATGAGAACCCCCGGAGGGGGGGCGATATCTTTCTCCATGGCGTCGTTAGAATCATCAAAGGAGCCTCTCTTGTTGCCACCTTGGCTCTCAGAAGAGGATATTGAGTATTTTAATTGCATCCAAATTTCAGAAATCTGGCTTTACTGGTGGGATTAACTATTATCGTTGCATGGACATGTAAGTTGATTCGTTATTTCCTTCATGTTCTTTACTAATGAGTAGCATTTAACAGGGATCGAATAGGTGGAAAATCTATCTAATGGACTTAATTGCAATATATGCTGTTTTCTTAATTTAATTGCTATAATTACTTGAGCTAAAAACAATTATATATTGCTTCTTCATTTTGGTGAGTTGCTCTGTAGAGATACAATACAGGAGTCATAGTCAAAAGAGAGCTGATAAGCATTGATAAGTACATACCGTCTACAAATTATCTAGGAAAATGAAATATCAATCTCCACGAAACAAGTGGGAATATTTTAAGAATATTACAATTCACTTGTTAATTCGGACTATTGAAGTACCAATATTTACACAATTAAGTGAAAATTTATACATGTCAATAGGTTGTGTTGTCAATCTTCAGGTTGCTTGTAATGACATTTCAGAATATTTTCCTCACGAAAATAAAAAAATAATGAAACATTTGCATACTTGTTCACAACTTAATTGAGCAAGTGTTTCAAAATTTCCCTGATTATAATTAATGCTACAAAAACTGCTCTTACTCTGCACATTGATACGTTCTTTTGTTCAGACTTTTGATATAAATGTATTTTCTACAGAAATTGGGAGTTGACAGCCCCATGGACAGGCGCACAGATAAACGTTCCAACAAAATATATTGTTGGTGATGTTGATCTTACGTACCATTATCCCGGCATCCAAGATTTCATTCACAAGGGCGGTTTAAAGACCCATGTACCTTTACTTGAGGAACCAGTTGTAATTAAAGGAGCAGGGCACTTTATCCAGCAGGAAAGAGCACAAGAAATTAGCGATCACATTTATGAGTTCATCAAAATATTTTAAGCTAGCTACCCACTTGTTTTCTTGAGAATTTATTCTGGTGAATAATTTGATAATGAAAGGACTAGTAAGTTTGAAGCAAAATGAATCTAGATTACTACAGTTGTAATTGTTAGAATTTTATAATAATCACTTGAAGAGATATTCATTTTGTTGTATCAAAAGGAATAATTTTATTTGAGTTGAATTAAAATGTTATTGTCAAAATAATTATTGTCAAGAGATCCTTCTTCTTATAAAGTAAATTTATTGATTTTTTTTTATCAATCTAATACCTTCATGTGTTTCATAGAAATTGTACATGTGGATCAATGTCAAAATCACTTTTGTTACAAACTTAAATCTACGATGAAAGAACAAACTCTGAAATTATCTTTATTTTTTTAATTAGTTCTTTCAGTGGGCCTTCGGCATAACTATTATGCATATTAGATAATTTGTATTGTTTATTAAGTTAAATATTTTTAAATATACTGTAGGAGATTATTTATTTATTTTTTTTGCGCTCTGTTGTTCGACAAAAAATTATTAATTATGTTAGTACGAGTGACTGTTTATATATATTTTTTCATACGTTATTTTTCTTGGTACAACATAAAAATAAATAAATTGATTCCTTTCTGTCAACCAAACAAAAAAAAAAGCATGAAATAAGATTTTCCTTCTCTTCAACCACAAACCAAAAAACACAAAAGAAAAACAAAAAAAAAGAAAAAAGAAAAATAAAAAAATTGATTACTCTTTTCTGTCAACCAAATAAAAAAAAAACATCATATAAAATTTTCCTTTCCGTCAATCGCGAACCAAAAAATACAGCAAAAAAAACTCAAATACAATGAAAATAGAAAAACAAAATATTTAGAAATAAAATTGATTTCTCTTTCTATCTACCAAATTAAAAAAAAAGAAAGGCATGATATAAAAGTTCCAACAAAGGAAAGTACAATAAAAAAATAAAAAAACCAAAATATTGATTTCTCTTTCTATTAACCAAATAAAAAAAGAAAAGCATAATATAAACTTTTCCTTTCCGTCAACCATGCACCAAAAAATATAGCAAATAAAATAAAAACTCAAATCCATGCAAAAAAACAAAAAAAAAATATTTAAGAATAAAAAAATGTTTACTTGTTCTATCAACCAGTTGGAAAAAAAGTTACGACCAAAAAAAAAAAGAAAGAAATAAAAAACTAAAAAATTAATTTCTCTTTGTGTCCACCAAATAATAAAAAAAAACATGATATAAAATTTTCATTTCCATCCATCACGAATCAAAAGACACAGAAAATAAAAAATTCAAATCCAATGAAAAAAGAAAAATAAAACTTTAAAAAATAAAAAAATAATTTCTCTTTTTCTCAACCAAATTTTAAAAAAGGCATGATATAAAATTTCCACCGAAAAAAATTACCACCAAAAAAAAGAAAAAGAATTAAAAAAACAAAAAATCGATTTCTTTTACTGTCAACTGCCAACAAAATTAAAAAAAATGAAAGGCATGATATAAAATGTCCTAGAAAAAAATGAAATCTCGTATTTATATACACATTTTGACTATTCTTAGCACCAAAATAACACTCAAACCAATACAATTATATCATATTGAATTGTATTTTCCGAGATTTTGGTACTGCCGCCGCATCTATGTTTATTTTGTAGAATTCTCGTGGAAATTGAGGACAATGCACGGTAAAAGAGAAGAAAGGAGCTCAATCCGTAGCCGGACGACTCATTCCCGAGTCACACACACGTGCCAAGGACTAGGAAAGACTTCCATGGGCCGAGACAAATTGGACATCACACGAAAGTCTTGGTCTTAGCCCAAATCTCAAATCCGGAGCGAAATTTCGGTCTGAAATCTATGGATTTCGGTCTGAAATTTATGTATAGAAGGTGGATTTTAGAAAGTTTCGAAGAAGGAAAGAAGTTTTCTTGCCCTAGCTGTCTCCTGGACTTTCCCTGGGTATTTTTAAGCACGAATTTCGACCAGAGGGGCATCCTACCTATTAATTCTCATCTCTTGCACAAGTGTTTTTGGCTCTTTCCACACGAACCACCACGAATGCAGCAACTTTGGGTGTGACGGCAGCAAGGCGAGCAGCTCTCCATCGATTTCCTGCCCTAGAAGAATGAGTAAAGGCTAAAGGATAATTCGGTTTAATCTTTCATGCTTTTATTTTTGAATTCTATAGGCTTGTATCTTATTTCTTGCATAATATTTGTGTTGTCTCGTAAACATGTTAGGCTAAATTTCATTATGTATTAGGGTTAGGTAGTAATTTAATTTGGTATTTGTGATGACTTGATACGATTTGGTATTTTCTATGTGATTTTGATGTGTTGGGAATTATTATTTATGCTTAGTTAAATTATTTGTTTGCTTGATGTTTACCTATGGATGAATCACGACGTCTTTAGGGCATTAAACTAGACTAAACACATAATTGATTAAGTAATTGAGGTAAGCCAAACGCTCGAAAGAAGATGTTAACTTAACGACCGAAAGGTTTAGTTTCTAAACGATCCGAAAGGACTTAGATACTCCTGGAAATCCAACACAAAGAACTTAATTGACTAAATTCCGACACGAAAGTTTAGGACTTAGGTCTAGTCGACAAGTAACCTTCATACAACCTTACCTAAAAAAATCAAGTCAAAACAGAGAATTTGGAGTGAATTTCGGCACGACGATCTATAAAATTCAGTCCGAAATTTTTAGATTTCGGTCCGAAATCCAGTCTGTTTCGTGCGAAAGCGCATGACAACAATGCTCCAGAGTCAAATTAAATGAACCCAAAACCTTAGGATTTTTTGTTGCATCTGTTTGAGTCCAGAAAACATAAAAAAATCAACCCAACAAAATATTTTATTATTTATTTTCATAATTTCTATTTCTTTTTAATATTGTTTTACAAACCAAAACCTACATAAAAATTTACTTGTTTAGCTTTTAAGAACGATTAAGTCCGGTAATCATTTTTACCGTTTCTTGGGTTCGACCCTTAGCTTTACCCGAATGACTAGTAGGGTAGAAACGAGGTATAAATTTATTTGGTATCTAGGTCTTCAAACATCTATAAAAAAACTACAATTAAAAAAAATAAAACATGGTTCCTCTTTTTGTCAACTAAACAAAAAAAAGACATGATATAAACTTTTCCTTTCCGTCAATCGCGAATGAAAAAAACATATCAAATAAAAAATGTCAAATCCAATGAAAATAGAAAAACAAAATATTTAAAAACACAAAAAATATTTCATTTACTGTCAAACAGTTGAACAAAAACTACGACCAAATAAAAAGAAAAAAAATTAAAAAACCATAAAATTGATTCTTCTTTCTGCCACCAAATAAAAAAAACATGATATATTTGAACATTTCAATCGTTTCTTAATTTACTTCAAGTCATTTCATCACAATAATCTACACTTAAACTCTTTATACTGTCTAGAATATTATTCATATCTTGTTTATTCAAAAAGATTGGATTATACATTATAATTACGCAAAGAAAGTGCAAATAAAGCAATTATGAATATTATTTGAGCATTTCAATCGTTTCTGGATTCATTCTATGTCATTTCATCACAATAATCTATATTCAAACTCTATATACTGTGTAGAATATGATTCATATCTTGTTTATTCAAAAAGACTGGAT
This sequence comes from Rhynchospora breviuscula, assembly GCA_027562975.1. Classification (NCBI taxonomy): domain Eukaryota; kingdom Viridiplantae; phylum Streptophyta; class Magnoliopsida; order Poales; family Cyperaceae; genus Rhynchospora; species Rhynchospora breviuscula. The sequence continues at coordinate 26,080,758 of CM050402.1, forward strand.
TATACATGGTAATTACGCATATAAACTGCAAATAAAGCAATTCCAAGTATCATTTGTGCATTTCAGTCGTTTCTGGATTCATTCTAAGTCATTTCATCACAATAATCCACATTTAAGCTCTTTATACTGTCTAGAATATGATTCATATCTTATTTGTATAAAAATATTGGATTATACATGATAATTACGTATATAAAGTGCAAATAATGTAATTCTGAGTATTATTTGAGCATGTCAATCTTTTCTGGATTCATTCTAAAATATTTCATCACAATAATCTCCATTTAAACTCTTTATACTATCTAGAATATGATTCAAATTTTGTTTAATCAAAAATATTGAATTATACATGGTAATTATGCATATAAATTGCAAAATAAAGCAATTCTGAGTTTTATTTGAGCATTTCAATTGTTTCTGGGTGTTAGAGTTATGTCCTAGAAGCCAATCATTATATGGCTACTTCTATAGTTTATGTTATTGATGATATTTGATCATTTATTCCTTGATTTATTAATTGACAGATCATTCAGGTTAAGGATCTGAATTGTAGATCTCTGTAGTTCATTTATAATTAAATGACAATAATAGATCTAAAAGGTCCGTAATCTTGATAATTAACAAGGAATATTAATTATTGGATAAGATTAGTATGCAAGTTAAGTGATGATTAAGTTCTACAGATCATAGGTAAGGAGTTGCCAACTTAATTGCATATGTATATGTTATAGAACATAGTACAGGACACGACCCAATGAAATAAATATATGGATTGTGTTATGTGTCATTATTTATTTCATTTGAGTTTGATTCTAAGTTTGAGATGGTTCAACTTTTCCACATGAGGATAGGTTTAATAAATATCGTCTACCGTTGATTCCTGATAAGGGCTGCTATACGGACTTTATTTATGTTCTCTTGAATTGTGCGGAAAAAAGTTGTTCATCAAGAAAATCGTATGTCCCTCATTAATTTACTTAGTGAGCGATGATATCTGTTTGGGCCCCTTGATGGAGATGGATTGTTTGCTAGCAACTGATACAGTCATCTCTAGATCAAGAAACGTATAATCTGCAAGAATGACACATTCCTATCTTGGATTATACGATGATATCATGTGACATAAGAATCAGACAAGGAAATACTATTATTTCTTATGCAGTATTAAAATTTTGTAGCAGTACACTATTTATGCGAATTGGAAATCATAACGTGTTGCTAGATACCGCTTATGATTATTGGAAATAAATAACGATTTATTTTCCATGTCCAACAGAGCATAAATCCTCAAAGGGTCACACAAATAGGTTTTGACCATGCGTGCATTATTTATTTGGTTGTATTAAGGAATGCAATAATATGATATGTTGACTGATTAATTATGTACTGTTGCGAACCGTCATAATTAATTAATTAAGTCAAACGAATTATATAGAAATAAATTAATGCATATTCTAATCCTTAAATAATTATCAAAGTGTTGATAATTAATTTGTTCAACATGAATTAATTAAAGTAATTAATTTGAGCTAACGGGCCTATATTTAAATGGTAAATTAAAGGTCCAACTTGAGAGCAATTAATTGGGCCACTAATTAATTGAATTAGAGGACCAATTAAATAATTGATGGAGCCCATTTAGGCCAATTTTATGGCTGCCCTAGTGATGGCATAGTTGTAAATTAGTTACAACTTTTTGGGAGAGTGGTTGGTCTATAAAAGGACCACTTTGGGAGCTAAAACCCTAGCCACCTTGCCCTTTTCTCTCTCCCTAATATTTTGGACGAAAATTAAAGGAAAAATTTCAGAATTTTTCCTCTCCACCATTGCTCTCTTAAGCTCATGTGTTGAGCACCTCTTGCCTCCATCCAATTAAATAGTTAATTAAGGCAAAGAGAAGGAAGGGATTAGGCTTAACCTCTCATCTACTAGCATAGATCGAGGTTTTGGTTAATACCTTGGTGGACTTGAGGCCGAGACACGCGTGGTGGTGCGCACAACCTCGACATCGCCGGATTCGAGCCTCCTTGTTGTGATACAAGGAGAGGTAGCCTTGCTAACCTCTCTCTCTTGTGTGTGAATGCTTGGACTATATCCTTCGAGGTCTAAGTCGTTTGGATTGCTTATTAAATGGTTAATTAGCACAAAAAAATTCGAAAATTAGACTTTCTAACACTGGGTTCATTGTAAATCATTTTATCATAATAATCTACATTTAAACACTTTATACTGTCAATAATAAGATTCATATCTTTTTTATTCAAAAAGATTGGATTATACATAGTAATTACGCATATAAAGAGCAAATCATGGTTTAAAAACTCGGATAAGTCCGAGTTGACTCGGGCGAGTCAGATCGGACTCGGCCCTTAACGAGTCGATTTTCCTTGATTTAGATCGGATTAGCGATACGTACCTCATGAATCGGCTGGATCGACTGGAATCGGCCGAGTTTTGAACTGAAAAGGCTGGAATCGGGCGAAATGTGCTGATTTGTGACCGAAATTGGTCATAATCGACTGAAATTTGATGGATCGACAGTCTCACCAATAATTGCATCCATTATTCGCTCACGTCTCTCAAAGTCTCACATTCTCTCTTCAATTATTGGTCTCAATTTGAATCTCGCACACTCACAGATTCACAGTAAACACTAAAAAGGGCGAATTCATTCTCGCCTATCGAGTCTCGATCCTCAAAGGGGAAGATGAGAGGTGAAGGGGGAAGACTTAGAAGAGGTAAAGGTGGTCGGGGAAGAGGCAGAAGGTTTTGATTTTCGAAATTCGAAAGTGAGAATTGGGAAAGGTGAATAGGTGATGCCGTGAACTCGTGAAGGAGAAGAGGAGGTACGGGAAAAAATATTTTTGAGTTTTTCACTCTTTAAATTTATTCTTGCCTTTATTATTATTTAATACTCCATGTGCTTTCAAACCATGTATGTGTTAATTATTATTGTCAATAAAATAAACAAGGCTTACATGTTATTTCAAACCATGGCCGTTGCAAGGCAGTAATCCGATTTTTGTCCATTCTGATTTTTGATTTGTTATTAAAAATTTTCTAATTTTTTTTTAATTTTCTTACTTCTCCTAAAATGTTTAATTCTTTTTATTTTTATAGAAAAATGGCTAGTGATAAAGGAAAACCAATGGACATGGGTTGGGACCATTTTATTGCACTTGACAAAAATAAAAGAAGGGTTAAATGCAAATGGTGTAATAAAATACTAAATGGTGGAATACATAGAGGAAAAGAACATTTGGCAGCAATTCATGGAAATGCTAAACAATGTACAAATGTCCCCGATGAAATTAGAAAACAATTTTAGCAGTATATGAGAACAAAAAAAGTAGAAAGGAACAAGGTACGAGCCCGAGATAATATGATAGCAAATGAACTAACTCAAGTATGTGAAGATTCCTCAGATAATGAATGCTCAGATGATGAATTACAAATGGCTTTAGTGCAAGTAGGGACAGCTTTAGGGTAGAAGAATCGCAACGAAGGGAGGAAGGTCCATCTACATTAAGAAGAGAAGTGGGATGATCTGTCTTAATGCGTGTTGGCGAAGGTAGTAGTCGTAAGAGAGTTACCAGGTCAGAAAATGTCGGTATTGGACCATCCCTTACACAACCTAGAGTTGATAATTATTTATACCGGACACAAACTAGCAAGCAACCAAAAATTACTAATGCTGTTTTAAGAGGCATCAAAGATACTAAAACATTTATTGGTCGGGCTTGGACTAAATTTTTTGTGAATTCTACTGTCGCAGCACATGCTGCAGATAATATATATTTTAAAAGAGCTATTGAAGCAACTCAAGCAGCTGGAGTTGGTGTTCCGGCACCTACTAGTTATGAAATTTATAACAAGTATCTTCCAATGGAAGTGGAAGAACAAAAGAAAGTTTCACCATCACTGGGATGAATTTGGTTGTACTATAATGTGCGATGGATGGACCACAGATAATCGCAAAAATATTATTAATTTCTTGGTTTATTGCAATGAAGGAACAGCTTTTTTAAAATCAGTAGATGCCACCGAAAAGTTCAAAAGTTCAAATTATATTTGTGGTTTGATGGCAGAGGTGATCGAAGAGGTTGGTGCTTCTAGAGTGGTTCAAGTGATTAGTGATAATGGGACCAATTTCAAAGTAGCAGGAAAATTAATAATGGATCAGTACAATATTTATTAGACTCCATGTGCTGCTCATTGTATTGATCTCATGTTGGAAGATATTGGTAATGATGATACTATAAAACAGTTAGTACGCAAGGCCTAAAGTATAACAACTTTCTTTTATAATCATCAGTAGGCTCTTAATTTAATGCATGACGCCACAAATGGTCGGGAATTGCTTAGACCTGGTATAACACGATTTGCCACCAATTTTATTACATTGCAAAGCTTATATTCATTTAAAGGTGCACTTATGGAGATGTGTCTAAAGAATACCTGGGCACGACAAATTGAAATTTTGAAAACTCGAAAAGAAAGAGATGTTGTTGATAGCATCAAGCAATTGTTATTTGATCAGGAGTTTTGGCTGTCGATTGGCAGAGACAATTCAATTGTTTGAACCACTGATCAAAGTTCTTCGAATGGTCGATAGCGATGACAAATCAGAAATGGGTTTCTTGCATGAAGCGATAGATAGAGCAAAATTTCAGATTAAGCAAAATGTTGGTGGCAAACACTTCAAAAAATGGTGGAAAATAATTGACAATAGATGGGAGAAAACACTTCATCAAGATATACATGCAGCAGGTACAACATCTGTTTGAATCAATTTTTTGCAAATGTCATTTAATTCCAATCTAGAAGGGTATTAGCATATTCTAAACTAAGTTTAATTTATTTAGGTTATTTTTTAAATCTATTATTACAATATTCTGACGGGGCTCAAAATGATGCTGAAGTGATGCGGGGTTTGAAAAACGTTATTGAGAAACTACAACCAAACATTCTTCTACAAATTCAAGCCGAGAAATAGGTAAATTTTTTTAATATGTTTGATTATATTTTGGCTACAATTGGCTTGTACGCCATTTGAATTATTTGTATATTTATTTTTACAGGCAGAAAGGTATCGTAGAAAAGTCGGCATATTTTCTTTAGCAAAATTACTCGCTGCAACGAAACAATGCAAACCTTGGGAATGGTGGTCCTTATATGCACGAGATGAATGTCCGAATTTGGCACCTATTGCTGTTCGAATTTTGAGTTAAACGGTTTCTTCCTCCCAATGTGAGAGAAATTGGACAACATTTGAATTAATACATACTCAAATAAGAAATCGTTTGAAAATGGATCGACTTGAACATCTTGTATTTTGCCATTATAATATGCGACTTCGAGAGCGACATTTAAGGAGTAGACATGAAGAAGATAATTTAATTGAACTTGACAAGATTTTTCATGAAGAAGATCCTTTGCAACCTTGGATAAGGTTATAATTATACTATTTTATTTATAAAGAATATTCAATAGATTTGTTATATTCTAGGCTTTAATTTTTATTACAATAATTTTTTATTTTTTCTATTCAACAAATTATTAAATATTAGGGAGGAAGAAGATGATGTTCTTGATGATAGAGAAAATCCATGTGATGAAAATACAAATGTTGGTAGTAATAGAACATCGACTGATGATGATGGCGGTAATCCAGGAGCTGATATGCCGTACAAAAATGCAGACATGGGTGGTAATGATGAATATTCAAATCTAAGAGTTCCACAAGAGCCGTATCTGAGACCGACTTCTCAAGATGAGTATGAAAATAGAAGAGGATGTGGCTATAGAGATATTAATGAACTGTCAAGGTTTCAAAATATGAATTTATATGATGGAGTTCCTGGAGTAGGTGGTGGTTCCTCTCCACAATCATATTTTTATGAAGTAGGATCGGAAAGTAGTGGAATTAGCAACAATCAATATTCAAGGAATAACAATTCAAATGATGGAATTGAATCATCTTTCATGTCTTCTATATTTGGTCTTGCCCAAACACAACAAAATAATCCATGGTATTTCTATATTGACGAAGGCAGCGAAACCACTGAACCAGCCCGTCATAGCTTCTGGCAATAAATTTGTATGGAGCATCAATTACTTTATGTATAATATTTTATTATCTAATATTTATATTTTATTTATCTTTAATTTAATGTATAATTAGAATTTAGAAGATACAATGAACTTCTTAACATTATGTCTTATAAACTTATGTAATATTCTAGAATTGTATTGTTTTTATTTATTTATTTTTAGTTAATTTGATGCTTTTCAAACTTAAATGTTCTAACTTTCTCTTATAATTATATTTTTCTTATTTTTTCTCATTTTTTCTGATTTTTAAAGACATTAGAAGTGTTTCCATAAAAAATTCGAGTTTCCGTACCGAGTCACCCGAGTTGACTCCTTTGACCAACCGTCCGAGTCCGAGTTTCAGAACCATGGAGCAAATAATGCAATTCTGAGCATCATTTGAGCATTTCAATCGTTTCTGGATTCATTCCAAGTCATTTCATCACAATAATCTTCATTTAAACTCTTTATACTGTCTATAATGTGATTCATATCTTATTTAATCAAAAAAATTGGATTACATGGTAATTACGCGTATAAAGTGCAAATAATGCAACTCTGATTATCATTTGACCATTTTAATCCCTTCTGGTTTCATTCTAAATCATTTCATCATAATAATCTACATTTAAACTCTTTATACTATCCAGACTAAGATTCGTATCTTGTTTATTCAAAAAAAATAGATTATACATGGTAATTACACATATAAAGTGCAAATAATGCAATTCTGGGTATCATTTGAGCATTTTAATCGCTTCTGGATTCATTCTAAGTCATTTTATCATAATAATCTAAATTTAAACTCTTTATACAAGCCAGACTAAGATTCATATCTTGTTTATGCAAAAAGATTGGGGAATACATGGTAATTACGCATATAAACTGCAAATAATGCAATTCTGAGTATCATTTGAGCATTTCAATCATTTCTGGATTCATTCTAAGTCATTTCAACACAATAATCTTCATTTAAACTCTTTTTACTATCTAGAATACGATTCATATCTTATGTAATAAAAAAGATTGGATTATACATGGTAATTACGCATATAAAGTGCAAATAATGCAATTCTTGGTATGATTTAAGCATTTCAATCGTTTATGGATTCTTTCTAAGTCATTTCATCATAATAATCTACATTTAAACTCTTTATACTATCTTGAATATGATTCATTTCTAATTTATACAAAAAGATTGGATTATACATGGTAATTACGCATATAATGTGCAAATAATGTAATTCTGAGTATTATTTGAGCATTTCAATCGTTTCTGGATTTATTCCAAGTTATTTCATAACAATAATCTACATTTAAACTCATTATACTGTAAAGACTAATATTCATATCTTATTTATCCAAAAAGATTGGATTATACATGGTAATTACGCATATAAAAGTACAAATTATGCAATTCTGAATATAATTTGAGGATTTCAATCGTTTCAGTATTCAATCTAAATTACTTCATCACAATAATCAACATTTAAACTCTTTATACTGTCAATACTAAGATTCATATCTTATTTATTCAAAAAGATTGGGCTATACATGGTAATTATGCATATAATTTGCATATAATGCAATTCTGAGTATAATTTGTGCATTTCAATCGTTTCTGGATTCAATCTGAATTACATCATCACAATAATCAACATTGAAACTCTTTATACTGTCAATACTAAGATTCATACTTTGTTTATTCAAAAAGATTAGATTATACATGATAATTATGCATAAAAATTGCAAATAATGCAATTCTAAGTATCATTTGAGCATTTCAATCGTTTCTGGATTCATTCTAAGTAATTTAATCGTAATAATCTACATTTAAACTCTTTATAATGTGTAGAATATGATTCATTTATTGTCTATTCAAAAAGATTGGATTATACAGGTAATTAAGCGTATAAAGTGTAAATAATGCAATTCTGAGTATCATTTGAGCATTTCAATCTCTTCTCGATTCATTCTAAGTCATTTCATCATTTTAATCTATATTTAAACTCTTTATACTATCTAGACTTAGATTCGTATTTTGTTTATTCAAAAAGATTGGATTATACATGGTAATTACGCATATAAAATGCAAATAATACAATTCTGGGTATCATTTAAGCATTTCAATTGCTTCTGGATTCATTCTAAGTCATTTCATCATATTAATATACATGTAAACTCTTTATACTATCCAGGCTAAGATTCAAATCTTGTTTATTCAAAAAGATTGGGTTATACATAGTAATTACGCATATAAAGTGCAAATAATGCATTTCTGGGTATCATTTGAGCATTTCAATCTTTTTTGGATTCATTCTAAGTCGTTTAATCACAATAATCTACATTTGAACTCTTTATACTGTGTAGAATATGATTCATTTATTGTCTATACAAAAAGATTGGAATATACATGGTAATTACGCATATAAACTGCAAATAATGCAATTCTAAGTATCATTTGAGCATTTCAGTCGTTTCTGGATACATTCTAAGTCATTTCATCACAATAATCCACATTTAAGCTCTATATATACTGTCTAGAATATGATTCATATCTTCTTTATACAAAAATATTGGATTATACATGATAATTACTATTATAAAACGCAAACAATGCAATTCTGAGTTTTATTTGAGCATTTCAATCGTTTCTGTATTCAATCTAAGTCATTTCATTACAATAATCTATATTTAAACTCTTTATACTATCCAGAGTAAGATTCATAACTTGTTTATTCAAAAAGATTGGATTATACATGGTAATTACGCATATAAAGACTAAATAATGCAATTCTGAGCATCATTTGAGCATTTCAATAGTTTCTGGATTTATTCTAAGCCATTTCATCACAACAATCTTTATTTAAACTCTTTATACTGTCTAGAATATTATTCATATCTAATTTAATAAAAGCGATTGGATTATACAAAGTAATTACACGTACAAAGTGTAAATAATGTAATTCTAAGTATTATTTGAGTATTTCAATCGTTTCTGGATTCATTCTAAATCATTTCATCACAATAATCTATTTGTAAACTCATTATACTGTAAAGACTAAGATTCATATCTTATTTATCCAAAAAGATTGGATTATGCATGGTAATTACGCATATAAAAGTGGAAATTTTATAATTCTGAGTACAATTTGAGAATTTCAATCGATTCAGTATACAATCTAAATTACTTCATCACAATAATCAACATTTAAACTCTTTATACTGTCAATACTAAGATTCATATTTTATTTATTGAAAAAGATTAGATTATAAATGGTAATTATGCATATAATGTGCAAATAATGCAATTCTGAGTATAATTTGTGCATTTCAATCGTTTCTGAATTCAATCTAAATTACTACATCACAATAATCAACATTTAAACTCTTTATAGTGTCAATACGAAGATTCATACGTTGCTTATTCAAAAAGATTAGATTATACATGGTAATTACGCATATAAAATGCAAATAATGCAATTCTGAGTATCATTTGAGCATTTCAATCGTTTCTGGATTCTTTCTAAGTAATTTAATCGCAATAATCTATATTAAACCTCTATATAATGTGTAGAATATGATTCATTTATTTTCTATTCTAAAAGATTGGATTATACACAGTAATTACGTATATAAGCTGCAATGCAATTCTAAGTATCATATGTGCATTTCAGTCGTTTCTGGATTCATTCTAAATCATTTCATCACAATAATCCACACTTAAACTCTTAATACTGTCTAGAATATGATTGATATCTTATTTATAAAAAAAGATTGGATTATACGTGATAATTACGCATATAAAGTGAAAATAATGCAATTCTTAGTATCATTTGAGCATTTCAATCGTTTTCGGATTCATTCTAAGTCATTTCATCGCACCAATCTACATTTAAACTCTTTATACTTTCAATAATAAGATTCATATCTTGTTTATTCAAAAAGATTAGATTATACAAGGTAATTACGCATATAAAGTGGAAATAATGCAATTCTGAGCATCATCTGTGTATTTCAAACCTTTCTGGATTCAAAGTCATTTCATTCCAATAATCTTTATTTAAACTCTTTATACTGTCTAGAATATGATTCATATCTTATTTAATAAAAAAGAGTTGATTATACATGGTAATTATGCGTATAAATCGCAAATATTGCAATTCTAAGTATCATTTGAGTATTTCAATCGTTTCTGAATTAATTCTAAGTCATTTGAACATATTAATCTACATTTAAACTCTTTATACAATCCTGACTAAAATTCGTATCTTGTTTATTCAAAAAGATTGGAATATACATGGTAATTACGCATATAAAGTGCAAATAATGAAATTCAGGGTATCATTTGAGCATTTCAATCGCTTCTGGATTCATTCTAAGTTATTTCATCAAAATAATCTACATTTCAACTGTTAATACTATCTAGACTAAGATTCATATCTTCTTTATTCAAAAAGATTGGGTTATACAGGGTAATTACGAATATAAAGTGCAAATAATGCAATTCTGAGTATCATTTGAGCATTTCTATCGTTTCTGGATTCATTCTAAGTCATTTAATCGTAATAATCTACATTTAAACTCTTTATACTGTGTAGAATATGATTCATTTATTGTCTATTCAAAAAGATTGGATTATACATGGTAATTACACGTATAAACTGCAAATAATGCAATTCTTTGTATCAGTTGAGCATTTCAATCATTTCTGGATACATTCTAAGTCATTTCATAACAATAATCCACATTTAAACTCTACATACTATCTAAAATATGATTCATATCTTATTTATACAAAAAGATTGGATTATGCATGACAATTACGCATATAGATAGCAAATAATGCAATTCTGAGTATTATTTTAGCATTTCAATAGTTTCTGGATTAATTGTAGGTCATTTCATCACAATAATCTACATTTAAACTCTTTATACTATCCAGACTAAGATTCATATCTTGTTTTTTTTTCAAAAAGATTAGATTTTACATGGTAATTATGCATACAAAGTGCAAATAATGCAATTCTGAGTATCATTTGAGCATTTCAATCGTTTCTGGATTCATTCTACGTCATCTAATCGTAATAATCTACATTTAAACTCTTTATAAAGTCAATAATAAGATTCATATCTTGTTTATTGAAAAAGATTGGATTATACATGGTAATTGCGCATATAAATAGTAAATAATACAATTCTGAGCATAATTTGTGCATTTCAATCGTTTCTGGATTCATTATAAGTCATTTCATCATAATAATCTTCATTTAAACTCTTTTATACTGTCTAGATTATGATTCATATCTTATTTAATTAATAAGATTGCATTTATACATGGTAATTACGGATATAAAAATGCAAATAATGCAATTCTGAGTATCATTTGAGCATTTCAATCGTTTCTGGAGACATTCTAAGTCATTTCATCATAATATTCTACATTTAAACTATTTATACTATTCAGACTAAGATTCATATCTTGTTTATTAAAAAAAAATTGGATTATACATGATAATTACGCATATAAAGTACAAATAATGCAATTCTGGGTATTATTTGAGCATTTCAATCGCTTTTGGATTCATTCTAAGTCATTTCATCATAATAATGTAAATTTAAACTCTTTATACTATTCAGATTAAGATTCATATCTTATTTATTCTAAAAGATTGGGTTATACAAGGTAATTATGCATATAAAGTGCAAATAATGCAATTCTGAGTTTCATTTTAGCATTTTAATCGTTTTTTGATTCATTCTATGTCATTTCATCATACTAATGTTCAAAAGATTCATATCTTGTTTATTCAAAATGATTGGAAGGGCAGACCAGAAAAAGCAAAATGCTAACCATCCGATGTAAATCTGCTATCGGATCAACGGATATTGGCCATAAAACCGTATTTTTCTATACCGGAAATAATCTTTTCAAAACCAAAAATATCTAAAAAACGTATTCCTTTTTTCAAAACATATTTTTCTCTGGATTTTTATTTTCATTAGCTTCTTGAAAAGGGAATAATTATGTGATGCTACAATCAATGGATTTTTTAAAAAAAATAAATTATTTAGAACTGTATATTACTCAATAAATGCACCTTCAATTAATGGTAAGTTTTGAAAGTTTGCTTCAAAATGTATCTCTCTATTTTGAATTTCTGATTTAAATTTGAAAATTTCTCTGGACAATTTTTTTTTTAAATTGCATATCTTTTGTTAGAATTTTTTGGTTTTGCATTTATTATTGATATTTAAATTCAGATACTGAGAAATAGATACAAGAAGATAGGGAGGAGAAGAGATAGTTTTGATGAACAATTGTTTTTGTCGTATGGATCAATTGATTTATCTACAATCACAATAGTAGCACAATATAGAGATTAGAAAGATTCTAGGAAAAAAAAATTTTATACCACTCAAAAATAAGAAAATTAATTTCCACAAAGAGTATTTACATACGCGGTGTTAGACAGCATAAATTAGCTTCGTTTGCCTACGGGCTGGTTAGATTAAAAAAAAAAAAGCTTGTTTTATTTAACAAAATGGGTGTCTTCTTTGACCTTTGTCAACGCACAATCTCTCACCATCACCGATGAAAGGGTTATGGACTCATCAATCTCTTCTACAGGATCCTATTGTTCCGCATTATGCAGTGGTTCTTGGACTCATGAGCATCAGGAATGGTTGTCGTAGTTTTCCTCATCTGGCGGTGGATATGTTCTTCACGCTGAAGAATGGGAGATTGATGAAGGAATTAAACCCTAGGATCAAATAAATTTGTACCTAGACCTAACCTCACTAGTCGTTCAAGTTAAGCTTAGGGTCGAACCCAAAGGACGGATTTTCGAATACCGGACTTGTTATTTTTCAGAAGCTAGACAGTAAAATAAAGTGAGAAATACTAAGAAATTAAAGTAACTAATTAACAATGTAAATAAGTAGATATTTTTGGGTGTTTTGCAAATTAAAATAATTAAGAAATCTAAAGAATAAAGTTTTGGGGTTTTAAACAATATAAAAAGCGTCTTAGGGTTCAGGTTTCACCTTGGTTTGGACTCTAGAACACAGAACTTATCACTTTCGTGCATCGAACGGTGTTTTTCAAGCGATCAACCCTCAACTCAGTCCGAGTTGGCTTCAACTCGGTCCGAGTTGAGAGTGAAAGTGTGTGGTTTTGACTTGTTTTGATACTTTATGCCTTGAGTTAGGGTTTGTTGGCTAAACCTAGATTTACTAAACCTCAGCGTTCGCTTGTTGGACTAGAAACTGGCTTAATCACAACCTAACCTAATTAGACTAATTAAACCACAACTTTTGGTATAGGCGTTAACTAATCTAAACTTGTTTGTTGGATTTCTTAGGGATATTTAGATGTCTTTTGAACTATCTAAAAATTACACTTTTGGTGTCAACTAACCTCCCCTTTCGGATCTACGATTTATCCCAAATACTTAATTTGAACTAATCTTGTTTATCCTAACTTAGACTTAACTAGATGCGGCCGTACAACTAGAAGGTGATTAGGAATTCACAAGCAATTCAAACAAGCAATTATAATAATTCTCAACAAATCAAGTCAACAAAACATATTATAAAATAACAAGTCAAATCACAACATCCAAACCTAAATTACTACCTTACTCCTAAGACTACATAAATTTAGCCTAACATATTATTAAAACACACAATAGCAAGAGTATAAATCACAAGATACAAGCCCATGAAATCAAGAGATAAAAACATAGAAGAATAAACCGAATACTCCTTTATGCTTTCAAACTACGATCTCTAGGCAGTGGGGTGTTGCAAGATGGTTGTCCCACGTGTCTCCTTGCTGCCGTCGCTTCAAGGAATCGAGGGTTGATGATCACCAATGGTGGAAGAGAGAAAACGCCCATGGAAGGGTGGAATTAGGGTATGGAGGCTTTGATATCCTTCTAAGGCAGAGAGATAGCCTTAAATATTGGTTCCACGCACAAGGAAAGAGGTCTAGGGCGCCAGGGCAAGAAAATCTACCAAAACAATCAACTTCCTTGTATAAAAACTTGCCATATGAGTCAAGGCGGCGTCCAACTCGGACCGAGATAGAGTGAACTCGGACCGAGATGGAGAAGCGCGCATCTGGATCTGTTGCTACAGTAACTCGGTCCGAGTTGGATCCATCTCGGCCCGAGTTGAAGTCTGAAAAATGCCTTCTTGTGCTAGGAATGAGTCGTCTAGCATTCGTTTTGTGCCGGAAACCTTCTACTAGCTCGAACATCACCAGAAATCATCAAAGTCCTGTAAAATAAGAGAAGAAACGACGGCAAAGCCAAATCCTTGGAAAACATAGCAATCTATTGAATAATTTAATGGTTTGAGTGTCATTTGAGTGCCAAGTACGGTCCAAATACCAATGAATAATAACGATATCAGAGATGACAACGCAGGTAATAGATTTGTAAAATGAATTGTATTTCAAATTTATTGTGTACAGTATTACTGGAGAACTCCATTCTTTGTCTAATAGCAAGACATACTGAGGTGGAGCTTACAACGATCGCACCATTTTCGCCACCTCCTCGCTGGCGGGATGATGAGCAAGATCCAACCTGCGCGATATGATTGAAGAATTTTCTACGGGGATGGTGGTTCAAGTGCTTCCGTGCCAGCACTACTTCCATCCAGCATCCTTCGACGAGCTTCTTCAGAACCAACCCTCAAGACATGCCGTCTGCCCCATATGCCGTTGTGCAATTTCTAGTTAGATAAGTACAAGCACTACAAGAATAATGGGCTTTTGCTATATTTTTATAGCTATTCTGTAGTACTTGTTCTATTACTAGATTTGTTTAATAGACTTTTCTTGTGTAATTGTAATAAAATAATATTTGTTATATTACTAGTAGATCAAACTCTATCACCAATACTCGACCTTAGATAGATCATGCTCTATGTCATCTTTTTGTAATTCCAACCAATTGACTTAAAAATACACGACACTGTGGTTGTGTGGAATGATAACTTGGCAACTTTCATAATCCGAAGTGCTTTTTATTGCTTATTAATAAGCTACATGATGTGCTTGTGTATTTTTCTTTCTTATTTCTTGTAGTACTTCTTTCATAAATGAAAATCTCTGGTATTTTACTGGCCTTAAAAAAAAATGCATATACTTGGTTTATACCTGTGACACCCCGTGACCTCGGCCACCGAGTGTCCACAGCTGCCACGAGCCTCGCTCACCTCGAGCACTCGCAAGGCTTACAAATAACACACACACAATTCAAGAGGTAGCATGAAGTATCACAATTCTAACATGACAACATTTAGTATATCAATTCAAGCAAACAAGTTAGGCTTGTTCTCACTAACTTTAGGTCAGATTACAAATTAAAAAAATAAACATGTCTTGTTCCTCGAGACAATCATAATAAAGTAAGCTGTTCTTGTTAACACTTAAACAAATACATGAACCCAAAAGTCACAAGTCAGCTATACAATATGTTAGAAGTCCCACACTTCATGCACCTACTTAGAATATTATATTGGCCTACTCTGTAGTTCGATCCCCGCTCGGCCTAGAACCTGGAACCCACAAAGTGGAAAAGTGAGATAATTATAAAATTATCTCAGTGCGGTATTCAGTTCCAGTCACACAAACCCGAAGGTACATGTTTAGGAACTAATTACCGACCAAGACGGAAACATAATACAATAGAATCAAATATACAATTCAAGTAAATTACATCTCATCATACAAATATGAATGCAATCTGTGAGTCGAATCCTCAAGTTAATTAATCAAATTTCAATCATTATCAAATATTCGACTCATTTGGCCAACTATCTAAATGCAAGTCTGGTTGACATACAAATCAAGTCAATCAAGAGTTCGTTGAACTCATAATCATGTTGAGAGTATTATGGTTGTTTTTGAGAGTTCTTCCGTTACTCACAAACGAATGTATACGTATACCATTGGGTTTTTCGGATACCCACAAACCAACTCCTGAAGGACATTGAGTTTTATTTACATGGAAATCTCACAAACCAAGCGTATGTTTCAACCACTCTCTAATTCAGATCCAATTTCACAATAAGGATATTCAAAGTACGGCGAGTCTGCTCATTCGAGCGCTGCCAACAGTTATTCATTCATTCATAACAATCATTCACAAGATGGTAACCATTCATCATGCATAACAATACCATAATTATAGCCATATGATAGAAGTGCAAATATGCATGCAAGAGAATAAGCAATTCAAAGATGCAATGCATGTAATTAACTTCCTAACTCAGATATACATCAGGGTTTGTGTGCATCCGCACCTGAAATCAAAAGTAGATACAAGCAAGAGCAGCAAGCAATCCTAATTAACACCAGCTGTATCGGCCTTCCCAAGCTCCGATACTTCCTTACCCGAGTCTACAGAAACAAGACTATTCTAAGTACTTATTCAAACATATCACACAAGCAATAAATAATTACAAGAAAGAAAATCTAAATACAACTCCAATTATGACTCATTATGTGGTCTGGTTAAGATTTACCACAACTTAGACATGAACAGTAATAACACGAGTTAGTTCAAGACCTAAACTATATTTTTTTGTCTAAATTATATCAAAAGAATCATGTGATATTGTAGAGCTCTTCAAGAGCTTTCCAACGGTCTTTGAATCACTCAAAACGGACTCCGGATGACAAAGTTATGGCCAAATTACTAAACCTAGTACCCAGGACCCGAAAAAACAGAATAAATTCTCAAAAAACGCAAAAATTCCTGTGACTTGAGTTTAAACGCTAGAAGTTGCGTTTTTTGAGTTTGCTCACTGGTTTTTGAGTACTAAACTGAACTGGTTGAGCCAAGAAAACTCAAGTCATGAGTTTAGACGCAAGTTGCAGGAATTTTATGTTATTTGCATATTTTCTTAACACTAATACACATAATTAATGGATTAATTCCAGCACACTCTAATTATTCACTTATACCCTTGAAACTAACAGAAATTCATTTGCACAAACCATAGAACAGTCAATTAAGAGATTTAAGACTGAAATTCGTTTTTCAAATTGGTCCTAAAGCTAAAATATTGAGAACTTCATCAAATCAACCCAAACTTGAAATGTAGCTACCAGAATACATTACTAACTTAAATCAACTAGAAATTTAAGTTTTCCACTTGATTTCAAACCAGATTTTCCAGAAATTGCTCAAAAGTTTAGAAATTCGTTTTAGAACAAATTCCTTTCTGCATGCAACCAAAATCTTCTTAAAATCGAGTAAAATACTAACTGTAACTACTAGTGAATTGCATACAACTAAAACCAACAGATTTTGCCTTTAGAAACTCATTTAAAGCTTAAACTTCCAGATTTTGTTCAACAACCGAAATGAATAGATGCAAGCCAAAAACTTACCAAAGCAAAACTCAAAATCGAAAATAGACACGTTGCATGTAATCTCCTCTACATCCTCTCTTCAATTCCGAATTTTGCAGAATTTTTCGAGATTTTTAGTTATTTCTTTTAAGTGGAAACAGTGAAGCTTTAGTTGAGAGTGAAAGAAGAGAGAAAGAGAAGAAATGTGGCTGTGGGAGAGAAAGATAAGAGTAATATTCTGCTAAAAATTAAATTAAGAGAAAAAGAGTTATTAAGTGGGTGGAGGTTTGGTATAAGTCTCCCAACTTGTCCCCAAGAGCACACAACTTGTCAATTTTCAGATTAATGCAGAAATAAATACTTCTAGTGCTATAAAAACCCATTGAAAATAAACTTGAACTTTTTTTAAAATTTTCATCTACTATAATGAAAATACTTAAATGCAACCAATAGAATTAAACACAAAATTAGGCAAAAATCTCAAAATTTTGATACAGCAGAAAATAAACACGACTAATACCTATGTATTCCAAAAACAAAAATCCTAGGTATTACAATACCAAAGGTTTAAATAGCGGATTTATAGCGGACAATTTGAAGTCATAGCGAATAGTAGATAGCGGTCATTTAGTTTAATTTAATATATGCAGTTCGTATATGCAGACATTATATGCAGTTCATATATACAGACATCATATGCATTTCAAATATGCAGAAATTATATGTCAAAGATATGTTCGTAATACTAATTATATATCATAAAATAGAAAATTGCATAGTTATATTTCACTAAAATATCGCTAAATGCATTTATATGTTATTAATTTTTACTAATTTAGACACCATAAGAAATAAAATATAAAAAAAAATTTAAGTAGTATTGTGGTATGCCAATAAATATTGCTATAGCAACACTTGTAGTTTAGCAGCACAGCGGTCTACCAAGCGACGTTATTGCGGCCGCAATTTAAATCATTGGTTTATACTATCGATATTGGATTGGCCCTCTTGAAACAAATCACGGGTTTATAAGGGTAATGTGATACTCCACTGTTGCAAATTGTAAACTTAGGAAATGAAAATGAAGAACTACCAAAAGGGGGCAAGAATGCTTTACCTGCACTATTTCTAGGAAGTGGGGCTTCACACGTTCAACTGCAGCTATCAAATGATTGATGCAAGCAATGCATCTGTAGAGAGATTACTTCAAATTAGATTTGGAAGAATTTATTAATTTTCTAACAAGAAAATATTTTGAATTAGTATTTAATTATTATTTTTTTTGTGAGGTCAACATAGTCAGGGATAGAGATAAACAGAGGAGTCTTAATTATGGAGATCATTTTAAACAAACTTTTCGTGCATAGACTAGTGCAAATTTTCTTTGCTTTTTTCAATGAATTTTTTTATTGTTATCTCAAAAAAAAATAATAATAAAGGTACGGACTATACTAGACCATGCACACTACTTAATCCATTTTTTTTTGGAGGGTTTCGTTTTTAGCAAATGAGAGCAACAATTTAGAAAGTTATATTTTGAACAAACCAGAACTTATGCAAGTATGCAGACATATATACCTTGTCTTGGTTTTATTCATGTAGGCATCAAATATTGGGTCGCATGCTTATGTACTTGTGTCATCCCATCCTACATATAAAAAGTTGGAACAAATAATGAATACAACACTTGGTATAAAAAAACAAACACCATATTGAATCGGCAAATACAAATACAACATCATGAATTATTGTGCTTACATGCCACTCTCAGCTCTGTAGGGGGCATCTGTTTTTCCATCTCATTTTTCTAAATTCATTAGCATAGCGCCCATTTTTCCTTCATATACCTGAGACAGCCACAAACATATTTATGTTAGTAAGAGATGCTCATATAGATTATCTGATTGTCGATATGAAAAGGAAACAATACATATAAATATATAAATAAAGACTAAGTAGATTGCTTACCATATATATTTTATGCATCTCACGTATAAGTTTTTCAGTTTTGTCGTAGTGAAGAACTCAGTCACTTTCCTGCGTGCATGGTCTTGACCTATACAAGTACCTGATATCCTGAATTGTTGGTAACGTGCATAGTCCAACATGTTGGAGTTATGTCTTAGAAGTCAATAGTTTAATGACTTATTTTAGTTTAAGTTAATGATGATATTTGATCATTTGTTCCTAGGATTTATTATTGACAGATCATTCAGGTTAAGGATCTGAATTGTGGATCTCTGTGTTTCATTTGTAATTAAATGACAATAATAAATCTGAATCGTCCGCAATCTTGATAATTAACAAGGAACATTAATTATCATAAAAGATTAGTATGCAAGTTAAGTGATGATTAAGTTCTACAAATCATAGGTAAAGAGTTATCAACTTAATTGCATATGTGTATGTTACTAGAACATAACACAGGACTTGACCTATTGAAATAAATGATTATGTGTCATTATTTATTTCATAAGTTGTTTGATTCTGAGTTTGAGATGGTTCAACTTTTCCACATGAGGATAGGTTCAATAAATATCGTCTAACGTTGATTCTTGATAAGGGCTGCTATACGGACTTTATTTACGTTCTCTTGAATTGTGCGGGGAAAAATTGTTCATCAAGAAAACCGTATGTCCCTCATTAGTATACCTAGTGAGTGATGATATCTATTTGGGCCCCTTGATGGAGTTGGATCGTATGCATGCAAACTAGACGATCATCTCTAGATCAAGAAATGTATGATCTGTAAGAATGACACATTTCTATCTTGGATTATACAGTGATATCATGTGACATAAGAATCAAAACAACGAAATACTTTATTTCTTATGCAGGATTGAAATACTGTAGTTGTACAATGTTTATTTATGTTAATTGGGAATCATAATGTGTTGCTAGATACCACTTATGATTATTGAAAATAAATAGTGATTTAATTTCCATGGCCAACATGACATAAATCCTTGAGAGTCACACGAATAAAAGACTCTTAATCAACAGTGCATTAATATTAGTTTACTTGCATTGGAGAATGCAATATATGATATGTTGATTAATTAATTATATACCGTTGCGAACTATTATAATTAATTTTTTCAAATGGATCATATGAAACTAATTAATGCAAAGTCTAATCCTATAATAATTATCAAATAGTTGATAATTAATTTTGTTCAACACATTTAATATGATTATAGGAATTATATTAAATAAATAAGCTATCTTTTGATTATCCGATATGAGCCCAATTTAAATGCAATTAAAGGTGAGTATTAAAGGGAATTAAAGACCAACTAGTATGGGCTTGGAAGTCCATATTAAGGCTCATCACGTTCTAACATGGAGTGGTCCCCAAGGGTTAGGTTTGGATGGCTATATAAGGATCACAATTTAGAAAAAGCAAAATCTAGTTTTTCTTCTCTCTTTTTCTCCACTCTAGCCGCCACCTTCCCCTCTCCTATGGAGCAATTAGTTCCTGTTATGGAGAGCTCTTTTAATTGTATTTTGTAGGTGCTCATGAGTTGAGCAATAGTCACCTCTCCTAGATATCAATTTAGAAGAGAAAGACGAACCATTGGATTAGGCGATTTCACACGTTTCGCTAGCAAGAAACGTTGTGAAGTTGATTAATCCTTTAGTGGACCTTAGAAAGGAGAAGAAGAGAAGGAGACGAGTACACCACCGCCTCCTATACCGTGGTCGAGCCTTGCGAATACGATTTCGCAAGAGGTATACACTTCTTACTTTTTCTCTCTTGGATGATGTGTTGAATGCTTGTGCAAGATTCTTTATGGTTGTTTGCTTGATTAATTGATATTAAATTAGAATAAAAAATTAAATTTAGACATAAACAACACTTTCTAACACAACAGACCCTTTGAGGACACATTAAAATAAAAACATTAAAAGCACAGAAAATAAACATGTGAATTATAGTAAAATTATTGTTAAATTTTCAAACAAATCCTTACTTATGGATTTGAAAATAAGAGGGCATTATGGCCCCAACAAATGCACATTTTTATTAGAATGAGGAGACAATAGTTAACTGTAGTTCTATTAAAACCTTTTGGATAAGCTTTAATATGATGTCTGCATATACGAACTGCATATATTAAATTAAACTATTAAAGTATGTATATAATGTAATAAGATATTTAATTTTTACCTAAAAAATGTACCTGATGTATATGATCTCATAGCGGCCGATAAATGACTGCTATCCACTACGACTTCAAGTTGTCCGCTATGAACCCGATATTCGCTATTTAAACTTTTGGTTTTTATTAAAAAAAATCTTAGCATGCAAACTATGACATTTATATTGTGCATAATATATTTGACCTGTTGGGCTAGTGTTTTCGTTATGGTGTTGAGTCTCCGTAGGAGTTGATTCATAGTTGGTTGTTCATCATGTCTCAAAGAGCTTGCTCTATTTTTTTTCAATGATGAGCTCATGTTTCCAACGTGCTAAAATTGAAAGAGTTGGTGAAAAAAAACCCTACATTACTAAAAGGATTTAAAATAAAGCCTATGTACAGAGGTAAATCAAACAGTGCTCAAACATTGTACTTATTGGTCAATTCAAACAAATTTTTTGTGCCGTTGTAAGTTCCAACATTTTAGTTGTGTTTGTGTAACCTGACCAATATGTGTTGGAGTTATGTCCTAGAAGTCAATAGTTTAATTACTTAATTTGGTTTATGTTATTGATGATATTTGATTATTTGTTTCTTGAGTTATTATTGACAGATCATTCAGGTTGAGGATCTGAATTGTAGACCTCTGTAGATCATTCATCAGAATAACAATAATATCTCTAAAAGGGTCCCTAATCTTGATAATTAACAAGAAACATTAATTGTCACGAAAGATTAATGTGCAAGTTAAGTGATGATTAAGTTCTACAAATCATAGGTAAAGGGTTACCAACTTAATTGCATATGTGGATGTTATCGTAACATTGCACAAGACTTGACCCAATGAAATAAATATATGGATTGTATTAGGTGTCATTATTTATTTTATTAGAGTTTGATTCTAGGTTTGAGATGGTTCAGCTTTTTCACATGAGAATTGGTTCTATAAATAGAGTCTAACGCTGATTCTTTAAAAGGCTACTATACGGACTTTATTTATGCTCTCTTGAATTGTGCGGGAAAAAGTTGTTTATCAAGACAACCGCATGTCCCTCATTAATAAACCTAGTGAGTGATGATATTTATTGGACCCCTTGATGGAGTTGGATCATATGCGCGCAAACTAGACAATCAACTCTAGATCAAGAAATATATAATCTGCAAGAATGACACATTCCTATCTTCGATTATACGGTGATATATGTGACATAAGAATCAAAACAAGAAAATTATCTATTTCTTATGCAGGATTGAAATACTATAAAAGTATAATATTTGTTTATGTTAATTGGGAATCATAACGTGTTGCTAGATACCGCTTATGATTATTGGAAATAAATAACGATTTAATTCCATAGCCAACATAACATAAATCCTCGAGGGTCACACAAATAAAGCTTTAACCATATAATGCATTATTTAGTTTATTTGCATTGGAGAAAGCAATATATGATAAGTTGATTAATTAATTATATACCGTTGCGAACCGTTATAATTAATTGAATCAAAGTGATCATATGAAACTTAATGCATATGCTAATACAATAATAATTATCAATAAGTTGATAATTTAGTTCAACAATATTTATTATAATTATAGGAATTATATTGAATATATAGGTTTTGATTTATTAGTCTATTTGAGCCTAAATTGAAAGGAACTTGAGAAGACAATTAACACATGGATTAATGGACTAATAATACATGTGATGTAGCCCTTTTAGGCCTTGTATATGGTTGCGCTTAGAGGAGCAAATTGTCCTTTAATCATTAGTTAATTGAAATGACTCATTAGTGGGTTATATGAAGGGACTCAAGGAGAAACAAAGGGACAAGGCTCTTCACTTTCTTCTTTCTCTTCTTCTTCTTCTTCTCTAGGCCAAAAATTACAAGGAGAAAAGTGTGTTTTCTGCCATGTGATTTTTCTTTCTCAAGTTCATTTAGGTGTTCATGTGTTGAACAATAGTTTTTTCTTATTAATTGTTGATTAATCGAAGAAGAAAAAAAAGTATTAGCTTCATCCTGAAATTTACTAGCACAAATTATTAGGATTTGGTTAATCCTTTTGGTGGGCTCAAAAACAAGGAGTAGGAGGTGTTGGAGAGCACGCCACTGATTCCAAAGCCTTGGTCGAGCGTCCTTGTTACGATACAAAGATAGGTAAAAATCGTTTTTTTCCTCCTTTGCACACTAAATATGTCATTCCACAAGACCCTTGTTGTGCTTATTATTTTAATATGTTAAATATGATTTAAAAATTAAAATAAGTGCATGACTAAATTCCTTCAATATGATCAAGGAGCAGAAAAAAGGAGGACTAGGGAGAACGCAAGGCTGAAAGAGCAGAGAGAGAAAGCACTAATAGAAGTGCAAAAACGAATCACTTGATGCAGCACACAACTTGAAGAAAGGGCAGACCAGAAAAAAGCAAAATGTTGACCATCCGATGTAGATCTGCTATCGGATCAACGTATATGGGCCATAAAATTGTATTTTTCTATACCGAAAAAAATCGTTTCAAAACTGAAAATATCGAAAAAACGTATTCCTTTTTTCAAAACGTAATTTTCTTTGGGTTTTCATTTTCTCTTCGCTTCTTCAAAAGGGAATAATTATGTGATGCTGCAATCAATGGATTTTTTTTAAAAATAAATTATTTAGAACTGTATATTCCTCAATAAATGTGCACCTTCAATTAATGGTAAGTTTTGAAAGTTTACTTCAAAATGTATCTCTCTATTCTGAATTTCTGATTTAAATTTGAAAATTGTTCTAGACAATTTTTTTTTTTTTTTTTGAATTTCATATCTTTTGTTAGAATTTTTTGGTTTTGTATTTATTATTGATATTTAAATTCAGATACTGAGAAATAGATACAAGAAGATAGGGAGGGGAAGAGATAGTATTGATGAACAATTATTTTTGTTGTATGGATCAATTGATTTATCTACAATCGCAACAGTAGCATTATATAGAGATTACAAGAATTCTAGGGAATATTTTTTCTATACCACTCAAAAATAAAAAAAAATTGTGAATTTGCCATCCGAAATTAATTTCTTCTTTTTTTACCACCCTAAATCAGCACTTCCTTCCCTAATTGCCACTTTCTTTTTTTTTAATAATAAATTTAACAATAAAATAATAGAAACATAAACTTCTGACCATTATGCCCTCATCGTGATTACAACCTGGTTCAGTAGTTTGATTCGAACCCATTGAACCCTATCACTTGAAATATTAAAGGAAAATACTCCAACGAACCCTATATCTAAAGATGAAGGCTTGACCTCTGTCTGCTTCTTTTCTTTGCCCTTGCTCTCTCCATCTGGTCTGAACCTCCACCTTTGCCCCATCTACTCTCGAAGCACCTCCACCGCCTTTTAGAAACCTAGCTCTGCACCTCCGCCTTCTCCTCATCTCCAGTCATAGCACTATGAATCAATCGACTGTAAAACTAGGCATCTCTCTTTTTTTCTAATTTTTCTTCCGATTTTTTGGTCTTTCTTCCGACTGGTATACGCTAAATTTTGTTTTGGAAATAATTTTAAATATTGGTAAACCCTAGATTTTCTGACCTGGAAAGCAATTTTTAATTTTATTAGTAATTAATTCATGGAACTACATAGCAACGTTGTTTTTAGTAACTTGTTAGTAATTAATTCAGCATGCCATCTCTCTATGTTTTTTAAACTAGTTCTTGATCTAGTGGCAAAGAGCAATGCACCTTGAGTGAAAAATCGCAAGTTCGAAACCGATTAGGGATCTTTTATAGACATTTAATTTAAAGATAAGTTGGATGCATGACCTGACCTCCAATTTATCTTAAAAAAAAAAATCTCTTGCAGAGTCAACAATCTTCTTCAACAACTACTAAACCTATATGTCTCCTGCGTTACTGGTCTTGGTTTTAGTCAGCTTTGTTTTCCTTGTTTTTTCTTTATTTCTTTCTTGCTTTAACTAGATAGCCACTGGATCAGTATCCTCTGGACGTTTTTTTTAAAACGTCCAGTGGAAGTCTTTTGATATGAGCCATCTGATTTAATCTGATCAGACTGATTTTCTCAGGCCGCACGAATCTTAACGGGCCAAGTATTAATCACGGGACATCAATTAGTGATCAGACAGACATAAATTAAAGCAGTTCAGAGGATCTCTCTGGACTGCCATCCAGAGGATGTGGTTTCGATAGGCACTATCTAGTCTATTCCAAAAAAGGAAAAATTTTTTATATACCACCCAAAATTGGTGAAATTGAGAAATTGCGATCCAAATTTTCAATTTATGTTTTTGCCACCCTGAAACAGGAATTCATTTTGTTTTTACCACTTTCCTTCATTTTTGGAATTATTTAACATTAAAATAATAAAAATAAAAATCCTGACCAGAATACCCTCGCTTGCACCCAACCAGAACCAATCGATTCAGTCGAACTAACCCATTTCATCTCCTCTCCCGCACCACTCTCTCGCGCACAAATAACATTTAAGTCATGAACCACCTTTCTCCACCACCTCCGTCGATCTAACCCTATCGAGCTTCGATCTCTCAAATCAACCCATCGCACCTTAGTATGTTCTCCTCTCACTGCCACCTAATTCTCTCCACTCCGATCCACAAGCTTCTCTCGTCTCCCTTGTTGTTTGTTCTCCCTTTTCAATTGTCCCTTCACTGAGGACAAGTTTGGAGAAGGGATCAAGTACGCTCTGATCTTCACTGATACATTTACAAGAAGGCCCCCATACCAATGAGAAAATTGTGCTCTGTGATTCATCCAAGTACCTAATTGCATAAACCCAGAGTCGGCACAATAGTCTCTCTGCGATTCATTAAGTTTCCGTGGATATCAATGGCCGAAAACTAATTAAGATTCATTCATTAAGGTTTTTTTTTTTTTTTGCACTTAATGAGAAAATTGAAATGCATTAGGAAACTTCCGATTTCATGTTGTTCGTGTGAGAGAGAGAGAGGTGCGGGAGAGGAGATGAAATAGGTTAGTTCGACAATTGGTTCTAGTTTGGTGTATTCTGGTCAGGATTTTTTATTTTTATCATTTTAATGTTAACTAATTTCAAGAATGAAGGAAAGTGACAACTACAAAATGAATCCCTGTTTCAAGATGGCAAAAACATAAAGTTTCTCAATTTCGCAAGTTTTGGATGACATATAAAAAATTTTCCCATTAACATATGCACTTTCATAAAAAATTGATACTAAAATTATTAGGTGATCTGAATCAAAATTGATCCCACTTGACCTTTTCTGCTAAAGACCAAAAAGTGGTTACTGGTTCCTGTTTCACGTGGTCCCTAGATCCGCATACAATATACAAGGGAGTGAGTTCAAACTTCAATGTTGCAGAATTGGGAACAGATATATTCTAAATTATAAACTGCGGCTATGACCAAATAATACATAAAAAAATCATTAAAAATCCACCTTAGTGGCAATCAAGGATCTCAGATTGCACAAAGCATGAGAAACCAACACAAGAGTGGCATAAGTTCTGATAACTCCATAGTAATAACAATTACAAATCTGCATAGCATATTAATTTAAAGGCATACACACCAACGTCCAAAATTTAGCCCAAATCCTCAAAAAAAAAACAAAAGCTCCCAAACATCTTGAGCGATCCAGAAGATACCTTTTGTATTGCATCATTTCTTAACAGAACTAACTTAAAATTAGAAACCGAAAGAGAGTATAATTTTTTATTTACCTCAAAAGGCATATTGTAACACTGTCCTTCCTGAACAGCTAAAAGAAGCTTGGCTGAAACCATGTAGTATGTGCAGAAGGACAAACTCGTGGCTTCTTCCTAATGTTAGACACAAGAGGTTCAAACATGCCATTATCCATCTTGGCAATATATATGCTATAAGATGATTCACTCTCGTATTCACCTTCAAGTGACAAATCAATGCACTCCATGTACATACAACCCCCATCAAGAAAATCCCATTCATCAGAGCAGATAGTCAGGTGGGGGAAGACACCACTGCCACAAAAAAAGACGTTGTTGCTTGTGTCAGTGACCTGATTGAACTTGCGAGGCTCTTGGTACTGGTACACATCAACCTTTTGCTTCGG
This sequence comes from Rhynchospora breviuscula, assembly GCA_027562975.1. Lineage (NCBI taxonomy): Eukaryota > Viridiplantae > Streptophyta > Magnoliopsida > Poales > Cyperaceae > Rhynchospora > Rhynchospora breviuscula. The sequence continues at coordinate 26,108,457 of CM050402.1, forward strand.
GCACTTCACGATGCCCTCATTTAGGTCATGTGCTGCCAGAGTATCTCCTCCTCCTCCTCCTTCTTCTTCTGTGTTATAGAAACCAACCACTAAAACCCCAGATTTTCCTTCCAGTAAAAACATTTTGACATAATCAAACGTTTCCTCAAGAAGATAGAAAGAGCTATGCTTAGGTTTGTTTGGCTCAATAATCTCCATGGCTCTATCACAAAGCAAATAGAACCATCCATTATAGTACATCGCATCCATGGGTTTAAAAAAATAGTTCTTATGGTGGCTGTCAACCCTTGTCCAACACAGGTCCCCGACATGGCAGTAGAAGAACACATTGAATGTTTGAAGGAACACTGCTATCAGGCAGTTGGGGTTGGTTGGATCCTCAGAGAATGTCACCTTTTTTATTAAAAAATTACCCAAATACGAGTCAGACCATATGTGATCATAGCGGGTATCATCCCGTTGGTCATTGAGATCTTTGAATGGAGTGGCAAAAGGAGGGAGCCGGATGCGAGCCCCAGTTAACGGGTTCAGTAACAAAAGTCGTTTACCTTCAGTCGACACAAGCAGAAGCCAACCACGACAGGAGGCGCAACACACCATGCCAATAGTCTCGGGAAGGTAAAGCTTGCGCATCTTGTCTTCCCAGAGGTCGTAGAAGACGCGGATCCCGTCGTCATTTTTGTCTCGAGAGCCCCATGGAATTATCAGCCATGGGAGTTGGGGAGGCAGGTGGCGCGGCTTCGGAAGGGAGGCGGAGCGCCATGGAGAGCAAACTGCGCGAAATCGGACATGATCGGTGACTGATTTCACCTTCTCTGAGATCAAGTTCACGACCCCTTCTGGGAGAGAAGCCCAGTCGCGAAATTTCAATCGCGAGGTTTCCATTTTTGAAAGAGCGCTTGCTCAAAGACGCGAGAGAGGAGATGGAGAGTTTTTAAGTAAAACCCTAGTGCTTAGTTTGGTAACACCTCAAATGGAGAAGGAACGTATTGAGGGAAGGAGATTGACTATAATAAGCTAGAGAATCGTTCTCCCTCCAGTTACCAAATTTATCGCACCATTTTTGAGCACCTATTTATGTTACCTTCGGTTCATATTTGAGCACCTATTGGACCGAAGGTATAATAACTAAATAAAAGGTTTTATATACCAAATTTTACTCTTCATGTTAATTAACCTCCAATATATATATCATCATATATCATTATAAAACAATATAAATTCCTCCTAAAATATACACGTTCCATAAATTATATAGTCATCCAACTTTTTGGAATACTAAACGGTACTTAAAATTTTAAAAAATGCTAGTGTCCAATATATTGGACGGATGGGTCCGTCCAATATGATCGTTTTCACGTTTTAAATTTCTAATGATCGATCTGAACCGTTCAATATTTTCTTTCTTTTGAAAACTTACAAGAAACTAATTTTTACATTTTTTTTGAAATTTTTTACTATTTTTTTGGTATTTTTGAAAATTCATGATATAAACATTATGGATCGTCCAATAACAACGATTTTCTAAAATATCAAAAAAATAGTAAAAATTGTCGAAAAAAATGTAAAAATTGGTTTCTTAAAAGTTTTCATTATGGAGAACATATTGAATGGTTCGGATCGGTTATTTGAAATTTAAAAATATGAAAACTATCGTATTGGACATGCCACATCCGTCCAATATATTAGACTCTAACATTTCTCTAAAATTTTTCACATAATCCTAAAATACCATTTTATCTTTCACAATGAACCTAGATGTACTCAACACCTGAATATTCTTAGTTCCTTGATCTATCTTAAAGAACCGCATAAAATCATTAAAAATTTTAATTTGAAACTAAATACTATATTTACCATACGTTTAAAATATTACATGAGAAGAAGGAATAAAACGTTACAATTGTTGAGTAAGCAATAATTATATATATAGGTAGGGATATCAATTGGCATATTACTGACTTTTATTTATGTTGTTGTTCAAATTAAATATGCTATCTTGGTGTTTGAAATAGAATCTTATTGCTGGCTTTTGTCTAAGTTACGATTAGGCCCTGATAAAAAATTCAAAATTCCATTTGGGCCTAATCAAAAATTCAAAATTTCATTTTTTTTTTTTTAGCATGGGATTTCATTTCATTTGAAAATTCTTGATCAAAATGAAGAGATTTGGTGTCATTTGGTTGGAATTTTCATGTAATTAGATCTAACGAAATCTTATGAAATCAATTCAATTGAAATGAAATCCCACATAAACTTCATTTTCATCAGGGCCTTATACAAACTAACATTATTGCTTATTCTACTATTTTGAGCAGAAAAATGGACGGGAACCACTTATTAGGCCTTACTTTTTTCTCCCCCCTCCCTCTTGCTATATTTGCAATTTGACTAATATTATATTTCACACTAATATTAAATTTCGAGGTTTCTTGTCACAAATTATTTGCTTGGCTTATTCATATGTTCCTTCAGATTACTTAGAAGAAAAAGAAAAACTAAGTTGATCTTTTTTTTTTTCTTTTTGGTTTTTGATCGAGTCTTCCGAATATTGTAGAGATGGTATTCTTCTAGTTTAATGCAATGGTATGACCAAAGAGAAAATAAAGTCGGAGTAAATTATTCTTTACATCACCGCTTCATGCCGAGATCGAACGGTGGGATGAATATTTAAAAAATGGTCAACGGACTTTACTAGAAAAAGTAACTCATTGAATTTAACCTGAATTTAGGTGCTCAAAAAAAAAAATGTCCTGTAATAGTTATGCGAATTGTTGGATCATAACTAATCTGAGCTATTAAATTTTAATCGGACGGTCCATAATGCATAATGCCTCACTCAACTAATATCCGTATCTGCTCTTGTTGTGCTCTCGCTTTCCTTGGGCACATCATCCGGTCAAACCAGAAACCAAAGAGGCAAAGATAAATCAAAGTATCAAATAAACCTCATTTTCTTCCTCGTTTCCTCTTCCCCTTTCCTTCCGTTTAGTACCTTTCTTCCAGTGATCACCTTTCTAAATCCGATTATGGCGGCTTCAGCGATGGCGACGCAGAAGCTACTTAACATGGGAACGAAGATCATCGGCGTCGGGCGCAACTACGCCGCTCATGCCAAGGAGTTAGGCAACGCTGTCCCTAAGGTCTTTACACTTGTAACCCTCCTTTTTGCAATAAATTTCTGTTCTAGTCCCTAGAAAACCTATGAATAGCTTATGGGAGTGTTGACTATGCAAGAATAAACTTAATGCTGGTGTTACCCTAGAAAGTGTGTAGTTTTTGGGAATTAGAAGCATTCCAATTTGACTTCACGGAGGTCAATTACTCTCTGTGCTTTATGCCAATAAGAGAATTATTCACAAATAGTTGCAACATTAGTTATGCTACTTCAAAACAAGTTCTCATTCATTTTCTATTATGGCACATAGAGTTTTCAAATTGCATCACTTTAAGCTTATTGACATACTGTAATCTTCTGGTCTGAAATGTACAAAAAGACCAACATTGTGAATTTGACCTGTTCAGGGACCCTTGCAAAAATTGGAACTCCTTAACCCCAATTTTAAAAAAATGATTGAGAAATATGCGTAATTCACTCAGAATAGCAACACCATATGAATAAGAGCATATGATCTGGTGGCCGTTATGCTAAATTTAACAGCTTTACTGGTTTTTTTTTGCAATTTCTTCTTTGTATTTTCCGACCTATTTGAGGGTTTAACTTTAAAAAACAATCTATAAGGTATAAGATAAAGTTTAAACTGTTGTTGATACTTGAAACCACAGTATGATACCAACTGGAACTACAAGCTTGCTAACCTCAGTGCTGTGTATTGGTGTTATCAAAACATTTAAGCCTCAAATAAACAAAAATAACTTTTGTCTGAAGAAGTCATATTTTTGTTTGAAGTAGGAATACATATAACTTCAATTAACAGATACATTAAGCATTATTAAAGCTTCACTAAATTAGATATAACAAAATTAGAAACGGGAATGAAACATGACACAAAAACTCCACAATCAAATATTTGACAAAAGAAAGAAAGCAATGTTGTTGGAACTAGTAACCAGAAATGCATTGGGTGCTTAAATTTCAGAAACAAGCCAACATTAACATACCTGTCTGAACTGGTCTGAAGTGCTCAAAAGCTGTTGCAATCTGTCATCAATGAACTTGGTCGCCAATTTATAACGGTACAATTCCGAGACATTCGTCGAATGTAAGCAATCGTCCGACGATAGAAGGCCTCCAGCATAAGTATCAATAAAAAGAGTATCTGCAATCTCAAAAAGAGAAACTAATTTAATTTAAGATTAAAAGAACAAAAGAGAGAGAAGAGAATTGACAAAAAACAACAATGTGAAGAAACAAACCGGAGCGACGGGATTCCTGGTCGCGAATCCACGCGGAGGTGAGAGCAGCTCGGAGAAGCGGGTCGGGTTCTTCCCGTTCGTACTGCGCTGAAGCCCGAGAAAACCCGACCCGCGAAGGGTTGGGAGCGAGCTTCTTGTTTCTCCAAGGTGAAGAAACGAGTGGCGAATGGCGGAGGAACGAACAGTGGTTGTTAGTCGCCATTGCATTGTTTGTTTGTTTCGACTGGTCAGTTGAACTACCAGAACTTCTATTTGGATCTGGTTGTCGCGGTCATAAACGAGTGGATCGGATCAACGGATAATAAAACTAGTACGAATATTAAAGGGCTGTTCATCAAATAAATTTATGAAAATATTATTTTTCATAATGATATGAATATATGGATATTAAATAAAGTTGATAATTTTGTTGAAAACATGGATATTAATTCTAAATTTTAAATTCTGTTGGGTTTCTTTTTTAGCCTGCCCCAACTTTGAGACAAAAGGCTTAGTTGTTTGTTGTTGTTGTTGAAATTTGAAATATGATATGTATTTTATATATTTCATACACATAGGAATTGATGAATTTGATGAGTTTTATTGCTTATTGAAAATTTGGATTTTGCAACAAACTATGGTTAATGATCTTTGATGAATTATAATATAATAACATTTTTAACTCCATAAGATTTGATATTGATGTGTAATTAATCTGTAAAACCAATAATATGTTTATAATTTTATTCGAAGGTTTTTTTTTTAAAAAAAAGTGAATTTGAAAAGGTAATGCAAAATACAAAATATCAATGCAAACTGCTTGATGATAATGTTAGTTTTGGAGCTTATGACCATATTAAGTTTGTGAATGCATTTGTCCTTTTGGAACTTTGTTGGCAAAAGAAGGGGAGACGCATATCTTGAACAGGAACAGTTTTAAAAAAAAAAGGGAGCTGCTTTATGCTTTAATTAATGGTGGAAAATTGGTCGACCTACCTCAAATTAATCAAGTGACCAGGGAAAAATGTTCTCTTTATCTCATCCATAACAGATCAAAACAAGGGGAAAACAACAATTATGCCACATCACTAATTAATTTGTTCATAACAAATACTTATGACAATTTTAGTGATAGAGGCAAGCACAATTGACAGAGTCACCATTAAGAGAGCAATCACACAAAGCAATTCTACAAGTCTATAAATCAACTCATTCGGTACCAAAACGACAAGTTTCAGACCGGTATTACTACGTGGTACAAGTCTTGTACCAGTCAAAACAGATAACAAGCAACTATGCTTCAGACCAGTATAGCATCACACAAGAGAAGTCATAAGTAGTAATATTATTCTACAAGTCCTAATTAATCAAGCACACAAGCAACCCAGTAGATCATGGACAGAGTGAATTACATTTACAGTTGCAACAGTTACCACACACAGAGGAAAAAAGGGAACTAGACACTACACTGCCTACATGCATTAATCTGGGATAGAGAAAAGAAAAGACAGGAAAAGAAAACAAACACACAAACATATGTTCCTGCAATTATACACAGACATTATATGCAGTTCGTATATGCAGACATTATATGCAGTTCGTATATACAGACATTATATGTATTTCATATATGCAGAAATTATATGCCAAAGATATGTTCGTAATATTAATTATATATCATAAGATAGGAATTGCATAGTCATATTTCACTAAAATATCGCTAAATACATTTATGTGTTATTAATTTTTACTAATTTAGACATCATAAGAAATAAAATGTTAAAAATAAATAATTTTTAAGTAGTATTGTGGTATGCTAATAAATATCGCTATATCAACACTTTTAGTTTAGCAACATAGCGGTCTACTAAGCGACGTTATTGCGGCCGCGATTTAAATCATTGGTTTATACTATAGATATTGGATTGGTCCTCTTGAAACAAATTATGGGTTTATAAGGGTAAGGTGCTACTCCATTGTGGTTTCTCCGTTGAGAGATTACTTCAAATTAGATTTGGAAGAATTTATTAATTTTCTGACTAGAAAATGTTTTGAGTTAGTATTTAATTATTTTTTTTTGGTGAGGTCAACATAGTCAGGGATAGAGATAAACAGAGGAGTCTTAATTATGGAGATCATTTTAAACAAACTTTTTGTGCATAGACCAGTGCAAAATTTCTGTGTTTTTTCAATGAATTTTTTATTGTTATCTCAAAAAAACAATAAATAAAAGTACGCAATATATTAGACCAGGTACACTACTTAATCAAATTTTTTTTGGTGGGTTTCATTTTTAGCAAATGAGAGCAACAATTAAAAAAGTTATATTTTGAACAAACCATAACTTATGCAAGTATGCAGACATATATACATTGTCTTATTTTTATTCATGCAGGCATCAAATATTGCGTTGCATGCATTATGTACTCGTGTCATCTCATCCTACGTACAAAAAGTTGGAACAAATAATGAATACAGCACTTGGTATAAATAAACAAACACCATACTGAATCGGAAAATGCAAATACAACATCATGAATTATTGTGCTTACATGCCACTCTCTGCTCTGTATGGGGCATATGTTTTCCTATCTCATTTCTAAATTCATTAGCATAGCGTCCATTTTCTTGCATATACCTGAGACAACCACAAACATATTTATGTCAATAAGAGATGCTCATATGGATTATCTGATTGCCGATATGAAATAAAGACTAAGTAGATTGCTTACTATATATATTTTATGCATCTCACGTATAAGTTTTTCAGTTTTGTCGTAGTGAAGAACTCAGTCACTTTCCCGCGTGCATGGTCTTGACCTATACAAGTACCTGCTATCCTGAATTGTTGGTAATGTGCATAGTACAACAGATACTTTAAGGACAAATTAATTTAAAAAAATTAAAAACACAGAAAATAAATGTGTGAATTATAGTAAAATTATTATTAAACTTTCAAACAAATCCTTACTTATGAATTTGAACATAAGAGGGCATTATGGCCCAACAAATGCACATTTTTGTTAGAATGAGGAGACAAGAGTTAACTGTAGTTCTATTAAAATCCTTTGAATAAGTTTTAATATGATGTCTGCATATACAAACTGTATATGATGTCTGCATATACGAACTTCATATATTAAATTAAACTATTAAAGTGTGTTTATAATGTAATAAGATATTTAATTTTAACTAAAAAATATATCTGATATATATGATCCCATAGCGGTCGTTAAATGACCGCTATCCACTATGACTTCAAGTTTCCGCTATGAACCCGCTATTCGTTATTTAGACTTTTGGATTTTATTAAAAAAATCTTAGCATGCAAACTATGACATTTATATTGTGCATAATATATTTGACCTGTTGGGCGAGTGTTTTTGTTATGGTGTTGAGTCTCTATAGGAGTTGATTCATAGTTGGTCGTTCATCATGTCTCGAAGAGCTTGTTCTATTTCTATTCGACGATGAGCTTATGTTTCTAACGTGCTACAACTGAAAGAGTTGGTGAAAGAAAACCTACATTATTAAAAATATTTACAATAAAGCCTATGTACAGAGGTGAATCAAACAGTGCTCAAACATTGTATTTACTGGTCAAATAAAATAAATTTTCTATGTCATTGTAAGTTCCAGCATTTTAGTTGTTTGTGTGTGGAAAGGGCATGAGGGAAAGATATAGACAGAGGTAACCTGACCAGTATGAACAAGGAGCAGAGAAAAGAGGACTAGGGAGAAAGCAAGGCTGAAAGAGCAGAGAGAAGACACTAATAGAAGTGCAAAAAATGAATCACTTGATGCAACACACAACTTGAAGGAAGGGTAAACCAGAAAAAGCAAAATGCTGACCATCCGATGTATATCTGCTATCGGATCAACAGATATGGGCCATAAAATCGTATTTTTCTATACCGAAAAATTCATTTCAAAACCAAAAATATCGAAAAAAACGTATTCTTTTTTCAAAACATATTTTTCTCTAGGTTTTCATTTTCATTGGCTTCTTGAAAAAGGAATAATTATGTGATGCTGCAATCAATGAATTTTTTTTTAAAAAAATAAATTATTTAGAACTGTATATTTCTCAATAAATGCACCTTCAATTAATGGTAAGTTTTGAAAGTTTGCTTAAAAATGTATCTCTCTATTCTGAATTTTTTTATTTAAATTTGAAAATTGCTCTAGACAATTTTTTTTTTTAAAATTGCATATCTTTTGTTAGAATTTTTTGGTTTTGCATTTATTGTTGATATTTAAATTCAGATACTGAGAAATAGATACAAGAAGATAGGGAGGAGAAGAGATAGTGTTGATGAACAATTGTTTTTATTGTATGGATCAATTGTTTATCTACAATCGCAACAGTAGCACTATATAGAGATTACAAAGATTCGAGGGAAAAAATTTTCTATACCACTCAAAAATAAGAAAATTAATTTCCACAAAGAGTATTTACATATGCGGTGTTAGACAGCATAAATTAGCTTCGTTTCCTTACGAGCTGGTCAGATTAAAAAAAAAAGTTCCATTCTATTTATCAAAACGAGTGTCTTCTCTGACCTTTGTCAGCGCACAATCTCTCACCATAACCGATGAAGGGGTTATGGACTCGTCAATCTCTTCTACAGGATCCTATTGTTTCGCATTATGCAGTGGTTCTCGGACTCATGAGCATCTGGATAATGATTGTCGTAGTTTTCCTCATCTGGCGATGGATACGTTCTTCACGCCAGAGAATAGAGATGATAGCGTAGGTAATAGATTTGTAAAATGAATTGTATTTTGAATTTATTGTGTACAGTATTACTGGAGAACTCCATTCTTTGTCTCATAGCAGGACATACTGAGGTGGAGCTTACGACGATCGCACCATTTCCGCTACCTCCTCATTGGCGGGATGACGAGCAAGATCCGACCTGCGCGATATGATAGAAGAATTTTCTACGGGGATGGAGGTTCAAGTGTTTTCGTGCCAGCACTACTTCCATCCTCAATGCTTCGACGAGCTTCTTCAGAACCAGCCCTCAAGACATGCCGTCTGCCCCATATGCCGTCGTGCAATTTCTAGTTAAATCAGTACTAGCACTACAAGAATAATGGGCATTTGCCATATTTTAATAGCTATTGTGTAGTACTTGTTCTATTACTAGATTTGTTTAATAGGCTTTACTTATGTAATTGTAATAAAATAATATTTGTTATATTATGAGTAGATCATACTCTATCACCAATACTCGGCCTTAGATAGATCTTGCTCTATGTCATCTTTTTGCAATTCCAACCAATTGACTTAAAAATACATGATATTGTGGTTGTGTGGAATGATAACTTGGCAAATTTTATAATCCAATGTGCTTTTTATTGCTTATTAATAAGCTGCATGATGTGCTTGTGTATTTTTCTTTCTTATTTCTTTCATAAATGAAAATCTTTGATATTTCACTGGTCGTAGAAGAAATGCATATACTTGGTTTATACCAAAGGTTTAAATAGCGGATAGCGGATTTATAGCGGACAACTTGAAGTCATAGACTCATAGCGAATAGTAGATAACGGTTATTTAGTTTAATTTAATATATACAGTTCGTATATGCAGAAATTATATGCAGTTCGTATATACAGGCATCATATGCATTTCATATATATGCAGATATTATATACCAAAGATGTGTTCATAATACTAATTATAAATCATTTAATAGAAAATTGCGTAGTTATATTTCACTAAAATATCGCTAAATGCATTTATATGTTATTAATTTTTACTAATTTAGACACCATAAGATATAAAATATTAAAAATAAATAATTCTTAAGTAGTATTGTGATATGCTAATAAATATAGCTATAGCAACACTTTTAGTTTAGCAGCATAGCGGTCTACCAAGCGGCGTTATTGCGGCCATTGCGGCCGCGATTTAAATCATTGGTTTATACTATAGATATTGGATTGGCCCTCTTGAAACAAATCACGGGTTTATAAGGGTAAGGTGCTACTCCATTGTGGTTTCTCCGTTGAGAGATTACTTCAAATTAGATTTGGAATAATTTATTAGAAAATATTTTGAATTAGTATTTAATTTTTTTTTGTGAGGTCAACATAGTCAGGGATAGAGATAAACAGAGGAGTCTTAATTATGGAGATCATTTTCAACAAACTTTTTGTGCATAGACCTGTGCAAATTTTCTTTGTTTTTTCAATGAATGTTTTATTGTTATCTAAAAAAAATAATAAATAAAGGTACGGACTATACTAGACCAGGTACACTACTTAATCAATTTTTTTTTTGGAGGGTTTCGTTTTTAGCAAATGAGAGAAACAATTAAAAAAATTATATTTTGAACAAACCATAACTTATGCAAGTATGCAGACATATATACATTGTCTTATTTTTATTCATGTAGGCATCAAATATTGTGTCGCATGCATTATGTACTCGTGTCATCCCATCCTACGTACAAAAAGCTGGAACAAATAATGAATACAGCACTTGGTATAAATAAACAAACACCATAATGAATCGGAAAATACAAATACAACATCATGAATTATTGTGCTTACATGCCACTCTCTGCTCTGTAGGGGGCACCTATTTTTATAGCGGACAACTTGAAGTCATAGCGAATAGTAGAAAGCGGTTATTTAGTTTAATTTAATATATGCAGTTCGTATATGCAGAAATTTTATGCGGTTCGTATATGCAGAAATTATATGCTGTTCGTATATATAGACATCATATGCATTTCATATATGCAGATATTATATGCCAAAGATATGTTCATAATACTAATTATATATCATCTAATAGGAAATTGCATAGTTATATTTCACTAAAATATCGCTAATTACATATATATGTTATGAATTTTTACTAATGTAGATACCATAGGAAATAAAATGTTAAAAATAAATAATTCTTAAGTAGTATTGTGGTATGCTAATAAATATCGCTATAGCAACACTTTTAGTTTAGCAGCATAGCGGTCTACCAACCGACATTATTGCGGCCATTGTGGCCGCGATTTAAATCATTGGTTTATACTATAGATATTGGATTTGCCCTCTTGAAATAAATCACGGGTTTATAAGGGTAATGTGCAACTCCACTATTGCAAATTGTAAACATAAAAAATGAAAATGAAGAACTACCAAAAGAGGGCAAGAATTCTTTACCTGCACTATTTCTAGGATGTGGGGCTTCACAAGTTCAACTGCAGCTATGAAATGATTGATGCAAGCAATGCATCTATAGAGATTATTTCAAATTAGATTTGGAAGAATTTATTAATTTTTTGACAAGAAAATATTTTGAATTAGTATTTAATTATTATTATTTTTTTTGGTGAGGTCAACATAGTCCGGGATAGAGATAAACAGAGGAGTCTTAATTATGGAGATCATTTTAAACAAACTTTTCGTGCATAGACCAGTGCAAATTTTCTTTGTTTTTTTCAATGAATTTTTTATTGTTATCTCACAAAAAAAATAATAAAGGTACGGACTATACTAGACCATGTACACTACTTAAATCCATTTTTTTAGAGGGTTTCGTTTTTAGCAAATGAGAGCAACAATTAAGAAAGTTATATTTTGTACAAACCATAACTTATGCAAGTATGCAGACATATATACCTTGTCTTGTTTTTATTCATGTATGCATCAGATATTGCGTCACATGCATTATCTACTTGTGTCATCCTATCCTACGTACAAAAAGTTGGAACAAATAATGAATACAGCACTTGGTATAAATAAACAAACACCATACTGAATCGGCAAATACAAATATAACATCATGAATTATTGTGCTTACATGCCACTCTCTGCTCTGTAGGGGGCACCTATTTTCCCATCTCATTTCTAAATTCATTAGCATAGCGTCCATTTTCTTTCATATACCTGAGACAACCACAAACATATTTATGTTAGTAAGAGATACTCATATAGATTATCTGATTGTCGATATGAAAAGGAAACAATACAAATAAATATAAATAAAGACTAAGTAGATTGCTTACCATATATATTTTATGCATCTCACGTATAAGCTATGTTACCCAGATACTTCCAAAAATATCCGTATCCCGCACCCGACACGTATCCGACGCGGATTCGAGTGCGATTCGCACCCGACGCTCCACGTGGCGTATCTAATTATTTTAATGTGTTTGACTCAAGGATTCGGCTTGGATTCGGTCAGATTCGGTGCACGATTCGGCCAGGATTCGTTTACCAAACTTTTTTCCCGAAATTTCTCAAAAAAAAAAAAAAATCGGCGATAACCCCACGGTCCCCACCAAAACCCTAGATCGCCTTCTGTCTCCCCACCCAACCGAGAGTCTCTCTCTCACTCTCAGCCTCTCTCTGTCTCTAACTCTCCAATTCTCCATCGCCGGCGCCGCTCACCTGACCTCTCTCACTCTCTGGCTCTCTCCGTCGCCTCTCACTCTCTCAGTCACTCTCAGTCTCTTACTCCCTTGCTCTCTATGACTCTCTGTCAATCTGACTGACCTAGCCTCTCACCTCTCAGGCAGTCACTGACCTCGACTCTCACCTCTCAATCTCCTCTCTCTCCGACTCTCCCTCAGTCAGTGTCTCAGTGACCTCGCCTCTGACCTCACCTCTCAATCTTCTCTCTCTTCGACTGCATCGAGCCATCGACTCACCTCTCCCAATCCGACCACCTCAGTAGCTCAGCAAGACAGGAACGCTTCTGCTCTCCGCTTCTCCGTTACTGGTACTAGATCTATAGCTTTAAGGACTGTAGCTTTACTGGTACGAGATCTGTTTTGCTTATGTTGACTGTTTTGCTTTCTGAACTATGCTTCATTGCTTGTTGATTGATTTCTGAACTGTTCTTTGATAAATGCTGGTATTTAGGACTGTTTTAAAAAGATCTAATTGATGATTGGTATTCTGTACTATGCTTGATGATTGGTTTACTGGCTTAATGCTAGCTCTGGACCTCTGGTCAATTACTTTAATATTATTAGTTAATACTTTAATTGAATTTGAATGCTATACAGTATACAATCTTGGTCTAGTAGTTTAATTTTTTTTCTGCAAATTGAACAATTATGGTTATGTGCATGACTGCATGACCATTGACCAGTGCATGTATGTCATTATGTTGAGTTTAGAATAATTATGAGCTATGTGCATGTATTATTGTGGGGAACAGGGGAAGTAAATTGCAAGTTTAGAACAATTAGTACATTGTTATATCTCTGTGTAGTGTGTACTAGTGTAGTTTACTTTGAAATCAATACTTGAAGATATATATGGCTATCTATAGTTTGTGGCTTACTGGCTTTGTAGTGCCTTAGGCAGTGGACGCCAGGAGGCAATTCAAGCAATTTCAAGTGTATTTTTATGTCCTAGAAATTTCAACTTAGAGGCACACAACCTTGCCAAATGACAACTATGCTAGGAAATATATAATAGGACAAGCGATTTCAAATGTATTTTCTGTACTTTTCCTTTTTAAGTGGCGCTCAAGCAATTTGATACAAAAAAAAAATCAACATATTGCAGTACATACAATCAGTCAATCAGAAAAAAAAAATCAAACATTTTGATATATAATATGATTTTTTTATTATTTTATATATACTACCGTATCCGTGTTTTTTTAAAAATGCCGTATCCCCGCACCCGCACCGTGTCGGATACGACACCCGCACCCGCACCCGTGCAACATAGCGTATAAGTTTTTCACTTTCCCGCGCGCATGGTCTTGACCTATACAAGTACCTGCTATCCTGAATTGTTGGTAATGTGCGTAGTCCAACAGATCCTTTGAGGACAAATTAAAATAAAAAAAATTAAAAGCACAGAAAATAAATGTGTGAATTATAGTAAAATTATTATTAAATTTTCAAACAAATCCTTACTTATGGATTTGAACATAAGAGGGCATTATGGCCCCAGCACAATTTTGTAAGAATGAGGAGACAAAAGTTAACTGTAGTTCTATTAAATCTTTTTAGATAATCTTTAATATGATGTCTGCATATACGAACTTCATATATTAAATTAAATTATTAAAGTATGTATATAATGTAATAAGATATTTCATTTTTAACTAAAAAAATGTATCTGATGTATATGATCCCATAGCGGCCGCTAAATGACCACTATCCACTATGACTTTAAGTTGTTCGCCATGAACCCGCTATCCGCTATTTAAACTTTTGGTTTTTATTATAAAAATCTCAAAATGCAAACTATGACATTTATATTGTGCATAATATATTTGACCTGTTGGGCGAGTGTTTTCGTTATGGCGTTGAGTCTCCGTAGGAGTTGATTCATAGTTGGTCGTTCATCATGTCTCGAAGAGCTTGCTCTATTTCTGTTCGACGATGAGCTCATGTTTCCAATGTGCTAAAACTGAAAGAGTTGGTGGAAAAAAAAAACTACATTACTAAAAGTATTTAAAATAAAGCCTATCTACATAGGTAAATCAAACAGTGCTCAAACCTTGTACTTATTGGCAGTGGCGAAGCTAGAATTTCGTGTCAGCAGGGTCCGTAATTTTTCTTTACAGAAAATATATGTAGGATGTAATCTAATATAGACATAATATAATAATAATTTTTAAATAAATAATTTTTAAATAATGTTACATAAAAAAATTCATGAGAAATCAAATATGTATTATAATAACAATAAAAAAATCTAAAATAATATACTTAATATACAAAAATAATAATTCAAAAAATCAAGACAATAAAAAAGTACAACAATTTCCTCTAAATTTTTATTTTTCTAATAATTTTGCATAATAGGTTCATTAGAAATCTTATTGAACACTTATTTTTCTATATTATAGATATATAAAGTTTGGAGGCATACGAAGAAGTTCGGTCACTATTTAAACCACAATATTTTTTTGTCGCGTTTGGAATTTTTTTGACAGGAACAATATTTAGTATTTTTAGTGGCAGTTTTTATATAATATCCAAATTGTATTTTTGATCTTCTGTGGCATCTTTTGTTTATAATGTCCTAACAAATCATGCAATGCGCGAGATTCACGCTAGTATATATATGCTACAAATAATTATTCATCCAAATATTCCATTCTATTTTAAAATTTGTCTTAATAAGATTCATTGGGGAGGAAGAAATAAGACGATTAGTCAGTAACAAATACTAACTAGGTCCATATGCGATTTTTTATGAGTCGTTATGCAATTCAAATCAAACACGACATGTTTAGCTGGATCCTTCAAATTTTTGAAATGGGTCCCTAACTTCTTGTGATTTTTTTTTTAATTACAAACGAATGCAATATCAATTAAAAATTTTTTTTGAGGTGGGTCCATTCAAACAAATCAAGCAAATTTCTGTGCCGTTGTAAGTTCCAGCATTCTAGTTGTGTGTGTGTAACCTGACCAAAATGAACAAGGAGCTGAAAAAGGAGGACTAGCCAGGGAGAACGCAAGGCTGAAAGAGCATAGAGAAGGCACTAATAGAAGTGCAAAAATGAATCACTTGATGCAACACACGACTTGGAGGAAGGGTAGACCAGAAAAAGCAAAATGCTGACCATCCGATGTAGATCGGCTATCGGATCAACGGATATGGGCCATAAAACTGTATTTTTCTATACCGAAAAAATCGTTTCAAAACCGAAAATATTGAAAAAACGTACTCCTTTTTTCAAAACGTATTTTTCTCTGGGTTTTCATTTTCTCTTGGCTTCTTGAAAAGAGAATAATTATGTGATGATGCAATCAATGGATTTTTTTAAAAATAAATTATTTAGAAATTTATATTCCTCAATAAATGTGCACCTTCAATTAATGGTAAGTTTTGAAAGTTTGCTTCAAAATGTATCTCTCTATTCTGAATTTCTGATTTAAATTTGAAAATTGCTCTAGACAATTTTTTTTTTAAAATTTCATATCTTAGAATTTTTTGGTTTTGTATCTATTATTGATATTTAAATTCAGATACTTAGAAATAGATACAAGAAGATAGGGAGGAGAAGAGATAGTTTTGATGAACAATTATTTTTGTTGTATGGATCAATTGATTTATCTACAATCGCAATAGTAGCATTATATAGAGATTACAAAGATTCTAGGAAAAAAATTTTCTATACCACTCAAAAATAAGAAAATTATGAATTTGCCATCCGAAATTAATTTCTTCTCTTTTTACCACCCTAAATCACCACTTTCTTCACTAATTGCCACTTTCTTTTTTTTTAATTATATATTTAAAAGTAAAATAATAGAAACATAAACTTTTGACCATTATACTGCCATCGTGATTGCAACCTGGTTCAGTGGTTCGATTCGAACCCATTGAACCCTATCACTTGAAATATTAAAGGAAATTACTCCAAAGAACCCTATATCGAAAGATGAAGGCTTGACCTCTGCCTGCTTCTTCTCTTTGACCTTGTTCTCTCCACCTGGTCTGAACCTCCACCTCCGCCCCATCTACTCTCGAAGCACCTCCACTGCCTTTTGGAAACCTAGCTCTGCACCTCCGCCTTCGCCTCATCTCCGGTCATAGCACTATGAATCAATCGACTGTCAAACTAGGCATCTCTTTTTTCTAATTTTACTTCCGATGTTTTGGTCTTTCTTCCGACTGGTATACGCTAAATTTTGTTTTGAAAATAATTTTTTAAGTATTGGTAAACCTTAGATTTTCTGACCTGGAAAGCAATTTTTAATTATATTAGTAATTAATTCATGGAACTACATAGCAACGTTGTTTTTAGTAATTTATTAGTAATTAATTCAACATGCCACCTCTCTATGTTTTTTAGAACCAGCTCTTGATCTAGTGGTAAAGAGTAATACACCTTGAGTGAAAGGTCGCAGATTCAAAACCGGCTGAGAGGTCTTTTATAGATATTTAATTTAAAGATAAGTTGGATGCATGACTTGACCTCCAATTTGTCTTAAAAAAAAAAAAAAAAAAATCTCTTGCAGAGTCAACAATCTTCTTCAACAACCGCTAAACCTATATGTCTCCTGCATTACTGGTCTTGGTTTTAGTCAGCTTTGTTTTCCTTGTTTTTTCTTTATTTCTTTCTTGCTTTAACTAGATAGCCACTGGACCAGTATCCTCTGGACATTTTTTTAAAACGTCCAGTGGAAGTCTTTTGATACGAGTCATCTAATTTAATCTGAACGGGTTGATTTTTACAGGTCGCATGAATCTCGACGGCCAAGTATTAATCACGGATATCCATTAGTGATCGGACGGACAGAAATTAAAACAGTCCAGAGATCCAGAGGATGCGATTTCGATAGGCACTATCTAGTCTATCCAAAAAAGAGAAAATTTTTTATATGCCACCCAAAATTGGTGAAATGGAGAAATTGTCACCCAAATTTTCAATTTATGTTTTTGCCACCCTGAAACAGGGATTCATTTTGTTTTTCCACTTTCCTTCATTTTTTAAATTATTTACCATTAAAATAATAAAAATTAAAATTCTGACCAGAATAGGGAATTGCTTCATACACTTCTCTGGTTTGAAGATCCACTCCATTTTGACGAAAATGTCTCTCATGTTTTAAACTGGTGTGTTAATTGAGACGTAAATTGAAAAAACACAAGGGGTATTTTCATCCACAAAGAAGTGGATCTCCAAATTTGAAAAGCGGAAGAAGCAATTCCCACCAGAATACCCTCGCTCGCACCCAACCAGAACCAATCGATTCAGTCGAACTAACCCATTTCATCTCCTCTCCCGCACCTCTCTCTCGCACACAAATAACATTTAAGTCATGAGCCACCTTTCTCCACCACTTCCGTCGATCTAACCCTATCGAGCTTCGATCTCTCAAATCAACCCATCCCACCTTAGTATGTTCTCCTCTCACTGCCACTGTCGATGAACCCTAATTCTCTCCACTCCGATCCACAAGCTTAGATCTCCGGCCAAGCTTCTCTCGTCTCCCTTGTTGTTTGTTCTCCCTTTTCAATTGTCCCTTCACTGAGCACAAGTTTGGAGAAGAGATCAAGTACGCTCTGATCTTCACTGATACATGTACAAGAAGGCCCCCATACCAATGAGAAAATTGTGCTCTGTGATTCATCCAAGTACCTAATTGCATAAACCCACAATAGTCTCTCTGCGATTCATTAAGTTTCCGTGGATATCAATGGCCGAAAACTAATTAAGATTCATTCATTAAGGTTTTTTTTTTTTTGCGCTTAATGAGAAAATTGAAATGCATTAGGAAACTTCGTATCTATTCTTTTTTTTTTCTTTTTTTTTTCTTTTTTGCTTTTGCTTCCGATTTCATGTTGTTCGTGAGAGAGAGAGAGAGAGGTGCGGGAGAGGAGATGAAATAGGTTAGTTCGACAATTGGTTCTAGTTAGGTTTATTCTGGTCAGGATTTTTTATTTTTATTATTTTAATGTTAACTAATGTCAAGAATGAAGGAAAGTGACAACTACAAAATGAATCCCTGTTTCAAGATGGCAAAAACATAAAGTTTCTCAATTTCGCAAGTTTTGGATGACATATAAAAAATTTTCCCATTAACATATGCACTTTCATAAAAAATTGATACTAAAATTATTAGGTGATCTGAATCAAAATTGATCCCACTTGACCTTTTCTGCTAAGACCAAAGTGGTTACTGGTTCCTGTTTCACGTGGTCCCTAGATCCGCATACAATACAAGGGAGTGAGTTCAAACTTCAATGTTGCAGAATTGGGAACAGATATATTCTAAATTATAAACTGCGGCTATGACCAAATAATACATAAAAAAAATCGTTAAAAATCCACCTTAGTGGCAATCAAAGATCTCAGATTGCACAAAGCATGAGAAACCAACACAAGAGTGGCATAAGTTCTAATAACTCCATAGTAATAACAATTACAAATCTGCATAGCATATTAATTTAAAGGCATACACACCAACGTCCAAAATTTAGCCCAAATCCTCAAAAAAAACAAAAGCTCCCAAACATCTTGAGCGATCCAGAAGATACCTTTTGTATTGCATCATTTCTTAACAGAACTAAGTTAAAATTAGAAACCGAAAGAGAGTATAATTTTTTATTTACCTCAAAAGGCATATTGTAGCACTGTCCTTCCTGAACAGCTAAAAGAAGCTTGGCTGAAACCATGTAGTATGTGCAGAAGGACAAACTCGTGGCTTCTTCCTAATGTTAGACACAAGAGGTTCAAACATGCCATTATCCATCTTGGCAATATATATGCTATAAGATGATTCACTCTCGTATTCACCTTCAAGTGACAAATCAATGCACTCCATGTACATACAACCCCCATCAAGAAAATCCCATTCATCAGAGCAGATAGTCAGGTGGGGGAAGACACCACTGCCACAAAAAAAGACGTTGTTGCTTGTGTCAGTGACCTGATTGAACTTGCGAGGCTCTTGGTACTGGTACACATCAACCTTTTGCTTCGGGCACTTCACGATGCCCTCATTTAGGTCATGTGCTGCCAGAGTATCTCCTCCTCCTCCTCCTTCTTCTGTGTTATAGAAACCAACCACTAAAACCCCAGATTTTCCTTCCAGTAAAAACATTTTGACATAATCAAACGTTTCCTCAAGAAGATAGAAAGAGCTATGCTTAGGTTTGTTTGGCTCAATAATCTCCATGGCTCTATCACAAAGCAAATAGAACCGTCCATTATAGTACATCGCATCCATGGGTTTAAAAAAATAGTTCTTATGGTGGCTGTCAACCCTTGTCCAACACAGGTCCCCGACATGGCAGTAGAAGAACACATTGAATGTTTGAAGGAACACTGCTATCAGGCAGTTGGGGTTGGTTGGATCCTCAGAGAATGTCACCTTTTTTATTAAAAAATTACCCAAATACGAGTCAGACCATATGTGATCATAGCGGGTATCATCCCGTTGGTCATTGAGATCTTTGAATGGAGTGGCAAAAGGAGGGAGCCGGATGCGAGCCCCAGTTAACGGGTTCAGTAACAAAAGTCGTTTACCTTCAGTCGACACAAGCAGAAGCCAACCACGACAGGAGGCGCAACACACCATGCCAATAGTCTCGGGAAGGTAAAGCTTGCGCATCTTGTCTTCCCAGAGGTCGTAGAAGACGCGGATCCCGTCGTCATTTTTGTCTCGAGAGCCCCATGGAATTATCAGCCATGGGAGTTGGGGAGGCAGGTGGCGCGGCTTCGGAAGGGAGGCGGAGCGCCATGGAGAGCAAACTGCGCGAAATCGGACATGATCGGTGACTGATTTCACCTTCTCTGAGATCAAGTTCACGACCCCTTCTGGGAGAGAAGCCCAGTCGCGAAATTTCAATCGCGAGGTTTCCATTTTTGAAAGAGCGCTTGCTCAAAGACGCGAGAGAGGAGATGGAGAGTTTTTAAGTAAAACCCTAGTGCTTAGTTTGGTAACACCTCAAATGGAGAAGGAACGTATTGAGGGAAGGAGATTGACTATAATAAGCTAGAGAATCGTTCTCCCTCCAGTTACCAAATTTATCGCACCATTTTTGAGCACCTATTTATGTTACCTTCGGTTCATATTTGAGCACCTATTGGACCGAAGGTATAATAACTAAATAAAAGGTTTTATATACCAAATTTTACTCTTCATGTTAATTAACCTCCAATATATATATCATCATATATCATTATAAAACAATATAAATTCCTCCTAAAATATACACGTTCCATAAATTATATAGTCATCCAACTTTTTGGAATACTAAACGGTACTTAAAATTTTAAAAAATGCTAGTGTCCAATATATTGGACGGATGGGTCCGTCCAATATGATCGTTTTCACGTTTTAAATTTCTAATGATCGATCTGAACCGTTCAATATTTTCTTTCTTTTGAAAACTTACAAGAAACTAATTTTTACATTTTTTTTGAAATTTTTTACTATTTTTTTGGTATTTTTGAAAATTCATGATATAAACATTATGGATCGTCCAATAACAACGATTTTATAAAATATCAAAAAAATAGTAAAAATTTTCGAAAAAAATGTAAAAATTGGTTTCTTAAAAGTTTTCATTATGGAGAACATATTGAATGGTTCGGATCGGTTATTTGAAATTTAAAAATATGAAAACTATCGTATTGGACATGCCACATCCGTCCAATATATTAGACTCTAACATTTCTCTAAAATTTTTCACATAATCCTAAAATACCATTTTATCTTTCACAATGAACCTAGAAGTACTCAACACCTGAATATTCTTAGTTCCTTGATCTATCTTAAAGAACCGCATAAAATCATTAAAAATTTTAATTTGAAACTAAATACTATATTTACCATACGTTTAAAATATTACATGAGAAGAAGGAATAAAACGTTACAATTGTTGAGTAAGCAATAATTATATATATAGGTAGGGATATCAATTGGCATATTACTGACTTTTATTTATGTTGTTGTTCAAATTAAATATGCTATCTTGGTGTTTGAAATAGAATCTTATTGCTGGCTTTTGTCTAAGTTACGATTAGGCCCTGATAAAAAATTCAAAATTCCATTTGGGCCTAATAAAAAATTCAAAATTTCATTTTTTTTTTTTTTAGCATGGGATTTCATTTCATTTGAAAATTCTTGATCAAAATGAAGAGATTTGGTGTCATTTGGTTGGAATTTTCATGTAATTAGATCTAACGAAATCTTATGAAATCAATTCAATTGAAATGAAATCCCACGTAAACTTCATTTTCATCAGGGCCTTATACAAACTAACATTATTGCTTATTCTACTATTTTGAGCAGAAAAATGGACGGGAACCACTTATTAGGCCTTACTTTTTTCTCCCCCCTCCCTCTTGCTATATTTGCAATTTGACTAATATTATATTTCACACTAATATTAAATTTCGAGGTTTCTTGTCACAAATTATTTGCTTGGCTTATTCATATGTTCCTTCAGATTACTTAGAAGAAAAAGAAAAACTAAGTTGATCTTTTTTTTTTCTTTTTGGTTTTTGATCGAGTCTTCCGAATATTGTAGAGATGGTATTCTTCTAGTTTAATGCAATGGTATGACCAAAGAGAAAATAAAGTCGGAGTAAATTATTCTTTACATCACCGCTTCATGCCGAGATCGAACGGTGGGATGAATATTTAAAAAATGGTCAACGGACTTTACTAGAAAAAGTAACTCATTGAATTTAACCTGAATTTAGGTGCTCAAAAAAAAAATGTCCTGTAATAGTTATGCGAATTGTTGGATCATAACTAATCTGAGCTATTAAATTTTAATCGGACGGTCCATAATGCATAATGCCTCACTCAACTAATATCCGTATCTGCTCTTGTTGTGCTCTCGCTTTCCTTGGGCACATCATCCGGTCAAACCAGAAACCAAAGAGGCAAAGATAAATCAAAGTATCAAATAAACCTCATTTTCTTCCTCGTTTCCTCTTCCCCTTTCCTTCCGTTTAGTACCTTTCTTCCAGTGATCACCTTTCTAAATCCGATTATGGCGGCTTCAGCGATGGCGACGCAGAAGCTACTTAACATGGGAACGAAGATCATCGGCGTCGGGCGCAACTACGCCGCTCATGCCAAGGAGTTAGGCAACGCTGTCCCTAAGGTCTTTACACTTGTAACCCTCCTTTTTCCAATAAATTTCTGTTCTAGTCCCTAGAAAACCTATGAATAGCTTATGGGAGTGTTGACTATGCAAGAATAAACTTAATGCTGGTGTTACCCTAGAAAGTGTGTGGTTTTTGGGAATTAGAAGCATTCCAATTTGACTTCACGGAGGTCAATTACTCTCTGTGCTTTATGCCAATAAGAGA
Organism: Rhynchospora breviuscula; assembly: GCA_027562975.1. Classification (NCBI taxonomy): domain Eukaryota; kingdom Viridiplantae; phylum Streptophyta; class Magnoliopsida; order Poales; family Cyperaceae; genus Rhynchospora; species Rhynchospora breviuscula. The sequence continues at coordinate 26,131,588 of CM050402.1, forward strand.
ATTATTCACAAATAGTTGCAACATTAGTTATGCTACTTCAAAACAAGTTCTCATTCATTTTCTATTATGGCACATAGAGTTTTCAAATTGCATCACTTTAAGCTTATTGACACACTGTAATCTTCTGGTCTGAAATGTACAAAAAGACCAACATTGTGAATTTGACCTGTTCAGGGACCCTTGCAAAAATTGGAACTCCTTAACCCCAATTTTAAAAAAATGATTGAGAAATATGCGTAATTCACTCAGAATAGCAACACCATATGAATAAGAGCATATGATCTGGTGGCCGTTATGCTAAATTTAACAGCTTTACTGGTTTTTTTGCAATTTCTTCTTTGTATTTTCCGACCTATTTGAGGGTTTAACTTTAAACTGAACAACCTTCTTGTTCGCTTGACTTGATTAATATGAAGGAGCCAGTGCTGTTCATGAAGCCGACCTCTTCTTACTTAGCCAATGGTGGTACAATAGAGATACCGCATCCACTTGAGTCCCTTCATCACGAGGTTGAGCTTGCTGTTGTAATTGGCAAGAAGGCACGTGATGTTGCTGCAGGGGCTGCTATGGACCATGTTGGAGGTATGCCTCTTGTCAATCTTATGATTAAATCCCTGTTTTAAGTATGGGTTCAAGACTGTTAGTGTGTAAGTAACGGCTTAAAAGCTGACCAGGACCTTAACAGTTTATGTTGATTTTGGCGCAGCTAGAAAATGTGACCGGTTTTTATACTTTTTGATTTTGGATTTATGAGGAACTTTGTTGTCCTTTTTTTCCCCTATTTTATAAAAGAAGATTTTTTGTCTAGGGTGCATATTCTAAAGTTTAGTTCAAACTTGTCGAGGCTTATATTATCAAATTTCGTGCACTGATGGTTCAAGAAGTTACATTGGACTAGCATACATGCCCACCCAACGTGTGGGTAAATTTTTATAAACCACGGTATAAACAGATTGTTTACTATTTCCAAGTCCTATATTTAAAAGTGTTACAATATGATAAATTCAATATATGATACTATCGCCGCGACTATTTGCCCCGAAAGGAAGCAAATGATCCATTTTTTATATGAGAATCTTCAAACCATAATTAAATAAGCCGTGTAAGATATACAATTGGTATGCTCCTCCCAAATCACAGCCATGTTTCTTCTTTGGCATTTTCCCATTTTGTTTTGAATGTAGGCTTATTGGCTGATTTTATATTCGGTCCATCAAATGCTGAAATTTCCATTTCAAATTGAAAATTTTTATATATTTCTCTGGAAAAGAAATCTGAAGCATTAATTTCAAATATTTAACTAATATTTATTTTCTCATGCATTAGTTTCTTTCCATATTCCGATATGGCCTAATCTGGCACATATATAAACATAAATGATATGATCGTGCAACAAAGAGAATAAATGAAACGTACAAAATAAGACACATCAATCAATTATATATAAACATAGACACTATAGTTGGAATGACACTATTCTTTTTTTTTTAGAAATTCTAGATAGAGACTATCTAGTACAGGAAAAAGAAAAGAAAAACTACAAGAATGACACTATTCTTTTAACATAGTACAGAGTATAACTACAAATTGAAGCAACAAATAAAACATGCAAAATAAGACATGTAATAGTCATGCTAATGTAACAATCAATATTGGCTAACCCCGTAATTTAAAACCATCAACGAATTTACAGGATGCCTTGAAATTAAAAAGTACTAATAGTTTCGACTTAAAAAAGCTTTGACTGCATATTCTAGCAACCAATCCATAGAAGAAACAACCTAAATTCAAAAGAATATAAATATAAAACATATATTTAAATATTTAAAATGTTCTAAGTTAAGCACAACATATTTAAGTTAAAGTTGTAACAACTAAAATTACCATAGAACTCCAGGAACTTGCCAACAACACCATGCTTCCTCAGCATCTGAGTTACTGTCAAAACCAGATCAGTGGCGGGGACACCATGCTTCCTCAGCTTCCCCAGCATCTTAGAATTAAAAGCTTTATTGTGGATGTTGTGGCCATCAAAGCCTCAGTTCCATGTGTTCTGGGTGTTATGCCAGAGAGGATATTTGAAATAAAAAGGATCTTATTTTTTAGAATACATAGAAAAAAACCTTTAAATGTCAGAATGAATAGCTTTATTGGGGATGTTGTGGCCGTCAAAGCCTCAGTTCCATGTATTCTAGAAGGATGTGGGTGTTATGCCAAAGAGGATATTTGAAATAAAAAATATCTTATTTTTTAGAATACATAGAAAAAACCTTTAAATGTCAGAATGAAAAGCTTTATTGGGGATGTTGTGGCCGTCAAAGCCTCAGTTCCATGTATTCTAGAAGGATGTGGGTGTTATGCCAGAGGGCTTATTTGAGATTAAAAGGATTTTATTTATTTATTTATTTATAATTACCTCCAGCCAAACAAATACTATGCCTAACTAACCTAAACTCTAATATTCATCAATAAGAGCACTTGCAAATATCTATTGAGACTTCCCAAAATGCAAATAAAACATAAGCTTCTAAATCTAGAAAAATCATGCATAAATGGGAGGTATCTGAATTGAGTAATAGTATGGACAAAGCATCGAGAGCAACCTTTGCTTTTGGCATGTATACAGCCAGCAATGCCGGGATCGAATTGTACCACCTCTTCAATTCATTAGATGCACCAATAAATAAAGGTAAGAGATACTATCTGTGAGGAGAATACCTAGTCGACCAGGTAGTTTGACCTCAGCTGCTCCTCTTCCATTGAATTGTGACTGTTTCTCTATATCATCCTGTGATTTTTTGCGCCAACAAAACTAAACAGGAGTGATTGAAAAGACAAAAAGAAACACTTTATATTTTCAAATGACCATGTGTAATTCATGGTATTTGCAAATAACATGCTTTAAGCCTATATATATGGACACATACTTTAAATACAGATTTTGAACTTCCTCAACATATGAATGTTTTTTTTCAGTCCAATCTCTTTACCAATAACAGTAACAACTGGTATTATCATTTTTTCAGTCCAATCATGACATATATTCATTCTAATAATAACTATTTGCTACATCTTTTCAGTTTCGTATTCTAAAAATAAAGGAGATATTATTAATTTGAACATGAAAAAAGGGATAAAAAGAAGAATACCTAAACACGAAGAAGAGGAACATTTGAACCAAATATCAGTTAGCCACCTACCAATAAGCTGCAAGAAGAAATGCGAAAGGGAACTTGAATTAGAAACAACGATAGAGGGAGATGTAAAATTGGTACTCACCTAAATAACCGTAGCAGCGGAGCTATCCATCTGGACAGCCAAACCTGTAAAGCTGGAACAGAAATTGACAAGATTCGGCGGTGAACAAACCCCATCTCGTCTTGGGACGCGCCTGAGTGAACGAAAGAGAAAATGAAGAAAAGTAAAGCACCTCTAGAGGGGCTGCTCAATCTGAAGGAGAGGAATGAAAATTAATTAAGGAGCGGCTCAAGTCAAATGGAAATTCTAAATCTGAGAGCAATTCCTAAATTTCCATAAGTTACGGCTGCAAATGAGCGGATGATCAACTCTGATCCTCTTTCCATTTTTACGCCAGCCAGAAGAAAACCCTAAAGATCTCCAGGAGAAGTGGAGGAAAATGATTTCGAATTTCGAATTTCAAATTTGGAAGCGACTTAGGCGATCGAAGGAAAAAAGGAAAAAAATCAGGTGAAGGGCGAAGGATTTGCGACAGAAAAAAAATAATAAAAAGTGGGTGCGCAGAAGAATCGAACCTTCGTACAATGCTTATTTAAGCCAGCGAGACTCCGCTACGCCGATGTTAACATCGGTCTATACCAAAGGTTCAAACATTTTAGATCGTTATTAAATCCGGACGACTGATCTGATCAGATCATAAAAAATTCATGGTCCATATTGCAAATTGTTAATATGTCTAACACCCCTTGGACTCAAAATTGGATAGACCTTTGGATTGATACTTTTATAAGTAGTAGAGATTGTACCAGGCTCTCTCCGATTTGTACCAGGTTGTCTAAGCACCAAGTGGTCTAATTAGCTACCAGTGTGTGGCTATATTTTCTGATTGTATTTGTTGCCTGCGAAGAACCTCTATTTGATTGTCCTCATAATAGTGACTTTTTGGAGGGTTTCAACTCTTAAACTGAAATATGGAAGGGAAAACTAAGAATGCATAAAATGTGTCATTTGACATGATTTATTGTTTATGCAGGTTATGCACTAGCCTTGGATATGACAGCTAGAGAAATTCAATCTAAGGCTAAGGTACATATGATTTAACATAAAACCATAAGATACCTACACATCATTTAAATAATCAAGTAAAAATTGTATTAAAGGGCCCATTCTTTTCATGTAATTACTTTTTTATTTCACGTAGTCAGCAGGACTACCATGGACTGTGGCTAAAGGTCTAGACACCTTCACCCCAATAAGCGCAGTTGTAAGAAATCACCAAATTTGTTTATTTATTCAAAATTTGAACTGTTATTCTTTGACTTTTAGAACAGCAGTTTTCTTTTGAATAAAGTAGAAACGAAAATAATTTTGATTTCAATTTGTACATTTAACAGGTTCCCAAGTCCTTGGTGGCAAATCCTCATGATCTCGAACTTTGGCTAAAGGTTTTTGACAATTGTTTTGTTTCTTACTGTACCTGCTAGTTAGTGCCATATGTTGGTTTGCAGTTACCAATACTCATTATTAAGCCAATTATTTTTGTTTTTTTTTTCCAGGTTAATGATGAGATAAAGCAAAAAGGTTCTACAAAAGACATGATATTTGATATACCATTTCTCATAAGCCATATCAGTTCCCTTTTTACTCTTTATGAGGGTGACGTGATCCTTACTGGTACGTAATCTACTAATCCCTGAAAGGTTCATCGGTCTTTCTGAAGGTAAGATGGTAAATTACCATCTAACAGTTTTAACACAAAGTACAAGGTTTCATATTTAGTGAGGGAAAAAAGATATTTGCCTACGCCAAAATCTCCTCCAATCAAAGAGACAAGTTTAATGACCCAGCCATAGTTCTTATTATTAATTGCATATTTCTTCATATATAAACTTGTTTGTATGTAGGTACACCAGAAGGTGTTGGACCTGTACTGGTAGGAGATAAGGTGACTGCTGGTATCACTGGTTTGATTGATGCCCATTTTGATGTTCAAAGAAGGCTGAAACCTTTGGTGGGGTAAAACTGCAAATAAATGAGTTGGGTTGCTACGGAAATAATGTTCTTTTTACAGAAATAAATGGTTAGCAGCAAAAATTTAAGTTTAGGTTTTGTGCAAATAAGTGTGATGCCTTCAATTATTGCAGGTTTTTTATTCCATTGGATCAATTTTCTTTTTGACTTGTTTAGGCATGATTTGTTAATGAAACACGTATGTTTTGGCCTTTATCTCATGTAATTACTCAAGGCATTTTTTGGGTGTCATTCTATTTGAACTGTCAGGTTGGATTGATCCAGTCTGAGCCATAATGCTCAAACTCTTCAGGTTATGGGGTAGTATATGGTAGTATCAAGTGCTGATGCTGTTAGAAAAATGATCGTATTACCTTGTTCACAGTGCTTTGCTACACCTAATTTGGCTGTCTACATCTGACAGCAGTTGATCACAGTATTCCTCTGAATCAACTTGACAGAGGCGCTACCATTTTCAGAATTAAGAAATCTACTCAGCTCACATTGAATCGCCTGAGATACAAACATGTACTGTCAGTTTATTGCCTAAGTGCCTGTTTTCTAATGACATTGTGCAAATTAAATGGTATACAAATAACAACATACATCATTAAATGGTAGATTGTCTAATTGATCAGTAAAACTTTGATTTCAATGCTATTTGATTCTTATAATTTTTTTATTTTCTTCTTTTTCATTTTTTTGGGGGGTGGGGTATAACTTTTCTAGTTTTGGACTTTCACGTAAAGATCCCACAACTTATTTTAAAATATGAATATAAAGCTTCTTTCAAAAAAGGAAGCTTTCTGAGACGTGGTTGAATTTAAAATAATACAATGCACGATCCTGTTAAAAAGATGCAGGCATCAGCAAGTGAAAGTGAATGACAAGTACAGCTACATGCCTACATATGAACAACCCACATAACTGGATTCATGAAAATTAATGTCTACTTCTAAAATATTTAATTATTAATTTGAACACTGTTACAATTGTATTTTAATGGTTCGAGAGATGGTCTTCCTATTTGTGATCTTGGTAATACAAAATCTACAATAATGCCCGATTGCAAGAAACCAGTACATAAAATTGATGATTTATTGCTCTGCTGAATTTTGCATGTTGATCTTCCTGAATGAAATCTCTATCTTGATCTTTTCGCAGAATCGGAATACGTGTTAAGTTATTATATTTTTCATACTCATCTTACATACTTTTTTCTTGTAATATGCTTAAAACTAAAGGCTCTGTTGTTGTTGTAATGCTTGAAACACTTCTATAACAAACAGTTTAACTTAAATTGTTTTGTTTTGTGTTATGAACACTAACTCTGTAAAGCCATTTTAGCTAATAAATTTCAAGCAGGCCCAAAGTTGTACCTCCAGTAACGAATGGGCTGTCCAATAACTAATTGGGCATTTTTTATGCTTTGTTATTGGTAATAAAAGTAAAAATACTTTCAAAGTAGTGCCAGCTGCCCAGCTAACATCACCTACCAATGAAAGTGACACCCTCCAAAAAAAAAAAAAAAAAAAAATCGCATATGTCATCTTACTAAAGGATCCTCTGTTACCTATTCCATATGACAGGCCTTGTTTCTACTTACCAGTAAGGAAATCAGACGGGTATCGAGTCCTTATCCAAAAGGACTTGTGTGCAAAATAAAACCATTGAGGAATCGATATCCTCTTCAAGAGCAGTTCTACATTACAACCGTCCGATCAATAATAGGTGCTCCGTGATTAATATTGGATCCGTAAATCTTAAACCGTCGAGATTAGATCGACGGTTGTGATGAAGAACTGCAGAGGATTTTGGTCCAACCAACAAGAGCCTTGGAGTTGAATCTATTGGCTCAAATCCTTTATACTGATGTAATCTCTGATCTGACGCATTTAGTTCATAAGATTTGTGCACTTCTGACTCGTGACAAGGTCTATTATGGAGAAAATGATATCGAGAAACTGGAATATTCCGAGTCCATGTAATAAGAATCTTTTTTCTAGTAGGCCATCTTGTTGTGAATCCTAATATGAAATATGAGCACAAATCAATATAATATCGTGTCTGATTTGACTTTGCAAAACTCAAACACACACCAAATACACCTTTCAGAGAGAAAGAGCTAGAGAGCGTCAAGATGGAAGGCATACGTCACAAATCAATTGATGTGAGCGGCATCTCGATGCATGTTGCCGAGAAAGGGCCAGAAGATGGACCAGCAATCTTATTTCTTCATGGCTTCCCCGAGCTGTGGTACTCGTGGCGGCACCAGATACTATCTCTGTCAGCACGCGGCTACCGGTGTATTGCACCAGACATGAGAGGATACGGCGACACCACTGCTCCTTCTTCAGTTTCCTCTTACACTATTTTTCACCTTGTTGGTGACCTTATTGCACTTCTTGACAGCCTCTCACTGCCCCAGGTAATATTGATATAAACAAATAAATTATTTAATTAGTGAGCAGCTTTATTAATTTTTAAATAATTCAATTTTGTGCATTTGCACCATGAATCCATGATTCCATGAATTGTTCAAAGCGAGCAATTAGCAATAAATTTTAAGGGGGTCCGCGTAATATATTTTACATTTTACTTGTTCGAGGGTGCTATAAGTTTCTTTTAGGAGAGGGGGTACACCAATAAATTAAATTTTCTTCTAATCGGCTAGTTGTAAGGCGTGATCTGTGCCTTTCTTTCCTTTAATTACCTTTTGAAAATGACCTTTGTTTATTTATTTATTATTAAAAAGAAAGATGAATGCCTCCTACCATGTATACTTTCAAACCAAAATTACAATCTGCTAAGTATCTTTAATCCTTTGATTTCTTTATAGATTGTGAATTTAATCTTTTCTGTTTCAACTTTGAAATTCTATCAACTACACCATGGTGTTAGCCTTATACTTTTGGCTTTTGATGAAACAGAGGAAAAGTAAAGCATAACAGTTGTGTGGATAAAGATGAAATTGATGTAATGCACATTCTACATTGTAACACAGGTGTTTGTTGTGGGGCATGATTGGGGAGCAGTGATAGCGTGGCAATTGTGCATGTTGAGACCAGATAGAGTGAAAGCACTCGTCAACCTAAGCGTCGCTTTTAGGCCCCGCAACCCAACTGTTAAAACAGTTGATTACTTTCGGTCTCTCTATGGCGATAACTATTATGTGTGCCACTTCCAGGTCCTCTCTCTTTATGACTATGCATTAATTGCTCTAATAACACAGTAAAATATTCAGGATTTTTGGTAGAAATATCTGAATAATACATAAATAACAAGAAGAAGATTTTTTGTCCATATGTACTGTGTTCATGGAGTAAAGCTGTGTGCTTATAAAAAAAGGACAATGAGATGTCCACAAAATTCTATATATATACACTATGGAATAATATTAAGAGTTTGGGGGAGTTGTTATCAAATTGATAGGTTTCAGTCGATAGGCATATGTTTTATAATAATTATTGCGTTTAAATTAATTCAGGAGTATGGTGTGGCAGATGAACAATTTGCGAGCATGGACCTTAAGGTATTGTTCACAAACCTTATGACGAAGAGAGGCCGAGGAGGGCTGATATCTTTCTCCACAGCGTCGTTAGAGTCTTCAGAGGAATCTTCCCTCTTGCCATCTTGGCTCTCAGAAGAGGATATTGAATATTTTGCATCCAAATTTCAGAAATCTGGTTTTACTGGTGGGATAAACTACTACCGTTGCTTAAACTTGTAAGTTGAATCTTTGTTTTCTTTATGTTCCCTCAATCGGTAATGAGTAGCATTTTAATATGGAATAGATCGAAGAGAGATCAATCAATGTAAGAGAAATAATCATAATCTCAGTGAAAACAAATGTGAACATTCAAAAAGTATTGTAATTCACTTGTTAATTTAGTCTAACTGAAGTGTCAATATTCACGTAATTAAGTGATCTTTTATTTGAAAAGCGTGACAGAGGCTGTCAAGGAACTAATTAATTGAAAAAAAGTACAACAATTTTTTTTGTTCATAATTAAATGAAATTTTGTATTATGCAGTATGCCAATGGGTTGTCGCTGTTGTTGTCAATCTTCAGGTTTGCTTGGAATGCAAAAATAAGTAATAAAGAAATATTCTCATCCTTGTTCACAAGTGAATTGCTATGGGTGTTTGATAATGTGTCCAGTTACAATTTCTGTTACTAAAACTGCTCTTACTCTATATTGATATGTTTCATTGTTCAAACTTTTGGTATAAATTTATTTCTACAGGAATTGGGAGTTGACAGCACCATGGACAGGTGCACAGATAAATGTTCCAACAAAATATATTGTCGGCGAATTTGATATTACGTACCAGTATCCCGGTATCCAAGATTACATTCACAAGGGTGGTTTGAAGAGCCATGTACCATTGCTCGAGGAAGCAGTTGTAATTAAAGGAGCAGGGCACTTTATCCAGCAGGAAAGAGCACAAGAAATTAGTGATCACATTTATGAGTTCATCAAAATGTTTTGAGCTAGTTGGTACATACCTTGTTTTCATAAAGAAAAATGTTTCATGGAAAATAATTTGACAATGAAAGCATAATACGAAAAATGAATCTGGATTATTACAGTTGTACTTGATAGAAAATTTTTTATAATATCAATTATCAAGATGAATCATTTTATTGAAACATATGCCACATATATAACAAGATTCATGAATATGAATGATTCCATTTTTTTGGCGAAGAAAATAGAAGTGTATAAATCTGAACAGGATCTGCTGTGACGGGACTGGGCAGCTTCAACTAAGTTTTTCATATTGATCTTCCTTAAATGAAATCGCTATCTAGATCTCTCTATAGACTCTAGCATGCGCAAATTGCTATAGTTACAAACTTAATCTTACAAAATCTTTTTTGTAATGCTTGAAACACCTTTTTATTACAAAAATTTTAACTCAATTAAATTTTTGGTTTTGTGTTTATGGACACAAGCCACACGTGTAAAATTAAGCAAGTTGACCAAATTATCTCAAGCGCTAATGCTGTTTCATAGAACAGGCCCAAAGTTGCACCTTCAGGAATTTTAAGAGTTGCCGAGTTGCCATCAGTAATAGTCTAATAGAAACACTTTGAAATTTCAATCCTAGGCCTTGACAAGCCTACATCATCATCTATACCTCTGACCCCTCAGAAAGTCGCATCATCTAGCTTACTAGCTATACCTTTGTTACATTTTCCGCTGTTCCCACTTTCCAAATAATAATGGAAGTCCTCCCTTTTCCTTATTTCATTAAAGCTATATTACACTTTTTTTTTTATATCTTTTTCTTTTTACACGCAACACGCTGTTCTTAGCCCTTTTTGATAGTACAAATTAAAGAAGAATCAACATACAGCTCAGAAAATCAATTACATATCTAATCATAAAATCCGTATTTTAACGTATGATTTAGAAGGATATTAAATCACCACGTTACCTGATACACAGTTATCTTTTGTGCTTTGTTCTTTTCTTCTTCGAATAGAAATCGGATTTCATCATAATCCGTCAGTCCTCTTATCTAAAAATAGTGGACTGTGCAACAAAAAATCTAAAACTGCCTTGGACTTTCTCATCTGCTGAATTCAAATCCTTTATTAATTGAAACATTCTCTGAAACGTATCAGGGTGGTGCTACCTTGTGTTGGGTAGCTTCTATTTCAAAAAAAATAATAATAATAAATAAATAAAAAAAACGAATCAGGGTGGTCCAATCAACTGATTAAGTGGGCTCCAAGCCTCGAATAATGATCTAATCTTAAATTCTTAATATGTGGCGATTGCCAATTAGACAATTAGTTCATTTTGACTCGTGACAAGGCCAGTTACAGAAAAAATGATATAGAGAAACTGAAATTTCCTCTTGGCTGCATGTCTTAAAAATCTTTCCTTAGTCGGCCACCTTATTTTGTATGTTTGTAACTTTGTATCCTAATGTGAAAAGAAAAGATGGAGATCAGATATGGGCTCAAGATTATACACTGTCAAATTTGACATCGCAACTAATTAAATCCTCACTTAGCCCACAAAATATATATATAGAGAGAGAGAATACTAACTAGGAGACCACAAACACACACCACACATTTCTTAGGAAGACCGATAGAGAGCTGGATAAAGAAAGAGCAAGGGAGAAATCAATCAAGATGGAAAGCATATCTCACAAATTAATTGATGTAAATGGCATTTCGATGCACGTGGCCGAGAAAGGGCCGGAAGATGGCCCGGCAATTTTATTCATTCATGGTTTCCCTGAGCTGTGGTACTCGTGGCGGCACCATATACTGTCCCTTTCGGTGCGTGGCTACCGTTGTATTGTGCCGGACCTGAGAGGATATGGAGACAGCACTGCTCCTCCTTCAGTTTCTTCTTACACCATTTTTCACCTTGTTGGTGACCTCATTGCACTTCTTGACAGCCTCTCGCTGCCCCAGGTAAATTAAATATCTGGTTCTAAAGTAGTAAATTATTGAACACCTTTATTTCTGAATAATTAATTTCCGCACATACACCATGGATTGTTTAAGGGAGCAATATAGTTTCAGGGGTCCAATGAACATATTTTATATTGTTTTTTTTTTTTTTTTGTCGAAAAGAATTGATAGTGGCTGTCAAGGTCAAGCATTAAAATAAAAGGAAATATTCTTCTCACTGGCTGTTTTTTCTCTCTTTATTATTTTTAATTTTAAAAATGACATGCATGTATTTTTTTATTCAAAGAAAAAAGATGATTATGACGTACTACAATTACTATCCCACAAAATTTTTCGATCTGCTATCTCGCTTTAATCCTCTGATATGTTTATAATAGGTAACATACTCTGATACTCACAAAAAATGTGAAATTAACCTTTTTATAGTTATATCAAACCACAAAATGTTTCAGCTTTAATTCTATATTCATGTACAACATGGTGTTATCATATATAAATTTGGCTGTTGATGAAACAAAAACAAAAAAATGTAAAAAAAAAAAAAATTGTGCACTTGTTCGGATAAGATGAAATTGATTGATATAAAATTACATTTTAACACAGGTGTTTGTTGTGGGGCACGACTGGGGAGCGATTATAGCGTGGAACTTGTGCATGTTCAGGCCGGACAGAGTGAAAGCCCTTGTCAACCTAAGCGTCGCTTTTATGCCTCGCAACCCAGCTGTGAAGACAGTCGACTACTTTCGTTCTCTCTATGGTGATAACTATTATGTGTGCCGCTTTCAGGTGCTCTCTGTTTATTACTTTTTTTTTTATCACTATATATGCATTGCTTCCTGGGCAGTCTGGAGTCCAGACAAGGAGCTGAGCTGGTTGACAATTTTACTAACTAAGATCCGTTGTGGCAGATACCAGATAACAATGATATGTAACAGACCGAGTATTAACATAGCGGGTCAAAAAGTAAATTTTTTTATTTATATTGAAACTAGCGAAAAAAACAAGGACGTTCTTCCACACTAATGTTGTCCATTTCTCTTGTTTTGTGTTTTTCACCTCTATATTGTCACTTGTATACACTAATATATTTTGATTGGGGCTAATATTTTAATTATTCAGGAGTACGGATTGGCAGATGAAGAAATTGCAAGTATGGATCTTAAGTTTTTGTTCACGAAACTTTTGGCGATGAGAACCCCCAGAGGGGGGGCGATATCTTTCTCCAAGGCGTCATTAGAATCATCAAAGGAGCCTCTCTTGTTGCCACCTTGGCTCTCAGAAGAGGATATTGAGTATTTTGCATCCAAATTTCAGAAATCTGGCTTTACTGGTGGGATTAACTATTATCGTTGCATGGACATGTAAGTTGATTCGTTATTTCGTTCTTGTTCTTTAGTAATGAGTAGCATTTAACAGGGATCGAATTGTTGGAAAATCTATCTAATGGACTTAATTGCAATATATGCTGTTTTTTTAATTTAATTGGTATAATTACTTGAGCTAAAAACAATTATATATTGCTTCTTCATTTTGGTGAGTTGCTCTGTAGAGATACAATACAGGAGTCATAGTCAAAAGAGAGCTGATAAGCATTGATAAGTACATACCGCCTACAAATTATCTAGGAAAATGAAATATCAATCTCCACGAAATAAGTGAGAATATTTTAAGAATATTACAATTCACTTGTTAATTCAGACTATTGAAGTACCAATATTTACACAATTAAGTGAAAATTTATACATGTCAATAGGTTGTGTTGTCAATCTTCAGGTTGCTTGTAATGGCATTTCAGAATATTTTCCTCACGAAAATAAAAAAAATAATGAAACATTTGCATACTTGTTCACAACTTAATTGAGCAGGTGTTTCAAAATTTCCCTGATTATAATTAATGCTACAAAAACTGCTCTTACTCTGCACATTGATACGTTCTTTTGTTCAGACTTTTGATATAAATGTATTTTCTACAGAAATTGGGAGTTAACAGCCCCATGGACAGGCGCACAGATAAACGTTCCAACAAAATATATTGTTGGTGATGTTGATCTTACGTACCACTATCCCGGTATCCAAGATTTCATTCACAAGGGTGGTTTAAAGGCCTATGTACCTTTACTTGAGGAACCAGTTGTAGTTAAAGGAGCAGGGCACTTTATCCAGCAGGAAAGAGCACAAGAAATTAGCGATCACATTTATGAGTTCATCAAAATATTTTAAGCTAGCTACCCACTTGTTTTCTTGAGAATTTATTCTGGTGAATAATTTGATAATGAAAGGACTAGTAAGTTGAAGCAAAATGAATCTAGATTACTACAGTTGTAATTGTTAGAATTTTATAATAATCACTTGAAGAGATACTCATTTTGTTGTATCAAAAGGAATAATTTTATTTGAGTTGAAATAAAATGTTATTGTCAAGAGATCCTTCTTATAAAGTAAATTGATTGATTTTTTTTTATCAATCTAATACCTTCATGTGTTTCATAGAAATTGTACATATGGATTAATGTCAAAATCAGTTTTGTTACAAACTTAAATCTACGATGAAAGAACAAACTCTGAAATTATCTTTATTTTTTAAATTAGTTCTTTCAGTGGCGCCTTCAGCGTAACTATTATGCATATTAGATAATTTGTATTGTTTATTGAGTTAAGTATTTTTAAATATACTGTAGGTGATTATTTTTATTTTTTTTGTTTTTGCGCTCTGTTGTTCGTCAAAAATTTATTAGTTATGTTAGTACGAGTGACTGTTTATATTTTTTTTTTCATAAGTTATTTTTCTTGGTACAACATAAAAATAAATAAATTGATTCCTTTCTGTCAACCAAACAAAAAAAAGCATGAAATAAGATTTTCCTTCTCATCAACCACAAACCAAAAAACACAAAAGAAAAATAAAAAAATTGATTCATCTTTCTGTCAACCAAATAAAAAAAGCATCATATAAAATTTTCCTTTCCATCAATCGTGAACCAAAAAACACAGCAAAAAAAAAACTCAAATACAATGAAAATAGAAAAACAAAATATTAGAATTTAAAAAATTGATTTCTCTTTCTATCAACCAAATTAAAAAAAAGAAAAAGAAAAGCATGATATAAAATTTCTAACAAAGGAAAATACAATAAAAAAGGAAAAAATAAAAAACCCAAAATAGTGATTTCTCATTCTGTCAACCAAATAAAAAAAAGAAAAGCATGATATAAACTTTTCCTTTCCGTCAATCATGCACCAAAAAATATAGCAAATAAAATAAAGACTCAAATCCAAGGAAAAAAAGAAAAACAAAATATTTAAGAATAAAAAAAATGTTTACTTGTTCTATCAACCAGTTGGAAAAAAAGCTACGACCAAAAAAAAAGGAAAAAATAAAAAAAAACTGAAAAAATTAATTTCTCTTTCTGTCCAACAAATAATAAAAAAAGCATGATATAAAATTTCCATTTCCGTCCATCACGAATCAAAAAGACAGAAAACAAAAAAAATTCAAATCCAATAAAAAAATAATAATAAATTTTTTTAAAATAAAAAATTAATTTATCTTTTTGTCAACCAAATTTTAAAAAAGACATGATATAAAATTTCCACAGAAAAAAATTACCACAAAAAAAGAAAAAGAGTTAAAAAACAAAAAAAATCGATTCCTTTTACTGTCAATTGCCAACAAAATAAAAAAAAGAAAGGCATGATATAAAATGTCCTAGAAAAAACTACAATTAAAAAAATAAAAATAAATAAAACACGGTTCCTCTTTTTGTCAACCAAACAAAAAAAAGACATGATATAAACTTTTCATTTCCATCAATCGCGAATCAAAAAACATATGAAACAAAAAAAGTCAAATCCAATGAAAATAGAAAAACAAAATATTTGAAAAAAAAATAATTCCTTTTACTGTCAAACAGTTCAAAAAAACTACGACCAAATAAAAAGAAAAAAAATAAAAAAACTAAAAATTGTATCTTCTTTCTGTCAACCAAATAAAAAAAACATGATATAAAATTTTCCTTTCAATCTATCGTGAATAAAAAAACACAGCAAAAAAAAACTCAAATCCAATGAAAAAAGAAAAATAAAAATGGATTTCTCTTCGTGTCAACCTAATTAAAAAAATATATATGATATAAAACTTCCAACGAAAACAACCACCACCAAAAAAAAAAATTGATTCCTCTTTCTCTCAACGAAATAAAAAAAAGAAAGGCATGATATAAATCTTCATTCCCATCAATCACGAATCAATAAACACAGCAAATAAAAAAACTTAAATCCAACTAAAAAATATTAAAAAAGAAAAAAATCAATTCATCTTTCTATCAACCAAATAAAAAAGAAAAAAATAATAAAATAAAAAATTGATTTTTCTTTTTGCCAACCAAATAAAAAAAATAAAAACATGATAATAAAATTTTTCTTTTGGTCAGTCGCGAACCAAAAAATACAATAAAAAAAAACTATAACAATCGAACTTTGCAAACCAAGATTGATTTCTTCTTTTGTCAATGGATAAGAAAAATAAAAAAATAGAAAAATTGATTCTCCTTTTTGTCAACAAAAAATAATGACATGATAATAAAGTTTTTCTTCTCGTCAATCGCGAGCGAAAGAACACAACAAAAAAAAGGTATAATAATTCAATTTTGTAAACCAAGATTGATTAATTCTTTCTGTCAATGAAAATGAAAAAAAATAAAATTTATTCCTCTTTCTCTCAACCAAATAAAAATAAAGGCATGATATAAAATTTTCATTCTCGTCAATCACGAATCAATAAACACATCAAACAAAAAACTTAGATCCAACAAAAAAATATTTAAAAAGAAAAAATCGATTCACTTTTCTTTTAACCAAATAAAAAAGAAAAAAATTGACTCTCGTTTTTGTAAAAAATCAAGACAATAAAATTTGCCTTCCTGTCAATCGTGAACCATATAACACAAGAAAAAAAAAACTACAACAATCGAACTTTGTTAATCAAGATTGATTTCTCCTTTTGTCAATGAGAAAGAAAAACAAAAAAATAAAAAATAAATAAAATTGATTCTCTTTTTTGTCAACAAAAAAAAGAAAGGCATGATAATAATTTTTATTTCTTCTTGTCAATAGCGAACCAAAGAACAAAACAAAAAAAAAGTATAACAATTCAATTATGTAAACCAAGATTGATTAATTCTTTCTGTCAATGAGAGAGGTTACGCGAAAAATAAAAATATCATCAGATCTGTCCGAAAAATATCAGAGTGCGTAAGAGAGGACCAATGCGGACCGCCAATGCAGTCAAGCGACTTAATTAATATCTTAGATTACGCATATAAAGTGCAAATAATGCAATTCTGAGTATCATTTGAGAATTTCAATCATTTCTGGATTCATTTTCAATCATTTCATCACAATAATCTATATTTAAACTCTTTATACTATCCTGACTAAGATTCATATCTTATTTATTCAAAAGGAATGGATTATACATGGTAATTACGAATATAAAGTGCAAATAATGTAATTCTGAGTATCATTTTAGCATCTCAATCGTTTCTGGATTCATTATAAGTCATTTTATCACAATAATCTACAATTTAAAATCTTTAGACTGTCTTGAATATGATTCATATCTTATTTATTCAAAACGAATGGATTATACATTGTAATTACGCATATAAATTGCTAATAATACAATTCTAAGTATTATTTGAGCATTTCAATCGTTTCTGCATTCATTCTAAGTCATTTCAACATAACAATCTACATATAAAAACTTTATACTGTCTAGATTATGATTCATATCTTATTTATTCTAAAAGATTGGATTATACATGGTAATTATACATATAAAGTACAAATAATACAATTCTGAGTATCATTTGAGCATTTCAATTGTTTCTAGATTCATTCTAAGTCATTTAATCACAATAATCTACGTTTAAACTCATTATACTTTCTAGACTATGATTCATATCTTATTTATTCAAAAAGATTAGATTAGACATGGTAATTACGCATATCAAGTGCAAATAATGCAATTCTAAGTATTATTTGAGCATTTCAATCATTTCTGGATTTATTCTAAGTCATTTAATCGCAATACTCTACATTTAAACTCTTTATACTGTCGATAATAAGATTCATATCTTGTTTATTCAAAAAGAATGGATTATACAAGGTAATTACGCATATAAAGAGCAAATAATGCAATTCTGAGTATCATTTAAGCATTTCAATCATTTCTGGATTCAATCTAAATTACTTCATCACAATAATCAACATTTAAACTCTTTCTACCGTCAATACTAAGATTCATAACTTGTTTATTCTAAAACATTGGATTATACATGGTAATTACACATATAAAGTACCAATAATCCAATTCTCAGTATCATTTGAGAAGTTCAATCGTTTCTGGATTCATTCTAAGTTAATTCATCACAATAATATACATTTACACTATTTATACTATCTAGACTAAGATTAATATCTTGTTTATTCAAAAAGATTAGATTAGACATGGTAATTACGCATATAAAGTGCAAGTAATGCAATTCATATATCATTTGAGCATTTCAATCGTTTATGGATTCATTCTAAGTCATTTCATAACAGGAATCTTCATTTAAACTCGTTATATTGTCTAGAATATTATTCATACCTTATTTAATAAAAAGAATTGGATTATACTCGGTAATTACGCGTATAAAGTGCAAATAATGCAATTCAGAGTATTATTTAAGCATTTCAATCACTTCTGGAGTCATTCTAAGTCATTTCAACATAATAATCTACATTTAAACTCTTTGTACTATCCAGAATAAGATTCATATCTTGTTTATTCAAAAAGATTTGATTATTCATGGTAATTACGTATATAGAGTACAAATAATGCAATTCTGAGTATCATTTGTGAATTACAATCGTTTCTGGATTCAGTCTAAGTCATTTCATCACGATATTCTTCTTTTAAACTCTTTATACTGTCTATAATGTGATTCACATCTTATTTAATAAAAAAAAAATTGGATTATAGATGGTAATTACGCATATAAAGTTCAAATAATGCAATTCTGAGTATCATTTGAGCATTTCAATCGTTTCTGGATTCATTCTAAGTCATTTCATCACAATATTCTTCACTTAAACTCTTTATATTGTCTAGAATATGATTAATATCTTAATTAATCTAAAAGATTGGATTATATATGGTAATTATGTATATAAAGTGCAAATAATGCAATTCTGAGTATCATTTTAGCATTTTAATCGTTTCTGGATTCATTCTAAGTCATTTCGTCACAATATTCTTCATTTAAACTCTTTATACTGTTTAGAATGTGATTCATTTCTTATTTAATAACAAAGATTGGATTATATATGGTAATTGCGCATATCATGTGCAAATATTGCAATTCTGAGTATCATTTGAGCATTTCAATCGTTTCTGGATTCATTTTAAGTCATTTCATCATAATAATCTACATTTAAACTTTTTGTACTGTCAATAATAATATTCATATCTTGTTTATTCAAAAAGATTGGATTATTCATGGTAATTACGCATATAAACTGCAAGTACTACAATTCTGAGTATTATTTGAGAATTTCAATCGTTTCTAGATTTATTCTAAGTCATTTCATCACAGTAATACACATTTCAAATGAATATACTGTCCAGTCTTAGATTCAAATCTTGTTTTTTTCAAAAAGATTGGATTATACAAGGTAATTAAACATATAAGTGCGAATAATACAATTCTGAGTATCATATCAGCATTTCAATCATTTCTGGATTCATTCTAAGTCATTTCATCACAGTAATCTTCATTTGAACTCTTTATACTGTCTTGAGTATGATTCATACCTTATTTAATAAAAAAAATTGGATTAGACTTGGTAATGACGCGTATGAAGTGGAAATAATGCAACTCTGAGTATTATTTAAGTATTTCAATCACTTCTGGAGTCATTCTAAGTTATTTCAACATAATAATCTACATTTAAACTCTTTATACTATCCAGACTAAGATTCATATCCTGTTTATTCAAAAAGATTTGATTATTCATGGTAATTACGCATATAAAGTACAAATAATGGAATTCTGAGTATCATTCGTGAATTACAATCGTTTCTGGATTCATTCTAAGTTATTTCATCACAATATTCTTCATTTAAACTCTTTATACTGTCTAGAATATGATTCATATCTTATTTAATAAAAAAAATTGGATTATATATGGTAATTACGCATATCATGTGCAAATATTGCAATTCTGAGTATTATTTGAGTATTTCAATCGTTTCTGGATTCATTTTAAGTCATTTCATCGTAATAATCTACATTTAAACTTTTTATACTGTCAAAAATAAGATCCATATCTTGTTTATTCAAAAAGATTGGATTATTTATGGTAATTACGCATATAAACTGCAAGTACTACAATTCTGAGTATTATTTGAGAATTTCAATAGTTTTTGGATTCATTCTAAGTCATTTCATCGCAGTAATCCAAATTTCAAATCAATATACTGTCCAGTCTTAGATTCAAATCTTGTTTATTCAAAAAAATTGGATTATACCATGTAATTATGCATATAAAGTTCAAATAATGCAATTCTGAGTAACATTTCAGCATTTCAATCATTTTTTGATTCATTCTAAGTCATTTCTTCACAATAATCTACATTTAAACTCTTTATACTATCCAGACTAAGATTCTTGTCTTGTTTATTCAAAAAAATTGGATTATACACGGTAATTACGCATATAAAGTGCAAATAATGCAATTCTGAGCATCATTTGAGCATTTCAATTGTTTCTGGAGTCATTCTAAGTCATTTCATCGTAATATAATTCACTTAAACTCTTTATGTTATCTAGAATATGATTAATATCTTAATTAATCTAAAAGATTGGATTATATATTGTAATTACACATGTAAATTGCAAATAATGCAATTCTGAGTATCATTTAGCATTTTAATTGTTTCTAGATTCATTCTAAGTCATTACATCCCAATATTCTTTATTTAAACTCTTTATACTGTCTAGAATATGATTAATATATTATTTAATAAAAAAGATTGGATTATATATGATAATTACGCATATAAAGTGCAAATAATGCAATTCTGAGTATTATTTGAGTATTTCAATCGTTTTTGGATTCATTTTAAGTCATTTCATCATAATAATCTACATTTAAACTTTTTATACTATCAATAATAAGATTCAAATCTTGTTTATTCAAAAAGAATGGATTATTCATGGTAATTACGAATATAAACTGCAAGTAATACAATTCTAAGTATTATTTGAGAATTTCAATCATTTCTGGATTTATTCTAAATCATTTCATCGAAATAATCCACATTTCAACTCAATATACTGTCCCGTCTTAGATTCAAATCTTGTTTATTCAAAAAGATTGGATTATACATGATAATGAAGCATAGAAGTGCGAATAATGCAATTCTGAGTATCATTTAAGCATTTCAATCATTTATGGATTCATTCTAAATCATTTCATCACAATATTCTTCATTTAAATTCTTTATGCAGTCTAGAATATGATTCATATCTTATTTAATCAAAAAGATTGGATTATACATGGGAATTACGCATATAAAGAGCAAATAATGCAATTCTGAGTATCATTTGAGCATTTCAATCATTTCTGGATTCATTCTAAGTTATTTAATAGCAATAATCTATATTTAAACTCTTTATACTGTCAATAATAAGATTTATCTCTTGTTTATTCAAAAAGATTGGATTATATATGGTAATAACGCATATAAAGAGCAAATAATGCAATTCTGCACATCATTTGAGCATTTCATCCATTTCTTTATTCATTCTAAGTCATTTCATAACAGGAATCTTCATTTAAACTCGTTATATTGTCTAGAATATTATTCATACCTTATTTAATAAAAAGAATTGGATTATACTCGGTAATTACGCGTATAAAGTGCAAATAATGCAATTCTGAGTATTACTTAAGCATTTCAATCACTTCTGGAGTCATTCTAAGTCATTTCAACATAATATTCTACATTTAAACTCGTTATACTATCCAGACTAAGATTCATCTATTGTTTATTCAAAAAGATTTGATTATTCATGGTAATTACGCATATAAAGTATAAATAATGCAATTCTGAGTATCATTTCAGAATTTCAATCGTTTCTGGATTCATTCTAAGTCATTTCATCACAATATTCTTCATTTAAACTCTTTAGACTGTCTAGAATAAGATTCATAATAAGATTCTTCTCTTATTTAATCTCAAAGATTGGATTACATATGGTAATTATGCATATAAAGTGCAAATAATGCAATTCTAAGTATCATTTGATCATTTCAATCGTTTCTGGATTCATTTTAAGTCATTTCATCATAATAATGTACATTTAATCTCTTTATACAGTCAATAAAAAGAGTCATATCTAGTTTATTCAAAAAGATTTGATTAATCATTGTAATTATGCATATAAACTGCACGTAATACAGTTCAGAGTATCATTTGAGAATTTGAATAGTTTCTTGATACATTCTAAGTCATTTAATAGCAATAATCCACATTTAAACTCACTATACTGTCCAGTCTAATATATAAATCTTGTTTATTTAAAAAGATTGTATTATACGTGGTAATTATTCATACAAAATGCAAATAATGCAATTCTGAGTAACATTTTAGCATTTCAATCGTTTTTGGGTTCATTCATAGTCATTTCTTCACAATATTCTTTATTTAAACTCTTTATACTATCTAGAATATAATTCATATCTTATTTAATAAAAAAGATTGGATCATACATGGTAATTACTCATATAAAGTGCAAGTAATGCGATTCTGAGTATCATTTGAGGATTTCAATCGTTTTTGGATTCATTCTTAGTCATTTCAACATAATAATCTTCATTTAAAATTTTTATACTGTCAATAATAAGATTCATATATTGTTTATTTGAAAAATTGGATTATACACGTCAATTACGCATATAAACTGCAGGTAATGCAATTCTGAGTATCATTTGAGCATTTCAATTGTTTCTGGATTTATTCTTAGTCATTTCATCACAATATTCTTCACTAAAACTCTTTATATTGCCTAGAATATGATTAATATCTTAATTAATCTAAAAGATTGGATTATATTTGGTAATCACGCATATAAAGTGCAAATAATACAATTCTGAGTATCATTTTAGCATTTTAATCGTTTCTGGATTCATTCTAAGTCATTTCATCACAATATTCTTCATTTAAACTCTTTATACTGTCTAGAAAATGATTCATATCTTATTTAATAAAAAAAGATTGGATTATATATGGTAATTACGCATACCAAGTGCAAATATTGCAATTCTGAGTATCATTTGAGCATTTCAATCGTTTTTTGATTCATTTTAAGTCATTTCATCATAATAATCTTTATTTAAACTTTTTATACTGTCAATAATAAGATTCATATCTTGTTTATTCAAAAAGATTGGAATATACATGGTAATTACGCATATAAACTGCAAGTACTACAATTCTGAGTATTATTTAAGAATTTCAATAGTTTTTGGATTCATTCTAAGTCACTTCATCGCAGTAATCCAAATTTCAAATCAATATACTGTCCAGTCTTAGATTCAAATCTTGTTTATTCAAAAAGATTGGATTATATAAGGTAACTAAGCATATAAGTGCGAATAATGCAATTCTGAGTATCATTTGAGCATTTCCACCATTTCTGGATTCATTGTAAGTCATTTCATCGCAGTAATCTTCATTTAAACTCTTTATACTGTCTACAATATGATTCATACCTTATTTAATAAAAAGAATTGGATTATAATTGGTAATTACGCGTATAAATTTTAAATAATGCAATTCTGAGTATTATTTAAGCATTTCAATCACTACTAGAGTCATTCTAAGTCATTTCAACATAATAATCTACATTTAAACTCCTTATACTATCCAGATTAAGATTCATATCTTGTTTATTCAAAAAGATTTGATTATTCAAGGTAATTACGCATACAAATTACAAATAAGTCATTTCATCACAATATTCTTCATTTAAACTCTTTATAATGTCTAGAATATGATTCATATCTTATTTAATAAAAAAAGATTGGATTATATATGGTAATTACGCATATCAAGTGCAAATATTGCAATTCTGAGTATCATTTGAGCATTTCAATCCTTTTTGGATTCATTTTAAGTCATTTCATCATAATAATCTTCATTTAAACTGTTTATACTGTCAATAATAAGATTCATATCTTGTTTATTCAAAAAGATTGGATTATTTATGGTAATTACGCATATAAACTTCAAGTACTACAATTCTGAGTATTATTTGAGAATTTCAATAGTTTTTGGATTCATTCTATGTCATTTCATCGCAGTAATCCAAATTTCAAATCAATTAACTGTCCAGTCTTACATTCAAATCTTGTTTATTCAAAAAGATTGGATTATATAAGGTAACTAAGCATATAAGTGCGAATAATGCAATTCTGAGTATCATTTGAGCATTTCCACCATTTCTGGATTCATTGTAAGTCATTTCATCGCAGTAATCTTCATTTAAACTCTTTATACTGTCTACAATATGATTCATACCTTATTTAATAAAAAGAATTGGATTATAATTGGTAATTACGCGTATAAATTGTAAATAATGCAATTCTGAGTATTATTTAAGCATTTCAATCACTACCAGAGTCATTCCAAGTCATTTCAACATAATAATCTACATTTAAACTCCTTATACTATCCAGATTAAGATTCATATCTTGTTTATTCAAAAAGATTT
This sequence comes from Rhynchospora breviuscula, assembly GCA_027562975.1. Classification (NCBI taxonomy): domain Eukaryota; kingdom Viridiplantae; phylum Streptophyta; class Magnoliopsida; order Poales; family Cyperaceae; genus Rhynchospora; species Rhynchospora breviuscula. The sequence continues at coordinate 26,156,058 of CM050402.1, forward strand.
GATTATTCAAGGTAATTACGCATACAAATTACAAATAATGCAATTCTGTGTATCATTTGTGAATTTCAATCGTTTCTGGATTCATTCTGAGTCATTTCATCACAATATTCTTCATTTAAACTCTTTATAATGTCTAGAATATGATTCATATCTTATTTAATAAAAAAAGATTGGATTATATATGGTAATTAATCATATCAAGTGCAAATATTGCAATTCTGAGTATCATTTGAGCATTTCAATCGTTTTTGGATTCATTTTAAGTCATCTCAACATAATAATCTTCATTTAAACTTTTTATACTGTCAATAATAAGACTCATATCTTGTTTATTCAAAAAGATTGGATTATACATTGTAATTACGCATATAAACTGCAAGAACTACAATTCTGAGTATTATTTGAGAATTTCAATAGTTTTTGGATTCATTCTAAGTCATTTCATCGAAATTCAGATCCGCTGTCGCGCGACAGCGGCTGTAGCGCGGCATGCTGGCCGTCTGATCAAGATCCAATGGACAAGGGAGCCCCGTGCATGTAACCTAGATTGATAGGCCCGTAAAAAATTAACCATCCAATCAATATCAGACGGCTCGTACGTGCGCTACAGCCGCTGTCGCGCAACAGCAAATTCGGATTCATTTCATCGCAGTAATCCAAATTTCAAATCAATATACTGTCCAGTCTTAGAGTCAAATCTTGTTTATTCAAAAAGATTGGATTATATAAGGTAACTAAGCATATAAGTGCGAATAATACAATTCTGAGTATCATTTGAGTATTTCCACCATTTCTGGATTCATTGTAAGTCATTTCATCGCAGTAATCTTGATTTAAACTCTTTATACTGTCTACAATATGATTCATACCTTATTTAATAAAAAGAATTGGATTATAATTGGTAATTACGCGTATAAATTGTAAATAATGCAATTCTGAGTATTATTTAAGCATTTCAATCACTACTGGAGTCATTCTAAGTCATTTCATCACAATATTCTTCATTTAAACTCTTTATAATGTCTAGAATATGATTCATATCTTATTTAATAAAAAAAGATTGGATTATATATGGTAATTACGCATATCAAGTGCAAATATTGCAATTCTGAGTATCATTTGAGCATTTCAATCGTTTTTGGATTCATTTTAAGTCATTTCATCATAATAATCTTCATTTAAACTTTTTATACTGTCAATAATAAGATTCATATCTTGTTTATTCAAAAAGATTGGATTATTCATTGTAATTACACATATAAACTGCAGGTAATACAATTCTAAGTATTATGTGAGAATTTCAATCATTTCTGGATTCATTCTAAATAATTTCATCGCAATAATCCACATTTCAACACAATATACTGTCCAGTCTTAGATTCAAATCTTGTTTATTAAAAAAGATTTGATTATACATGATAATTAAGCATATAAGTGCAAATAATGCAATTCTGAGTATCATTTGAACATTTCAATCGTTTATAGATTAATTCTAAGTCATTTCATCACAATATACTTCATTTAAACTCTTTATACTGTCTAGAAAATGATTTATATCTTATTTAATCAAAATTATTTGATTATACATGGTAATTATGCATATAAAGTGCAAATAATGCAATTCTGAGTATCATTTGATCATTTCAATCGTTTCTGGATTCATTCGAAGTTATTTAATCGCAATAATCTATATTTGAACTCTTTATACTGTCAATAATAAGATTTATATCTTGTTTATTCAAAAAGATTGGATTATACATTGTAATAAGACATATAAAGAGCAAATAATGCAATTCTGAGTATCATTTGAGCATTTCAATCGTTTCTGGATTCATTCCATGTTATTTAATTGCTATAATCTATATTTAAACTCTTTATACTGTCAATAATGAGATTTATATCTTGTTTATTGAAAAATATTGGATTATACATGGTAATAACGAATATAAAGAACAAATAATGCAATTGCAAGCATCATTTGAGGATTTCAACCATTTCTGGATTCATTCTAAGACATTTCTTCACGGTAATCATCATTTAAACTCTTTATACTGTATTGAATTTGATTCATAACTTATTTGATAATAAGAATTGCATTATACTCGGTAATTACGCGTATAAAGTGCAAATAATGCAGTTCCGAGTATATATTTAACCATTTCAATCACTTCTGGAGTCATTCTAAGTCATTTCATCATAATAATCTACATTTAAACTCGTGATATCATCATGACTAAGATTCATATCTTGTTTATTCAAAAAGATTTGATTATTAATGGTAATTACTAATATAAAGTATAAATAATGCAATTCTGAGTATTATTTGAGAATTTAAATCGTTTCTGGATTCATTCTATGTCATTTCATCACAATATTCTTCATTTAAACTCTTTATGCTGTATAGAATATGATTCATATCTTATTTAATAAAAAAGATTGGATTACATAAGGTAATTACGCATATAAAGTGTAAATATTACAATTCTGAGTATCATTTGGGAATTTCAATCGTTTCTGGATTCACTTTAAGTCTTTTCATCAGAATAATCTACAGTTAAACTCTTTATACAGTCAATAATAGAAATCAAATCTAGTTTATTAAAAAAGATTTGATTATTCATAGTAATTACGCATATAAACTGCAAGTAATACAATTCTGAGTATCATTTGAGAATTTCAATCGTTTCTGGATTCATTCTAAGTCATTTCATCGCAATAATCCACATTTATACTCACTATACTGTCCAGTCTTAAATTCAAATCTTGTTTATTAAAAAAGATTGGATTATATCTGGTAATTATGCATATAAAGTGCTAATAATGCAATTCTGAGTAACATTTGAGCATTTCAATCGTTTTTTGATTCATTCTAAGTCATTTCTTCATAATATTCTTCATTTCAACTCTTTATACTGTCTAGAATATGATTCATATCTAATTTAATCAAAAAGGTTGGATTAGACTTGGTAATTACTCATATAAAATGCAAACATTGCAATTCTAAGTATTATTTGTGCATTTCAACAATTTTTGGATTAATTCTAAGTCATTTCCACATAATAATCTACATTTAAACTCTTTATACTTTCCAGACTAATAATCATATCTTGTTTACTCCAAAAAATTGGATTATACACGTTAATTACGCATATAAAGTGCAAACAATGCAATTCTGAGTATCATTTGAGCATTTCAATTGTTTCTGGATTCATTCTAAGTCATTTCATCACAATATTCTTCACTTAAGCTCTTTATATTGTCTAGAATATGATTAATATCTTAATTAATCTAAAAGATTGGATTATATACGGTAATTACACATATAAAGTACAAAATAATGCAATTCTGGGTATAATTTTAGCATTTTAATATTTTCTGGATTCATTCTAATTCATTTCATCACAATATTCTTCACATAAACTATTTATATTGTCTAGAATTTGATTAATATCTTAATTAATCTAAAATATAGGATTATAAACAGTAATTACGCATATAAAGTGTAAATAATGCAATTCTGAGTATTATTTTAGCATTTTAATAGTTTCTGGATTCATTATAAATCATTTCTTCACAATATTCTTCATTCAAACTCTTTATGCAATCTAGAATATGATTCATATCTTAATTAATCTAAAAGATTGGATTATATATGGTAATTACGCATCTAAAGTGCAAATAATGCAATTCTGACTATCATTTTAGCATTTTAAAGGTTTCTGGATTCATTGTAAGTCATTTCAACATAATAATCTACATTAAAACTCTTTGTACTATCCAGACTAAGATTCATATCTTGTTTATTCCAAAAGATTGGATTATACATGGTAATTACGCATATCAAGTGCAAATATTGCAATTCTGAGTATCATTTGAGCATTTCAATCGTTTTTGGATTCATTCTTAGTCATTTCAACATAATAATCTTCATTTAAAATTTTTATACTGTCAATAATAAGATTCATATCTTGTTTATTCGAAAAATTGGATTATACACTTTAATTATGCATATAAACTGCAGGTAATGCAATTCTGAGTATCATTTGAGCATTTCAATTGTTTCTGGATTCATTCTAAGTCATTTCAACACAATATTCTTCACTTAAACTCTTTATATTGTCTAGAATATGATTAATATCTTAATTAATCTAAAAGATTGGATTATATACGGTAATTATGTATATAAAGTGCAAATAATGCAATTCTGAGTACCATTTTAGCATTTTAATCGTTTCTGGATTCATTCGAAGTCATTTCATCACAATATTCTTCATTTAAACTCTTTATACTGTCTAGAATATGATTCATATTTTATTTAATAAAAAAGATTGGATTATATATGGTAATTACGCATATCAAGTGCAATATTGCAATTCTGAGTATCATTTGAGCATTTCAATCGTTTCTGGATTCATTTTAAGTTATTTCATCATAAGAATTTATATTTAAACTTTTTATACTGTCAAAAATAAGTTTCATATCTTGTTTATTCAAAAGGATTGGATTATTCATGGTAATTACGCATATAAACTGCAAGTACTACAATTCTGAGTCTTATTTGAGAATTTCAATCGTTTTTGGATTCATTCTAAGTCTTTTCATCGCAGTAATCTACATTTCAAATCAATATACTGTCCTCTCTTAGATTCAAATCTTGTTTATTCAAAAAGATTGGATTATATATGGTAATTAAGCATATGAGTGCAAATAATGCAATTCTGAGTATCATTTGAGCATTTCAACCATTTCTGGATTCATTCTAAGTCATTTCATCACAGTAATCTTCATTTAAACTCTTTATACTGTCTAGAATATGATTCATACATTATTTAATAAAAAGAATTTGATTATAATTGGTAATTACGCGTATAAATTGTAAATAATGCAATTCTGAGTATTATTTAAGCATTTCAATCACTTCTGGAGTCATTCTAAGTCATTTCAACATAATAATTTACATTTAAACTCCTTATACTATCCAGACGAAGATTCATATCTTGTTTACTAAAAAGGATTTGATTATTCATGGTAATTACGCATATAAATTACAAATAATGCAATTCTGAGTATCATTTGTGAATTTCAATCATTTCTGGATTTATTCTAAGTCATTTCATCACAATATTCTTAATTTAAACTCTTTATAATAATGTCCAGAATATGCTTTATATAATATTTAAGAAAAAAAGATTGGATTACATATGGTAATTACGCATATCAAGTGCAAATATTGCAATTCTGAGTATCATTTGAGCATTTCAATCGTTTCTGAATTCATTTTAAGTCATTTCATCATAATAATCTACATTTAAACTTTTTATACTGTCAATAAAAAGATTCATATCTTGTTTATTCAAAAAGATTGGATTATTCATGATAATTACGCATATAAACTGTAGTTAATACAATTCTGAGTATTATTTGAGAATTTCAATCATTTCTGGATTCATTCTAAATAATTTCATCGCAATAATCCACATTTCAACACAATATACTGTCCAGTCTTAGATTCAAATCTTGTTTATTCAAAAAGATTGGATTATACTTGAGAATTAAGCATATAAGTGCGAATAATGCAATTCTGAGTATCATTTGAGCATTTCAATCGTTTATGGATTCATTCTAAATCATTTCATCACAATATTCTTCATTTAATCTCTTTATAATGTCTAGAATATGATTCATATCTTATTTAATAAAAAATATTTGATTATACATGGAAATTACGCATATAAAGTGCAAATAATGCAATTCTGAGCATCATTTGAGCATTTCAATCGTTTCTGGATTCATTCGCAGTTATTTAATCGCAATAATCTATATTTGAACTCTTTATACTGTCAATAATAAGATTTATATCTTGTTTATTCAAAAAGATTGTATTATACATGGTAATAACGCATATAAAGAGCAAATAATGCAATTCTGAGTATCATTTGAGCATTTCAATCGTTTCTGGATTCATTCGAAGTTATTTAATCGCTATAATCTATATTTAAACTCTTTATACTGTCAATAAAGAGATTTATATCTTGTTTATTCAAAAAGATTGGATTATACATGGTAATAACGCATATAAATAGCAAATAATGCAATTCTAAGCATCATTTGAGCATTTCAACCATTTATGGATTCATTCTAAGACATTTCTTCACGGTAATCATCATTTAAACTCTTTATACTGTCCTTAATATGATTCATAACTTATTTAATAATTAGAATTGCATTATACTCAGTAATTACGCGTATAAAGTGCTAATAATGCAATTCCGAATATTATTTAACCATTTCAATCACTTCTGGAGTCATTCTAAGTCATTTCATCATAATAATCTACATTTAAACTCGTGATACCATCATGACTAAGATTCATATCTTGTTTATTCAAAAAGATTTGATTATTAATGGAAATTACGAATATAAAGTATAAATAATGCAATTCTGAGTATTATTTGAGAATTTAAATCGTTTCTGGATTCATTCTATGTCATTTCATCACAATATTCTTCATTTAAACTCTTTATGCTGTATAGAATATGATTCATATCTTATTTAATAAAAAAGATTGGATTACATAAGGTAATTACGCATATAAAGTGTAAATATTGCAATTCTGAGTATCATTTGGGAATTTCAATCGTTTCTGGATTCACTTTAAGTCTTTTCATCAGAACAATCTACAGTTAAACTCTTTATACAGTCAATAATAGAAATCAAATCTAGTTTATTAAAAAAGATTTGATTATTCATAGTAATTACGCATATAAACTGCAAGTAATACAATTCTGAGTATCATTTGAGAATTTCAATCGTTTCTGGATTCATTCTAAGTCATTTCATCGCAATAATCCACATTTAAACTCACTATACTGTCCAGTCTTAGATTCCAATCTTGTTTATTCAAAATGATTGGATTATACCTTGTAATTATGCATATAAAGTGCTAATAATGCAATTCTGAGTAACATTTGAGCATTTCAATCGTTTTTTTATTCATTCTAAGTCATTTCTTCACAATATTCTTCATTTCAATCTTTTTTACTGTCTAGAATATGATTCATATCTTATTTAATCAAAAAGATTGGATTATACATGGAAATTACGCATATAAAGTGCAAATAATGCAATTCTGAGTATCATTTGCGCATTTCAATCATTTTTGGATTCATTCTAAGTCATTTCCACATAATAATCTACTTTTAAACTCGTTATACTATCGAGACTAAGTTTCATATCTTGTTTATTAAAAAATTTGGATCATACACGTTAATTACGCATATAAAGTGCAAATAATGCAATTCTGAGTATCATTTGAGCATTTCAATTGTTTCTGGATTCATTCTAAGTCATTTCATCATAATATTCTTCACTTAAACTGTTTATATTGTCTAGAATATGATTAATATCTTATTTAATCTAAAAGATTGGATTATATACGGTAATTACGCATATAAAGTGCAAATAATGCAATTCTGGGTATCATTTTAGCATTTTAATATTTTCTGGATTCATTCTAAGTCATTTCATCACACTAATCTCATTTAAATTCTTTATACTGTCTAGAATGTAATTTATATCTTATTTAATAAAAAAAATTGGATTATACTTTGTAATTACGTGTATAAAGTGCTAATAATACATTTATGAGTCTTATTTGAACATTTCAATCGCTTCTGGAGTCATTCTAAGTTATTTCAACATAATAATATACATTTAAACTCTTTATACTATCCAGACTGAGATTCATATCTTGTTTATTCAAAAAGATTAGATTATTCATGGTAATTACGCTTATAAAGTGCAAATAATGCAATTCTAAGTATCATTTGAAAATTTCAATCGTTTTTGGATTCGTTCTAAGTCATTTCATCACAATATTTTTCATTTAAACTCTTTATACTGTCTAGAATATGATTCATATCTTTTTTTAATCAAAAAGATTAAATTATACATGGTAATTACACATATAAAGTGTAAATAATGCAATTCTGGGTATTATTTGAGCATTTCAATCGTTTCGGGATTCATTCTAAGTCATTTTGATCACAATAATCTATATTTGAACTCATTAAACAGTTTAGAATATGAATCATTTCTAATTTATTTGAAAAAATTGGATTATACATGGCAATTACGCATATAAATTGCATATAATGCAATTCTGAGTATCATTTGTGCATTTGAGTCGTCTCTGCATTCATTCGAAGTCATTTCCTCACAATAATCCATATTTAATCTCTTTATACTGTCTAGAATAAGATTCATATCTTATTTTTTCAAAAAGATTGGATTATACAAGAAAAATTGCACATATTATGTGCAAATAATGCAATTCTAAGTGTAATTTGAGCATTTCAATCTTTTTCTAAACTCATTCTAAGTCATTTCATTACAATAATCTACATTTATACTCTCTGTATACTGTCTAGAATATGAATCATATATTATTTATTCAAAAAGATTGGATTATTCATGATAATTAACCATATAAACTGTAGATAATGCAATTTTGAGTATCATTTGAGAATTTCAATTGTTTCTGGATTCATTCTAAATTGTTTCATCACAATAATCTACATTTAAACTCTTTATACTGTCTAGTCTAAGATTCATATCTTTTTTATTTAGAAAGATTGGATTAGACAAGATAATTATTCATATAAATTACAAATAATTCAATTTTGAGTATAATTTGAGCATTTCAATCGTTTATGGATTTATTCTAAATCATTTCATCATAATAATCCACATTAAACAGTTTATACAGTCTAGATTATGATTCATATATTATTCATTGAAAAAGATTAGATTATACATGGTAATTACGCATATAAAGTGCAAATAATGCAATTCTGGATATCATTTGAGCATTTCAATCGTTTCTAGATTTATTCTATGTCATTTCATCACAATAATCTACATTTGAACTCTTTATATTGTCTAGAATATGATTCAAATATTTTTTTATTCAGAAAGATTGAATTATACATGGTCATTATGCATATAAAGTGTAAATAATGCAATTATGAGTATCATTTGTGCATTTCAATCGTTTCTCAATTCATTATATGTCAATTCATCACAATAATCTAATTTAAACTCATTATAATATCGAGACTAAGATTCATGTCAAGTTTATTCAAAAAGATTGGATTAGACATAGTAATTATGCATATAAAGTGGAAATAATGCAATTTTGTGTATCATTTAAGCATTTCAATCGTTTCTAGATTCATTATAAGTCATTTCATCACACTAATCTTCATTTAAACTCTTTATACTATCTAGAATATAATTCATATCTTGTTTATTCAAAAAGATTTGATTATGCATGGCAATTACGCATATAAATTACAAATAATGCAATTCTGATTATTATTTGAGGATTTCAAGTGTTTCTGGATACATTTTAATTCATTTCATCCCAATAATCTTCATTTAAACTTTTTATACTGTCTAGAATATGATTCATATCTTGTTTATTCAAAAATATTGCATTCTAAATGGTAATTACGTAGATAAAGTGCAAATAATGCAATTATGTGTTTCATTTAAGCATTTCATTCATTTTTAGAATCATTCAAAGTCATTTCATCACAATAATCTATATTTAAACTCTTAATACTTTCTAGAATATGATTGGGCCTTGTTTATTCAAAATGATTGTGTTATACATGGTAATTACACATATAATTTGCAAATAATTCAATTCTGAGTATAATTTGAGCAATTCAATCGTTTTTGGATTCATTCTAAGTCATTACATCACAATAATCTACATTTAAACTCTTTATGCTATCCAGACTAAGATTCATATCTTTTTTATTCAAAAAGATTGAATTATACATGGTTATTGCACACATAAAGTGCAAATAATGCAATTCTGAGTATCATTTGAGCATTTCAATCGTTTCTGAATTATTTCGTCACAATAATCTACATTTAAACTCTTTGTACTGTCCATACTAAGATTCATATCTTGTTTATTTAGAAAGATTGGATTATACATGGTAATTACGCATATAAAGTGCAAATAATGCAATTCTGAGTATCATTTAAGCATTTTTAATCATTTCTGGATTCATTCTAAGTCATTTCGTTAGAATAATCTATATTTAAACTCATTATACTGTCCATTCTAAGATTCATATCTTGTTTATTCAAAAAAATTGATTGTACATCGTAATTAAGCATATAAAGTGCGAATAATAAAATTCTGAGTATCACTTAAGTATTTCAATCGTTTCTGGATTCGTTCTAAGTCATTTAATAACAATAATCTACAATTAAACTCTTTGTATTGTCTAGAATATGATTTATATCTTATTTAATCAAACAGATTGGATTATACATGGTAATTATGCATATAAAATGCAAATAACACAATTCTGAGTATCATTTGAGAATTTCAATCGTTTCTGAATTCATTCTAAGTCATTTCATCTCAAGAATCTACATTGAAACTCTTTGTACTGTCTAGTATATGATTCATATCTTATTTAATAAAAAAGATTGGATTATGCATGGTAATTACGCATATAAAGTGTAAATAATGCAATTCTGAGTATCATTTGAGCATTTCAATCGTTTCTGGATTCATTTCGAGTTATGTCATCACAATAATCTACATTTAAACTCTTTATACTCTCCATACTAAGATTCATATCTTGTTTGTTCAAAAAAATTGGGTTATACATAGTAATTACGTATATAAAGTGCATATAATGCAATTCTGGGTATCATTTAAGAAAAATAAAATAAAATTGATTCCTCTTTTTTTCAACCAAATAGAAAAAGAAAGGCAAGATATAAAATTTTAATTTCTGTCAATCACGAATCAATAAACATAGCAATAAAAAAAACTTAAATCCATCAATAAAAACTTTTAAAAAGAAAAAAATTAATTCATCTTTCGACAACAACAACAACAACTAAGCCTTTTGTCCCAAACAAGTTGGGGTAGGCTAGAAAAGAAACCCAACAAGAAAACCAACAAGAAAAGAAAAGTGAGTCTTATGTCCCAAACAAGTTGGGTAGGTTAGAAAAGGCTGAAATTTTACGCTGGCTCGCCAAGCCTATCGCAAGCATGCGGTCTTGAACCCTGGACCTCCTAGAAGAGAGCCCAGTGCTCTACCACCCGAGCTGCTAGACCCCATGCAAAAACAAAAATAGTAGTAATAGAAATAATATCAATAATAGCGATACTACTAATAATATATATAACAATAATAGTAATAGTAGAAACCTACATCTCAACCAAAATCTAATAAAGTGACCTACAAACCCATGCCATCGCTCCTACCCCTAGGTTCCTTTGTCATGTCTCCGGTACATGAATTGCTAACTTCCAAGCGCTCCTATCAGTCGCCAGCTCCTTGGAGATGTTCCAATCTTTAAGGTCTCGTTTCACGGCTTCATCCCATGTCAATCTTGGTCTCCCTCTGCCTCTCCGTGTGTTTTCGAAATGATTTAGAATTCCGCTACGCACTGGTGCCTCCGGAGGTCTGTGTTGGGTATGTCCAAACCATCTCAAACGGTGTTGGATCAGCTTCTCCTCTATCGGTGCAACTCCAACCATGTCCCGAATGTCATCATTTTTAATCCGGTCTCTCCTCGTGTGACCGCAGATCCACCGCAACATACGCATCTCAGCTACACTCATCTTCTGGACATGTCGTCTTTTAGTAGCCCAACATTCTGCACCATACAGCATCGCAGGTCTAATCGCTGTTCTATAAAACTTGCCTTTTAGCTTCTGTGGGACTTTCTTATCGCATAGGACTCCTGATGCTTGCCGCCATTTGACCCACCCTGCTCTTATCCTATGACTAACATCTTCATCTATCTCGCCATCGCTCTGCAGCATCGATCCCAAATATCTAAAGGTGTCTTTCATAGGTACTACCTGTCCGTCTAAACAAACATCTCCATTTCTTGATAGTACCCCACTAAACTCACACCTCATATATTCCGTCTTAGTTCTACTAAGTCTAAAACCTTTGGATTCTAGAGTTTGCCTCCACAACTCTAATTTCCGATCGACCCCCATCCTACTCTCATCTACTAGCACCACATCATCAGCAAAAAGCATACACCAAGGAATCTCTCCCTGTATATCCTTCGTGATCTCATCCATCACTAAGACAAAAATATATGGGCTCAATGCTGATCCCTGATGTAGTCCTATTTTAATAGGAAAGTCACTAGTCACACTATTACATGTCCTGATGCAAGTAACAACACCATCATACATGTCTTGGATGAGAGTAACATACTTGGTGGGGACTTTCTTCTTTTCCAGTGCCCACCACATGAATTTCCTTGGTACTTTGTCGTATGCTTTCTCTAGATCAATAAAAATCATATGTAGATCTTTCTTCTGCTCTCGATATCTCTCCATCAACTGCCTTATCAAAAAGATAGCTTCCATAGTCGACCTCCCAAGCATAAAACCAAATTGATTTTTTGAAACGTTTGTCATCCGTCTCAAGCGATGCTCGATCACTCTCTCCCAAAGCTTCATTGTATGGCTCATAAGCTTAATCCCTCTATAGTTTGTACAGCTTTGAGCATCTCCTTTATTCTTGAAGATTGGTACTAGAGTGCTTCTCCTCCACGCAACTGGCATTCTATTTGATCGAAAAATACTATTGAATAGTTTGGTTAACCAAACTATAGTCATATCTCCAAGACATCTCCAAACTTCGATCGGTATGTTATCAGGTCCCAAAGCCTTACCTACTCTCATTCTTTTTAAGGCTTCTTTCACCTCGGACTCTTGAATTCTCCTCACGAAACGTCTATTGGAGTCATCAAAGGCATCGTTCAGCTCAATTGTGAACAAAAGAACACAACAATTCAATTTTGTAAACCAAGATTGATTAATTCTTTCTGTTAATGAAAAGAAAAATAAAATAAAGTAAAGTAAAATAAGTTGATTCCTCTTTCTCTCAACCAAATAAAAAAAAGGCATGATATAAATTTTCATTCCTGTCAATCACGAATCAATAAACACTGCAAACAAAAAAAACTTAAATCCAACAAAAAAATTATTTAAAAAGAAAAAAAATTGATTCCTTTTTGCCAACCAAATAAAAAAGGAAAAATAAAAAAATTGATTCTCCTTTTTTTCAACCAAATAAAAAAAAAGAAAAAATATGATAATAAAATTTTGCTTCCTGTCAATCGGGAACCATAGAACACAACAAAAAAAAACTACAAAAATCCAACTTTGTAAACCAAGATTGATTTCTTCTTTTGTCAATGAAAAAGGAAAAAAAGGAAAATAAAAAAATAAAATAAAATAATTTATTCTCCTTTTTGTCAAAAAAAAAAGAAAGGCATGATAATAAATTTTTTTTCTTCTTGTCAATCGCGAACCGAAGAACACAACAAAAAAAAAGTATAACAATTCAATTTTGTAAATCAAGATTGATTGATTCTTTCTGTCAATGAAAAGAAAAAAATAAAAGAAAAAAAAATTTATTCCCCTTTCTCTCAACGAAAAAAAAAGTCATGATATAAAATTTTCATTCCTGTCAATCACGAATCAATAAACACATCACACAAAAAAAAGCTTAAATCCAATAAAAGAATATTTAAAAAGAAAAATATCGATTCATCTTTCTATCAACCAAATAAAAAAAATAAAAATTTGATTCTCCTTTATGTCAACGAAATAAAAAAAGAAAAAATATGATAATAAAATTTTTCTTTCTATCAATCGCGAACCATAGAACATAAAAAAAAAAACTACAACAATACAATTTTGTAAACAAAGATTGATTTCTCTTTCTGTCAATGAAAAAGAAAAATAAATAAAATTGATTCTCCTTTTTGTCAAAAAAAAAAGAAAGGCAAGATAATAATTTTTTTCTTCTTGCCAATCACGAACCGAAGAACAAAAAAAAAAGTATAACAATTCAATTTTGTAAACTACGATTGATTAATTCTTTCTGTCAATGAAAAGGAAAATAAAATAAAGTAAAATTGATTCCTCTTTCTCTCAACTAAATAAAAAAAAAGAAAGACATTATATAAAATTTTCATTCCGGTTAGTCACGAATCTATAAACACAGCAAACAAAAAAAACTTATATCCAACAAAAATATTTAAAAAGAAAAAAATCGATTCAACTTTCTGTCAACAAAAAAAAGAAAAAAACATAAACTAAAAAATTGATTCTCCTTTATGTCAATGAAATAAAAAATACGATAATAAAATTTTTCTTCCTGTCAATCGCGAACCATAGAACACAACAAAAAAAAAAAATACAACAATCCAACTTTGTAAACCAAGATTGATTCCTCCTTCTGTTAATGAAAAAGAAAAACAAAAAAAATAGAAAAAAATGATTCTCTTTTTTGTCAACAAACAAAGAAAGGCATGATAATAAATTTTTACTTCTTGTGTCAATTTTGTAATGAGATTGATTAATCCTTTGTTGTCAATGAAAAGGAAAAATAAAATAAAATTAATTCCTCTTTCTCTCAACCAAATAAAAAAAAAGAAAGACATGATATAAAATTTCCATTCCCGTCAATCACGAATCAATAAACACAGCAATAAAAAAAAACCTAAATCCAACAAAAAAAAATATTTAAGAAGAAAAATCAATTCATCTTTCTGTCAACCAAATAAAAAAGAAAAAATAAAAAAATTGATTCTCCTTTTTGTCAACCAAAGAAAAAAAAAGAAAAACATGACAATAAAATTTTTCTTCGTGTCATTCATGAATCAAAGAACACAACAAAAAACTACAACAATCCAACTTTGTAAACGAAGATTGATTCCTTTTGTCAATGAAAAAGAAAAACAAAAAAGGAAAAATAAAAAAATAGAATAAAAAATTGATTCTCCTTTCTGTCAATCAAAAAAGAAAGACATGATAATAATTTTTTTTCTTCTTGTCAATCGCGAACCAAAGAACACAGCAAAATAAAAAGAATAACAATTCAATTTTGTAAACCAAGATTGATTAATTCTTTCTGTTAATGAAAAGAAAAAATAAAATAAATTTTTTTTTTCTGTCAACCAAATAAAAAAGTAGGCAAGATATAAAATTTCTTTTCCTATCAATCACGGACCAAAGAACACAGCAAAAAAAAAAAATACAACAATTCAATTTTGTAAACCAAGATTGATTTCTCTTTCTGTTAATTAAATAAAAAAAATAAAAACATGATATAATTTTCCTTTTTTGTCAATTAAGAACGGAAAAAAACAGACAAAAAAAAAACCAACTACAACAATAACTCACTTTGCATAGCACACTTTCTTCAAAAAAAAAAAACACCTCAAATTAAAACAAAATAAGTACCTCGGCAGCAAAAAAAAAGTGTTAAGCCACATAATAGAAAAGACCGCTGAATAGAAAAATAATTTGAAATCATTCTTAATCCAAAACACACTCATAAAAGCTAAATCGAGGAGTATCAGTTAAAATTGTAGAGAAAAAAATTTTATATTTTTCTATGCTCTTGGATTGGTTTTTGCATCAAGCATCAATTTTTTAAAGTTATTCTTCCTCTTCCTCTTGAATAGTTTTGGTAGTTTCTGATTAAAATTAGAAAAAAAAAGTACACAAATGGAGGTATCCAGTCCACATTCAATCTCCTTTCTTCTTTCGCGTTCCCACTGACTACCAAAAAAAAACGAGAAAAATAACGGTGAGAAAAGAATACATGTAAGGAAATTGGAAAAAATAGAAAAATCGATAGCGACAGAAGTTTGTTATAATTAATCTTTAGTAAGTCCAGTCAGGTGAGAATTTGAATTTTTGACCTCTTATATGTGCTTTATATCATTATTATATATACCCTTTATCTCTTGTGCTTAATCATAAGATCTCGTTTCATAGATCTGTCAGTTTAATTGTTCAAATCTGAGATAATCGTTCTTCCGTCTCTTTGGTTTTGTTTTCCTCATTTTTATCATTTCCATCTATCAAGGAAAGCAAACCCAAATAGATTATTCTCTACAAATATAAAACTGCTTGGATTTGCCTTATATTTTTTTTTCGTTAGAAAAATGTTTAACATCAAATTACAACTTTACGTTTGTCATTCTAAGGTCTTAGTCTAACAGATGTATCAAACTTGCAAGGGTTTTTCTCCTATGGTTATCAGCCCAATCATTGAGTAATTTTTTGAATTGTATTGTCTCATTTGTTAAGATAAAAGTTGACTAGCATTATACAGTCACTTTCACAATTTTACAACTTTTTCGTATGATACAGATATCTGAGTCCAAATTTTTGTTTCTTAAATACAAAAGTTTAAAATGGAAGTCTTCCAAGTTTAAATATTTGGAAAAACAGACCTGTGGGTTCATTTTCGAAACACTATTTTCCACACAAATTATTATCTTTAGTTACGAGATTAAAAATTGATTTTCTACAGTTTCAGTTTTTGGTCTTGTACAAATAATATGTTTAGTAGTGCAGGCGAACATTTTTTTTCTTTTGTTTTTTTTTTCTGAATTACCTTTTTGGAAATTCCTATCCCAGATGTAACTAAATTATTGCTAACTAAGCACTAATGAAATAGCTAAATTACTCCTAAATCTCCTCGATATCATCGGTAATTCTTACATGCTTCTTGTATTGGTGGATGGAAGCTATCTTGCTCAACAAATCCGTAGAAGCATTCTTAATTTGCTCCTGCTATAGCATTTTGTTATTTATTTAGAATCTTCTTTTTTTTATTCCTTATTATGATATTTTCCATTGTTAGTTAGCATCTAAGATTCCTAATTTTCTATTATATTTTTTTCTAGACTTTGTTCATTTTTAATTTTATTATAATCAGGGGTTTCAATGTCATAATTTTTTTGTGTCGGAAATATTATAATTTCTTTATTTCATTAGTATTTCAAAATTCAAATCTAAATTGTTTATCTTATTCAATGAGCGATGTGTTTCCATATAATTTTGTATAAATTGCGGGTTCATTTAATACTTGATATCAAGAGATAAAAATGAACAAATCATGTTAATTAAGTATCATATGAACTTCAAAATTTATAAAAATATGAAAATACATCACTTGTTATATTGAACAAGATCAATAGTTTGGATTTGAAGTTTGAATTTTTTTTAAAAAAATATTAATGAAA
Organism: Rhynchospora breviuscula; assembly: GCA_027562975.1. NCBI lineage: Eukaryota > Viridiplantae > Streptophyta > Magnoliopsida > Poales > Cyperaceae > Rhynchospora > Rhynchospora breviuscula. The sequence continues at coordinate 26,173,173 of CM050402.1, forward strand.
TAAAAAAATTGTAACATTCTGATATAAAAAATCTGAACAGATTCATTTTGCAGAATATATTAATTTTTCTAATTTTGTAGAAAATGTTTCTGTCTTGTATAAGATTTGAGTTATTTTTATCAATGTACGCCAACTTTTATTACTTTGAGAAACTCCCTACTAAATTGTGAAAAAAGTACTGTCGATAATTAATGGACGTGATTTCGAAAAATTTCATGCATTGTTATTTTAATTTGTACACATGTATTGATTGTACGGAATCAATGTGAAAATAGTAAATGCTATTAAATTATGAATCTTGGAAGATTTACACATATTGTTCTGCAATTTTACAGATTTCTAAAAGGGACCTTATTAAAAATTCTCAGCAGCAGCTATAAGCCAAAATTTCACTTGATACCACGCTGTTTCAGTCAGATAACAAAAATTAGGCTCGGACCTTCAATAGTCACATAAAAACACAAGCTGGTAATGTGAGTCCTGTCTCGGTACCATTTCAAACGGATTTGTTCGAAATCAAATGGATCTGATTGGTCGAGTGCAAAGAATTTAGACAGAACATATGTGATCTCAGCTCTTGATTTGTATCTAATGTTTGCACATTTTTAAGTGATCCACAGTCCCTTAAATAACACTATTTTGATGAAAAAACAGAATCCAATATTCAGTATTCCTCTCTCTCATCCAGGCAGAAAAGAGGAAAATATAGAGTGAAGGGAGACAAGGTCTAGTTTGATGTTCCAACTCCCAAGAGCACGCCATCACCGTAAGGGAGCCTGATCGGATTAGTAGTGTCCTTCTTACACACGGCGCAATCGACAATTCAGACATTAGCAATGACCGGAGGTATTCCTGTGATTTTATTCCGCATTATCCCATTAAACTCCTTACAGGTAATACAAAAAAAAAAAAAAGAATTTAGCATCAAAGATAATGCAAAAAATTAAACAATTTCTAATCAATCAGATCTAACAATCTTATAGATAAAGAATGAATTCACAAAATTCAGCACACTCCGAAGAGCCTAAGGCCTCAAAGAAAAGATGCTCATGTGCGCCGATCGAGTTAGTTACAAACCACACAAAACAATCAAGATTACAACAAAACAATGTTAACTGTTAGATTCACAATATCAGTGTTGCGCTGGTACATCAAGCTTGGCAAGAGTCACTATGATCTCGCAAAGCTTGGCAAATTCATTGTTCCTGTCAAGGAGCTGCTTGATCTGTGGATTGCCGTTGCCTCCCTTGCAACTCTCATTGCAAGTAGTTGTATCTGCTGCTGCCGCTCCAACCCAAGCTTCGATGTCTCCAAAATCCCGCACGTCTACGGCTTTTGTGGTGTCGTCCAGCTGTGCAATTGCATCCTCGAGGCTCTCTGAGCAGTCGTTGAGGCAGTCCTCGTATTCAGAACCAAAGAACGTACCTCGCCGCGCTCTATACACTTGTTCTGCTGTCTCTTTGGCATACTTGGCGGCAGCCCTTGTGTTTATTAATAAGTTGCAGAGTCATAAAATGGAATTTATAACAGTCAGGGATACATAATTACACAAGTTCTGGTTGTGGAGCTGAATAGATATTACTAAATTAGTAAATAATAAAAGGGAGTATTACCATGCAATATAGGTTTCTTTCTTTTTTTTTTTTGAAGGCCAGGTTTCTTTCAAATTTTGAGATGTAAATATGTAATTTTACAATGCTTCGGGTACGTAGTGCTCCAGTGAGCCCAGTACACCATCAAAGAAACAACATTGTTATTCGGTCAAATGAAAAATTGTGGCTTTAATTTATTTATATTTCATCTTCTTTTTTTTTTTGAGTTGGTAAAAGCTACTAAAATAAAATTTTGCAATATTAGAGGAATTATCATTAATATTCTCTACCAGATTTAAAATTTCTATACGTTATTATGCAGTAATAAATTAGGTTAGTGATGCCCATTTCACCTCTCGAAAATTAAAAAGAAAACTGTGAACACAATTAACCAAACACATCAAACAGGAAAAAAAAAAAACTGATTGATTGATTTTAATGGCAGTACCTGACCATAAGCCCGGTTAGTAAATGGCTGTCGGCTGTTTGGCTCTCGTTAAAGTTTAACAGGTGCTTAACACACAAATAAGGTGAAGGTGTTTTGTTGCATGCTGTTGTAAGAGACGCCGAGGCATTCGTCGGAGTTTGGGCAGTAACAGAGATGGACAGAGAAAGAAAGACAACAAGATAAAAGACACAGGCCATGGCCATCAATTGTTTTCCCTTTTTCCTAGATTTTTGTTGTTATCAAATAGAGAGGTAAAACTACAAAACTAAGCTGTGATGATATACATAAATAGCTCCTTGATTTGCGATAACTGAGAGTTAGGTTCTGACGCGGAGTTGTTAGCTAGGAGGTTACATGCATTTTTCTTCTAAGGATTCTTATTGCTAGCTGGCCTCTCTTTCAAGAACGGTTTACAGTTTTTTTTGTGTGGTGTTATTGTCCCATTGAAGTCAACAGTACTATTTTTAGCTTGATTGAAAACTGTCATCAAAATTACTAATTAACTTATTGATATTTTGATCCAATTTCTATCTTAAAGCATGGAAAGTAGTATTTGGTTAAATAAAATGAACCAATCACATGATATTACATTTTACCATCGACATGTTTGGCGATTGTGGGGTTACAAAATGGGATTTTATGGGCGTGGAATTCCACAGTACGATTTGTGGGATTCCATTTCCATAGATACGGAAAGAGAGGAAAAATTGAGAACAAGTTGTTTGGATGTACGGCAGGACATTGTGATAGGAGGATCCGTATCCTCTATCAATTTTTTATCCGAGCCGTTCGATTTAATCTCGACGGTTAAAATTTTTCGGGCCTATCAATCTGATTACATGCACGGGGCTCCCTTAACCGTTGAGATGACATCTAACAGTTAAGATCAGAGATTGGCACTCTACCAACCTTTTAAGGTTGGCAGAGGATGTGATTCCGTGATAGGATTATGTAAATTGTGAATATTAGGCCATTATAATTTGGATTAGAATTTAGATAGCTACTATATCACAAGTAATTTTTATGATGCTGTCGTATATTTTCTAATAACACTGTTGTTCATAAATATAATGCTTTTAATATACATAATTTTTCGATTATATAGCCTATCATATATGATTTTAACAAACCGAATATTTTTGCCTCAAAATTTAAATTTGTTTTACATTCTTATTAAATAAGTGAGGCATTATTGTTTAATAAATAACTATAGTGTGACGGTGCGACATTGTTAAGCTCGGCGGGGGAAAAAATGAGTTGGATCAAATGTCAAAATCCCATGAGATTGCCTGATTGCGTTGTTGTGGAGGCCGATGTGGAATTCTTAGTTTTTTGCAGAAATCAAAACATAACAGCCGAACATAATTGGAATATAAACCCGTTCGGCTATCGGAATTCCTAAGTGTCATCCCTCCTCTTCGCCATCCTTGTCATCCCAGCGTAATTTGGCCAAGTAAAATCTCTTGGCCCAATATTTTGCTGGCTCAGTTCCTTTCCCTCTATGTTGCTCCCCTCTCCCCTCCCCTCTCCCCTGTTTAGCGTCTCTCCTCCAAATTCCGCTTACTCCTTTCCACTTCTCTCTCCTCTACTTCCCTCGCCTCCCCTCTCCAACATCTCTTTCTTGTTGTTCCTTCCAATACCCTCTCCTTCTTCTTTCTCTCATATCTCCAGCGTTATTTCTCTTTTATTATGTTTTTATTTATCTTTTATTATGGAAGTACAAAATTTGTGATAAGAGAGTAACTAAACAGTATTAAGGGATTATGTAAATTTAATTAAGTGAGTGCCAAATATATTTTCATTTACCTTTTATTATGGAAGTAATTTTTGATAAGGGAGTATGTAAGATTCATTAAAGAAGTGTCAAATATATTTTAATTTATCTTTTATTATATAAATACATAATTTGTGATAATGAAATAACTAATTATTTTTTAGGAGTATATAAGATTCATTAACAGAGTGTTAAAAATATTTTTATTTATGTTTTATTATGAATTATGGAAGTATATAATTTGTGATAAAGGAGTATTTAATTATTTTTAAGAGAGTATATAAGATTCATTAAGAAAGTGTCAAATTTGTTTTCATTTACCTTTTATTATGGAATTACGTAATTTGTGATAAGGGGGTAACTAACTATTTTTAAAGAAGTATGTAAAGCATCAAATTTATTTTCATTTATCTTTTATTATGGAATTACGGAATTTGTGATAAGGGAGTAACTAATTATTTTTAAAGAAGTATGTAAAGCGTCAAATTTATTTTCATTTATCTTTTTTTAAGGAATTATGTAATTTGTGATAGGGAAATATATAATTTGTGATAAAAGAGTATTTAATTATTTTTAAGAGAGTATGTAAGATTCATTAAGGTAGTATTAAAAATGTTTTCATTTAATTTTTTTATGGAAGTACGTAATTTGTATTAAGGGTGTAACTAATTATTTTTAAGGGAGTATGTAAGATTCATTAAGGAAGTGTCAAATATGTTTCATTTATCTTTTATTATGGAAATACATAATTTATGTTAAGGGAGTAACTAATTATTTTTAAGGAAGTATGTAAGATTCAAAGAGTGTCTAATATGTTTTCAATTATCAATTTATTTTAAAGGAGTATTTAATTCGTGTCGCTAGAGTAATTATATTTATGTAAGGGAGTGACTTATTCTATGTACGGAAAGTGACGACAGAAATATGTGAGAAAGAATTATAGAAAAGGTGAGAGAGGACGAAAGGAAGAGAGAGAAAGAGAGTACGGAAGGAAAAGCAGGAAAGAGCGAAATATCTATAGAGAGAACAGAATGGAGAAGGTAGGACGGAAGAGCGGAACAAGAATTTGATTACTATATAGCATTCAGCGCTTTGGGCCAACGTTCTTGGGCCAGCGCACGCTGCATAGGATGGCAGGATGGCAGAAATAGGGGATGCCGCATATCAGGACCGCGGAAGAGCGGAACACGAATTTGATTACTATATAGCATTCAGCGCTTTGGGCCAACGTTCTTGGGCCAGCGCACGCTGCATAGGATGGCAGGATGGCAGAAATAGGGGATGCCGCATATCAGGACCATTCGGCTATTCCTATGAAATTTTTATCAAAACCCAAATAAGGGTGGGTGGGTATCTGAACAGACCGAAAAAGTCTACTTTAGATTAAACAGTGAGGTATTTTGGGTCGAAATTTCCGAATTTAGGCTGACGTATTTTGGGTCCTTAATTGTATACAATATTTTGGTCCGAAAAAATTAAAAGTGATGTTACTGTTCACTTGAATTTCGAAAATAAATGAAAAAAATTCAAATTTTAAAAGAGCTAGGTTCCGTGCCACACTTTTTTTGTGCCATAAATGCCACACTTTACTTTTTTTATTTTAAATTTCAAAATTTAAAATATAACTGTCCGATCCAAATCGTTGATCTTGTTCATTTTAACGACGGATACATTGTCATAAAATTTTATATTTTTTGAAATTTATTTGGTGCTTGATCAAAAGGACAAAAATGAAAGGATCAAAATAACTTAAATAGATTAATTCCAATATGTTCATTTCTCAACCTCTTGATCAAGTATCAAATAAACTTTAAAAATTATGAAATTTTAGGACAACACATCTATTGTTAAAATGAACAAAATCAATGGTTCGGATCAAACGATTATATTTTAAATTTTTTAAATTTAAAATGAAAAATTAAAGTGTGGCATTTGTGGTACCAAAAAAGTGTGGCACCAAAACCTTGCTCATTTTAAAAATAGTGGTGTAGGATCAGATTCCTAAAATTCGATCCTAGAAATCGCTTGGATCGGATTCTAGGAATCTGATCTAACATGTCACATCCCGCAGCTGGGTATGACGACTCTCGCCGTGAAAATACATGAGAATGTACAGTCACAAGACTTAATTTGATTATCTCTTATACGTATGTGCAATTATACATTTTTTTTTCTTTTTCACTTATCACTTTTGTAATCAGATAATATAGGAAATATCATCAACTAAAATAAGCTAAAAGATAAAAGAATATATACAAGCTTCAACACAAGCCCAAGTGCATAACTCACAGAACATAACATTATCCATACAAACACCTCTCAAAATGTGACGACTGTCTCATGAAACTAGGATCTATAAACATAGACTCAGTCTAGTCCACTCATATATACAACATGAACTAGTACTGGCCAACCAAAAAGTGATCATGATTTCAACCACTACACTACATCATATAACAACAAACTAGTACTCCTCGGGCTCCTCCTCAACATCACTAACAAGATCTATGATGGGACTAGCTGTCTCTGGGGTAGGTGGAGGTGCTGGAGGGGTCATAGGTGGAACTGGAGGGGCTGGAGGATGGGGTACTCTAAGTAAAAGTAAATACCAGTAGGGGCTAGAGATACATGATACATTACAGCAAAATGTAGGTGGGGTATATAGATCTGCATATGAACGTGGGTACCGTCAAAAACTGCAAGTGGCGGTCCTCTCACCGGACGGTGGATCGCCTGGAACCCCCCAACCATCGAGGAACATACAAAACAAATGCGAGTGAGAATATAATTCTCAGTGCGGGTTTTAGTTCCAGACGTTGATTTCTAGTTGAAATCGTAATCTAGAATTAATACCCGACTAAACAGTATGAATGCTTTTAATGTAATAATTGACAATTTAAAGTAATAAACATGAATTAAAGAGATTAATATGATGCAAGTATCTATCTGTCTGCATACCGAGCACCGAAGCAAAAACGGTCCAATCAAAACCATACTGCAAAATAATTTGCAATGTAACAAACAATAAGTCAAAGATAGAACATAATCTAATCATATCAAAATCATATCAACAAATCAAGATCATGATTGCATTCAGGTTCCTAACCCAACCGGTTGGGCAAGAAAAAGGAGACATTTCCCTAACCCACGGGCAGGCGAAAGAGATTCTTTTCTAACCCTGGGCAAGCAAAAGGAAATTCCACATCCACATAGCACTATCGAACTGGTCGAAGCCGGGGGCCGGCCGACTCCGAAGAGTGACCTTTATCTTTATTCTTATTCAAATTCTCCAAAATTCATTCATATGTTCAATCTCAAACTCCACATTTCCAAGCAAGAATCACAGCATAAATCGAGATTTATATTCAAACGGATATTCCAAACTTACCTGGTAATCCTCCATGATTTAGTGAAGTTCATTCAACATGAACTTGAGTTGTAATATTTGTTCATTAAATAGGTAATAAGTCAGACTTATGCAATCAATTCGGATCATCAACATGCCATGCAATATTTTAATTTACTAAATTAAGATTTCTATAAAAGTCCACGTGTCCGCACCTGTTGCTGTGTCAAAACTCTCTTCCGTCGGGTCTCCTGAAAAATTGATTAAAACCTTTAAGATCTAACTAACGGTTTCCTTTGTTAATGGCTTTGGCTTAATTTACTAGACTGACCTCTATTTATTTATTTAGTAATTGCTTGTGTTTTTAGTAACTTAAATTTTAGTTATTATAATATTTCTTTTATTCTTTTCTTATTTCTTATCATTTTATAATAATTTTTTTATTTTGTTTTCTTTAATTAATTGTTTAGATATTAAATATCGAGAATTAAATGATAAAACTTAAATCATAAACTAATAAATCTGAAAAATAAAAATATGAAAATAATTAAAATTTGTTTGTTTGTTTGTTTGGGATCAGATAGTCTGTACTTGTGCGTTCATAGCATCTGTTCTTGATTTACCTAGACTATACTCATCATCTCCCGAAATCGAATCCGACTAATTAAAGAAATATCCAATTATTTCTAATGGCTTTTCCTCTAATTAATTATTTATTTATTAAGCCCACAATCTTAATCAAAGATTAAGTTTTTATCAAAATATTTCAGCTAAATGTCGGCCTCACAAAACCGAATTGGGCTCAAGCCCAAATTTCCACTTTCCTTTCCTTTTCTTTTGGCCCAGAATTTCCAGGCCCAACTCGGCCATCCCAAACATCACACAGGGTCGAGCCAGGTCAACCTGACCCAGTTGACCTGAGCTAGACGTAACGGGTCCGTATAGATCCAATAAAGAGGGGTCAGATCCGACCCGAAATCTAGCAACTTTTTCCCAGGGGCCCTTGAATCATTTTATTTTACTAATAGGTCCTTTATTTTACAAACAAGCCCCTAGAAAAATTTCATATAGGCCCTTTTTCCTCACAAATCAGTCCCTGTCTCACGCCACAGCATACCAGAATAGTACCAGTGGTACATCAGGTGTACCAGGGGCTAGTACCAGACTTGAAATCCCATCGCAAGCCTCACAACAGTCTCCAACATGCCCAACCAGGAGGATTAACCCCCTAACACAACAATTTTAGCCTAACAACAGTTTCAATTACTTGACAGAATCCAAATTATAAAAATTAAAGTTCTCGGTTACATAACAATCAAGTATAAGCTCTAAGCTTAGCAATTTGATTCGTCCAAAACCTGTCACAACCACATATAACACAACAGAAGTCAAATTCCCAGTTCGAGTCTCAAACCCTAATTACAACAGTCAAACTTCTAAGCATTCAACACTTAAAATTCTCAGGTTTAAGCCACAGTTTAACTTACTTAAGGCCTAACACAACATCACGGAGGTCAAATCTCAGATCCAAGTACAAACCCTAACTAAGAGTAGTTAACAGTTTCAAAAAAAATCGAATCAACAAACAGATTACAAGAGGGCCAAGTTATACCTTGAATCTTCAGCAGTTGCTCCATCTCTCTCTTTCTCTATTCCTCTCTTTTTTTTTCCAGTGGAAACCCTAATCGCCAGCCAACCGACCAAAACAAAAGAAGGGGGTATTTATAGGTGGTGCTGAGAGGCGAAGAGAGAGAGAAACCAACGGTGAAGATGGTGTTTGAGCTCGAATCTTACAGCCGGTCAACAGTTCAACGCCTTATCCGCTCCCCAATGGATAAGAACGAGGAGGATCAACCAATCGGAGCCGAGTACTGTGTGTTACGGCGGGATTGGTTGGTCACAATCCATCCCGCCATTAAAAAACTCGAAGAAACTCCGTCGGCGAGGCGGAGTAAAGAGGAGAAAAATCAGACGGAGCGGAAAAATGAAGGAAAAAGGAGAGAAAAAAAAGGAGATGCTGCCAACAGTAAATCGGTGAAAATCCGATTTTTATCAAAAATTGATCTCTTCGATCTTCTGTGGCTAAACCATGTGGCTTATAATGCCAGGACTCGTTTGAATCAATTTAATTAGCTATTTTCATCCTTATTTAATATTTCTGATGTTAAATTCAATTTAAATTGAGGTTAAACTCCACTAAAAATACTTTAGATAAATTTTAGAGATTAATAGTTTTAAAATTTCATTTGTCCTAATATTATTTTTAAAATTAACCTAATTACACAGTTAAACTGGGTCTGGTATTTACACTATATTACATTTCCATTCAACCACGACAAAAGTTTTGGCTTTTACACTTTGTTACATTTTTAATTTGCAATTTTGCTTTTAGCCCTCAAATTTTTTGTTATTAAAAAATATATAATTAGCGATTAGAAATTAAACATAATTTAAACATCTATTATAAAAATATAAGTATATAATTAAATTATGCATGTTAAATACATAATATTGTATATGTGTATAATCCTTATTTCATACATAATATAATCATATATTTTATAATTAAAATTTTTGTTATTCCTGCTGCAGGAATAAACCCGATGAATAATTCGATCGGATAAATCGGATTATCTCAAAATTGTAAGGATTGGTTTCTCGCACCAATTTCTCTGTGCTACTTTGTGTTGCGAGTTTTTACTAGATATTTTAGTATCCGAGAAGTTCATCAAGGAGAATTAAGAGGAAATAAAGTGAGTTAATTCCTCATTTCCTATAAATTAAACTAATAATCATAATAAAATTATTATTTATTTAACATTTACGTCCAAGTATTCCGTAATTTTAACTTTTAGTATAGAAGAGAAATTGAAGAGACTACCATTAATGTTTTTTATGTTAATAATTATTATAATTTAAGAACAAGTTGTAATTTCTTGTCAAAATAAATTTGTTATTATATAAATAATATATTTTTCCATATTCATATTCTACAAAAAGGAGTTTCCGTATATTCTACAAAAATTGTTATTGTTAAAATTGTACAGGTCATAAAAATTAAAAAATAAGTAAAATGCATATTTTTATTAGATGTGTTGACTTGCAGATCCATTAAGAAGAAATTGGAACCAATATCTCTCTTTTTTTAATTAAAGAAAAACGCATATATATATATATATATATATATATATATATATATATATATTATTTTTAGTGTTATATATATGATTTTCTATAAAAACTTTCAAATTTGATCTTCATAAAAATTTGAAAAAAAAATCAAATTTTATTTTCTGTACCCAAAGAACGTAAACTAAATAATTTAATAAATCTAAAATTAGTCGGAGATAAGTACCACAATTTTCTGCCTTTCAAATTTGTCGCGAGTTGTTGCACGGGTGAGAGGCCCGGACCATCTGGACAGCTGTCCACTCTGGACATCTCATCACGACCGTCCGATCTAATCTCGACGGTTTATTTTTTTTGGGCCTATCAATCTGGTATTAATCAGGGGGCACTCATTTATGATCGGACAGTTGGGATGAGATGTCCGCTCTGGACATCTGTCCAGAGGATTTCGTTCCGAGAGGCCCGCATTGGCTGGCTTCACTGTTTGCACCCGTAGGATCTGCCACAGAAAATCGTGATTCTAAATTGTTTGAAGAATATTCTTCCCGCTATTCGTTTCTCTTCCATTTTACTGACTCTCTTTCCTATTTACTTCATCCAACTACAAACAAAAGTAGCAAACAAACCTTTTCCCCCAAAATATAGCGCGAACTCTTGGGAGGAAGAGAAAATACTCAATTTCTCCAAACCCACTTTAAACATCACAAATTTGAGAAAATGAGGTACCTATTTCTTCTTTCAAGACTGGCTCAACGCAGGATCGCCCTTCCAAAGCCATTGGATTGTCCTCCGGGATGCCATTACATGTCCACGTGGCCTGATCAAGCACCTTCCACGTGGCGGGAGTCGGTGGCGATCACGGCTCGCACGGTTAAGTACATGTGTAGGGAGACTTTTGGGAAATGGCCGATTGGGGACATTGCATTTGGGATCAAATATCACATGAAGCATCTGCATCAGGTTAGAATTAGATCTATCTTTTGATAATTTTATTTGAGAGTTCATTGAGTTGAGAACCAGATGTGATGTTGATCATATTTACACACCGAATTATGTATTTAAAACTGTAAATTTTCAGTATAAGATAAAGTTCTCAACTCAAGTACTGGTTGATTCCATTATTAATTGCACTTACTAATATAAGTCATTTAGATTTTTATATTTTCTTAAAGTAAAAATTTTATAAATTGTTTAATTTCTAACAGGCAAATTTCCATTATAATTAAAGAGTCTTGCAAAAAGATACATTTCTAGTGAAGTAAAAAAAAATTAGACTCTAAAACCAAAAATATAGAATCAAATTAAAAAAAAAAAACAAACAGAAATATATCATAAGGAGTCTATCCAAAATAACATCAATGGACATTTTTTTTTTTGGAGAATTTTTTTAAAATTCTTTCAATTAATAACGTCTCATATCCTGTCACCCAAAAAGAATCCCATTTGCAGTCTAACCACACTTGAGTTGTTTGTATACTTTGTTGTTGCTATATTCTAAATATTCATAAAAATGATTAATTTATCTACTTTTGTTCTTCCATTATCAAAAAATGCAGGAATTATTCTTCATATTTGTAGTTTCAGAAAAAAAATGCAGGATCTAATTTACAAAAATGCCCAAATTAATATTGCTTTCTTGATTTGCATCTTAGTGGAAGTTCTCCTCATTTTGTTTCAGGATACAATTCAGCAGGATTATGCAGGACAAGGCAGTTTACAACTCAAAGGAGATGAAACAGTGTCTGAACTGATGTATCTTTTGAATTACCTGAGGCTCTGCTTTTATTACTCGAAGAGACCATTTCCAGAATTTCTACAGTATGGTGGATATTGCCAAGAAAATGTTCTCATTCAAAATTCAAAAGCACAGGTTCGTAAGTATGATCCTTCTTTTTATTCTTCTTTGCAAAGGAAACTTAGCTGGGGACTACAATTTGATTTATCATTTTCTTTTCATATGTTTATCCTTTTTTTAATAATGTCTTATTACTTGATAATGGCCTGCTTAATTTTGTGGTAATCCAGATGTCGTGCATACAGTGTCAAACCTTGTTAGGAATCCAAATCTTGTACCAGTACCACATTTTACATGGTCCAGTAGTAATGTGACCTAATTCTACCATTGACAGAGATCAAAACAAACTTCATCAGAACTACTTGGAATCAGTTCTCATGGTCATGGACACAATGATACAGTATGATTATTTAAACATGAACTGACAGGTATTTTTACTTGCTGGTACTAGTACTACACCTCGAAGCTATTGCTTGACAAATTACAGATGAGGTACTGTACCATACGAAACTTGAGCCGTTATAAATAGTACCAAACAGAACCAATGGAAGAAATATGAATACTGTAATTGACCAGCACAAAATCATAAAATAATAAAGTTATCTGGGTATAAAAGATTCAATTTTCCTTGCTTTACAATTTATAAAGTTTTTAACTTTTGTTAACTTCATTTCTGCTTTAACTAATTTCAGCTTCTTAGACCAGCTTTTACAATAGTTTGTGATGAAAAATCTAGAAGCTTTCTCATAATAATAAGAGGTGCCACAAGCGCCCGAGACAGACTTACAGCCGCAACTAGCGGCGAGGTCCCCTTTCGGCACATAAATATTCAGAAGGGTGGCGTTGTAAATTTTGTGAAAGGCTATGCCCATTGCGGGATGGTTGCGGCAGCCCACTGGATTGCTAAATATGCAGTTCCATGTCTAACTAAGGCAAGAAATCAGTTCCCAGATTACCAAATAAAGGTAAAGATCGCAATGGTTAGATTTAATTATTGATTAGTTATTCAATTATTTTGTTCCACACAAAATAGAAGAGTACAATTATAATTTTCTTTTTTGAAGATAAAGTACAATTATAATTCTGTATATTTGTACTAAAATGAGATTATAGTATTTAACTTTTGCACTATTCAAACATGTAATTACTCATGTACTTTTAGAAAAAAAAAAAAAGTTACTGTTGTTGTCATAAAAAAAATAAAATTTCTTTTCATTTGTTTTACTTTCATGTAATTATTCTTTAGGTCATGGGGCATTCAATGGGAGCCGGAGTGGCAGCAATATTAACACATATACTTCGGGAGAGAAAGGAGTTTGCATCTTCTACTTGTCTCGCTTTTGCTCCAGGCAAGTTCGAGCTTCTGAATATTAATTTTCCTTTTTACTGCACATAATAGTAACTTTATACTTACCGCAAGTTTTGTCAAAAAAAAAAAAAAAGAATATATAACATGCTTTAATGAAAGAAGACATGTCCCTTACTAATTAAGTCACTATATAAAGTAATTTCATTTTGGTTTTTACAACCAGATACTGGTACAGTGAAGATATAGCATTTATGTCATAAATCAGAACACATGATTTGTTGCATATTTGTCTGTTTATATTTAGCTGCATGCATGACATGGGACTTAGCCGAGTCAGGAAAAGAGTTCATCACTTCTCTTATAAATAGAAATGATGTGGTGCCGTCCTTCTCAAAAGTTTCAGCTGATGATCTTCGTTCTGAGGTACTTCTATAATAATTATTAAGAAGCTTGTTACTGACCATTTAGTGTCGATTTTGAACGTATGAATCCAAAAGGTATGAGGATGACATAAAAGTAAACATAACACCATAGTGAATTTAGCTCTCTTTTATTTTGTCTCTATTATTACTTTCATGCTGAGCTACTCTGTTGACCAGTGACTTGCTATCTGTGCTACTCTTGATATTAATTAGTTAAATATTCGAGGCACAACGGCACAACAATTAAGTATCCTGCCTCCTTCCTTTAGAACAAAAGTACCATTGACAAATGTGTTAGAAATTGTGAATTGGAAAGTTTGAAAGGATCCTCTAGTTAGTGATGTCGGTTAAAGTACTATTAGGATGGTTTTTCTTCTAATAAAGTAGTAAGAAGTCTTTTGAAATGTTCTTCATGGACCTTTCTTTTATTTTATTTTTGAAAATTTACCTTCAAAGTAATTTTAAATAAAATGGGGACAATAGTTATTGACAAATGTTCATATTGATGTAATGTAAGCTTTCAAAACTCAGTTTTGTTGGCCCTTTTAGCAATTAAAAATCAATCCACACATATTATAATGCACCTTGTTCTTTTATACATTTCTTATTAAATTGACCACCTGATTTGCTATTTTTTTTTCTTTTTCTTTTGTAGGTGATTGGATCGTCATGGCTTCATGATGTGGTGGGTCCAACACCTCTAAACAAACTCTTTAAAGCGACAAATCAGCACATGGCTTTCCTTCAATCTTGTCTAGTTTTCATGTCAAGTTCACGGCAGGAGGTCAGGGATGATGCTGACATAGCACTGTGCCCCCAGCCCATCATTTCTGAGGTATAGTGACTTATCACTTCACCATAGTTTCTACAAATGTTTTGTTTACCCTATTCCAACATCCCACATTAAATTCCGAGTTTAGTTATAAACAACAGCAGCCCCTGACTGTAGTTAAAATACTGATGGATGATGAAATGATAGTAATAGCAGCACCAGTACTGAAAACAACATTTGACAATGCTGATTACAGGCCGGAACTGAGTTTGTACCACATGAAAAAAACAGTAAGTAGTTTCTGTACCGTCCAGCAGGAAATACAACTTGTACCACTCAAATGAAATATTACCTGTTGTGTACTAAAAATAGGATTATTCTCATATTTTATGAAACATGGTGACAGGCAGCAATCAGCTCCAGGACCTCCTCTCTTTCTACCACTGTAGAGGAGCGGTTGCAGATTTCAAGTTCGTTTAGAAACCCGATTCGAGAATTTAGTTCTCTATCAATCACTTCATCTGAAAAGAGACCGACAAATTTTACACCCAAAAGACCAATAAAATTAAACTCAGATCCTTCCTCAAAAGAACATAAGCAGCTATTCCCTCCAGGGAGAATCATTCACATGGTCTCCCTGCCTGATTTGGCCAGCAAGGAGTCGATTAGAGTTTTTGAAAACCCGAGGAGCTTATATGCAAAAATGCGGCTCGCTCCAGATATGATTAGAGATCACTATATGCCTAGCTATATAGAGATGCTGGAATTACTAATTGAAGATCTTACCAATAAGAAAGAATGAGGCTTAAAAACTAATATTGAACTTTAGGTTCTTGTATATACAATTTATTGTAAATAGATGTGTTCCTTTAATAACGACTAAATTACCATTGTGCAAATTTATTGCAGAAGTCAGATAAGCAAATTGTACGGTATGAACAATTGCTTACAATCAATCAATGAAAAATTTAAATCATGGTGGCGTTGTGATCAAAATTGTCTCTTACTATTAGCTTTGTTAGGCTTGATAATGTAATAATTGAGTCAGTTGAGTCTCAATTGAGACAGACTGGAAGCTTATTTTTGCGTCATGCTGGATAGGATAGTATAGAGACTTTAATTGCACAAATATAAAATCCCATCAATTATACGTCTATCAAGCAATTCAGTGAATTTATTAAATCTTCTTATACCAAATGTAAAAACACTAGTATAAAAAATGTCTATATAACCGCGATTATATGACCAATTGTATATTGTGTTGGAATATTTAGGAAATCTTGCAAGAAATATTCCATCATTATGGACATACATTGCTTGATGAATAAGGATTGTTGAATATGGTAATATTCCAAGAATAAATATGGCTATCAAGTATAATATCTTGGAGATTTGTGTAAAAGATTGTGATGCCTAATATTGGTGGATTTATAATTAAATATTGCCATATGTTGATGGACTATTATGGTAATACTTGGAGGGCACTCTAGGATTTCTTGTCCTAGGCTGATATCTCCACTATAAATAGGGGTTGGTTCCCAAAAGACAAGATAAGCATAAATATACACGCTACACCCCTCCCTAATACTCTCCATCAGTTTTAGAGAGAGAGAACAGTCGAGTTTAGACACGCTACTCTTTAAGGGCTGTCTTGCTCTCTTCGAAGATCATTTCTCCAATCTTGGTGCGTGCACAGACGTTGCTGAGGTGTTGCTAGAGCATAGAAGATATATTCAAGATCATAGAATAACCAGATGGATCAAGGTAACACTTCCGCTTAGTTCATGTTAAAGTTTCACATGAGTCGTTCTTTGGATTTAAGACCTAACATATTGCATTTTGTATCTGGTCCAAGAACCGTCTTTTAACACCATTTTTTTAAAATGAATTATTAAGATATAAATTCGGAAAAAAAGGAATTTATAGATCCATAAAAAATGGATGCTATGCATAATCCAAATGTTGCTATACTTACTGAAATGATTTCATTTTCTTTTTCATCTGAAATTTTAATTAAGCAAGCAACTTCACTATCCGCTTTTTCACGATCGCGTGGAAACAAACTTGAACACATCAATAACTGCTTTTACCTAAGCAACTTCTATACTACATTATTGGAACTGTCTTTTGGTTCGTGCCGTAGTTACTCACCTTTTAGAAGCCCATAAAGTAGAAAAGCCGGATCCAAGCAAGTAGCACTTCGCCAATATGAGTAAAGAGTTTTTCGGAAGAGTGAGTTAACGGGGATAAAGTAGGTGTTTGCTTAATTTAAAAGCAATTGAGGCTTGGAGGCACAAGTTACTACTTACTACTCATTTCGCGTACGTATGGGTTGACGTGACATCATAGAGGACAATATATTGATAATGATATATTTACTTGATAACAGAAACAACTTCTGTTACAATAATATTTATTTTAATATTATGATAGCTGTTAAAATAGTTAACAAAATTAAAAAATACGGATATATATTTTTATAATTGAGATAGTTTGTGTAGCAAATTTAATTAAGGAATTTAGAAGTTGTTTAATCCTCTAACGAATATCCTCGGCGTCTCTTACACGTGTTGGTTTGTTCAATTAAAATGTTGGATGGAAAGACCTTCCCTCTTTCTTATTAAAAAAAAAAAATATATCACGTTTCTTTCATTCATCCATCCGAAATCAATACAGACAGGAGACAGCCATCTAATTCCGGAGTAAGAAGTCTTTAAATACTTGAGTTTGATCTCCTGTGAAATTTCAACTACTAATCAAATCTAGCGGGTCAGAAAATCAGAAATTCTGACCGCCACACTAATAACACAGCAAGAGAAACTGCATATTTCTTTCTTATCCAATCGTATTTCCGTGGGGCCCAGATGATGGCCATGGGCCATGGCCGACAACAATCCATCCGAAATTAATTTCTTTTTTGCTTGAGAGAGAGAGAGAGAATGGAAAAAAAAATCCAAAGTATACTCTATTTGTCGATTTTAGTCATATTTCCGAGAATTTTAAAATGTTGGATTTTGATAAGTATGATTTTCTTGTTGCTGACTGTATGGCGAGTCACAATTTTTAAACTAGAGTGCACTGGCCAAGTGGCCATACTGAAATTCTACAAAAATAATTTTATTAAATCCAGCGGCCAGCGGTATGAAGTATGAATAATTGAATATGATGGATGCACCTAGTGGACCCCACGTATGAATTGCTGAGCTGGCTCAAAATTCGGATGAGTTTTCTAAAGATTTTATCCGGTTTTGGTGGGGACATTGTGTCACGGAGAACAACATATGCGCAACCGGACGGCTCAGACTTATGCGGCTACTTCACTATGCGTGTGACTGTGTGAGACTGTGAGTCTGAATCGTGTTTTCTATAATTTATTTAATATAGAAGAAATAAGAGTAATGCTCAAGTCAAATACATTTGACACTTGAGTCCGTCAAATACGATCGAATTTCAATTTTTGATATTACAATGACAAATTCTAACCTTCCAATTTATTCTCCATAATGAAATCTCTTTAGAGATCAATTTTTTTTTATTATTTATTTTGAATTTTAGAAAATCTTCGATGTAATTAATTTTGGACCCTCCAATTTTAAAAAATCTGAAAAAATAGTTAAATTTTTAAAATTTGTAAAATTTGTTCTTCAAGATAATTTCAATATGAAAATCATATTAAGCGGTTGAGATCGGTCATTTGAAATTTTAATAGTTGAGACTAGAATCGCATTTGACTCGAGCATCAATATTTGTCTTGTACAACTTAAGTTCACCAAAGCTGTTAGTGAGTTTAAGTTTTTTTTTTTTCATTGATTGACATCAAATTAACAACGAATTCAAATCTATCATACGATATATTTCATGACTGGTGCGTTTGCATGTCTTTTTTTAGAAGTAGTTGACAGCGGCTGTCAAAGGGAAAAACAAAAACAAGAAGAAACCAAAAACAGAAAAAGAAAAACTCAGCAGCTCTTGATGAAGGCCCCGTCTCAGCTATGATCCAATATCTCAACATCTCCTCTGTTCTAGATGAGCGTTTGCATCTGAAACTTATAATTTTCTTAATTATTTAGAATAATCAAGTAATCCAAAATCTGAAAAATGAATGCATTAAAATAACTCCATAATCTTGACATATTTGCTATGTAAATACTATAATTATTTGTAGTGAGCTTAATACTAATTAACAAAGATCTACATACATTATGCTTTAAAGTTTCTTAAGCTTAATTTTTTTTTTGTGAACTCATTTAATTCATAATTTGACAAAAATCATAGTAGCAATTGTAAAGAGACAAAAAAAACTATACTTTCTCTATTTATGGAATATGGAAATTTTGCTTTATGTTTGCACAAATTAAACAGAAAAAGTTACTCCACGGTGACATGATTCAAATTTTAAAATATTCATCTGAAAATGTATGTTAGAAAATTTAATTTGTGCTATGTCATCGTTAACATATTTCATGGTAGCCTGCATGTACTCGTCGAGTGAGATCATTTATGTTTTTTTGAGAATTATTTCCACGTGACCCATGCTTGTCTACTGGTCAATCCAATTCCCAATTAGTCCATGCCAACGTGACATCGAGAAAGCAAAATGGCAACAAAATATAATTATTTTCTGTTAATTAAAATGGATCTAAAGTCGGATTTTATATCCGCAATTTAGCGATTATATGTATATCGTTAAAAAAACTAAAAAAGCAGACGTCATATTCGATAAGGTCCACGTCCCATAAAAACTTTCAATTTAACCCTTCAAAAATTAAAAGTTTTACATTAGTTATTTCAACTTATGGCTTTTGTTTTCTATTAATGGAAAGCGGTAGGATACTAGGATGTTCCCTACTTGTTTAAAAAAAAAAAAAAAAACTTAAATTAAATTAACTCGACGACGGAAAAAAAAAAAACGGGCAGCAGAAAATTGTGCAATTATTTTAAATTCTAAGATATATCATGCTTCTGTACAATATCT
The DNA here is from genome assembly GCA_027562975.1 of Rhynchospora breviuscula. Classification (NCBI taxonomy): domain Eukaryota; kingdom Viridiplantae; phylum Streptophyta; class Magnoliopsida; order Poales; family Cyperaceae; genus Rhynchospora; species Rhynchospora breviuscula. Next base: position 26,192,735 of record CM050402.1, read on the forward strand.
GAAAATTTGAGGGTACGCATGAAATTTTTCACGAGAAAAAAAAGCAGATATAAATGAGAAAGGAATATCAGAAAGAAAAATAAAACAGACATCAGAGGAGAAAAACGACAAGGAGGCCAGAGAGAAGCGCTCTCGCCTTTGCGCAATTGCGCGGGACGATCTCTCTCTCTCTTTCAGAGATCTCTCGCGCAAACAATCCCTGACGAATCAAACCCAAATCAAAACCAAAATTTGGGGATTGAATCCAGCTGCGCATCATCCATCGCATGGCGACAGCGGAGGCAGCGGTGGCGGCCGCCGGAGGGGCCGTGCTGTTGTACCTGGCACTGGTGTGTCGTTTATCTCATCAGGATTCGTCGGAGACGGAAGGGAGGGCGGAGGAAGAGGAGGAGGAGAGGAGCTGGCCTGAGATGCCACCTGCCACGTGGCTTGAAGGTTTGACGCTCGCGACCAGGACGGTGTTGTTCACTTGCGGAGAGACGATCGGGAAATGGCCGATTGGTGATATCGCATTTGGAATCAAGCGCCAGATGAAACTTCAGGTTTTGTTTGATTATTCGTTTGTATGTTTTGGCCAATTTGATTTATTTCCCTGTGTCATTTGGAAATCTGAGCTGGTATCTGCCCGGCTTTGTTTGATTTATTGTAACTGTGTTAATTTATATTTAATGGAAAAGAGGGTTAAGATCTTTATGTTTTTATATTGTGGGATCATTGGCAGCAATAGTTTGTTCATTGACTTTCTAAATATAAGCTGGGTGGTATCCATCTATTTTCATTTCTGATCTTACAACTACTGTAGTTGATTCTGGATGTCTTTTCCTTATAGAGGTAAAGTTACATAATAGTATTTTCCATATACATCTCATAGAATGAGAATTCAAAAACTAATCAATTAAGAAAGTTTTTGTTTTACGATTTTTTTTTTTAATTATATAGAAGGTGCTAGGCAGTAAGTCAAGTTTGGTGGTAGTCATGACAACTCCTGAATTTCTTCTCTGTCATAGATTAAAATAGCTTTTATAATTTGAATATCAAGATGGCATTGATTGATGATTTCTGAGTTCAGAAATTTCTCAACACTTGAAATGACTACAGAAAAGTGCAATTTGGTTAATTTAAAACGAATAGAAGTCATTTGTGCACCTGAGAAACACTAAAATATCATCAGCCCTTGCAAATAAGGAATATCCAATGCATAATTTCAGATGGTGAGAATATCACCCTGAGCCCCAGACCTCAATTTTTCAAAAGTTCCCAATAACCATACCTTTCACCTATATTAAAACAGACGAGATTGCCTGGTTGTATGTTTAAGAAAAAAAATTGCATTTCCAGGGGACCATAAGCAATTATTCCAAAATGTAGGGTATGTGCAAATTTAGAGGGCTTTGGGGGCATAAATGTTGTTTATTTAATTCTCATTCAGAGTTTCGTTTTTTCATATTACAGGGTAGCTTGCAACATGAGTATGCAGGAAGTGATAGTGTGCAGCTAAGTGGATGTGAAACTTTGTCAGAGCTCACTGAGCTGTTGAGATATTTGAACCTCTGCTTGTATTTCTCCAAGAAACCGTTTCCTGCTTTTCTAGAATTTGGCGGGTATGACCAAGAAAGTATTCTCCTTCACATGCCTAAGGCAATGGTATGTAAGTATCAATAATTGGTTCTTCTACAGTGTGTCTGTATCATATTTTTTTGTAGTTTTAGGTTTTGGTGAGTTCTGGAGCATTTATAAACTGAAAGTGACCAGTAATAGGTTACTATTGAAGCTATTTGAGCCAAAATTTGGTTCGACTGATAATGCTGTTCCTTGGTTGAGAAATAATTGGGTTGAATTGAGGCACAATTTACGTCAAATCGTTTTTTACTTCAGAAGGATTGATTCATACATTCACAATCTAGAGTTGATTGAGGCTAGATTGTATTTTTGGAGAGTAGTTACTGCCATTTCCGTGGTCCAATTTGAGTTTATTGTTGTTTGGCTCAGTTCTCAATTTGATAAAAATGAAAAATCCAAATGCAGCTTATGAAACCTGCCTTCACAATAGTGCGGGATTCCAACTCCAAGTGCTTTCTCCTTATAATACGTGGTGCAACCACCACAATTGATCGGCTGACAGCTGCCAGTGGGGCTGAGGTGCCTTTTCACCATGTCATCTTAAATGAGGGCAAAGTTGAAAAGTTGGTCTTGGGACATGCCCATTGTGGTATACTTGCTGCTGCCAGGTGGATAGCGCAACTTGCCATACCTTGCCTTCACGAGGGGCTTAGTCGATGTCCAGATTATAAAGTCAAGGTATGTATATCAATTATGTAGCTAATGCTACAATTGTTGTTGGGAAGTGTAGCTAATGTTACAATTGTTGCTGGGAAGTTAGGTTGATCTTCAACACCACAGTTGAGTAGATATCAATGAGAGGATGTGGTGTAAAATGAACAATTATTGTGAAATGGTTCTGTATCTCAAATTTATACACCAAGAAAACTATATAAAAGACTGGCAAGTAAATTGATACTGGTTCTGTATCCCTCATTCTTCTGTTTCAATGTCAGGTCATGGGACATTCAATGGGAGCTGGTATAGGAGCTATTCTGACACATATACTTAGAGAGCGAGAGGAGTTTTCCTCTTGTATCTGTTTTGCATTTGCCCCTGGTATGTGCTTTTACAGGAAACCCATGTTTTTTTATTTCAAGCATATAAAAATCTTCAGTTTTTCTTGGTCTAGTAAAGTTCATATTTCGTATCAAGATGGTTACTCATGATAATTCTAAGTTGAGAGATTTCAATAATGTACAAGTCATTTTCAGTGTTGATAATTCATGGTTGTTACTTTTTCTTTGTTTATTAAGCTTATATTTTAGTTACTTTTTCTTCAATTTGAATGTAATTGATTCTTAAATCACACTCTGGGCCAAGCTTAGTAAGAACAAACAAGGACAACTACCAGACTGATATTGAACCAAAATTGACACGGTAACCCCTTGATATGTGGTGTAGACAAACAGATCTATTGTAGTTGGAAACCCTCAATTCTAGTATTATTCTGTGTAAATGTTGTTGTCACACACAAGTTTGCTATACAGAAGAGTGATGTGCAGAGTGCTAGAATAGCAATCTTCCACTATTTCATGGGAATGTTGGAATAGTGTAAGAGGGGAACAGAGGAGAAAAATTTGTTCATTGCCAAATGCACTAAGTACTATTTCAAATGGCACTCTTCCAACTTCTAGTTTCTCTACCACTTTTCTGCTGTACTCTTCCCTCACTCTTCCAACTTCCAGTCAATCTACCACTTTTCTTCTGTACTCTTCCAATGAGCACCCTTCTTATAGTACTCTATAAATTGCCAAATTATGACAATAACTTTAATTTTGGGATATTGATAGTTGAGATAAATGGATGTTGGTCATGATTTAATTGTGTCTTTTTTCCTGTTCATTTTTATTCCGTGTAGCTGCTTGCTTGACATGGGAGTTAGCTGAATCTGGAAAAGGCTTCATTACCTCTCTTGTCAATAGAAATGATGTTGTTCCTTCATTTTCTAAGGTTTCTGCTGCCAGAATCCGGTCTGAGGTAATTTGTAGGAATATAGCTTAATATCGCAGTATTGGCCAGTACATCCTGCCATCAATATAAGTAACTGTGGTGCTGAGTTTGGTTCTTTTCTCTCTAAATTATAAAATTCAGAGAAATTTAGCCCACAAAATGGTTTGCTTCTGATAAATTTTCCTCAGGTTTAGTAACTTTCTATGAAGTATCCCTCTGTTGTTCAATCCAAATTGATTAAGAATTAACTTTTTCTTTGGTATACCGTTAAGCAGGGGAAGATCTAAGGGTGGCGGGCATAGGCCTGGCCTATGCTGAGGAAAAAAATAATCAATGTAAAATGTTAAAAATATCATGCTAATTTTGTTATCTAATATGTCCGGCCTACTTTAATATTGAAACCCAAGTTACTAAAGTGCAATTGAAGTCGGACCTCGACATCGGCCTATCCTATCTTACAATCCTGGTTCCGCCCCTGCCCTTAAGTGTATGATCAGACAGTAAATCAGTCATTAATTATCTGGAAAAAGGAAACGGAAGTCAGAATGATATAACTGTGGAACCGCTGGCTAAACGAACAACCTATGGTTCTTGACACAACTAAAACTATACCATGTTGCAGAATTCACATCTGTTTAATCTTTGGCAACATCTTCAATTTTCAATTTTATTTTGTCTTCAATTTCTTATAGATAATTTTATACTGTTATCTTGTAAAGGTGATGGCGGCATCATGGAGGAATAATGTCAGGGAAGGGATGCGACTAAATAAATTATATAATTTTGTAAATGGCCATGTAGAGAAGATCAGATCTCATCTTGCATCCATGTCAGGTGTCAAGGTCGCTAATTCCAATGTGGTGGTCCACTGCAATGGGTCTAGTCTTTCTGAGGTACCTTTTTTTATCATCTTTTTACCAACTTTAACAAATTTGTAGCTTGAAGTCTTTAGTTGTTTTGGTTTTTATTAATTTGGGTCCACTGTCATCATCATTCTCAGTATTTTGCAAATTGGGCCTGCTACTGTCGTGTTATTTGAGGCGAGTTTCCCTAAATTGTGTATCCAGTAGAAAACATTGATTTACTGGGTTTAGTTTGAAACAAAGAAAGCGTAAACAATATCCTGTCTACCAAAATTTCAATTGGGCCAAGGGCTCTAATTTTGGGGGCAGTAATGATTTTTTCTCAAAAACAAATACATGGAACATGTAAACAAATTGAATTGCAAAAGCTCAAATTATGCATTAGACAAGCAAAGGTACTTATAAATATCTTTCATCCCAGCCGTTGATAAAAAGTACAGCAAATGGCACAACCAATGGTACAGATGCTCTAAAAATAAATGGAAATTCAGACCAAGTCTGCTCAACCTTTGTTGCCCCACAATTAGAGACGGAAGAAATCAACACACAACAAGAGCAAGAGACCTTCTCTAATGGGGAAGCTGCAGCGGAGCTACCAGAAAATGAACTACATGCAACTCAAGTTGGTAGTAGAAGCCGCCAGTTCTACCCTCCTGGAAGAATCATCCATATGGTTGCACTACCTGATGGACAAACCGAAGATGATCAAGCATTTCAAATTTATGAAACTCCTAGGGATTTGTATGGAAAAATAAGGCTCGCACCTAATATGGTGAAAGACCACTATATGCCGAGCTATTTAAAAACTTTGGAGGTACTACTTGACAGGCTTAGTCAGGATTGTACTGACAAAACAAGCCCATCATCAGTTAATTTGTAGCTTGTTGTATAGGTGGTTTTGGTAATTGTTTGTTGATAGGTGCTTTTGATATTAATTCTTTGGTTACTAGATCCCATGCTTAAAAGGTTTCTTTGTGTTGCCTAGTGGTTGTGTATTATTATTCTATTCTCCAATATGTAATTCTTTATAGCCTTTGATTGTCAATCAGTCCTTGCCATTTTTCGCTAGTTGTATCTACTGAAGGACTATTGTATTGCCTATAAATTTGTACAGATAATTATTGCATCACACGTGCTTTACGTTTTAGTACGAATTTTGTGAAGAAACGACATACAAGTAATAGCGTCAACCAATGCAGAATGTTAATATGAAAATTCATATGTTGGTAATAGTGTTTGACAATGATTTTTTTTCTAATGATTTGGAGTCGTTTTCCTAAATTTTTCTCTCATTCCCAACTTGCACTACATAACAATTCACAACTTCAACAAAGCAGAGAAATTAAAGCTGTATTATTTTAAAAAAAAATTAATGAAATAATAATTAAGAAATGCTCTTCGAACAGGATATGATAAAAAATGAGAAACAAACTTTATTTTATATATCTGTGCTCGCACTTTATTTTTCTTATCATTTTCCATGTCGCCATCTCTCTCCGCAGAAGCTATACAATTTCAAAGGGTAAAATTGTAATACGCATTAAGGTTAGCATAGCGTCAAAATTCGCTAAAACTTAACACCAACAAGTTTAAGAATTTAATAAAAGGAAATTTATGTGTGCCCGCGTAAAAGCTTTGTGTTGTATTCTTTTCAGAGAGGAGACAAGACATCATACTTAACTTGTTTATTATTACAGAAAACATTTTTTCTTTGTATCATATCAATACTACGCAAAATAAATAAAAAAAGACAACAATAAATTGATATTTACTCAAAGTCGATAGTACTTTCTTTTGAAAGCAGGTGGATTATCTCAAATCGAACGGTTTCGTAAGGAAGATTAATTCACTATCACCATTTGGTCCACTCCTACACCATATTAGCAAGTGTAGCACAAGTCAAGAAAAATAATACATACATTGCACTCATGTATACCTAATTATATTTTTAAAACAACTCGGCCAAAAAATTACAAAGCTATCACAGAAACCTAATATAAGACTATAAATGATTGATCTATATTCTTAATTATTCTCACACGAGAACTTCTTATGGTACCAATAAGGACCAAAACATTGACCTCATTGTCATAGCTCAAAGCCCAATTGTTTTGTTGATATTTGATTCCACTTTCCAGCTATGAAATTACGACTTCTTACCCTGATTTGCTTTGCTGCTCCGAAGCCCGTTCCACTCTGGTTTTTTTTTTTTTTTTTTTTTTTTTTTTTTTTTTTTTGGTAGTGTTTTTCCTTCAACCAGCAAAATTTCCTCGGTGCGTGTATACACTACTGTAATTTATTGTTTCACATGAACAAAAAAGAGTAAAAACTAAACTAAAAGAATTTATATATGGTTCATTCATTTTGCACAAAAAAAAACTGAACGATGTACTATATTGTACGACGATGGTTAGCTAGCTTTTTTTTTTTTTTTTTTAACTAAATTGGAACATCCAAAGTGAACCAAATTATTACGGACAAAGTACGAGTGGATAAAACCATTATATAAAGACTATAATTGCACTAATTACCAATATATCACATCCGTTAAGATAAGAAGTGTGCTTAAATAATAATTATTTATTTTCCAAAAGGTTTTCTTAAATACGCAACAAAAAATTATCGGTATTCTCATGATCAAATCTCATCAAGCAGTAAGGAATTTCAACTCTCAAAACATTAATAGGAGCTGATGGAGATTTTAAAACTGGTTTTCTTCAAATTAACAAAAAAATAAAAGATTAGAATGGTCCTTTAATTATTATTTCTAAGTATACCTTGTTGCTTTACTTACTTCTTTTCCTCAATTGACGAAATGAATCTTGCGAGACTTGCTCTACAGCAAAAATGAGAATAATTACCATTTTGTACTTGAGTCGTCTTGCCAAATTCAATTTTCATTTTGTTTGTCTATATGAATTCACAATAGTTTGTCTGAATAATAAGCATGACTAGACTATGTTATTAAAGAGGAGAGCATCCAAATTGGAGTGCCATAAGAAAGCTCATTAAACATTTGGATTTGTACACCTAAAATTAACTAGTTTCAAAGCATGACGGAGTCTCAAGCTACTATAGATGTCCACTAATGGAAGCAAGATTTTAGTAAACCTCAACACCTCAGGGCTCAAGAGCCAACCACTTTTTAGGAACAATGGAAAGAAAAGATAGATAGCTTTTGTCATATCACACTTCTCTATGTTGTTCTTTGATAGGAAACTGTCGGTAAAAAAAGAAAAAAAAATAAGGAAAGCAGACCTTTTTTTCAATAAATATCTAGAAAGAATAAGAAAACAATAGATAATATTGAATTAAAGTATTTTTCCATGTTAATTTCATTACATTATTTTGCTAGGTAATTACAATAGTGTATATAATAATAATAAGCTACAGTCAAAACAGAAGGAAATCAAATTTTGTTGCATTGCAGAAAAAGATATCTGATATGCTGGAAATATGGATAGAATCCGAGCTTGATTCTATTGATTTTTTTATTCCGTTGTGATCACTTTTGTTTAATTAGAGATACGCTTTATATCTAGACATGCAAAAAATGGGGGGAAAAAAATAATCTTCAGAGAATGTCTGACAGATTTATATTTGTTCAGAAAATAATCCTGTATAAGATTTATGTTCCCTATGAAATTTCCTGTTGCCCTGTTTAAAAGGACTCTTTATCTCCAACCAAATCCGATTACATAATACCAAGTGGAACGTAGATTTAACATCTCTTCTCGTCAGAGATTCCATTTACAAGTATCCTATGCCTTGGACATGAAATAAATCAGTAAAAGCACATTCTAACTAGTCAAGAAATTCCCTAGCGAGGGGAATTAACAGCTAAATTACTCAAATAATCACATTTTGCTGTAAGAAATTGTATTATGCTTATGCATGACTGATGTGATGATACAAATCTGTTGGTAAAATGCTTTGCAAAGCACGAGCTGTTGGTCTGTTCCGTACATCGCATTTTTTTGTATTCCGTGCTTCAAACGGCTAATTTAAAATAGTCATCTTGTTCATTTAAAAATCTTTGTTGAAAATCAAATAATTTTTTTTTAGATTTCTATTATTTTTTGTAAAAATTTTAAAAGCGTTTTTATTGAAGGATTTATTATTAACTAGAACAATAGTTTTCTAAAACTCCGAAAAAATTGGAAAAAAAAAATTAAATGTAGAATTTAGTTTCCAATAAGATTTCAATATCAAGAAGACATTAAATGGTTCAAAACAGTCATTTGAAGTATGAAATTAAAAAATAAATGCAATATAAGAGTCACATTTATGCTTGGCAAAGCATTTTAGCAATCCTCATTAATAGCAACAGTAGTTCAGCCTAATAATAATAAGAACAAGTTCCAAACTTTCAAAATGTAACTCTAATCTAACAATCAAAAGCACAAAAAAGAGTTTAAAACTCGACAATCAACATTAGAATATCCCTAGGATGGTTGTTGCTTCTCTTAACTCATGACCTATTTAATATTCCTAAGACAGTTGTTGCTTCGCTTAAAAGAGTGTAAAACATAACATTAATTGATGACTTTATTACCACCAATACTTATCTTCGTTATTTGCCTAACTATTCCTATTTTATAATTTTGTTTTTATCGAAATAGTAGCACAGGCACAGCTACCAATATCATTATTCATTACGAAACAACCACAATTACAGTTCTTAGTTGAGATTTTCTAAATCACATGGTGCTGATGGCTAAATGATTCATATGCATAGATTTAAATCGGACGGTTAAGATCAAAGTTTAGAGGTATGCCATTTACGATTATGACCTCCCTAGACTTAAATATACACTTCAGCATTCTTAAATTCACCATAACTATAACTGCATGCATAAATTGAATTTAAATTTTATACACTAAATGAACCGTACAAACGGATATCATTGTATTAAACCAAGAAAGTACGAATGCTTTTCATGTGATAAATACGAAGGGTATATACTAACCAAAAGAGAGGAAAGAAGACCTACGGGTTTCAATCAAAAAAAAAAAAAAAAAAAAGAGAGGAAAGAAAAACAATATTTTTTGTTACAGTTAAGTCAGTTTTTGTCCCTAAATGCCCCACAAAACCTTTCAAAAGCTCCAGCCTCCAGCGCAAACCGCGCTCTCTTGAATTCCAAACCCAAAATTCCCATTTTATTGTTTCTTTCTCTAACTTGGGATATCTCATATCTCCTTCCCGTTTTGCACTATAACCCCTATATTTGTACAAACCTTCATAAATTAAGATACCTGAGTCTCGTCCTCTTTAACCCCTTCATTCCTCTCTCTCTCTCTCACTTCCCCCATTCTACAAAAAGAAGAAAATGAGAGGTCGAGTAAGCAAGCAGTATTAAAATGGCTAAGGAGTTGGATTCAAAAGAAAATCTTGTGGGGATCATTTGCAAGATCTCAGAGATTTTCATTTCATGCCAGCACCACCACCATTCAGATGGAAAGAGCTCGTTTCTTGACTGGTACCTAATTCTTGGGGTGAGTTTTTTTTTTCTCTCTTTCTTTTTTGTTCTTGCTTTTCTTCCATGATTTTCCTCTTCTACCTTGTTCTTTTTCCTTCAATTTCGATAGTTTGTAAGTTTTTCTTGCATGAAGTAGTCAAAATTTGCATACCAGTTCATATTTTACCTCTGTTAATTAGTTTGGCTTTTTTTTCTGATTCTGCCGTATCTTGTGTTGATCTTTACTAGGTTGATCGAGAATCGGGGGAGGAGGTAATTCGGAAGCGGTATCGTCAACTTGGTAAATATAAGAGTACCTTAATATGATATAATTTAAGTTGCATTTTGGGTAAAATTGTTCTATATCAAATTAAGACTGATTTTATTTCTTAATTTATTTGAAGCACTGCAACTACATCCGGACAAAAACAAGCATCAGAAAGCAGATGTTGCGTTCAAGCTAGTCTTGGAGGTAAATGATTAGTGTTCTTTTCAAAGTTGAAAACAAAGATAATTGGAAAGAGTAAAAGATACAAAGGAAAAGAAAAATGTATCTTGTAGAGAGTACTTTTAAAAAAAGAAAAAAAAAAGAAGTCTAAAGTTGACACCCTTAAGTGAGCACCTAGATTGCTTAATTTATATTATATAGTTATAGGCCTGTTTATTTTTGTGCGGCATTGTAAAATTTATTAGTATTTTTTGTGGCAAACTGTAAAAAAATAAATAAATAAAAATAAAATAAAATTCTATACTCACTGTCCCGTAAACTAGCCTTTATTTAACACGATTGGTATATTGAATGTCTAATTTAGCATTGTCACTCTCACTTTGAGCATTTGTTATATTAGATGTACCAAGTTGTTCAAATGCTTCTCCAATCTCTAATTAAAAGATTTTTGTTTAGGCATATTCGTGCCTCTCTGATAAAGCCAAGAGAAGTGCCTTCGACTCACTGCGACGCTCAAGTTTCTGCACCGAATGCTATGCAAAGTTCAAGTCAAGCCAGAATGGCAATAGCAAAGAAAACACCTGTACCAACACTAACACAACCTTCAAGTCATCCAAGCGATTCATTCATGCGCTAAAGGAGCTTCAAAAGAGGTTCACCGAGGAATGTAGAGTCATAGATAATTGCTTGAGAGCTACCAACCCATCACTTAATGGTTACCCGGTGTTTGATCCAGATAATCGGGTTTTCTACCCAGATTATGCACATTTCCGTATGCCAGTAAGTGGCACGAATGCAAAACACTCCCCTGCAAATGGAATAGGAAGCTTGAGAAGAAGAGGCAGCATGCGTGAATCATCAGTTTATAGTGTAGGATCTGAGGTTGATACATCCGGCACGCCAGAGAGTACTGATTGATAATTTTTCCCATTTTTTAAGATAATTTGTTTATAAATTATAACTTTGATTTTGAGTCTCTTTTACCAATGTAATGCGATAGTTGATAGCTGGATGTTAACATCTTCCAAAGATGGACCCCTTCAAATTTTTATCTCTTTTCCCATTTCTCTTTTTTTTTCCCCCTTCTTTTTCACAAATTACATTTTGAAATAATATGGCACATATTTGACCTACTCTGACGCTTATCGGAATCCGTGTTCAGCATAGTAAAGCAAACGACCAATAACATCCAAAAAAGAGCTTCCCATCAATGAGAATGCTATAATAAAATATAAATATATAAATAAAACAAAATTTAACAACATCAAAACTTTCCCTGAAAGACCTCCATCAAAATTCTCTCTCAATTTTTTCCAGGTTCTTTAAGGAGGCCAGTATCGATCAAATGCTGTAGCCCAGATTTTGCAAGATCTCTCGTTTTTGAATCTGACGATTCAAGGAATGCAAGAAGCACCTTTGAACTGCATTCCATTCAAAAACAAGATTTAGTAATATTGAGTTACAAAATATCCCACAGAACTAGGATTTGCTTAAAAATATGCAATTGAATTTAAAACAAGCCAATAAAAAACCCTAAAATGCACCTAAGAAATTTGTCTGAGACTAATATACATTAATATTAGTCAGTATCATCCATAACCTGATTTAAATATGTAATTTGTACATGCTACGCTGTAGACATCTTAGATATAGATTGATATCATGCAAGCGAAGCATGCTAACCCACACAACCTCAAATTACCACTCAAGTGAACTAGGTATAGACTGATATCTCAAACATGAAGTATCCTTTTGGGCACCATTTGCTCATCCAGGGAAACACAAAATCCCACCTCACTTAACCCAATGATGTCAAACATAGAAGTCAACAAGGCATACCTGTGTCCCTGAGCCCACATTTCAGTTTTTCCTTCTAATGAGACTTTCCATAGTACAGAGGCAAATTCAGGTGAGTCGAGTATCAGTTTTCGAATAGTTCTGCTAGAGTGGAAGTTTTCAAAGACGTGCTCTTCCTTAGTATCAGTGCCCTTTGGTACTGCTGCCAATGATGCTATGGCCTCAAACAATGTATGAACTTTATTGGAAAGAGGTTGCAAGATTTTGTCAGCCCCTCCTATTGCAACCTGTGTATAATTTTTTTTGCAGACGTAAATAAATGATAAAGATGTACAGGTAGTACTTAAACTTATCTATTTCACTGGCTAGTTGTTGATCAGGCCATTAATCTTTCCCTGATATGAAGAATCAAGGAGAGATAAGCATGCCAAAGTATTTAAATGTCCTATTCATACATATTCATTTTATTAAAAGAACATTTTACAACAACAAAAAAGAGAAAGTCAGAAGCACCTCATAGATTACTTCTCTGCCAAAGTTGGAACGAAGGAGCGCACCGACGTTCTCAGTACAAGCTTCAATCAGACCCTAATAGCAGATGACAAAAGAAAGATACATCAAGGGCCAACGCTTATAGAAAGAAAAAAATTGCTTTAATAAACAGGAAATTAATATTTAGAACAACAAAAACTTCTAGATCAGGCACAAAATTAGTTTAGGGCTTTTAAGTACACTAGGCAACCAATAACAACAAAAGCAACAAGTATGAGAATGAAAACCTCTCCAAGGCCACTATCAAGTAACAGCTCACTTCTACGCAAAGAGGGATCCTTCTTCCCCTCAACAGATGCCTTTTGGCTCTCACCAGTGGAGACATCAGTTTCCGCCAATTCTTCACCCTTGAAAACATATTATAGAGATTGAGCACACCACTACAATATGACACAGACATAATATAGAACTTGATGGTTTGACAAAACATACATTGGAATTTCTTTTGCAAATATCACACAGATGCAAAAAGAAATCCAACTGATTCTTTTGCCCCAATTTGTTTGTTTGTATTGCATTTTCCTAACATCCAACAAAGCTGATTAAAAAAAAAATACTGATTTCAATAGTATTACAAATTTATCTTATTCAGTCTTATATGAACTCTTCAGTGAATTTAGTTAGATTGACTAAGCTGAACTTGATTTTGTGAAGGACGAGTGCGAAAATGAAAAAAATAAATAACTACAAAAATAACTAAGAATAGGGAGAAAAATCTACAGATTGCAAAAAAAAAAAAAAGTATTATGGGGTGTTATTTGTAATTTAGTACAATGGATCTAATTTAAAAAAAAAAAATGGAGCAGCACTCTATATGTTGAAGACTAGAATTGCCGCATTCGACTTCCTGACCCGAAATAATTGAGTGTATTGAAACAATTAATACATAGCAATAGTTATTTATCAACCTGAGAGATGATGGAAGGAACTGTATAGTTGATGCATGACATGTCATCAGGGCTCAGGTACCGTGAGCAGTTGGGATGAAGCAGTTGCAACAAAGGCCGCCTTCCATTCTGTTTTATTGTATTTTAAGAATAAAAGAATGGTAAGACTTTCTTGTCAAGCCAATTCAACGAGTGTGTAGCAAATTATGGTAGAAAATAACAAAATAGCACCAAAAAGAGATGTAAGGATAATAGTTTTACCTTATCATGCACGAGGTCATTTAGAGCCTTTTTAATCTCTTGCATTATGATCTAGTTAACCACATAAAACGTCCAATAGAGAATTTCAGTTTGTATAAGCAAAAGCAACATAAGTAATTTATCCGGGAAAAAAGAACTTACTTTGTTCACCAGCTTTGTGTCATCAACAGTAGAAAGGATGCAAATCAGGAGCTAGACATTAAAAATAACATAAAGTTAACCAATAGTACAACATCAATAAAATAACATAGAAAAAAAATAAGGCTACATTTTCTTTAGGATTATCCATTCTAACAGTATCTTACAATAAATGAATGTCTTACCATAATAAAACAAAGTAAAATTATGTATACTACCCTAGAGAAAAAGAAAATTAAACCTGCAGAGTTAAAAAAAAAAAATTCTAGAGAACTTACAAGGCTCCCATATTGATCTAGAGCAAGCTTTCTAACATGACCCTTCATGCTCTTTATGATCTTTTTTCTATCCTGGATTTGGCACAAAGGAATAATTCCCATATTACTAACTTTTTTCTTACAAAAAAGAAATTTCACATGCATCCTTCAAAAACATGAAATTGCCATGGACCATGCAGAACAAGGAATATATCACACATACAATTACAAAACATCATTTTAATTTACTTCTAAAACAACCCGTTCTATCTCTATATGCCTCTAGCCTTACAATGCATATACATACAAGGCTAAAAGCAGGTAGCCTTGATACTTACTATAGTATAAAAGGAGTACACAGAATTCCAATATTTTTATAAGATTGTAATAGGTGTCTACAATTTTGCAGGAGTGCATATGTTATCTACAGTTTCAAAACTTTGTGTCATAGAAAAAGCATAGGTTCAACAAGCATAGTACACCTTTGCAGTTCCATGCTTTACACAGAGGACAGCGATCTTCAACCCATCTCTATTATGCATCATTCTAACAAGAAGCGGCTGAGCCAACCTTTTGCTTTTCTTTTTAAATTTCTTTGGCAAATTAGGTGTAACTTCAATTTCATCAGAACTGGCTGATCCTTCAATTTGTGATATTAATTGGCGAATCACATCTGTTGCAGAAGTCTTGGGAAACAATTAAGAAAGATGTACGAGAATGAATTAGCCAAGGATATCAAAGATATTCATAGATTTTTATGAATGGTTTCAATAAATACCAACCATTATACTCAGCATATTAGAAGACATGCCCTAATTGTGGACTTGGCAAAAGGGGGAAAAAAAGTAAAGGGATATCCAATATAAATGTTATTTTCACATGGAGAACTTTTTTTTCTTGTTCAATTTGACCTTTGCATTCTGCCAAATTCATGGGTAACTTTTGTATACAGTGACAACTAATGGACTTCTTATTTACACAATTATCATTCTCTTTTGGCTATGGTACCATAACAAACTTCTACAAATTATAGAAATACAACAAACAGAAATTACCTTGTCAGCTATTGTGAGGTACTCGAGTATCGCAGTGTGGACGATTGAATAGTCAACAATTCCTTTTTCCAAGAGAGGTTGTATCACCTGGGTCATGTGTTGCAGCACTGATGATTTTTGCAACCCAAGCTTGGCAATTATGTCCAATAACCTTGGAAAAGAATAATTTGTAAAACAAAAATCAATACCTCTGAAATCAAACCAAATGCTAATCAGAACAAACTTGTCACTGAAGTAAACAAGATAAATTTTTTTTAAAAAAAGATAAGGAAAGAGAAATTTTAAATATCATGTAACAAATTAGGATTATAGAGATTACCGTGCCGAGTTTGTTTTTGTTAAATTTTTTTAAAAAAAGATAAGGAAAGAGAAATTTTAAATATCATGTAACAAATTAGTATTATAGAGATTACCGTGCCGAGTTTGTTTTTGTTAAATCCTTGAACAACTGAAGTTCTGTTGAGTACATCTCAACCAACAAGCTTCTCTTTTGGGACCCCTTCGCAAGGTGGTACACATGCTCTACAACTAAAGACATGGTAATAATAACAATATAAGTCTACTACAAATGCCACTTATTAAAAAAAAAAAAAATACCCGAAAATGAAAAAGAATCACATGCCTGCCGCTCCCACACTATGACGAAGAAGGGAAGCTACTTGGCCATGGAGGGAAGAGACGAACAATTCAAATTGCTTTTTGCTAGCTACAGGTCAACAGACAATGAATAAACATCGAGAGAAGTTACAAAAAAAATTGTGATAATTCATACACCTTCAAATTTAAAATTTGATGTAACAGTACCAGAATCTAGAAGCTTCTTAACGAGATGAACAGCATACTTTTTTCGAGCAAGAGTTAGAAAATGCGGGCGGAGTGCATCAAAAACCTTATCCTTTTCCTCTTGTGTGCAATACTTGATGCATGTCTAAAGCAGATTTACGAGCAATAAATGTAGCATAAATAAATAGCTAGGCTTTATAAGAGTTCACTAAAACAAAACTGAACATACTTGAAGAACACGTGCAGAGACATGGGATCCTGCAATTTCCATGAATTTTCCACCCATTTTACGAAGGGCTTCACTTACAAACCTAAAGCAATTTTGTATAAACAAAATAAGTTGTAAACAAAAAGACAAAAAGCAAAGAAGAAATAAGATCAACTAATTGACAACAGAAAGACTTGAATATTTACTTTGATCTGTCTTCTTTGCTCACATCATGACATCTCATCTTTTCCCACAATAAAGCAAGTTCCTGTTAAAATATTAAAATAACAGGTAAATGGCGTAAATCAAATAAAAGCAAAAGTTACAATTGGTCTTAACTTTTTGGGTTTATTTCTGTTTATTTGGGCACTCAAAATTAAATGGTGGTTTTGAAAATTGAGAATTTGGATTAGTTTTGACAAATTTCTGTTCAAAGCTATTTGGGTACTCAAAATTAAATGGGGGTTTGGAAAATTGAGGATTTGGATAAGTTTTCACAAAATTCTGTTCAAAGCACCAATAATGGTGATGCATCTGTAACCTACCAACCCTGTGCCAGTAATGGATGACTTATGAGGAAAAGTAAAGTTTACTTTTTCAAGATTGTAATTTGGCTTCCTCTTCTTCTTCCTCAGCTCAGTCATTTCCTAAATACAAAGAACGAATCAGTGGTGAAAGATAACAAGATAAAAGCAATAATCATTGTTACAACTTCTCAGCATTTTTTGCATATTTTTTGGCAAAAAAAACGGTATTCATATTCTTTGACAGAAATTATCTGGTACTTGCCAAAGACACATTTTTTGGATGCACAAGGAGTAACATTAGATAAAATATTACTGTCCTTAAAATTCATATTTCTTTAAAGCAAAATTACAGGCTCCATATTCTTTGAACAAAAATAATATTGCTCACTGTTGACATTAAAAAACTTTAGCACGTTTTAGAAATGTAAGAAAAAAATTGAGAAAAAAGAAAATCACGTAAACTGATTTTCATTGGCCCCAATAGAAGGCCTCAGTAGACCTTGAAACTTTTGCTGGGATTTGTTTGGCAGCATTTGTTTCCTAATACCCAGCTAGTGCTTGTGCCACTCATGAGCTGTCTTTAAAAACACAGCATATCAAAGGTACTTGCAAAAATACCCTTGAAAGTTTCAACCTTAGGCACGAAAATTGAGCTAAATATTAAACTGCTCACAGTAAGCATTTCATCTTAGCTTGGTCCTATAGCCGTGATAATTTACTAACATAAGTTGCACATAGAAATAACCCAAATAATACATACTCTGAGAACGAGAGAGAGAGAGAGAGAGACGCACCTTCGAGGCCAAACGACGCTCCTTTGCACTCTTAGGCTCCTTCTTCTCCACTTTCGTTACCACGTGCTTCTCCTTGTTAAACCCCTTCTCCTGCGCCTTCTCAGGCTTCCGTGCTACCTTGCCAAGCACCTGATTCTTACCTCCTTTCAGTTTCTGGTCGTCTCTTTTTCTCTTCTTCGATTCCATCTTTTTACCTCCAGTCGCCATTAACAGCTTCACCTTCTCAACCTCACCTCTAAGAACTAAACAGAAACGAAACAGAAACTGCTTCACTGCCACTGGGGCTAGGGTTTAAGGGAAAAGGGAGCTTAATCGCAATTGAGTTTGTTTGCGAATTTATGGGCCTCCATTAATTATATTGGGCTCTCCTCATATTCTATTGGGTTTTAAATCTCGGTTCTTAATGGTAAAAAGTGAACAGTAGCAAAGTAGTTGTGGGCCTACATGTCAGAACGGCTTTTACGACTGGGGGTTAATCTGGAAATGTGAAACACAAGGCGCAATATTTTACTACTGGAGAAGGGGAACTGGATCTCCTCTTAGCAAGTGCCACGCCGGTCTCAGAGGTCTCAAGCACGTGGAATTGGGATCGGTATTCGGTGATGGCTAATTTGTACTTTGAAGTTGAATTATTTTCAACTTGAAAATATAAATTTTGGAATATTTTTTTAGTAATTTATTCACACGAAATTACAATGAAGTACGTAGTACATGTTATATATATGTATACACAGGACAATCAATTTAAAGAAGGAAACAAAAGGAAACAAAAGAGAATAATTTGCATAGCAGAATGAAGGAAAGAAATAACAATTGCTTATGGCATGTATCTTCTCTGATATATGCATGATTTACTAAATCTTAATAGAGAATACAAATTAAATTACCTAAGCAAGCACTGGCTGTAAAAAAATGCATTCTTTCTTAATGATGTTTTTATGTGTCAGAGTGAAAAAAAAAAAAGACAAATACTATGAGTTCCATATATTATATGTTTAATTAATGTAGCTAAATAACGATAATCATTTATTGGATTGTTTTGATGTGTCAGGCAAGGTCAACTAATTTAAATTATTTTTCAATTAAGAGAATTGCAGAGGACATGAACCTCTTTCTTTACCTTAAGAAAGCAAAACTACATTATAATTAAGATCTTCTATTGGAGACTGGAGTACATAGATCCTAGATTCCAAATTTCCATGGTAATATCTATCTTCCCAATATTTTGAATTGTGACTGCGCATCTTCTACGGCACCTCCCCTTTCTCTATTTTAAGGATCCTCTGTGCCAAATTAATACAGCTCACCAAGATTTATTACAAGGTTTATTTCTAGTACTAGTTCATTCGCTCTTTGTATGTAGTATGTACTGACCCACCACACTTCACATCTAGTAAGTAAATCTGAATGCTTCTCATTTTTTATGAACAAAATATATGGCCTTCAAGGCAAACTCTACATAAATAACTTCTACTTTGTGCCTCTCTCTCTCTCCCTCTCTCTCTGTTAATCATGGCAAAACTTCCCCTTTCTCCACTTCCAATTCTGCTCCTGCTCATTCTCCTTCTAATCACATCTCAACCATTCAATGTTGAATCAGTACTAGAGGTCAAAGATGGCACAAACTGTGCACCTCCACCTCCATCAAACCCTATCCAAACTTTCACTTACTCCTCTCCACCGCCGCCGCCTCCTTCCATCACTCTGCCGCCACCACCACCATGCGACTGTAATCATGGGTCATCCGTGCCATCGCCTCCAGGTGTCATGCCGTACTATCCACCCAATAATTTGACGCCTCCAGGTTTCATGGTGGACTCGAGTTCGTATCCGAAAAAGTCTTTCACGGTTCTTTTACTTCTGTGTGTTGTTTTGTTAGTTGTATTGTTGTGAGTTTGATTGAGGTGTATGATTTTCAATTTTTATTTCAATTTTAGGAGGGTGATTACTTATGAATATTACTTATTGGCAAGTTTTCCCTGCAAAAATGTTCATCAAACCATGCCTGTGGTTATAATTTAGATTCCCTTAATAATAAAAATGTGTACTCGGGATGATTCAAAATATAAGATAGTATTCAATTTGATGACAGTAGTTCTAATCGTGAGATGTAGATCTAAACCAGTTTTCAGTGATGCATTGTTACTGTGATATATGTTTCATTGGGTTTCCACCTTTGTCCTTCACCATTACCTTACAGTGGCTGCCCCAACCAAGAGTTAAAATAAAGTTGAAGATATTTAATAAGAGCAAGGTTCTAGTGTTATCATTTTTGGTTCCACAACTTCATATTTTATTAATATTTAAAATTTTTAAAATTCAAATGTTGAATCTAAACTGTTGTTCTTGTTAAATATAATGAGCGATATGTTTTTATATAAGCTCTATAAATTTTGAAGTTGATTTGATACTCAATCAAATGGTCAACAAATGAACAAATATGGTTAATTATGAGTCTATGACTAATATGTTCATCGTTTAATCACTTAATCGAGTATCAAATCAACTCTAAATTTTATAAAACTTATATGAAAACGCATTGCTCGTTAAATTGAACAAGATCAACGACTTAGATTCGGTGTTTGAATTTAAAAAATTTTAAATATTGATTAAATATGAAGTTATAGCAGCCAAAAATGGTGGCACTAGAACCTTGCTCATTTATAATTAGTATATCCTCTATTACATTAATAAATGATGGAGAAAATTAGTACATTTTATGAGACCGGGATTCAAATACTAGTTTAATTTCTTTTCAGATTGAAATTTTTAAATGTCCAAAACTAATTTATCGTTCACTAATTATCAAAGCAAGTACCAATATTATAATTTTAATGAACTTAATTATCCTTAACTCTTTGTTAAATTAACATAAAAACTATTTGTTAAAAAACCCTACGGAAAACTTAAATTAAAACAAAATAAAACTCTAATTAGGATATCTTTTCATATGTCATGGAATAATAAATGGAATGACTTAACTATATATATCCCAAGGATACAATAGTTATGAAATAGAGAGTCTCAAAGAGTAAAATATTGATTCTAAGAGAAATTATATTGTCTAGTGTATGGGACGAATGGAGTCCGTCCAATACGACCGTTCTCCTGTTTCAAATCTTAAACAACCAATTTGAACCGTTCAATATGTTCTCCATATTGAAAATTTATAAGAAATCAATTTTTATATTTTTTTTATATTTCTTTTTACTATTTTTCAGTATTTTAGAAAATCATTCTTATTGGACGATCCATAATTTTTATATCATGAATTTTCTAGCAACCAAACAAAATAAAAAAAAATGTAAAAATTTATTTGTTATAAGTTTTCAATATGAAAAACATATTGAACAGTTCAAATTGGTTGTTTGAAATTTGAAATGTGAGAACAATTATATTGGACGGACCCCATCTATCCTATATATTGGACTTTAGCATTTCTTTTTTATCCCAATGTTAAAACTGTACGCAAAACAAAAGAGATTTTTCATTTTCTCTTTTCTATGTCTCTAGTTAGATTTAGAGTTAGGGAGGAAAAGCTTATAAGTTGAGGTGAAGAGGATGAAAAAATAATTGTTTCATAAGAATATTTTGCAGAAAAATTAAAACAAGGTAATGTGTAACAAAAATTTTCAAAAAATAAATCATAAAATTTTCCATTGAATTGTTAGAGGATATACAGCTTACAATACGCCAAAGCACTAAAAGCTATCAAGGGTAATCACATAAATATAATATTAACATTTGGACCTTACTCACTATTTCGTCAATTTATAACTCCAACGGAGGCTAGAAAAATATTTCAAAATTGAAAAGTAAAGACACGTATAGAAGATAACTAGCAAAATATGCCCTTATAGGCAAATAAAGAAAAAAAAAATTAGACAATAAAGATATGTTTCTAAATCTACTAGGTAAATATGTTGTTCAATTTGTTTTATAATTAGATGGAAATCTAAAATATATTATTGCTTTGTCTAGCGATAGATATCTAACTACAGATCAAATCGATTGAACGACACAAACAAGTGAACATATTCTAGATCTAGCATGTAACTTATTTTGGATTCGTGCGTTTATAAGGAATAGAGACAGAGATAAGATATAAAAGTATTTAATCCTTCTAAAAATAAATAAAATCAATTAAATTGCATAAGGATCATTGTCTGCAAAAAATTGTTTCCATATATACAAATCCAGCTGAGCCCGTCGTAACAGGCTGAGATTGTTCGAGTTCCGTTTGAAGATATCTTACGGCTCAAATAATGAGGCTTTGAGTTGGAACTTTAAAAACCTCATTTTCAAGCTCCACAAGTCGGTTTTGGTTATTTGTATGTACATCTGTTAGACTGTTAGTATAGTTGGTTGGTTCGGCTTCATTTGACGAGTCTATTTGAACACGGGCCTATTTGTAGAGGAAGAAAAATCTACTAGGGTATATACATCAGTCGACAGTCGTTATAATGGAACATCAAAAACGAATAAAATAATCTCAACAAATCATCTAATTTATTAACAATATGATTTAGTTTTGAGAATTGAGTTTACTTATTCGTTCATAATATCCTTGTCCCATAAAGAACGAGATAATTTATTTTTCCAAAAACTACTGGCCGACCAGCCTTCGAAAAAAAATATATATTTTTCCAAATTAAATTATGGACCTACTTTATGTTATCTTTTGGTTCACGGTTAATTGCTTAAATTTGAAGTTAAAAATCTTAGCAAATATCGGATTCTCTGTTTTTCTTTTACCCAAAAAAGAAAATCAGATTCTTTGTAAAGATTGCCTTCCAACTAGATGAAAGAAATGCAACGAAATAGATAATGAGATTAAAAGAAGTTTGTCAACAGTTCTGTAGACATGAAAATAGTAGCTCGGCCAAATGTTAGGACCTCATTTGAATTTATCCAAAATAAGGTGCTTAATCGAAAAATGAGCTTGAACAGGCGAGAGGCGGAGAACCTCAGTCGTCTCTCGGACTGCCCTAGGTACATCCGACTCGTAACAAAAGCATGAACCAGGTCCATTGTTTTTCAAATTTCACCGACTGACTCTCTGAACAGTAGACCCCACTTTCTGACCCCACAATTCAGTCAAACGGTCTACTTAGTACGGATTCCGTTCAATCCCTTCTACTAGATCTCTTAGCTTTCTACGCTCTTCAGAGGTCCAAACCCTCATTCCATTCCAATCTCACAAAAAAAATTAAAGAAAACAAGAAAACGAAGAAGCAAGAAAGAAAAAGAGCTCAAAACTTCTCTCTCTCTCACCGGAGTTCGTTAAAACCCTAACCCTAATTCTACTTTCTCTTTCGCCATCTCCGACCTCGTTTCTCTAGTGCTAGCTCCTCGAACCCTAGCGCTTCCAAATCTACTCCAATGGTCATAGGTACTGCCTCCTCCTCCTCCGCCACCGCCGCCGCCTCCCCCTCGTCGCACCGCCTCGTCGGCGTCGACCGCTTCTACAGCCCTCCGGCCGTACGGAGGCAACAAGAGTTGTTGCAGAAGCAGTTCCAGCAACTGGCGCTTCAGAAACAGTCGCAGAAAGAGGCGCCAGAGCAGGTTAAGCCGGAGAGATTCGCTGTAGATGGATCTGGAGTGAATTGTGCGAATCCGGCACCGGATTCATCCGCTTCCAATCTTGATCGGTTTCTTCATTACACCACACCGTCAGTTCCAGCTCAGTACTGGCCCAAGGTTAGTCTTTTGGAAGTAATTTTGTGTTTTATCCCTCTTCTTGTACAGCTCATGAATTGATCCTTCCTTAAGATTTGTACTTTTAGTTTGCCACTCCATGATTCTGTCCTCAATTATATTATAACACTCTATAAATCTGCTTAGGTTTAACTGGAAACCTTTGTGATGCATAAACATTACAAACAGAGAGAAACTTCTTTGTTCCAGATGAATGTAGAGTGTTTTTTTGTATCTTTTATGTATTCTTGTCCGTTCAGGATAGAAAAAATTCACTTTATCCATGGTTTAATTTGAAAGTTTCTGTTTTTAGAGGTATATAAGTATACTTACATAATGCTATATAGTTTGGAACCTTTTAGGATTAATTGGGATTTCTGTGCCAATTTATTTTCAGTCATGGATATCCAAATTAGTACCTCTTAACTGAACCTTTGAAAATTTGTAGCTATCAAACTAATTACCATTACTTTTTTACACCCCATTAATCTGTTGGCTATAATTATGTAATCTTGTGCTAGACAAACATTAAGGGGTGGAAGAATGGGGAATCTGCAATGAGTTCATGCATGTACTACTGCCTGGAAGACTTGTGGGAATCATTCAAGGAATGGAGTGCATATGGTTGTGGGGTACCTGTAGTATTAAATGGAAGTGACAATGTAGATCAGTACTATGTGCCGTACCTATCTGCCATCCAGCTATATGCCAATTCTAAACGCACCTCCAGAACAAGGTGCGAATATTTCTCAGTTATTTTTCTTTCTTTTTCCTGAAACAGGGTTTAAGTTGTCATCTGACTTGTCAGGGAATTGGTACAGTAACTGGTGCTAGCATTAATCTATTAGTTACCTGGAATATACAAAGTTCAGAATTCAGATTACATCATAAGCAAACCAGAATAATATTGAAACTTTGGCAATATCTCATTAATAAATTGCATTTCAGAGGTATCACTATAAAACTGAACTGTTGAATATTGATTCACGATTTTAATCCTTGATGAATATGCAACATTTTATTGCACAATCAAATGGTAACATACCCTATGCATTGAATTCTGTATATGATTATTTAATGTACACACCCAATGAAAGCAAAGTTATTATAGGCGGGTGAGGGTCTGTACCAATGCGAACTAGCACTTGTTTACCTACTTCAACAGAATAGTAGAAATTTTTAAAAATTTTGGCCTATATATCTGGGAATTCAAATCTTTGTGTTTAATTTAAAGGAGGCACGGAGAGGAGAGTAGCAGCAGCGAAGGCAGTAGTAGTGATGGTAGCATCGGCAGCAATGGGGAGGCTGAGAGAACAAGGCAAAGAGGCATATCTTGTACCAATCAACAATATAATGAGAATGGTGGTTTTACTAGTGACAATGGTAGCTTTTGTACAGCACCAGCTAGTGTACCAGTGTTTGAGTATTTTGAGCGAGATCCACCATATTGCAGAGAACCATTGACTGACAAGGCAAGTCTGTTTATGCTATTTGTTGTTTTCTCAGTGGTTTTCTCAGATTTATGAGGAATGATTCATATTGTAATTATTAACCTAATAAAACATTGAAAAATTTGGTTCTATTTACAGATATCAATTCTTGCAAAACAATTTCCTGATCTGAAGACCTACAGAAGCTGTGATCTGCATCCTTCTAGTTGGTTTTCTGTTGCATGGTACATCATATTCTTTTTCCTTTTCTTATCTTAAAGTACTAAAATGATTCTTTGGTGCTGTTTTTAGACATCTTGCATTCATTCCTCAAGTTTCCTTAATGTCTCTTCTATTCTACTGTAGGTACCCAATATATCGAATCCCCACAGGGCCGACATTGAAGGATGTCGATGCATGTTTCTTGACATACCATCGGCTCGCTAAACCTTCAAGTAAATTTCTTATCATTTTTAGGTTTTTGATTAAAAAATTAAATAGTGACTAGGAATTGACTCATGTGCACCCCTTCTAGATATCTAAATTTTTGTTTGTACCAATGCAAAATGGATAAAAATGATATTATGCATATAAAATCAGAATTGTTATTCTCTGTTGTATGAATTATATATCCTACAAATATCATGTGTAGTCTCGTCACTAATGTTGATCAAAGTTACCCAAATTATTTCACTTTTCTTGAGTTATTATTAAGTATTAACACATAGTAGTGAATAAAAATGGATATGCTTTAAAAATCAATTGGTGAAGTTTGTAAAATGAGTTTCATGTCTACTTTTTGTGGGTACATGTGAATTTCTTATAATCGGGGATGTACACAATACATCTTTTTTCTTTTCCATGCACATGAAAAATTATTTTCCTGTAATTACATATATGATAGTTTTTGTTTATTATTTCTGTTAACAGATACGAGCAGTGCAAATGGTCCTTTGAAGTCATTATCATTGCATAGCTTCGGTTTGGCCTCATATAAATTGAAATCCAATATTTGGATGAAGGATGAGCCTTGTGGAAGTGAGCGTTTGGACTCTCTCCTTCAAGAAGCTGAGAACTGGCTAAGGCTAGTGAATGTAGAACATCCTGATTTTCGGTTCTTCCTCACTCATTATAACACCAACTGGAGATGAGGAAAAACTGTGTTGTAAATAATAAATCGGGGAGGTTTAGCAGGCGTATTTTGTGGCTGGCTTCCCTTTGCCTGGCAACTTCTCATTTGTTGTACCATCTTCTAAGATTTTGTCTTTGTGCTTTTCTAATGGTTTCTAGGTGGTGTTTTTCTTACTAGATGTTGATGTCATTTTTTTGATAGATGAATATTATTGAACTAGTATAAGCTTGGTGAATAGAGATCTAATATAGAGATTAAAGACACGAAATCATTTAGTGCATAGCTTTTTAGTTACTTTTATTTTCGCCTATTATATGTGATTAGATTGGAACAATTAAATTGCAGCTGCTTCTTATGGGGTCATCAAAATAATAAAAGAAAACAGGAAATAGTTCTTGCTTGTCAATTGTCATTGATAAACTGACGTTTCAACGGGTTTTGATTAAGTTTATCTAACGAAATCTTGGACTTCAAATTGTAAAATTGGGTTAGCTTCTGCGTCTTTCTAGAGTTCTAGTAAAAAATAATGTAAAAAAGTCACCAATCAAAGTCAGTCTGTTTGGGCTATTTTCTCTTCCCTTACATTTACAATGTGTTATTTTCTTCTTGATTACCGGACCCGACGCAGACTTTGTGCATAGTCTGTAAGCAAACAATGACATTCACAGAATTTTGACATTGAAATACGAGACCCAAACCATCTCTGACCCGAATCAGATACATGCCAGGACTGCTTGAATCCAAGGAAACTGAAGGCCTGAAGAGAATCGGTCGATCAGGCTCTTTGAAAACACGGACTGTGTCAAAGGGGACATTATATTAAAGTGAAAAAACATTACAATCAAGTGGTTATTTTCTGTATGTGAATGCTTCAGATTTCTTGTTGGTCGCGACGGGCTTTGCAAGCACGTACTGCAAATCCTTCTCGATTTGAAAAGTTGTTTTCTTTTCTATTGATATACAAAAAAACAATTTTGATACTTTTAGTTTTTCTAAAAAAAAAAACAATTTTGATACTTTTTTTCCCCTTTCATTTTTTGAATGTAGATTTGGTAAACGCTTTTTCGTTCTGCTAATTTGATGGTAATCTCATTAGTTGCGTTTTTTAGAAGTTATTTCGTTCGTTGGATTGGATATGACTGGGATTCAACTAACAGGTTATAAAATAAAATTAATTTTTAAGGGCTTATGTGTTTTTTAGAAAGTAAATTGTTTAAATACCATCATAACCTTTTTTTCTGTCAAAGGTCTTGACTTTTATTCTAAAATCAACATCTATACTACATATGAGATTAGGTCACACAAATTAATAGTTCATAGTTGACATAAAGATTGTTTACTTCCTCTAATTGCAATTGTTTATAATCTTTTTTGATGGATGTTTTTTATAAGTAGCTGGGATATACAATAATACAAACTCTGCGGTATATTTTTCCTTGTGGCAGTACAGTGGCACGCAATATCTGCACATTTCCAGAAGCCACACAAGACAACAGCTGCTGCATCCCGCCAATTAAAATGAGAAGCATATGATATCATATGGAATTGATATACGAGATGTTAAATAAATTGACATAACGCAAATACGTGTACAAACGACAATATAGGTTATATGTTAAGATGAATCTGTAGAGCATGTTAGTCTTCTAACTGTGAAAAAGGAACAACAGATTTTCTTTTAATAGGGAAAAAAAAGAATTAAATCACTAACCAAAGCCGCTAGCACGGGACACACTCAATACTGCCATTCTACTATGTTATTTTCATGTGTTCTTGTTAAATAAACTAAGTTCAATGAACTATTCCCTTTTAACAGAGGCTACTTATTTATAGAGGTTTTAATCCATTTTGTAAATTAGAGTTTATCCCTCTTCCGCGTCCAGCGAGAATTGAATCTGTTATCTCTAAAATAATTGCAGAGCCACTGACCATGTGTGTTGGACTCAACGTTCCCTTTTAACCTTTACTTAATGAAAAAAGAATTACCCATCATTTTTCTAACCTCTTAAAATTATCGCCCCTCTTGTTCTATTGTGACTATATATGCCTTACATGATGGTGGGGTTGAGACGGGAGAAGGGTAATTCATATATTGACATAAGTTTTGCATGTCGTGTGAAATGCGAGTTTTCATTATCCATCATACATATATTGCTTGATATCTCAAGTATTTCTTGGAGTATGCAAGTGATGCTAATTAACTATAATACATTATACAAAGATGAGGTGTAAAATATTATTAGAATTTTAGCAAATAAAGACTTGTTATCTAATAAGAAATGAAACAAGCTAAAAATTACTCTTATGAGTTTAGATATGTTTTTTTTATTCTTGCAAAATTAGAGATTAGAGAAAATCAACAAGTATATATATTAATAAGAATGACTTGTCCATTGTTGAAATTTTTAGATAACTTATCAGATATTGCGCAAAAATTAATTGGACAATAAAGGTTAAATCCATATATTGTTTTTAAGAGATTGGATATAGAACACTAATGTGTATATGAGCCTTATGCACAACATTTCTCTGCTATTGGATCGACTTTAAAATTTGTGTTGAAATTAAGATGAGGAGCCTGATTAAGGCGCAAGATAGAGAGTGTGTTCCGTCCTTTAAAAAATATTCGTCCCTTCTCCGTTTGCAAAATTGAAGCGCGATAAATGGAATAAAGTTTCTCATCATTCCCGAAACTTTCATCTCCTCTCTGCGCAACTCCTTCGCCTCTTCTCTTCTCTCTCGGAAATCCTAGATTGTACGAAACTTTCTCGTCGTTTTTATTTTCTTTGCTGTTGTTTATTCAAATGTATGGGACACGCTTTATTAAATTGGTATGAATTGAATAGTTTAAGACTTTAAGGTCTCAAACTAACCACAACTAGAGTTCAATTTCAGAGCACTTGCGGCTCTAAAGACTAGCTTTTATATGAAGTGTAAAACTGGTGCATATATACTGTAAAAGAGGTGCATAATATATTGTAAAGATAAAGTCATTTAAGAAATAATTTTTTTATCAGAGGTGAAACTCAGACATAAGATTACAGTACATCAAGTTCATTATCAATAGTATATCAAGTTCAATATCATGCAAACATGCCTATTACACCCAATTCAAACATGCGTAATACATAAAATCCATTACATCCTAACTAGGATAGCACCAAATTTGTAGATTTTGACACCTTCACAATTGTAGAATTGCCACATTTCCAGCATGGAGGGTTTGATTGCTGATCCCAATAGCTTTGAGTACTACTCATTCTGTATTCCAAGTTAAATTTTCAAGAAACTATGTCCAATTTGACAATAGGCAATATAATAGTATGTCATTTCATACAACCTAGCAGTATGCCTAACA
Organism: Rhynchospora breviuscula; assembly: GCA_027562975.1. Taxonomy (NCBI): domain Eukaryota; kingdom Viridiplantae; phylum Streptophyta; class Magnoliopsida; order Poales; family Cyperaceae; genus Rhynchospora; species Rhynchospora breviuscula. The sequence continues at coordinate 26,221,933 of CM050402.1, forward strand.
GTATGCCTAACAGTACTTATTTTATCTGTCAATACTCAAATGCTCTATTAGTATCATCAATTCACAACTAATAGACTAAAGTTGGCAAATGAAATTAGAGAGAGGAGAGGCTAAATGAAATCAGAGAGAGGAGAGGTGTTGTGCTCCGAGAAATTAACGTGTTTACCAAATTGAGGAAATTAACTGAAATTGTTTAGAAATTAACAATCAAATTGAGATTACCAACAAAATTGCTTAGAAATTTACCGAAATCAATTAACGTGCAAAGATGTTTCAAAATGAAAATTAACTCCTTTTCAGTAAAGCAATGGACAGAATCAATGCATACAACTCAAAATCCACTAAATTTTTTAATCAGAAAAATAAATTCAACAAAATTAAATCGAAATTACACGTGCGCTCAACCTACCTAGAAATGAATAAAATTAAACTACAAGAAAGAAGAAGAAAAAACCTCAATCTACAATGTCGACCTGAGTCGATAGAGGTGCTAGAGTCGCTAGAGGTGTCGAGTTGGAGTCCCTACTTGCTGATCGAGGTGCTGGATGTCACTAGAGGTGGATAGAGGCGAAGAAGATAGCTCAGCCTCTAGGATTTTTTATGCTCCGAGAGGAGGCGGTGGCGGTGGATAGAGAGAGCCACTATCTAGTAGAGGTGGATATATAGAGAGGAGGTCAGTAGTAAAGGTAAGAAGAGAGTAGGTAGAGGTCGATAGAGAGAGCGGCGGAGAGAGCAATGCTAGATTTCAGATTCTCAATGCGAGGGGAGAGAGTCGGAGAGAGTGATAAGAGGATAGACTCACAAAAACGGAAAAATTTAGAAAATAACAGAGCAATCTGATATATCAGCGTCTCAATCAGATCCCTTCATATTAATCTCAGCACGAATTTTAAAGTCGATCTAACAGCACAGAAATGTTGTGCATAAGGCCCATATGCACATTAGAATTCTATATCCGTTCTCTTGTTTTTAATATCAATATGAATAAAATGTAAGTGATAAGCTGACTATATTTACATATATTTGCATAACTGAGTGTCGGTTTGAAACAAATAAAATATAAGAGTCAACAGGGCGGCCGGCCATCCTGAATCATGACAATGTACTTTTTAACTTTTGTATTAGATTTTTTCTTTAATTAAAGTTACGAATAAGTTTGACTACTGTATAACTGCTAGTCTAGTTGAAAATTGCAACCGATAGAGTGCATATCAACTAGGGTTTATCCATAATATAGCTCCGAGATCAGAATCAGAAGGAACTGATTGGATCTGGATTCTGAAATTACGATCATTTGATCGAGTAATAAGATGCGGCACCTTGCCGACAGGCCTTCGAAATTTGAGTAAGATACGCTTGTCTTTTTTTGTACGTTACTGGTAGGATATCAATTTTCCATTGTTATGATTATTGATTATGTCACAGTATATCTACTTATCAAGGCTAAATGCTTTCCAATATGTTAATTTTTTATTTGAAAGTAAGTTTGGCATTCCAAGTCTTTACCTATAGGAATGAAAAACTCTTGCGCTGCAAAATTTTATGTACAAGGACGGCCGACGATTTGCCAACAGTTGTATTACGGATGATATAGTATATTAGTATTATATATCCACATAATCATATTTCATTGCTAAGAACCTTACCTTTTGCATATCCGTGCCGAATTCTTCGTCGATACTCGAAAGTCTCAAATTGATGTCTGATGATATATAAGGCCTCGCGACCCTAACCGTATCATTTCACGCAGCCTTGTTGGGCCTATCACGCGGGAGGACAAGTACTTATTTGGGCTTTTAGGCCCGTGAAACTGTGTCATCCATCCTTGTGCTACAATTTTCTGTCATTCCTCGACAAAAAATGATGAAGCGACGATTGCAAACTAAAATAATGATGATGATAATGATAAAAACAAAAAAAAAAAGTTAGTAAAAAAGAGTAATAGGGATGTATTGATAGAGGCACTTAATTGATAACCGTGATATGTTTAATAAAAACTATCATATAGATTTCAAATATAATATTTTTAAAGATGTTTATTAGTACTTTAAATAAGAACGTGTATAAATTATCATGCTTAATTGGTCTACTTATTTTCTATAGTTTTCAAAGGATCGTATGTTTGAAAATAGCGACGCGCATTGTCTTGGTAATTATGTTGCGACCATGACAGCTATAAAAATAAAACAATATTGAAGTATAAATCCTTTTTTTATCAACTTAGAGCGAATATATTGAGTGTGTATGTCCGTACTTGGTAGTTATAATATTCTTTAGCTTAATTAATTAAAAAAATAGACTATCATCGTAGTATTAATGGAAATATAGCACTACCATAATATAGTTAACTTGTATGTTGTATTAATAAGTTTTGAATCTAACAACCGTCTGCATGTCATCCTTTTCCTACAATATTGACTGACTATTGGTTAATAGAACAACAAGTTATCAACAAATAACTATTTAAAGAATGAACTAGGTGTATGGTTTTCTTGTAGAATATCATACAAATTTATATACAAGCGGTGCAGTATATTGTGGCTTCTTTCAAATGCTCGATCTCCACATTTGCAGAAGCCACGACATGTCCGCCGATTAGTACGAACAATTTGCAAATGACAATAAGCGTGCAAATGATGGAAAATAACGCACATAAGCGTGCAAATGACAATTTAGCCATTTAGGTGATGTATTTGGAAGAATTAATACGTACGTAGGGGCGGAAACCAAGATTGAGAAATAGGAGGGGACAAGGTAGAACTGGAACCAAATCCTCTACTGTCGTAAATGACAGTAGAGGTCTACTGCCCCTCTTAATTTTATTAAAATTTAGAATTTTTAAAATTCAAATGTTGAATCCAAACCGTTGATATTGTTCAATTTTACGAGCGATGCATTTTCACATAAGTTTTATAAAATTTAAAGTCGATTTGATACTCGATTAAGTGATTAAATTATGAACGTATCAGAATTAATCAGTGATAGTTAACCAGATTTGTTCATTTGTTGACCACTTGATCTAGTATCAAATCAACTCCAAAATTTATAAAACTTATATGAAAACGCATCGCTCGTAACATTCAACAAGATCAACGGTTTGAATTCAACATTTAAATTTTAAAATTTTAATAAAATTAAGAGGGGTAGTAGACCTGAGTGTCATGTACGATAGTAGAGGATTTGGTTCCAGGTACAACTAGTGCAGCCGTCGAGCCGTACCGGCAAGCAGGAGAGAAGAATTGAGCGAGTCAATATAATCATACATTATTATTTTTATTATAATCTAAAAATACCGTACGTACGTATATGCTACAATAAATTTTATTTGGGATGTTTTATAATTTTATAACACTAGTACTAATTAATTTCGCGCATAGCGTGATTATTTTTTTTATCGATTGCAAAAGATTTATAATTTAATATCTATATATCTTATATATAAATATCATATATTTATAATTTTTCTCTTTCGTGCATTGCAAAATAATGCGTTGCGCATTATTTAATTTTATATATTTTTTTTACCATTGCTCATAAATGCTACTTGATCATTTGAAATCAGAATTGTTTTTCCGATATCCTTGCACACACGAATAATAACATAATAATATAATATTTATTTTGGATTGTTTAAGCTATAGGCAACACGTTATAGAAACTAACACATAATATCATATATATTATTATTAATAATGATAACCATAAATATATTGCTTATTACATTATTTTATAATATCATATAACTCAAAAATATATAGCAATATTATATGTTGTAAATAACGTAATAACTAGATCATAAATTATAAAATTATAGTGGTCTAGCTATAAATGCTAAAAAAAAGAATATGACAGTGCCTCACATGGCCTAAGTCTTAACTTTTCTATGAAACATGTTAGAATTTTCTATTATACAGGGATGTACAAAAAAACGTGAATCCGTTCAATCCGTTCAACCTACTCGACCCGATCTATTTTTTTCTGGATTAGCATGATGTTGGGTCGGGTACGAATTTTAATTTTGACAAACCCGTTACTTCGTGTTGGGTTACGGATTTTGTACTAGTAACCCGTTTATATTTCAACCCTCCCGTTTATCACTATTTACTCATCTCCGCCTCACATTTTCTCATATCCTTATTCAAAGATCTCCTCTCACAAAGTTTCTGTTAGGAACTCATTTCATGTGTAATTTAAATTTTTATTACTTATTAACAAACAATTTATAATTGCTATTATACGGATCTAGATAATTATGCAAGTTGACACTTTAAGAGAACGGTAGAAGGATTTACCTCTTCTAGTCTCGTAACTAGAAGGCTCGACCTTTGCTTAGGAGTCGATGGGTAGCACACCACCACCACCTCGTCGCCTCTAGTCCACCTAGAAAATTAATCAAAGTCTCAAGACAAGTGCTAGCTTGTCCGAGACGATAACTAATTCCCTTTGAATTCCTTCGCACGATTAACTGTTTAACTGGAAAGAAAATCGCTCAACGCATGAGCTAGAGATGGAATTAAGAGCTTAAAATTGGAGAAACTAATTTTCTCCTATGAACAGTGCGTGAATAGTGCGGCCACAGAGAGAAGAGAGAGAGAATTAGATTTTTCTCTAACTTATTCCCAAAGAAACAATCAATATATATATAGAACGTTTTCCATAATTAGGTTTCTCTCTTCCTATTTTCTCTTGGACACAAATGCCCCTCTATGGCCGAAATTTTCAGAGATTAAGTGAGCCAAATCTATATGATATAGTGGCCCATTAATTCACTCTTTCAATTCGTCTCATATCGGGCTTTCAGTTAACCGATTAACTAAAAGGCCAATTAGCTCAGTATAATAAATATGCGTTGAACTAATTTAATTATTAACATATTAATAATTAATTTGGAATTAGTATATACATTATATTATTTCTATATGATCCATTTGAGTTAATTAATTATAACGGTTCGCAACGGTATATAATTAATTAATCAACTTATCATATATTCATAGTACTCGCTACTGCAAACAAATAAATAATGCATGTTTGGTTAAAGTCCTATTTGTGTGACCCTTTGAGGATTTATGCTATGTTGGCTATGAAAATAAATCATCATTTATTTCCATTAATCATAAGCGGTATCTAGCAACACGTTATGATTTCCAATTCGCATAAATTAAATATTGTACCAATACAGTACTTCAATCCTGCATAAGAAATGGTATCTTATTGTTTTGATTCTTATGTCACATGAGATCCTTGTATAATCCAAGATAGGAATGTGTCATTCTTGCAGATTATACGTTTCTTGATTTAGAGATGATTGCATAAGTTGCTAGCAAGCAATCCATCTCCATCAAGGGGCCCAGTAGATATCATCACTCGTTAGGTGAACTAACGAGAGACATACGGTTGTCTTGATGACCAGTTTCTTCCGCACAATTCAAGAGAACATAAATAAAGTCCGTATAGCAGCCCTTATCAGGAATCAGCGTTAGACGATATTTATAGAACCTATCCTCATGTGGAGAAACTGAACCATCTCAAACTCAGAATCAAACACATATGAAATAAATAATAACACATAACACAATCCATACATTTATTTCATTGGATCATGTCATGTACTATGTTCCAGTAACATATACATATACAATTAAGTTAGTAACTCCTTACTTATGATTTGTAGAACTTAATCATCACTTAACTTGTATACTAGTCTTGTCTGATAATTAATGTTCCTTGTTAATTATCAAGACTATGGACAGTTTTGATTTATTATTGTCATTTAATCATAAATGAAACACAATTATCCACAATTCAGATCCTCAACCTGAATGAACTGTCAATAATAAAATCCAGGAACAAATGATCAAATATCATCAATAACATAAACTATAGAAGTAGCCATAAAATGATTGGCTTCTAGGACATATCTCTAATAGTTTCGATCTCTTCTATAGCCATGCACGCCCTCTATGCCTCTCTAAGATATTGAATGTTGAAAGATGCTTCGAATGCGTATCTAATTTGTCTCAAACTATATTGTAATAGCCAAAAAATAATTTTTGTGTGTATTTTTATTTGATCAAAGTTTTAATCCACTAAATCCGTTTAACCTGCTTAACTTGTAAAAATTCGTACATAAAAAAATTGACGGGTTGGGTTGGATTCAAATTTTGCTAAAATATCATCAATTCACCCGTTGTACACGGTCTTATATAGTTATATATATTCTAATTAGACGAGAGAGGAGAATAAACTAGACCAAGTAACTAGGCTTTTAATTATTTAGGGAAGTTCTTACTATCAATTAAAATTTCAAATCTTAACGCTATATCTAGCTGGGCACGGATCTTCTGGTCGTTTTTTATAAACGACCATTGGACGTTTTTTAATCTGGACCGTCTGATTTAATCTCAACGGTTAACTTTTTTTGGGCCTATCAATTCGGGTATTATGCACGAGGCACCCTTAACCATTGAGATTAAATCAGACGTTCCGAATCTAAAAACGACCAGAGGATCTCGTTCCATATCTAGCCTACTCCCCCCCGCCCCAGTACGTACGGAACATTTCAGTCTTTTCTCTATGGAAAAGGAGTAAACAATACTTTTTTTTTTGTTTTAATAGGACAAAAGCTAAAGAATTAAAATCACATAGCAAGGCCTAATAAGTTTTTGAGAAACTGGCAGGACGTTGGCTGGCTGGCTGCATCGCACTAGCTGGAGCACTCACAAAGTCACAAATACTATATCGAGTTATACTCGATCTATTGTTTCATGTGTGTGCTAGTTCGGACAAAACTAAGCCAAGTCCAAAATCAATGAACTAAATGGACCTTTAATTTATGTCTTACGTACGTATAGAAAAAAAATTGTCTACTCATGATTTTTGGACCTCTTTCACGTACTCTTTAATTAATTTTTACCTCTCGTATTCTAAATATTTATGCCTAATTATACGGTGCATGGTGGTGTTGAGATGAGAGAGCGCCCCTTAATTAGAAAAAAATGCAATTAATATTTATCCCGTTCAAGAAATTGGCTCTTTTAGTTTTTTATTATTTTTTTAAAGTGAATCTGAATTACTTCTATATGGTCTTAAAATTATTTTTAAAATTTATTTTAGGAAGCAGTCTACAACAGGTAGGTCTTTCATATTGAACACTAACATACATTTTATAATTATCCAAGAGAAATACATGCTAGCGGGAGTTTTGCATTGGTACGAAAGATATGTTTTGCGTGACCTATCTTACATATGTTGTTGCTTTGAATATTTCTTAGAATATTAATTCAAATGATGCTATAATTTATTATATAACGAAGTAAAATGTTGTCATGAAAAATAAGACTATGTTTATTGTTTGACCCTATTTTATGGTGCCAAATTCGTGAAATAAATTGAATAATTTCATAGCGAATAAAATCAAGGAGTTTGAAAAATTCATGAAAAATACCAAATAGATCCCAAAAATCATGGGAAAATACCAAAAAATCCAGAAAATAATGAAGAAAATTATGGCACTTTTAGAATGGTCAAAGGAGCTACAGAGTGGCCATTTTATGCAAAGAAACCCTTATATTTGGAGAAAATAAATAAAATAGGTGGAGGGGTCTTTTCAGAAAATTCTTAGTATCATCGAGTTCTACATAATTTTTTGAGCATGGGGGAAAATTTTCATGAAAGAATTCCAAGGAAAAGATCCTCAAATTATTTCTTTCATTTCGGCAACAAACAAAAAATTGGATAAAGCAATAATTGGAGACAAAACAGCGGTGAAAGAAATGGAGAAGGGAGAAAACCGGTTTAAACCATCCCTCCGTACAAGATGAAATATGACTGTGTCGGGTCTTCTGTACACCATGCGCTGATGGCTAATGAATGAGGTTGGCCCCATAGAAAACTGAGTGCATACAAAGAAATCCAGAGGAATGTCGCTGAGACGGTTTCAAAAATGATCTCTTCACCAAATAAAGAAGGATGCACCTGGAGTTCGGAGAACGAAAGGAGACAAAGGATTCGGGACCCATAAGAAAGGGACTTGGTGTACCGTATACCATGTGCAGCCAAAACAAGGAAAGAGGAAGGGAGAAACAAACTCAACAGAAGTCGTTGAGGAAGAAAAGAGTCGTAACCGCCGGACTTTGGATGGATTCATCGAACCTAGACGGAAAGGAAGTTGGGGTCTTCGCCTATATAAGCACCAGACCAAGAGCAGCAAAAAAAAGCTAACACATTCACTCGGAATTGGACACAACACACCAAGAAACAAAGAGAGAGAGAGAGAGAGAGAGAGAGGAGATAGGCATTTCGTCGAATAATTGATAGGCTAGAGAGAGGAGAGGAAGATTTCTTGTAAAGATTAAGAGAAAGAGCAGAGAAAGAGGTATTAAGTCAAGGTAAACTCGATCGTGCAGAAATTTGATTGTAATTTGCGTCAGAATTGTTGAATTTCGAAGAAACGTTGATTGATTTTGATTATTTTGCGGTTTAGATTTCTTTATCGAATTTCTTGATCTCTGAATGGTTAATATCTTGATCAGATCATCTTAACTCTTCTTCCCTCTTGTCTTAACACCTAGATCTGAAAGTTTAAGCTATAGTTTCTATAGTCTTAGACAATCAGCTCATAGGATCGGTAAATCGTTTAATGTTCATGCCAATTTCGATTCTGGTTCTTCTTCATGTCGTGCGTAAATGTTTGTTTTGTGTTCCTGGAGCTTAGGCCATGGTTTCCTTGGTCCTAGGCGATTAATTAAAGTAAGTTCAATAGGCGTGTGAAGTCAAATACCGTTATCAAAAATTTCAGATATGCTTCTTCTTTCTCCTCTCTTTATTTCTGTTCTCTGGCTCTTTCTCACCTCTTCTCTCATAGTTTATGCTGAGGTTTCCTCAGAGATAGACTGAGGAGAGGTGGCTTAACTTGAGGCTATGCTCATGTTAGGCAAGTTCATGGCTTAAGTTGAGGTTTCCTCTTCTTTAGGCCCAGATTTCTGCAATTTGAGTTGTAAAAGGCTCAAATTGAGGAATCTATTGTATATTTATAGATATCTAAACGTTGTGCTGCCCAAATTTCATTAGAGGATCCATAGGTTTAGGTTAGATTGTGAATACGAGATTAAGTATAAATTCTGGTGTCATTTGTTAAGAACTGAAATTAGGAGGGTTCAAATGCCTAATTCTATCTTTGAAAGATATTCTTATTGCCTCTGACCTGATTTGAAACTTTATTTCTTTTCTGGTGATCTACTTCATATTGCATATGATTCTAGGATTTCTGTTTAAGTAAAAAGTATGGAGTTTGTATGTACTTCTCATGAGTATAGTTAACAGGTGATGTAAGAGTATAGAACGAGCATAGGAGCCTTTTCTGAATGTCATTGTATTCATGAAGACTAATTGTTAAAGCCCATTTTTAGTTTAATCATAATTGCAAATTGAATCATGGACCAATTGGTAAATGTGAATATGAGCATTGTTATGTATAGATATGGTTATTGTTATTTTGTCACCTGCTGTCATCACTTTGTACCTATCGTTATGCTATCCAGTCAAACCAAAACCAGACCTCATCAGGATTAAATTGCATGGATGATAATTGATTATTGATGATTTGTTGGTAAAGCCAGTAAAGAATTATATAAGAGCAAGTTAACTTGAATTGCTGAGTCAAAACACTCAAAGTGAATAGCATCTCGTTAAGTTCACTCCATTGGAATCGATCCCTGTGTCTCCTTTTCTAAACTGAATTTGTTTAAGGCCTTATGTGGTTTACTGTATGAAGTAGAAGTGTGATTTAACTGAATAGCATCTCGTTAAGTTCACTCCATTGGAATCGATCCCTGTGTCTCCTTTTCTAAACTGAATTTGTTTAAGGCCTTATGTGGTTTACTGTATGAAGTAGAAGTGTGATTTAACTCGATATAACAAACCAAACTGAATATGAAGACCCAATACTGTGAGAGCTAGTACGTGTAAGTCAAAGAGTAAATCCCAAATTAGCATAAAAAAAAATGTAGTAAATATGACCAATTATGGTGTGTCGTGATAATAATTGCATATAAAAATCACTTTAAGTCTCTTTGGTACTATTTACTTCTCACCTGTACCAGCCCTCTTCTCTGTTGTACCAACATTGGGTCTTGTCATTAGATTAGGTAAAAGCAACGTAATTAAACTAGACCCTCATATTCTCTTATGCCTCGCAATATTAATCGATCTAGTCTTAATCATTATAGCAACGTCAGCCGCCGGAAATACAAAAATAAAACTTATAGGGACTGAATCGAAGAACCGCTTGTCACTAATTGTGTAGGACAACGCCGAAAACAGAAATCACCATTGTTGTCTCCTCGGTCTCACGATGCTGCCAAGCTCTTTCCCTGAAATTGCGATGGCCGAAATCGCTATCGGATGTAAGCCCGTGAGCCATTGAAGCGCGCATCCTCCGTTCGAACCCAGCGCCTCTCTCTGCCAGATCTTCTATGGCAAACGGGTCACAGGAGTTGTCGGACACCCATTTCACGAAATTCGTTTAAAAGATAAAGAATAAAAGTTAAAAATAACGGCCCATTAAGAACCAAGCCTGATAAAAGAAAAGGCCCAAAGATGGAAATTAATCGAAGCCCAACGAAAGTTGCTCGCCACCCTACCAAGTCCAGTCAGCAAACACCTTAGACTCCCCTGATGACGTGGCCCAATCAGAATTCGCCAAATCAGCAGAAACTTTAAAAAATTCATTAAAAATAGTATAAAACTCAGAAAAATATAAATAAAGTATCCATAAAATTCTAAAAATCTAAATAAACCAAATTCACTGATACTTTGATATAAAATTATATCAGAGTAGCGGCTTTTTGTATTTTTGAAGTATTTTCATTATAAAAATGAAATTTATAAATCTTAAAAATATAATAAAATCATCTAGTATTCCCTTTTAACAAATTTCTTAGAACTAAATCTAAACGCTTCCAAAATAAAAAGACTTCAAATATGATATTTTTAAAGATAAGTATTTTCAAATATAAATACTTTCAAAATTATAATGAAATGAAAATAACATACTTGCTAAGTGTCCTTTTAATAAAATTTTCAAAGCCAAAACCTAAACACCTTCAAATAGCAAATGATTTCAGAACCGATACTTTTAAATGTCAACTATCTTCAAAAATAAGTTTTTTTTTTCAAACTATCAAAATGAATTTCTAAAATTTAAAAGTATGAAAGGCCAAAGTGAATAAAAGCTATAAAATTATCAATATCCAAAGAAAAACGTCAGAAAATTAATCCAAACACGAAACCCAGAAACAAAACCGAAACCTCTTCGTTTGAGGAAAAGTCCCTCACTGGGGTTGAGATCAACATCAGATGACTTGAAATTGGATTTTTATCAAATGACCCCCATGTCTGAAGAACTCAATTTCGTTCTCATAAGAAGCCGCTAAAGGGCCCGAGAACCAACTCTTATTAAGAAGGCTGCCCAAAAGGCCCCTAGGGTTGTAAAAGAACCAACTCTCCTTAAGAAGGTCACTGAAGGACCCCGAGGGTTGTAAAAGAACCAACTCTCCTTAAGAAGGTCACTGAAGGACCCCGAGGGTTGTAAAAGAACCAATTTTTGTTAAGAAGGTCACCTAAGGATCCCTAAAATTGTATTATTTTGTTCTTATAAGAAGCCGCTAACGGGCCCGAGAACCAACTCTTATTAAGAAGGCCGCCCAAGAGGCCTCTAGGGTTGTAAAAGAACCAACTCTCCTGAAAAAGGTCATTGAAGGACCCCGATGGTTGTAAAAGAACCAATTCTTGTTAAGAAGACCGCTGAAAGGTCCCTAGAATTGTATCATTTTGTTCTCGCAAGAAGCCGCTAACGGGTCTGAGAACCAACTCTTATTAGGAAGGCCGCTTAAGAGGCCCCTAGGGTTGTAAAAGAACCAACTCTTATTAAGAAGGCCGCCTAAGAGGCCCCTAGGGTTGTAAAAGAACCAACTCTTATTAAGAAGGCCGCCCAAGAGGCCCCTAGGGTTGTAAAAGAACCAACTTTCACAAGAAGGCCGCCTAAGAGGCCCCGAAAGTTGTAAAACTCCTCTCGTTCCTACAGGAAGGCCATCCGTTGCCCCAGGAACCCACTCTCACAAGAAGGTCAGCCGTTGCCCCGAGAGCCGTTAAACAATTTCGATCGATTTAAAACAATCTAAAGTGACTTTAAAACAACTTTAAACAAATATAAAGAATTTTAAACAACTTTAATCAACTTCAGACAACCTTAAAATGACTTTGAACGACTCTAAGACGACTTCGTGTGAAGGAACACTTTTTTTGAGCCAAAACCAAAACTAGATTCTTTAGAAGTATAGAAGTTCCTTAATTGAGTCCCGTCAATTAGGTCTGGTACCATCAATTAAGTCACTTTAAAAAGCGATTCTTCCTAGCCCATTACGTATTTTCTTTAGACCCCTTAATCAGAGGTTCCCGTAGGCAACTACGGGGTAATTAACAATAGGGGCTTGCGCCTATTGGAAAGAAAGGACCCGCGAAATTAAGAAACCCTCGTAAGAAGCGACTCTTGTTCTTGTTCTATTGTTGCTAAGAGATACTCAGCGCAGAGATCGAACCTTAAGGGGGGTGAATCTAAAAACTTATTCTAATTTCTCGAGGAAACCCTTTCATTCTTCGAGGGATGACGAAAAAGTCCACACAGATTCTCTGGCACGCCCGGTGGGACATCTTTCTCCTCTCATCTTTGGGGTTAAACGTAAAGGTTAGGAAAATTGTTTCTTAAAAATTAAATGAGCATCCGTAACAGTAACATTGAGATTGTGTTATTGCAGATTGAAATGACGTCTACCACTGTTGACATGAGCAAATCAGAAGGAGTGATTAATATTGGAGGAGTGCCTATTTGTTATCAGCATGACTTCATGCTTGGTGCTATGCCGTACGAATTTTCCTACGTACCTATAGTCCAAGTCAAAGATGGGACTTACCAGTTGGCTCGGGTGGTTGAAGAAGAATCACAGCAAGAGACGCCAGTGCTCGTTCCACAGATTGTTGAAATGCCTGTCGAGACCAGGGTCAAGGAGGAGGAATGGTCGCTTATCCCTCAGGAACAAGTTCTCCCAAATCCATCCACCAGGACGCGCTCCTCTTACCGCCGTCCCAAAAATGCTGTGAGGAAAACATATGTGCCTGTCTCCTACGGCACAAGGACCTTCAAGAAAATTCAAAGGGCCTACAAGAATGAGCTGGAAGTGAGACCTAACTTACCTGTCAACAATCCATTTTCCTCGCTACGTCTAGTGCGGAAGAACTCTCCCACAGCCGTATTGAAAACAATGGAGGAATTCCCTCCTGAATATTAGGTCCAATTCCGGGGCAGGAATCCCCAAACTAGACGATCGGTGAAGGAAAGACTCACATTTTCTCGGACACCGGTTCATGAAAGGTTGGGACCAAATGGACAAAAGAGGCAATCAACCCCGGTACATGAGAGACTGGGGCAGAAAATGGTAAGAGGTTCCAAGAAAGCTTGGGTCCCCAAAGAATGGCGTAGGAAGGAATCCGCAGCGCATGTCCATGTTAACATGGTTCGAATTGATGAAGTGCACGAGATGCACGCGTTTGTAAACATGATAAGCGATGAAGATATCCCTCTTAATAAGAAGGATAGTAAGGGTAAACGAGGTCTTGCATCCGCGAGTCATGGCGGTCCTCATGAAAGGATAGAGGATGAAGAAGAGCATCTTGAAAATGGCCAAGAGGATACTCGTAACAAGGATCGATGGGGCGAAGGTGAAAACGCCCGATTGATGAGTATCTTAGAGAGAAACGAGATAAAAATGTCTCAAATGATGGACGAAAGGGAGAAAAAAAAGGAAATGGTCAAAAGGATGTACAGGTTCTTAGAGAAGAAAAACTTGCTTGAGGAGTTAGATAAAGAATATCTCTCTTCATCAGATGAAGAAGATAGACCCAAGGAAAGGTTACTTAAAGAAAAGAAAAATAAAAGTAGATATGAGATCTCTGATGAAGAAGAGGAGAGAGATAAAAAGAGAGTCATTAGAGAAAGGAGAAGTAAAAGCAAGTATGGTTCTTCAGATGAAGAAGAAGTGAAAATTAAAAGGCGACCTTCTAAGGAAAAGAAAAACAAACATAGATATGAGTCTTCGGAAGAAGAAGGAGAAAGGATGTACAGGCGGCATCCTAAAGAAAGGAGAAATAAAAAGTACGCGTCAGACGAGGGAGAAACCTTTTATACGAGGCCTCGAATTGGGGCAGGAAGGCGAGAGCCTACAAAGCAAATCATCCAAGATATGACTAACTTGCAGCTCCAAGCATCGGGAGTGGGGCGATTGGTGAATCTCCGCAAGAGGTGTGGAAGGCCATACCCAAAGGAATATGAACAAATTCCTTACCCAAATGGGTACCAAGTTCCTAAATTCAATTTGTTCGATAGGACGGGAAGGGAAAGCATTACGCCCGACCAACATCTCGTACAATTCAAGAATGCTTGTGCCAATACCGCCCATGATGAAGCTTTTTTGTTAAAACAATTCTCCCAGAGTCTCACTGGAGCAGCCTTTGAGTGGTACTCTTCTCTAGAAAATGATTCTGTTGAGACATGGGACGAGATGGAGGATCTCTTTCGTGCGAAATTTGTAATGGTGACTCAAAGGCTTACCATGGCTGATGTGGCATTTGAAAGGCAAGGTCGGGTGAAGCACCTCTTGATTACATCAATCGATGGAGAAATATGAACATAAGGTGCACTCACCAGATGCCAGAAAGAGAGGCGGTGGAGTTCTTAATCAGAAACCTCGATGATTTGATACGTCGACCTCTATCAGGAAGTGACATTTACACATATGAGGATCTAGTCACAAGAGTTGCAAGGGTTGTGCACATTGGGCCGCCTAAAGAAACATCAAACAATAGAAGCGAGCCTAGAAATAGAGTGCAGATGCCTATTAAGGTGGCGGGAGCCAATGAGACTTCGACAAGTCAGGACGGTGGTCAAAGGAACAATCGCAATAATGGCAACACTAACAACAATAATAACAATGAAAATGGCCGCCCAGCCACCCTTGCTGAACGTTTAAGTAGACCCTACTCGTTTAAGAAGGAGAAGACAGAGGCACTCCTCAAACGACTCTTAGAGGTAAAGGCCATAGAACTACCCGTGTGCAAAAGACTGGAAGAACAGCACAAAATAAATGATCCGACAACTGTGCCTTTCATCGAGTTCTTGGCCATCCCACGGGCGATTGCTATGTGTTCAAGAACATAGCAGAAAAGATGATTAAACAGGGGGACTTGATCCTGCCTGAAAGTTTCAAACAGACACCCGCTCCACATGCCCAAACAAACGCAGCGGCGCACAGGGACAATCCGAGGCGCAACGCAGAATGTAATGTTATCGTAATAGTGGATGAGGAAGAGTGTGATGTACAAAAAGTGTTGAAAATAAGTGAAAAGAAAAATGAAAATAAAGAAAAAGAAAGAGAAAAAAAAAAGAAAATGAAAAAGAAAAAGAAAAAGAAATGATTGCAAAGAAAGAGAAAATAAAGAAAGGAAGTGAAGATTTCACTATCCACTATTACGATGACATTGAGGATGAGAATGAAGCGCCATATGGAGGCCTCTTCGCTAAAGATATGAATAAAGAAAAGGAGTGTCACGTGAATTTGCGTTCAGGTACCAATATCCCTGAAAGGCAAGCGTCCAAGGAGAATGAAAGAATGAAAGGAAAGAATAAGCCTCAAGAAGCAGAAGATGAATCGGGGCCAAGTCAAAAGGTGAAAGAAACAAGAGGAGATTACAATATTCTGGCTCATCTAAGACGCACGCCAGCGCTCATAAGCGTATTTGAAGCGCTAATGATGTCTAGAGAGTTAAGAGAAACAATGATGGAAGCTCTTTAAGATCCCGAAAGATTCCAAGCATATTTAGCCGAGAAACACATGACTGAGGCCCTTTATATAGAACCTCGATGTCAGATTACTTTCACATGTGAGGACTTAATGATGGGAACGGCTCATCATAACAAGCCTCTATACATCACGGGTAAGACTAATGGAAGTCAATTGAGTAGAATGTTAGTGGACCCAGGGTCATCCTTTAACATCCTACCACTCCAGTCATTGAATCAACTTGCTTTAGGAGGAAGGCGGCTCTCTGATGGGAATGTTTTCATACATGGATTTAATCAAAATTCAGAGCGAGCTTTGGGAGCCATCACGCTTCCTATGCAATTTGGAGAGTTAGAAACTCTGGTGAAATTCTATGTGATCGATGCGGACACTTCCTATAGAGCTTTATTAGGAAGGCATTGGTTACACGAGAATGGTCTCGTACCCTCAACACTCCACCAATGTGTGAAATACCTACAGGATGGTGAGCAGAAAGTGATTAAGGGTGATGCTCAACACTATGGAGTACATGAGGTAGAATTGGAAGAGATAGATCGATTCTACTCTCCAGCATCACAAAGGAGCACATCCCCGATCCACAGATTAAGGGCTGTAGAACACGAGAATATTAGTGAGAGACCGAGGCTGAAGGAAAGGCCGAAAACCTCATACTTGGTGAAAACTCCCATCTACATTAGATCCTCTGATGAAGAAGATGAGAAAGAGGACCAAAAAGAAGGATTACGCATAAG
Organism: Rhynchospora breviuscula; assembly: GCA_027562975.1. Classification (NCBI taxonomy): domain Eukaryota; kingdom Viridiplantae; phylum Streptophyta; class Magnoliopsida; order Poales; family Cyperaceae; genus Rhynchospora; species Rhynchospora breviuscula. The sequence continues at coordinate 26,238,578 of CM050402.1, forward strand.
AAGTGATTCTGAAGATGAATTACAAAGGTCGAGAAATGTGATTCATGTGTATGACACTGATCTAGATGAAGAATCATATGGTGGAGAAGATTCAATGGTTATCGAGCAAGTTCCCATGGGATATTACAAGGAACTCACGCCAAGAGAAGTGTACCAAATTAAAGAAATGGAGACCTTCTATGTCCCACCGAAAGTAGAGAAAGTGAAAGGAAGATCAGTGATTCCACAAAGGAATTCTATTCTATAAGACTGAAAATGTAGATCCATCTGGCAATCCTCCTGATTCAAATGATTGGGAAAGATGGTTGAGGGAAGAGGAAGAAGAATACGACAGAATAGAGGTGATGTGCTACTATAATCGGGGATTGATAAATCTGTTTCAAAAGACACATTGCTTAGAGCCAATTTCAAAACAAAGGGACAAGACCTTTCAAGACCTATGGAATGGAAAATCTCGACTGATTAGGGATCTAGATGGAAAGGTTAAAAACACCAAGGGCTTAGGCTTCCAAAAACCACAAGGAGAAACCTTATTCGCAGAATGTCTCACGATAGAGGTTGAAGTTCAAGAGCCAAGAATAGAGGAGCCTAGTGAGGGAAAGAAGCTAGAAGAAGTAGAAACGCTCTCCGAAGAAATGAGCATGAGTGACCTGGCCTTGCTAGAAGAATTGGAAAGGCGATTCCACGAAGCGAGAAGCTTCCAACAAAAAGTGGGTTGCGAAGCGGCTCTCCTCTTTGTGGACAATGTCAGTCTGCGCCATGAGGTCGACGAGAGAAAACACGAAGAAGAAGCAAAAGAGCAGAAAATAATGATGCTTCAGCAAGAAAATGAAAGATACAGACAAGAAATAGAGGCATTAAAGCAAACAAATGGAGAGAATAAACAGGAATTGACCCTACTTCAACAAGAGAATGCCCAGCATAAGTGTGAAATGACCTTCCTACAACAAAAGGACGAAGAGAGCCAACGAGAGATAGCCCTACTGAGAACCATAGCCATGCAACAGTCACTGGTCAAAGCAAACAGAGCGGAACGACGAAGGAAAAGAAAGTTGAAAGAAAAGATGGAGAAAGAAGAAATAGAGAAAAATAAAGGTGTCTCAAGCAAAAGACTCAAAGAAGAGAACATTTCTCCGAGTAAAGAAAAGACATCGCTCCATGAAGAAGATGAGGCGAGAATCCCAATGTCTTTTACAAGAGAATGCATGGAGGAATTACCAAAGGCACATGCAAGAAAACCGTACCCCATTGAATACGATGAAGTGCCCTACCCAGATGGTTACCAAAATCCTATGATAGCATACTTCACGGGAGATAGCAAATGGCACAGCGCAGAAGATCACTTGTTACGCTTCATACAAGGAAGCCAAAAGATTATGAATAATGATGCTCTCATGTTAAAGCAATTTCCACAAACTCTTGTTAGTGTAGCACGAGAGTGGTACAATTCGTTGGAGGATAATAGCATCAAAACATGGAGTGATATGATCAGGGTGTTTAGAGAACGGTTCGGTCAGAAGATGATGACCCTCGGGTCAACTATGAATAGAGGGAATAACATGCGGGGAAGGAGGAAGCTTAGGTTGAGGGCCATGAGGGTAGGGCCCCATAATGAGGTGTTAGCTCCACAAGAAACTAAAGTCCCTCTATACATATCTTCATCTTCATCTTCACAAGAAAACGGAGCAACCAAAAGCATGACCATTCCTGCACGAGAGGCGACCTCCTAAGAATCAGATATGAAAGTCTTTTCCTAGAAGACCAAAACCCACACACCTTACCCTTATCAAAATCTAAAAACCTAATCCAATAAACCTAAAACTCCAATAAATCACAACAACAAAAAACCTATTGAATAAAAAAAAAAACTCCAGAATTATGACAACAAAAACTTATCAAACAAAAAAATATGTACAAAGCTCAATAAAATCTTGAATAAAATCCCATAAGGTCTCAAAACACAACCAGTAAAGCCGTGTCATAAACTCCTAACCAAAATCCAAAACCTAAGCCTATTCCCAACCAAAACCTAAAATCCTATACTCATTCCTAACCCAAAATCCAAAATCTTAGCCAATAAAGGGGCAAGTCTTTAGAGACCTGTCCCGCTATGTGATAACTATCATGTCATAATCCGCGGTCAATGATGGGACTCTCGGATCCTGGAGAACGCGAAGCCGTGTCAAGGAGAGCCCTCGTGGTTTTCTAAGACACCTATGCCTAATGAAGATTAAGCCTTTACGGCGTCTGAAGGCATTAAGGCACCGCCCCATGAAGGTATCTGAGGGCTCAACCACCCACATTCACCATGTTCCTAGCGCCCATGCCGTGTCAATGCCACCAATGCCGATATTGAGTGCCATTACAATGAGTGCCTATGCCCAGTGAGAGGACGAGCGATGTGAGAAATGAGAGGGTGAGGAGTGATGTGAGGAACAAGAGGACGAGTGATGTGAGGATAAGTGAGATATTTCCAACTCCACAAAATCCACTAGCCAAAATGTAGTATAGGAATTTTATTTTGCGACCGATGACGGATTCTTAGGATTCTCGAGGAAGCAAAATTATTCATGTTACTGATACTGTTTGCACCACTGAGGCCGTCACAAAAGAAGGACCAACAACAACTAAGCTGGGCAAGAGCCAATGATTGACCACTCAGAACAAAAGCGGATAATCAACCATGCTGGGGCAAGGCAATAATCAGAGTGATAGACCGATACAGGAACAAGTTGATGATTAAGGCGATGGTCAATCGCTCTGAGGCAAGAGCCAATAAAAAAACCGTGCTGGGGCATAGACTGGTGATCGGTCATGCTGGGGCATCCATAAAATGCACAAGGCAAACAATAAGAATAACAGAGTAAAGAAAGATGCAATGAAAAGGAAGAATGTGATATAGAGTTGCATTCATTAAGAGGAGGCATGCCAGTACAATCATCATATAGGAGAGCCTAATACAAGAGGAGCTTAAGCAACAATTACAACAAGGGAGTAAGTCTAGTACAAACTAAGAGTGCAGATTAGAGAAAACATGAAATAAACCCTAAGGTGATACAGGGGCAAAGAAAACAAGCTGATTCCCACTTATTCTGGGGCAGCTACTGCCATAGCTCCACCGCCAGCCAGATTGTTAAGAGTGACAGTGATGGCTTGAAGCATTTCCTCTAAAGCCTCCTGGCGGGCATTCAACTCCCCAAATCGCTGGTCGATAAGAGCCCTAATTGAAGCAGAGGCAGGGGCCTCAAGAGCTGGTGCAATAGAGTTGTCGTCCGGCGGAAGACCTGTCCCTAGAGGACCGTATGGGTTAGGAGCGGCGTTGGGAAGTAAGATATAGTCATTCACGGGTTGATTTGGATCAGGCACCCACATGTCCATCGAAGACCCAACCCATCCAATAAGTGGCAGTGGGAAGAGAAGATTGAAAGGATGCGCCACATCAGCATCAGAAACGTGATTGCCCCACAGCATTTCAGGCACTCGAATACGAGCCCTAAGCATCAAAGCCTCAATGAGGTGGCCATAAGGAAGTGGCTCTCGGTCAGATATAACCACTTGATGCATGTGAAAGAGAATCATATAGGCCAAATTGATTGGCCATTGCTTCTGAATCAGGTTACGCAGGTAGAATAAAGTGCCAGGACTTGCAAGATGAGTCATAACCCCTTGAGGGAAGATGATGTCATTAATCACTAAGAAGAGAAACCTAAAAAATAAAAAAAAAGCAACCAGGAATTTGTAATGAGGGAAAAGAAGGAAATGGGATTGAGAATGACAGTTAGAAACATGAAATACCTGTGAAGGGCGGGCAAATGCTCAGTAGACGCCAACTCACCCTCAGGCGCAGCAGCCCTAAACCATTGATGATACTCTTGATAACTGCCAAAACCTTGAGGCCAACGCTGATAAGCATAAACAGTGGAGCCATTCAGAGTACCAGTAGCCTGCAAGAAATTCGCTAAGTCTCCTGTGGTGATGTAGAGATGGCGGCCAAACAAATAAGAAGTGGCAGAAGGAACTCCAAAGTGATTGAAAGAGAGCCTAAGATTGGCATAGAAAAGTCGAGTGATTTGGGGATGATAAGGCTGATCACAATCTGCTAGGCCACCAAGGCTCCACGCATCGAACCAACCCTTGATAAGGTTCACTTGCTCCACAGGAATACGCCTCATGTGTCGAAAATAGTAGCAATCAGCCACAGGGCGCTCATTACAACCCACGTCGTTGTAGTAGGAAAGAAAAGCAGTCTCGTCTCGGAAAAGATAGCGGTTGTCAGGGCTAAAGGTCCAATCTGAAACGGTGGTGGGACCTTGATGCACAGCGGAAGTACCAGGGGCTCCTCTGGGGTGTTTGGAAGAAGGAGGAGAAGACATGATCAAAGAAGAAATGAGAAATAACGGAAGATTGCCGTGCAATGGATGAAGAAATGAAAGAGTAAGCTGTGTTTATATAGGAGTCGGAATAAGAAGAAACGTGGCTTGAAGTTAATGGTAAACGTGGGAACACGTGAGAAGGTGAAGGCCGTAGTGGCGGGTAGTGAAAAATTAAACCGTTCATACTAACGTGTAAAGGAAAGCGGTGCGATGTCAAGAAGGCGTAGAAGGAGCTGAAGGGTTCAAGGCTAATTTTGGAAGAAAAGAAACAAAAAAATCGGGTCAAGGCCCATGTAGGTTCAAGCCCAAAGAAATATAGGGACGGGCCAAAATACCCTAACCTAAATTGCGGATTGGATCTATGTGCGCGTCCAAGATCCAAAAAGAGAAGGAGAAAAATTATATATGGGCCGAAATACCCATATATCCCAAAGCGAAATATAGGCGAAAGTAAAATTACTTGAGCCTCGCAAGTCAAGCGTGAAGAAGCCTTGAGTGCGGAAGCCCAATCAGGCGCAAGAATGATAAAACACTCGTCTTATTTCAAGCAAACATGGAAAGAAGCCTTGAGCGCGGGAGCCCAATCAGGCACAAGATCAATCAAGCGTCACATGAAACAAGTCCAAAATGGCTACCATCAAGCATGAAAGGAAAGATACAAGGCTAGAACTAAGTCCCACAAATGTCTAGCCATATCACTATAAGAGCAAATACCCTGGCGTCCCACATTAGAATAGCTGACAGAGGAGGAGCGGGCAATGTGACAAGCCGCTACCCATGTAGTGATGGAGCAGATAGAATGCTCACAAGGGCGATGGTACTCAGAGTTAACCTCTGCAAGGGTTTTGGAAGTGCCCTTCAAGTTTTGAAGGCAAGAAGTAAGAAAACGTCCCTAACAGCATATTCATGATCCAGGAAAGTTGATGTTGAGATGGAGGCAAAGGAAAAGACCCAATCATCTGACACAAGACGGAAAGAGAAATGAGACTCAGGGCTCGGTGGTAGATCAAGGGATTAATCGTAGGATGAAATTTATGAATGAATTATAGAGTAAATGAAAACCTGCCTCTAATCCCAAGCTGTCAGTGAAACAAGAAAAGTAGAAGGTGTGATGAAACTAAAATGGGCCATTTGTGATTCAAGTAATATAACCCATGCATGGTGAACAAATAACATAAAAGAATGAAGCGGGATGAATCGGATCACAGATAAAACAAAGATATGAAGAGACGCCACTGGAATCAATTGTTCCCATCCAGGATTGTCACAATCAATTCCAGTGGGGGGCATTTGTTTGACCATATTTTATGGTGCCAAATTCGTGAAATAAATTGAATAATTTCATAGCGAATAAAATCAAGGAGTTTGAAAAATTCATGAAAAATACCAAATAGATCCCAAAAATCATGGAAAAATACCAAAAAATCCAGAAAATAATGAAGGAAATTATGGCGCTTTTAGAATGGTCAAAGGAGCTACAGAGTGGCCATTTTATGCAAAGAAACCCTTATATTTGGAGAAAATAAATAAAATAGGTGGAGGGGTCTTTTCAGAAAATTCTTGGTATCATCGAGTTCTACATAATTTTTTGAGCATGGGGGTAAATTTTCATGAAAGAATTCCAAGGGAAAGATCCTCAAATTTTTTCTTTCATTTCGGCAACAAACAAAAAATTGGATAAAGCAATAATTGGAGACAAAACAGCGGTGAAAGAAATGGAGAAGGGAGAAAACCGGTTTAAACCATCCCTCCGTACAAGATGAAATATGACTGTGTCGGGTCTTCTGTACACCATGCGCTGATGGCTAATGAATGAGGTTGGCCCCATAGAAAACTGAGTGCATACAAAGAAATCCAGAGGAATGTCGCTGAGATGGTTTCAAAAATGATCTCTTCACCAAATAAAGAAGGATGCACCTGGAGTTCGGAGAACGAAAGGAGACAAAGGATTCGGGACCCATAAGAAAGGGACTTGGTGTACCGTATACCATGTGCAGCCAAAACAAGGAAAGAGGAAGGGAGAAACAAACTCAACAGAAGTCGTTGAGGAAGAAAAGAGTCGTAACCGCCGGACTTTGGATGGATTCATCGAACCTAGACGGAAAGGAAGTTGGGGTCTTCGCCTATATAAGCACCAGACCAAGAGCAGCAAAAAAAAGCTAACACATTAGGCAAGTTCATGGCTTAAGTTGAGGTTTCCTCTTCTTTAGGCCCAGATTTCTGCAATTTGAGTTGTAAAAGGCTCAAATTGAGGAATCTATTGTATATTTATAGATATCTAAACGTTGTGCTGCCCAAATTTCATTAGAGGATCCATAGGTTTAGGTTAGATTGTGAATACGAGATTAAGTATAAATTCTGGTGTCATTTGTTAAGAACTGAAATTAGGAGGGTTCAAATGCCTAATTCTATCTTTGAAAGATATTCTTATTGCCTCTGACCTGATTTGAAACTTTATTTCTTTTCTGGTGATCTACTTCATATTGCATATGATTCTAGGATTTCTGTTTAAGTAAAAAGTATGGAGTTTGTATGTACTTCTCATGAGTATAGTTAACAGGTGATGTAAGAGTATAGAACGAGCATAGGAGCCTTTTCTGAATGTCATTGTATTCATGAAGACTAATTGTTAAAGCCCATTTTTAGTTTAATCATAATTGCAAATTTAATCATGGACCAATTGGTAAATGTGAATATGAGCATTGTTATGTATAGATATGGTTATTGTTATTTTGTCACCTGATGTCATCACTTTGTACCTATCGTTATGCTATCCAGTCAAACCAAAACCAGACCTCATCAGGATTAAATTGCATGGATGATAATTGATTATTGATGATTTGTTGGTAAAGCCAGTAAAGAATTATATAAGAGCAAGTTAACTTGAATTGCTGAGTCAAAACACTCAAAGTGAATAGCATCTCGTTAAGTTCACTCCATTGGAATCGATCCCTGTGTCTCCTTTTCTAAACTGAATTTGTTTAAGGCCTTATGTGGTTTACTGTATGAAGTAGAAGTGCGATTTAACTGAATAGCATCTCGTTAAGTTCACTCCATTGGAATCGATCCCTGTGTCTCCTTTTCTAAACTGAATTTGTTTAAGGCCTTATGTGGTTTACTGTATGAAGTAGAAGTGTGATTTAACTCGATATAACAAACCAAACTGAATATGAAGACCCAATACTGTGAGAGCTAGTACGTGTAAGTCAAAGAGTAAATCCCAAATTAGCATAAAAAAAAATGTAGTAAATATGACCAATTATGGTGTGTCGTGATAATAATTGCATATTAAAATCACTTTAAGTCTCTTTGGTACTATTTACTTCTCACCTGTACCAGCCCTCTTCTCTGTTGTACCAACATTGGGTCTTGTCATTAGATTAGGTAAAAGCAACGTAATTAAACTAGACCCTCATATTCTCTTATGCCTCGCAATATTAATCGATCTAGTCTTAATCATTATAGCAACGTCAGCCGCCGGAAATACAAAAATAAAACTTATAGGGACTGAATCGAAGAACCGCTTGTCACTAATTGTGTAGGACAACGCCGAAAACAGAAATCACCATTGTTGTCTCCTCGGTCTCACGATGCTGCCAAGCTCTTTCCCTGAAATTGCGATGGCCGAAATCGCTATCGGATGTAAGCCCGTGAGCCATTGAAGCGCGCATCCTCCGTTTGAACCCAGCGCCTCTCTCTGCCAGATCTTCTATGGCAAACGGGTCACAGGAGTTGTCGGACACCCATTTCACGAAATTCGTTTAAAAGATAAAGAATAAAAGTTAAAAATAACGGCCCATTAAGAACCAAGCCTGATAAAAGAAAAGGCCCAAAGATGGAAATTAATCGAAGCCCAACGAAAGTTGCTCGCCACCCTACCAAGTCCAGTCAGCAAACACCTTAGACTCCCCTGATGACGTGGCCCAATCAGAATTCGCCAAATCAGCAGAAACTTTAAAAAATTCATTAAAAATAGTATAAAACTCAGAAAAATATAAATAAAGTATCCATAAAATTCTAAAAATCTAAATAAACCAAATTCACTGATACTTTGATATAAAATTATATCAGAGTAGCGGCCTTTTGTATTTTTGAAGTATTTTCATTATAAAAATGAAATTTATAAATCTTAAAAATATAATAAAATCATCTAGTATTCCCTTTTAACAAATTTCTTAGAACTAAATCTAAACGCTTCCAAAATAAAAAGACTTCAAATATGATATTTTTAAAGATAAGTATTTTCAAATATAAATACTTTCAAAATTATAATGAAATGAAAATAACATACTTGCTAAGTATCCTTTTAATAAAATTTTCAAAGCCAAAACCTAAACACCTTCAAATAGCAAATGATTTCAGAACCGATACTTTTAAATGTCAACTATCTTCAAAAATAAGTTTTTTTTTTCAAACTATCAAAATGAATTTCTAAAATTCAAAAGTATGAAAGGCCAAAGTGAATAAAAGCTATAAAATTACCAATATCCAAAGAGAAACGTCAGAAAATTAATCCAAACACGAAACCCAGAAACAAAACCGAAACCTCTTCGTTTGAGGAAAAGTCCCTCACTGGGGTTGAGATCAACATCAGATGACTTGAAATTGGATTTTTATCAAATGACCTCCATGTGTGAAGAACTCAATTTCGTTCTCATAAGAAGCCGCTAAAGGGCCCGAGAACCAACTCTTATTAAGAAGGCTGCCCAAGAGGCCCCTAGGGTTGTAAAAGAACCAACTCTCCTTAAGAAGGTCACTGAAGGACCCCGAGGGTTGTAAAAGAACCAATTCTAGTTAAGAAGGTCACCTAAGGATCCCTAAAATTATATTATTTTGTTCTTATAAGAAGCCGCTAACGGGCCCGAGAACCAACTCTTATTAAGAAGGCCGCCCAAGAGGCCCCTAGAGTTGTAAAAGAACCAACTCTTCTGAAGAAGGTCATTGAAGGACCCCGAGGGTTGTAAAAGAACCAATTCTTGTTAAGAAGACCGCTGAAAGGTCCCTAGAATTGTATCATTTTGTTCTCGCAAGAAGCTGCTAACGGGTCTGAGAACCAACTCTTATTAAGAAGGCCGCCTAAGAGGCCCCTAGGGTTGTAAAAGAACCAACTCTTATTAAGAAGGCCGCCCAAGAGGCCCCTAGGGTTGTAAAAGAACCAACTTTCACAAGAAGGCCGCCTAAGAGGCCCCGAAGATTGTAAAACTCCTCTCGTTCCTACAAGAAGGCCATCCGTTGCCCCAGGAACCCACTCTCACAAGAAGGTCAGCCGTTGTCCCGAGAGCCGTTAAACAATTTCGATCGATTTAAAACAATCTAAAGTGACATTAAAACAACTTTAAACAAATATAAAGAATTTTAAACAACTTTAATCAACTTCAGACAACCTTAAAATGACTTTTAACGACTCCAAGACGACTTCGTGTGAAGGAACACTTTTTTCGAGCCAAAACCAAAACTAGATTCTTTAGAAGTATAGAAGTTCCTTAATTGAGTCCCGTCAATTAGGTCTGGTACCATCAATTAAGTCACTTTAAGAAGCGATTCTTCCTAGCCCATTACGTATTTTCTTTAGACCCCTTAATCAGAGGTTCCCGTAGGCAACTACGGGGTAATTAACAATAGGGGCTTGCGCCTATTGGAAAGAAAGGACCCGCGAAATTAAGAAACCCTCGTAAGAAGCGACTCTTGTTCTGGTTCTATTGTTGCTAAGAGATACTCAGCGCAGAGATCGAACCTTAAGGGGGGTGAATCTAAAGACTTATTCTAATTTTTCGAGGAAACCCTTTCATTCTTCGAGGGATGACGAAAAAGTCCACACATTTATCCAATAATAATTAAAAGAAAATCTTCTATAAATTATACTTGTGATTTTTTTTATATTTTTGAATCTTATAAATAAGAGATGAGAGAAAATCAATTAACTTACAAATTAGAAATTGGTTAGAATATATTTATGCTAATGGAAATATGTTAAGTTTTTAGTTGAAAGATAAAATTAATTCAAAAATCAAAGCATAAATTAAATTGATCTACTAAATAAGGATTCAAATACCGAAACTGAACAAAAAACCGTTGTTGTTATGTTAATGAGCAGGTCATATTTATCAGCAAAATAAGCTGCGTATTATTTTTTAGAAGTTAGAAGTATCAAATAGCATACATATTATAGACTAGTCAAACATGAAACAACCTAAGGAGTCAAAATGATGTAATTAGCATGCTATTTTGGAGGGGAGTCTAATTTTTCTAAATTTCCAAGAAGCCAATATACAATAAGAAATTATCTAAATTTATTTTGAAAGCTTTTTTTTGTTAACTTTCATGGGGTTTTTCTTTCGAGAGATAACATTATAAAACCAAAATTATAATGACGGTGATTATAAAAATAGATATATAAAATCTTTGATTCAATGTGATTTGTATAAGTTTTAATACAATATATATGGTGTATATAAATTACGATAAAATTTGTGAATTATTTGGTAATCCATCAAGCGCCATTAAAATTTACATTGTTAATACATGATGGCTGACCAATTATATTCTCATATTGCACTAAGTTTAATTCATAATCTATCTAATCTAAAAAAAAATGCATCTATAATTTTATTTTTTTTTATAACCGTTTAATCAAATTGGTCTTCGAAAAAAATTATATGTAAACCTTCATCCCATTAAATAAATCGAGACTAACAAATGTATAAGGTTAATTTATTGTTGAGCGAATGCAGATGATTTGAGGGACATTAAAGAACCAAAAGCCCACGGAACACATGTCTAGAGAGCGGCCACAATTAGAGGAGCAAGCTAATTAGACGACAATTAAATAACAGCTGGCTATGATTGGCGTCTTCCACCGGCACGGAGTTTTTTCTCCTCCTTAGTTATATCCTCAATTCAGGCAGACATCACCGATGCTTTCTCATAAATGCTTCTTACCATTTACCAACACCGTTATTGAAGTCATCTTTACTAGTAGAATTTGGAGAATTGAGTTTGTGGTTCTGTGGCCTGTGCTAGGATCGGATTCTCTACAACACTGCTTGATGTTTACTTAAGTATGGATCTGATTCAGATGGTTGATTTTACTTCTCGTTATATGTTGAAGTTTAAACAAATTTAATATTAATGAATTAGATTTATTGAATGTGAAAGAAATATTAAACAATTAAAATTTATGATAAGTAATTAAAAGTAAGATCTGTTATGTACACTGTACTTGTTCCTCATAAGATTCGTTTTTGCATTGTTGAGCTATTTTTTTAATTATCTTCCTATTATAAGCCCACAATTCGGATACTCCTGCCGTAGAGTTGTGAAAGTTTATAGTCACACACGACAAATGATATATTAATATTTAGGGAGAATTTTGGATATGCCACCCAGAACTGGCGAAATTGTGGAATTGCCACCCAATTTTTCAAGTTTTCAATTTTGCCACCCTAAATTTCAGGTCTAAAATTTTATTTGAAATTTAGGGTGGCAAAATTGAAAACTTGAAAAATTGGGTGGCAATTCCACAATTTCGCCAGTTCTAGGTGGCATATCCAAAATTCTCCCTAATATTTATATTTGTTAAAATTTGATGCCGCAGAAGATCGTATCCGGGATTGGATGCATGGCATGGATAGACACGGGTTGTGCCGCATAAGATCATGTCATGGATCAGATGCATGACACCGACAGAAAAGAACAGTTCTAACCTTATTTGGAAGAATCTCAGAGAAAAGGAAATAATTCTTGGAGATGTTTTAGAAAAAAAAAATATACACAAGGAAGATGATGACTGATTATTGAGAATCTAATTAGATTATCTGAAGATATGTTTAGATATTCTTCTATTTCTTACCCGATTGTGTCTTGAGAAAGAAGTTATTATTTTTCTATTTATTCATCTTCTCTCCTTGTATTATATCAACTTAGATTATTTAGAAAATAATAAAAATAGTGTGTGTGTGTGTATGGAGGACGTAGGCACCGAGTTGGTGCTGAACCTTGTTAAATCTTGTGTCTATTTTTATCTATGTGCTTTATTGATTTCTGAGTTCATTGTATCAAGATACTAATGGGCACGGTCCCTATGCAGATGTACTTGGATCGTGCCTCCTCATACCTGACCTAATAAAAAAATTATTCTGCTGCGACGACTGATGATATTTTAACATGGTATCAGAGCAAGTTTGCTCCTTCGACGTCAACTTGGTGTTTGAAGACTTGATGATTGTTTCGATGATGTCTTGGTGTTGTTTCTATGGTTTCATTGTGTGTTGTTTGTACGCCTTGAGGTCCGCGTAAACTGCAAGGTGAGATGGTGCTTCTAATTTCATTTTGATTTGATAAACCATGACTATAGTGTGCCGTTCAGAGCAACACCTTTACCATCAAAGCGATATTGCTTGTCCTGAATTGTTTGTCCTCTTCTCAAGCGCTGATGTTTAAGATTTAGGTCTTTGATTAGAACTTCATACTTGATATTCAAAAACACCATTCATGAAATTGTGGTGCTTTGAAATATATGTTGAATTTTTCTAATATGTTTCAGACCTTTGACATCAAGTACTTGGCGTTTTATCATTTTTACGAAAATTTTGAGAGCGGTATTCGACAATAAAAAAAAATCATTCCAATATATCAAGCTAGAACATGAATTTGAGTAATTAAGATTGGTTCATGGACTTTTGGTGAATAAAATTTTGGTTGATTTGGTAAATCGAGGTGGATCTCGAAGATGTGACAACTTGATGATCAGATATTTTGGTAACTTTTGTGATTTGTTGTCAAATTAAGTTCTATCGCCGTAATGGATTATATTTGTCAAGGTGAATCACAATTGAGTAGGAGCAGAATATTATAATTGCCATCCAATCCATAAATTTGGTATATCATTAAATTTGTCAAGCTTGATTTATAACCTATTTGTCAGATTTATCCGTGACTAACATATATTGTCAAGCTTTTCCAGATATGGAATTTGATAATCAAACTTGGTAACATAATATTGATGGTTTGGATTTGTTCGGTGGATGAATAAATTAAAGGACATGACAATTTGGTGATTCAGGAAATTATTTAAGAAGCTTGGTAATTAATGAAAGGGTGTGTTGCAAAATTGTCCATATGTAACGAGATGACCCTATTCGGTATAAGGAGGAGGTCTCGGTCGAGTTGGAGACCCTCTTTGGTTGTCGTAAAATTAGATGTCTTTTACTTAAGGACATTTGAAGTCAAGAAGAGAAACGGTGTATGCAAGTCATCAAATATTCCTTTCAGGGAGAGTTGCTGTGAAAGAAATATTTGGTGTCAATAGAAAGAATGTGATTAAAGTCAGGTTATGTGATTTGAAAGGTAACAAAAAAATTCTTGACTTGTATAATGCATGGGTCGTGTCAGGATAGGCACGGACGGGGCATGTGTAGGCTGGTAGGTGTTAACAGTTTAGAACATGAATAAGGACATGAAGACCGATGATTGTCGGTTTGGGTGGCGATGTATGTTGTTGCTTTGGACCATGAGTAAATGCTTGTGGTTTTTATATTAAGTTGACCATTTTTCTGTACAAGTTATCGCACAGTTGACTTAGTTGGGGGGGGGGTGGATCTCAACAAGTCTGTCGAGATGATTCGGCAGAAGCTGCATCTAATATGCAGTCATGGACTGGTCAATTGATCAGTTTTGGATTTCATTACATCCTATAGAGAGTCATATAGAATCTGTTCGTTTTGGATCTGGAGTTGATAGAGTTGCGTATCTGGTGGTGAATGGTTACTCTCTTGAAGACATGATTTGGAGTTGCTTGATGGAGGAGTCGAGATGGCGAGTGTATGATTCAGCGGCAAACTTGACAAGTTGTCATGACAAGACTGTACATGTCAACTTAAGGGGGAGTGTTGGAATATGATGCCGTATAAGATCGTGTCATGGATCAGATGCATGACACCGACATAAAAGGACAGTTCTAACCTTATTTGGAAAAATCTGAGAGAAGAGGAAAGAATTCTTGGAGATATTTCAGAAAAGGAAAGAATATGCGCAAGGAAGGTGATGACTGATTATTGAGAATCTGATTAGATTATATGAAGATGTGTTTAGATATTCTTCTATTTCTTACCTGATTGTGTATTGGAAAATAAGTTATTATTTTTCTATTTATTCATCTTCACTCTTTGTATTGTATCAACTCAGATTATTCAAAAAATAATAAAAAGTATTGTGCGTGTGTGTGGAGGACGTAAACACCGAGTTGGTGTTGAACCTCGTTAAATTTTGTGGCTATTTTTATTTGTGTGTTTTATTGATTTCTGAGTTTATTGTATCAAGATACTAAGGGGCACGGTCCATGTGTAGATGCACTTGGATCGTGCCTCCCCATACCTGATCTAATGAAAAAATTATTCCGATGCGACGATTGATGATATTTTAACAATATTTTACCAAAATTTATGCCAACAACAAAACTTAAATCTAAAAATTCAAAATTAGAGCTTGAATTGAGAAATTTGAACTAAATAGACAGAAGCTCGCTCGCACACCTCATCCACGCACCCTTTCTAACTGACCTTCTGTTGAATGTAAGTTCAGGACTCGCATAAATTAAGTATATTATACAAACATTACTTTGAGACATATTCTGCACGCAAAAAATAAATAAGGAGAAAAACATTAGTATCAGGATTTTTTTTTATTCATTTGTGAATGTTGCATGAAGAATAATCTTCAATTATAGCGGTATGTTTTAATTTTTGTTTTTGGCTGAATAATTGCGATGGTCATAATTAACCGTAAGGACGACGATAATTGAGGTAATAAATGATTTGAAAATTGAAATGTTTATACAAGCTCGTCCACTAGAACTTTATATATAGAAGCATGTTAGTTATTTATAATAGTAAGCCTGATGGAAACGGAATATAATTAATGAAAAATTTATAATCCGTCACTAAGATTTCCACAATAGGAAAAATAATGCGTGGTACTTACAGTTTCAATTTATTAATGATCAATATACCGTGTGGTGTAGGATAACAAAGATAAAAAAAAATTATAGAATTTTAATTATATTTCTCTTTATTCTATTTTATCATTGTTCTTAATATTATATCAATCATGATGTGTCTTATGTGTCGAAACCATTTTTGTTTGTCTATCTATTGATATACTAACATTTCTCAGAAATTTCTATAGTACCATTTTTTTTTTTTTGGACAGCGATATTCATTTTATCTCGATTACTAAAGTAACGAAAAAAAAAAACGAAGGATTGCACATGCATATCCCTATCATTTAGAATGAAAGGAAAAGATCTAGCTCATCCAGATGGCTATCTAATAAAGCATTCATATTGTCAACATTAATTAATTCTCACATGCCTTTTAATTAGTAGTGACGATGAATAAATTATTGAGGTGCCCGGCATATGAGCTTGTTTTCATTTTCATTATTTATTTCACTTTATTTATTATTGTGGGAAATATTATTTGACCACTAATCATACATGTGCTGGACCATATATGTGTTCACTGTAGACATTAAACTAAATTCCAGAGTATAGGAAGCAATAAATCCCTAATATTCACTTTTCATTACAGTTCCTTTGTCACTGCCAAATATAAAGAAAGTTCATTCCGGTAGGAAGTGAACAGATTGACAAACGTTCAATTTTTTACTTAATTATAAACTTTGTTTTTATAATATAACCATCATTGCAATAAAAAATATATATATAACAAATCGCACAGAAAAGCAGATGAACACAAACGTAATTATATTATTTCTTAAGAGTTTTTATTAAATTTTCTCAAATAAAACATATCACTTTAAATTTTAAAAAGAACATGAAACACATGGACCGTCTGATCATAAAACATGAAGCACAGAACCCATCCGATAATTTTAAAACACTTTAAAAACGTAATTGATGTATTAACATAAGGACTGGCGCTCTCCATTCTGAAGACACAGAAATCAAGATTGGTTAATAAGCGATGTACGTCATGTACCTCGCTAGCCTAGGATAGAACCCTTTATATATATACCTCATTGTACTCATTTTGGTAACTCAATGAATGAATAATACAATTAACTTTCTAAACACTGTGTTCTCTATCTCTCTCTCTCTCTCGCTAATTCGAGATTACCAGAAACCAAAGCTGGTTGAAATCGTTTATGATGTGATATGACTGATCAAGAGCTTGAAAAATCAATCCTCTTCATGATCAAACAACCAAAAACGAAATAACGTGACATAATCTATACTACTTATAAAATCATCCAAAATAGGTCATAATAATTTTATAAAAGGGGTTCAAATATTTGTTAACATCATTATAAACCATTGATCTGTGCAACTTGATCTGAAGTACGATTTGAATCTGTATTTCAGACAAATAGTCAAACTCCTTTACAGAAAGCGGTCAAGGCACTGGATTGTTATTTTTTTTTTAATTCTTTCTTAATTTGTGTGCACAGTAAAAGAAAGAAAAAAAAAATCAATCCTCTCCTACCATACCAAAATAGGGTTGTCAATGAAACCCGTTTACTCATTTACTGTTCCGTACCGCATTCAATAAGGCGGGTATGGGCCGGTAAGGTTTTATTTTCGCTAGACTAATAGGTATGAGTATGGGCAAAGAAAAATTTTCGTTAAGTTAACGGATACGGGTATATGTAAGGGCTATTTCGTACCCCTTATCTAACGGGTAAAATTTTACAAACATATATGTAATATATAATCATGTGATTAGTATATTTCATAAGATATGATGTTGGTTTTGATCTTCATCGAAATTTGTTTATATTGATGAAAAAAATTAATTTGCACTCTATTATATTATAATTTATAATTATTTATATAGATTTTTTTAATGAGAATAAATTTTATGATTTTTATTATATGTAAAGTATTATCTAAATATTGTACTTTATTTGTATATTTATTTGATGTTATTTATTTAGTACATTATATAATTTTTATTAAATTAATAATATTATTATTACTCATTATGTACTGTTACTGTACCCTTACCGTTAATTCTTAACGAGTACGGATATGGTGCGGATAAAATCATTTTTTAATGGGTACGGATAGGGTATGGATAAAGAAATTTTTAACAGGTGCATGTATGAAAATATCTTCTACCGTACCGTACCGTACCATATCCATTGACACCCTTATACCAAAATTATCTCACGTTTCCTTTTGCATTCCCACAGTCGGTGTCTTTTTGCTAGTACTTTCTAATATTTAAAGCGTGTCATACATAAAAGAATTGAAGCGAGTGTTACAAGAAAGAATTCCTTCCGCCTGATTTCGAGAAATTAAGAACTTGTGTGCTTATAATATCTTATCTTGCATCTTTATCTCCAATATTGGATTTCCCATTTAAATCTGACGATCACCTGGGCTAACATACTAGTCTAAACTTCAGCAGTGTCTTCCTGCAAGGTGTTTTTTTTTTTTTTAAATTTTAAATACGATCACCTGGGCCAACATCATACTATAATTTGGGTATTCGTATTGATATCCAAATCAGGTGCTTCCACAGTGACCAATATATTGATGGCCAGATTTCTGTGCAGAAAAGCCTATAATACAGGATAAATATATCCTGTTAGATTTAGTATTTTTTTTTAAGAATAAAATTCTTTGGAGTGTCAAATCTAATTCGAATGTTCATTATCATCTAGTGACTTTAATTAACGAAATGTTGTATTTTAATTTCATACGGATATTAACTTTTACTTCTTATATCTGTCTATTGTCTCGCTTTAGTTTTTGTGTAGATGCTACGCATGCCTGATTTATGCTTATATTTCAAGCATGTCTTTTCTCTTTAGATGAGAAGATATGTCTTTAGTTTTCGGAAAAAAAAATTATTAAAGTTTATACCATATCAGTTATCTATTAATAATGTCATTGTCAAATTATTATAAGTCGATACCATGCCATTCTCTATTAATATGATGCCATTGCCAAATTATTATGTCATTACCAACTCCTTTATTTCCGAAAACATATCTGAGGAAGTATACAGTTGGAGAACTTATGTTTGGGTCCAGTGTACAATGTCTTGTATTAGCTGCAAAATAAAAAAAAATAATAATAAAAAAAGAAAATTCTAGAGAAGTAATGTCAAAGAAAATTAGAAAAATATAATGCGTGATATGTGACTGATGTTGGTGGTTAAACCGTCAATGCGTTTTTGATAGCTGCACGAAGAAACCTCTCAATTTCTGTTGAGAACTTGACATCAAAACAACAACGTTATAATTTTTTTTTTTTTTTTTTGTGGATGAAAACAACGTAATAAGTTACAAGGATTTGTGTTTCTGTTCAACAGAGAACGTTAGAAAATTAATCAGGCGG
The DNA here is from genome assembly GCA_027562975.1 of Rhynchospora breviuscula. Lineage (NCBI taxonomy): Eukaryota > Viridiplantae > Streptophyta > Magnoliopsida > Poales > Cyperaceae > Rhynchospora > Rhynchospora breviuscula. The sequence goes on from CM050402.1 coordinate 26,257,313, forward strand.
AATTTAAATTTCTTGCAATAAAAAACTATATAATCTATAACATTTGAATTGATAGTTTTAAGTATCATAATGATACTATCAAGGAGTTGAAAGTACAATTTGTCAATAACTAAATATCGCTAGGCCGTGTCCGTGACGTATCGGACGCGCTTATTAAACTCTTGTTCAGCCTCGTACACAGTAATTCACTACTTTAGATATTCCGTTAACTTAACGAAATAATAACACTAGTTTGGTGTGATGTTCAATCCACAATCCTACCCCTTATAGCTTTGTTTCCTTCTTCACTCAATGATGAGTTTTGTTTCCTTGTTCAAACAATGATGTGATGTTATCATCTTTCTTGCAATCTAGCCATGGGATGTTTTATACCCCGCCACGTTCAGCTGCTTTCCGTATCTCCTAAAATAAATGGACCGAATTGTATTATTAAAGAGAAGATCCTTTACAAATTTGCATTTTCAATGTCCCACATATTAATGGTTTTACAAAAGCCTAAATATTTAGTTGATCAGGCATTTAGCTGAAGATTAAATTAGCGGACTTCACCTTTCCAAATTAATACCAATTGATTTTATAAAACATAATATATACTGTGAATCTTATTTATTATTATTATGATTTTTTTGCAACTTCAGTTGGGTATAGAAATTCGTTTTGCTATGAAATATATTCATAATTTTATTTTATTTTATCTATCATTTAAACAATTTATTTTTATACACGAATAACGTTATCCTTAAAAGAAACAACGTTTTATAAGAAAATTGTTTCAACACATAGGATGTGCCAGCGTACCTTATATCACCTATTGCTATTGGAGTACTATTGGACCTTTTTATCTAGATATGCTCGCCTTTATCTTGGTATGCTCACCTTCAGTTTGGCAATTTTTCTGGCAAACTCGAAAGAATCTCTAATGACTAGTGCAATTAAATACAGTTTCTGAAAAATATATATTAATAGGATGAAATTACGTCAGCAATTAATTGGGGCTTTTAAATAGGATAAAAACAAACTATTCGAATTATAAAGTTAAAATTTCTTACGTAATAGAAAAATGTTTTTCGAATATATTATACATGTATGCATGGTTAGAATGTGAGATAATCTGGTTTCGGTATGCCGGAGCTTTCCCACAAGGATGATGCCATGACGGTTGTTTATTTGTTTGCATCGTAATTTGTTATTTTCTAGTATATGGATATATAACAAAATACCTGTCACATTTTATGATTCTAAGGATGCGTTGCAACGAAGCCTATACAAGAATTAGCACTTATATTTACAAGTTGCATCATGCATGTTGCATTAAACTTAATCAAGGCCAATTTCAATGACAAAGGACAGATTCATTATTTTATATATTTTTCTCAAGTTTTACACAATTACGAATGATTTTAAGTGGGTTGTATGTGTGTCTTCTCTTCTGAATATGGGTCAACTATAGATGAATATTGTTCTAGCTGATGTGATCACTGAAATAATTAATACCTCGTAGCATTATTTTTAGAGAGTTTGTCGACAGTCACAGCGATTTGATGAAATCCGATTAAATTTCAATTTTTAAAATTTTAAATGACTAATCCAAATAGCTCAATGTGTTCTTCATATTGAAATCTCTTAATTCGTGGACTAACTTCTATATTTTTTTCGAATTTTTTAAGCACTTTTTTAGGAGTTTTAAAACTGTTGTTTTTTTAGGGGTAGAACTAAGTAGATCGAGAATTTTCTAAATTTTTTTTTTAAATAGTTAAAATTTTTTAAGAAAATATAAAATTTGGTAAAAATGAGATTTCAATATGAAGATCACACTGAACAATTCAGATCAGTCATTTGAACTTTCGAATTTGAGATATGGTCGAGTTTGACGAAACCTTCCGTCCATATACCGATTTGATTTCAACATTTCTCTTATTTTTATTGTTTCAGATGAATATATATGTTATGATAGGTGTTAACTATAATGCAATGATATATCATATTCTCTGATCACATGATGTTCACATCGGCTTCTTTTACCGTTTTCATTTTATTATTCTAGTTTCATTTTCTTCTGTCCTATATTATTTAAAAAATACATCTATAATATTAAAAATATTAAAAATATGTTTATTATTGAAATAAAAAGGATGACATTGACACCCCGTTGCTCTATGTAGAACCGTCAGTGGTCCTAAACTCCTCAGAAAATTACAATAGAAGTTCGTGTGTCCGTACAAGAAGACGATTCCATAGTTTTCAAGGTCCATATATGCAAAAGTCTCTTCTGAAACTTTTCCAAAGAGAACCCGAAATTTATTGTTTCCCTTGTGGAGAACCAAAACCTTTGTTCTCTTCTCTCTCTCCTTTCCCTCGCGGTAGCGCCATTAATGGCTTCTTGCGCCTTCTCTCCTTCGCGTTACGTGAAACTCTAACCTAACTTCCTTTAGACGTCAGCCGAAGCTTCTTTGTACGAGATCTCAAAGAAATAGAGGAGCATTTACATCAATTTGCCCACTTCCATTGCTCCACTTCAGTACAGCGATCTGAGGTTCCTAAGCTTTCTTATAATTCTTTACCTAATTGGGTTTGTTAAATGGAAGGATATACCCCTCAATGTAGGTTGATTGTGTATGATTTGGTAGCCATTGACTGAGATTTGTTGATCGCTTCCCACCCTAATGTGTGAAGTTTACTCAAATAATTTCCAAATTCCATGCAATCAGTAGGTTTAGTTTTCTTTTAATTTTATAAATCTCGACGAAGAGAGATTGTGTGTGTGTGTGAGAGAGAGACAGAGAGATGGCTTGTTCCAGGGACCTCTTTCTTTTTTTTTCCCCCCTTTTTACTGCTCTTAATTAGTGTGAAAGCTGGAGGTGTCCTTGAACAGCTAGTGTCAGCTTGTATGTTCAATATCCTCACTTGGCAGCAGCAGCTTCAAGGGCAAACTGAGGTCTCCTGCATCATTTTTTTTATGAACACGGCCAGAGCTCTTATTCAGAAAGAATTGAACAATATTTCATATATAATTATACCATGCGCTAATAGGTAGTTTGCTGGATTTCATATAAGAAAAAATATCTGTTCTAGGAAAAGGAACATGTATCTTTCTTCTTGGTAAAGTATACCAATGCCCCTCTCTTATCTCCTTTCTCTTATACAAGTTCAATTAAGTACCTATTAGCACATCTTGTGTTAATGAGTCTCAATATTGATATTTCTGCTGGTACACGTTAGAGCACATGTATACTGAAATTGAGATTTAGAGCACAAAAGGTTATTTTTCTAATGCACTCTTTTATCTTGTGTAGATTGTATCGTGACTTGGATTGCAAGGAAAGAATGTAGAAGCAAAGTACTATTATAATAAAAAGAAATATAAAAAGGAAGATGGAGGTTGAAAAGGCTAGTTCAAAGAGCAGTGGCTTCTTTAAAATATTTGATTGGGGTAAAAAGCCCAAAAGGAAATTGTTTGCCAGTTTACCTGCCTCTGGTAAGTGTTCAAGGAAAAATTTTCATCTGGGCCCTTTCAAAGTTGCATCATAAACTCCTTTAGGAAAAGAAGTGTCTCTGTACCGCCGAAAAATCATAGAAAACATCCATGATGCTCCTCCACACATTGTCAAAGTACCTCTCGTTTTATTACTATCGAACAGAAAGATGTGGTAAGGGGTATACTGGATTTCTCTCGACGACTGAAAATGTCATATTATTTGCCACAGTTTTACTTTGCTGATTGTAAAGTTTTAAATGACTGATTGATATTGATATTCGTTATTTTCTTTCTGCAGATAAATTAACTGACGGGAAGCAAGAAATCGACAGTGTATCGAGCTCGAGATCGAATGTGGTGGGCTCTATTTTTCTATTATCAATTTATAATTAAAATCTCTACATCGCTTTTGCCAAGCTACCATTATGCACTACATTAATCTGTTGTTTCCCAATAGTGCGAACCTGCTAAGCCAATCCTAATAATCAAAAGGCTTGTTAATTATTCTCTAAATAAGGGGGGAAAAAACTAACTTGTATTTCCCAGGGAATAACCTTATTAGGAATCCTATGTGCATGTCTTTTATTCTTATACAAGTATACAACTTCATTCCTAAAATTCTTAGGTTGAAGATGATGCAGCAGTTATGTCGAACATTAGAGGAACAAGTGAGTGTTCTTCTTCTGTGACTGAAGAGGAAGGAACTATGAAAAGGCCGCCAAGTGTCGTTGCTCGGCTAATGGGTTTGGATTCCATTCCCATCTCAATGCAGTCTGAGCCTCTATCTCCTCCTTTACAGCTTGGTCCACAGAAAAGTGTTGAATTAAGGCTTCACAAGATGCCGAGTAGCCCCATTGAACGGTTTCAGACAGAGATGATACCACAAAAAATGGGTAAAACGATACCAGTAACTCGGTACAAGCCTTTGTCTCCAATAAAGAGCTCCAATTTCGTATCTGGTCGAAATGCTGCTCAGATAATGGAGGTTGCCTCGAGGATTATTGAACCTGGATTGAATTTGGCTTCAACGCCTGTGTACGATTCAAGGTCTTTTATAAGAGGGAACCCAAAACCTCTTAATAGAAGGCTCAGTGTTTTAGGTGAAGACAACTTGAATGGTGCAAAAGGGATGAGGAAGACAACTGTAACGATAAATGAAGGTAGAAAAAATGTCTCAAAAATAAATGGCACCACAAATCCTAGCAGGACAAACAACCAGAAAAAAGCTCCAGTACAGAATAACAGGAAGCAGAACATTCCTGGTACAAAAACCGGTTCTCAAAGGTTATTGAATGGAGAGATCAGCCGTACTGGTGATGCCTCTGTTGGGAAGAACCGAGTCTCCAATCATATCAAAGGGGGTGGAGATTCGAGGATGGGCAAGAAAACCAGTTCTCGTGCGAGGAAGTTAAGCACCATCTCAGAGGCAAACCAAGTTACAAATACTAATAACAATAATATATTGGTGAGAAAAAGCGAGAGGCGTATCAACCACAACTTAGTGGTGGAGTCACAGCTGAGAAGCAGTGTCATTACCAAAAAAATTGGTACAAATGGTATCAATACTAATAACATTGTATCTTTCACATTCACCTCCCCAGTAGATAAACTTCATAAAAAGCGGGTCTTGCCAGCAGACTTATCGCATGCGGGTACGATAGATGGAGATTATTTGGGGATTCTGTTGGAACAGAAGCTGAGAGAACTGACATGTGGGTCTGAGTCCCCATACAGGAGGTCACTGAATATGGTTGCAACCAAAAGATGTGAATCAGAGCTATATTGTTCTATGAAAGCTGATTCTGGGGCCTCGATGAAAGAAAAAGATCCATTTTCATCTAGTGGGGCCCATAATATGAAGGTACATCTGTTTGTAGTGTACTACTGTATTCATGAATTTATGGTATTGTAATTTTTGGCAAGATATTTGTCTGACTGAAGTTGCTTACATCTCTTGTTCTTTACAATAAGTTTCCAAAAATGGTTTTGCCACTTCCAATGTGCTAAATTGGAGATATGGGGACAAAGTTAAAGCTATTTGGGTTGGTGTGTCAAGTGAGGATGGTTTGTGCTAAATAGAGGCCCAATTGCTAATCCTGAGTTAGGCTAAACAGCATTTAGTTGTATTTGGATTTATTGCAGAACTGAGGACTCAATTTGTTCAATTTTGGCTGAATTGTATGATTGAAGATCACGTGAATGTACTTTGGTTAAATCAAGGACAATTGAATTATAATTGTGTGCAACTCAGTTAATTTTCATATAAATTTGCAATTAAGAGACCAATTGGTTTTTATAGGCCTTAATTCACTATTTTCAGAGTTAGGTCATACTAACCTGCTACTTGTAGTGCATTACCAGTTGTTCGATTTTCTCCTTGAGTTACTTCTTTTTGGCAATCAATTTTTCTTTTATTTTGCTAAACAGGAGAGAGGGGGAGAAAAGGAAACAATTGTCAGTTTAAAGGAGCCTGATCAAGCAAATAGTTTAAGCCCTTTTTCTACACTAGAAGCACCTCCTTCAATGGAAAGCTGTAACTCATCAGAGAGCTGGGAAAGCTCAAAAGATATACATAATCTGCCAGGTAGTTGACTAGTGCCAGTCATGTACTGATCAGTGCTAAGTCATATATTAGCTCGAGTTTTGCTATGGTGAGTCGCGACTCACCGGAGGGTATGTGAGTCGGGCTCAAAACACCTAGATCTTATCCAAAATGACCAATCCAAACCGTCCAATACGATCTCCCTATTGAAATCTCCATGCAGACCAAATTTTACATTTTTTCGAAATTTTTAAGTATTTTTTTGAAATTTTAGAAAATCGTTAATCTAATTAGTTCTGAACCGTTCAAAAACAGCAGTTTTTAAAAATCCGAAAAAAATACTTAAAAATTTCGAAAAATTGTAAAATTTGGTCTGCATGGAGATTTCAATAGGGAGATCGTATTGGACGGTTTGGATCGGTCATTTTGAATTAGATCTAGGAGTTTTGAGTCCGACTCACAGACCCTCTGGTGAGTCGCGACTTACCATAGCAAAACTCATATTAGCTCAGTTGTATATAAATTTTGTTGCTTCTAGTTCTGTCCGTATAAGGCAACACTTGCCTCAAATATCTTACCTATAGTACCAGATTGCAACTTGTTAACAGAGCTTTGGTCGCCTGTAGCCCTGTACTCGATTGCTTCCAGTCCTGTACCAACAGTATTTGCTGCTGCTTGTTGGGCAAATCTGAGAAAGTACTTGCTGTGCTTTCCTTTTCTGATCAGTACATCACAGATATGTATCTTATAGTTCTATGCTTACATTCCAGGAATGAAGGCATGTACTTCCTTTCGTTTTAATGAAGGCTTAGAAGTAGAAGATGAAACTTCGCCATCTGAATCTGACTACTCGCTCACCGCAACTACTGACTTACCTTCATCTGAGATCGCTGATACAGCCATGTCATTTGGAAACACAAACATGGACAGCCCTGAAATAGCCTTGATCAGAGAAATCATAAATTCCATAAATATCACAGAAGTTTGTTGCAGTGGCTTCTGCCTTGATGAAATTGAAGTGAAAGAAGAGGGCGGAGAAGTCAAAATTAGCCGAATAATGCTACTTGGTTGTGTGCGTGAGTTTCTGGAGGAAAAATGTAAATACTACTTTGGATCAGGTTACGGTCTATGGTCTCAGGGTCTTTTATTTATAGGGAAATTATCAGCGGAGAAATTGTATAAAGAAATATGGGTTGAGAAGGGTGTTGATGAGGAAAGCATGGTGGACGTGTTGGTTGATGCCGATATGAGCAGTCAATTGGGGAAGTGGGTTAATTTTGAAATCGAATCTTTTGAGGCTGGAGTAGAGGTAGAAAAAGAGGTTTTAGATTCATTGATTGATGAAATGGTGGCCGATTTATTGTAGCCTTTTTCTAGATTATGCTGTGTAACTTCTTGGTTGACAAGTTCTTCCCCCATTAAGTTGTACATCTTGTGTGGCATTTTTTTACCCTAGTTTTGCCTTTTCAAGCATTCCTGTCGAACCCCCTCCCCCTCAAAAAATGGAAAGGATAAATTGAAAAAGTACAAAGAAGCAAAGATAAACACGCTCGCACTAAATGTGGAATCCAATATTTCTAGCAATTAAATTGGGGAAGGTTCAGTGTTCAGTGTTATGTCCCCACCTATTGTAATTTTTCGGCACTTGCAAGTTAACAGTCCTTGGTCTCTTCCTGTAGTCTCTCTTCTCATGAAGTCTCTTTCTAGAGTTCATCTGGAAGTTTGACTTGGACCAGACCCTTGTACCCGGCATGATGACGTGTTAGGCTACTGGTATAGTATACCCCAGTTGTGGGAGTAAGTGGTGCCGGAATAACGTACTATTCACTATTCAGGTGGGGTTATTCCTCATGTTTTCTTAGGTTTGAACTTTGAACGCCTGGTTTTGGCCCGCTGGTCCTCTCAGCTCCTTTATCAGATACTGTAGCAGAAATAATTGTTATGGAGAAGAAAACAAGCTTATACAGTCGTTGTATGGTTGTAATTAATGAGAACAAACAGGCTCAATTAATCGAATTTAATTTTCCAATCCAATCATTAGTCGTCCGATTATGACACCAGCAAGCAATAGCTATTAGCTAACTACCATTACTTTAAAACCATTCAAACATATGTGTTATTAGATAGTTCGATTTTTACATATCTCATTTATTAGAAAAACACAACTAATAAATATTTTTAATTAAAAAGATACAAATGCAACATAACTCAGCTTACATGAAAAAAACAAGAGTTTTTAATAGAACACTAACAACAGCATCATCATCAACACATCTATATTATTGGTGTAATCCAACATATGATATTCAAAGTAATGATTAAAACGTAATTCATGTCACAAAAAATATCAACGATATGTCCGTTTGAGTTATTACATCTAAAAGGTATGAGGAAAATTTGGGGGAAAAAAATTTCAGGCCTCTATCGTGCCAATTTTTCTAAATTATTAATGACAAATAATGTACACGTTTTGAATAATAAACTAAAATGTCAGATGTGATCTATATTATATGACAATTTGGCTTTTGCTTTGACATGATTCATTAATGAACTTGAATATCAACGACAAAAATGTGACCACTTCTGTATATTTTTACAAGCTCCCAATGTCATAATATGTCATTATACCAATGAAAATAAAGTAAAAAAAGTGCAATATTTAGGTGTGCACAAACAATTAATGTAGATTACATCTAGCAAAATTTTTTATTATAAAAATAAAGACACAGTAGAAAGACACTATACATAGTAGTCAAAATTTAATGAATTAAAATATTTTTTTATACTGCTATATATTTGTAAGTCGGATTAGACGATTCGAACTAATTTATTTTTTAATATACTTTTTCATCTATCTAATTTATAAAAAAGATTCTTTTATTTTCTTTCTCCTAACTTTTTTCTCTTTTAGAAAAGACCAGAGGTACTCATAAAGCAGGCTTTAGTCCTTTTGTGACAGCGACAGGGACAAAGCAAGAGAGAGAGAGAGAGAGAGAGAGATGGGTGGCAGCGGCGGAGATGCGGCGGCCGGAAGCCCAAGTTCGACGGGAAACAGTGGAGCGAAGAGGGGAAGAGATCCAGAAGATGAGGTTTACGTTGACAATCTTCATTCTAGCAAACGATATCTTAGCGAGGTTTGCTTCTCTGTTTCTCTCACTCCCAATTGCCAATTGGTTAATTCTTCTTGAACCTAGCGATATACAAGTGTTCTATTTCTATGCCATGAATTGTTGGGATTTTTCATCAAGACAAATTTGACAGATTTCTTGCAAATTGGAATGGTTTAGTATCACTTTTTGTTAAGAGTAATTGTGTGCAATTTTGGTTCTTTTGTTGAATTCTCTTACTGTTTTCAGTTTATTGTTTCTTTTCTTAAATCTTGAACACAACTTAAGAGGTTTCATTATTATATCCTGCATTTTTCTACTTACTGACTCCCATACTAAAGCATAAATTTAAACTTACAACCTCAATTATTTGATCATTAACAGCCAGAAAATAGAAATTTTGCCTTTACCTGGTACCTGTCCGGTTGATTTATACATCTCAGCAGATAGCTCTTCCTGAATCTGCTGGCATGATATGGAAAATTAGATACAGTAATGTCTCAATAGAAAGATGGCATTCCTTATTGTACCTTACGTTACACACCATTTTTTCTAGATTATGGCGACCAGTCTAAATGGTTTGTCTTTTGGCGACACAATTGAGGATAGCCTTATGGAATACCCAGTTCGATCAGAAAACCAATCTTATCTCAGGTTAGTTTATTTCTTTTTCTATTTCAATTTCATTAACATCTGTGGTGCTTTTACCATTGCATGACTTCCAATTTCTGTAAATCCTCTTTGTAGTCACTAACTGCAACTTTCTAGTATTGATACTGTACCAGAGTGCACTGCATGTAACTCGAGAGATCCAAAAATAGTCTCTTTTTTACTTTATGTTTTTCATTACAGTGGCCCCTGGCTACTCAATTTTATTTTCATCTAGATAACTAAAGCAGTGTACTTTGTTTTGTGGCAGTCGAATAAGATAAGAGATGGGAATATTTTCTCAAAAGGAATTTCATATTATAAAATATATATTTTTTTTCATTTTAGGGACGATATTGTTTCGCAATACTCTCCGATGTCAGAAGATTCTGATGAGTGCCGATACTATGATCCTAATTCAGCAAGCTATCATAACCCAACTCAAGTACATGTTGATACCAGTTGCACTACACATGGTTTGCCTCACCGTTACCAGAAATCAGTTACTTGCAACTCCACTTCCACTTCAAGTTCGAGTGCATGTCCACTTCCATGCAACTCTCTCTCTTCAGTCATCTGTTCACCAGCTCGGCGTGGGAGCCATGAGTCAGAAGGCCGGTTTCCTTCATCGCCTAATGATATGTGCCATGTTGCAGATTTAAGAAAAACTGCGTTGCTGAGGTCTGTACAGATGCGAGCCCAACCCCAAGCTAGCCATTATGAATTGCAGCTGAATCAGGAACAGGAGATTGGTGAGAGCTCTGAACTGGAGGCTTCTGGTGAAAAATCTCAGGAGTATCAGCCAATTTATAGGGGCCAAGAAAGCGAAGATGACAGTATTTGAGCACACCACGACCAGATAATATAGGTGCATTGAAGGAATGGTTGGGGAAAACAGTAAAATGTGCCATCATTTGAAATGGAGGTGATCAAATGAAAACTGTGACTCCATTGGGACCAGTCGGAGATGGAGTCGTGGAGAAGTTGTTAATTGAGGGTGGGTTTTTTTATTTTTTCTGGTTAAACTGACCCCTAGTGTACTGGGATGGCTGCCAGTGCTGGTACAGCCACTGTTGATAATGTACCTGATTCAGAGGGGGCTTGTAACAACCATGTTACAATTTCTCCAAAAAGCATCTATAAGAAAGAGCCTAGAAGTCAATTGTACTTCATGATACTTTTAATTCTTGGCATATTCACCATTGTCTACTACTAAAGTAACACAAGTTACACGGGACAAATGTAAAACAATGATGATTGCCGTCAAAATTGACCACTCTCTCTGTTGATAGTGTTTATTCAAATTAACTCTATTAAATGCTAGAAGAATAAAAAGGCCTTAATTTTTCGAAAAAAATTCTACTAGATTATGTCAACCCTCCTCAATATGATAGAACCATTGAACTAGTGTATAGGAAGAGTGACAGGAGAACGTATAATAGGTTGAGAGAAAAATATAAAATATTGAGAATCTTTAAGGCACAAAAAAGAATTGTACACGTGCATGGAATTGGAGATAAGATGTGAAATTTATTTCATTTGCATATTCTGTTTTAATCTGAGTCAAAACTCAAAAGTATCAAACATTATTAAAAAAAAAAAACATACAAAGAAATAGAAAAAAGGCAATATATGCTATAGAAGTTTTAAAAAAGGAAAGAAAAAGAAATTAGCAAAGCGACTCATGGGGCATAGCTGACCAGTACACGTAAACGATTATGCAGATAGGCAGGATACAATTTATTTGGTTTGTTATTGAGATTAATGTTAGATATTTTTAGTTTGTCTCAGTCGCGTATCATGTAGTATCTGAAAAGGATGCAGAGAGATGTACATAGAAACTAGAAATTTGAATAATGTGGCCTCAAAAAAACTGTGTAGAGATCCACACTTCAGCTTCATCTGCAACTTGCTGCCTAACGCCTTTCAAGCAGACATTCTTTATAGGCATGTAAGATTTCACGCAAACATTCCAAGTTTCCGCTCAGCTCCCAGACCTTTTCATCCAATTCACACAAAGAATTCAAATCGTTCTCACTTTCTTCTGCAGTTCTTAACCCATGCTTCCTCACGGAGGTAATGAAATCCTCTGTAGCTGTGCCAGCATTTATAACTGGGTCAGCATTTGTTTACATTTGGAGCCCAAGTGAAAGGCTTTTTTTTAATACCTAATTTTAAACATGTACTATAGTCTTTGTAACCCACCATCATAGTAGGCTTTTGTGGCAATTAATTTGTGCTTGTATGCGAGCAATGAAACAGAGAATTAATGAGGCAAGAAGATAATTAGACAGGTAAAAGAGTACTCACCAGTAGGCAGCGACACACCCTTGCTCACGCATTGTTGTTGCTCATATGCAAGTGCACTGATGAAAAACTCAATTGCTGATGCAACACTTTGCCAAATCTTGTGTAGGAACTGAATCTCCTCATCATCAGGTACAATGTTGGAATCTCCAATGCATTTAAAATCATCTATGATGCCCTGCAAATTGTTGACATTTTCATCCGGCTCCGATCTTTCAGTTTCATTCTCTTTTTCTGAGGGAGCTACATGTGTGGCAGCAAGCATGTGCAGATTAAAGCATGGAAATTCAAGAATTGTGCGTATACTGATTTAATTTAAATTACTGTTAAAGCTACCTTGCACCATTGGATTGTTCAACGCGGAAAGCTCTCCAAATGTTTCACTACTTCCTGAAATAGCAAACAATTTTCTTAGTTTGAGATTTAGATTGACAGCGTGAGGTGAAAAGTTTCCTCGCTTGCTTTTCTTAGGAGTTCTGTTTCTTGCTTTTCTGTTCCTTGTACCAAAGCGCAGAAATGGCATATATCTAAGCATGCCTAATCACAAAGATCCACTACCCAAAATCAAAGTGAATAATTAAATCATGGCTTCATGAAATTAGCTCACCATAATTTAATAGAGTGAGCGCATGAAGAGCAACCCAGCCTTGTTTGAAGGACCCTGGATGTAATGGCTTTATTTTAGTGGGGCGCTCAAAGCATTCTGAGTGTTGCAGTAAGTCTATAAATCTGTAATTATCATGAAAGAGGCCTGAGAGGAAATAGTCGGTCTGATATGCAAGCCGAATGCTGTGTTCTACATCAGTGATATAAGCCGGAAGGTCCTTGACCGAGACTTTACATTTTTCAACCAAGTCTCTTGACACTTCTTTTACAGTCTCAATGTCACCGTTGCACTTACTGAACAAAATATCCCAAGGTTCAATCACGGATAATTTACTCAGAATGTTACCGGTGATGCTCGCACAATGCATCTCCAGGTCATTGATGTCGACTCTGATTCTCTCAATTAAGAGGTACCGCAAGTAGTCAGAATACACGTCCTCCTCTTCCGAAAATGTCACCAAGTGGATTCCTTATTTATAACAAAGAAAAAATAGAAGGAAAGAAAAAAAAAAAAAAGAAAGTAACTGGATGATTATAATTAAGCTACAGATAAAAACTAGGAGGAACTGATGCACGCCAGCAAGTAATTAAAAATGAGTAAACTTCGTCAATACAACCCGAAAGAGAGATGATATTAGCTTACATATTTTCAAGCTACAACCATAAGAAAGGAAGTTGATCATAGAGTGGCTTGGCAGCATCCATTTGTAGTCTTGGTAAATTTCACAAGCTACTTGCTAATATAGAAATTCAATACTGGTAATTATACCTGGAGGAGGCACTTGGGTACAATTCCGTGCTCGTAAATAAGAGATTTTCTCTTCTGCAGGAGGAGGAGAGAAGAAAAGAAGAGAATGTGATCTGAGATCAAAGAAAGCGAGAATGAACTTGTGACAGTAAAATGCACTGTTCCTCTCTCTGCTCCCAGGAATGACTGGTGGGACTCCATGGCTGTGTTTGATACCCATCAAAGGTGTATAACCTGTACCAAATTGAGGTCTTTAATTCACCCCAGTTTGCACTCAACTGTTTGTTTTTTTCAATTTGTTGTGCATTGAATATAAGTCATCCAACTAATCATCCAAATGCGACCTCTGTACTGTCACAAGATGAACATAATAGAAACAATGTTGAATGCGAGTATGCGACTCTGCACTAATTGAAAGCGATAACAGAAATAAATTTATGTGTAATATATTGTGAAGATCCTAATTGAATTTATTTGGTTAAAATTGACAGCCAGATTCTGTGTATACTGAACATTGTCAGGGAAAGAGCAATTAATCGGTTCAAACACTTACCATTCCTAATGTTCAGCTCTGAAACAGATTCTGAGAAACAGGCCAGATGCCTATGCAGTTCCGCAAGCTCCTCCAAATGATGTAGTCCCTTAATCAGCGCAAAGCAGGTAGAATTTTGTTGAAACTCTGAATTTTGACAACGCAACTCAGGACAAATTAGAAAACACGAGCTGTGAAGTAGCATTAAATGGGAAAAGATATAAGGCAATTTTTGTGAATTGAAATATCATGGTCACCTGAAAATTTTTACAGTGCAAAATCATGAAAAATAAGAAGACACTGAACCAGAGTAGCACTAAACAGTTAAAGAAAGAAGATATTTTTTTTGTAAATTGAAATATTGAAGTCACCTGGCTTAATTTCTGATCCGAAAAAGGTGAGGCAAGATCTTATGTACTTCCTGATAATGAGATAGTATCCAATTTCAGAATGTCCTGGAGGATCATATATTCGTTTGTGCTCCATGGCATGAAGAACTCTCAGTACTCCTCTTAAGCGCTCTTTTCGACTCGGCTTCTTCTTCTTAGGTTTGGCACCTGTTCGACATGGCGGTTCATTCCTTTCCTTTGAAATGATGCGAGCTACATGAGCTAGTGCTTCTTTGTAGGATCTCTCCTGAGCAGCAGTTGGCAAGAACACTTCATTGTTGCCAAGTCTAGTAATAATTTCTCTTATGTACCAGAGTCGGGGCTGGGGGTCAGAATATTCCATCAACTCAATTTACTTCTCCAAAGTATGTACTGGAAACAATGTCTTGTACTAAGCTAGGGCCGCGCTTATCAATTATTAAACCTGTAGTAAAATTGTCTATTAGTTTCTATTTTCATTATGAAAAAGATCCTTGGAGGCAAACAATCAAATAAAAAGATGAAGTTGCACAAGGAAGCAATATGGCCTCTGTTTAGCTGGTTGGATCTTGGGTGTAATCCATCCAAATTTGCCTAAATTTATGAGATTTTTTTTTTCTTTATCCTCCTAATTCATTTTTTTTTTCACTTTCAATCTTGCATTTAATCTTCTAATAGGCAACGCTTCCACTGCTCCTTAATTAGTTCAACAATAATTTCGACTTATACAACTTCAATAATGTATATTGGAAGGTATTTTATTATTCCAACCTTCAAAAAAGAATATGTTTAAGCTTAATTTCGGTAGAAAATCCAAAATAATAAGGAAAAACTTTTCCAAAAGTTCTGACTTTGAGGAACCTAAAATTAATAACAAGAAAAAAATAACCAAACGTTCAGACTATTAGGAACCTAAAATTTATGCAATATACAACACATAGTTTTATAAGAAAATTTACCTGAATACAAAGGTGAACATAAGGAGTTTTCTCAAGAGGCATCATCAATCCATGATGCTGACTTCTCAATGAACGAGCACACCTGTGAGAGAGTAATTCCAACAATCCCGGAAGAACACATTATACCTATATAAAAGTTTGATACCCTGTTTTCTTTAAAAACTGTGCTATGAACAGTGAAATTTTTCATTTTCCAGAGAATTATCTGGGCCTCACATCTGGATTTGTGCGGTTAGAATTACAGGTGGGAAGAACGACGGTGTAGGAATTGTTATAGCGGACCGGGTATACCATCATAAATGTGAACCGGTCCTTTATCAAGTCTTTTCCATATGTATTACGCTTTTAGTCCACTGCATTTAATGCCGTTCCATTTTTTTAGTATAATTCTCACAGATCCCACACCGCTTCTTTCCTCCTTTTTCTCTATCGTTATATTATTCTCCCTCATTCTAAGCGGCCGTGAGAGAGAGAGAGAGAGAGAGGAGATAGGAAATGAAGAAAATCTCCGACCATAGAGAGCCATTTGTGTAGTCGATCGAACAACCATGCTCCGTGGTTGTGCTCCCCGCATGTTGAGGCCTCGATAGAGATCCGTATCAAGGGAAGACAAATTGGGGGAGGCGCATCGAGGATCTCTTTTCCTCTCTAGGGTTTTTCCATTCTCCTTCGCCTCCATGGCCTCATTTTGTCACTACTCTCTCGATCATCTCTCCGGCCCCTTCCGCGCTCTCTATCTTCTTTTAATGAAAAAAGTGAAGGCGACCAGTGTGTGTGACCGATGAAGAAAGTTCAGGGCTGCCTTAGGCGACTGGAAAAGAGAGACGGAGACCGAGCCATGGATGTATCACGGTTTTGGTTCGCTGAATTTAATGATGTTCCATTTTTTTGGTATAATTCCCACACCAGTTCTTTTTTTCCTCCTTTTTCTCCATCGTCATTTCTTGGTATAAGCGGCCGTGAGAGAGAAGAGGAGAAAGGAAATGAAAGCTTTTTTTTCTTCAAATCCCCAACTATTGGTGTGCTAATTTTCTGATCTACACCCGCCAAACCACGACAGCCGACATGAGATCTTTGCTCTCATGGCAGCGACAAGTCTATAGAGATCCAACTTCCTCGATTTTTGTCGATAAATAGAAATCCATATCAAGGGGATGCGACGAGGATCTCTATTGAGCCTCATCCTAAAGGCTAATTTCTCTCTCCCTTCAGAGGAACCACCCAGGAGACGAGTACACCAACCATCTTTCTATAGGTCTAAATGTCTTTTTTTTTTCCTGGCATGCGGTTCTCAATTCTGTACCTATTTATTTCTTTCCATCTCCGGTTCATCTCATTGTTGTTTTCGTACTCTTTTTCTTTTTTTCTACCATTCTTCTATTGGATTTAATGTTTTTCTTACCTATAATGGTTTGTTTGTTAGTTGGTCAAATATCTATCTAATTTATTGCTATACTTTTTTATTAAATAGATGGATGGATGCACAATTAAACTGAACAAAGAAGGAAAAGCAGCAATTATTCAATATACGGCGCGTTTGATAAATGTGACTAAAACTAATTTGACGTGATTTATGGCCGGTATGTTTGCTTCCCTCGGCCTCATTGAAATGCACCGTATTTTTTCTAGAATTTAGATTTCTTTAAAATCCAACGAATTGCATAATGAATTCTACAGGCTGTTCCTTTTGCGCTTAATTTTCAATTATTTTTTTTATTTCGAGTATTTTAATTCTGACCGATTTTTTTGTATATCTGTTACTTGCTACTTTATAAGTATACTAATAAGCTTCTTTGATGGCACATATTTATATAAACGGCATGGCTATCATAAGGTGGTTGTGCTTCATCTGGAGATTGGACTGAAAATAAGGTGACACCTCAAAGGCTCAAACTCAATTTCATATACTTCTATTTTTATCCATGGGTTACTTTCATATTTAATAAATTTAGGTTGAATGAGAGAGCAGAATACCTTTTCTGTTTGGATATAACTTACTACAATGTTCATTGATTTTTCTAATATTCATGTACCCTTTATGTTGAAAATTATAGGTCATGGCAACTGTTCATTTCCCCAAGGTCAGCACCATTTTAGAATTCTTTTTAGTTATTGTTGTCTAATTGTTAAATAAAGAGCTATTTGCATCAGTTATGCCCCAAACTTTTTTTGATTAGATGAGCATCTTCTGACAGGAATTTGGTATTCTGCTATTTATAAAACATAGCCTATGTGACCCACCATATACCTCAGTTGCATGCTTACTGAACATAATAAGTCCAAAATGAAAATCCTCACTGGTATTTAAAGGTTTGAATGCCTCTCTTTTCTAGGGAAGTGCATGAGGAGATGAACAAGGCAAGAGAGAATACGTCAAACCTGAAAGTGAGGCGGCAAGACCAGGAGGCGGCCTGGAGAAAAAAACTGACAAAGGCTTACCTCAAAAGCAGCTTGATAAATTAGTATCTTCAAAAAAACTACAACCACTGACACAGGTTCATCAGTTGGATGAGAGTAATGGTCCAACATTTATTTTTTTTATTTTTAAAATTTCATAATCGACAAGTATCAGTTGGATTAGACTATTTAATGAAAGCATACAATAATGAATTTCCATTCTTTTTAATCAATATTCTAATGCAATGTGTATGTGTTAGCTTTGGTCTGATAGTGCAGGAGCAAAATTATAATTTTGTCCAGTGAACTAACCTAGAGACCATAAGTGCTTGGCTTAACACCCTCAGATCTTTGTACACCCAATGAACATATTAGTCTTTATTACAATTTGTTGTGAGCTTTTCATTATAATTTCTTTTTTATTCGCAGAGCAAGACCATTTAGGTTTCATAAATTAAAAATAAACATTTTTATTAAATTAAACGTATAAAAATTTCCAATACAAATTCTGTAACTTCGATTTCTTTTCGACCACATCAGAATTTACGACATTCTCTGTTCTACAGTGTTTCAACAATTAATAACGGCATAACTAAAAACATTGTATTTCCTAATATGCAACAACTAAAATTAATACTTTTTCCGTGCGAAATCTCGAAATTTGAAGATATAATATTCAGCTAATTTTATACAGTTTTACCCTACGGTACAATTTAATATATATCGATACCAAAATTATGCTGTACTATTTGATCGCGATAAAACACGTACAACATTGACTTATTGCATCAACGATTTCTTAATTATATCATTTTTCCAATTATAGTTCCGCTATATTCTCATATCATATATAGTCAACACCATACTTACACTGTACTAAATTTTTTAATTCAGCCAACGCTGGGCTACTATTACAGTTGGTATGACACTAAACTCTCTACAGAGACTCTTGGAGTTCGATTGTTCAACTCCCACCATGAAGTGTGGAACATTTGTTTAAGTGTGTAGGAGTGTCTACAAGCCATACATCAAAAAAATAATAATAACAAATAATTCTACTAATTCAAAATAACTTACTTATACACGTGTCCTTCATAATTTAATACAAACAAAAATAAAAAAATACTGCTTCTCTTACTTTCCACGTGTCATTTCTAACTCAACACAGCAAAAAAGTAACGCTATTCTATATTATTCATCTACAATTAATGCATACAAATATTTCTTTTTTCGTTACAATTCCACAAATATTTTTTCCTATACACAATTCCCAACAAATATGTCGTCATCGTTACCGTCAAATTTAGCACAGCTGACTTTCTGACATGAAACTTAACATTATTTTGTATACACTTCAATTTTGGCACCGTTCGTATTAATTCAACACCGTTGACACACAACTTCATATTTATTTCCTCCTACAAAAGAAACGTTGAAATAACCAAGAAGAATTGCATGAGACAACACAGTATTCATGTACTCCAAATTCGTAGGTACGTTTGGCATTAGAACACAAAACATTCGTCAGTCCATATGCTATATTTCGGCCACACTATCTTTAGTATACACAAGTAAATGAGATAATACAACTATTTATTAAGAAAATTTGATCAGCTTGCGAAAAGAAAAGACAAGCCATAGGATCAGCACAAACCGTTGTACAGAAGCGGAATACTATTCTATTATTTACAACTAAATAATACATTCAATTATTATCGGTAAAATAAAATATTTTTATAATAATATTTAATAAAGCTTTTTCAATGTTCATATTTTTAAATGTTCAAATATATAAACTGACGAAATATTCATCTCCCACAAAATATATAAAATAACTCGATTAATCCTCACTTACACGACCAAATGTATTTTACATTCAATAATATCACCAAACATAAAAATGTATTGAACGAGTGTCTTAATACAATTAAAAAACAAGGAAAAAAAAACTAGCACTATTTTGTACCAAAATAACAAAATATACTGTTGTTTGTAACGCAAATATTAAAAATATAAAAATTTATTCAATTAATTAAAAACAAACAAGTACGAACTTTTTTAACAAGGAAAATCAAGAAATGTGTTATTCCAGAGATAATAAAAGCTGTAATATTTTAAAACAATTTACATAATATATTACTCAAAATTTAATGTAAAAAAAAACTACCATCTGTTTCGATTGTTTTCAGAATGATTTATGTAACTGCATTTTGAAATAATAACTGCTATAATATTATAACATTTTGACATACAATTCGTAGCGTACAATTCCAACAATCTATAATTAAAAGTTTATTCCTAATAAAATTACTTTAAGACATAGCAACCATCGACTTCTCTAAATAAATTTTTTTTTTATCTAAATAACTTTTTTCTTTTATCTTATTTATCTGAATAATTTTTTTTCTCACCATAAGAAATAAATACTTTTTTACTGACATATACAAACACACGAAATGACTGCTCAGCATAGACTTTATCATTTACAATTTTTGCGTTACAGTAGCACGACCGATCCACGTGTCGTTTTAGTATCCGCTTTGCGTGTATAGCATCAGATTTTAAGCAAACAGCTGTCCTTGGACTACACCTACAAAAGTACAAAATATTGAAAAGACTTGTCGATCTCCGCCTAACAATTAATTTTTTCACGATTTAACAATTTCTTTTTTACTCTTTCAAACGACTTAAACGATTATTATTTACAGAATTTACGGTTTCCAAGGACAAGTAATCGAAAATCAACATAAGTAATAAAGGCAGACATAAATTATAGCACTAACCATACAGTACTTTTACTTACCCGTGTAAGTGCCATAACTAACGAAAAATAAAATAATCGAAAATCAACATAAGTAATAAAGTCAAACATAAATTATTGCACAAGCCATACAGTACTTTTACCTACACATATAAGTGCCATAACTAACGGAAAATAAAACAACTTCCTATTAAAAAGTACGAAAAAAATTAATAAATAAAATATTTATTACATTAACATTTATATTAATATGCTTCTCTTAAACAACTAAAAAAACCTGACATAATAAAATAATTTTGTTACCAACTTAACAAACTAATTACGTTTATTCATTTAGGCTCTGTTTGAATCATATAAGATTATAAGGGTAAAATTAGTTATTCAAAATTAAAATTTTTAATTCTAAACAATCAAGAATAAGCATTTTATGATCTAGACTGTTACTTTTAAATAGTTCCAAGTCTAAATTAAATTCTTATTCTTAAGGTGTTTGTATCATCTTTTTAATCCGAATTAAAAAGTAGCACTAACTATTTTTTAATCCACATTAAAAAAATGATCCAAACACCATAAGAATAAGAATTTAATCTAAACATTAAACCACTTAAAAATAACATTATAGATCGCAAAAAACTTATTCTTGATTGTTTAGAATTAGACATTTTAATCCGAAATAACTAATCCTAATTTTATTTTTACATAATCCAAACATAGCCTTAAAATATAAACAACAACTATAACAGTCAAAACCAAAATTCAACTCTTCCAACAACCCTTGACTACATCTCACAATAACTTACTGTCAACTGATTTAGTCCATCGAACATAGATATTTGAACCTTGACCGTTCACTTCGAATAACTACAGTATAAATAATGCCGTCGATTGCTGTAACTACACCAATACAACACGTAGACATCCCACAACACGTGCCACTTCACACGATCTTACCCGCCTGATTTATTCAGGCTAAACCTCACCGCTCTATTGTCTACGATATTACAGACCTACACCTCTCCATTATTTTAACTACAAATGACAACAACAACGGACAAAACAAGAGAGGAAAAATAAATAAATACACCTGCCAATTATTACCCGTATATTCAACAACTCAATATAATCCTTTAAAATTTAAAAATATTACTCAAACAACATATCACCGTAAACTCATTTGTACTCACTATAAAATCATATTCTAGTCATTCTATCTCCATATAGTGTTTTATTTATAAGTTGTAATATCTAACAAATTCGTCAATTAAAAAAATTATATAGAAAATTCACACTTGACCAACATTAGAATGAAACTATCTCGGACAAATAACAATCATTTTTCTATGAAACGTTTTCAAATATCATACGAATATTAAAACATACAATTCCCTACAAATTCAATTACACAATACTCTCATGCGTTACTTAATACATATTGTAATATCTGGCGGAGCCAGGAAATAATCACCAGCAAAACAAATTTACCATTCAGATTAAATTAGAAGAAAAAATGATAAAAAAATTTTGAATTGAAAAAAAAAATACGCATAAAATTTGAACAATTTATGAAATACAAGGATACAACAGCCCACCCCTGCACCACTATTGGCTCCGCCAGATTCACAATTTAAAAGACTTATAAAAAAATATATCGTTATTCAACTCGCGCGAAATTACACATAAAAGCCTAAAATAAACATATAAACATATAAAAGTTACTTAAATTTTATTCGTTATCAATATCATAAATTACAAAAAAAAAATACTGCTAAAGAATTAAAACTCATTTTCACGCTATTAATAAATTATTAATCTAAAATTATGCCAAAAAAATGGTACAATCTAACAATTATACTCTTTTAAAACATAATTCGACACCACATGCTTTTTCTTTGACAGCTCATCAGAAACAACTTAATTCGTGCGAAAAATAAAGAAAATGACAAAATATTATAATAGCTAATATTAAACAACACACAATTGTTAGTGCATTATTTATTTGTCTATTTTAATGACGCACGTCTCCGTATTCTCATATATTGACTTTAATCAATTCGTTCCTTACACTTTAACGTATATATGGAATTATGGAATAAAAATTTTAAAAAAATGGCATGCTATCGAATATTGAACATCCGACACCTGTCCATGCATTATTCACTTTCTCGATCGAATGTAAGGCATGCCGCCTTCTTGATTCAATGTAAGGCATGCCGCTATATTCATACGTTGACTTCAGCTATTAATTCCCCACTTCTTTTATTTGTCCACTTGCTGCATCAATCAAAAGTTCGTACACGACAAAAATCATACGAGCATAACGTTTCAATTTTAATTTTACAAGAAGACACGTGTTCAGTTCAATAGCTACTCAACATACATTAATTCAACTTTTACGCACACATTCCACTACGCACCGCTTGCCGCTCGAATGATCCATACGTGCCGCTTTAAAATAATAATAATAATAATAATACCTTAGCGTTCACACTAAATACATTATTTGCAAACACATATAAATATAATGCCATTTCTGTACACACGATATATATGTACCAGCCTGTAACCTATCCTTTTAGCTAACTCCTATATTTAATCTAATTTTCCCAAGCTAAAATGCCTTTAGCAATTATTCCTCTTGCTGAGCCTGAAATTCAGATGGACAAGATAATTACCTACTTAGATCTCAAACAACCAACAGTAACATCTGATTACACACCACAAGGACTAAGGCGCAAAATATGTATATACCTCAAACCGTATCCAACTGCTCCTGAAGAAGCTCACATTCCCAAAGAATTCTATGGCCCCGAAAAGTTCGTACACGACAAAAATCATACGAGCATAACGTTTCAATTTTATTTTTACAAGAAGACACGTGTTCAGTTCAATAGCTACTCAACATACATTATATTATACCTATATATAAAAGTTTGATGCCCTGTTTTCGTCAAAAAACTGTGCTATGAACAGTGCAGTTTTTCATTTTTCAGGGAATTATCTGGGCCTTACATCTGGGTTTGTGCGGTTAGAATTATAGGCGAGGAGATCGGCTGAGTGGGAATTGTTATAGCGGACCGGGTATACCATCATAAATGAAGAACGTTGCCTTTATTTTGTCCTGGCATGTGTATTGAATCCTTGGTTCACAACATTCAATGCTGCTCGCTACTTTGATCCTTTTACTACTGGATTGTTCGGTTGTCAAAGGAGATTGGTTGCGTTTGAGTTATATACGATGGACCATTTGTTAATAAATGTGGGACTGTACTGTCGGTATGTGTTGGTTTGTGTACTTTGGTTTTGACCTATGACAATAAATGCTGGTATATTTTTGGCCTTGCGCTGTTTGGTTTCTTTTGTTGAATTATGAGATTTTTTTTTTTGTTGAACCATAAACTAAACAAACAAACAATAAAACATTATAAGAAACATGTACAATTTTTTTATTTCCCTTTATTATTATTAAATTATAATTCACGTCAACTTAATTAAACAAAATCAATGAATATATAATTTTTTTTTTACTTCCAAACATTTAAAAAAAAAAACGTTCGCTAGAATTATCTTCAGTTTTATATTTGATAGAAAAAAATACACCTGACGCTTAAAGAAAACAACAATACTAAACAAATATTTCTAATTACGAATGACTAAAATAACTTCAAAATAACACGGCACGCATTGATAATTACAAGACCAAGACGATTTATTTAACTACTTCAGACATTTCCAAAATTAATTTATTAATAACTGCATTGCATAGTTTCAAAATTAATTTATTAATAACTGCATTGCATAGTTTCTATAACGTGCACCCGAGCATATATTACTAGATGAAAGTTCCATTTCATAAACTTTGATGACTAAATTTATCAATATATAAATAAATATATATTTTTAATGTATATATACTTTATATATAAAAAACTATCTTAGATGATTGGTACAACTATTTTTAATATATTTAACCAAAAAAATATTTTTAATTAAAAGCCAATGCAATCACGACTTTTAATTAAGAAGAGTAAACTTCTAGAATATATTCAGATTGATCAATAAAAAAAAAATTGGAAGGCTCAGATTGCATGTCGTATGAGGAGATAATTTTTTTTTCCTATAGATTAGGCATGAACTACCTTAGACTTCCAAATATATTTAATTTTTAAACTATTTTAATCTATATAAATAACAATATAAAAAAATTAACTACTTCACAAGTTACTACAATACCTCCTATACACATTCACCGTTCTACAACAAATTGTCAGTTCAAAAAAAAAATACCAATAAAAATCTACACAGAACTTTGTTCAAAAAATAGTCGCGGCGAAGCCGCGAAACTCGAGCAATCTAGTTTATTATACAAAGGTAGTAGGCTTATTTTCTGCAAGACAAAACATGGCAGTATATTATTATCTTTATAATCATCTTAAAAGAAGAAACAAATGGAGGTACTAAGGGATAACTAAAAATAATCGGCCGTGCTTATCATGTGGGAAAAAAAGAAAAAAAAAAAACACACGCTGTTAATTATAAGCTTCTTGAAAAATTAGATGATGCTTGAAGAGAGAGAAAACGCGACAAACATATCAGAACAGAAAATTCCGAAAGTAAATAATATATTTATAGACGATATGTGGTGGAGCTGAGTGAACACGAGTGGGTTAGCTGACAGTTGACGCCGCTTTGTATGTTTTAAAAATAACTACTAATGAGTAGATGTAATGTGTGGATAAATTATTATTAGAAAAATTTGACAAATCATTCAATTTTGTTGGTCCATGCAGAGATAGTCATTTGTTTTTAATCCATGAATAGTAATTTATAATTAACATTATAAAATAAAATATGAATGTTGTGTCGTATGTTTAGGAAAAATATAAATCCACATCAATCTCGCTGGTTACGAAGAAAAAAATATTTTTTTGAGAGAAAAAAGAAAGAAATATTGTGATTCATATAATAGAGAGTATAAAAGAGAAGAAATAATGCATAGAGACTAGGTTCCACGAATATTTTCAAAATGCTTCTGCACCCGTATCGGATACATATCCGATACGAATTCACATGCGATACTCATACGATTTGCATCCGATACTCCACGCAACGAATCATATTATTTTAATGCGTTTGATCAGAGTATTCTGTCTGAATTAGATAAAGTACTGTTGGATTTATTTTTGGGCATGTTTTGGATACATATTTAAGTTGGAATATGAGAGTCCAACACAAATGGTCAATGGCTCCATCATGTCCAAAGAACCAAAAATTAAATCGAGTATTCGAAAAAAAAAAAGAAACAATAGGGATCTTTTTGTCTAAATTTTTTTTATAATTCTATTAATGTTAATATGACTAAATTAAAGAACACAGAGTGTTCGAATCATCTCCTATATATCCATATATAGATATTGCATGCCATATTTCGTAATCTATAGTATAGATAGTGCATGCCATATGTCATAAGGGTTCGATCCCCAGGAGATAAGACACACACAACAGACAGTAGGAATTGAGTACATATGTTAATAGCAAGCTTTTAAAAAACTCCATTTTTTTCATTTTATCGCCGTTTTATCTTAGTTTTGGTTCATATCGCATTACCGTTTTATCCGTTTTATCGCCGTTTAAACCGATTTATTACTGTTTTAACACCGATAAACGCTAAATCACCACCTAACCGTCAAACCGCACAAATCGTATTTTAAAACCTGGGTTAATAGCAATTCCTCTTCTAGCCTTCTCTCGATTCTCTCCATCAGAATTTTTGAGAATAGAGTGCTCGATGTTTAGGCACGTCTTGCTCTTCTAGAAGATCACTCTCTCAACCATGGTGCATGCACATAGGAATATTCAAGATCATAGAATAACTAGATGGATTCATATAACGCCTCTGCTTATATTATATTAAGATTAACATGAGTCGTTTTTTTGGGATTCAAAACCCAACAGAAATCTCTAAGAAACATAAAGAAGCAAATTGAAGCCCGGTTTTATTGTTTTTTAATCCATGAAGAAAGGGTTTTTTTTTTTTTTTTTTTTTTTTTTGAGGATGAAGCCCATGGGCAATATATTATCAAGATTTAAAAGTCATTACAATATCCAGTATCCAGATAGGTAAAAAGCGAAGGTTTAAAGGGTCTTAATGATAAAAAAGACACATTTGATAATATAATGCTATCGAGTTATGGATTAATTAATTGCTTTGAGAAAATAGTATCTCATTTGATTACTGGTGGTGTTATGGTTTAATATGATTTTGAATTATTTTTGTATATGTTCGGTTTTGATTGATTCGTCTCATGTTTGGATTAAATTCGTATGATTCATAAATGTATGTATATAAATTCAAAAGGACAATATAATCTTTTTAATTGATTGATGGCATAAAATAAATTTTTATTATTTTATAGTGGCATAAAATCAATTAGTCGTTTTGTGATGGCATATTTTGAATTTTAAACTTTTACACTGGCATAAATCAAAATACCCAAAATGTTAGTAAGAATTTCCGTATCGAGCAAAGCCTATGTGTCCCTAGTATATATATTACGGTTGTCACGAGGTACTTTTAAAAAATTATTATATCGAAATAAAAAACGTGCTTCCGGTAATATTTTAATTACCACAAGAATGCCGATTTTAATTAACGTGCATCGATTTATGCTTGATTTCCATGCGTAACGAAATGGGCTAATGAACCCGGTTCTTCGTAAAAGCACTCTTAACAAAATTAAAGGACAATAATAAGATCCATTTCATCCGCACATCTCTTCTTACTAAATTTATTTCTGAAATACAAATACAAAGATTTTTATTTATATACTAATTCTTTCTTTGAACCCATCAGTCTTCTTTCTTGATACCGCTTTCTATTGTTGTTAACGATCTGGACCACAATAATCCGACTATAAGTTTAGGGGTCGTTTGGCAGTATCAAAGTTTAGTGAGATCAAGGATTAAAGTTAGTATTTTTAGATTAGTGTTTGAGATTAAAGTTAATAAAAGTTAGTACTAACTTAAAATTAGTAATTGTTGTTTGGCATGATAGGTTAAAGTTAGCGATCAAAGTGAATGCATTCACTTATAACATTCATTTTAATTTCAACATTTTAGAATTTGAATCTTGAAATTTTGAAATTTTGAAGTTTTGAAAATTGAAAATTTGAAAATTGAAAATTTGAAATTTGAAATTTTGAAAATTCGAAATTTGAAATATGAAATTTTGAAATTTAAAATTTTGAAATTTGAAATTTGAAATTTTGAAATTTGAAATTTGAAATTTTGAAAATTTGAAATTTAAAATTTTGAAATTTGAAAATTGAAATTTGAAATTTGAAATTTGAAAATTGAAATTTGAAATTTGAAATTTTGAAATTTGAAATTTTGAAATTTGAAATTTTGAAATTTGAAATTTTGAAATTTGAAATTTTGAAATTTAAAATTTGAAATTTGAAATTTTGAATTTTGAAATTTTAGCGATTTCTTCTCAAAATTTTTCTCTTCAGGTACGATCTTTTTTTTTTTTTTTTTTTTTGGTGTTTGGAGAACACTCAAATACAAAATTGCTAAGTTAGAGAGTTAGTGTTAATCTTGTTGACCCCAAAGTTGTTTGGCAATGCAAGATTTTTTTTTTTGGTGTTTGGAGAACACTCAAATACAAAATTGCTAAGTTAGAGAGTTAGTGTTGATCTTGTTGACCCCAAAGTTGTTTGGCAATGCAAGATTCATAGGTTAGCTCGTTGACCCGAAAGTCAAGCTAAACTTGACACTACCAAACGAGCCCTTAAAGAATAATATCCTTAATTAAGGGACCTGATGACTTCAGAACTCTCCCCAAAAATTGGAGTTAACAGGTAAATTAATGTTTAGGGTATTTGACATAGTTTACCATCAGAAATAAGTCGTACAAAATCCGAATTAACCTTTCTTTGTCTACATTCCCCCAGAGATAAATAGACGCATACGCATTCTCTACTGTTCTAAAAGATTTAATTTGTATTCAAACGCATCATACACTGCACGGCCAAACATGGAAAGGAACCACGGCAGTGGGGCCCAGGAAGAGGGGCCCAACTCCGAAGAACCTAACGGTTCCAACTCATCTCCATTTCACGTTCCCCAACGCGCCATAGCACTTCCAGTGCCGGACAAGGAGAGCAATGCTCAACAACCTGCTGCTCAGCCAGATGCGCTGCATGCCCAAGAACAGGAGGGTCCCAGCTCGTCGCCATTTCGGTCTTCCCAACACATCAGACCACTGTCAGTGCCCAACAAGGAGAGCTGTGCTGGGGAATGTGCCGGTCGGCCAGATGTGCTACCCACCCAAGAACCTAAGGATCCCAACTCTTCCTCATTTAGGGCTCTCCAACGCGCCATACTAATACAACCACCTACCCAAGAACCTAAGGGTCTGCCAGACACGCCACCCACCCAAGAACCTGAGGGTCTCGGCTCGTCCCTATTTCAGGTTTCCCACGACATCGTAGCCCTGCCACAGCCAAACATCTCCAGCAGTGGAGACCAAGAAGAGCACCCAAACTCCCAAGACCCTGAGATGCCTAGCACGTCAGCATCGCAGGCTTCGCAAGGCATCGTAGCCCTGCCAGTGCCAAACAACTCCGGCAGTGGGGGCCAAGAAGACCACCTCAACTCCCAAGATCCTGAGGTGCCTAGCACGTCAGCATTGCAGGCTTCGCAAGGCATCGTAGCCCTGCCACTTCCAAACAACTCCGGCAGTGGGGCCCAAGAAGAGGACCCTATATCCCAAGAACCTGAGGTGCCTAGCACGTCAGCATTGCAGGCTTCGCAAGGCAACGTACCCCTGCCATTCCCGATCAGTTTTGCAAGAGAATTCACTGAACAACTGGAGCAACTCGACATTTCAAACCCAGATAACAATACGGCTTTTCGGACAGCACTGATTTGCCTAATCATCTACTTCTCGCGAGACAGAATAGGCACTGGGCTTCAAGGTCTACCGTTAGAGTCCATAGTTGCTACAATCACAACCAGAACTGATGAAGGTATTAGGCAATATCTCCAAATGGAACTCCAGCCACGTCCCCTGCTCACTTCAACAAATGGTAAGAACTAAAAATCAAACTAAAACCTTACATCTATTTGTTGAATAATTAATCTATAAAATCATGTATAACATCACTATTATAAATTTGTTCTCTCTGTGTAGCTATTGATGCATCAGGGTTTCGGGAGGTGGTTATCACAAATGATGGCAGGATAGGACTGAGAGAACTTTCAATGAACCCTACCCAGTTTGGGCCACTAGCACAGTTTTCCGAAGATGTACCAAAGGGTTTGATTCGACCATGCTTTGCAGCTGGAGGTAAAAAGTATGAAAAGTTCCAAAAGGCTTGTAGAAGACTAGTCACAGGTAAGTAACTGGATATGCCTTACTGAATAATTATGTACTTTGTAGAAATGAATAAATGGTTGTATAGTATCTCACCATGACATGGTATATCGTATGTATGGTTGGTTGTTTGCATATGTGGTAAATCATTGTTGATTATTTGTTGTAGGGCTTCGAGCTATGCAAGTGCTTGGCAATAGAGTAATTGAAGAAAGAGTTGGCCGTTTGCTATTTTTCCCTGCACCAACAGATGATGAAAGATCTTGTTTAGTCAACATTTACAAAATGGATGAGATGGACGGATTTAGGGTAGTTAAATACACCATTGTTTCTAACGAGTACGTTTTCATTCAGTTGGTTTCTCTTGATAACTGAGTGTAATACCTTTGTTTGATGTAAATTGGGTTAGATATTTTTGTCCCTGAAGCACTAGTGGTATGCTGGAAATAATTTGTATAGGATTTTTATTGTGAAACAAAATTTATCTGAAGAAATAATGCAATGCTGTTGTGAAGCAGAAAACTGTGAATTGATTTCAAAGTAGCAAATGCCTAGTTAAAGTAACAATATTGGTATGTACTGTACTGTACTTGTACTGGTAAGGTTTTGTTAGCGCAAAAAAGTGTAACACCCATGATACCACATTAATCTGAATAGTTTATCACTTAAAGAGCATAAAGCACTCACATCAGAGTGTACTTGCGGCATTACAGTTCTGTCTAGACGCAGTCCATTACAATACATTGTTCTATTGTTCTGTTGTATGAACATGTAGTGATTCTAAATCAGCCTGTATTGCAAAATTCAAACCCAGGAATCCAATTCCAGTTAGACAAGTATACCCACCCTTTCACACCTTAAAATTTCAAAGATTGAAAGCACAAATATGCGTGGCATTCTATCAATAAAAGTCTCACCTCCTTTCAAGCCGATAGACACTGACAATCGTCAACCAGCACTTCTTAAAGGGGGTGGGGGTCAATCAGAGACTTCAAATTCGGAGTTAATACCAACGGGTCGGGTGTACAGCTAAATAAGATCCGATAGGTTGAGAAAAACTCACCTCTAATCGCTTGGCTTGTACGGCGGACACTGGACAGTGGACACGCCACGAAGGTAGTCTCGCCACCATGGATGCTCTCTGACGAGTTCGCTATTTGATCGCGCCAGATCAGATGAAATTAACAGTTGGACCTAGATCTGGTCGTTTTTCTTTTTTTTTTTTTTTTCCGATGGAGAGATTTGTCGGAGCCGTTTATCGGAGAGAGAGAGACAGAAGAACTGAAGAAGCGGGGAGGAGAGGAGAGGAGAGGAGACGTGGATGGAGAGATTATTCGGTCTGAGGCTCTGAGCGAGGAAGGGGTATTAAAAAAGAAATTAAATAAAACCGAGGAGAGGGAGAGGGTATTAAAAAAAAGGGGAAATTGATCACGTACCCTCGAAATTTTCTTCAATCAGCCTTATACCCTCCACATCTATCTATAATATTAGCTATTTATCCCTCAAATCATCCTTAGTATAGTTATTTATCCTTTTTATTAATTTTAATGATATTTAAATTCTAGAAATTTAATTTTAAGATTTTCAATCCAAAATACCCTTGTCATTTTCTCTCTACCTCCCTTAAAAGCTGATTCACCCTTGATCGGTGTTGAGGGTACAGGTCAAATTAAATCCTTAATTACCGATGCTAATTCGTTTGCAGTTTAGTTTAAGGGTCGAATCTCAGGGACGGCCTATTCGATATCCAAGTTTCAGTTCAATCAATTCAAATTAAATTCTAAGGTTTAATAAAAATCGAGAAGTTTCAACAATTTTAAAATAAAGAATAATAGAGTAAAGTTCAAATCCTAATTCAAACAGAAGATAATCAAGTTGATAAAAGATAGGGGTGCTGATCCTCAAACAATTCTCTATCTGTCAAAGTTAGAACGGTCCGTTCTGGACTCCGTCAGTCGATCGGAACAGGCCGTTCCAGGCCAGAATCCCCCTTCCGGGCGGTCTGTTCTGACCTTGGAACGGTCCGTTCCGATTGACTGATACTTGTTTTGTCATTGATTTTAATTATTAATTAAATGTTTTTAAGTGAATCTAAACATTACTTAACCTATAATTTATACTCTAACTCCCGTTCAGGTCAAATTACAAGGCTTAGATGTCTAATTCCTAGACCTCTTAAATTTCAACTTCCGTTTCTTGGTTTAGTCGTTCTAGACTACTTCTTGAGTCTTGGCATACTTTTAATTTTCCAATCTCAAGTTAAACCCTAATTAATTAAGGTCTGGTTTAATCCTTCCGGATATCGCCTACCAACCAGGATAATTACTAAGTTAACGTTACTGTGATTGACTTTAATCCTAACAGTTAAACTAGGCCTTTGTTTAACGAGGCAATTAAATAGAAATTTAAAGCACAAGAAGCAGAACATAATATTAGCTATTTATTCCTAGGCAATATTTTCTTCACAAAGTTACACACTTTCCAATGTTTTATTCCTAAAATCTTTATTCCTTCCTTATTCCCATACGATCCAAACGAGCCCTATAATATTAGCTATTTATCCCTCAAATCATCCTTAATATAGTTATTTATCCTTTTTATTAATTTTAATGATATTTAAATTCTAGAAATTTAATTTTAAGATTTTCAATCCAAAATACCCTTGTCGTTTTCTCTCTACCTCCCTTAAAAGCTGATTCACCATTTCACCTTCTCATTTAAACTTACAATATTATGTGATATGGAAAGATATTAGATATGTCCGTATACTCGATGTATCCTCTAGTATATATATAAAAGCAAATCCTCTATATGATCGATTCTACATTAACAAAATTGTTTAAAAAACCACACATAGACCATGTGCCAAATTTACTTATCATTTAATACTTTATAAAAAAATAATTATAAATTTCAAGTATGGCGTCACCTTATATGTATCAAAAGTTCAAAACTCAAAACTAATATAATTCATATACTCAATTTTTTACGATTTTTTTTTATAATTAAATTAAAACCATAACTTTAAAACCATTCAAAATATTTGTTATTAGATAGTTCGATTTTTACAAATCTCATTTATTAGAAAAACACAACAAATAAATATTTTTAATTAAAAGGATACAAATTCAACATAACTCAGCTTACATGAAATAAACATGAGTTTCTAATAGAACACTAAAATAATGATTAAAACGTAATTCGTGTCACAAAAAGTATGGACGATATGTCCGTTAAGAGTTATTACATCTACAATTATTTGATCATTAACGGCCACAAAATAGGAATTCTGCCTTTACCTGGTACCTGTCCGGTTGGTTTATACATCTCAGCAGATAGCTCTTCCTGAATCTGCTGGCATGATATGGAAAATTAGATAAAGTAATGCCTCAATAAAAGATGGTTTTCCTTATTGTACCTTACGTTAGACACCATTTTTTCTAGATTATGGCGAACAGTCTAAATGGTTTGTCTTTTGGTGACACAATTGAGGATAGCATATACCCAGTTCGATCAGAAAACCAATCTTATCTCAGGTTAGTTTATTTCTTTTTCTATTTCAATTTCATTAACATCTGTGGTGCTTTTACCATTGCATGACTTCCAATTTCTGTAAATCCTCTTTGTAGTCACTAACTGCAACTTTCTAGTATTGATACTGTACCAGAGTGCACTGCATGTAACTGGAGAGATCCAAAAATTGGCTCTTTTTTACTTTATGTTTTTCATTACAGTGGCCCCTGGCTACTCAATTTTATTTTCATTTAGATAACTAAAGCATTTGTACTTTGTTTTGTGGCAGTCATACAAGATAAGACTATAAGAGATAGGAATATTTTCTCAAAAGGAATTTCAAATTATAAAATCTTTTTTTTTTTTTTTCATTTTAGGGACGGTATTGTTTCACAATACTCTCCGATGTCAGAAGATTCTGATGAGTGCCGATACAATGATCCTAATTCAGCAAGCTCTCATAATCCAACTCAAGTACATGTTGATACCAGTTGCACTACACATGGTTCGCCTCACCGTTACCAGAAATCAGTTACTTGCAACTCCACTTTCACTTCAAGTTCTAGTGCATGTCCACTTCAAGTTCAGTCATCTGTTCACCAGCTCGGCGTGGGAGCCATGAGTCAGAAGGCCGGTTTCCTTCATCGCCTAATGATATGCGCCATGTTGCAGATTTAAGAAAAACTGCGTTGCTGAGGTCTGTACAGATGCGAGCCCAACCCCAAGCTATCCATTACGAATTGCAGCTGAATCAGGGACAGGAGATTGGTGAGAGCTCTGAACTGGAGGCTTCTGGTGAAAAATCTCGGGAGTATGAACCAATATATAGGGGCCAAGAAAGCGAAGATGACAGTATTTGAGCAGACCACGACCAGATAATATAGGTGCATTGAACGAATGGTTGGGGAAAACAGTAAAATGCGCCATCATTTGAAATGGAGGTGCTCAAATGAAAACTGTGACTCTGACTCCATTGGGACCAGTCGGAGATGGAGTCGTGGAGAAGTTGTTAATTGAGGGTGGGTTTCTTTATGTTTTCTGGTTAAACTGACCCCTAGTGTACTGGGATGGCTGCGAGAGCTGGTACAGCCACTGTTGATAATGTACCTGATTCAGAGGGGGCTTGTAACAACCATGTTACAATTTCTCCAAAAAGCATCTATAAGAAAGAGCCTAGAAGTAAATTGTACTTCACGATACTCTTAATTCTTGTCATATTCATCATTGTCAGATTGTCTATTACTAAAGTAACACAAGTTACACGGGACAAATGTAAAACAATGATGATTGCGGTAACCGTCAAAATTGACCACTCTCTCTGTTGATATTGTTTATTCAAATTTACTCTATTAAATGCTAGAAGAATAAAAAGGCCTTAATTTTTCGAAAGAAAATTCTACTAGATTATGTCAACCCTCCTCAATATGATAGCAACCCTTGAACTAGTGTATAGGAAGAGAATGACAGGAGAACGTATAATAGGTTGAGATAAAAATATAAAATATTGAGAATCTTTAAGGCACAAAAAAGAATTGTACACGTGCATGGAATTGGAGATAAGATGTGAAATTTATTTCATTTGCATATTCTGTTTTAATCTGAGTCAAAACTCAAAAAGTATTAAACATTATTAAAAAAAAAACATACAAAGAAATCGAAAAAGGCAATATATGCTATAGAAGTTTTAAAAAAGGAAAGAAAAAGAAATTAGCAAAGCTACTCATGGGGCAAAGCCGACCAGTACACGTAAGCGATTATGCAGATAGGCAGGATACAATTTATTTGGTTTGTTATTGAGATTAAAGTTAGATATTTTTAGTTTGTCTCAGTCGTGTATCATGTAGTATCTGAAAAGGATGCAGAGAGATGTACATAGAAGCTAGAAATTAGAATAATGTGGCCTCAAAAAACTGTGTAGAGATCCACACTTCAGCTGCATCTGCATTCTGCAACATGCAGCCTAACGCCTTTCAAGCAGACATTCTTTATAGGCATGTAAGATTTCACACAAACATTCTAAGTTTTCGCTTAGCACCTCGACCTTTTCACACAATTCACACAAAGAATTGAAATCATTCTCCCTTTCTTCTGCAGTTCTTAACCCATGCCTCCTCACGTAGTTAATGAAATCCTCTGTAGCTGTGCCAGCATTTATAACTGGGTCAGCATTTGTTTACATTTGGAGCCCAAGTGAAAGGCTTTGTTTCTTTTTAATAGTATAACTAAACATATGGAAAAAGTTTTTTTTTTAATACCTAATTATAAACATGTACTTTAGTCTTTGTAATCCACGATCATAATAGGCTTTTGTGGCAATTAATTAGTGTTTGTATGCGAGCAATGAAGCAGTGAAACAGAAAATTAATTCGGCAAGAAGAAAATTAGACAGGTAAACGAGTACTCACCAGTAGGCAGCGACACACCCTTGCTCACGCATTGTTGTTGCTCATATGCAAGTGCACTGATGAAAAACTCAATTGCTGATGCAACACTTTGCCAAATCTTGTGTAGGAACTGAATCTCCTCATCATCAGGTACAATGTTGGAATCTCCAATGCATTTAAAATCATCTATGATGCCTTGCAAATTGTTGACATTTTCATCCGGCTCCAATCTTTTAGTTTCATTCTCTTTTTCTGAGGGAGCTGCATGTGTGTGGCAGCAAGCATGTGCAGATTAAAGCATGGAAACTCAAGAATTGTACGTATACTGATTTAATTTAAATTATTGTTAAAGCTACCTTGCACCATTGGATTGTTCAATGCGGAAAGCTCTCCAAATGTTTCACTGCTTCCTGAAATAGCAAACAATTTTCTTAGTTTGAGATATAGATTGACAGCATGAGGTGAAAAGTTTCCTAGCTTGCTTTTCTAAGGAATTCCGTCTTTTGCTTTTCTGTTGATTGGGCCAAAGCGCAGAAATGGCATATATCTAAGCATGCCTAATCACAAAGATCCACTACCCAAAATCAAAGTGAATAATTAAATCATGGCTTCATGAAATTAGCTCACCATAATTTAATAGAGTGAGCGCATGAAGAGCCACCCAGCCTTGTTTGAAGGACCCCCGATGTAATGGCTTTATTTTAGTGGGGCGCTCAAAGCATTCTGAGCGTTGCAGAAAGTCTATAAATCTGTAATTATCATGAAAGAGGCCTGAGAGGAAATAGTCGGTCTGACATGCAAGCCGAATGCTGTGTTCTACATCAGTGATATAAGCCGGGAGGTCCTTGACCGCGACTTTACATTTTTCAACCAAGTCTCTTGACACTTCTTTTACAGTCTCACGAATGTCACCGTTGCACTTATTGAACAAAATATCCCAAGGTTCACTAATGGATAATTTTCTCAGAATGTTACTGGCGATGCTCGCACAATACATCTCCAGGTCATTGATGTAAACTCTGATTCTCTCAATTAAGAGGTACCGTAAGTAGTCAGAGTACACGTCCTCCTCTTCCGAAAATGTCACCAAGTGGATTTCTTATTTATAACAAAGAAAACATAGAAGGAAAGAAAAAAAAATAAGAAAGTAACTGGATGATTATAATTAAGCTACAGATAAAATCTAGGAGGAACTGATGCACGCCTGCAAGTTATTAAAAATGAGTGAACTTAGTCAATACTACCTGACTGAGAGATGATATTAGCTAACATATTTTCAAGCTACAACCATAAGAAAGGAAGTTGATCATAGAGTGGCTTGGCAGCATCCATTTGTAGTCTTGATAAATTTCACAAGCTACTTGAGTACTTGCTAAAATGGAAATTCAATACTGGTAATTATACCTGGAGGAGGCACTTGGGTACAATCCCGTGCTCGTAAATAAGAGATTTTCTCTTCTGCAGGAGGAGGAGAGAAGAAAAGAAGAGAATGTGATCTGAGATCAAAGAACGCGAGAATGAACTTGTGACAGTAAAATGCACTGTTCCTCTCTCTGCTCCCAGGAATGACTGGTGGGACTCCATGGCTGTGCTTGATACCCATCAAAGGTGTATAACCTGTACCAAATTGAGGTCTTTAATTTACCCCAGTTTGCACTCAACTGTTTGTTTTTTGAATTTGTTGTGCTTTGAATATAAGCCATCCAACTAATGATCCAAATGCGACCTCTGTACTGTCACAATTCACAAGATGAACATAATAGAAACAATGTTGAATGCGAGTATGCAACTCTGCACTAATTGAAAGCGATAACAGAAATAATTTTATGTGTAATATATTGTGAAGATCCTAATTGAATTTATTTGGTTAAAATTGACAGCCAGATTCTGTGTATACTGAACATTGTCAGCGAAAGAGCAATTAATTGGTTCAAACACTAACCATTCCTTATGTTCAGCTCTGAAACAGATGCTGAGAAACAGGCCAGATGCCTATGCAGTTCCGCAAGCTCTTCCAAATGATGTAGTCCCTTAATCAGCGCAAAGCAGGTAGAATTTTCTTGAAACTCTGAATTTTGACAATGCAACTCAGGGCAAATTAGAAAACACGAGCTGTAAAAGTAGCATTAAATGGGAAAAGATATAAGACAATTTTTGTGAACTGAAATATCAAGGTCACCTGACAATTTTTACAGTTCAAATCATGACAAATAAGAAGACACTGAGCGACAGAATAGCGCTAAATGGTAAAAGAAAGAAGCTATTTTTTTTGTAAATTGAAATATTGAAGTCACCTGGCTTAATTTCTGATCCGAAAAAGGTGAGGCAAGATCTTATGTACTTCCTGATAATGAGATAGTATCCAATTTCAGAATGTCCTGGAGGATCATATATTCGTTTGTGCTCCATGGCATGAAGAACTCTCAGTACTCCTCTTAAGCGCTCTTTTCGACTCGGCTTCTTCTTCTTAGGTTTGGCACCTGTTCGACATGGCGGTTCATTCCTTTCCTTTGAAATGATGCGAGCTACATGAGCTAGTGCTTCTTTGTAGGATCTCTCCTGAGCAGCAGTTGGCGAGAACACTTCATTGTTGCCAAGTCTAGTAATAATTTCCCTTATGTACCAGAGTCGGGGCTCAGGGTCAGAATATTCCATCAACTCAATTTACTTCTCCAAAGTATGTACTGGAAACAGTGTCTTGTACTAAGCTGGGGCCACGCTTACCAACTATTATCCCTGTAGTAAAATTCTCTATTATTTTCTATTTTCATTATGAAAAAGATCCATGGAGGCAAACAATCAAATAAAAAGATATAGATGAAGTTGCACAAGGAAGCAATATGGCCCCAGTTTAGCGGGTTGGGTGCAATCCATGCAAATTTGCCTAATTTTATGAGATATTGTTTTTTTTTTTTTTTATCCTCCTAATTCCTCTTTTTTCACTTTCAATCTTGCATTTTAATCTTTTAATATAGGCAACTCTTCCACTGTTCCTTAATTAGTTCAACAATAATTTCGACTATTTCAACTTCAATAATGTATATTGGAAGGTATTTTTGTATTCCAACATTCAAAAAAGAATATGTTTAAGCTTAATTTCAGTAGAAAATCCAAAATAATAAGAAAAATTACCAAAAGTTCCGACTATGAGAAACCTAAAATTAATAATAAGAAAAAAATAACCAAAAGTTCCGACTATTAGGAACCTAAAATTTATGCAATATACAACACATAGTTTTATAAGAAAATTTACTTGAATAACATAAGGAGTTTTCTCAAGAGGCATCTTCAATTTATGATGCTGATAAGTATTGAATTGTTCTCAATGAACGAGCACTCCTGTAAGAGAGTGTAATTCCAACAATCCCGGAAGAATTAATACAGTTATTATACAAAGGTAGAAGGCTTATTTTCTGCAAGACAAAACATGGCAGCAAATTATTATCTTAATTTATAATGATCTTAAAAGAACAAACAAACGGAAATGAGATTATAGGTACTAAGCGATACCTAAAAATAATCGGCCGTGCTTATCATGTGGGAAGAAGTGGAAAGAAAAACAGGGCTGTTAATTATAAGCTTCTTGAAAAATTAGATGATGCTTGAAGAGAGAGAAAATGCGACAAAGATATCAGAACAGAAAATTCCGAAAGTAAATAATATCTTTATAGACGATATATGTGGTGAAGTTGAGTGAACACGAGTGGGCTAGATGACAGTTGATGCCGCTTTTTATATTTAAAAAATAACTAATAATGAGTAAATGTAATGTGTGGATAAATTATTATTTAGAAAAATTTAACAAATCAGTCAATTTTGTTGGCCCATGAATAGTCATTAATTTGTTTTTAATCCATGAATAGTAATTTATTATTAATATTATAAAATAAAATAATAAAAATAAAATATGAATATTCCGTCGTATGTTTAGGAAAAATATAAATCAACATTAATCTCGCTGGTTACGAAGATTCGAAGAAAATAATTTTTTTGAGAGAAGAAAGAAAGAATTTTTGTGATTCATGTAATAGAGAGTAGAAAAGATACTCGTACGATTTGCATCCGATACTCCACGTGGTGAACCATATTATTTTAATGTGTTTGACCAGAGTATTCCGTCAAAATTCATTAAAATACCATTGGATTTATTTTTTAGCATGTTTTGGATACATTTTTGGGTTGGAATATGGGAGTCTAACACAGATGGCCAGTGGTTCCATCATTATCCTAATTCCTAAAGATAACTGGTACAATTCCTGCTAGGCACGGAAGATGGATAAACTCTATTTCACAACTGGCTATGCCTCTATAAATAAATGGTCTTATTTCAAAAAAAAAAAAAAGAAAAAATAGAATGTATTTTACTGTCCCTTGTTGAATAAAAAAAATAAAATAATAGATAATGCAATTTAGAGTTGAATTTTTTTTTTAAAAAAATAGGATATTGGATAACCTAGCAGGTACAAAAGAAAGAAAGGAAAGTGATACAATCTCTATGGAACCAAGAAAGAAGAAAAGATGAAGGCAGAGCCCATATTTAAGCCTCCTGCTTCTGGAACCGAGATGAGGTCTGCTAGGCTGACCGATGAAGGAATGATGGTTGGAACGTGGCTCTCAAGGCGGAGGAGAACCAATATATCTTTTATTCTTATTTAATTTGATAAAATAAAGATATCAAAAGTACGAACATAACACATTATAAAATTATTTTTCTCTTATTTTTTTGTTAAATACTAACTTAACATAACTCAAGCTTCTTGAAAAGGGCAAAACAATGATAATATATAAGCCACTTTGTAATTTTAATGTTGTTATTATTATTATTATTAGAATTTACCTTATTTTATTTAAAAAATTCATATAAACCATAATAATTTAAACAAGGAAAAATTGAATATAATCCCCTACAATCTTCATCTGGATATAACCCCCACAATCTTTAAAACCGAAAATAACCCTATAATCATGTTGATTTTAGATATAACTCCTTTTCATTAATTTTTATATTTATTAATTAGAAAAAAGTCAGCAGCAAAATTTTATGACCAAATTACCCCCTTAGTAAGCGTTTCATCTTCCTTCTAAATTAACCCCTTACCCTCTGCTCTAATTTCATACTCTATGTTATTATTTTCTATTTGTCAGCTTCTAACGTATGTACAAATAGATACTCCTTTACTTAAAAGAAATACTCTCTTATAACAAATAATTATATTACCTTGTTAAATACCCCTTTATAATTATTAGTTACTCTCTTAAATTACTACGTATTTAAACTTATTGGGTACTCCCATATAGTTACTAGTTGCTCCCTAATATTTATTATTTAGTCCCTTATAATTATTAGTTACTCATTTAAATGAACTATATATTTAAACTTATTATTTACACTCTTATATTATTAGTTACTCCCTTATTTTATTTATTTATTTCCTTATTGCAGTTAGTTACTCTCTTAAGTAAACTATGTATTTAAGTTTATTAGGTACTTCATTCTCTTATAGTCATTAGTTTCTCCCTTATTTTTAATATTTTACTCCATTGTTAATATTTAGTTACTCCCTTAAATAAATTATATATTTAAACTTATTAGGTACTCATTTATAGTAATTAATTTATATTTTATTATGTCCTCCTTCTAGTTGTTAGTTACTCTCTTTTATTTTGTGTTTTTCATCAAGACATTCAGAAAGCCTTTACACAAGGGGCATGTAGAATTAGAGAGCAGTCAAGTATCGATTGTAATCCAGATGAAATACATGACCATAATAACTCAGTAAAAGCTTCAGCCGGTTTTCTTTGAGGAACTCACACAAACAAATCACATAATCGAAAGAAAGACGGACGAAGTCACGAAGGAGGGGAGGGTTCCACCATTGAGCCGCCGACTGGTCGAGAGAAATCGGTACGCTGAGATAACCCGTAATTAAAATTAAATTAAAAATTACTATGGGGTGTTCCGAGAATCGAACTCGGGACCTCTCGCACCCGAAGCGAGAATCATACCACTAGACCAAACACCCTGTTGATTTCCTAAAAATATTATACCTATTTATCAGATTTACAATTATTTTTCCTTCCCGAAAATCTAACGATCTCGGCATCTGCGATCAGAACGAAATTACGAAATACCTCTCCACTCGCGAGACGAAGAAAAGAGAAGAATCGACGCGGAGAAAATCGCGCCGCTCAAAGTGTTGATACTTAATACTCCGGGAGAATTTTGAAGCTGAGGAGAGGAGAAGTGTCCGTTAAGCGTTAAGCCCCTCATTTTCTCGCCGGCTGGAGCGAAAACGGAACTACAGAGATCAGATTAGGTGTGTTTCGTTCTCTCCTCTCCTCACCTCCTTGTTTCCTTACTGATCAAAACAAAACCATTTTTCTTCAGATTTTGCTTCTACCTTCCTCCCCAAATGAAACCTAGTTCTAGGGTTTGGATGAAATTTGTACTAAATTAGAGAACACTTATTATGGGTTTTGCTATTAACCCTAGTTTTGGATGCTTGTCTAGTTTTTAATTGCACTTGATTGATGTGAAGTTTTATTGTAGGTAGCTTCAATTTCATTTGAGAGCACAGCTCAGGAGATGTCTAACAATGTGAGTTTTTTTCTTATATAAGTTTACGATTGTTTTGCAGATACAGTCGCCTGTTGTGTATGACCAGGTAGCTGGTTGAGTGATCAAGTATCTTAGTTAGATCATTGACTTATTACATGATGTACTTGCGAATTGAAATTTATTGAAAGATGGTCATGTGTTTGAGTCTGGATTTAGCATATTGATTTCCACGATTCAAGTAATTTTTTTTTTTTTTTTTTTTGGAACTAAGTAGGGTGTTGCCCTACCACTTTTCTCATTTATAAGAAAAGCAACATACATTGTTCATCAAATCCGGTACAGATCCGGTACAAAATGCTAAACTAGCGTACAACCCTTAATGCTCCCAAAACCCTGAAACTCTACATCCTATTACAAAAATACCCACCTGACACTTTTTAACTCCTGGGACTACACCAACAGCAGCCAAAGTAAAAGCTGAACAATAAAAGATCCCAAAAAAAAATATAATCTCAACAAAAACACACTGACACATCAGAAAAAAGATATTTGATGAGTCTCAACCGCTCAACCCTTCAGTATGATCCGATACATTGATTCAAGTAATTTAATGCTGTTTTGTTTCAAATGTAAATTGAGAACAATTATAATTGGGTCTTTCCTTCTTTTTCTATTGTTTAGCCAGTAGGTGTTGACAATACTTTTAGAAAAAAGATCGACAGAGAAGAGTTTCTACAACGAGCTCGTGAGCGAGAGCGCCAAGAACAGGTACATTCAAATTGTTATCTTGTTTCTG
Organism: Rhynchospora breviuscula; assembly: GCA_027562975.1. Taxonomy (NCBI): domain Eukaryota; kingdom Viridiplantae; phylum Streptophyta; class Magnoliopsida; order Poales; family Cyperaceae; genus Rhynchospora; species Rhynchospora breviuscula. The sequence continues at coordinate 26,300,388 of CM050402.1, forward strand.
CCATTTAAGTTATTTTTTTTCTTTGTAGCTTATTATCTACCTCTCTGATGGATTTTATTATAATAATAATAATTATTATTATTATTGTTTTAATATTTGATAGGAAGAGGATGAAAGACGCAGGTCAAAAGGTTAATCAGCTGGTTTATACTTTTCTTACTTTCTTTGCACAAATCTTGTGAAAATGTTTTATTTTCTATGATGAGAATTTCGATATGATTGTTGCTTTGCCTTCTCTTTGTTGGTTGCTTATGAAAGGGAAAGGACCTCCTGTGCAAAGGAAACCTTTGAAGCAGAGAGACTATGAAATAGATCTTGAATCTCGTCTCGGAAAGACTCAGGTTTTTTCATACTGTCCGTACTTTTAGATAAATATTGAGCATTTATATATCTATTATTTATGAGTATACATTGAAAGCAGTTACCTCATGTTCTCTCTTCTATAGGTGGTTACACCAATTGCTCCACTCAGCCAACAGGTTTGTTCTTTCTATAAGTCTAATCTAATATTTTTATTCGACTTCTGTTGCATATTCAAACCTTATGTTTAAGCTTAAGCACATTAAGTCTGTATATATGAAAAATGTAGTAATTTGTTTCTAGATGAAGGTGTCACAGAAATAGTTTTATGTTCACATTTTTCTTCTAAAAGTTCTGTCGTGTGTCGTGGTCTTGTGGAAAATGAAAGAGCAGTCAAGAACTTTACACTGATTGGTAGCATGTTTTAAATGGCTGGAAGTGGAACATTCTTATTATATATAGAGATTAGAGAGTAATTCTTGGTCAACCATGCAGAATGCAATTACTTTTTTTTTTTTTTACTTATGTAGCTAAAAGTACTTGGATATCTGACAGGCTGGATATTACTGCTCGGTTTGTGAGTGCGTGGTAAAAGATTCAGCCAATTATCTTGACCACATTAATGGGAAAAAACGTATGTCTTCGTTTTCTTTTTCTTGTTCATTTGCTATGTACATTCAGGCTATTATGGAGGTTTCTGAATCATGTTTCTTACTGGTTTCATGAAACAGACCAGAGAGCTTTGGGCATGTCAATGCGTGTAGAAAGGGCATCTCTTGAACAGGTACACAATTTCAACTTGATCTGATATTATCTAGCTGGTATTAGAACTCTATGGGAACTTCTCTTCTGAAGATGTGATTCAAATTGAGGTGGAAAAGAATTAAGAATTTTTAGCAGGTTTCTGGTTTGAAGTGCTTAAATTGTTGGGTCTAATTGTTAATTGGTATGCTGGTGAAGGTTTTTTTTGTTAGATTTTTGGCCTTTTAGTGATTTGCTTAACTCGCTATTAGGTTGTTTTTGACTCTCTTGCTCTGAACTATTTTTTTTTTTCTACAAATATAGGAGCTCGTGGCTGTGCTAGTTTATTCAAAAAAGAAAAAGGAAAAAGAAAAAATTGATGGAAGTACACTATAATATATATTAATATTATAGTGTAAGAAACATGATTAAACCTTGTATTTTAATACGACTGTATGCTTTCTGTGGTTCTCAAATAGCATATTTTCTGTAGGTGCAACAGAGATGAATTGCTTAAACCTTCTATTTTAATATGACTCTATTCTTTGTATTGTTCTCAAATAGCATACTTTGTAGGTACAACAAAGATTTGAGTTACTTAAAAAGCGCAAACCTGCTGGCTCTTTTAGTGAGAAAGGTGAGAACTCACATTACTGAATGCCTCTTAACCAAAAAGCTAAGTAGTTTTTTTTTTTTGTTTTTTGTGTTGCAAAATAATATGGCGTACCAGTATCAGCATACTAGGTTTTACCTCTGGAACATTCTTTTGGATGTTTGCCTTTCATGCAATATTTGTGAAGAATTTTTTATTATGTAAGGATAAGGATAAAAATTATGTAAATAAAGGTTTCTTTTATTGCGACAGATTTGGATGAAAGAATACAGAAACAACAAGAAGAGGAGGAAGAAAGAAAACGGCTCAAGAGGGAAAGGAAGAAAGAAAAGAAGGTTTAAAAACTTTCTATCTCAAGTTCTGCACATCACATTTTGTTTAGAAATTTTTTTATGACCTTTTTGAATCCCCCATAGTAATACATAAGCAAGAGATCCATTCATTTTTATTTGATTACCTTTTTGAATCCCCCATGTTACTATACAAAAGCAAGAGATCCATTCATGTTTCATTTAACTATTTGATGCATCCCTGTCTATAGAAGTAGCCTTTCCATATGTTCTCACTGTACCTCGGGTTCGTGAACTGAGGGGTAAAGAGGGTTTTCTGGTGTTTTGTATATATGATCATCATTATTTGTTGGTACCTGTAGTGATAAAACATTTCATGCTATACAAGTGACGCATGAATTTTCGTGTTCTATACGGTTTCATATCTTATGCTAACTTTTGTAGGTTCAAACATGGAAAATCAACACTGTATTACATAACAGTTATAATTAATGATTTGTTGGGTACAGGAAAAAGAGAAAGCAGCACTGCAGGAGCAAGAGGATGTGGATCCTGATATAGCGGTTATGATGGGTTTTGGTGGTTTTGGCACCTCCAAGAAGTGAGAAATTATTTTTTAAGGTTATAACTATGTTTCCTTGAACATTCGACTGTTAGGTCTCTTGTATTAAAGATGTTTGCTACTATTTCTTGTGTTCGTCTATCCATTCTCTTTGCTCTCTGTTTGAGAAGTCCTGAACAGGAATGTATGAATATAATCAATATATGTAGCTTAAGTAAATCACAGAGAAGTCTCCGTTTCAACCGGTCAAATGGGATAGATCAAGATTGATATCTGGAGTTTTAATTAGACTAATCAACAACAACAAATAATATTCAAACAATATACAATGAGTTTAATTTTAGAGGTAACAACTCTTGTGTCAAAGAATTAAGTGATTTTGCGCTCATTTCGTCCCTTACATTTTTGCATCCAATTGCGCTCTATCAATCACATATATCGTGCAGTGAGCTCTTGACCTGTCACAGCTGCACAATTATAATTCCATGTAGGAATGGTTCGTTGAATTCGAAGTGGAGTTTATCAGGGATGCTATACAGTGTGAAACCTTTATTTCCTTTACCATTGTGAGCGCCTGCAGTAAGGAGAAACGGTGTGTGTTTCATGGAACTTTCTATAGAAACTTGAGGTCGTGTGTGGCAGTATAGCTTTTGATGAAAGTTGAATATTGCGTTTCCTGGGGGGGGGGGGGGGGTGGATACCCTTGATTTGTAGGCCGACAAAACTATCTCAATTTTTAGCAACGACTTAAATGGTCCATATAGAAGTAGATATTTTACAATGGACTATATGTGTACATTATTCCGGTTACAGCGCATTTTAATAAATTCGACCCAGCATAATTAGATCCTTGATAAATAAAGAATATTCATATACAAGTATAAGAACTAAAGGAGACGTTTTAAAATGTCCTATTTTGCATTTGCCAAAATTAATTTTCTTATCTTTATTAATTGTTGAACGGTTGATTGAGTTTAACAAACCACGCACGATTTCTTTAATAATATCTATAACATCACATTATACTATTGGACTCATATAAAATTTGACTCTAATATATGAGGAGAAAAATATGAATTGAACAATTCATTACCTCTTATGATATGCTATGAAATGTACAGTTGAATATCTTAAATAATCAAATAATTTGCATTTTAAACATAACATAAAAATGCCATCACGTGATGGATAGCTTAAATTGCATAATTACTTCAGTTCATAAACAAATTTGATTAAGTCACCATCTGATGATGGATAGATTATTAAAAAATGACAACGAATATGAGGTCAAGTAGAAAAGTATCATTAAAAAAATTTCAAAATATTTAAATGTTGAAAATGAGGACTTCCGTTCCCCAAACACACCGGAGTAGCTAAATATATTACAATGCTTTCAGGAATGGAAAGCATGTTTTTTTCACAAAAAAAAAGTAAACACTGAAGCTTTCTATAACAGCCGATGCATGAGAGGAAGCTTTTTGATGCGTGAGAGAAGCTTTCTATAAAAAGTTCTCTCTGTTTTTCCTATATTATTTCTTAACTTTTTCCTTTTTCCCATTGATTGACCGCCTACTTGTTGGATGTCCAATTTGAAAACAAAAAATTGGAACGTGGAATGAAATGCCACACATAAAATGAATAATATTCACACAAATAGGAGGCAATTCATGTTCAATTACATTCGACCAAACAGTTAACTTTCTAACAAAAAAAAGGCATAAATAAAAGACATTTAATATCTATTAAGTAATTTATAGTTTCATACTACTTGCTATTACTTTGGATTTGATAAATGAATCCAGACGGGCAAGGGCAACGAGCATAGTTGATGTTCATCTGGGCAGCATGGTTTGATGGAGTTGCTCATTAAATTGTATGAACAAATGTCCTTGGGACAATTGCTTTCCACATCGTCTTCATCTTGATGATCCCACCATTCATCAGTGAAATAGATTGTGTCTGCCTTAATTTCTCCACGTATATCCTGCTTTGTAAGTGAAATTGACGCATTAGTACCCACAAAAATTGCTTGTCCGCCCAAACTCTTTACCCGTTCCCATTTGCTTTCTTTTCCGTTGCCATTAATGAGTCTGAATACCTTTACATTGCAAGTTTTTGGTCTAGCTGTAAAATCATACTCCCTATGGATTACGAGAACTCTACCGGCACAATCTTCTGCAAGGTATGCTCTATGTAAAGCTACAGAAGAGACAGAGAAGAGCGAAAGAGGAAAAGGAAATAAACTGGATCTTTTCTATTTCTTGATCAATCATTTCTGTACAGATACATCATCCTTTTATAGACAGATACAATCTAGTTCTCTAATTAACAGTTTGTTACAACTAACTTTGCTAAAAGAAACAATTATACAAAGTATTACAGAAACTGGTAAAAAGAAAATGGTTTGTCAGTTGGACTCAGCGCCTGTGCCAGTATCGGCAGAAATGCCAGCAGAAGCTGATTTTCTTGAATCGGCTTCTTCCTTTATACACCCCCCACAAGCCGATGTGGTGTCAACCACAGTGAGCTTGGATCTAAGAAGATTAAACCGATTTATTGAGAGAGGTTTAGTCATAACATCACTTATTTTATCCAATGAACAAATGAATTTGACAATTAACTCCTTGTTAGCCACTTTCTCCCTCACAAAGTGGTAATCGATTTCGATATGCTTCGTCCGTGCATGAAACATTGGGTTTGCTGCGAGGAAAGTAGCACCTATGTTGTCACACCAAAGAATTGGTGGAGAGTTCAATAAAATACCAAGCTCTCTCATCAAGTATTGTAGCCACATAATTTCGGTGCATGTAAGAGTCAGGCTTCGATACTCGGCTTCAGTGCTAGATCGGGACACCGTAGGCTGCTTCTTTGCACTCCAAGAGATCAGATTATGTCCCAGAAAAATGCAAAATCCCGATGTAGACCGACGATCATCTTGTGAACCGGCCCAATCGGCATCACTAAAGGCATGCACTTCTAAAGGGGATGAAGCATTGAGGAACAAACCGTGGTGTAATGATCCACATAGATAGCGAAGAAACATTTTTACTGCTGCCCATTGATTTGTAGTTGGGTCATGCATATATTGGGAGACTTTGTTAACGGCAAAAGACAAGTCGGGTCGGGTAAGTGTTGCATATTGAAGTGCACCTACTACACTTCGATATAAATGTGGGTCATCAAAAGGTTCACTATCACCTTTCATGAGAGTTGTGTTGGTGGCCATAGGGGTAGGACACGGCTTAGCATTGACCATGTTGAGCCGGGATAGTAAATCCAATGTGTATTTGGTTTGAGTTAGATACAACCCGTGGGCTGTCCTTGTAGCTTCTAACCCCAAGAAGAAATGTATGGACCCAAGGTCCTTGAGAGCAAACTTTTGTTGTAGAGATGAGATGCAAGAGTTAACCGCCATAGTATCACTACCCGTGATGATAATATCATCGACATACACAAGAACAAGTAAGGTATGACGGTCTTTTTGCAACACAAATAAAGATGGGTCATAACTTGAAGCCGAAAAACCAATTGAGACAAGAGAAGAGCTCAATTTTTGGAACCACGTTCGTGGAGCTTGCTTCAATCCATACAAGGATTTTTGTAAGAGGCATACATGATTGGGGTGTGCCGGGTCAATAAAACCTTGAGGTTGGCTCATATAAACCCTCTCGGTGAGGTCCCCATGAAGAACGCATTTTGCACATCTAGTTGTCTTATTGCCCAGTTAGAAGATACAACTAGAGAGAGTGCTAACCGAATTGTTGTTGGCCTTACAACCGATCTGTAGGTGTCTAGAAAGTCAATGCCGTGCTCTTGGTTGAATCCTTTAGCAACAAGCCTCGCCTTGTATCGTTCTACTGATCCATCTGGCTTTCGCTTGATTTTGTACACCCATTTGGATCCAATTATCTTTTGATCTGCAGGAGGAGGAACTAGAGACCATGTGCTGTTTCTAGCAAGGGCATCAATTTCGGTTGCCATAGCACTCCTCCAAGCTGGGTTTGTATTGGCTTTGGTGAAGCATGTCGGTTCAGATTCAAGAGATGCATGAAAGGCAACAAACTCTGGGAAATGTTTTGGCTTGCGTGAATTGTCTTTGGTTCGAGTCACCATGGTATGCACAGGAAGCTGCTCTGTTGGGCTTGTCTGAATTGGTGTCTGTTCAACAATTGGAAGAGAAGCATCTCGGTCAGAGAGGAGCGCATCATGGGCAGTAGGATTTGAAATTTCAGTCACAACGGTAACTGGGCGGTCAGCTACGGGCAGAGAGGAAATTGTGCCCGTTATTTGTGGCGTGACTGGACTCGCTGGAGGAGCAGCTTGTTGGCTGAAATTTGTCGACAATGTTTGGGCCTGAATTGGATGCGCTGAAGAATCTTGGGCCAGAGGCACACCATTATGAGTTGCAGCAACACTCTGGGCCTGAGGGAAATTTTCTGAAGGTGCGAAAATTGGAAGAGGTTGAACAGCACCAATTGAAGTCTGTTTCTGCACATCTGTCGACTGATTGTGCCCAAAAGGAAAAATGGACTCATCAAATGAAACATGTCTAGATATAAACATTCTATTAGTAGGTAAATGCAAGCATTTATACCCCTTTTGAGACATGACATATCCCATGAAAACACAAGCTTTTGACCTCGGTTCAAGTTTGTGTGAGTTGTAAGGTCTTGTAAGAGGGAAACAAAGACAACCTAACACACGAAGAGAAGAGTAATCCGGTTCCTTTTTAAAGAGAGTAGTGTAAGGAACTAATTGATTTGAAGAAGGAAGTCTATTTATGAGGTAGACAATACTAGAGAATATATTGTCCCAAAAACCAAGAGGAATATGAGCATGTGACATGGTAGCTAGAGAGAGTTCCACAATATGGCGATGTTTGCGCTCGGCAATGCCATTTTGTTGTGGTGTATGAGGACAAGAAGTTTGATGAATGATGTGTGGAAAGAGAGAATTGATTTTCTTGAACTCAGTTCCACCATCCGTCCTAAGAATCTTAATTATTGTTTGAAGAATGTTCTCAACTTGAGCTTTAAACAAAGAGAAAACATGAGGCACCTCACTTTTTTGCTTGAGAAAGTATATCCAAGTGAATCGAGAAAAATCATCAATAAAAGTCACATAATATCTATATCCATGAGAAGATACAATGGGTGAAGGCCCCCAAACATCGGAATGTACAATTTCCAAAGGATGTAAAGTAGAACTAGAAGAAATAGAGAAGGGTAACTTGTGTGCTTTGGCAATAGCACAATTATTACAAAAATCTATAGCATTTGAGGTACAAGGTAATTTGTTTGAACGAATCACATCTAGAGTAGTAGAAGTAGAAGGATGACCAAGTCTTGCATGCCAAGTGTTTGAAGAGACACGAACACCAAGATAAGCTTGAGGAGTAGAAGAGGGAAGCTTAATGGAGAAAAGACCATGGACACTATGCACTTGAAGAAGGGTTGTCATGGTTTGAAGATCCTTAATTATGCAAGAATTAGAAGAGAAAATAATAGTGAGAGAAGGGTTGTCATGAATCAATCTTGAAAGGCTTATTAAATTTCTTGAGAAATGAGGAACATGAAGAACATCACACAAATTGATAGAGTTAGTAGAGAAAGAAAGAGAAGTAGATCCAATATGGTAAATTTTGAGACCCATACCATTTCCAATTTGTAGATTATCGGTTCCTTGCTAGGAGTAGAAAGAGGTGAGATTGTTGAGATCGCTTGTAACATGATTCGTCGCGCCCGAGTCAATTATCCAATCACTTGTAGAGATAGCTTGAGGTTGAGGTTGAGTTTGAGCATTATAGGACTGGAATCTTGGGTTTGGTTTCCACTCAGGGTCACTGTTGTACCGGGAGTAACAAATTTTGGCACTGTCTCCTGGTTTCGAACAAATCTGACATTGCAACTTAATGGTAGGGACACCATTTTGTGGCGAGTTGGAGCCAAACTGAGGCGAATTGGGACCAAATGGAGGCCTGGGAGGATTAAGGAGAAGAGCATTACCAGGCCGTATGGAGTTGTGTTGCTGGTTTGGAAATCGGCCTCGAAAACCACCACCTCTCCCAACAGCAAAGGCAGCCGGATTCGAAATCGCCATGGAATCAGCCTGGTGCTTGAGAAGGGCTTCATGGCTGAGAAGGAGACCACGGAGATCAGCAAACGAGAAAGATTGAATCCGATTGGAGGCTGAAACCACCGCCACTACAGGGTTGTAGTCAGAACCAAGGCCGCTGATCGCCGCCGACACAAGTTCATCCGTCGCAAGAGGAGCTCCGGCGAAAGCAAGCTCGTCTGCCAACTGTCTGAGTTTTTGGAGATACTCGGAGCAGGAAGAAGACCCCTTGGTAGCGGAATTGATCTGCCGCTTGAGCTCAATCACATGAGCACGAGAATTAGAAGAGAAGAGCTTTTGAAGTGTTTGCCACAGATCCATGGAGGTCATACACGACACAACTTGTGCAAGAACTGACTCCGTGAGAGAAGATCGAAGCCAGCTAAGGAGAAGCTGGTCTTGTCGCCGCCAGACCAAGAAGGTAGGATTGACTTCGACCAGGCCTGCGGAGGTGGTGCGAGTAGGCTCAGGCGATGGAGAGTTGATGAACTTCATCAAATCATAGCCATGAAGCAATGGTGTGATTTGAGAGCTCCAAGTCAGGTAATTTGCTTCAGAGAGTTTAATGGTGATCGGAATTGAGATAAGAACAATCGAATCCATGATTGAAGGAGAGGAGATAGTAGTTATAGAAGAGGAAGAAGAAGTGTGTGGATCTGGTATGAAGTTGGCCGCCATTGTCAGGCTTGTGTCTCTGATACCATGTAAAGCTACAGAAGAGACAGAGAAGAGCGAAAGAGGGAAAGGAAATAAACTAGATCTTTTCTATTTCTTGATCAATCATTTCTGTACAGATACATCATCCTTTTATAGACAGATACAATCTAGTTCTCTAACTAACAGTTTGTTACAACTAACTTTGCTAAAAGAAACAATTATACAAAGTATTACAGAAACTGGTAAAAAGAAAATGGTCTGTCAGTTGGACTCAGCGCCTGTGCCAGTATCGACAGAAATGCCAGCAGAAGCTGATTTTCTTGAATCGGCTTCTTCCTTTATACTCTATCAGTGTACTCCTTAAGAAACGGTGCTGTCATCTCTGTAATCACAAAATTATCATCTTTTAATTCAACCTCATGTATTGATCCCTCATTAGTCAAGCAAATAAGCTTCCCATCTTGACGAAACATGATGTCCATATACCATTCTTCTTCTTGCTGCTGCAAGAATTTCCAACTACTCGCTCCTGGTTTAGCGACCACCAACTTTGAATTAAAACCAAGAAGTGCTGCTGCAAAGAAGTTGCTCAAAGATGTTGAAGGATTAGAAGAAATAAGAATTTTTTTAAAGGTGACTTCTCCAAGACAATAAAAAAATGCACGATCAACAAAATTAGATTGTGGACGGCAGAGTTTGCGGCAAAAGTATGAGACTATATCACCATTGGCTGAGTGGTGAGGGCGAATTCTCGACAATGTGGTGAAAGAAGGAAGTGATACTGATTCACCTGTCAAAGGGTTGAGGAGGCTTGGCTCACAATGTAGGTCGAGCACAGACAACCAACCATGTTGTGAGCCAATGAAAAACTTTTCATGTAGGAATGGTTTATCAAATTCGAAGTGGTGTTTGTCAGAGAAACTATACAGCGTGAAACCACTATTTTCTGTGTTCTTGTGTTTGCACGCAAAAAGCAGAAACAATTTGTGTGTTGCGAATTCTGCCATGGAGAGCAAGAAATTCGAGGTAACCCGACGAGTTCGTGTTTTATTATGAGAGGGTTGGATTTATAGGTGAAAATATATCAATTTATAGCAAGGACAATTGTCTCTATATATATATGCAGGGATCTTTTACGATAAATGTTTATGTACTTCATTCAGGATACTAGCCTCTTTTTGTGAATTGTTAGTAAATATATATATAGTTTCTTGTTTTAATTTTCAACCCAGTATAATTAGACTCTAATAAATAAAAAAATCTTCACATTAATTTATTAACTATGGATATACGTATAATAATTGAATGGAACCTTTTAAATGTCATATATTTTTGTGTTCGCCATTTAAACCTTAATTAAATGGATTCAGTATCAAGTATTTTCCGAAGCTTTACAGTATGGGCACCTCATCGATCATGCTTCCTACAAAACTAGAGGTAATTAGGCGGTTTTGCTTTTAATGAGAAATTGAATATCGCTTTTCCTACTGAAAAAAGAGGCATAACCTTGATTTATTTGCCAACTTATAACTCTCTCAATTTTTAGCAACGACTTATTTAAGTGGTCCATATTATAGATGTACATATTTTACAATGACTAGTTATGTACATTATTCTGATTACAGCTCAATTAATTAATTAATTTATTTTTATTTCAACCCATCATAATTAATTAGATCCCTTAATAAATAAGAGTATTCACAAATGCACTAATTAAGGATATAACATTTTGCATTTCCCAAAGTTAATTTTGTAACCTTTCTGAATTGTTTGAATGCTTGATTGGAATTAACTATTAAACCACGGTTTCTTTTTCTCTAATAGATATATAACATGACACCATATACTATTGGACTTAAATTAATTAAAGGACACTCCAATATACGAGGAGAACAATAATAGTTTGAACTGTCCGTTACCCGGTTTCTTATCTATAAATCGCTAGATGCTAGCATTTTACCACGAAATCAAAATGACATACAACAGAATTTACCAATGAATATTTTAAATAATCAAATAGTTTCCATTTTACAACATTACATAAAAATGTCATCACGTCATGGATATGCAGCTTGCTTACAAAATTGCATAACTACACAGTATTATAAAAATATTTTTACCAGCAATTATTTTGAATAAAAATGGCAGTTAGAAGGGGTTGTATAAATGGAGGGGACCGCAACTTAATATAAAAACCCATCCTTAGAAACCTGTCGTTAAAGAATGTTGCTTTTTTTTTTTTATTAATCGAAAGGACTTTAGTAAAAATCCTGCTGTCATTATTTTTAGCTGTGGCTACTAGTTAATAATTTCCGCTAAAAATATTAAATTGTGGTTAGGGATGAAAACGGATCGGATACGGATCGGATGTTGGTCTTCCCATATCTGCATCAATATTTTTTTTCGGATACGGATGCGAATACGGATGTGTTCGGATACGGATACGGTTCGGATATTAAGCGGATACGGATACGGTTCGGATATTGTCGGATACGGAATCGAATACGAATATATTTTGTCGGATACGGATCACATTGCGATTAATTCTTTTTTAGAACTTTTTGTAAATTTCATAGTGCATATAAAAATTTGTCGCATATGAGAGTAGCCGAAGCATTAAAAAAAATATTCACGTCATACAATTAGTTATATTCTGACAATATAAATTATACGATAATTAGGTAGGCAATGCTTAGGCTTTATTAATTCAATCAATCAAATCCAAAATTGCATTAAAATACTATATAATATGCATAAATTAAATTATTATTAATATTATTGGTTGGATTCTCGATATATATATAGGATTTAATCAATCAAATATATATATTTTCTTAGTCAGATTTTCGACAATTCATATGAATTTATTAAATAAATCGTCATTACCAATTACCAAATTAATGCCAATAATGAATTTGATCCATACTAAAATTTCCAAATTTTAGACCCCCTTGATCCGTACTAAATTTCAATTAGCCTAAAATTTCCAAATTGTAAAGTTAAGGTTAAAACTCAAATATATATAGACACAAAATACATTAAACAAAAAGTGGGTCTTGGTCTGGTGGTTTGAGGTGTTGGGTATTAGCCGAGAGACCTTGGTTCAATTTCCAGTATCGGAGGTCATTTTTGCTATTTGTACAGCTATAGAGATATTGCGGATTCAGGTGCTACTCAAATTCGGATATCCGTTTAGAAAATATTGTTGATATTGTTGATTCGGATATTTATCCGTATCCGCACCCATATCTGTTCCCATATCCGCATCTGCATCCGTTTGAAAATATCCGCATCCGAACAGATACGGATATTAATATCCGAATCCGCTAGTTTTCGGATTCGAATCCGCTAGTTTTCGGATTCGAATCCGCTAGTTTTCGGATTCGGATGCGGATCGGAGCGGATAAAATCCGATCCGTTTTCATCCCTAATTGTGGTTCAATTTAATTAAATATCAAATGCAGTAATCTATATTTTATTATATATTAAAACCCGTGATTTTGTTTCCCTAATTTTGACAGCTTATTGCCTTGTCTATTTTTTGTCAAATATAGTTTTCTCTTTTATATTTTTATATTTTTTTCTATTTTAGAAATTACTAATTTTGAACTAACAAATTTTTTTCTAGAAATTTTGTTAAATTTTTTACGGCAGATTTTTTTTATATTTTACATCAAAAATTTTGACAAGTTTGACAAAATAGATTGGATTATTCTCAATCTATAAAAAATAGCGCAGCAAACCTGCGATTGCCATGTCTATTAAAATGTTAAGTTTGAAAAATACTTATATGATCCAAACATAAGTTTGGAAAATACGTATAGTTCATAAACAAGTTCGATTAAGTCACCATCTAATGATGATGGATAGACTTACAAAATGGCATGAGGCAAAGTAAAATATCATAATTACAACAATAATAATTAAGAAGTTCACTAATTGAGTATCAGCTATATATAAAACTACTAAACAAGCTTTTGTAAAGGGATATACTCTATTTCAAAGAGTGGATTATGCCTTATAAATAAATGGCCTTATTTCAAAAAAATAAAATTATAGTAAAACTATGTATGTAATACCAGTAATTTCATGTTTGTTGTTGATCAATATATCGTAGAGACCGAGAGATGTTATTATTTACCTTATATATATATAAATTGTTAAAAATAAGTACTTTCGTTCCGAAATTTTTAAATTCCCTAAATCGTGCCAAATAAACAGGGTGCTCAAACTGCCGCCACAAACATATATATAGTTTGATTTCTCTTTCCACCTTGTTAAGGCATAGTTGCACAATAAATATAGCTTTTACATTGCAGTTGAAGCTCCCTGCGCTATATCTAGCATAATTTTCAAATATAGTTAATTCTTAAATAAATAAATAAAATAATGATTGATACGACTATTTTTAATATATTTAACAAAAAGAGAGAAAACTATTTTTAATTATAGAAAATGGAAAAATAGAAAACTATTTTCAACTAAAAATGTAAAAACTATATTTAACAAAAAAATAGAAAATGCAAAAAAGCGGTCAAAATAGGAAAAAATTACGGCTTTTAATTAATAGTATAGATTAGAGTTTATGATTATCTAGAGGTTTAGTGTGCAATTGTTCATGGAAGCCAGAACAGTTAAATCTGCATGCATTAATGCACATATAACATGGCTCAAGATTTGTTGACATGCGGTTGCAGTTAACGAGGATAATTAAATTTCAATTAGTCTTGTCATGTATATATATGTACGTATAACAGATGAATACATAGGTTAGTGCAGAAATGTGTACTTGGTTTTTTTTTTTTTTTTTTTTTGGTTCTGATTCCTGTTCTTCTTCAGTCCGTCGTGTGCAACTTAAAACCTTTTCTTATTACACAATTTAATTTCCCTTCAATACTAAATTACTTTCTAACCGAACTTGCTCCAATTCATGTTCCGTGCTTTTACTGTGCTGCTACAAAGGATAATGTTGAAAATAGCAATATTGAGCCCAAGTCCAATATATGGAAAAATCTAGAAACATAAAGAAATATCTTGAACATAAATATATTGTAGGGATATTTCTAGAGATCTAGATATTTTAGGAGATATTTCTAGAGATTAGAAAAGTATCCAATAATCTAGAAATCTCTATGGAGCTAGTATAAGTATGTGGCCTTGGCATTCATTTGTAATCAAGCAAGGACAATCTAAGGCAAGGCAAATAAACTAAGTTCACTTGTAAGAAGAGAGTGCTAGTAATTATGAGGTGTAGGAATAATTGAGTAGTAGAGTTATAATCTTAGAGATTTAATAGTTGAGAAGTAGATGTTGTAAAGATAGTTTGAGTGTTAATAAAGAAGTAAGTTTCATCATAACGCCTCGTCTCTACTCAACAATCTGGTATCAGAGCCAGGTTCGAGCCAGTGGTGTTGGAGGATCGGTCGGATTTCTCGTGAAGGTCACGTATAGCGTCAGAAGTTTGCGATTCCTAGAAGAGGCTCGCTAGACGTCCACAAGCTAGTTGAAGCCATGGATTTCACAGGTACGACTAGTGGTCTGAATAAATTAAATAACACCAATTATATAGATTGGAGAACTTGCATAGAGTCTTACCTACAAGGGCAAGATCTATGGGAGGTAGTCGGCGGATCTGAGACAATTCCGTCGGAGGTTGTAGAGATCACGGTACCAGTAGATGACCCAAAGTAGACCCCAACCCAGACCGGAAGAAGAACCTCATCCATAGAGAAATCGAAAGAAACCGAGGCTCTACGGAAATGGAAAATCAAGACCAGGAAGGCCATGTATGTACTCAAGACAACCATAGAGGAAGAGTTATTTGTGTATATACGAGATGCGGCCACGCCTAAAGTCGCATGGGACACTCTGGCAATATTGTTTTCCAAGAAGAATGATGCCCGCCTCCAACTACTTAAAAGTGAGCTCATGACAATCTCACAAGGGAGCATGGCGATCAACCAATACTTCACGAAAGTAAAGTCATTATGCAATGAGATTGCACAACTCGACCCCGAAGAGAAGATCAGCGAGCAGCGCATGTGGAGGATCATCATCCACGGACTTAAACCCGAGTATAGTGGGTTCATAGAGCGATCCGAGGATGGCCTACTCAACCAACCTTGTTGGAGCTTGAGAATCTGCTCGCGAACCAGGAGGCTCTAACGAGACAAATAACCGGAGTCTCGCCACAACAAGAAGAACATGCACTATTCAATAGCCGAAGAAATGGTCGATCTGACAATGAGTCGAAAGGCAGACCCAATCATAGGCCAAACCAACAAGGAAGGCCGAAGGGGAGGAGTAACTCTTCAGGCGGAGCTCGCAACCAAAGAAGCAATCACCGTCAACTCGATGATCAAGATGTTAGATGCTAATTGCGGCAAGAGAGGACATTATGCTTGAGAATACCGGTCCAAGAAGAAAGTCCAGGGTAACGTGGCAACGTCAAAAGACTATCGACATGACAAGAGTCATGAAAGCAGCAGCGAAGACGATTGGAATGTCGAGGTTACATGCGCGGTTGGAACTACTACTCGAAGGAAGAGCAAGAAGATAAGCATGAGGTTGCTCTAACTGCAATGAGCAAGACAAAGCGAGTCAACTACGAAAGTGACTGGATTGTCGACTCCGGTTGCTCAAACCACATGACCGGCGACATCAAGAAACTTGAAGACTTGGAGAAGTATAATGGAAGGTAGGTGATTGTGACCGCAAATAACTCTAAGTTGCCGATCGCCTATGTCGGTAAGATAACGATTCCCCCTCGCTTCAATCCATAACAGATCAAGGTGCAACAAGTCTACCACGAAGAAGAAACTTTTGTCGGTCTCACAACTGACCGCACAAGGCAACTATGTGTTGTTCGGACCGCATGAGGTTAAGGTGTACCGCAATATAAAGGCATCAGGCACACCGATCATGGAAGGTCGAAGGATGGAGTCGATCTATGTGATGTCGGCAGAGTCGGCCTATGTAGACAAGACTCGAAAGCACGAGACATCTAATCTCTGGCACGTACGACTGGGGCATGTGAGCTATCACAAGCTAAAGCTCATGGTCGAGAAGTCCATGGTCAAGGGTTTATCAAACATAGAGGTACGCACAGACACAGTATGTGAGGGGTGTCAATTTGGTAAGGCATATCAACTTCCTTACCAACAATCGAAGTTTAGAGCTAAGGAGTCCTTGGAACTAGTTCACTCAGATGTCTTTGGGCCAATCAAGCAAGTTTCTATAAGCGGCTCAAAGTACATGGTGACCTATATTGATGACTTCTCGAGGTATGTGCGGGTGTACTTTATAAAGAAAAAATCCGAGACACTTTTCAAATTCAAGGAGTTTAAGGAGAATGTGGAAAGTGAGTTCAACAAAAAGGTACGGTGTCTTCGCACCGATAATGGAAGAGAATATGTGTCACATGAGTTTGACACCTACCTAAAGAAACACAAGATTCGACGATAGTTAATCTGTCCCAATACCCCACAACAAAATGGCGTAGCAGAAAGGAAGAATCAACACATTGCTGAAACATGTCGAAGCATGATACACGCCAAGAATGTGCCAGGAAGATTTTGGGCCGAGTGCATGAAGACAGCAGCACACATAATCAACTGTCTACCTCAAGAGAAGATGGATTTTATCTCACCATTCCAGAAGCTTTGGAAGATCAAGCCCATAGTAAGCCATTTCAAAATTTTCGGTTGCGTGTGCTATGTGTTCGTGCCTGATCATCTTCGAACCAAGTTCGATAAGAAGGCGGTACGATGTATCTTCGTCGACTATGACGATGAAAGAAAGGGCTGGAGGTGTTGCGATCCTACAAACGGGCGTATCTGCACATCAAGGAATGTAGTCTTCGATGAAGCCTCGTCATGGTGGCCATCTAAAGATATGATCCAGTTGGAAGCGAAAGACATGAAAGCGAAAATTGAAGAGATGGCAAGAGACGTAGCAAGAGATGATCATGAGGTCCAAGGTGATGACGATAAGAGCTCAACTCCTTCAAAGTCCAAGAGTCTGTGGTAGACAGGAGTGCACGAAATAGTAGAAGATGTGACTCCACAACTGCCAGAAGAAGTTAA
The DNA here is from genome assembly GCA_027562975.1 of Rhynchospora breviuscula. NCBI lineage: Eukaryota > Viridiplantae > Streptophyta > Magnoliopsida > Poales > Cyperaceae > Rhynchospora > Rhynchospora breviuscula. Next base: position 26,317,749 of record CM050402.1, read on the forward strand.
AGAAATACCTCCACCACTTCAGAGATCGTCTCGACAAAGACGTCCAAATCAGAAGTACGCGAATGCCGCAGTCATCAAGGATGACGTGCCAACCTCTTATGAAGAAGCAACGAAGAACGACAAATGGCGAAAAGCAATGGAGGAGGAGATGACGGCTTTTAGACAAAACCAAATATGGGAGTTGGTGCCTAAGCCCGAAAGACTGAAGCCAATCTTGTGCAAATGGATAAACAAGGTGAATGCTCAAAAAGACACACTGATCAAGAGATACAAGGCTCAACAAGTCACACAAGAATATAAGAGCACAACTCGAAAGTGTCAAAAGGTAAGAAGGCAAAGGGCGTCAATGTTGAGGGAGAGTGTTGAGAATAGCAACATTGAGCCCAAGCCCAATATATGGAAAAATCTAGAAACATAAAGAAATATCTTGAACATAAATATATTGTAGGGATATTTCTAGAGATCTAGATATTTTAGGAGATATTTCTAGAGATTAGAAAAGTATCCAATAATCTAGAAATCTCCATAGAGCTAGTATAAGTATGTGGCATTGGCATTCATTTGTAATCAAGCAAGAGCAATCTAAGGCAAGGCAAATAAACTAAGTTCACTTGTAAAAAGAGAGTGCTAGTAGTTAGGAGGTATAGGAATAATTGAGTAGTAGAGTTATAATCTTAGAGGTTTAATAGTTGAGAAGTAGATGTTGTAAAGATAGTTTGAGTGTTAATAAAAAAGTAAGTTTCATCATAGCGCCTGGTCTCTACTCAACAGATAATAAAAACAATATTTTGTCGGCAAATAATCTCTTCTTTTCTTTTTGCATCATACTAATAGTGCATACTTAAATTTTGAAATCAGCTTCATCACGTCCTTGCGTTGGTCAAAAGTACTTGTTTATGCTGGGTATGGAACTAGTCTCATGCATGTATGTTTATCACACGGGGAAAATTATCTGATTGCAAGTGATTATTTTTTTAAAAAAATAAAAAGCAATTTTCAAAATTCTCTCAAAGATTATGCTCTAACCAATGAGCTATGATCTTCCAAACAAGACGCCAAAAATTTTGCTCACATGTGATCAGTTAAATTCATTTTCAATTATATCGCAATGTTTTAAGAATTAAAAGTTTTAGTGAATAAAAATTAAATCATATTGATTCAAGTAATGCGGTGAGCCGGTGACAAATCCAACACCATTTGAATAAACCTCTGCGACTATAGAACACACTGACAATGATGCATTCTGTGTTTAGAAGGGCCGGGTCAGACCGTGTTAAGGAAAGGGGACTGGCCTAGACAGATTTGCTTTTTGATAAGGAGACCGATCATTTGAAAACCTAGTCCTTCTAGGTCCTTAGTCATTCTAATCCTTCTAAGCGTTTTAATCTCTGAACATTTCATCATGATCAAATGATCAGTACAATTCAAAATTAGATTAAACCAGATCGGACCCGACCCTTTGGACTATCACTAGCCTACCGATGTATACTATGAAAGCAAGCAGCACCTTGAGTGAAGAATACTTCAGCGTCCAGTTTGATCCGCGGGAAGAACGGAGAGGCAGAATTAAATAATTCCAATAAAAATGTCACAAATATTTCCTTCCATCTCTAAATCGGCATTATCCGAAGTTCCGCCTAATATAAGTTACTTATTTCCAATTCCTTTCAATTTAATTGTTTACGATCCGTTATAATTGGTTTAAATAATTATAAGTATTGGCTCGCTAATTAATGACTGAGGTCTCATATGTGCCACTTAACACTGATTCCTATTTTTATAATACACCTCTTGTATCTATTTTATTTTCAATTACAAGCCCCTGCTCAATATTTACACTTGTCACTTTCTCTCTCATGAATTCATCCTCTTATCCAGTTGTCACTCACCGAATGACCTCTTTAATTTTCTGTATCTCTCTTTATTACTCCGATTCTCTCACACTCTAGTTCACTTTTGACTTAAAACTCTGGATCAAATCCTAAAAATCCATTTCCAGTTACCTGGTGTGGGATATCGATGGAGTTATTTTCGGTCATTCATAGTTGCATTTTAACAGCTGGCAGTTCTGTATATCTTAGTGGGTATTTCATTACCATCTGGCGGAACTAATAGAGATGGAATATGTCTAAAAATATTTATTCACGATCAGAATAACATAATTACAATTCATTTCTTTTGATTTAATTTGTTGCTGTCCAAATTAGTATAATGAATCAGGCTAAGTCGCCCCAAGTCAGGTATGGCTTGGTGTTAAGCGCATCAAATACGGTCCTATCTAGTATAATAATTCGTATTTTTACTGTTTGTTGTTATTGGGCTACGACAATATACATATTTTATATTTACTGGCAAATATAGTGCTCCAGGCATCTCTTAGCATTGTATCGTTGTCGCTGTAAGGATACTCTGGGAGATGGGTAGCATTTCCAAGGTAATCCCATAATCCACAATATTGTTACTTGTAAGATCATAATTTTTTTTTTTTTCCCCCGAGAAGCTTGACATAAGCTGTCAAGGTAATAATTTTGCAATGTAATTAATGCGGCTTACGCATTGGATGCAAATTGCATGAGTTTAAGAACCACAATAAAGAAACAGAAATAGTACATATCATCTGTATATTTCACATGTTCTTCCAACACGAAAATAAAACGCTAATGGCCAGCCAAAAAGGAAGAATTAAAAGAAAAGGAGAAACTATAGCAACCCTTACAAGAGCAATGCTGCATTGCTCTTTGGTTGCTGCTGTCTTCTCTTATTATTATGTGCTCTCTTCAGAGCTCATCCTGAAATTCCAAGATAAAGAAAAGTTTCCTTGTTAGAAATTTCGGCCTTTAAAACTGATATACAAATATTGACTTTGTTATGACTATTACTCATAACTCAAGAATATTCTGTAGTTTGTACCCCAAAATTGTCTATATGTAGTAATAATAAAATTTGCAATCCAACATTAACCTTTGTGAGTCATTACGCCTTTACTAGCAATTGTTGCTTTCTTGACAATGAATAGAATTTCAATAATATTAGTCTTTGCTGTCTGTGTCTGTGTGCTTTTTAGATTTTTTCCCCTTTTCCCTAGTTGTGTGTCTGTGTGTGTGTGAGAGAGAGAGAGAGCAGGGGAATTGGGGTACATGTTGAGCTTCTTCCTGCTTGCTGTCATCTGATACAGTCTCTTCAATCTTTGCTTCAGCATCATTCTTTGCTTCTTCTTCTTGTCTCTTTTTCTCTGCCTCCTCTTCCTCTTTCATCTTTTTCCAAGCCTCCTCAAATTGAGCCTCCTCAGTCTACATTACCATCCAAAAAAATATTAGAATATTTCAACACAGATTAAGAGATATAAAAGAACAATTATTATGAAAGATAGTTGCAAAAAGGCTCATACATCCTTGTGCTTGCCCCATGTCTCCTCGGTAAGCTTGAAAGCATACTCAGGATCGTCACATACCAATATATTATCAAACAAGGTGCCTGATTTCACCTGAAATACAAAAAAAAAAAAAGGAAACAAAAATAGAAAATTAAGTTATTACATTAAAGAAGAACAAACCAAGAAACTAAGAAAAAGATGTTGCATATTAGACCTGCCAGAGCTCAATGCCAATGTACTTCAATCTTGGGTACGCATATAGATAAGGATCATCCACAAATTCTGCAGTTCAAAATAGAATAGGTTCAATCGGACAGAAGGGTTATGCAAAAGAATTGCAGATGGATGCTGGTGTGCAGTTTATGAAGATGTTAATCTGTGCTCTAGCTATTTCATACTGCAATTTTTTTTGGTTAATAAGACTGATATATTATTGTATGCGTTAATGATAAGCTAGATAGTTCTGTCAATACTGGTACAAGGGAAGTACCTACAGGTAGTTGCTTTATATCATGCGCTCTAGGCCGGAGGGATTCTCATTGTTATTTAATCTATTGATGCATTTGTATTTGTAACTATTTCTTTCAGTAATAAAAGAGGTGTAACTCAATTCTACTTATTTTCAAAAAAAAAAAAAAAAAAAAGAGGGTTCAATTGGACAAACAAATTGATAGAAATGGGTCCTAATATGATGGTATGAGATGCACATACCAGGATTATCTAACATGGGTGTCGTCCATTTTCCTTTGTAATCAGGGTTCTTCATTTTCTATCAAAGAGAGAAAACCTAAGTAAATCTAAAATTACAAAGTAAAACTAAAATTCTAGTATGCATAGTGAGTGTTAGTGAAATATAAATTAAATACCCTTTGCTTCCACGGGCCATGGTATTCAGGGTTGGGAATTTTCGGTGCAGTCCATTCACCATCCTCTTCATCGTCCCAATTATCAGGCTACCATAAATAAATATAAGTACATTTGGTTTGTTTTTGTGCATTACTTGTATGTATGAAATGATTATAACTCAGTGACTACCTTCAAGGCATTAGGATCAGGGATTTCTTTTGGTATGTCATCATAGCCCTACATCAAAGTTGACATGAGCATAAATAGTCTTAAGTTTGTAATACCACAGTATTAAAATACACAATATGTCGATACAAACCATGTTATTAAGTAGATCTTACCTCTGGCTTCTTATCTTCTGGATCAGGAATGTACTCGTCTTCAACCCAATCTTCAGGCTATTAAAACATAATAGATATTAGAATCAACTTGGAAAAGAATTCAGCATATATACAACTAAAAATTACTATCACTAAAGCCTAAAGGAGGGCAATCATCTGTCAACTTGGCCCCAATAGATAACATTCAACAGACTTACAATTAAGACTCAGAAAAGCTCCAAGTGAGGACAGATGTAAGTTTTAGCTTCAATACTTGTGCAGTGGAGTCTTTATTTAAGCCAAGCTTGCCTGACTGATTGCCTCAGTTAACCCTCATCAATACAACCGTGGTTAAAGAAACTTCGCATTTTCCATTTAAACCTCAATTTAACTAATCTTCATCCCAATCACTATGGTGCCTTCTTTGTTCTTAGATTGCACAACTGTGCAGAAGTGAAGTTCTCAATAAAGCACTATTGTTCTTGAATTGCTTTGTTCTTGGCAATCCTTTCTAACATTAAAAGGTACAATATAATACAATTGTCACTAACCTTTGTGGCCTCTGTATCAGGAAGTTTCCTAGGGGGAAGAATGTCCCAGTCTTCATAAAGGCTTCCTTTGTCTTTCTGGACATTGTCAATAAGGATTGAGTAGGTCGCATCAGGCTTGACAATTAATGTGTAAACGTGTGTAAGCTGGTCGACCATGCACATCACATCCTTTTTGTGAAGGTGGTTTGTTCCATTGTGTGAGAAAATAGCATGTACTCTCCTTGTGTTGTCCCCACAAATATCTGGTCCAAACATAATGCTGAAATCATAAGCCATTTAAAGTTTTGTTAGGTACAAAGCCACAGTCTGTAGATGTAGCATAAATTATGTTGTTTTGTCCTTTTGAATTGTCTAAAAATATCAAGAGAAACATGCTCATTTTCTTATATTCATAATTTCTCGGTTAACGTTGTAGATATTATATATTTTGAAACAATGAAGAAAAAATTGCAGCCGAAAATTATTGAATTTCTAATTGACTTTGACATGTGGTGCCGTTTACAAAGGACCTATTATCATGATGTATAGAAGAAAAAACATATGAAGCATCACCTGTAAGGGATGTCACCGCTGAATGCTTTCTGATCAATATCACCACTGATTAGCTTAATGTAACCACCGCCACAGTCAAGTTTCTGCTCGTGCTTCACTGAGAATTGCAAAACCAGAGACTTATCCCTGTTTGTGAATTCAGGGAACTCAGCTGAAATGGCATAGAACCTGTAGTCCTCTGAAGTTTGAATTCCTGACAAGGTAAAAGAAAAGACAATGATGGTTTCTATTTTCTAGCTCTTTTTTCCTAAATTTGAGTCTGAATTCTGGAGTAATCAGACCAGGATTTCACTTTTTAAAAAAAAAAAAAAAAAATTCATTCATCTTTGTTTTTACTTTTTATTACTGTGCCAACTCAGGTTGAGTTGTATCAGGACTCAGGAGGTACATACAATGAAAACAATTACAAACATATACCATACCAGTCAATAATGATACTGGTACAATCCAGATATTTTAAATTGCGCAAACCTTTATCCTCAGGATCTCCATTCCATTTTCCAGCAGTATGAACCCATTCACCAGCCATGCCTTCATCTCTCTTCCAGTCTGATTTAGCCCACCTTGTATCCCACCCATCTGGCAACCACAACATAAGCAAAAATAAATTATCAATATTATGCTGCTCCTGATTTAGTTGCCTGATGAAATTTTGGTAGTGTAAGACCACCTTAACACTTTACCAGCAAACAAAATTAAAATGACAAAAAATTAGAGCAAATCTATCAATCAGTTATCCAAACAAAAGATCCATTGTATCATAATTCTAGCAAGAATGGATTCTCAACGAGATTGCGTTTCCGATTAAAATATCGATCGCCACCTTTCCACTCGCGCGAGCGCGCGAGAGAGAGACCTTGGTAGAGGATAAATTGGAACGGGGACGTCGGGGAAAAGAGATGATACTGACGGCCTGACGGGTGGGGCGTAGGAATTAATTGGACAGACAAACGGGCTGAAGTGGGCCTATATCATTTTTTTCCCTTTTTGTTTTGTGTTTTCATATTTCGTTTTTAGTTATAAACTTATAATAAATAATATATTACAGTGCATAAATGATAAAAAAAAATATAATTTATACAGATTGAAAAAATACTATAATAATGATAATCAATAATCATGATATTTATAATTTATTTTTTTAATGAAATTTGTTCAATAGTCAATACACATCATGATAGTTCAAACTATACATTACTGAACCTATTAAAGGCCTCGCTGTTTTTAATCTTTTGGGGAAAAAATGTCAACATAGTGCGACACATAATTTTTAAAGATCTGATGAAAGCCTGTGCACCTAATTTCATAATATTCATATACACATTATGAAGTTGTTATTTGTACAGTTCAAAATCACTTTCTCTAAACATTTTCTGTTCCACTCAAAGCAAGATTATATAAACTCACATTATTGACTAAGAAACCCATCTATAATGTAATAACGTCAAAAGAAAAGCTGTAAATTATGCTCCAGGCTCTAATTCAAAAGTGTGAAAGTAAAAATGATATATACCTCCAAATCTCTCCTCGAAGAAAACCTCCGATGAAGCAACGGCAGCAAAGGCTAGCAACGCCGCTACTATACAAACGGCAGGTACATTTCTCGGGCGGATTGCCATGTATGAAGGTTGGATGAAAGCTTGCTATTTCACTAGGCAAGTTATGAAAGAAACGTAGAATGCAGAGCATATTGCATATATATGAAGAAAACGGAACAGGAAAGACCAGTGGATACAGTCACATCCGGTATTCTCACCTCCTTACCAGGGGTTTTATAAGCTCCTGGAGTTAAAGCAGGTTGGGAGTATGACTTCACTGGATTGTGGTCCCACGAGTTAGAACCGGACCGGTCATTGTGCACCAGTTGCATGTATCAATTCTATCTGTTTTTCTCATTGAAACAGTGGACACCACCTGAAAATCTTCTCCATTTGCAAGAACAGGACAATTCTTCGAAAGGACGATATAGATATTGCTTCTTTGTTTGCGTAACCTTTGTCCATTTTCAATTGAAATGGAGATAACTATCACTGACTAGTTTGTTTATCTTCATTTTTTTATTTTAGAGTAACGGGCCTATTTGTTTTAATTAACTCTGACTTGTTGAATACTTGAATTAGCGACTGGAGACGTGGAGCTGCCAATTAATTAAGAACATTATAATTTTCTGGCCAATATAATGCCTCTGTGGACTTCTTTTACTCCGCGAAGAACTTTTCAAAAAAACAACAATAATAATAAAAAATAAAATATAAATACCAGGCGGAGAAGCTTAGGAGCGGAAAATAGGATGGATCTCCGGTTTAAAGTTTAAACATTTTACTGAATCCATAATTAATGGTTTATGTGGAAATTTATTCAGGTAAATAATGTGAATCCAGACAGCAGCAATTTTTTATGATTTTCTTGACTAACCAAGTAAATGGGTCACTTGTGATCAAGCTTTCAAAATACGGTTTTTTCGATATGACGGTTCAGAGTTGATTTAACGGTGCGGCGTTTTTTCGATGAAAAAACGGTGAAAAAACGGTGCATATATAAATACAACTTAGTAACTTACTGATTAATATTTAATAAAAAAAAGTCAAAGCTTTTTGTCCCAAACAAGTTGGGGTAGGATAGAAATAACACCCCGACTCTCGTCATTTCTTGTATATATGGCTGAGTTTTTACGCTGGCTCGCCAAGCCTATCGCAAGCATGCGGGCTTGAACCCTGGACCCCTTAAATTATTAATAATTTAATAATTAATATACAACTTAGAATTATTATATACAGCTTAATAATTAATTAAAGGGGCTAGGGTTCGGTTTTAGTTCGACTGAAAAAATGACTATCACTATTATTATGTATAAGTATAATGTAATATTGTATAAAGTCTCTCTGCTCTCCGTTTTTTCTCCTCTAAACGAAATTTTTTTGCCGAAATAACGGTGTTATTTCGGAAATGACGCGTTACGCATTTTTCTGGTTTGAAACTGTAACGTTGATGCGTTTTTGTCCGGAAAACCGAAATTTCGGAAATAACGTCGTTATTTCGGCGAAATTTAAAAGCTTGGTTGTGATGCAGATGCTTGATGCAAAATGTGAGTTAATTAGTGCATTTAATCAATACTTTTGTGATATCTTCTCATGTTACAAACGTAAACAATTTAATTATTCTTTTCAGGGGCGGATTTAGGGGGTCTAGGAGGTCCGGCCCTCCAATATATGCTCTTAAAATGATGTAATCTACATGTGTAGTTTCTTCTTTTTTAATGTGTATTGTACTATAACTATTGTTATTTCCTTGTACCCAGAAAGCAATATGTTGCAACTCGTAGCTTATCGGAGCAAGCTCTTTGGCATTTCATCACTAGTATTTTGAAGATAACATTCTTAGGGAACCTATTTCTATTAATAAAATCTAGAGCCAAGAAGCTTTGGAAATTAGGTGCCTTTCCTAACATGTAGGGCTGTCAACGGTACGCCATTTACCGTTATTCATCTAAATGGAACGGTAAATGGCATAAGAAATTGTATCGTTTTCTTAACAAAACAGTATGTGGCACAGTTGTTTATACCGTTATCAATAAATGAAACACTGAAATTGGTTATTTCAATAGAAAATGGTAAGTGGAACGGTTGATGGAACACAAATATGTTTCGTTCAATAAACGGAACGGTAAGTGGCGTGGCTGATTTTTATCATTTTTCAAACGAAACGGCAACTGCACAGCCCTATTCCGTGGTTTTTTTATCACGTTTGACACCCATACTAACATGGCAGAGCCAAGAATAAACAATTAGGGGGCTAATTTGTAATTTTTTCATATCAGGGGCAAATTGGTTATTTTGGGGTAAAAAAAGAGTATAATATTCACTTATTCTGGTAACTCAAACGCAGTGGTATTATGCTATAGTAACGGCTCCACAACTATTTTGCTCTCGCTAAAACATTTTATCAAAATATTGTAATACGAACACCAAGTAACTCATGCATCAATGACAGATTGGCTGGCAGATTGTAACGGAGAAATACTCACAAATTTACCTTTCAAAATAGTATTTTTAATATTCAAATATTATTATTTTAAATGCAATTTTATTGTTTAAATCACAATATTTTTCTCAATGCATTCAACATGTTAGTCATATTAAGAATTTATAGAAAATCAAGTTTTTACTTATATTTTATTTTTGTTACTATTTTCGAAATTTTTCGAAAGAATATCCTAAATTAGTAAGAAAAGAAAGTAAAATATTTGCATATAAAAAAAATGAATCTCTCAAAAATCTCAAAAATAATTTTTAAATAATAAAAATTTGATATCCTGCCGAGAATACATTAGACGTTTTAGACTAACAATTCAAAATAATATAAAATTTAATACACAAGTACAAAGTGGCGTCGGCCTACCGCTTTATCGCGGGGTAGTTAGCTAATGCAAAGAGCCCGTTACAAAGTGTAGGGTCGGCCTATTTGTTGAACTAATAAATTTAACACATCTCATGTAGTCATGTGCTAATTAAATTCGACTAATAACTTAAATGTAAAGAGCTACATCCTTCTAAGCAAATATTAGGGTATATGTTTTTCATGCAATTTACAATTTCTCGTGAATGGCAATCGAACAAGATTTAACATTAACATATTGTGTCCAATATTGCGTAATTGAACTAGATTTCGGGGAAATTAGATAAAAAAATCTTTTAATTTTGATGAAATAATTTGTTGGCGTGCATTGCGTTATTGAAGCTCTATTTATGAAAATAGAATAAACCTTTTTGTAATTAATATGAGTTTTAGACGTAGTCTATCTTTACTTTATGGTTTACATTTATTATTATTATTGTTATTGTTATTATTGTTGTTGTTGTTGTTGTTGTTGTTGTTGTTACATTGATTACTTTTTCATTATTTAAATTTTTCTACTCTAGTTGAGTTTTGTGGATTTTAAAATAACCATAGTAGTTCTTCATGATAATTTGAATTCGGTTGAAAGCTTTTATTTCAGTCACTACTGTAATTTTTTTCAATGAATCCCAAGAATTAATATTTCAAAATTATGTTCACAAAATTCCATCTCTTCAATTTCTCAGCTGTACAGCAAGATTTATTTGCTTCGTATCCGTGAGTTTGTAACGGTGCCAATATACAAATGTATACGCATTAATGTCTCCATCTGCACGGCGTATACAGTTATGAATTTCAGGAATAGTTAATTGTCTCTTCGATTCCACCACTTATTACTACGATTAAATTATAAATAATAGTCATGCGATTCAGAAAATTTCTTCAAAAAACATTTCTTATTTATTGTTTCAGCTTATCATCCAATATAAATTATTCCTTTCTTCGCTAATGTACTATACTATCTAAAAATTTCCGTTATAATTTTCTTTCGAATGAAGTTAGTTTAACCAAAACCAATTAATTGGACCGAGCCATTGAGTTGTGGTAAACATCCTCTGCAGTGCTTTTATCATAACTGTCCGATCTAATTTTGACAGTTAAAATTAACGAGTCGTATAAATTTCTACGAATTTCGATATTATTCACGAAATATCTGTTATTTATCGGACGAACATGATGTAAAGAAGAGGATATCAACGATCGCAAAAGCAACCAATAGGAAGGGGTTGCCATCGTAAACCCTTTTGGATAAGAAGAATATTCTCGTAGAATGCCCCGTTTCTTATAATTGTTTAAAGGCTTTGAGCTTTTTCTTTACTGGCACAAAGTTAGGATTCCCTATAACGCCAATAAGTATCAATCGGTACAGCAGGCTATTGCCTGGAAATCAATAAATTGCAGTGACAAATTCATAATTCGGAAATATTTTAGAGAAATTTGTAATCTTGATTCGGATATAAGCTAATATGATTCAAAAGTAAGTCTCTATTTTTATAAGAGAGTAATATATCAAAATATTGATATTTTATAAAATAAATAAATAATTTTCAATTTTCTTAGACAAGTATGGGATGAATAGTGCGTTGTTCGTTTAGACAAATATGGATGACAGGATTTGTGCTGAAATATCTTCGTCATTTCTCCGATACAATGACCGCAAAAAAATTATGAGCTTTTTTAAGAACATAAACAGTTTAGAGTGATAAATAAATGCAATAACAGAAATTATGATCACATGTGAAAGAATGTTTTCGTGCATTTCATTGAAGAAATAAAAGGAAAAAAACTTTATTCTTTTGTACCACTCGTCTTATAGCATTCCAAACATAAAGTTAATTTCATACAAAATATTAAATTCGTTTCACATTTTACAGAAAATGATTTAGTGATACTTTTAGATTTATCATATGCGATAAAAATATTTAGAAAAAAAATTGATGAGATACTAGTTTCACACAGGGATAATTTTATATGATAATATAAGTAGGCCTGTCAAACGTTTATACCGGAAGCGGAAACAGCCATTTTCATTTCCGTTCCGTTTCGGTAACGGAACGAAATGGTTGTTTCATTTCCGTTCCGTTTCGTCAAACGTAATAGAAATCTGTTCCATTTAACGTTCCGTCGCTATTTCCTATTGATTTCAGCCTTATTTCCGTGTTCCGTTTCATTTACGTTAACAAATTTCAGTTCCGTTTCCGTTCCGTTTCTGAAAACGGAACCCATTTCCTCTTTCGTTTAACGTTCCGTTTCGACGGAACGGAACGGAACAGATGGCGGAACGTTAATACTGACAGGCCTAAATATAAGACTCTTTTTATTTTAAAATGCATTCAAGCATATAAAATTTTTTTTGGAAAATTTTGCTATTTACGTTAATTATTTTGAGTTTAAAAACACAACCGGATAAAAATTTGCAAAAAGAATTTACAATTTAATCAAACATTTTTGTTAAAAGGTCAAATAGTAAGTCTTCAATTTTGGTTTGCTTTCTCTTCGAGCGAGTGAAAGATTGAAGTTGAAGTTATCATCTCCCGAATACTCAATTTAGGTATAAACCTTTTCTAGAGTTGCATCCAAGTATAATCCAAAAAAAGCAAAATAATAATAATAATAATAATTATAATTATTATTATTATTATTATTATTATTACTTTGAAAACACGGTTCAAGTTTAAAATATATATCTAGAATATTGTTGCTCCAAAATAAGATAACGTGATTTTCGTGTAAAGCTTGAACTAATAGTCCTTTCATTCCAAACTTATAGCTAAGACATTAATTCAAAGTTTTTGTTCTTATTTGTGAGCTTCCATGAGATGAGGCTATGATTTGTAATTTACCAAATGCGATTCTAAAGTTATAACCAAGACATAGGTCCAAGTTTCTATCAGAGAGTTTAAATGTGGCTATTGTTTGCGGTTTATCGAATTTCATAAGCTGGTGCAATATATTGGAGATTGAAAATCCTACACAAAAAAAAAAAAAAAACTAAAATTAAGATTGTCTAAAACTCACTGATATAATGGTCTTATATGAAATCAATTAGCAACTAATATTTCTTCAATATGCAATCAGCTTGTTGTTTCTATCTAAAATTAGGATGATGAAAAATGTCAGTATTTAGGATGTCATAATACTAAGATTGCCTACAAGTATTTTTGGGAAAAAAAGAAAAGATATAGATTATGGGCAATCTCTTGGGTGCATTTTGGATATGCGAACAAATTTCCTGTTTAAAAATCGTCGGTTTAGTGGCACGCAACTGAGTCACTAGAACTTTCTTTTTCGCTTGAATTAGCAACCCGATATTGAAAACACGTCGAAAACAACACGTGTTAACTTTATATTGGCTTACTTTCACCACGCTGGCAATAACAATACACGTAAGATAAAAGCCGATTCAATAATGGACTAGGTTCGTTAATCATGATAGACCAGAGCCCACTCGATCGTTAAAACATCTGATTATTATAAGCTACAAGTTCAAACGGTGGTAAAAATTAATGTAGACCATGTGCATTCAAATATGTAGGACCACAGGGTCGCTCTTTACCCTTTCTCTATCCAAACTGGGAACGAGCCTGTAGTTTAGAAAAACGAATTGCAGATGCTCCATGACCATAAAATTAAGAATATTTTAGTAGGTAGTTTCACTGTGGACCCCACGTATCAGTGAAAAGTGTTAGTCTACGAGATGTGAACCGAGTTCAACCAAAATACTGAAAATGATATAGTCTTACCCACCGGTGAATATAGACACTTGTTATATATATCTCCTATTTGCTTGACCTTTCCTCAGAGTGAGAAAGAGAAACAAAGGGAGGCACAACTCAAACACAGAGATGGCGATCTGCACGAGCTCGGCGCGTGCTCTCGCAGCCACTGCAGCTTTGGCGCTTTCTCTAACCCTAGTCGTAGCTACCGAGGTCTACTTCCAGGAGAAATTCGATGGTAATGTTGCATTTCTACCTTCCTTTCATCTTCTCGTTTCAGATCGTGTGAAATTGGAAATTTTTAAGATGATATCGGTTCAGATTTAGTAAGGAATTGTCGATCTGTACCTAAATTATTGGATTTTAGTTTTCATCGGCAATGGCTATTGTTTCAGTGTACTGTCATGGTCGGGGTTTTGGTTGATCTGTTCAGAATACATCCTGCATTTCGATCTGCGTTAGTTTCGTGAAATTGAGATTTTCTTCCTTTCCGTTGGATTCGTTCATGATTCTAGCAGATCTGATCAATTAGGCTTCTAGACTGATGTTGACTTCCTTGTTTTTGGATTACGATAAATTTGAAAGGGAATTTAATCTAAATTTTATTTGATGTTTGTAGATCGAAACTTGAAATGATAATCTTAATACGTGATAATTAACTATTTGCACATGTGATAGTTTTCTTAATCAGGATCATATTAAATTTTCTTCATCTGATTAATCATGGTACAACGTTTGTCTTCGTCAGAATTTATTGGGAAATATTTCATTTTTTTTTCTTGATTTGTGATTCAGCATTCAGAACTTACTGGTTTCTAGCTGTGATGCATCATCATTTAGATAATGTATACTAGTTATTATTGCATTTTGTTCTTAGGGTTTAGGGTTTATGCAATTACTCAGTTATTCATGATTAACAGGTTGATTTGTTTTGGTCCTCGTTATGTGTGCTGGTTGTGTTTAGTCATTGAGTAGGCAGTTGACCTATTATAGTCTTTTTGAATCCTGATTTAGGTAATCTGGTGGATTCGTTAAGAAATTAGTTTATGATGTTTTGGATCTGTGACATGTACTGTTTACTGAGCCAGTTGGCTTTTATTTCACTTATTAAATTAGCAACTCAATCAGAAATCTAAAAGCTTTTGAAAATCATAATGTATATCAATTTCATCAGACATTATTTTAAACATATTATTGTGAAGACTTTCTGCAGTTCTAATGATGTTTTCTGTTTTTATCAGATGGCTGGGAGACAAGATGGGTTCAATCAGAATGGAAGAAAGATGAGAACACAGCTGGTGAATGGAACCACACTTCTGGAAAGTGGAATGGAGATGCTGAGGATAAAGGTACATTCATTCACACTTCTATTGTTGTTATTACCACTTACCAGTAATACCTGGTATGTTCTATAATTGTGTGAGGTGTACGCTACAGTGTATAGCAGTATAGGATATAGACTAGCTGGTAATGAATAAACGGACAAAGGTTACTGGCTTCTATGACATAAAATACACAAGTCACTGATATGAATTTGACTTTCAGGAATTCAAACCTCCGAGGATTACAGATTCTACGCCATTTCAGCCGAGTTCCCTGAATTCACAAACAAGGATAAGACTCTGGTTTTGCAATTCTCCGTGAAACACGAGCAAAAACTTGACTGTGGCGGTGGCTATGTCAAACTACTCAGCGGTGAAGTGGATCAGAAGAAATTTGGTGGTGACACTCCTTACAGGTAATGCTTATATGTATGTGTAATGTTTAATATGCATTTTTTCTTTGGTAGTTTATGTATTATTCTCATTATTGTGGCATGCTGAATAAACTCAATTCTTATTATATTTGGGACTAAATAATACAAATATGTGCAAAACCCCTAATAGTTGAAAGCGTCTCTAGATTGATAATGTTACTAGAGTGTTGGGATGATCATTATTCAGGTTAGCTCAAACAAATTAGTTTGATTATTAATCTAGTTCAATTGACCATTAATTCCATAAATCTGAAATCTTCTTGGTTTATATTTTGTATCAAAGTTCAAAGTTCAAAGCCTTTTATCCCAAACAAGTTGGGGTAGGCTAGAAGTGACACCTCGACCCTGGTCATTTCTTTTTTGTGGCTACGTTTTTACGCTGGCCTGCCAAGCCTAACACAAGCATACGGGACTTGAACCGTTGACCTCTTGGAAGTCAGCCCAGAGCTCTTACCACTTGAGCTACTAGACCACATGCAAACAGTAGAAAAATTTTGAGCATTAGATCTTTTACATTAGGTTTGATCTATGAGTTGTGTGTTATTAATTACTTAAGAAAAATAGGGCCTATGACAGTTGCTTGTTCAATAAAAGTATAATTAATAATTAATAGATTAAATGGACTATTGTTGCAGCATCATGTTTGGGCCAGATATTTGTGGATACAGCACAAAGAAGGTTCACGCAATTTTCACACGTGATGGCAAGAACCACCTAATCAAGAAGGAGGTACCATGCGAGACTGATCAGCTGACCCATGTCTACACACTTATTGTGAAGCCTGATGCTACCTACTCCATCCTCATTGACAATGTCGAGAAGCAGACAGGAAGCATCTATGATGATTGGGATATCCTCCCTCCCAAGCAAATTAAGGATCCTGAGGCCAAGAAGGTTAGTATAACTTGTTGGTTATATATACAACTGTTAACTAAGGGAATTTATATCATTTCTCTGCTAATTGCAGTGCAAACTGGAGTCTTAGTTGTAAATCTTAACAGTAGATTATAAATTCAATCAGTAATCATTTGATTGTCATATGAGCAGTATCTTGTGACCATCTGACACTAGGGATGCTTATTTACTGATTGGTCTTTGGAAAGTTTGGAATCAGGAATATTTTATGGCAAAAGAATCTAGCTCATTTGTATGAAACCTAGAATCTGTTTTTAGTGTAGAAAATGTCAAAGTAGTCTGTTCTAAACTTTTGTTCCTGTAACAGCCCGAGGATTGGGATGATAAGGAGTACATTCCGGACCCCAAGGATAAGAAACCTGAGGTATTATTATTTTATTTATAATTTTTGTTGTTTGGAAGAATTTTAAGTTTAATTTCTCAGAGCTAATCTATAGAATTGTTGCATGAGTTGTAGGGTTATGATGATATCCCAAAGGAAATCCCTGATCCTGATGCCAAGAAGGTAAAAATTCCTTAAAAGTTCTGTATTCTAAAATCTAGCTTTTCTGCTATTTAAGAATTATCTTTTATTTCTTTCTGATCCTTTCATATCTTATAGCCTGATGATTGGGATGATGAGGAAGATGGTGAGTGGACTGCACCAACCATTCCTAACCCTGAGTACAAGGGCCCATGGAAGCAAAAGGTTTCGTTCTGAACTAATAAAGATGAACTATTGTGTATTTGCTATTTTTGTATTCAATTATTTCTGTTTATTTTGGGATTTTGGGAAATATTTAGGATATGTGGTAACATTTCCATATTCTTACAGAAAATCAAGAACCCCAACTACAAGGGCAAGTGGAAGGCTCCCTTGATCGACAACCCTGGTACTTAATTTGCCTGCACAACTTCATAATTGAAATAAATGTTTCTTGCAATATAAATATACAATTGTTACATAATATTATCATAAATATATAATTATTCTTATGTGTAACTACTAACTACTAGTATTGTGAAAAAGATGCTATACGTGTGTACATGAAGAAAGACTAACAAACACAAGTAATGCCTTGCAGATTTCAAGGATGATCCTCAGATCTATTCTTACTCTGGCTTGAAGTACATTGGCATTGAGCTGTGGCAGGTTGGTTGAAAATCTTCTCCTTTGCTCTTTTATGTTTGTTAAATTTTTAATAATACATGTGGTTTACATTGTGTCTTTTTCCAATATTCAGGTGAAATCTGGAACCTTGTTCGACAATTTCTTGATATGTGATGACCCTGAGTATGCTAAGAAGTTTGCTGAGGAGACATGGGGCAAGAACAAGGATGTAAGTCTCTTTTTCTCCCAGCTTTCTTAAAAAAAAGTCTCTTTTGCTCCTTTGATTTGTTTAATTAATCAAGTTTGGATTTGTGGCAAGTAATTACTAGATACTAATTATTCTGTTTTTGCTTATTTTCTAGGCTGAAAAGGCTGCTTTTGAAGAGGCAGAGAAAAAGAAAGAAGAGGAGGTATTTATTTTACCACCTCTCAAAAGGATTTTCTATAAATAGTACAGAAATAGATTTGTTAACAGTAGATATTGTCTCATTGCTGAATTATCAGGAATCGAAGGATAAGGATGACGACGACGATGATGCATCTGATGATGATGCTGATGACGATGCTTCTGACGATGAAAGCAATTCTAAGACAGAATCTGTCGAGGAGGAGAAGGAAGCTGAGCATGTACGTTAAACCTCAAACCTTTTTTTGTGAATTATATTTTTTATAGAAATTGACAATTTAACATTATAAAGATAACAAAAGCCTTGTGTCATATCACCTACAGCTATAAGACTCCTTTCTCTTGTTTGTTTGAAAATGCTCAAAATTAACCTTCTGTACTTAATATTGGTTAGAATGAGGAAGGTTAGTATGTTTATTTTCAGAAATTAGAGGGTTATGAAATGCAGGATGAGAGATTTTTACAAGGAATTTCCCTTTGATACAATCATTTTTATTAAGTTCATCAATTGAATGACTTAATGATTTTTTTTTCTTTATTTGACTTTTGACCAGGATGAGCTGTAAAAGTATTCAGAAGAGAATGACTCAAAAGAGTTGAATTTTTTTCCTCCTTGAGACATAAAGCTTTTTGCTAGTTTCGTTGTTGAAGACTCGATTTAGATTTATAGCTTAGTCCATGCTGTTTCTTTTTTAAGTTGTGACATTTAGAAATGTGATAAAAAAATTGTGCTTTGTTGAGTATCTTGTTGTTCATGATTGTTTTGATCTCCATGATAGCAAGATCTACTAAATATTTCATTACGTGCTTGCGTCGGTCTAAAATACTATTTTTGTTAGTAAAAAACAACTTTCATGAATAATTGAATATACTTGTGAGGGTATGCTGGGTGTGGAACAACTCTCGTATGTTTATCACACCAGGAAAATTGACCGATTGCAAGTGATTTTTGTTTAAAAATGATATTTCAAAATTCTCTTAAATATTCTCTTGACTATCTTCCAAAGTGGTCGATTCTTAAAATGCCAAAAATTAAAATATTATGACTCACATGTATCAGTTAATTTTATTTTCAGTTATATCACAAACTTCTTTAAGAAACTTAAGCCTTCTGTAATATTATGAATAGAAACTAGGCCATATTGATTCAAATAATTGGGTGACAAATCAAACACCACATGGAAAAACTCTTGTTACAGTGTGGTCTATTATAGTCAACGTGAATTTATCATCCTGGAGTCTAGCCTATCGATGTATATCAGTATATGACGAAAGCAAGAAGCTCCCTGAGTAAAGACCACATTCATCATATTTCAACAAAGAATTATATATAGAAAATTGGATTTTTTTGGTAGTTTTCTCAGTCTTTTAAACTTAAGGATCTGATCAAATTGCTAAATAAATAACGTGCTTAATAGTTCAAAAGTTGAATTGTCGGAGTGACTTTGTTTGGGGCAAAGGGTTTGAATACCAACTCGGAAAATTAACCTTAAAATCGGTATGTTAATTTCATGGCATGTTACATTGATTTTTCGTGGTAAAATTGTAGTATGTATCTTCTAGCGATTGATGAGAGGTAACGGACTGTTCAATTGACATTGTTCTCCTCATATACTGGAGCCACATTTAATGTGAGTCCAATAGTAGAGGTGTATTGCGCGTTGTTATATTATAAATAGGACATGTCAAAAAGTTCATGTTCAATTATTAGACACATTTCATTAATTAGTAATGTATGTCTAGATTTTTTTAATTATGAGGGGTCTAATTATGCTGGGTTGAAATAAAAAAAGGATTAATACTAGTATATATTACTAACAAACTTTTACTTGCTGCAACCGAATAAAGTAGATAATAAATAGTTCATTGTAAAATGTCTATAAATATGGGCCAGGTTTAGTCATTGCTAAAATTCAGGTAGTTATGTTGGCCTATTAACTAAGATTATGCTTTCTTCTTACACGATCAAAAGTAAAAGTGACATTCAACCTTCTCATCAAAAGTAAAAGCGCCAATTACCTGATCAAATGTCTTGGTCTCCATGGCAAATTTCGTGAAACACACACCGTTTCTGCTTACCGCGTGCAAACACAATGATGAAGAACAAAATTATTTCACCCTGTATAGCATCTCTGATAAACTCCATTTCAAATTTGATGAACCGTCCCTACATGGAAAGTTTTTCATCGGCTCGCCACATGGTTGGCTGACTTTGCTTGACCGACATAGTGAGCTTACCCTCGTCAACCATTTGACTGGTGGGTTGATATCACTTTTTTTCTAGATCAGGAGAAAGTAGATGGAACCTCTTGCAAGAAAAACAATGGTATATGGATATAATGTCTTGTCAAAACGGAAAGCTTATTTGCTTGACTCGCGTAGGGCGATACACACAGTTGAATTAAAAGATGATAATTTTTGTGGTTACAGAGATGACAGAACCATTTATCAAGGACTTTAGTGATTTCAACATGTATCTTGGCAGAAGATTGTGCTGGTAAAATTCTCATGATCTACAGAACGTATGAATTTGAAACTGGACCAGAAACTTCCAAAGTAGATGTATTCAGGCTCGAAGAAAGCAAATGGGAACATGTAAAGAACTTGGACGGACAAGCCCTTTTTGTGGGTACTAATGCGTAGATTTCACTTGCAAAGCAGGATATACGTGGAGAAATTAAGGCAGACACAATCTATTTTACAGAGGAATGGTGGAATCTTGTGGGACATGATGACGACATTGATTGGCCCCGTGAAATATGTTCGTACAACTTGATGAGCAACTCCATCAAGCCATGTTGCCCCAATGAGCATCGTCAACGCTTGTGGCCCTCGCCTGTTTGGGTTCATCTAACCAATCATACTTAATTATTCATGGATAACTTTTTTGATAGTACTTCTCCTTCCCTTTTAAGTCTTATGTTTTTAAGGAAAGTTCAAATGTATGCTAAAATGCTAACAAAACATGAATGTTTTCAGTATACGTGAAGCATATATCCATCTTCATGTGAGGCATTTCAATTAATGTTCAAAATTTATTTGAAATTTCACGGCCTATAAGTCAATACTCATTAATCAAAACAAAGAGAGAAACTATAAGATCTACAGTTGCATAATACTATAGGAAAAATGGCGAACTTGTAAGATCCTAGCTGTGTTTCTCTGCTTCAATTTTTTATATGCAATGGAATTCTATGGTGTCTATGGCAATGATAAATTCAGTTGTAGCTTTTAAAGGTACTGGAACAGTAATTTGAATGGTACTGGTATAGTACTGAACTGTTTTTTATATAGTTGGGCTTTATGTTCTTTTTCATTTGAGGTTCCCTCAAAATTTGATTTTTATTAAATCCATCATTGTTTTCTAGTTTTGAAATCTCTATTATTCTGTACTTATTACTGTTCAATTTGTAGGATTTCCATTTTGTAATGCAAGCTTCCAGAGAGATTTGGGAAATAAGCCTCAGTGTTGGAGTTGTGTCCTAGAAATCAATATTTAATGACTTAATTTCTTAGTTTATGTTATTGATGATATTTGATCATTTGTTTCTAGAGTTTATTACTGACAGATCATTCAGGTTGAGGATCTGAATTGTGGATCTCTGTGGATTATTCATTAGAATGACAGTAATAAATTCAAATCGTCCGTAATCTTGATAATTAACAAGGAACATTAATTATCATAAAAAAATAATATGCAAGTTAAGTGATGATTAAGTTCTACAAATCATAGGTAAGGTGTTACCAACTTAATTGCATATGTGTATGTTATTAGAACATATTACAGGACATGACCCAATGAAATAAACATATGGATTGTGTTATGTGTCATTATTTATTTCATATGAGTTTGATTCTAAGTTTGAGATGGTTCAACTTTTCCACATGAGGATATGTTCAATAAATATCGTCTACCGTTGATTCTTGATAAGGACTGCTATACGGACTTTATTTATGTTCTCTTGAATTGTGCGGGAAAAAGTTGTTCATCAAGAAAACCGTATGTCCCTCATTAGTATACCTAGTGAGTGATCATATCTGTTTGGGCCCCTTGATAGAGTTGGATTGTTTGGCCAACTTGTACAATCAACTCTAGATCAAAAAACGTATAATCTGCAAGAATGACACATTCATAACTTGGATTATACGATGATATCATGTGACATAAGAATCAGACAAGGAAATACTTTTATTTCTTATGCATGATTGAGATATTGTAGCAGTACATTAGTTATGCGAATTGGGAATCATTACGTGTTGCTAGATACCGCTTATGATTATTGGAATTAAATAACGATTTAATTTCATGGCCAACGTAGCATAAATCCTCAAAGGGTCACACAAATAGGACTTTAATCACACAGTGCATTATTTATTTATTCGCAGCAGTGTATTGCGAAAATATGATAAGTTGATTAATTAATTATATACCGTTGCGAACCGTTATAATTAATTAAGTCAAGGAGATCATATAGAAATAAATTAATGTATTAACAAATTCTAAAATAATTATTAATAAGTTAATAATTAATTTTGTTCAACACAATTTAATTATAGGAATTAAATAGAGCTTATGGACATTTATTTAATTAGTAAATTAAAGGTCCGATTTGAGTACAAGAGAAATGTCCATTAATTAATTGAATTAGTGAACATTTAACACACCACAAAATGGGCTTGATAGCCCATATAGTGGCTGCCCTAATAGAAGTAAAAATGTCCCTAAAGTTTGTGGAGTAGTTGGTCTATAAAAGGAGGTCATTTGGAGAGAGAAATCCTAGCCACCATAGCCTTTTCTCTCCCTCTTCCTCCTAGAACGAAAATTAAAGAGAAAATTTCAGAATTTTCATCTCTTTCTCTTGCTCTTTTCCACCTCATCTAGCTCATGTGTTGAGATTTATCCATTCTCTATTAATTAAACTAGTTAATTGACAAAGGTAGAAGAAAGAAAATCTTAGAAATTAGTTGCTCTCCTCTTCCTTGCTAGCACAAGTTGAAAGTGGAGGTGATTAAACTTCTTGGTGGACTCGAGGCGGCCGTCGACTGAGGAGAAGGCGAAGGAGAGCACGCCATCAACTCCCATGCATTGGTCGAGCCTCACGGATACGATTCCGCGAGAGGTAATTGATTCCTTCCATTTTCTCATGTATGTGTTGATTGCTTAGCAAGATCCTTTGTGCTTGATGGTTAATTAAGTTAATTAGTAACTAAAATTGAAAAGTGAGCACTTTCTAACACTCAGCGAGCATGTTTTGCTGTTAAAATCTAAATGCAGAACTAATGCAATGTGCTTGTAAAGAAAAACAAATATTTAGAGATCTGTGAGAAATTGAGTATCTGTCATGCCTCAACTGAAACTAACAACGTTCATTGGTTGTCATTTGCAAATATGGCAAGCTACCAAGTATATATTAAATCAATTGTTCATGTTTGTCACGTTAACAGGATTTCGATGGATCATGGGTTTTTTATCCCTTACATAAAAATATGCCAAATAAATATATATTGTATCAGATTTCGTTAAAAAGGCGAACTATATATGTGAGTTCATATTTTCCGTCCACATATTACACCAAAAACTGGCATGTTTCCGTATCAAGAGATTCATACAGAGACTAAATTAGATATCATCATAATGATTAATGTCTTAATTCTCAAACAATTTATATATTAATTTCTCATTATCTAAATCATGTTTGTAGCCAACAACCAGAAAATCTAGCGAGTTAAGACAGTCTAAACTAACCGTTTCTTTCTTAATGCTGTCAAAAATAAATGTATGCGGACTCAATTGTGATCAATTCAATTTAGTCTCAAATACATCGCACTATTTTAAGAAAAAAATATGTGTGGTGTTTTTTAACAATCATAACTATGGGAGAACGTCATTAGAAAACGTAACTAAGCGTGGTGTTTTTATTTTTTATTTCTTTTATTGAAAACGTCATTAGAGCAAGAAAGGCTTTGAATATACACTTTTCAACCAATTAATTAAAATTAATGAGAGAATATATAAAGATTAAAATTGGTGTATAAAATGAATATATATATTTTATCAATTTCCAGCACAAACTAATTTTTCCTTGGACGAAAATAATAATTACATAATGGTAATCTGACGGATGACAAGAAATATAGAATTAAGCAACATTAAAGTCATTAGTTAAGGAGGATTCAACTTGAGTGAATTTTTATATTTAAAATAGATTTAAAAATGACGAATATCCATAGTAAATAAACATAATTAAAGGATTTTATTATATCCAATTTTGAAGATTCAAGAGGTATTCTTTTCGGATAAGTAAAAATTAAGAAGGTTTCTGTTCAATTTTGTCTTATAAAAAATATCTTCTAATAATGCATTTAAAATTATCAAAAGGTCCATATAAAAAACATAATAAATAAAAATTTATTTATTTATGATTATTTCTACAAAAATATAAGACAATGTAATAAATTTAGATATTCAATTTGTTAATGAAAATTAAAATGTTAATTCATTCGTACCATAAGTCCATAACAATTACATTCTTTTATCGTTATTTAATGTATTTTATTTTATCATTCTGCTGAAAACATTACATCACTCAATGCGCTTCTTTGGTTGCATCGGATCAAGATTCAAGACTAAAGAGAGAAGAGTTAGGGACACGAAGACAAATAAGAGTAGACCCGGTCTTGTACACCACAAATAGTTAAGCTCTGTTTTGGTGGACTGGACCAAGTCTACAGCCAGACTTCACTATTTTCGCTGAGGGAGTTGGTTGTGTATTACTGATTTGCTGGTTTTTCAACTTGTTGTCCTATGTGTGGTCCTCTGCGACGTAAGAAATATAAGTCGCCACATAATAGATCGCGCAAATCAGGTACCGAAAAAGAAACAAGAACACTGTGTGTTTCCACAGAATGTGTCGAGGAGAAGAAGGAAACTGAGCACGTACGTGAGTACGTCAAACCTCAAACCTCAAACCTTTTTTTGTGAATTATATTTTTTATAGAAATTGACAATTTAACATTATAAAGATAACTAAAGCCTTGTGTCATATCACCTGCAGCTATAATACTCCTTTCTCTTGTTTTGATCGCCGTGATTGCAAGATCTACTAAATATTTCATGACGTGCTTGCGTCGGTCTAAAAACTAAAATACTATTTTTGTTAGTAAAAAAACAACATTCATGAATAATTGAATATACATGTGAGTGTATGCTGGGTATGGGACGAATCTCGTATGTTTATCACGCAAGAAAATTTAACTGATTGCAAGTGATTTTTGTGTAAAAAGGATATTTCAAAATTCTCTTAAATATTTTGCTCTAACCAATGAGTTATGATCTTCCAAACCGGTCGATTCTTAAGATGCCAAAATTAAAAATATTATGACTCGCATTTATCAGTTAAATATATTTTCTGCTATATCGTACAGCTTCTTCAAGAAATTTAAGTCTTTTGAGTAATATTATGAGCAAAAACTAGATAAATGCAACAGGGACAGATCGTACCTTTACTTGTAATAAGGATGCCAAAATTAAAAATAGTATGACTCGCATTTATCAGTTAAATGTATTTTCTGTTATTTCTGTTAATTAATTTTTTGTAATGATAAGTGCAACAGGGACAGATAGTACCTTTACTTGTAATTAATTAAGTACCTCGGCAGATAAATGTTTTTTAACAATTAAAGTGAAGTACGTTATCTATACAATTACGAGTTGTCGTTGTTTTTATTTTTTGACCGTCGAAAACAAAGATAAATCGCAAAAGCAGTGTTTGAGAACAATATGAATATATATATAAAAGTAAAATAATGTTAAAATGTCTAAAAATCAGATAGCAGAGCCCAATTTCATGATTTCTAAGTCAGAAAGTTCAACTAGATTTGGAGCCCAATTTTGTCGTTTAGCAAGTTTCTTTGTTGAGAAATTTGTCAGTTATCAAGAGAAAGTTGCATATAACGTTACAGAAACTTGTGTCACATGAAATCCGACCCGCATTGCTCAATAGCCCATTAACCAAGCAATTACTTAATGGTACAAGTATGCACCACTTAATAGGCGGAGCGAGACGCACACTCTCTATTTCTCAAAGTGCTCATTTCTCCTACACACTCATTAGCTGATTTAGCTCTCTCCCCCTCTCTCCCTCTCTCTCTCTCTTCTTCGAATCAAGACTGTGCAAGAATACCGTGAAATGAAATGGGGAAGAAAAAATGCGAGAAGAAGGTGCCTCCGTTGTATAGTGGCGACAGGATTCTCTGCATTGCCTGTTTTCAAAACGACGGATACGTCAAATATCGAATCCCCAAATCCCACAAAACTCACTACAAGCTTCGCCACAAGAAACTACAGTTCGAATGCAACGATTGCTTCAACTAGTTCTCATCCAAACACGATGAGGAAGAGCATGGCAAGATATATTACTGATCTAATTGGCACCTCCAGAGGTAATCTTTATATCAATTTGATACTAAATTCCAATTTCTTGGAATAAATTTGTTGAATCAAATCTTGTTTTATTCGTTTTTCTTTCAGGGGGGCACCAATGGCAATCTCTCCATCAATCTCGGGTGCAACCCCTGTTCTCTCGTTGCCATTGCTAACTCTCTCCTCCTGGGAATGCCCATTCAGTCCCTCAGATTCTTTGCTCCGCTCTTGCCTTAGGTCTTCTTGCACTCCTCTGTGCCTCTCGATCAGGGACCACATCATACCGCCATCCTCCCTTCTGAAGTCTCTCCTCTTTCGACTTGTTGCTTTAGAGTTCAGTGGCCCCCTCTCCGATCCCTTCTCTTCGACAACATCTCAAACAGGGTCTGGTATGCCACTAATGCAAGAAGCTGTGGCTTCAAGATCACACATGAGCATGGTAATCTTTCCATTCACTGATTCTGTGGTCTTCAATGGGGGGCTGCCAAGTTTGGTTCGAGGGCAGCACTTGACAGTGATTTGCAGTTGCAGGGTGGGACCAGGTTCGGTCAGTGCTGTCGGGTCGTGTTTGTGCAGGTTTGCTGCATTTTTTCTTTGCTTCTTTATTAATTTTTTAGCATGTCCTAGATCGATTTGTTCCACTAATAGTGATTTAGTGGGTATGAAATATTGGGTGCTATGAAAGTTACTTGTACTGTCTAAGATTATTTAACAGATTAATCGACTATTATTGCAGTCTTCTGTTTGGTTTAGGCATTTGTGGATATAGCACAAAAAAGGTTCATGCGTCAGATGTTATGGCAAGATTCACGTACCTTACCAAGAAGGAGTTATCATGCGAGACTGGCCAGCTGATGCATGCCGGCATGCTTATTGTGAAGAGCCTGGTGTTATCTACCCCATCCTTACTGACAAAGTCGAGAAGCGGACAGGAAACATCTCTCGATGCAATTAGATATATTATTTTCATTGCCGAAACTGATGCAAGAGCATATATATTAACTGCATCGACGGGACAGAAGCAAATATTCAATTAGTTACATTAGTAATACGATACAGATAAACGAAAATAGTTACATCAGAATTTCCCATACAAGTGGCTATTATTTACATCAACAAGCCGATGCAGACAAATACATGTCGATACAAAATACTGAAAAACTAAGTGTGGATGCAAATAAGTTTTCTTGGCTGATGCAACAAATATTTTTAGCTGCAAATTCATAAATCCTGATGCAGATACTGCAGTTTCTTGTAGTGAAGCCTGGTGTTATCTACCCCATCCTTACTGACAAAGTCAAGAAGCGGACAGAAAACATCTCTGATGATTGGGATATCTTCCGTGCCGAGCAAATGAAGGATCCTGAGGCCAAGAAGGTTAGTACAACTTGTTGGTTCAATATGCAACTACTGTGTCAATTACAACATTGCCAATTGGAGTCTTAGTTACGTTGTAAGTCTTAACAATAGATTACAAGTTTAATAAAGTTGATTGTCATATATATGAGCAGTATCTTGTGACCATCTGACAGTAGGGATGCTTATTTACTGATTGGTTTTTGGAAAGTTTGTGAAAACTTAAATAATGACACAGAAAGACACAGTATTTAACATGATTCAGTACAAAATCGTACCTACATCCACACACACGCACACCACTATTTTTATTTCTTTTCTTTTTAAAGGTTTACAAAGAGAGAGAGAGAGATGGAAAAATCATCAGACAGAGGGAAGGAGGCGCTTTTATAGAAACACAGGCGCTCCTTATTTATTTTCTTTTAAATTTTCCAAGAGACAAAAAAGGAAACACAATTTATGGCAGAATCCAAACAAATTTTAGAACCGAATTCCTGGCATTTCGGACCGAAATTCCCATCACAACTGTGAATTTCGGATCCTCTGTGCCGCTTTTCCACACTCCCTCTCAAGTTGGTATGTAGATGTCTTGCATGCCCAACTTGCAAATTACTCCATGGAAGATTGTGCTGGATATTCCTTTTGTCAGTATATCTGCCAGTTGTTCATCAGTTTTCACATGAGAAATGCTAATGATTTTTTCCTCTAAATTCTGTCGAATAAAGTGTCTATCAACCTCGATATGCTTGGTCCGATCATGTTGAACTGGATTCTGAGATATCGCAATAGCTGCTTTGTTATCACAAAACAACTTCATCTCCCTGTTATCAAAGAGGCCAAGATCCTTGAGTACTCTCTTTATCCACAGTAATTCTTGCAAACC
This sequence comes from Rhynchospora breviuscula, assembly GCA_027562975.1. Taxonomy (NCBI): domain Eukaryota; kingdom Viridiplantae; phylum Streptophyta; class Magnoliopsida; order Poales; family Cyperaceae; genus Rhynchospora; species Rhynchospora breviuscula. Next base: position 26,346,330 of record CM050402.1, read on the forward strand.
TTTAGTAATTCCTCTGAATTCTGCCTCAGCACTTGACAGAGCTACCACCTTTTGTTTCTTGCTTCTCTAGGTAACCAAGTTACCTCCAACAAATATGAAGTATCTAGATGTGGATTTCATATCAGTTATATCTCCAGCCCAGTCAGAATCTGTATACCATTCAACCTGAAGATGATCATTCCTCCTGAAAAAAATACCTCGCCCTGAAGATCCCTTGAGATACCTCAAAATCCACATAACAGCTTCCATGTGCTGTTCACTCGGAACATGCATGAACTGACTTACCACAGACACAGCATAGGCGATATCAGGCCGAGTATGTGATAAGTAAATCAGTCTCCCAACCAACCTCTGGTATTGATCCTTATTTGTAGGTGCTTGGTCAGAATACACACCCAACTTGACGTTCTGTTTGGTTGGTGTGTCAATAGGTTTGCAGTCCAACATACCTGTCTTAGCTAGCAAGTCAAGTACATACTTTTTTTGAGATAAAGAAATACCTTCCTTACTGCGTGCTACTTCAATCCCAAGGAAGTACTTCAAGCTCCCTAGATTCTTCATTTCAAACTCCTTAGACAGTTTATCTTCTAGATCTCGGATTCCTTCAAAGTTATCACCTGTGATTATCATGTCATCAACATAGATTATGAGGATTATAATTTTTCCTTTATTCTTAAAGAAGAACAAAGTGTGGTCAGTATCACTCTGGGTGTATCCATATCCCTTCATAGCACTGCAAAATCTTCCAAACCAGGCCCTAGGAGACTGTTTCAGACCATACAACGTATTTTTCAACCTACAAACAAGAGACTGATTGCTTGAGTGACCACATCCTGGTGGGATGTCCATGTAAATTTCTTCATCAAGGTCACCATGCAGAAACGCATTTTTCACATCAAACTGGTGTAGTGGTCAGTCTTGATTTGCTGCAATGGACAGTAGAATCCTAACAGTGTTCAGCTTTGCTACTGGTGAAAAAGTCTCTTGATAGTCTACTCCATATGTCTGAGAGTAGCCTTTTGCCACCAGTCTTGTCTTGTACCTGTCAATTTCTCCAGTGGGCCCATATTTAACTGTAAATACCCATTTACAGCCTACCGTCTTTCTGTCTTTTGGTCTTGTAACCAATTCCCAAGTGTCATTTTTTTTCAGTGCATACATCTCTGTCTTCATTGCATCCACCCATTTTGGATCACTAAGAGCTTCATTCAGATTACTTGGAATGTGAACTAATGCAAGAGTTCTGTCAAAGTCCTTCACTGGTTCTGGCATGTGAGACATAGTCATGAAATTTGCCATTGCATACCTGCCATCACCACTTTCATCTGGTCTGTATCTCTTAGGTGGTCTGCCTCTGTTGATCCTGAAAGGTAACTGATAACCAGGGTTAGTAGTAACAGGCTCAGAATTACTTACCTCTGACTCAGGAGATTGGTCATGTGGTGAGATAGGAGACTGTATCATTTCTTCTTCTTCCAAGTCCTCTTCTGATGGACTCAAATTGACCAGTGGGTCCACCTCAAGGTTCAAATTTTCAACTTCATCATCACAATTCGGACCGAAATTGGCAGAATTCGGATCGAAATTGACATGTCCTTCTAGGCAGAGACCTGAATTCGGTCCGAAATTGACAGAATTCGGACCGAAATTGACATGTTATGTACTAAAAACTCCATCTCTTGTTGAATCAAACCAGAACTCATTTTCTATCATACTCTCCCCCTGAGAATGGGTCTGGTTTTTGCTAAAATACCCTTCATTTTCAATAAATGTCACAGCCATTGTAGTATACACCTTCCTAGAGACTGGATTCATACATCTATAACCCTTTTGATGTTGCCCATAGCCTATGAACACACATTTTTCAGCACAAGGATCAAGTTTGGAGCGCAAATGCTTTTGGATGTGGACATAAGCTATGCACCCAAACACTTTTGGTGGGATATTGAGTACAGAAGGGATCATGTGGTAGGTTGAGAGCTTTTGTAATGGTGTTTGAAATTTAAGTGCCACAGAAGGTATTCTATTAATCAAATACACCGCTGAGGTGACTGCATGATCCCAATAAGAATGAGGAACACTATTTTCTAGCATCAGTGCCCTGGTCATTTCTAGAATTTGCCTATTTTTACGCTCTGCCCTACCATTTTGTTGAGGTGTACCTACACAGCTAGTCTCATGTATAATCTCATTGGTTTTGAAAAACTCCCCTAGTGTTTTGTTGACAAATTCCCTTCCATTGTCGCTTCTAAACACTCTGACAGTCTTATCAAATTGGTTTTTCACCATGGTAATGAAGGAGGTAATGGCTAGTGGTACATCAGCTTTCTGTTTTACCACATTAACCCAAGTCATTCTAGTACAGTCATCGACAAATAAGACAAACCATCTATTTTCTATTAAGGAGTCAACCGGGGAAGGTCCCCAAACATCAGAGTGAATCAAATCAAAAGGAGTTTTATTATTATCATCATCCAAAATCTTAGCAAAATGAGCTCGATGGCTCTTAGATTTGATACACACATCACAGTTAAAAATCTCATTCTCAAAATCAGAAAACAAACTAGGGTAAAGTTTTCTTAGGTACCAAAAAAATGGATGACCTAAGCGCCTGTGCCATATCCAAATAGAAGACTTCCTACTCAAGTTCGATCCAGCAGATAGATTTGCTTGTCCAGCAGCCAAGTCTTCTAAATGATACAGTCCTCCTCTTTTAATACCACGATCAAGAATCTCCTTCGTCAAGAGGTCCTGAAAAAGACAAAACCGAGGATACATGAGTACCACACAATTCAATTATTCACATAACTGTCCTACAGACAAGAGTTTGGATGAAAGTGAGGGAACCAAGAGTGTATTTGAAAGAGTTAAGGAAGAAGAAAATTGGACTTCTCCAGCCCCTGTGACTGGATGGGCTTCGCCATTTGCATTAACAATTTCATTTCTTCTTGGAACCGAATCCCTTACCAAGTCTTCCTTGTTGTATGTCATGTGATCGGTTGCTCCTGAATTAATAATCCAAGAGTAGTCAGTACTAGATGTATTTAAAGCAAAAACTTTACCTTCATTCATCTCGACAGAAGGCAAAATAGAAAGTTTTCCAACAGATTTCGGTTCGAAATTTGAAAATTTCGATCCGAAATTGTCACTACCAGGGCCCAAACCAGCCAGATTCGCAGTTGGTGGGGCCCTTCCATCTGTGGCCACGGCTTCCGCCACGTGTGCCTTGCCTTGCTTCTTCTTCTTATTTTCTTCCCACCAGTCTGGATACCCGATCAACTTGAAACATTGTTCCACCGAGTGTTTTGAATTTTTACAATGGGTACACCCTCCAGGTGGGACTGGTTTTTTATTGCTTTGTTTTGGAGAGTAGTTGGATTTCTGGAGGTTCAAGGTTTGGGTCTTTGCTATCATGGCCAAAGAATTATCTCCAACTTCTCATCCGCTCAACATAATCATTTGCCTCCGTTCTTCTTTCCTAACAAGGGCAAACGCCTCCTCTATTGTAGGAAGAGGCTTCATTTGGAGGACACTAGCCCGAATTTGGTCCAACTTATCATCTAAGCCATCCAAAAATGTTAGCACCCTATCTTCTTGTACCAATTTCTGGAATTTTTCAATATCAATTGAGCATTTCATGGGGTTTGGTCTGCGGGTGTCTAATTCTTTCCATAGCCCTTAGAGGGTACTGTAAAAATTCTGGACCAATTCACCATTCTGTTTGACCTTACTAATTTTTCTTTTGAGGTCCAAAACCTGAGACAAATCACTACCATCAAAGTACGAGGTATTGACTGCATTCCAGACCTCTTTCGCAGTAGAGTAAGGTAAGAAGTTAGTGATGAGTCCATAGAACTGATCATGAAGTCTTTCACCTGAGAATCCATCACGGACCAACGCTTATAGGCTTCCTCGTCCGAAGGCTTTGGCCGAGTCGAACCATCAAGGTGACCCAATCTGTCTCGCCCGTTGAGCTTCATCTTCAGCATCTGCGACCATAGGTAGAAGTTTGTCCCATCTAGCTTGATCGACATGGCTGAGGTGAACCCCTCTTGGCTTTGGGAATTTGATGGAGGCCTCGGTTGGGTAAGCAACTGGGACAAGGTATTATTCAAGCTTTGGATGAGAGCCATGGCATCTGGTGGATTTGGATCAGGTACAGGTGTTTTAGAGGTCGAATCAGTAGGAGTACTCATGGTTTATGTCGAGATTAGGTTAAATTTCGGTCCAAAATATACAGAATTCGGTCCGAAATTGTGGTTCTGGTCGAGGTTTCGGCAAGATCTGTGCAGTAATTCGCACAAATAAGAGGTGTTCTGCGCAGTAATTCGCACAAGAACGGAATAAAGCGCACTGATTCCAAGATCTACTGCTCTGATACCATAAAAACTTAAATAATGACACAGAAAGACACAGTATTTAACGTGGTTCAGTACGAAATCGTACCTACATCCACACACACGCACACCACCATTTTTATTTCTTTTCTTTTAAAAGGTTTACAGAGAGAGAGAGAGATAGATGGAAAAATCATCAGACAGAGGGAAGAAGGCGCCTTTATAGAAACACAGGCGCTCCTTATTTATTTCCTTCTAAATTTTTCAAGAGACAAAAAAAGGAAACACAATTTATGGCAGAATCCGAACAAATTTCGGACCGAATTCCTGGCATTTCGGACCGAATTCCTGGCATTTCGGACCGAAATTCCCATCACAACTGTGAATTTCGGATCCTCTGTGCTGCTTTTCCACAGTTTGGAATCAGGAATATTTTATTATAAAAGAATCTAGCTCATTTAGTAAATTGAATGAAATCTACAATCTGTTTTTTAGTGTAGAAAATGTCAAAGTAGTCTGTTCTAAACTTTTGTTCCTGTAACAGCCCGAGGATTGGGATGATAAGGAGTACATTCCAGACCCCGAGGATAAGAAACCTGAGGTATTATTATTTTATTTATAATTTTTGTTGTTTGGAAGAATTTTAAGTTTTTTTTCTCAGAGCTAATCTATAGAATTGTTTCATGAGTTGTAGGGTTATGATGATATCCCAAAGGAAATCCCTGATCCTGATGCCAAGAAGGTAAAAATTCCTTTAAGTTCTGTATTCTAAAATCTAGCTTTTCTGCTATTTAAGAATTATCTTTTATTTCTTTCTGATCCTTTCAGATCTTATAGCCTGATGATTGGGATGATGACGAAGATGGTGAGTGGACTGCACCAACCATTCCCAACTCTGAGTACAAGGGCCCATGGAAGCAAAAGGTTTCTGTACTAATAAAGATGAAAAATTGTGTATTTGCTATTTTTGTATTCATTTATTTCTGTTTATTTTTGGAAATATTTAGGATATGTGGTAACATTTCCATATTCTTACAGAAAACCGAGAACCCCAACTACAAGGGCAAGTGGAAGGCTCCCTTGATTGACAACCCCGGTACTCAATTTGCCAGCACAACTTCATAATTGAAATAAATGTTTCTTGCAATATAAATATACAATTGTTACATGATATTATCATAAATATATAGTAATTCTTATGTGTAACTACTAACTACTACAATTGTGAAAAAGATGCTATACGAGTGTACATGAAGAAAGACTAACAAACACAAGTAACGCCTTGCAGATTTCAAGGATGATCCTCGGATCTATGCTTACTCTGGCTTGAAGTACCTTGGCATTGAGCTGTGGCAGGTTGGTTGAAAATCTTCTTTGCTCTTTTATGTTTGTTAAATTTTTAATAATACATGTGGTTTACATTTTGTCTTTTTTCACTATTCAGGTGAAATCTGGAATCTTGTTCGACAATTTCTTGATATGTGATGACTCTGAGTATGCTAAGAAGTTTGCTGAGGAGACAAGGGGCAAGAACAAGGATGTCTCTTTTTCTCCCAGCTTTCTTAAAAAAAAGTCTCTTTTGCTCCCTTGATTTGTTTAATTAATCAAGTTTGGATTTGTGGCAAGTAATTACTAGATACTAATTATTCTGTTTTTGCTTATTTTCTAGGCTGAAAAGGCTGCTTTTGAAGAGGCAGAGAAAAAGAAAGAAGAGGAGGTATTTACTTATTTATTTTCTCAAAAGGATTTTCTATAAATAGTACAGAAATAGATTTGTTAACAGTAGATATTGTCTCATTGCTGAATTATCAGGAATCGAAGTATGATGGTGAGGATGAGGCATCTGATGATGATGCTGATGACGACGCTTCTGACGATGAAAGCAGTTCTAAGACAGAATCTGTCGAGGAGAAGAAGGAAGCTGAGCATGTACGTTAAAGCATAAACTTTTTTGGTGAATTATATTTTTTTATAGAAATTGACAATTTAACATTGTGAAGATAACAAAAGCCTTGTGTCATATCACCTGCAGCTATAATACTCCTTTCTCTTGTTTGTTTGAAAATGCTAATACTTAACTTCTGTACTTAATATTTGTTAAAATGCTCATACTATAGAAATTGACAATTTAACATTATGGGATGCAGGATTAGAGGTTTTTACAAGGAATTTCCCTTTGATACAATAATTTTTATTAAGTTCATCAATTGAATGACTTTATGATTTTATTTTTTTCTTTATTTAACTTTTGACCAGGATGAGCTGTAAAGGTATTCAGAAGAGAAGAATGACTCGAAAGAGTTTATTTTTTTTCCTCCTTGAAACATAAAGCTTTTTGCTAGTTTCGTTGTTGAAAACTAGATTTAGATTTATAGCTTAGTCCATGTTGTTTGTTTTTAAAGTTGTGACATTATGAAATGTGATAAAAAATTTGTGTTTTGTTGAATATCTTGTTGCTCATGATTGATTTGATCGCCATGATTGCAAGATCTAAATATTTCATGCCTGCGTCGGTCTAAAATACTATTTTTGTTAGTAAAAAACAACTTTCATGAATAATTGAATTTACATGTGAGTGTATGGTGGGTATGGAACAACTCTCGTATGTTTATCACACCAGGAAAATTGACCGATTGCAAGTGATTTTTGTTTTAAAAAGAAATTTCAAAATTCAATTAAATATTCTCTTGAATATCTTCCAAACTGATCGATTCTTAAGATGCCAAAATAAAAAATATTATTATGACTCATATATATCTGTTAAATTTATTTTCAGTTATATCACTAACTTCTTTAAGAAATTTAAGCCTTCTGTAAAATTATGAATAGATGTTAGACCATATTGATTCAAATAATTAATTGGGTGCCAAATCAAACACCACATGAAAAAACTCTTGTTACAGTGTGGTCTGTTATAGTCAATGTGAATTTATCATCCTGGAGTCTAACCAATCGATGTATATTACGAAAGCAAGCAGCTCCCTGAGTGAAGACTACATTCATCATATTTCAACAAAGACTTATATATAGAAAATTAGATTTCTCTCAGTCTTTTAAACGTAAGGATTTGATCAAATTGCTAAAAAATAACGTGCTTAATAGTTTAAAAGTTGAATTGTTGGGTGACTTTGTTTGGAGCAAAGGGTGGGAATACTAACTCGGAAAATTAACCTTAAAATCGATATGTTAATTACATGGTATGTTACGTTAATTTTTTGTGGTAAATTGTAGTATGCATCTTCTAGCGATTGATGGGAGGTAACAGACTGTTCAATTGACATTGTTCTCCTCGTATACTGGGGCCACGTTTAGTCGTTGCTATAACATTTCAATTGGCGTTCAAAATTTCTTTGGAATTTTTTTTAATGTCATATCAATTGTTAGTCAAAACAAAGAGAAAAGCTAACATTTATAGTACTATAGGAAAAATAGTGAAATTGTAATAATGTCCTAGCTGTGTTGTATGTCCAATGTTTTTTTTTTTTTTTTATGGATACAGTACTTGTATATATTATTTTTACATATGCTCTGGTTTAAACTTTTAAGCTCATCCTTAAATTTAATGTGATTTCCAATTCCTTTCTAGAATTGGCTGTTAACACGTATATGAAATATTTATTGTGGTGTGACTGTGTGAGTAGCGCGCACACACCAGATTAATTGCCTGCATTCGCTAGTTTAAGAGTTTATTATTCTACTCAACCTTCCCTAATCTCCCTTCCCCTCCCCTCCATTCCCACTCTATCTATACTGCCATACTGGGAGCACAGCACAGCCTTAAGGTCAGATGTGATTCCCATACACACACCTCTCATTCGCTTTCTCTGCTGAATCCTCATCTCCTCCCTCAAAATCTATATCCGACAGTCGCCGGCGACTTCAACCTCCCTCCATAATGAAAGCTTTTTCTTCCTCAATCACTCTCCAGCTCTTCTCCACGCTGACAGTCGCCGTCGACTTCGGCCTCCTTTCACGGCGGAAGCTCCGCCTTCCTCAATCTCTCTCCACCTCGAGCTCAGACGTGATACACCTCACCTTCCTAGGTTAGATATGTCATTTTCCCTCTTTCTCTCTCTCCTCTTTCTGCCTCAAACCCTAGAACTCGAGTTTCACCTCACCCAAACCAAGCCCTAATTGATGTAACTCGAAAATTAAGGTTGGTAAATTCATAATTTTGAGAGTAATTGCACCTGGTTCCTTATAAATATTAGTGTAGATCCACTACTTGATGTCTCACTATGCATTCATTTGTTGTATTAGAGCTATCCGGCTAAATTGGATAAAATTGAAGCTTAAATTGACAATAATTGACAGTTTAGACTTGATTCAGAAATTTTTTTAAGAAAATTTGAAAGTTCTAACATAATTTACACTCTTATTGGGACTCGTTTGGCATAATAACTATACAATTGATTTTTTTTAATTTCTTTCAGTTATGATTCTGTTGAGAAATCTCCATCAATTATATCAAAGAATCGAATTTTGGAGGTGAGTTTAATAGCCAATGCTCATTACATAAATTTGTCATAAATCAAATGTTCGAAGTGTGAATAATAGTATATATACTTGTTAACTGTTGTAGAGAAGTATTTGCAAGGAGTATGACTTGTGGTTTGGAGTGAGCTGGTCCTTACCTTGTTAATTAGTCTCTCTTTATCTCTGAGTTCTTCTTTTTGGCACTGATCCACCGATTTCAAATCTTATGGGCTCAATACTCATCAAATGATATTTTTGCAAAAAAAATCGAGGTAGAGCACACACCCTACAAGTAGCAGCGATTGACGAAGACGGTTCCTACTCTAGTCATTCCGAATGGTAATCCTAAACCCTAGAGAAATTTCTCACTGTTCTTATCCAATCATGCATTGTTAAGATCTTTTCTAACAGTTTCTTATAGGAAATTGCAAAGTTGATATCTAAGAGGAATATCAAATTGATGCGCACTTAAAAAGGAAAAACATTGTTTTATCGTTCTCTAAGCGAAACAATTTGGTCTTCATGTGAGTTTTCTTACTGATTTCTAATACTATTTCTATTTTCTCGATCATTCTTTTATTAGCCTTTTTTATCATTCCCTTTAGCTCTACTGTATGCTTTCATTAGCTGGTACTTTTGTTCCCTTCAATTATTCCAGTATCTTATGGACTCTGTTAGTTCCTTTTTTTTTATTTTCTATGATAAATTGTGAGCACTTTTTAAAATATTTTGGCATTTAATAATGTTGAGCTAAGTACCATAAATACCATAGATTAGTAACCAGTAATGGCCCTTATTTGCTTGATCTTGAACTACAAATAGGTGACTATATATTGATGGAGTTGTTTTAATAGCTTTATGGCTTGATGCAAAGGCACTAAAGTACCATTCTTATCCTTTATCTTATTAGTTCATGACAAAAACAATAAGACCTTGTTACTATACTGTTGAATAAAGAAAAATGTGAGAGAGCCACAATTGATGAACTATATCTTGACCTAACTGATGGGGGCTAAGTTAATGGTTCTAAAAGTTCTTTCAGATATGTTAGATTATATATCTGAAACACTTAACTCATTGCTTAGTAATATTATATTAGATGCTAAATTTCGAAGATTTTCTAATATTATAATCTGCTTGTGTAATGTTATTTTCATTGTCTATTTTTTTTTTTAATTATGTCATACAGGTCATAAAATTGGAACACTAGAAAACATTATGATCATGTCAGAAGATCTTGCATGGGCTGCTAGTAGTTTTTGTTATTTTTATTATATTGTATTATGTTGAAGGCGAAGAACGTGCGGTCTACATGCATATGGTATATGTTTTTTTTATTATTATGGTCTTTTTCTTCATGTTGTATAATACTTGAATGTTGTTTATAAATTTTGTGTTGTTGTTACTGAAGTTTACAATTATATATATATATATATATATATAGAGATAGGCTAAAATGCTTTGCAAAGCATAGGAAGGTTGTGCATTGCGCTTTTAAACCGTTGGATCGGGTTCAGATTTGTGCGCTGATCGAGTTTGATGGCTTCGATTGAAAGCGCTGAGGCGCTGAGAGGCGAAATTTCTCTCCGTTAATTTTAAAATTTTCCATTCGTTTCTCTGTTAATAGGAAGCAGGTGGCGCTAAAAGAGAGAGGCTGCTTGATCTCAGCAGATAGCTTCGTCTCGAAAGAGACTAAACCCTTCCCTTTCGCTTCGTCTGAAAACCCTAAATTCTTTCCGTACTTTCCAAAAACCCAAAATTCTTCGAAAGAGATAGTGGTCGCCATCAAAATTACTGTGCGCTAAACCCCACTGGTGAGTATCGTTCTCTTTCTTTTTTATTTGTGCGCTAATTTTCAATGCTAATTGACATGTGAAACTAGTCCTGGGTTGTAGTTAATTGTAGTTAGAAATGTTGCAAGTACTCTTTGTTTCTATGTTTAATAGAAACGGGCCCTTTAAGGCCTTTTAAAAAAAAAAAACTTTCAATGCTAAACCCCAGTGCTCGCACTCCCCTCTATATTTTCAATGCATAAATTGACCAGTAACTTTTTTTCTTGAATATCATGTTTTTTTCATGGCTCTCCAACTGCTCGCACTCCCCTCTAAATTGTGTGATTTTTTACTTTGCAAAATTAAATTTAGGTGAAAAATGGCAATTGAGGAACCTGACCCACAAGAAACTCAGAGCAGTCAAGAAGCATCTATGGATGACACCGACCCACATGCAGATTTGGCGCTCTGTCCTTTTATCGGGAAAGAGTTTATGACAGAGGATGAAGCAAAAGATTTCTACAATGGATATGCGTACAGAATGGGGTTTAGTATTCGAAGAGCAACCTTTTGCAAATCTGTCAAGTCGGATGAAGTGACATCGGTAAGGTTTGTATGTTCAATGGAAGGCTTATCGAAGAAGTGTAGAGAAGCACAAAATGAGAATGCACCCACTAAGTCACCTCAAAAGGATAGACCAGCTAATCGGACCGGTTGCAAGGCTAGCCTTAGAATTCGATTTGTAGATGGAATTTGGAAAGTAAGTGTTTTCAATGATGTGCATAACCATCTTTTGGTCACTTCTCCTTCTAAAAAGCGAAGTCTACGGTCCCACAAGTCCCTGAATTCTGATGATAAGGAGATTATAAAGGACATGACTGCTCAAAATATAGAGGCTGCAAAAATACATGAGTGCTTGGCGGTTAAGCATGGGGGTAAGAAATTTTTGAGGTTCAAGAGGAAGGATATCAGTAATGAGATAGCATACCAAAAACAGAAAATTCTTGGTGTGGATGTGGATTCTACCTTGGTGTATTTTCAAAAGAAACAAGAAGATGATCCTGAATTTTTTTATGCAGTAGATGTGGACGAGAGTGGTCGGTTGAAAAATTTATTTTGGGTTGATGGTAGAGCAAGAAGATCTTTTCAAGAATTCGGAGAAGTCATTACCTTCGATACAACCTACCAAACTAATAGGTATATCAATAGATTTAATTTTCTCTTTTTTCAAATATGGAACAGCAAATGTTTAATTATGTTTAATTTTAAAAAGTCTAGCGAAAATAAGTGCATGATTTGATCAGTGTTATCAAACATAATTTTGTGTTGTCAAACCGTCTAGCAAAATGTTTAATCAGTGCATGGTTTGATTTGATTCGAAAATAAGTAATACAAAACAGTGAGGCATACAATCATATTGATTTGATTTTTCTGTTGTTTCATTTTAATAGATATAAGATGCCTCTTGCACCATTCATTGGTGTAAATCATCATCGGATGAATATTTTTTTTGGGATTGCAATGCTAAGATCAGAGGACACATCTGGTTTTGTATGGTTGTTCCAAAATTGGATAGAAGCAATGTATGGTAAAAAGCCAAAAGCCATTATAACGGATCAAGATCCAGCCATGAGAATTGCTATCAAGGAGGTCTTTCCTAATGTTGTTCATCGATGTTGTCAATGGCATGTGATGAGAAAAGCAAGAGAGCATTTAGGGGCGCTTTATGGCACAAAGGAAGGTTTTGAACATGAGTTGAAGCGAGTTATAAATCGCAGCATGACAATATCTGATTTTGAAGAAGGTTGGGCAGCCATGCTTCGAAAGCATGATTTGAGGAAGAATCGACATCTAAAGTACATGTATTCACAACGGTCAGAGTGGGTTCCAGCATACTTTAGAGATTATTTTTTTGCAAATATGTCCTCATCTCAAAGAAGTGAAAGTGCCAACAATACCATAAAATCATGGAGCAGGCATCATAATTCCATGTACCAACTTGTCTTACACATGGAGAAAATTGTGGAGGGTAGATGGCAGACGGAAAGTGACTTGGATATTGCGAGTATGAATGCAGTGCCAAGGTTGTCAACACTCTTTAAAATTGAGAAAGATGCATCAGAATTTTACACATGCACGGTCATGTCAGTATTCAAAGAGATTTTGAAAAAGACGCAACTTGGCTTTGTTAAAAAGATTGAGAAGGATTCCTTATATGAAGTAACCATCAAGTACAATCCAATGGTTGCGAAAATGGTTCCAGAAACCTACATGGTGAATATCAATGTATTGGAGGAACTAGTTTCTTGTAGTTGTAGAGGATACGAGTTTGATGGTTTACTTTGTTCACATGCCATCAAGGTTATGCACCATGTGGGTATTGATCATCTCCCCAATCGATACATCATGAAACGGTGGTGTAAAGATGCTAATGCAAGTGTAAAGAGATCAACACTTGAGAGGAGCATGGAAGTTGGAGCTACTAAAGAACATGAGACACTTAGGTTTGCTACACTAAAGCCTCGAATGGTAAAAATCCTAAAGATGGCATCAAAGTCTTGTGATGCCTTTAGGTATCTCAAAGAAATGCTGGATATAGCAGAGGAACAATTGGGACTAATGGTAGGTGATCAAGAGAACCTCTCATGTGATATTGACACATCAACAAGGACAGGCTCTCATGTGATAGATCCACCGGTATCAAAATGCAAGGGGAAGAGAAAGCAGCCAAAGAGATTTAAACCGCCATCGGAGCCAAAGAGGTTTAAGCCAAGAAAATGTTCCATTTGCGACAATACTAAAGGAGGCCATAATAGTAGAACTTGTCTGGTACTAATTAATATACATTACAAGTTGATTAATTTAATATTGCAGTTCGATTATAGTTGTTATTGAAAATTGCTTTTATTTGCTCTAGTTAAAGAAAGCTGCAGGCAAGAAGAAAAACAACCAGAAAGATGATGATATAGACAGCATAGATGAGGAAGACTTCGAAGAGGAGGACATGGAAGATGCACATGAAGATAAAGACAGTATGTAATGGACAGTTGATTAATTTAAAGTTATGTTTTGATATATTGGATATATGCAGTGAAGCTTTTGAGAGATGGTTTTATATTTAGTGAGGTGGTCACTGGTTTTATATACAGTGAAGTTTTTGAGATATGGTTTCTGTATGGTATGCACAGGTACTAGATGATGTGTTTGAGCAAACTACATTTTGGATAAATTTGCACTTTATGTATACTGCCATATTTTATATCAAGAATTTATATCTGAATGTGTAAAATTATGTTACTTGGTTTGTATCTGTGGTTAAAATAGTTAAATAAAAATGTTCCTTGAATGTGTAAAATATGTATAAATTAAACGTGATATATGGGGTTATCCAGTGCACTGCCATGTTTCTTGTAGTGGTTAGATGGTACCAGTGCACTGGTATTAGGCGATATATGTTTTGAATTTAAAATTGGAGCAAGATATGTTTTGAATTTATATCAAGAATTTATATTTGAGCAAGTGAAATTGAGTTGATCTGCATGGAGGCTTTCGTGGTACATGTATAATTTAGAGAGCCAATCAAAGCAATTATAACACACAAGTATAACACAATCATCACTTACATTTGGATTGCTTTTTGTTCCATTCGTGTAGCACACAAGTATCACACAAGTATAATTTAGAGAGCCAATCAAAGCAATTAGATAAAAGCAACACAAGTATCACACAAGTATAACACAAGTATCATTTACATAGCCAATCAAAGCAACACAAGTAACACATAATAGAGAGCCAATTAGATAAAATTAATCTATTACAATACAGTCATACTACTAGATTAGCACTACAGTACATGGAAAATAACACAATCATCATCCATTAAAACTAATTACACAATCATCATCCATCACAACACGGATTTGTTCGTTGATTCCTTGAGCTTTGATTACTCATTCTACATGATATGAGAAATAATAGAATCAATTAAAGCATTTCAAGCCTATTTTACCAGAATGAGAAATAATAGAATCAATTAAAGCATTTGAAGCCTATTTTACCAGCTGACAAATAATAGAATCAAGTACCATTGTAACCAGCTTTTTTTACCAGCTCATTTTAGGTTCAAAACCGATTACAGAATTAGGTTTCACCAACATAATTTTTACCAGAATCAAGTAAACTGATACTAAATAACAAGTAAAAGCTCCTAAATGTAATGGATTTACCAGCTTATAACTGTTTTTTTTCGGTTCAGTCCATTGTTATTCTAGGGTTTACGCAAAACAGACAAGGAAAGTAACTAAATTTCAATTCAAAGAAAACTAAGGAGAAATAGCTAAAATTCGTGAAATTTACCTCCAAGAACAAGATATTACAAGTAAAAATCGTTAATTAAAACCATACTTCTAGAAATCGTGATTTATTTTGTCAAATAATAGGATTATCCAATTATAGAAAGATGTAAAAAGGAACAATTTTTAGGTAAGAACAGGTACCTGTTACTGTCGATCTTACTGTCGAGAGAACGGAGGCGGAGGCGGAGGCGGAGACAGTCGACAGAACGGAGGCGGAGGCGGAGACAGTCGACAGAACGGAGGCGGAGGCTACCTGGAGGCGGAGACAGCAAATCGAGAGACAGGCGGAGGCGGAGAGGTGGAGGTGATCGAGTTGAAGGGGGCGGATCGCCTAGGTTTTTCTTTCGTTCAAGCAGAGAGAGAGATTAAAGAGGTTAGGTGCTTTAACGGAGAAATAGAAGAGATACACATACAAGATATAACGGAGAGAAATTTCGCCTCTCAGCGCCTCAGCGCTTTCAATCGAAGCCATCAAACTCGATCAGCGCACAAATCTGAACCCGATCCAACGGTTTAAAAGCGCAAAGCACAACCTTCCTATGCTTTGCAAAGCATTTTAGCCTATCTCTATATATATATATATATTTAATAAAATTTATCTAGGATCAGAAGTCTTCTAAATTGTTCATTTGGTATTGCAAAATACGTAGGATATTAATTTGATAATTATATTATAATTTAATTGCATTATAATGAAAAGCTAAGTGGCTAGATTTTTTTTTTTTTTTTTTTTTACAACCAATTGAAGTAAAACAGTGTAGCAAGGTTGCTAGACTTATTTTAACTTGTACCAACACAACAAAAAAGTCTATGAGTAGCACTTGCTACATTAGCTATTGATAGATTAGGATGAGTGCTACATTAGCTATTGATAGATTAGGATGAGTGTAGCAAACAATGCTACCAAGAGTTTTAAAGGTATCTTGCAAGATATTTGAGTCTTAGTAAAGATCGTCCTTCTTGTAGTAATTGCCTTCAATATACGGGGAGAATATTCATCTTCATGTGTGGCATTTCAATTCACGTTCAAATTTCCTTTGAAATTTCATGTATATCCTACATATCAGTCGCTGGTCAAGCTCAAATCAAAGAGAAAAGCTAAGATATATTTGTAAGAATCCTAACTGTACTATATATCCACGGCTTTTCTTTTTTTTTTCTTTTTTTTATATGGACACATGACTTGCATTTTTTGCTCCGGTTTAAGCTCATCCTTAACTTCAATGTAGTTTCCATTTCCTTGCTAGAATTTGATGTTAACACTTGTATTATTGCTGCCTGTAGCACTAGCACAACAGATTGCCTGCATTCACTAGTATAAAAAAGTTTTGTTCTGGTGTATCGACTGCTATAAAAGAAGTATCAGTTTTTTTTATATATAAATATATTTGATATAGGTAGGCTATGTTCAATTTTTTTTTCCTTTTTTTGAAGAAAACAGACTGTTCAATTAATATTGTTCTCCTCCTATATTGGATCACATTTTACATGAGTCCAATAATACAAGTTTATGGCGTGCTTTAAATATATATAAGAGAAAAAGAAATAGTAGGTAAATAGGACGTTTTAAAAAGGCCCCGTTTAATTTATTTACGCATATCATTAATTAGTAATATATGTGAAAATCCTTTATTTATCAGGGATCTAATTATAAATTAAAAAATACTAATACTAGTATACTACTAACAAACTTTGACACGCTGTGACCGAATATATATGAGCCAAATAGTTCATTGTCAAATGTCTCTATATATATATGAGCCATGTTTAGTCGTTGCTAAAATGGACATAGTTATGTTGGCCTATAAAAATATGCTCTCTCTTTTTCCCCCGTAAGTAAATGCAACGTTTAACCTTCTCATCAAAAGTTAAAGCGCCAATTACCTGATCAAGTTTCTTGGTCGCCATGGGAAATTTCGGGAAACACACACCGTTTCTGCTTACCGCATGCAATCACAATGATAAAGAAAAAAATAGTTTCACCCTGTACAGTATCTCCGATAAACTCCACTTCGAATTTGACAAACCATTCCTACACAAAAAGCTTTTCATTGGCTCGCAGCATGGTTGGCTAACTGTGCTTGACCATCATTGTGAGCCTACCCTCCTCAACCCTTTGACGGGTGAGTCAATATCGCTTCCTTCTATCACCACCTTGCCAAAAGTACGCCCCCACCACTCAGTTAATGGTAATATAGTCTCATACTTTTGCCGCACCAACTACCGTCCAGAGTCTCCGTTCCTTGATTACACATTCGATGAGTATTCCGCAAAAGAAGTCACCTTCAAGAAAGTACTCGTATCTTCTAATCCTTCTATATCTTCTAGTAATTTCTTTGCAGCAGCACTTGTTGGTGACGTATCACGTCTGATGATTGCTAAACCAGGAGAAGGTAGATGGAATCTCTTGCAGGAAGAAGAATGGTATATGGATATCATGTTTTGTCAAGACGGTAAGCTTATTTGCTTGACAAACGAGGGAGCAATACATGAGATTGAATTAAAAGATGATGATTTTCTGATAACTGAGATGGCGGCACCATTTGTAGAGGACAACAGTGATTTCAACATGTACCTTGCACTAGATTCTGTGGGTAGAATTCTTGTAATCTATAGGACATATAAGTTTATAACAAGACCAGAAACTTCACAAGTAGAAGTATTCAGACTCATTGGCAGCAATGGGGAAAAAAGCAAATGGGAACGTATAAATAGCTTGGACGGGCAAGCAATTTTTGTAGGTACTAATGCGTTAATTTCGCTGAGAAAGCAAGATATTAATGGAGAAATTAAGGCAGACACAATCTATTTTACAGATGAATGGTGGGATCTTGCAACAGATGATGAGGAATGTAATTGGCCCCGTGACATTTGTGCTTATGACTTGATGAGCAACTCCATCAAGCCGTGCTGCCCAGATGAGCATCGACAATGTTCATGGCCCTTGCCAGTATGGATTCATTTACCCAACCATTCTTAGTTATTTATGAATTATGATTAACCTTTTAGATATCACCTTCCCTTTTTTTCTAATGCTAACTGCATGCAAAAATGCTAATGAAACATGAATTGCCGGAAGAGTATCTTCGTGAGTGGCATTTCAATTCACGCTCAAAATTTCTTCGGAATTCATGTCCAATCTATATATCAGTTGTTAAAAAAAAAAAAATTTCTATGGACACAGTACGTATTGTATTATTTTATGCTCTGGTTTTAGGCCCATCTGGAATAAAACCAATGTGATTTCAGTTTCCTTACTAAAATTGGTTAACACGTGTATATGAAAAGATATATTATTGTTGCTAGTTGCACTAGCACACCAGATTGACTGAATTCACTAGTATCAAACAGCTTAATTTGGTCTGGTATCCAATGCTATAAAAACTTTTTGTGTTTCAAATTTTCCATATAGATAGGCCATTAATTTTATCCTTCAACAAATTAGATCATACCGATTTTATCGAAATACTGACTTATTTTTCCATACTCGTCCAGTAAATAAATTCAACTATTATATATTTATATGTTCATAAATACGCCATTAATTGATCATATCTGTAATTAGCATTCCAATCTCGGAAAAAAAGCGATAACAAATCCTCTTAAAGCAGCAAAGTTGTATATGTTCATAAAAGAGTTTGAATTTGGGATGGAGAAAGATTTTATTAATTTCTCAAAATTCAAATGTTACACGGTACATCCTTTATATTTATATAGGGAATAAGGTCGAGTTACTTACGCATGGGATCCAGACTAAACTCATTAAAGGACTTAACAAACTCTAAATAAAACGGTTGACTGTTTCGTCTCTAGCTCTTCTCCATTTGAATCGCTATTGGAATTGTCCAATTCTTTCTGTGAACTATCTTCTACAGCCTCCCTCAAGCTGAATGGACTTGCAAAAACGTGAAGCTTGTCCTTGAGAAGTTGGAAGTGAGCCATGGCAAGACTCTTGGTGAAGATGTCGCCCAATTGGTCAGCTGAGCAAATGAATTTCACGGCCAATTGTTTGGAGTGAATCTTCTTTCGGACATAGTGAAAGTCTAATTCAATGTGTTTAGTGTGAGCATGAAGCACAAGATTAGATCCAAGAAAGGTTGCACCAAGGTTATCACACCATAAGGTGGGTTGATTGGCTATGAAGAATTTGAGTTCAGAGAGAAGATAAATTAACCATAGGAGTTCAGAGGCAGTCATCGCTAAGCTTTTGTATTCAGCTTCTATTGATGATCTGAAAACAGTAGCCTGATTTTTTGAAGACCATGAGATGAGATTGAGACCTAGATAAGCTGCAAAGCCTGTGGTTGAACGCCTATCATCAGGGCAACCAGCCCAGTCAGCATCACAATATCCATTTAGTGAGAGATGCTCAGCTGAGGTGAGTGTCAGACCATCATTAATGTTACCCTAACGTACGTTCAAATTGTCTTAACCATTTTTCAGTGCTCATTTGTTGGTTCAGCCATAAATTGAGATTCTTTATTGACAGCAAAAGTCAAATGTGGTCTGATAATTGTTGCATATTGTAGAGCTCCAACAATGGATTTGTACTGTTGTGGGTCTGACAATTTTGTCCCTGTCAGCTTTGACATCTGTTTTCCAGGTTGCATTAGGTTGTTGCATGGTTTTGCAGTGTGCATTGAGATCTTTTTCAGTAAATTTGATAGATATCTGGCTTGAGATAGATGCATTCCTAACTGTTGATGAACTACTTCAATGCTTAGGAAATAACTGAGCTGTCCCAAATTTTTTTATTGAGAATTGGTGATCAAGTGACGTCATTAGTGTATGAATTGTTGTACCATTAATTGTTGTCTGTGATAATAATATAGTCTACATACACTAAGAGATAGATAGTGACTTCACCTTTGTGCACGATAAACAATGAGTTGTTTGTGTGAGATGAGATGAATTGATGAGAAAGAAGAAAATTTGACAGTAAAGGATATGTATATGAGTATATGACGAAAGCAAGCAGCACCCTGAGTGAAGACTACATGCATCATATTTCAACAAAGACTTATATATAAAAAATTAGAATTGTTGGTCTTTGAAATGTTAGGATTTGATCAAATTGCTAAAAAATAAAGCGTGCTTAATAGTTCAAAAGTTGAATTGTCAGAGTGACTTTGTTTGGAGAAAAAGTTGGGAATACCACCACGGTAAATTAACCTTAAAAACGGTATGTTAATTACATGGTACGTTACATTCATTTCGTGGTAAATTGTAGTATGCATCTTCTTAGTGATTGATGATAGGTAAGGTAACGGACTGTTCAATTGACATTAATAGTTCGATCTCCTCGTATACTGGAGCCACATTTAATATGAGTCTAATAGTAGAGATTTATTGCGCATTGTTATATATATAAATAGGACACTTCAAAAAGTTCCTGTTTAATTATTAGACACATTTCATTAATTAGTAACGTATGTCTAGATTGTTTTAATTATCAGGGATCTAATTATGATGGTTTGAAATAAAAAGGATTAATACAAGTATACTACTAACAAACTTTTACTTGCTGCAACCAAATAAAGTAGATAAATAGTTCATTGTGAAATGTCTATAAATATGTGCAATCACAATGAGGAAAAAAAATATTGTTTTACCCTGTATAGCATCTCTGATAAACTCCATCTCAAATTTGACGAACCATTCCTACATGGAAAGTTCTTTATCGGCTCACAATATGGTTGGCTGACTGTTCTCGACCAACATAGTGAGCCTACCCTCCTCAACCCTTTGACAGGTGAGTTAATATCACTTCCTTCTGTCAGTAAGTACAAGCTGGCTAGCTTGGTTCCAGTATCATACCCAAGAGGAACCTCCTTTTAAGTAAAATGAGAACACTTCAGTAGGAAGATGTAATCTGAATTTGGGTAATAAATTTCATTTATTTTAATGAAAAAAAGCACGTAAATTAGAACAAAACCATTATATAAATTAGTAATTCTAGTAATTAACCTATTTCTAAATGCACTTCAACTGACATCCATACTACAATTTAAACTTAAAAGTATCATATTATCGACATTAAAAAGGGATAAATTTAGGAATACCTTGAGACTGAGAGAAAGGGTCTAACTGGAGAGAGGAGCAGGTGGTAAGGGAAACTCGCTTCGCCTTGCCGCAGCTCTACCCAAATTGCTCTATCAGGTATTCAGGTGGGAATAAAGGGTATTGAAACGGTGTTGAGGGTCCGAGCATTTCCACGTTTTCTTTGCCCAAACGAAATTTCGCAGAATTTCGTCAAAACTCCATCAGGCATCCATGGCGAACAATCGGATAAAAGAAGCGATTTGGGAGTAGCCGTTAGAGACATTGACCAAGTCCAAGGGAGAAACAAAAGAGAAGTCGGAAGATGCGAGCGGAGGAGTTAGAGAACCCACTTGTCAGATCCAATGAACCGAAGGAATTTGAATTTTGAAAGAAAGGGAAAATGACAAGTGGGACCGATATAGTTGTTTTACAGGAGTACTTCTCCAGTACCATCAAAATGGAGAAATAAGAAAGCGGAAACATTATAAAGCTAAACGATTGACCGGAGAAGACCACTGGAGGAAGAATACAGAATATTTGGCGAAAATTTTAAAAATAATATCAAAATAATACAAAATTTTGAAAAATAATAAAAAAATAATTAAATTTTTTAAATAGTATTGCGATATCGGTTTTCCAAAATCTGATACTAACATAGGATTTTGAAAAATCGATATAATCTAGTATATCTGTTTTTCAGGCGGAAGGAGTCAGAATATTTGAGTTGTTAAATTTCAAACTGACCGAAGACCGATTCAGAGGCTTTAGATTTATTCTGGCCGACGTTAAGTTTGAAAGCAGTCCATTGGGCCGACAGGTTTCTTGCCCACATAGGATCTGTTAAATAAATTTTACTTTTTTATTACGAGTGTAACTTGGATCATATTTTGTGAGAAAAAAATGGGCGACGAAGTAACGATCATTTGGATCATATTTAGTGACCAAACGCCAGCCTATCGACGCATGATAAAAAAAATCAGCAACCTGAGTGACACTTCATGTCTACATGTATCATATTTTTACAAAAGACCTATATAGATAACTAGAATTGTTGGTAGTATGTAAACATTTTGAATGTATGGATTTACTCAAAATTGCTAAAAAATAGCACGTGCTTAATAATTCTTGAATTAATAGAATTGTTAGAGCGACTTTGTTTGGACAAAAGGGTCTGGGAATACCACCACGGAAAACCTAAAAAATTGTATGTTACTTTGATTTCGCGGTAAGTTGTACAAGGTAGCTTCTGGTGATTTATGAGAGGTAACGGACTGTTTGACACTGTATGTCATGGCCTATGTGATTCTAATAGCACAGCTGCACAGGACACTGGCCTTGCTGTTGGAGATGATCAAGGGTTTATGGCATGCCTATGTGATTGAAGTCGGGATTATTCGACCAATATCGTACGTTGCAGTATATCTAATAACTAATAAGGGTTACATTATCCATTCATTAGTAATACACCGACCTAATATTTTCTTTCATATATATATATATGAGAGAAAACTAGAAACCGTAGATAAATAGGACATTTTAAAAAAGTCTCATTTAATTATTAGACGCGCGCATTGCATTAATTATAATAATATTTATGTGAAGATTCTTTATTTATATATCAGGATCTAATTAAGGTGGGTTGAAATAAAACAAAAGACTAATAACAAACTTTTGCTCCCTGTAACCGAATAATTACAAAATGTCTCTCTATATATGGCTATATATGCATGTTTAGCGGTTGCTAAAAGTGACGTAGTAACGTTGGCCTATAAAACTAATAGTGTGCCTTCTTTTTACCTGATCAACAGTAAAAGCGACATTCAACGTCTCATCAAAAGTAAAGGCCCCATCATGGCAAATTTCGCGAAACACACACCGTTTCTGCTTACTGCTTGCAATCACAACGAGAAAGAAAAAAATTGCTTTACCCTGTATAGCATCTCTGATAAACTCCATCTCAAGTTTGACGGACCATTCCTATATGGAAAGTTATTTATCGGCTCACAATATGGTTGGCTGACTGTTCTCGACGAACATAGTGAGCCTACCCTCCTCAACCCTTTGACAGGTGAGTTAATATCACTTCCTTCTATCACTGCATCGCCGCAAGTACGTCCTCGCCACTCAGTCCATGGTAATATAATCTCGTACTTCTGTCGCGGCCAATACTATACAGAATGTCCATTCAAAGCTTGTGCAGTTGATGGCTATGATGTCACCTTCAAGAAAGTTTTAGTCTCTTCCAATCCTTCAATATCTGCTAACAACTTCTTTGCAGCAGCACTTGTTGGTAATGTACCACATCTAGTTATTTTGAGATCGGGAGAAAGTAGATGGAACCTCTTGCGCGAAAAAGAATGGTATATGGACATCATGTTTCATCAAAACGGAAAGCTTATTTGCTTGACTCGTGAGGGAGCGATACACACGATTGAATTAAAAGATGATAATTTCGTGATTACAGAGATGACAGCACCGTTTATTACGGACTTAAGTGATTTCAACATGTACCTTGCAGAAGATTCTGCTGGTAAAATTCTCATCATCTACAGAATATATGAATTTGATACTGGACCAGAAACTTCCAAAGTAGAGGTATTCAGGCTCGAAGAAAGCAAGTGGGAACATGTAAAGAGTTTGGACGGACAAGCCCTTTTTGTAGGTACTAATGCGCCAATTTCAATTGCAAAAGAGGATATACGTGGAGAAATTAAGGCAGACACAATCTATTTTACGGAAGAGTGGTGGGATCTTGTGGGACGTGATGACAACATCAAGTGGCCCCGCGATATTTGTTCGTACGACTTGATAAGCACCTCCATCAATCCATGCTGCCCAGATGAGCATCGGCAATGCACATGGCCCTCGCCTGTCTGGATTCATTTTCCCAACAATTAATTCTTAACTATTCCTTCCTGTTTTTGTCGAAAGATCAACTTGTATGCCAAAATGCTAATAAAATATGAATGACTTAAGTATACGAGAACCATATATTCATCTTCATGTATCAGTATAACATTTCAATTAACGTTCAAAATTTCTTTGGAATTTTTTTTATATCCTATCAATTGTTAGTCAAAACAAAGAGAAAAGCTAAGATATATAGTACTATAGGAAAAATAGCGAAATTGTAATAATGTCCTAGCTGTGTTGTATGTCCAATGTTTTTTTTTTTTTTTTTTTTTTTTGTGGACACAGTACTTGTATATATTATTTTTACATATGCTCTGGTTTTAACTTTTAAGCTCATCCTTAAATTCAATGTGATTTCCAATTCCTTGCTAGAATTGGCTGTTAACACGTGTATATGAAAATATTTATTATGGTGTGAGTAGCGCACACACACCAGATTAATTGCCTGCATTCACTGGTTTGAGCTTTTGGTCTGGTGTATCGACTGCTATAAAAAAAAAATGTTTCGGTATGTTTAATTTGCCGTAGCTAGGCTATCTTTACCCTTCAATAAATTAGAGCTTACTGATCTTCTTTTATTGAAATCTATATTTCTATATTATTAATTAAAAGTCATGACCATATTGTCTTTTAATTAAAAATAGTTTTTTTGTTAAATAAATTAAAAATAGTTTTTTTGTTAATAAATTAAAAATAGTCCTACCAATCATTATTTAAGAATTGAATATAATTAGAAATCTAAGGTAGATATATTTGAAAATCTAAGGTAGTTCATGGCAAATTTATAAAAAAAAAGACTATAAGTTCATTAAAAGTGAATTAATCATTCTAGATCAACCGATCGATGTGTATGAATCATGCGACTCTCTAAAAATAATTTCAGGAAACAAAAAAAAAAAAAAATAGATATGTAGAAATTTTGAATTACTCGTAGTACCTCAGTATTTTAATGATGAAGATTAGTAATATTGTCAATAGATTTCCTTGATCTTTCTACTTAGCACTAAACTGTTTCCGTACTAACTGGTAAGTAACAAAGAAAGATGTAGACCTTGAGGTTTAGAGATATCAGACAACTGGTTCCCTCATTCGACAAGACGTCAACTTCCACTACTGGTTTCATAGCAAAATCATAAGGAAATTTACAATCGCTCGAATAGATAAGGTATTTGCTTGGCGAGGTAAATTCTTTTGTACATTTATCAATCTTATTTTTGTTCTTTTTTTTGTTTATATTTTTATGTTATATTAATAGAGCATGAGGAGGCTTCATAATTTAATCATACAATGAAAATTGCAATGCTCAAATGATGTGCATCTTTTGCCTGATGTGGGTTGAATGGCATTTAATTAATTTGAGACACTTTAATTAAACAAAATAAGGAGCTTTGTTGTGTGCAACATATTTTCAGGAATGCTGTTTAGGTTTGCGCCTCTTTGCAAATTTATCCAGATTTAATCCTATTGCTAGTGAGGCTCGTTACAATTTATGTGTGCTTATAAACACAGGTACAATACAAAAGAGGCTTTTGATTTTCGATTTAGGTTCTAAGGTGGGTGTAAATTTGATCTTTGTTGGTGTACTATATTTCTGTAGTTATAAAAATATATCCTAATTACAGCGTGAAAAAAGATAGAAAATGTAAACTTGCACTATTTTGGTCTACTATTTTATTAGTGCACTTCATAAATTTAAGAAAATTTCAAAAAAAGTTTGAAAAAATTATAATCGTCCCAACTAATATAAAGAAGAAGCATAAAGAAGTGATTGCGCAAATGTGTGCTGTGTGTTAAACTCAATCCACCATTCAACAATTCAGAAAGATTCGAAAATAGTTTTGGGTGGAAAATGAAAAATAGAATATTTTAAAAAGGTCCCGTTTAATTACTATATGTATATAGATCCTTAATTAATTTGTACTGTATGTAAAAATTCTTTATTTATCAGGGTCCTAATTTGATGGGTAAAAAACAATTCTATTTTAAGCTATCAAATGGAATGTCTTTTGAACTGTAATCTGAACGAAGTACATAAATAGTTCTTTGTAACTTGTAATTTTTGTATCTCCACATATTTAAATAGTTGCTAAAAATTGAGATAGTTATGCAAGACCTTTTTTTCTGCTTTGGATCAAAGAATTCAGGCATTTAACCTTGTCAAAAAAAACAAATCTTATCGCATTACTTCCCAGTTTCTTTGTCGTCATGGCAAATATCGGAACACATGCACCTTCTCTGCTTACCGCATGCAATCATCATGATAAAGAAAACAATGGTTTCACCTTATATAGCATATCTAATAAACTCCACCTTGAATTTGATCATCCATTCTTACACGAAAAACTTTTCATCGGTTCGCAATACAGTTGGCTGACCGTGCTTGACCTACATTGTGAGCCAACTCTCCTCAACCCTTTGACAGCTGAGTCGATATCACTTCCTTCTATCACCACCTTGCCGAGAGTGCGCCCCAACCACTCAGTCAGTGGTGATATAGTTTCATACTTTTTCCGCACCACCTACCGTCAAGAATCTTTGTTCAATGATCGTGCATTTGACGATTGCCTTAGAGAAGTCACCTTCAAAAAAGTTCTAATTTCTTCTAATCCTTCGACATTTTCTAGCAAGTTCTTTGCAGCAGCGCTTGTTGGTTTTAATTCAAAGCTGGTGGTGTCTAGACCAGGAGAAAGTAGATGGAATCTCTTGCGAGAAGAAGAATGGTATATAGACATCATGTTTTGTCAAGACGGGAAGCTTATTTGCTTGACTGACAAAGGAGCAATACTCGAGGTAGAATTAAAAGATGATAATTTTGTGATTACATAGATGGCAGCACCATTGGTTAAGGACAACACTGATTTCAACATGTACCTCGCTGAAGATTGTGCGGGAAGAGTTCTCGTAATAATTAGGAGATATAAATTTAGAACTAGACCAGAAACTAATGATGTAAAGGTATTTAGACTCACTGGTGGCAGCAGAAACGAAAACAAATGGGAACGTGTGAAGAGTTTGGATGGACAAGCAATTTTTGTGGGTACTAATGCGCCAATTTTACTCTCAAAGAAGATGTATGTGGAGATATCAAGGAAGACACAATCTATTTTACCGATGAGTGGTGGGGTCTTATGGGAGGTGATGAGGCAAGGAGCTCTCCCCGCGACATTTGTGCTTACAACTTGACAACTAATTCCATCAAGCCATGCTGCCCGTATGAGCATCAGCAATGCACATGGCCCTTGCCAGTCTGGATTCATTTGTTACATCCAAAGTAACTTATAAATATAGACAACGTCATCCTTTTTCTAATTTCAGTAATTTGCGCCTCATGTTTTGTTAGAAACCGTATGCATGGTAGATAATGCATGCTAATTATGTATTGCATCCTTTTTGTTTGAAGATTATCCATTTTTATATCTGTATCACATTTCAGACCTGTCAACGGCAACCAATTACCGTTATGCCGTCACGTTTCGGTTGAAACAGAACGAGTAACGAAATACAAAATTTTGTTGCTTTTTAAACGAAACGATCAACGGAACATGTGATTATACCGTTTCAAAGAACACAACACGGAAATGGGTAATTCACTAATTCTAATGGGAAATGAAAAACAGAACAAGTGTTATGCCAGTAACTACATTTCAGATTTTACTGGTATAAGCTGGCTAGCATAGGTCCAGCGCGGGTCATGTATCAGATCACAGAGAACAGTTATGTAGGAGAGGATATAGGGTATAATGTTATTGGGGGAAACAAATGAACATAAATGAGAACATAACCATTGTTTAAAATTAACAAGTCTGGTAACAAAACTAATTTCCAAGTGCAAGCAACTGAAAAGGGATAAATCAGGAGTAGAACTCTCTGATTTGTTTCATGATTGTTGTCTATTGGCATGCTGATATAACTAGGAGGAATTGTGAGAGAGAGTTACCTTGAGATCTATGAGTTCGAGGAGGATAAAGGGGAGACACATGGTGTGAGGAATAGGAGAAGAGACGAAGAGTGACGATAATGGTAGAAACGGAGAGAAGAGTTGTGAGGATGTATTTGACGAAACTCGGTCAGGCATTCATGGCGAAGAATGTGATACAAGGGATTTGGGAGTAGCCGTTAGAGGCAGCGAATAAGACAATGGAGAAGATAAGCGCGGAGGAGTTGAGGGGACCCTAATGTCAGATCTAATGGGTCTGAAGGAATTTTTGGAGGAAGGGACGATGACAAGTGGGGCCGATATAAAGGCAGGTTTAATGAGGATAACGGAAACAGCGTCTTTGTTTTTGCACGTTGTCTCCAGTGCAGTGGGAATGGAGAAACTGTACAAGAAAACATTAGAGCTGAAAGAGTGGCTGGAAAAGAAGCGCACTGGAGGGAAGGATAAAGATCGGAAAAGTTTAAACGGGCCAGAATCTTTGGATTTATGCAGGCCGACAATACCTGTAAAACATTCCACTGGGCCGACAATGTTTTCTCTATGAATTATGATCTTCTAAACTGGCTATTCTTAATTTCTTATGTAAAGCCCAAAAGAAAATTTTATGCGGGATCACATGTGATCAGTTAAATTTGTTTTCAAGTACATTACAATGATTCAACAATAAATAGGTTTTAGTTATTTATGCATAAAAATAAAAAATTGGACCAAATTGATTGAAGAAATAAGGCGACAAAGTAAAGATCACTTGAATTGCTTTTGGTGATAAAGTTGATCTATAAGTCATCAGCATGAATTTATCATTCACGAGTCCAACCTATCGATGTATATGACGAATCGTATCAACACTTTTATGTCTATTGTTGCCACTATCATGTTGTGTGTTACCGTATGGATATTGATTTGCTCAAAATTTCCAAAAGTATTACAAAATTTAACAATTCAAAGTTGAATTGTTTGATTTTTTTTTCCAAAAGATAAAATATAAAAAATGTAAATAGATTTGATCTCAAGAAACAAATTCTAAAATTATAGATAATAAACATTAAAGGGTGGTTCTTGGACAAGGTTTTTTTTAGTCTGAATTAAGTTTTGATCAATCTCAATCATCATAAATTTGAAAGAATAACATGTATTTCATCATCCATATAAAACAATTAGTTTCACCTTTAGAATTTATAGTAATAAATTTAATTCAAAAATATAAAACAAATGTCTGGCAAAATGATGCACCAAGCATTCAAAAGAAAAAAAAATAAATAAAGCTTCCCAGAATATTAGAGAAAGTTGTAATATCTGTTATGTTATACCAATTTATGGTTTAAACTTTACATAAAATCCGAGGATGTATTGCTTCAGACTTAGACATGTCACAAACACAATGCGCAATTGCCCAAAGAAAGCACAGAAGCGAACTCTAATTAATCGTCTGCGTGCACTCTGCGCGTGAGAGAGAGAGAGAGAGAGCAGCGAATTTAAAAGGCACAGCACAAGCGAAGAAAGAAAGGAAGGGGGCCATTCGCCCATTCGGCCAAAGAGATGGAGGAAATTACGGTTCGACCATGTACCCATCATCGACATCATCATCGCATGATCCCTCATCATCATCATCATCATAGCCATCCATCATCCTTCTCTTCTCCTTCCTCTAACTCTTACTCTTGTCTAGAATCCGACTCCACCTCTCAAAACCCGCCTCTCTTTCCTTTCTCTCTCTTAACCCTAACCCTAGTTCCTTTCCCTTCTCTCCTTCGTCGATCGATCGACCTTCTCCTGCGCGTTCACCTCCCTTGTTTCGTCTCCTCCGACTTCGTTTTCAAGGTTTCGCCATTACGACAAGGTACGACTTGGTAAGTTTCCTCGCTTCAATGTGATTCTTTTTGGCTTCTCCAACGCGCTTTAGGCTTTTGTTTGATGCTCTTAAATCTATCCCGGATTTTGTTCGGGCAGTTATTTCTAAGAAGAGCAACCCGGATTTCTCTTCTTTTTTATTGCATAGAGAAAGTATAAATTGCTTCTTGTTTGGTGCTCGTGCTGTTTTTGAACTAGCATTTTCAATTTTTCAATTTTTCAATTTTTCAATTTGACACTAGTATAATTATTTTGTCTTTTATGTATGCTCTAAACCAAGCCTTATCCAATTTACTGATGTATTGTCTTGTAAAATTTTGTGTAGACTTGATTCAATGGAGGGCCTGACACGTTTCGGGTCCTCTTCCTGCAATGCAATATCCAGGAAGCCTCGGAGCGCAGCCTCAAGGAGGCCTAGATCCACTGAAACCCTAACCGCTACGCCTCATATTGAATCCATCTCTTCATCTCCTCACTATGGCACTACAAATTTCTCAGAAGGTTACAAGAAAAAAGAGCTTTACTTAAATAACCTCTCTACTTCTAAGAAGATCAAAAGGGAGGAGAGAGGCAGAACTGGAAATGCATCAGGTTCAGGCAGATCAACTGAAGGGGCTCTGGCACCTGCTAATTGGAGGGATCCGGCCCAGCAAGATGAGTATGCAGGGCTGGGTTCGTCAGCGGAGAATAAGTTGAGAAAGGTGAAATTGAAGGTTGGTGGTGTCACACGCACCATACATGCCAAAACTGATATTGAGAGTGGTGAAGGATCTGCCAACAGAAACAAAGCTAAGGTTTGACACATTTAAGCTGACATGATTATTATACAGTACATTGGTAGATGTAAAATATACGATCATGCTGACATTTTGCCTTTTTGGTCAGCCTCTTTGGTACATAGGTCTATGATATTATCTTGCTAATTCAACAAACTGAGACCTAAAATTCTTATTTCTGGTGTGGTCTGTTGCTACTAGTATTTACCTGTACTGTTTAATAGTATGGTATTACTTGTCATGGTCGTAGCAATCTTCTGATGACCTGGATCGTTGAATAACTGATAATTTAGCTGGCACTTTAAGACGGTTTTGCTGGTTATGGTACTGCTCTTCGCTAACATCCTTAGCCTTTTTTGAGGCTTGAATGTTGCATAGATTTACCTCTTACACTAATCACAAACCATAAACTTTTTCAGAGAGAATATTGGTTTTCTAATACTGGAAAGGGTGACACACCTGAAAAACACCATACTGGATCGTCATCAGAGCCAGTGCGCAAGAGCCGACGGGTTCCAAAGAGGCGGTCCTTGGACGACGACATTGACCAGGACCATGAGGTGCGGTATCTCGAGAAAGTTAGGGTTTCAAGAGCTGGGGCACCTCCGACAACAGAGTTTGAGGATGCAGCAGATGAGGGTTCCAAGAAGCACAAGGTCTTGAAAGTAACTAATAGTAACAATAATAATGGTAATAACAAAAGTGGTAACAGGACCTCAAATTACGAAGTGGATGAGGATTTTGTGGTGTCACGGTTGGGTAGGGATAACAATAATCGCAAGAGACACAAGGAACTTGATGTTGGTTTCCTTGAGGGTGAAGAAGCTGGTTCTGACGGTGGTCTTGATGCAAAACTGACATCACGTCAGAGGGCCATGCAAGGAAAGGGAGGGAATGGAGATTCATTGATTGAGTTTCCAAATGGATTACCTCCAGCCCCTTCTAGAAGTAAGTGTGCCTCTTTGGCTTCATTTTTGTCCGAGTTTTTCAAGCTTTCTACTGAAATTACTGCGGGTTTTCCCAATGTTAGTAGGATTCTGTTGAACTATATGAAGTGTCATGCTTTACAAGTACCATTGTATATATCCCTTGTCAATTGTGCTCATATTGTCCAATCCTAAAAATTTCAGACTAATATTTTTTGCGTAGAGCGGATACTTTGTAAACAACAGTCTCATTAACTATAACTGCTTTTGATGCTTTCCCAACCAGTTCTTGGTTTTGTTGCTTGGGTGGTTTGGAAATTCTAACCCATAATGCTGTGCTAACTGTTTCTATTGTCAAACAAAAAAGAGAAAGAAATAAATAACTAAGATAAAAGTTGATGGCTGCTTATGTCTCAGTTCAGCCGGTTAGCTTATGTCATGTTAGTTATTATTCATGGTTCAGCCATTACCCTTATTTCTAACTAATAGTCTCATAGTCTCACTACCCTTGTTATCTTCTTTGATTTGCGATGGCCCTCTAAGATTAGTTAAAAGAGTATATCCAACATACTGAATGTGAAATATTTCTGTGGGGATTGATCTACAACTCTCTCTCTTCTGCTAGTAGAGTTTGTGCTTGTTTATTACTCAACCTTTTGCTTTTTTTAGCTTGTTTTAGGAAAATGAGAGATCTCTAGTCCCAAGAAACTCCAAATCGTGTTGAATATGCTTTATCATGTACTGAGTTTCAAAGTGTGCATGTAAGATTTATGGAAGTTTAATTAAAAGTAGTGATGCTTACTTACATGTAACATGCATTGCAGAGCAAAAGGAGAAACTCTCAGAAGTGGAGATACAAGCTAAAAAGGCAGAGGCAGCTCAGAGGCGTAAGATGCAAGTAGAGAAAGCTGCAAAAGAAGCTGAGGTTCGTCATCTTCTTTGATGGTTTCTTTTAGGAGAGTTGTCATTTAATTTTAAGCTTTGGTTTAACTTTCTTGTAAATGAATAGGCTGAGGCAATTAGGAAGATTTTAGGTCTTGATTCGGACAAGAAAAAGGAAGAGAAGAAACAGAAAGAGCGTGAAGAGAAAGTAAGTATCAATTTATGTGATTTTATCTCCTTTCCTTTTTTCTTTTTGGGGAAATGTAAAGGAGCGACTTTGAGTTCCTTTGATAGATTTCAAAAGAAAAAGAAGAAACGGACTTCTTAATGGATTGTGTTGGGGATAATAATTAAATGTTCTTTCCTTTCATTCACTCTTGATAGGAGAAAGCGGCGAAGTCACAGATATCAGCATGTAACACTATCAAATGGGTAATGGGACCCACAGGCACAGTTGTTACTTTCCCTGACGAGGTGGGGCTGCCAAGTATATTAAGCTCCAAGACATCTAGGTAAGATAACAACATTGAAGTATTTAACATTTCACATTTGACATTGCTTTTATGTTCTTGTTTGTATTTCTCATTTTACAAATGTCAATTAAATACAAGCCCTGCTTAAGTGTAGGGCCTGCAAATCGCTTGTATACCTGCATATTTGTGTGACATAGCCTCTTAAAACCCTAAAGAACTTAAAAAGTTAAAACTGATTAATATGAGAGTCAGGTTAATTTTTAGGAAAAAGAGGTTTTACATGGAAGGGAATATTCTGATAATAAAGTAAGGTATGCTCGAGATTGTTTGCATTGCTGCTTTAAGAGGCCTTCCTGAGATATAGCAGGGGATGTGTAGGAATATATTTCTTAGAAAAACCGAGTAAATTAAAGAGGAAGATTTATTTTGGCCCCCTCAAGTATTGCATTTCATTAAAATAATCAAGCCCTTGATTATTTTCTTGGTTCGATTAATCTCATAAACTTTCAGAATTAGTTAGATCTAGACATATAGTCCTTTATGGTTATTTGATTACATTAAGTTAACATTAGAATTGTGACTTCTCCGAGTAGTGTAAGGTCTTAAATAAGTTATTAGATCCTAATAAAAAATTATATGGTTATCGCTTAACATAAAAATAACTAATTAACGAGTCTTATTGGATCTTTTATGGGACGATTGAACCAAAGAAATTAAGGGACCTAATTGAACTAGATGCATTTGTTGAGTGGCTGAAATCAAACTTGTGTAAATTTAAAAAGGGTATGTTTATATTGCTAGAAATGTGGCTACCATCATAGCTGCCAGGTATATAGGTTAACTGATGCACATGATCTATGGAGGACATCCTCTGGGTGCTAATATTTGATCCGGACCGTCCGATCAATGATGGGTGGCCCTGTGAATAATACCAGATTGATAGGCCCGAAAAAATTTAACTGTTGAGATTAAATCGGACGGTTCGGACGAAGGTTGGCACCAAAAAGGTCAGCAGAGGATACTGGTCCCATGATCTATGGGATGAATATGGGAATGCTTGTATTGTAGGTAAATCTGGGAGCAAAATTAGCATCTGAACAAGGCTTTAAATTTAAATATGTCAATTCAGGGATAAATCTGTAGTGTCTAAGGTGTGGCTCTCCTTGTATGAAGAAGTAAACTTGGAAAGGGGTAAAACTATAAAAATAAACTGAAAAGAAATACAAATGTAGCAACTGGGGACAAACAAATGCTGAATAGCGATAAACTTGCATGCTCTATGAGGTAAATATGACATTGCTTAGGTTAATCTGGTACTGATGGTATAGTTTATCATGCTCTATGAGGTAAATATGACATTGCTTAGGTTAATCTGGTACTGATGGTATTGTAGCAACATTTTTCATTACAATAGAATAATATACGAATTTGGTAAATATTGGAAAGAAAATATGTTTTTCTTAACATGTTATTTTTTGTTTTTCTTGGTTTAGCTATCCTCCACCGAGAGAGAAGTGTGCTGGTCCTTCTTGCACCAACCCATACAAGTACCGTGACTCCAAGTCTAACCTACCTTTGTGTAGCCTTCTGTGTTACAAGGCTGTCCAAGGAAGTACTAATGTTAACACACTGACATGTTGACAACAAAAATAGCAGGAGGACCTTGCATCCCTTGCTTTTGCTGGCAAATTGATTAGCTCATTTTTATATTTTTTGGGTTAACTTTTGCTGTTTGTTCTTCTTGTTATTTTCTTCTCTCTTTTTGGTACCTAGGTACAAAATGATGCTAAGTTAACTTAGGGTTTTCTTATGGAGCTTCTAAGTAATGCTGATGGTTACACTTTAGAATCACTTTTCTTATGGAGCTTCCGTGACATGTTC
The DNA here is from genome assembly GCA_027562975.1 of Rhynchospora breviuscula. Lineage (NCBI taxonomy): Eukaryota > Viridiplantae > Streptophyta > Magnoliopsida > Poales > Cyperaceae > Rhynchospora > Rhynchospora breviuscula. The sequence goes on from CM050402.1 coordinate 26,380,951, forward strand.
CCTCTTTTCATTATATGGCCCTGAGTAGAATCACTTTTCTTTTCACGTGGGATTTGATTTGATTAGAAATTTTTTTATCAAAGTAAATGGATTTGGTTTCATTTGATTGGAATTTATGTTATTAGACCCATTGAAATCATGAGAAATCAATTCTAATCAAATGAAATTCTATATGAAAATTATTTGATTAGAAATTTAGTGTTTTGGTTAAGTTTCAAAAATCATTTTAATAATTGAAGTTTTTACTCTATATCAAATTAATCATATCATTTAATATTCATGTTAAATTGGTTTTTACTGTCATATATATATAAATGTTTTTTTATTAATTTATGATAACGTAAACATTGATAATAATATCGGTTTAATCCAATGTTTTGAAAACCGGACTGGACCGGCCGGTTCGACCGGTTCAACTGTGAACCGGAGCCCTCTCCTTTTCCGGTTTAATCGGAAAAAATCCGGTTCAACCACGGTTAAATCGGAAAACCGGCCGACCTGGCAGCCTTCCCAGTTCAGGTGCCGGTCCGGTTTTCTAAACATTGGTTTAATCGGTATTTAATTTCGTGGAATTACGTTATTCGTTTTTTGTACAATTACATCAGCACGTGTAGTTATAATGCATAAAATTGATCCTTAACAGTTTGAAATATTATTTTTTTTCGACAAGTGTTATATTAGCGCCAATTTGGTACAATTAAGATTCCTAAATATCAATTGATAAATTTTATACTTAAATATTAAAATAATAAACGGATGATATTTCAAGAATCTTTCATGCGATATACTCTAAATTGGTGATAATTCGAAGATGTGTTGTGCATCAAGAATGCGGAATCAGAAATCTTTCTAGTTGGGCCGGTATGGCATAAGAAATTTATGTTATTATAATGTAATTACGTACAAAGTATAACTTGTAGCTAATTAAGAATTAATAATGGAACAATGATGATATTATTACGGGTTCAAATATACAATTTAGTAAAAAAATTTATGTAAAAAGTGTTTAATAGAAAAAAATGGTACAATGTCCCCATTTCTTCTACTTAAATCGCCGCGAAAAGAAAAAGTGCTAGAGTTTAAAGAAGGTTCAATTACATAGAAGAATCGGCATAGAGCACCAAGATATAGGAGTGGATATGCCATTATTCACATTGCTACACGCTTAGCTATAGAGTAAAGCGGATGGAATTAATCAATCAAACAGAAAAAAAAAACACAGGATGAAATTAATTCACGGTTAACAGAGAAATTATCGGTTAAAAAAAGACAAAATCAATCAAATAATTCTCGATCCACATTAACTCTCGAGTCCTAGATATCAATTGGGCTATAGATTATGTAAGTACAAAATAAGAAAATATATCAATGTCCGAATATTGATGAAAAAAATAAATATCGAAAGATCAAAGCTCTTTTAACCAAAATATAACTTCATTGCATTACATCTCCTGATTCTGGTAAAAACTGACGTGGTACAACTCACTGCACAGCTCTATCTCAGGCCATTAGATTTGCAGCCCTGGCAATGGCAAGATAGATGCTATTCAATTTCATGAGCTTGGTGTCAAAATCACCCATTAAGGACTCAACTTCAAAATCATCAAACCCGTTCTCGCATGTATCATAATCGGTAACAACAGTACTCAGCAAACACCATCAACAGGACTCAATTTCATGAGATTTTCTTGGAGCACAGCATCGACATGGTCGAGGCTACACTTGGCATCACCGTATGAATCCAAACAGTCATTGAGAGCTTGCACGGCCAACTTTCCGGTCCTCGGGTCGTCGACGTACTTATTGGCGGTATTGATAGCAGCAGCAGTCTGCACCCTTAGGGCTTGCATGGCCAGCTTCAGCACACCGGCTGCATAGTGCCGACAACAGGTTTAATCAAGTTTAAGCCCAAGTCAGGTTCACTGGTTTTCGCACAACGTGACTTGATCAAATCTCTTTTAACCAAAATGTATCTTCATCGCATTACATCTCCAGAAAATGAAAAGGTCTCCATGGATATATTTGGACCGCAGTTTTGGGCCAGATACGTCGTTGCATGGATATCATATATTTGGACCGGTTTTGGGCCAGAAACGTCGTTCCAGGATAGATCAAGTCCGTCCATTTCCTATCCGCAACTGCAACGAGAAGATCTGATCCTTCTTAGATTTCTAATCCTTCCCTTGCTGCGTTTCCCATGGCTCAGTCAGTATCAGCTCTAAGGAAACGCCAAGGAGAGAACTAGTAAGTGCAAAAATCGCTGCCTCTCTTTGCTTTCTCTACCGAAATCTGTACGAATCGGCCGAAATCTCTCCCTCTTTCGGTTCAATTGAGCACTCCGAGTTGTGGTATCTCTCTCTCTCTCTCTCTCTCTCTATCTGTCTCACCTTACGACTTACAACAACTGTGTCTTTACCTCTTGTCCTTGAATTTCAATTGAGTCTTTCCTTCTTTCTTTTTGGTGCGTTTCAGAACTGGGTCATGCACATGCAGACAAGGTGCTTGTGGAAATGATCTTTGGAGGGTGAAGGATGGGGAACACCACATGTCCAGATAGAGGCTTGCTGTCACTTGCTATGTCAGTATCTTCTAACAAGCATTCAGGTGCGTTACTTTACTTGTATCAACTTGAGGTTTAAGGTATTGAGTATTACCTAAGCTTAAGCTATATTGTGTTATGTTATCTTTCTCTTTCCTATGCCACTAGAGCTGATGGCAAATGGATATAATTTACCTTAATAGGTAGGGTGAGATCTTATATGACATTCAATTAGTGGGCGTATGAAGCTGATTTTATAACTGTTTTATGATTCATGTTCTTCCAGAATATGACAAGATTGGACAATTTTAAGAACCAAATTGCACTGTTGTTGACAATCAATGTTTACGAATGCAGTAACGGAAAAGTGACGGGCAGATTAGCACTTCAAGGGACCAGATTGGAAACCACATAAGTTTAAGATGGCGGATGCATTGCCTCTTGCCCCCTTTGCTTCGCAGTTGCCTTCAGCTTCTCAATCCCAATCCTCACCGGCTTTCCGTCATAGAGTCTGCCTTGTCCGCTACGCTGTCCCTCAATCCAAATCTGAATTCCACAGAATCACCAAGAAACCAAAACCACAGCCCACTACAACTAATTTCTCTAGTAACAGCAATCTTAGGAAGAAGGGGAAGCTGAAGAAGGAGGAAAGAAACCAACACCTGAAGGGGGACATTGTTTCTACCCAAGAGGTAATTAACAAGTTTCACCACTTGGTTTTGCAGAACACTCCAACATCCATTCATCACTTCAATCAGCTCCTGTCAGACTTAGTACGCACCAAAACGTCAAGAATTCACCCTGATATCTTTTCCCTCTACAATTACTTACAAACTATAGGAGTTACTCCTGATGAATATACCTACACTTACATGATCCGCATCTCTGCCAAAATGAATCGGCTCAATCTGGCTTTTGTTTTTCTCGGACAACTTCTCAAAGAGGGTCACAGACCTGATGCAGTTATCTTCAATCCAATACTCCAGTGCCTCTGTTCTGAGAAAAGGATTGGTGAGGCGGCAGCCATGGTGCTTGGCAAAATGCCAAAGCTGGGATCTGTGCCTGATGTTGTCTCATATAGTATTCTTATCAAGGGGCTTTGCTCTGACGCCAAGGCTGGTTTTGCCCTTCAATTGCTTTTTAAAATGGTTAAATCTAGTGGTGTGTGTGAACCTGATGTGATCTCCTATAGTACGGTTATTGATGGACTCTATAAGGAGGGTAGAGTCACTAAGGCATTTGGGTTGTTTAAACAGATGTATTCAATGGGAGTTATACCTAATATTGTAACATACACCACTTTAATTAATGGACTGTGCAAGAGCGGTGAAATTAAGAAGGCAAATGAATTGCTGCATACCATGATTTCCAAAGGACACGAGCCTAATGTTGTGACGTACACTACTTTGATTGATGGGCTGTGCAAGAGGGGTGAAATGGAGAAGGCAAATGAATTGCTGCATACCATGATTTCTAAAGGGCACGAGCCTGATGTTGTGACGTATACCACTTTGATTGATGGGCTGTGCAAGAGCGGTGAAATTGAGAAGGCAAAGAAATTGCTGCATACCATGATTTCTAAAGGACACGAGCCTAATGTTGTGACGTACAACACTTTGATTGATGGGCTGTGCAAGAGGGGTGAAATGGAGAAGGCAAATGAATTGCTGCATACCATGATTTCTAAAGGGCACGAGTCTGATGTTGTGACGTATACCACTTTGATTGATGGGCTGTGCAAGAGCGGTGAAATTGAGAAGGCAAAGAAATTGCTGCATACCATGATTTCTAAAGGACACGAGCCTAATGTTGTGATGTACACCACTTTTATTGATGGGCTGTGGAAGAGCGGTGAAATTGAGAAGGCAAAGGAATTGCTGCATACCATGATTTCTAAAGGACACGAGCCTAATGTTGTGACGTACAGCACTTTGATTGATGGGCTATACAAGGGCGGTGAAATGGAGAAGGCAAATGAATTGCTGCATACCATGATTTCTAAAGGGCACGAGGCTAATGTTGTGACGTACAACACTTTCATTGATGGGCTGTGCAAGAGTGGTGAAATGGAAAAGGCAAAGGAATTGTTGCATACCATGATTTCTAAAGGGCACGAGCCTGATGTTGTGACGTACACCACTTTGATTGATAGGCTGTGCAAGAGGGGTGAAATGGAGAAGGCAAATGAATTGCTGCATACCTTGATTTCTAAAGGACACGAGCCTAATGTTGTAACGTACAACACTTTGATTGATGGGCTATACAAGAGCGGTGAAATGGAGAAGGCAAATGAATTGCTGCATACCATGATTTCTAAAGGGCACGAGCCTGATGTTGTGATGTACACCACTTTCATTGATGGGCTGTGCAAGAGTGGTGAAATGGAAAAGGCAAAGGAATTGCTGCATACCTTGATTTCTAAAGGGCAAGAGCCTAATGTTGTGACATACACCACTTTGATTGATGGGCTGTGCAAGAGGGGTGAAATGGAGAAGGCAAATGAATTGCTGCATACCATGATTTCTAAAGGACACGAGCCTAATGTTGTGACATACACCACTTTGATTGATGGGCTGTGGAAGAGTAGTGAAATTGAGAAGGCGAAGGAATTGCTGCATACCATGATTTCTAAAGGGCACGAGCCTGATGTTGTGACGTACACCACTTTGATTGATGGGCTGTGCAAGAGCGGTGAAATGGAGAAGGCCAATGAATTGCTGCATACCATGATTTCTAAAGGGCACGAGCCTAATGTTGTGACGTACACCACTTTGATTGATGGGCTGTGCAAGAGTGGTGAAATTGAGAAGGCAAAGGAATTGCTGCATACCATGATTTCTGAAGGGCACGAGCCTAATGTTGTGACGTACACCACTTTGATTGATGGGCTGTGCAAGATAGGTGAAATTGAGAAGGCAATGGAATTGCTGAATATCATGATTTCTAATGGGCACGAGCCTAATGTTGTGACGTACAACACTTTGATTGATGGGCTGCGCAAGAGTAGTGAGATTGAGAAGGCAACAAAATTGCTGAATATCATTATTTCTAAAGGGCACAAGCCTACACAACTTTGATTGATGGGCTAAATTTAAAAAGGGTATGTGTATATTGCTACAATTGTGGCTACCATCATAGCTGCCAGGTATATAGGTTAACTGATGCACATGATCTATGGGATGAATATGGGAATGCTTGTAGGTAAATCTGGGTGCAAAATTAGCATCTGAACAAGGCTTTAAATTTATATATGTCAATTCACGGATAAATATGTAGTGGTGTGACTCTCCTTGTATGAAGAAGTAAACTTGGAAAGGGGTAAATCTATAAAAATAAACTGAAAAGAAATACAAATGTAGCAACTGGGGACAAACAAATGCTGAATAGCGATAAACTTGCATGCTTTATGAGGTAAATATGACATTGCTTAGGGTAATCTATTAATCTGGTACTGATGGTATTGTAGGAACATTTTCCATTACAAAGAATCATATGCGAATATGGTAAATATTGGAAAGAAAAGATGTTTCCCTTTCCCTTTTTAACGGAATTGCTGAATATCATTATTTCTAAAGGGCACGACCCTGATATTGTGACATAAAACACTTTGATTGATTGGCTGTGCAAGAGTTGTGAAATTGAGAAAGCAATGGAATTGCTGAATATCATGATTTCTAAAGGGCACGAGGCTGATGTTGTGACGTACAACACTTTGATTGATGGGCTGCGCAAGAGTGGTGAGATTGAGAAGGCAACAGAATTGCTGAATATCATTATTTCTAAAGTACTCGAGCCGACACAACTTTGATTGATGGGCTATGTAAGAGGGATGAAATTGAGAAAGCTAATAAATTGTTGCATACCATGTTTTCTGAAGGGGACGAGCTTAATTTTGTGACATACAACAAGGCATACCTTTATAAACCCAATGTTGTGGCTTTCAGCTCCATCATCGAATGAATTGTGCAATTCAGGTTGAATTCCATAACGTATAAAGGATGAACCCCACAAGGCATAGGAGTTGCTAGCAAACAGAAACAATGCAACTGGAGAATGAATTCTACAATTAGAAAATTCAAAATTTTGAAACGAAAAGAATTGAATTTCTTAGGATCTCAGTTTCTATGGCTCATAACAATGTAAAGAATGAGAGGGGAGGGTACGGTTAGGAAGGTGAATGTTAAAAATAGTTGTTTACTTTTTCCAGTTGAGATACGAAGGTAGGGAATAGAAATATGTTTGATTTATTATTTGCTGATTATTATTTTATCATCCTGGAACCATACGAGCTCAAAACTCTGCAGCAAGTGTTGGTCTTTTGAAACCCATGGTATCTGACACGAGAAATTTTTTTTTTTTTTTTTTTGCCAGTGTTTTAAAAAGTAGGGATCATTAAACCTATTGTGCAACTCTAAACTTGCAGTGTACTAGTGAGAGTTGATAATGGAACAATGATGATATTTTTACGGGTTCAAATATACATTTTATTAAGAATATTTATGTAAAAAGTGTTTAATTGGAAAAAAAAAAAAATGGAACAATGTCCCCATTTCTTCTACTAAATCGCCGAGAAAAGAAAAACTTTTTTGAGTTAAAAAAAGGTTCGATAATGTATTACTTAGAAGAATCGGTAAAGAGCACCGAGATATGGGAGTGGATATGCCATTATTCACATTGCTATACGCTTAGCTATCGAGTAAAGCTGATGGAATCAATTAAACAGAAAAACGCACAGGATGAAATTGATTGATGGTTACCAAGATGAAAGGGAAAAAAAAAAGGTTAAATTAATTAATAACAGGATATTTTCGGTTAAAAAAAACGATAAAATCAATCAAATAATTCTCGATTCACATTAACTCTTGAGTCCTAGATATCAATTGGGCTATAGATTATGTTAAGTACAAAATAAGAAAATATATCCATGTCCGAATATTGATGAAAAAAATAAATATCCAAATATCAAAGATCTTTTAACCAAAATAAATCTTCATTGCATTACATCCCCTGATTCTGGTGAGAACCGACATGAGACAACTCACCGGCTCCTTCAAAAAAGAGGACACAACTCACCGCACACGGCTCTATCTCAATCCATGAGATTTGCAGCCTTGGCAATGGCAAGGCAGATGCTGTTCAATTTCATGAGCTTGGTGTCAAAATCACCCATCAAGGACTCAATTTCAAAATCATCAAACCCATTCTCGCATGTATCATAATCGGTGCCGACAGTACTCAACAAGCTGTTTACAGTCCCCTTGTCATTTGCCTGGAGAGCAGCATCAACATGGTCGAGACTGTACTTGGCATCATCGTACGAATCCAAGCAGTCATTGAGAGCTTGCACGGCCAACTTTTGAGTCTTCGGGTCGGCGACATACTTCTTGGCAGTGTTGATAGCAGCATCAGTCTGCACCCTTAGGGCTTGCATGGCCAGCTTCAGCGCGCCGGTTGCATCATTGGAAACCTTGATAGTGCCGACAACAGATTTGATCGAGTTGAGGCACAAGTCAGGTTCACTGGTTTTCGCACAAAGTGACTTGATGAGTGCAGCAAATGATGCATCCAATGCACCGCCAGCAGCCGGGGGTGTCAGGGGCTTTTTGGCCTTGTCAACAGGGGATGGTTGGGGCTTGGTAACTGGGGGTGATTTCGGAGTAGGAATCGAGGGCGTCCGAGGCTTCGGTGGAGGGGAGGTTGGTTTTTGAACGGGAGGCTGTGAAAAGCCCCCTAGAGCAGTGATCGGGACGGCGAAGGGGGACGAACGGGGAAAGCAGTAGTGGGCAGAGGCAAGGGAGGAGGAGATGGAGACGATGGCTAGGAGAAGGAATGCGAACCTCATTTTTGAGTTTCGAATGGACAAAGGAGAGAGATAGCAAGAAGGGGGAGCCAAATGCAATAAGAATAGAAAGAGAAGGAGAGGGAAGAGGCGCGTTTAAAGGATAACGAGAAGATGTTAATTTTAGAGAGCGGCCGTTATTTTCACAATTATAAAGAGGGGGTGTGAGGGAAATTGTAGCCGTTGATAGGTCGCTAAATTAAGGTACATTGTGTAGGCCGCCAGCGTGGATTTCTAGTTTTTTTTTACTGAAACCTGTAACAGAACTGTTGCCTGTTGGTGTCAACTATAATAGTTACCTCATGAGCCTAGGGGCCGTTAGTTCTCAAAAGATAAATAAATAAAATGTGATGCGTCATGCGTGTTTGATTAAAAACTGGCGACTTAGGCGCGCTGCGTCAATTTTTGGTTGTTTGTACTTTATACTTTCTGTTGGAGTCTTGACGATTAAAATGCTTAGACGGTCAAAAATTACTGTATTCTTTTTTAAATTTAATATTTTTAATCCCTTGAACTTGAACAATTGTCACTATCACAATAAATACACTTTGAAGAATCGGATTAGGAGATGAAAACAGATAAATTGGACTGTAAACTCAAACCTAAGATACTTGATAACGATCAACCACAATTCAAATTGTAGCGTATGCAATTATGCATACATATCCAATTAGCTATCTCATTATATTGTTTCGATTACCGAACAATCTTTCAGTTTCCTTCCGCGTTTAAAACATTTTGCCGAGTTAGTCCCCTGTGTTTAAAGCAAAAATAAAGGAAAAACAGTAAATCTCCCTCGTGTAATTTTGGTACTTCAATGCCAAGCACATTTTTTAGCTAATATCTTGTGTGTATCTGAAAGATTTACTTAATCTATATTCCACTCCCAACATATTTGATACCAACAAATGTTCAGGTCGATCTTAACCAATTAAGTTGCTTTCATGTTGCTTTTATCTAAATATAGAGCAACCATTTATGAAGAGAGCAGAATTGAGGAATAAATGTTTGTTATATTTTCAAAACATGGGCGAATAGGAAGCCCGTTTAATATATTTCTATACAAAGGAAATAATGGAGCCTTTTGCTTTCTACTTATTCCATATATTAATTTAATCAGTCAACTTTTTGGGCTCGTGTGATTTCCCAATCTGGAAAGGACCCGTCTGAGGTATTGTTATGTTTATCACCAGTTATCTTGCAATATACCATTGCAACCATGAAACTTTCCTCCTGAAGTGTGTAAAGATACATCGCCCTTTCATCCTGAAAATGCCATCATTAACATCCATAAGTTGACAAAAATATTCAAAAAAAAAAAAAATGCTAGCTTTGATGCCTTCAAGATAGGGCTGATAAAGAAAAAATGTGTATGGAAAAAATAGTGGAAGCTTATAAGATTATAAGATTACAAAGTAGTGGAAGCTTGGTGATACTGTTTTGTAGGTTCACAACATTTCCTATTTATGAAATGGAAAAAATTTGATTGTACCACCCAACATTCCCAGTGCCCTTGGAAAATGAGCGGTGCGGCGGTACCTACATGCCACCTATGCTAGTGGTACAGAGATGATTGAGTGTTGTTCAGGTTTTTCTTTTCTAACAAATCTAACGTGGTTTGCAAGGTAATGTTTGCGTCTCTCAAGCTTGCAGGATAATTTTACCTCAGGGAGTTCTAGAAATTCTTCTGGAGAGATTTGAAGCAGTTCAGAGGCAGTTTGACCTACGCACCACGCATAAACTTTCCCACTTTCATCAGTAACAGATATTTGCAATTGAAAGGTGTAAGTGCATTTATCGTAGTCACAGTCACATTCGCAAAATTTGCAGTGGTACAGGCCATCTGATCTCTGGTTCACTGGCTCACTACATACAGAGTGACATAAGAGTACTTGTATATTGAAATGCTCTACTTGATCAAGGTGCACCTGGCATATCTGCATGTATAGATAAATTATGTCATAGATGTATAATCATCAAATTAAGGATTTTCCATAGGGATAACAGTACGTTAGATGTAAAGTACTAGATTCTATGGCTATTCTATTGGTCTGGTTACTGGCTGACCTCAATACATTCTCGCATTGTGCGCACACACATTTTTAAGTATATTCACCAATAATGTTTGTGTATTTTTCATGCTTTTTGTTTATTTTTTTTATTCTCTATTCTAAGTAAACAGTCAGGAGGAGGTGGGCTCAGCAAGCCTTATTTCATGCACAAGCAAGTTTTAAAATTAAAATGAAATGCACATACATCAATTTTGCACGCGAGTGACGTGAATACTGGTAAATACTGGTATATATGCCTAAGGTTGGCAATTGTTGACCCAGCCACACCCATGCCATTTTTAAGGATGGTCTGGCTGGGTTAATATGCCACAAAATCATCAGGCTTGTAAATGGATATTGTATTGAAATTAAATTCTACAAGTCAGGACCAAGTACATGTGTTCTGTCTGTTTGATCAGATATGTCAGATAGACATGACAGCCTGTGGAGGCATGATGAGTTTAGAAAAGCAGGCAAGCAGCTGAGATTAACAAAAGATGACCCTGGTTCCTTCTCAAACCATGAGACTTCTAATCTGTACCAAAAAAGTGTATTCAATCAGTAATGATGTTCGAGTCATAAAGTACTGTGCAATTTGAGAATATTGATACAGGTTACTTGCTGAACTAGCTACCCTTTGAACCATCAGTCTCGTGTTGGTATGGATGTGGGATTAGCGAAGAATTATCGTTGTAATTGCTTCTTGGTTGAACTGTGATACTAATATAAAGATAATAAACTTCTTACATTTTTTGTGAATTCATGGAACAAGTTAAGCCTGATATGTAAACTCTGTGACCAATTCCTGCTCTTGTCAATGACCTGAAAGAAAATGATTATACATATGAAATAATAGATGTTCAACTTGTCAAATATCAGATATAAGTAGTAAGAGTTCTGTTAAAAGAGAAAAAGCCAAAACAAAATAATATAAAACTGATAACAGGAGGCCACAAAATATTAAAATAATTTGTTAGTGCATAAAAAATAATAAAATATGCAGTACCATTCTAGGAAAATAAGCTTACCAAGATCCAACAAAATGAAGCTTTATTGCAATACATCCTGATTCATCCTCTACATCCAAGTGATATATGGTCTCGGAAGCTTTGGTTCTCTGCCTAGAGAGACTTGTTACCATGCCATAGAGGCTAACTCCACTAATTTTGTCACCAAGGTCAATCACATACATCTGAAGAGATTCATATTCAGATAGCATCAGTAATCTAGTGAATCAACAAAAGCTTTCATGATCAAAGCTAAACAGCTCTACATCCCGATCAATGTTGAAATAAATGAAAAAAAAACATTGAAGAGAACTTCTGAGGTCATTTGATATTACCCGAAATGGATATTTGCTAAAGTCAATTGCACCATGAGAGTCACGAGGCAAAGATACTTGCGATGATTTTATTTCCTGAGTTCTCATTTGAGTTGATGATAGCACTACCTGCAATGAGAAGCAATGGAATAGTAACAATGACAGCATCCTCTGATAAGAAAAGATTAGAATCTATCCCAAAAACTGACCAATAATAGGAGAAAGTTTCATGTGTAGAGCCCCTAAATGAGTTGATACTTGACAAGAATAGGTGTAATGACTGCTTTGTGTAGAGCCACTATTAGGGTACCCTCTCGGGTAATTCAATAATTGCTGATCTGTTTGGTGGTGCAAGTATAAGGAATAGGGAAGAAGCCACATCCAAACATGGGATAAATTGGTTGGATGTGACCTCTTCCATTCTCTATACCCTATTCCTTGTACTTGCACCACCAAACACACCCAATTTCTTGTCCAATGTAGCTGTACCTTGTTGTCTGGGCACAATATTTCATATTACCATTTTTTAGTGACTGGTTAGAAATTGGGATGTTCAAGCTATTTGTTCACTTTGTGTAATGCATTTATAATTAATTGAAATTGTGAACTTTGTTTTCTTCAACCTATATCTCTAATGTTCTATGATTTGTTACAATTTGTTTTGTGAATGTTTAGCATGTTTATGCTTACCTGTTCCTCTTGTTGAATAACAGGCACCAAATAAATCTGTGTAGCACTGCCATATTCTAGACACAGCTCTTCAGATTCCTCTCTTTCATTGGTCACGAAATTGGAAATAAATGGTGTATCAAGTGCCAGCATACTTCCAACACTGTAAAAAAGGAAGGGAAATGGTAAATGAAGAGAGAAAGGTTCTTGAAAATTAATGAAAAGGTAATAAGTTCTAAGTCAAGATTCTTGTACCAGATATATTTATATCAAAAATGTTACACTAATATCTCAATCATGCATATTTAAAACTTATTCTTGACATGATATCTAGTCCACCAAAACTTATGGAGATAGGCAGTCAAAGCTGGTACCAGTACACCTATCCCTTCACCCCAGGATTGATCCAACCCCGTGTGGCATGGTTCCAAAAACCATTAGAATGTCTCAACACACATTTCCACATCGGTTTACCAACATATATACATAATATTTTTAACAAAAAACATACATGAAACCTAGTGCTAAATTTATGGAGACCTGAAAAGATTGGCAAGAAGAATCTGTTCTCCCCATAGAAGAAACTTCATTTTTGAACCTTCGTTGTCGATAAGAGTTATAAGCTTCCTTTGAATATTCCCCAGATTTTCCAATGAGTTAATTGATTCTATCCTGAAATAAGGGAATATACGAATATGAGATTCCTAGAAAAACCTATGCAATGGACAAAAAGGATTGAATTTGATTCCCCTTTGCTTCCATGTGAAAGAAACAAGGAGATCACAAAGAACAAGAAGACAAAGAGATTCAGAAAACACATGCAAGTCACATGCATGAAAGGTAACAAATAATTTTCAGCTGTTAAATAAGAATGGTACATTGTTGTGGTTCGAGGGTAAACAGGTAACGTTTGTTTGAAGTACCTCGCATAGAAGGAATAAAAAGTGCAATTTTTCAAATCAATGGGTGATATAGAGGAGAAAGAGTAAGTGCAAAATTGTGCACCCAGTAACATGGCATCCTCATCTTCATCCTACAAAAGAATAGCGAATATTTAATAAACCATAAAAAGGCTTATTACAGAGCAAAACAAAACTACAGCATAATGTGCATTAATGATTTGAGGTAGATTGGAAGCTTATTTGTTGGTTGAAGTCCTCGAAATTCAGCAAAACCTCCAAAGGAATAATTTTCCAACAAAGGTACAATACAATAATCGAAAAAGGTAGAACTCAAAATTGTGATATTGACAAGTACTAACGTCACCTCATCTAACAATATGACAATATACTCAGTTGGTAATAGTCGAGATTTCCCGGATCCTTCAGTTGCAGTACGAAGAGAACATCCAGTAAGAAATATCTCTCTTCCTTTCTTCAATATACCATTTGGTCCCACATAGTCGTAATATCTATCCTTAACAAAACCTTGTCAACAACTTGTTATGAAGCCACGAACTTTTACAAACATATTACTCATTCTAGTAGCTCCTTTTGAATTGAAGAAAAAGTACAGTTATTTTGATATACAAGTAATTATATACTGCTCCTAAAATTATATTAAAAAAAAAGAGGTGAGATCAACTAAAAAAGGGAACTTTTCTACTGAAATAATAATTAGAGAGAGTTTACAGTGGAATTTAAGCTTTCCACTGTGAGCAGATGAAAGATACTAAATAAAGTAGGGTCACAAGTTACTATCTGTAATCTTTCTTGAGAGTGAACCCCATGGCCTCTTACAGTCATTCAAGTGTCTTATAATTTAAGACAGCAAGCAATCCAAGGCATTGTTACATCAGAGTAAGACAGGCAAGTCTAACAGCATGCATACCTTCGATGGAGATATAGGTCAATTGTGCAGAAGCTCCACAAATCTCCCAAGCTAAGCATGTAAATGTTTGTACCTAAGGCACAAAGGAGAGAACACAGAAGTTGACAATCGTGTGAGCTAAATGCAACTCATAAATAGCATGTGCTAGAAATATAATTAAAGGAAATGCAGTGATGGTTTTATCAGGAGTGTCACGCTTGTTTTTTTTATATTGTTTATTATTTTGTAAGGTCAGCACCTCTATGTTGAAAATTCAAAACAATTTTTCGATAGATAAGCTGTAAAATAAATTTGAAAAAAATTAAGTTTGACAAAAGTTTAACCTGGGAGAAGGAATTCATCAAGAATAATAGCTTCAATAACACTGGAGGGAGAAATGAAATTTTTCTCATGTATAGAGTCAATGGTGACGGTGTTAGGTAACCGAGCTCGCCTTGGCCTTTTTTTTAACAGATCCAACACTTCTGGCTTTCTTTTGGAGGTAAGATACTTGTGTTGCTCATTCCAAGCCTATAAGTTTGTATGGTGCCACCAAATATTAACAAATAAAAATACATTGATACATACTAGTACAGTCTCCATGGTTATGTAGCATACAAGATAACCATATATACAAGTATGGCTTGTATATATTATTCAATGTGCAAATTATGTCACTAGCTGAGTCAGTATCAGTGTAATTTTAACTGAAGCTTAGTTCATTTAACTACACAACTTAGACCCAGGCCCTAGACTGACTTTGATCAGGCAATTGGTTCTCAATTGGGAACTAGTAACCCGAAATGCAGCCTTGACTGTTCCAATTCTGGGTGAACAGAAAGCAACCAATATGTTTTGATGTCTTAATTAAGATTAAAATTACATTCAAATTTAACCAATCATGAGTTACAACCATAGATCAAAATACAGAGCAAAACAATTAACAGTGCGAAATTACAACCAAACCCATGCCAGTAGCAATTGACTTGTAGATACCAGCACTTGGCCCAACAAAAGCAGTACCTTAAGTACTGTAAACGCATGCTATTAAATTCACATCCCAACAATGCCATAATGAATAAGTACGATCATGCAGCATCCAGCATTATATATTAAAAACAACCAAACTCCAGTATTCTAAAAAATTTCCAAAAGATATCCTTCAATAAATAAGTAATTTAATAGGTATCTTTTTTTTTTTCAAATTACTGACCTGAAAGAGATCTGAGAGGAGAATGGCAGCTGTGACGCCACTGGGATAAGCAACGCAGGTCTTTAGTATGCGAGAGACAGCCCAGGACCACGGAGGCTGATCTCCGCCGTGAGCGGTCTCCATGGATTCGCCACCTCCATTGCCTGAGGTGGATGCAAGCGTCGACCTGGCGTACTCGACGAAACCTAGGAAAGGATCTTCGTGTTCACTGGAGGGAGGAGGCGAGAGGATGCCGGAGATCGGAGAAGTCGCCATGGAAACGAAACCTCGGAAGTGTACGAGTGAATAAGCGAGAACTCGTAGAAATTGAAAGAAAGGAAGAAGTAAAATAGGCGGGATTGGGAAGTGAATGGCCACGCTGTTCGATCTGCTGCATTTAATATTTTGAAGATTGGAAATGCTTTGCGTATATTATCCTTCCGATCTAAAATGGACGATTGGAGCAAACGTGCATAAAACGGTGATGCGAATCATTACCGTTCGTGTTAAATCGCAGGGACTGTATATCCAAAGCAGGTTTTACTCTTCTAGGAGTGAAAAGCAGCAGATCCGGACATTCGGGCTCCAGGCGGGAACTTTTTCTCGTGGAAATTTCAGTAAAACCCTAATCTCCCAAAATTTATGAACCAGTTCTTTCTCCTTTTATCAATCCTACCCACAGATTTCTCTTCCGAATGATTCGTTCATAATTACATACAACTCTTTGGGTTTATTCACGATCTTTGAATTTCAAACTAATAATGATTTATTCATAATTACATACAATCTAGAGAAATCTAACTCTTAACGATTTTTGGGTGCTACAAATACCACAATTGTATTTTTTTATTTTTTTAAATTTAAGAGTCCGATTTGAATGGTTGATACTGTTCAAAACATGAGAAAATGTTACCATAAAATTTTATAATTTTTTTATTTCATAAACTTGATTAAAAGATCTAAAAATAAACATATTAAGTTAATATCATAGTTAACTAAATTAATTCATATTTTAGCTTTTTGATCAAGTACCAAATGAACTTCAATATGTCATGAAGGTATATCTTGATTAAGTTGCACAAGATCGATGTTTTGATGAATCCTTAAATTTCAAATTTTGAAATAAAATTTTTAAAAATAAAATTGGTGACGTTCGTGACACCTAAAAATTGAGGCACCGCTTCTCTCCAGCGTCTATAGATTAGGCCCTCGGTTCCTGCGAAGTGAAAAAAACTTGTTTCCTTGCGATGAATCCAACCAAAACTGGGAACCCCATATTGAAAATTTGAAACTCTAGAAATGAATTGTCCCTTTGATCAAGTACAATACGTTTTGTGTTTGAATTTGGAAAGAGTAGATAAAGTTTCTCTAAGGTACAAAATTACAATAGTAAACGGGCTCTTGGAAAAGTCTGGTTTCTTACAAGGATCAGGTAAAAAAATAAAATAAAAATGAATAATATTCCAAACTCGTGCCAATAAGTACGTGGAGCTCGTGTTCAAAAGTTAATAAATAACAAAAAAACTAGAATAATAATAATACGAATTTGACAGGCTTGTTCTAGTCTTATCCAGTTATCCTGTTCCGACCTTCTAACAAGCCATTAGAAAGGCCGAATAACCTCCAAAATTTTAGGACCGTCTGAGTCAAGCTTTAATAAATCCGCAATGAGTCCATGCTCTCAGAATACCGAAAAAATTAAAATATTATTAAATATTCACAAATTTTGAAAATAATACAAAAATAATCATAATTACATAAATGGTATTGCAGTATCGGTTTTTGGAAAACCGATACTAGCCTTTTTTTACTTTTTACTGATTTTTTCAATTAAAATAATGATTATTTTTATAATTTTAATTAATTTTAAATAAATATTGATATATTTGATTGATGAAAAAGATAATATTTATTTGTTTTGGACATATTTATAACAAAGATAATATATATTATTTATGATAAAGATTATTTTTATTTATAATTTTTAATTTAAATGAATAGTTTCTCAAAACTGATTTGTTAAGTAATTCGGCGATTTTCCGTTTATTCCATGTTTGGAGTTAGGTTATGAAAATCGCAGGTATGAAAGTAGAGTCTCTCGTTTACAT
This sequence comes from Rhynchospora breviuscula, assembly GCA_027562975.1. Lineage (NCBI taxonomy): Eukaryota > Viridiplantae > Streptophyta > Magnoliopsida > Poales > Cyperaceae > Rhynchospora > Rhynchospora breviuscula. Next base: position 26,398,479 of record CM050402.1, read on the forward strand.
AACACTATAATAATAGTTCAAAACATAAATATCACAATACTCCTAGAAAAATATAAGTCCTAATACCATCCATCGCTAAAGATAATCATTTTGTATTTCCTCCCATTCGGCATGGTTTTTTATTTTTTAATATATTTATTTATGAAAAATAAAATATATATTTATTTTTGAAATAGATATCACACACACACACACACACACACACACACACATATATATATATCACTGAAAATGAAAAAATCAGAGAAAATTACTTAAAAATCACATAAAACAAAGTTATTTTCAACATTAAAACTTCAAACAGGCATAACTTTTGATAGGATTGCAATTAAGTTAGTAATTCCTCACTCGTGATTTGTAAAAAATAATCATCACTTAACTTGCACACTAATTTTTTATGACAATTAATGTTCTTTGTTAATTATTAAGATTATGGAACCTTTTAAAATGTTATTGTCATTCTAAAGAATGATCCACAGAGATCTACAATTCATATCCTCAACCTGAATGATCTGTCAATAATAATCTAAGAGAAAAAATGATCTGATATCATTGATAACATAAACTAAATTAAACCATTAAATAATTGACTTTTATAACAAAACTCTAACAATTTTTGTGTTGGTAACCATGTGAACTAGCTAATTCATGAATACTCAAACATACAAAAGTTAGTAGTTCTTTGGACAAATAAATCTAGTTCTTATTCCTACAAATTTCATAACTAAAATAGTTCATAAACTGGCTATTGACGTCCTTGTTCAAAGATATTTCAAACACATCTGATGTGTTAGATGGAAGAATTATGGCTATTTGGTTGTATATGAAGTTAGCAAACTTTAAGGTTAGAACAATAACTTTCAAACCCTCGCCAACCATACACATCCAAAGTAAGTGAAGTCAGTGCTAGCCTCACTGTACTTCTCTAATTTAACAAAATGTCGAGTTAGAGAAGTTTGTTCCCACGACCATTACAAAATCAATATAATTATTATTATTATCTATACAATAAATATTATATTAATTATAATTATAATATTAAAATAACAATAACAATTATTATTAAAATAATTATTATTATTCAGCACCATAACATAAATTGTAATTAATTACAATAATAAATTATTAAAAAAACAATATAAGAATATAATGATGATGACGATGATAATTATTATTAGTGTAGTAATTCATATTAATTATAGTTATAATATTAAATATCAACATCAATTATTGATGTTGCTGCTATTATTTCAATAAAATTATTATAATATTAATTATTATTACTTTTATTTGTAATAATTATAACATTAATTCATAATAAAATTAAAATAATAAAACACAGTAATAAATATAATTTTATAATGAATGATAATTATTATTATTATAGAAATTACATAATAATTAATATTATAATTTGGTAACCATAATATTAACGGTGAAATAATTATAATAATTAATATAATATTTATTATAGTAGATGTAATTAGTTATAAACGAAAAAATATATAAACTAGTCTTTTATTATTTTATTTTATCTATAATCTCAACATATCACATGAAATAATATTTTTCTAACTTCAAATTAGCACTAACTTTCCACAATTTTCCTGACTTCGACCACTAACTTAAAAAATACTAACTTTCACTAACTTCATCTCCTACCGAACATGCCCAAAGTCTGGATAAGAGATCGTGACGAAACACCATAAATGCTGGCAAGGGCAGGCGTCAGGCGATGCTTTTTTTTCTGAAATGAGGACAGGGTATGTATTCGAAACTTTGATTAAATCGGATGTCAAAATTGAATAACAGTAAATGAACTGACTTATTTTTTTCCTATCAAAATCCTAGCTCGATGCTCTGGCCCTCGAGATTAGTGTTTTTTTTTTAAAAAAAAACTCACTCGTGCTTTAGTCAATCGATATCGACAGTTGGGACAAAAAAAAATAAAAAATAAAAAATCAATATCAACACAACCTAGTCGTATTTCAACAAATTTTCTTTTAATTATCTCGATTGTGATTTTACTTGCTTGACTTGGTTGTATGTTTTTTAAATGGATTTTATCATAATTCAGTCATAGAATAAACATCCGTACATAACAGTAATAATAATATGATAAGGGTAATTTAGTTTCTTGATCCCTTGTACCAGAATCCTTTTCTATTCACACTTGTCATATATGTCATTTGAAAATTCTATGGTGGACATAAAGTACGAATCAGACTGTAAAATGATTAATAATTGATCGTTTTTTTTTTTTAAATAACGATTACGAATAAAGATGAGTTCAAAATTTATATCCCCATAGAATTTAATCCTATGGGCGAAGTGAGAAGCCCACGAATAACAAAACTCATAAAATGTATGATCTATTTATAAACTCACAACATTCACCATCACCAAAAAAAAAAAAAATTTCCTCCTACATCCCATAAACATTTTTTTATTTGTTTTAACCATGACAATATGAATATACGATCTCATATTTTTTTTTTTTTTTGTTAGCCATTCTATCCAGCACTTTAGCTATTGGAATGTTTTGATCAAATATAATCCATCATGTTTTAGCAGAAATTGACCGAACATGCCAAGCAAGCAAATACACAAGATAACCAAGACATTCATCCTACTCGATTCACTAATTTTCTAGATAACTATCATATCCTTATCCCTACTACTTATAAAAACACCAATTTAACGTTTAAAACAATTATATTAAAAAGTGTATGCAATAGTTTAATTTATGCATTTTTAACTATTGATCATTTAAATCAATGACTAGATGTTATTGACGGATATAAATACATTGACTCTTCACTTCAAATATAAAGAAATTTATCGTTGAATTAGTTGCGCACTCATCAAAATAGAAAGAAATTTATCACTAGATTGGTTGTGCACTATGTATGAAAGAGAACACAATGAGAATGGATGAAATACATGAGTAGTTTTTCGAAATTCAAAATTTTGTATTTGTCCCCGTACACATGAGTCATTTTTCGAAATTCAAAATTCAATAAGTCAATCCAAACCTTTGAAGTTGTTCTCCGTATTGAAAAACTCTTGCAGACAAAATTTTATATTTCTTCGAATTTTTTTGTTATATATTTTGATATTTTCAAAACGGAGGACTTGAAATACTTCAATTGTAGTGGATTTAGAAAAATATCCTAATATATAGTTAATAAATTCGAAAAAAAAATTTGGTCTCCAAGAGTTTTTCAATATAGAAAACAATTTGAACGGTTTGGATTGACTATTTGAATTTTGGATTTCGAAAAATGACTCATGTGTGCGGAGACGACCCGTAGACGATCCGTACACATGAGTGTATTTTATCCATTCTCGAAGACTCGAACACAATAAATATGGAAAACTTTCTTAAAATAATAATAATTATTTTTTCATTTTGGAGATGGAGCACATATGAAAAATTTTCTTATATGTAATTTTTTATATAATTTAATTTATTAAGAAAAAAAAATTCTATTAAATTACTTTTTAATTATTAAGATGTCAGTTTTTATTTTTGTTGAAGTAGATATAATTTTATAAAATTTTAATTTATCCATTTAGGTGATATCGAGATAGTGGGTGGATCGTTTGTTAGTGCTTAGTTCATAATATTAAAATACTTTCTCGAACTCGCTAATGAAATTAATTTTCTCTTTATTTAAAAAATATATTTAATTTATTTTGATATTCATGGACTCGAGCAAGAAATTTTAACTTGGCAAAAGAATTAATTAAACTTAAAAACTTGGCATATTGGGGTCGTTTGGATGGGCTAGGAATAGCCAATTCCTAGGAAGGAATAAGGATTTTCGTTGGGAAGTGTGTAACTTTGTGAGAGAGATGAAATTCCTAGAAATATGAAATTCCTAGGAATTGGCTATTCCTAGCCCATCCAAACGACCCCCAAAAAAGAACACCAGGTAGGCTCTTTCCCAGATGATCCTCTTGAGGGCTTCTTCCTTACAATAAAGTCCCTTCACTTAAACCCACCAACGACATATACTGCACTTCACGAGCAACCTCGCTTACCCATGTTCAAATCCAAGACCTAACATTCATAAACAACAACCAATAACTCACTCCCACGCAATCTTATGGTAAAAGTGCGTAAACTTCAACGATCAGCGGTCGAAATTTTGATCTCCGCATGTCATAGACAGCGACACGGGGCCGACCAAATTCCCCCTTTCGCTTTTCCCATCCAACCCCCGTTGTCTCTAACGTGCGCCTCCTTCCCAACTATCATACGCCGCGCCTCGTCCTCTCTCTCTCTCTCTCTCTCTCTCTAAACACCTCCCGCTTTCCGTCTCACACGTTTCTCAAACTAGGGTTTTCCGACCTAGGGTTTTGGCGACACGCAAACGCAACCAGCCAAAACCACACCGAGAGATGTGTTGTGAGGATGCCCGGATCCTTGACAAGATTCCTTTGCTCTTGCGCTTCCCCTTTCTCGCATGACGACGACAGAGACGACCCGTCTCTCTGGGCTCGCGATCTCCGGCGGTGCTCTGGCGTTGTATCTGCGGCGGTGATCCAGGCGAACCAGGTGCTAGAAGATCAGTGTCGAGTAGAATCGGGAGATTTTGGAACCTTTGTAGGGGTTTTCGATGGCCATGGAGGTCCCGATGCCGCTCGTTACGCTTGTGATCATCTCTTCGAACACTACATAGGTCGTGTTTTTAACTTTTCTTTTTTACAAGTTAAATAAATAGTTTAGGACTTTAGGGTATGTACGCCTGGTAGAATTTTGATATGGCATGCATGATTTGGGAACTTCTTTACTATGATTCTTGATGATCTGTAGGCTTCAAAGAACTTGTGAGTATGTGACCACCGATCAATTTTTAGCAGTGTCAAATATGAATAGTACTGTGGGTTACATGTGGTAAATTAAGTTTTCCAGTTGTCAATAGTTTACTGTTCTTTTGTTTTTCAGCAGAGGTAACATGAAACACAGCTTACTTACTATGAGATAATGTGTTTTATAAGAATTATAATATAGCATGGCTTACACGAAGAGAATGGGTCTTGATGCAGATATTTCATTAGGTGCCGATAGCCTGACAGACAACAGCATCAGGCAAGCATTTCTTGCCACGGAAGAAGGCTTTATAAACGTTGTGTCTCAGCTATGGAGCACACAACCAGACATTGCAACATGCGGCACGTGTTGTCTAGTTGGAGTCATTCAGAGAAATACAATGCGCATTGCGAATGCGGGAGATTCACGGGCAGTGTTGGGTAGGAAAGTTGGTCACAAGGTTGAGGCTGTACAGTTGTCGACTGAGCACAATGCAAATCTAGAGGAGATCAGGAGAGAGATGAAAGCACGTCATCCTGATGACTCGCAAATTGTGGAGTTTAAGCACGGAGTTTGGCGAATTAAGGGCATTATACAGGTGTATATCCTTTATCCAACATAGTCTTTGGTACACTGGCTGCAGTATATTTTAAAACTACTTCATGAATTGTAGTAGTAGTAGTACTGGATGCCAGTGATAGCACACAACTACCAGACTAGTTAGACTGTTATTTGTGTGCACTGGCTGTTTACCAGCAGCAGTCACTCAAAATATGATGTCCGCATCTGTATTTTTGTACTCTACTGGAAGTTTGGAACCAAATTGTAGTGAATTGTTTGTAATTGTACTGAACGGCTTGTATGTGTTACTTGTGGTATATACAGTCCCAATATGTATTAAAGTTATGGCATGCACTAGTATATAGCAGTATGTGCTTGTCCCAGCCTTCTGTGTTGGCTGGGTCTTGCTGATTATAAAATTTTCGATTTGTTTGTATTAGTATCAGAGGCTGGTGCTTGTATTATTTGTTTGTACTGGTCCCAGACAACTAACTTCTTACTGTGCGGCGTTATCGCATCTAAAAATGTTAACATTGTTTGAGCTAATTACCTTGTATAATATATCTTAAACGTGCAGGTTTCTCGATCATTAGGGGATGCGTATATGAAATATGCAGAGTACAATAGGGAGCCAATTAAGCCAAAGTTCAGAATATCTGAACCCTTCATTTCACCAATACTGACAGCTGATCCAACCATTATCTCTCGAGAAATTCAGCCTAATGACTCTTTCGTCATATTTGCCTCTGATGGTCTTTGGGAGCACCTCTCTAATCAGGAAGCTGTTGACATTGTTCACAGCCATCCCCATGCTGTAAGCCTTGTATTTCCTTATTTTTTTTTTCTTTTCTTGGGAGTTTGAGTAGTGCATGTTGGTGGGGTGGGGTGGGGGTTATACTGCATGCTATCTGTCTACTAATTATTAGATTTGCTTCTGTTTGCTAGAGAAAATCATAGCTAAACTTTGTTGGTTGTTGTTTGCAACATGTTAAGGTTAAACAAGCAGAGAGAAGTACACCTGTCTAATACTATGTACACTACATGATCATTTTATATGGTCTTGGCATCCAACGGTAATATGTGGAAGTAAGGATGGCCATGGCACTCTCTGCAGGTGCCCGAACCTGCTTATTTAAAAATCCCGTGTATGCCTGTGCCTGGCGAGACAGGTTGCCTGGTCCGCCTTTGGGCTTCTCTCCTCCATGCCTGTGCCTGCCTACAGTTGCCTGCAGCAGCGTGTTGTGAGAGGTGAAGACCGAGAACGAGATAGTCGTCTTGCACCATCGATTTTAATTTTGATTCTTGAATTTGTTTGAGAGAGAGAAAGAGGTCCCTGGTGCGGCTAGGACAAATGGAGAGACAGTTCGATTTTGATTTTTTTTTTCACCGAGCTTAAACCTGTTAGAGGGCTGTGTTTCCTCAAGGAAATTAAAAGAAGTCAAGTAGAATTTTTATATAGAAATAGTCCAATAGGTATAAATACTTTAAGTGCAACAAGGTGCCTACAGTGGCCCGTGTATAGCCTGTTCTGTTGGAAAACCTGGCCTCATCTTGCCTGCTTTATTTTTCGGGCCAGGCACTCTAAGACCCAAGTCAAGGCAGGTACAGGCATGCAGACAGGTTTCAGGCTATAATGACCATCTCTATGTGGAAGGTTGTTGTTTTTTACCTTCGCGAACGAAGAGAAGAGATGGAGCAATAAGTAGAAAGAGTTCTCAATCTCCAATATGCAAAAATTGGTGCATATAAATGGAGCAATAAAGAAAATAACTAATCTAACTAAGCAAATATGTAAAAAATTGGTGCATAGAATATGATGCACAGAGCATATATTTTGGGTGGCACTAATTTACAAAAGAAAAACAAAAATATAGGGTTTATTTCTCATGTGGCTGACCTTGTACTTTAGCTAGTTATGTAGCAGATATTCAACTAAGTTGTGTACGCTGATATTTGTGAATTATATGTCAAAATTTGCTTAATATATTAACAGAAAGCGTATTTTATTTTTTTATATATTAGTATATTACATTATGTGTTATCTTGATATAATTTTTTTTAATTAAATTAAGCTATTTTCTTCTTTTGCAGGGGATTGCAAGGCGGCTAATAAAAGCTGCTCTGCAAGATGCTGCTCGAAAACGAGAGATGCGCTACTCTGACCTTATCAGCATAGACAAGAAGGTCAGGCGTCATTTTCATGATGACATTACCGTAATTGTCGTGTTTCTAAATCATGATCCTTTCCAAGGTGGGCGCTCGCAAACTGGGCCCACTTTGTCACTGCGAAGCCCTTTGGACAACTGATTTAATTTCCTCAAGTTGTTCCTGAGTTTTGCTCAAATCTTTCATCAATCTTCTCTTCTTTGCTAATATTTCTAGTATCACCCCTCCATAACTCATAAGTTCCACGTCTTCAAAAATTTTGAAATTTTGAAACAAAGTCTCAAAAAAAAATTGGTGGGGGTTGAAATCTGGTAATTTGGTTTTTTCAGGGTCAGTTCTTAAGTTTTGGAAATTTGAGCTTGTTTGTCTAGTACGAGCCCTTTGTTTATTTTAGTTTGCATGTTCAACTTCAAAGTTTATCAGCCTTCTCCTTTTCATTGTTCAATGCATACCTGGTTTGTTAGTATCATTTGCTAGCAAAATCAGGCAAATTTAAAGGGTATATGATAGGGAACTGGTGACCAAGGTGCGAATTGAACAAACAAAAGGCAAAGAGTATTTAAGAGTAAGGACTGAATACAATGATTTATCTGGGCATGCCCCTATATCAACTTGAGATCTGGTGGAAGAAAGGGTGGGAGTGGGGAAATTTAATGGTGAGAGATGATAACTAGTATTCTCATCCTTTCGTGCTGACAGTGGTTCCTACTTTTCTTTTTCTTTTCATTTTGAATTTTATTAATTTTTTTATTTAGATTGGAAAATTTAAATAACATAGCTCTTTTATAATTTTTTTTCTTCTGTTAAAATTACCAATCTAATGTAACCTTGTGTAGTTGCATGAATGTAAATAAAACTATGTTTTCATAGTCCTTTTCGGTGATTCATAAAGCCTGTAATAAAGCAATCAACCGAACTGATATTCTCTTGTTTATCATTTGTTTCATAGCCTAGATTATATGCTGTCTTATAATAAGCATAATACAAGTTTCTTAATGAGGTATATGATCTGATAGGGCGTGAAATCCGAAGTAGACGCATAATGTTTATATGCATCTCTTTCAAGTGCCCGAATCGTCTGTGCAGGTTGAATAAAAACAGAATTTTGAGCCACTAGGTATTTCATGTTTCTTGTTTTATTAAAACGAAGTATCTAGGGGTATCATGTGTTGTAATATTGAGAGAAAAGGGTACCGTTGAAAGGTGAAATCAGTAGGAATTGTCCGGTTTCTGAAAAGATGTATCGCTTGATAATGATAGGTTCCGGGCTAGAATTTGCGAAGTATTTGACTTCGCAGAGGTTTTTTTTTTTTTTTTTCCTAAAAGGCCATTTGGCTATCAAATTTTATTAATCAAAACAAAATGGTTTACGTGAGAAAAAATATGAGAAAGAAAAAGAAAAATTTACAAAAGAACAAACAGCGAAATTGTAATAGAACGAACGACTATTTATATGCCAAGTCCTTTGACTTGGCAGAGTTAAAGATGGCAATTCATTTCACTTTCTTTTTGTTTATACTATTTATTAGCTAATCAAACTTCAACTAGCAAGTAGTTGTCCATAAAAAACTACCCAGTAAACCTTAATTACTTTATTAGATATTGAGGATTAGTGTAATTGATGGTCGCTTTGTGTTGGTTTTGGTCCTCTTAGCTAATGCCACAGTTTCACATGAAGTTACCACTTACTAGTTAGTCATGCTCAACAGTGAGCTGTTTTGATAATTCATGTTTTCATGATCCTGTCAGTATCAATTCGAAGATATCTAATTTGAATTGCATGCATGGTAATAACGCTAATTTAAAAACAGCGATGTCACTTTTATTCAGATAAAATTTAACATAGTTTTTTTTTTCTGAAGAAAATTATTTTAATAATTTAATATATGAAGAAAAAACAAGTTAATACTCACTATTTAATATTATTCACAATAAAACTCAAATAATTTAAAATTGTCGTTTTTCTTGCATTAATTAAATTGCAAATCATTTGTTCTCTTCTATTCTCAACATACAAATCAAATAGTACCAGTACATCATTCCTTCCTTCTTAACGGGAACTTGAGAGCTGAGATATACGTGGTAATTGGCAACTCATACTTAATAAGATCCTAGCCGTTATTTTTGATGCAGAAAAATCTTACTCGTAAATTAAAATCCCTAAAAATCTTGCCTCTCTCCTTCGTTAGTATCGGGAATCGGGCAAGCGGCGGTCTTCACTGGAGCTCCGTCGCCGACCAACCTCAAGCATCTACCACTTCAAGCTGAATCACACCCTTCCATCTTCAATGCTGCTTCGCCATGCCACGAATGTAGTGCTTCTGAATTGTACATATACTTTAATACCAGTGTTTTGCAATTTTAACTTTTCAACCAGACTTGTATACAGCACCAAAGCCAAAGCCAGTAATTCTTATTTCGGAATTCCCAAATTCAAAATATGGCCACAAACCATGCACTTACCTCAGACGAAAACCCTAATTCGAGCCAATTGCTAGCCACAGACCAAACAAACTTGGAACAAACCCACAATTTTAATACTCCAATTTCAGGTGACATAGTGACACCTAATTCCTTAGCCGAAACTTCTGACCAAGACCCAAGAATGAACTCGTATTCGAGAATTGATCCCAGATTCCCAATTGTTGGCATGGTGTTCTACTCGGAAGAAGAAGCCTATAATTTCTATAATTCATATGCACGGAAAAGGGGTTTTAGTGTGAGAAAGGGGCATCTTTCTAGGAGAAAAGATGGGTCGGTACAATGCCGGCACTACATGTGTAGCAATGAGGGTAAAAGGCAGCTGCATCCAACCCATATTACTAAAAAGCCACGCCCTTTAGAGCGTACCAATTGCCTTGCCAGAATTGAGTTTACTGTTAACAGAGAAAACATTTGGGTTGTTAAGAGGTTTTCTGATGAGCACAACCACCCTATGGCTAGCCCCAATAAAGCATGTTTGTTAAGGTCCCATCGGAAAAAAGTTCAGAAAGAAAGACCTGTTTTTTCTGAGTCAGATTTGTACCATGGGGTCAGACCTGATACAGTAAAGGAACATGAGGACATGGCAGAAACAGGTACAGGTATAGCAATGTTATCAGGAACTAACTGTCTGAGCAAGAAAAGGGTGAGAGATTTGGAAAAAGGAGATACACAGCTTATACTTGATTTCTTGAAAAAGAAACAAATTGAGGAACCAAAATTTTTCTATGCAGTGCAATTGGATGAGGGAGAGAGGTTCACAAATTGTTTCTGGGCTGATGCCAAGTCTGTGGCTGATTATACCTATTTTGGTGATGCTGTATGTTTTGAGACATCGTATCATTCAAGCATGTACGACCTTCCTGTAGCAATGTTTATTGGTATGAATAACCATAAACAAATAATTGTATTTGGTGGTGCGCTGCTATTGGATGAAACAATTGAATCATTTTTGTGGCTTTTCAAGACGTTTTTGGCTGTGATGTCAGGAAAACAACCAGAAACTATTTTCACAAATTTCTCTGTGGCAGTCAGTGAAGCGATCTCTGCAGTCTTTCCAATGGCAACCCACCGCATCTGTTTGTGGCATGTAGTTAATATTGCATGCATGCATGTCCAAGCTCAAACATTTGGCCAGGAGGCAAGTTTCAGAAAGGAGTTTGAAAATTTGATTTATGGGTCCGAATTTGAAACTGAAAGCGGGTTTTGTGAAGGATGGGATGATGTAAGGACGAAATATTCACTAAATGATATTTCTTGGTTTACTGAGGTTCTCAATGTTTGTCAGAAATGGGCCTCGCCATACCAGTGTAGCTCCTTTGCTGGTATCATGGCATCAAAGGACTGGTACATGATCATGGGGAATCTTTTTAAGAGACACTTCTATCGGAAACTTCCTTTAGGCAAGTTCATGGTACAGTACTTTAAATCTATTACTGAATTGCGAGAAAAGGAGTGGCTTGAAGACCTAGAAACCCTGCGTACCAGGCCGGTGCCACTAGTTGACATACCGATGCTAGCTGAGGTGGCTGATTCATACACTAGGACAGTTTACATTGATTTTGAGCATGAATACAAGAACCAGCTAGCATGCATCTGTGAGACACTAACTGTGAATGGATCAATGTACACTTACCGGGTCTCGGTGCCTCAAAAACCATACATTGGTATAGTAGAGTTTGAGCCGTCAGAGGTCAAGGTCTCATGCAGTTGTAAGAAATTTGAATCAATGGGGATATTGTGCATGCATGCTTTAAAGGTGTTAAATAATAATAATATTTTGTACCTGCCGGGCCAATACATACTAAAGAGATGGAGCAAGTACGCTAAGGATGAGAGCAAAAATGATGCCCTTGCAGTGAGAGGCAGCAGTACCTTACAAAATGGAAGGGTTTGGAGGAAGCTGGTTAGGTTAATGGTTAAAAGTTCATTTTGCAAAGAGGTCCTTGGAATTGTGGAAAATGGCTTGGATAAGTTTATTGGGCAAATGGAGAGCTTGGCACAGGGATTAGATACTGATGAGGTCAATATAGGCGAAAATTTACACTCTAACCCATTGGATTCAAACAACATTTCTTTTGAGGGGTTTGAATTTTCTACTAGGTAAGTTTTCCTAATGGAGATTACCAAGTTCCATAGGTGCTATTAAGACAACTTTGTAAATAACTGCATATATCATGTTTTGAGCCGTTTTTTTGTATAATTGGGTTATAGTTTGGCTTGTAAATTGATGGTAATCTTAGTGTTATCACCAGTAATAGATGGTATTGGCCTTCATATCTTTGAGCAACCTTCTCACCTAAACTCTGGCTTCATGTTGGTCCGTTTTATTTTCTTCTAAATTTTAACTTATACCTTTCATTCATTCTTTTGATATTTATCATGAAGTAAAGTCGATATGAGCATAACTCCCAAATGTATCACATTTTCAGAAATGACAATTCAAACCGCTCAAATCGATTGAAAGTAATTTATTTCATGAGTATTGTGTTTACATGCTAAAATTTGTAGTTCTTTTTAGTTTTTTCAGTAACAAATCAAACAGACAAGGGGAAAAAAACATTTAGAAGGCATTTTAGTATTTTTTTATATCTTTTTCCAACTTGATTTTATACTAAACAAACTAAAAGATTTTAAAATGTGATATGTTAATGTATCCCTCATCAAATAGATTGGTTGGAACTATTTGAATTTGTTATTTGAAGCCAATAAAAAAAAATTGAGGTCGAACTAAATAACCAGTTTAGTGAGCTTAAGCTCATAATAAATTTATTTTATAATCATATGCATATTAATGTACCTTTTCCTATTCACTCCTACTGAGGTTTCTACGTTTATAACTTGGCAATATTACTCAATATTACTCAGGAAGGCAGGAACAACTTTGTACAAGGCATGTCTTGGATTCTGTTAGCGCTACATGTTAATAGGAGCACATGTAATTATAAATTATGTAAAACACCGCGTAACCTTAGGACGAGATTATTATTGTTTCACAAGCTTGCCAGAAGATAGTTGGATAAAGAATATGTGACCACTGACCAGTATTCACATTAGGTTGAAGTTTGAACTTTTCTGCATGTGCCTTCATTAAAGCACCTGTATCCGGCTCCTATTTTCCAACCTCTAAATATAAAAAGTTGCAAACCCACACCTAAAATTATTCTTAGCCATAATGTACACCTTCCTCACGTGAATTCAATGAAACTATTTAAAATTCATAGCTAAATTGGAGAAGGTAGCTATTTAAATATTGAAAGTGCTTATTTTGTTAATCGTATGGATAAGGGAAACTTTTCTATGAATTTTGTATAAAGAAGTACGATGGAATCATATTGCACATGAGTGGATTAGGTAATAAAGTTTGTTAAGGTATTAAAATAATCATGATTTTCGTAGTGTAATAAGAGTTAGCTGCTTTCTCAGCATATCCTGACAATTTTACCAAGGATATTTAATAGCGACTTTCTTTTTGCATTTTATCCCGAACTTTAAAATGATCAGATTTTCAGTATTTTGAAAGTTCATGCGTTGCTCGTTTTAGTAAACCAAAAATTGATTCTCTATTATGGTCATATTAAAACAAGCGATTTAGTTGCTATCCTACATTTGATGAATGAATATACTCAAATTTGGTTTCTCATACAAACCCTGACAGGTACTGCACATGCAGTTGCTACCCAACTGGCCAACTATTATTAAACCGCCCATTTAAATTGCGTCTAGATCACAGAATATACTCAACAAAAAACTCCTGTTTCTTTTATTGGAAACATTCAAATTATATGATTTGAGTAGAAAAAGTAAATTGCCAACTCAGCTAATTGCATATATTCCAGAAGGGAATTGTTTATCTCCAGTTCAAACAAAAGCGAATGTCCTTCATAGGACCGGACAACCGCATTGCAGTGGGTTTGGGTTGATTTCTAAGATCAAATATAAAATTGAACAAAAATCCCACTTGTTACATGTAAAAATCAGACTGGATAGATCATAACTTAAATTATTAATCCTACTGATAGATAAAAAGTGCTCTTTTCTATTCAATGTCCTTCATATTTGGAGTAACGTAACAATAAGAATTCTATTAAAAGAAAAATAAATAAGAATTCTGTTCCAATAGATGAAATTTATTTATATAGTTTATGATCTATTTAAAATTTTTTATGTTTAAAATATTAGAATAGTTTCTACTAATATCATACATATTTTAAGGATGATTATTTTACTTTATTTAAATACTTTTTTGTCAACAAAATAGTGCATCACAAATATCTGGTTTACTATTTATATTCCATTTCTTTACTATTTTTAGGTTTGAAAAATCATCAATCCATCCTATGACTTGACCCTTGTACAGATCAGATCTACAACACAATAATTAACTTGGACATATCCAGCCACGCAACCACTGGAGATAAAAATAAACGTGTTAACTTAACTAAAAACTGGACAAGCGACACATCAGCATTCGTCTTTATCCTCTCTCTCTCTCTCTCTCTCGTTGCTTGGAACCAACTCCAAAAAACTACCACCCTTTTCGTTTTCGTCATATCAATTGTCGCTTCGGTTCCATACACAAGTAGCTTTCTAAACCAAACATAGAAATTCAAACAGAGAAAGCGAGTTCTCCTTTGTCATTCAATGGCGCTTCAGCAAGACGCGGAGATGCTGGTCCCGGTGTACAGCTCGCTGGAACCGGTCTACGGCGATGGGTCTCCGTTGGAGGAGGCGCAGCTCCGGTTCGACCGCCTCAAGGCCAAGTTCGCTGAATTGTACGGACAAGAGCCTGAATTTTTCGCTCGCTCTCCTGGTATTTGTTTAACTTGATTTATGTTCTCCTTTAAGAATTTTCCCTCTTTGCATCTGCTTGGTAAATTTAATATGTGATTGTGATCTTCGATTTGAAATTGACTAAAGGTCGGTTTGTTTGCTGATTGTAATGGTAGGAAAGTTTTAGCCTATTTATTGGAGTAAGTAATTGTAATTCTGTTTGATTTGGGGTCACCGTTGTACTTTGCAGTGTTTAATTTTTTGTGGGTCATTATCTTGGGTGGAAAATTATGAAATGCATATTGGGGCTTCTCTTTGTCTTTGGTCATCACTATTGTACCTTCAGGGGTAAATTGGGAATACGATTTGTAGCACTGTATGAAATGCAATTTTTTTTGCATTAATTTAACAACTTTTTGATGCACATTGCACATATTTTGGAATTTAAATTTGAACCGTGCAAAAAAGTCCCAAACTAAATAGTAAAGTAATGGGTTTCTCTTTGGGCTCTTTGGGACTCAAAATGAAAGTAATTTGCTAAATCATTGATTGATATAGGTCTTTTTAATTTATAAGCCATGGTTTGTTCAAGGACTTCACCTTAGGTTTTCTTGTACAGCAAACATCTAGTTGTATCAGTACAAACATGAACTTAAAGTGGTAACTGAATCCTTCTTCTGTTTTATTACTGAAATTGAAGCATAGTTGGATAATTTTTTTGAGAGTTAATATCACTAAAGAACTGATTGTGGTATGCAACAATGCACATTGAAAGCCAGCTAAACTAGTTGTCTTTGTCAATCAAGTATTAACATTTGAAATAATTTGAGGTGCTTACAGTGCATAGTCTTGCCACTTTGGTGTACTACATTTCCGTAGCAATTATGATAAAGACCCATTTTTCAGTCTTTTCCCATTTATCATCAAAATAAAAAGTTAGTATTTTATCAAGTTTCTCTTAAATAATCTCATCCTTGTCTTCATATATTCATTCAAGAATACCAGAACCTTCCATTCGTCCTTTATTGCTCAATGTTTTTTTTCCTCATGGTTAGTTACTTAGTTATGCTTCCAATCAGTCATTCCTGGTAAATGTTAACAACCACAAGAAAAGGCTGGTTACTTAATCCCTTTATAACAAAAAATTAAGAAAAAATTGAGGAGATTTAATTTGTGTTTGGATTTCCGAAGGGGCCCAATGCTACTTGGTTTTTCTTAAAATTGTTTTAAAATATTATTTCATTTCAACAGGGAGGGTGAACTTGATTGGTGAGCACATAGACTATGAGGGGTACTCTGTCCTACCAATGGCGATTCGGCAGGACATGATCGTGGCCATTCGCAAGAATCCCGACAGCAAGGAGCTTCGCATTGCCAATGTCAAGGACAAGTACCCTATTTGCACTTATCCTGCCGACCCTGATCAGGTTTTTGCTTCTCTTTTAGTTTTTATCTTTTTGTTAACATTCAATACTTTTTCTTTTTTGGCTTTTTTATTGTTGTGGAATGGAGGGTAAAATTATGGCTTCAGAATAATAATTTGATCAAATTAACACAATTGGGGCTTTTGAGGCATAACTACATAGTTGGGGTGGGTGATTGTGTAAAAATTTAAGTTCTGGGAGAATTTGTACCTTTACTTGTTCGGGGTTTTTAAAATAGTTGCAATGACGAAAGCTACTGCAGGTCAGTTGTCCATACGGTAAGTTCTCTGTGGAAATTGGTCATGAACTAAGAAGTAGTGATAATGTCCATAATGCCAAAAAAATGCGCTAATTCTGGTACTAAAACCTGAAATGGTACAATACTCAAAATCCTTGCCAACCAGTGCTGAATGCTCTGGCATGGGCAGGGACCACT
The DNA here is from genome assembly GCA_027562975.1 of Rhynchospora breviuscula. Taxonomy (NCBI): domain Eukaryota; kingdom Viridiplantae; phylum Streptophyta; class Magnoliopsida; order Poales; family Cyperaceae; genus Rhynchospora; species Rhynchospora breviuscula. The sequence continues at coordinate 26,415,139 of CM050402.1, forward strand.
ATTTCAACTGTAGCTTAAATATATTTGTTGGGGCACTTGTACCATTAAATTGTCTGTTATCTATCAATTATATATTTATGTCTTATATTTTGGATGTTGAAGAAATTTGTTACACTAACTAAGAATCATGTTATTTCTCAGGAAGTTGATTTGAAGAATCATAAGTGGGGACATTATTTCATATGTGGGTAAGTCCTTACAGTTTCATCTGTGGATGAATAAGTGCTTAGTGTTGGTTCCCTGTTGTAAACTACTATGAGTTCTCTGATTAATCTTTAAGATGATTTAAATAAAATTGAAATGTAGTAACAGTATTGTACATTTTTTTTTTTTTTTTTTTTGAACTAAGAGGCCATTTATTTATAGAGGCATAGCCCACTCTGTAAATTAGAGTTTATCCCTCTTCTGCGTCCAACGGGAATTGAACCCGTTACCTCTAGGATAACGGCGGAGCCTCTGACCATCCGTGCTGGACTCCACGTTCAACAGTACTGTACATGTTATTATGAACTTTTTACCTCTACAGACTGGTGCCATTTTTATCATATTTTTATTTGCTGTGGGTTTTTACGGTCATAAATGTATTGCATCTCCAGTATGCTCTTCTGAGTTTATTCTTTGCAGTATTTTCAGCAATTGTTGGTTGGTATCTGTGTATCTTTTTTTTTTTTTTTTTTTTGGTATGTGCAATCTCTCAGTTTGATGATCCATTTATTAGGTACAAAGGTTTTTATGAGTATTCGAGATCTAAAGGAATTGATGTGGGACCGGTTTCACTCGATGTGGTTGTTGATGGTACCGTACCAACAGGTACAGATCACGGTGTCTTTGCTACTTCTCAAAATTTATGCAGCGTCTTATGTAGGAAAATTGTTTTTCATAAAGCAGCTTGAGATATTGCAGTTGTTTCTATGAACTGAATACTTTGGAGTACTGTTTTGACCTTGTACAAATGGTCTATTAACCCTCTACTTCCTTGAATACTTCTCAGGTTCTGGTCTATCTAGCTCTGCTGCATTTGTTTGCTCTTCAACAATTGCTATCATGGCTATTCTTGAAAAGAACTTCCCTAAGGTAACTCCATGCAAATATTATTCAGTTCTTCATATATTGCTATGTTTTGCAATAGCTTGTCACAACCAGGATTTATGTAATATTTTATCATATAGTCACTTCATTTCTATATTGAATACATTGCAGAAAGAACTTGCACAGTTCACATGCGAATGTGAGCGCCACATTGGCACACAATCTGGTGGCATGGACCAGGTAAAACTCTGCCCCTTTTTTATTTATTTATTTATTTTCTGAGTTAGCTTTCTCTTCTATCTGGTTTGAACAATAGTTATTTTCCTGTGACAGGCAATTTCAGTAATGGCCAAGTCTGGGTTTGCAGAGCTGATAGATTTTAACCCTATCCGTGCAACTGACGTACAGTTGCCAGCTGGGGGGACATTTGTAATTGCACACTCTCTGGCTGAATCTCAGAAGGCAGTTACTGCTGCGACTAATTACAATAACAGAGTTGTTGAGTGCCGCTTGGCAGCTGTAAGCTTTTCTTTTTTTCCCTTCCCCTTTTCTTTTGTAGGAAGTAAGTGCCACAGCCTCAGCATTCTGTTTTCTGTTTACTTTTGGAGTGCAGCATCCTGAGAAATTCTACATAATATTAGAAGGAAACCGTAGTAGGACCCTTTTTTATTGGTGTTAACTGTAACCTATTGTTTTTGTTTCCTCAACAAGTAAAACACAAAATAAGTGAAACACTTGCTGCTATTGTAAATTGCATATACCTAATATAATACTAAAAACATAATCAGAACTGATGACTAAAATATGATTATGACAGTACTGACTGTTATGGCGCTACTCGATGGTAAGTTGTTCATTATTTTCTAAATCTCTATTTCTTCTGCAGTTCTGCTTTTGTTCACCTAGGACCTTTGAAAGTCAAGATTGTTTGCAAGACAAAGCATACAAAGCAAAATAGCTGAAAAGCCATAGATTTCTTGGTTTCTGGAAATCCAGTTACGCTAGGGGTTTATTGCAAACGAAAAGGATAAAAAATGAACAGTCATTTTATTGTATTCTAATTGTAATGGAATTGACTCCAAAGTTCTTTAATTAAGAAAAGGCTTAAAGTGATTTTCATTAAAATGAGGCTTGAAATTGTCTCCAATCTTATAACTTCAAACTTTTAGGGTAATGCTCTGAATGAATTTTGGAGTGTCAGAATTTTTATTTATTTTCTTTTTCTTTGCATTTTTTCTCCCTAACACTCTGTTTTCTGTTGAAAACTGGCATTGAATCAAGCAACTAATAAGCTAAATATGGGACATTATTGTTGTAATCCAAATAGTATGTAATAGCAACGTATAAGAAATCTTCAAAAGGGCTATCTCATGGTTTTTGGTGGCATTACATCAACCACACATTGCTGCAATTTTATTTATGGTTTTTTCGCGGTTTTATTTGTCACTGTTTACTTTAAATTATACTTTTGCTTCATGCACCTGCGGCTTTCTAAAATTTTCAGAACTTGCGATGAAATAGGCCACTAGGATTTGCTGAATATTCAATATTCTGTATTTAATGAAACCTTTATTTTCTTTCTTTTGTCTGTGTGTGTGTTTAGATTGTTCTTGCTATAAAGCTAGGCGTGGAGCCAAAAGAGGCAATAGCTTCTGTCAAAACATTGTCAGATGTTGAGGGTTTGTGTATCAAGTTTGCTGGCAACCATGGTTCTTCGCATCCTGGTGTTGCTGTCAAGGTTTATCTTTGTTTGCAAATGTTGTAAATAATTGGGGAAAAATATAAAGTTTCTTATAGTTTGGGGTATGTTAAAATAATTTTCATGAAATGCAATACTCTAGGAGCTCCTACATGAAGAGCCGTACACAGCTGAAGACATCGAAAAAATCACAGAAGAGAGTCTGACATCAATCTTTAAAAATTCACAAACTTCTCTTGATGTGCTTCAAGCTGCTAAGCATTTTAAGCTCTTTCAGGTATGAATTATTGTTAAGCTTTGTGATGAAGCAGATGTACTGATCATTGTGCCTACCTGTTTGACCAAACTTCCCACTTGTTCCTTCTTTTTTTTTTTTTGTAAATATTTTGCTTCCTGTTGAAGAAATTAATGCTCGTTGCATGATATGATGGATAAATTAAGGCTTATTAAAGCTCATTCTACTAGCTGACTTTGTAATGATTATATGTGTAATCAATCACTCCTTATTGCACAGTGGAGGGTTTAATTGTCCAGATACAGTACTGTACTCGTAATGTTTGGTGCTAAAATTTACTGGCTGAAATTTAAATTGTTGGTTGGTAGGTTTTACTAGTTTGTACTGGATTGGCTACCAGTACCAATGTTTGTTTCAAATAGTGCTTGAAGATTTTGTTAATTAATATATTGCTCCTACCTCTTAGCGTGCCTCTCATGTCTACTCTGAAGCAAGGAGGGTTTATGCTTTTAAAGATGCTGTGTCATCAAAGCTCAGGTAATTTCTTAAGAGGTTTGAAGCTTTTAATTTCATGTTGTGTTTTGTTCAATTTGTTATACTAGTATGGAACTTCTTGCCATGATGTTCTCTGTGCAAGATCAGCTACAATTAGCTGATAGGATTGCAATTTGGGGGTTAGTTCTGATTACATTATCATTTCTTTATTTTTGTTTGCAGTGAAGAAGAAACACTGAAAAAGTTAGGTGACCTCATGAATGAAAGCCACTATAGTTGCAGTGTACTTTATGAGTGCAGGTGCATAACCTCACTTTTCAGTTAATTTTTTACTTTTAGTTTTGTTATTTTTTTAAGCGGTGTCTCATTCCCTGTTCCATTTGTACGCGTATTTTTTAAAACTTTTCTAGGAAAACAAATTCTGTCTTTTGATACAACTGGTATCTAAACAATAATGGTACACCCTAGTACGATTTGTAACTTTTTTGTGTGTGCCCAACTTCAACTGTTATGCCGGTATAGCACTTTCGAACTTCATGTACAAGTTCTTTTTACAGCATTTCCATAAATATTTACTTTAGGGACCTCGAATTTTTAATATATAAAATTTCCCTTTTGATAATTTGAGTATATTAAGAACCATACTGAACAGTAACAATTGGAGATTACAGTGCATCTGTGGAGCGAGCGACTTCAGATCACTGTATTTAGGATATCTGGCATCTCAATCTTTGCTGTTAAAAGGTTATGTTGTGATTAAATTGAGATTAATGGTTATTCTGTCTGACCAGCTGTCCTGAGTTGGAGGAGCTGGTAAAGGTTTGTAGAGATAATGGAGCACTCGGGGCCCGCTTGACAGGTGCTGGCTGGGGCGGCTGTGCTGTTGCCTTGGTCAAAGAGAGCATTGTCCCTCAATTCATCCTCAATTTGAAGGTACATTCAACTTATTTATCTCCTACTAGCTAATTGGGGGGGGGGGGGGGGTTGTGTGCAAAAAACTATTAGGTGTAATTCATTGTAGACCTTAAAGCTGATTGTACTGCAAATTGCTTAAATCTAAGGTCTATTTGTTTTAAGTCTGATATTAGATGTGGTAGATTGTGGACCCTTCCTGAAATTTGTTTGGTCGTTTCTGGGCTTAATATGGGGTATTGAATTTGCTTTCGGTTGATGTCTCTGGACCTTGAACCTTTTCTCTAGTTTGCATTAGGCAGGGGCAGGACCTTCACCTGTTGCACCAACTGAACTCTCATTAATGTGTTTGCTAGGAACTGCACCTGTTCTTTTTTTTTTGGGATCTTTCTCTATTAACTGTCTGATGCTTTGCTACAATAATCAGTTAAGAACACAAATGAGGTGTAAACTAGGACTTGTAGAAACCTACTAGGTACAACAAGGTACTGCTGGTTGTCAATGAATTTTCATGCTAAACTGTCCCCCCCTCCCTTCAATTTGTCAGGAGTCATTTTATCAAGCAAGAATTGAGAAGGGCGTAATTAGCAAGGGTGATCTTGGTCTTTATGTATTCGCATCCAAGCCCTCAAGTGGTGCAGCTATATTGAAATTTTAATTTAAGCTTCAGAACACCTTCATCACGACCTGATTTATTTTTATGTATGTGGTAAATAAATACAATTAGTAATTGATCCTGTGGACATATGTAAATTAATAAATTCTTCAGAACTTATTATGAAATCTTTTGATTTGTCTTTATATTATATTGATAAATTGTACCAAGAGCTGACATACAAGTTCGGATCAGGTTTGGTTTCGTGTTGAGTGCTATCATTTTCTCATTTTAGAGGGTGATATCTCTCCCATTAATAATTAGCAACCAAAGGATGACACCTAGTCATATAACAAGTCATTGTAGTACTTAATCAATAGAGGTGCTACTAAGTAATTTCTTGTTGAATATGCAAGCGTACGTTTCATGCTTGTTTGAGTAATAGCAATGAGATTATCCAATATCATGCTAAGAAAAGCTAGGATTTCGAGAAGAAGATGTCATTCGTTTGATGAGAAATAAAAAGGAATATCGAAAATTTGTGTGGCTGAAGCTGAAGCAGCTACTTTCCAAGTAACAGAAGGAAAAAAAAAAAAAAAAAAGCAACGACTGGAGTGGGAGAGTTAGAAACCTCACTTCTTTCTCTCATTCAATACCGTGCACGAGACTTTCATCTCGCACGGCTCCTAAGTGATTAAAGGGCCGATTATCAGGATATGTGGAAGTAGCTTTTAATTTCATGTAATTTAAAGCACTTGAGAATGTAAAATATATCCTTCGAATAAGTTAAAAAGCTACATCAAGAAAAGTTCGAATGCTCCATTGAACAAAGTATAATAAAATCAGCCAATGGAAAGATATAGATTGGTGCAATGCATGGCTCTTGGCCTCTTGTGAAAACAATGTAGGACTAAGGGGACTGGGTGGTTTCTTGTATCTTTCACGTAGGGGCCCGGGCCAAAAAATTCTGAGTATCATTTGGATTTTTTTTTTTTTTTTTTTTTAAGATAAATTGGGGGTCAAGCCCCCAACTTATTTTTAATTTTTAAATTATTAAATGTCTATGAATGATCCTCCAGCCGGATTTCGAACCTGCGACCTATCACTCAAGATGTATTGTTCTTTGCCACTAGACCAAGAGCTGATTCTCGAGTATCATTTAGATTTTTTTTTTTTTAATATTTTGTCGACCCAAATTGAAAAAGTGTCTGATTCCGCCCATGCTTGCCATATGGCATAATTGATCCTCCCAAGATAAGTTGTGCTGCTGAATTCTGAGAAAGATTTGGGTAAACACATTCTCAAAGCAGAAAGCACACAAATTGCACAATACTACTTTATTATTATTATTATTATTATTATTATTATTATTATTATTATCATTATTTTGTCAACGCAAGTAAGCTCAAACACAATTAAAAAATTTGCATGTCAGTGCATGCAAGGCCGATATGCATGTGTACATATTCTCATTGTGGAATTTATTAGGGACCGAGGAAGAACAAAAGGCAAGGCAATAATACTTTGAATTTAGTTACATAGTAGCAATGTTTAACACTGGCTTGCATAAGTTCACATGCAATTTTCTCACTTGATAGCATTGGATGTTGCAGTATTAGAGCAACCTTTTTCTTCTCTTTTTTTCTTTCGTGTTTGACTGCTAAAAGTATGCCTAATTTTCCCTACTTTGAATTTAGTTACATAGTAGCAATGTTTAACACTGGCTTGCATAAGTTCACATGCAATTTTCTCACTTGATAGCATTGGATGTTGCAGTATTAGAGCAACCTTTTTCTTCTCTTTTTTTCTTTCGTGTTTGACTGCTAAAAGTATGGTACGAACTCTATTGTTATTGTATTATTATTATTATTATTTACTTTTTGCTCGATTTGAAGATTAGTCATTTACAACATAGTATTTGAATGACAATCAGTGATCGATCGACTAAACCTTCGTCTCAGGACACAATTGTGATTTTCTCTTGACATTGTTAAACACATATGATCTCGATGCAAGAAAAATAAAGCCTTCTGTGTAAATTATATTAGAAAAATAAAAATTAAATATTTTTATTTGAAACTATTTGTTATTAATCATACCGTAGATGAAACAAACATTCCGTCCAGGTACCTGTAAATTTCAAATTAATTATTTGATTTGTACAACGGGTCACGTCAATTTATATGACCGTATAAGCGCCCCCACACAATTTATATTGTGATACACATAAGAATACAGCCCAACTAATGATGTGTAATACGAGCTTTTTAGGCCGCGTAATGTATATATCTTTTTTTTTTTTTTGTGGAACACGCGTAATGTATATATCTAAACATAATAAAGAAGACCACTACAATCTCAGCTTTTATAATTTATTAGATAAATTGACCGGAGGAAAAAAAAAGAGATCACTGGACGCAGCTTGCTTTCCAGAATTCCAGTTCACACATCAAGGAGCATTACATGAATTTAAATCATCTGACCAAAAATTAAATAATTCAAACATACAATGTGGATTAACATATTATAATAAACTACCAATTATAATAGATAGAAGCATCTTATTGGCATAGGTGGACTAAAAGTTTAATAATATGAAGAGAAAATAGATGCAATTTAGGCAAGATAGTTTATAAATTAACATACATGTTACTTGAATTATTTTGTAAATGGATGAAATTGTTCATTCGAAAATTAGTTATTTTATACCATAAAATTCTGGATTTCCTACCACTCCTTTAAATCTGTCACTACTTATTTGATTTCGTTTTGTTATATTTAATTCAAACAGCAGGATCCTAAGTTCCTAACATGAGCTTCATCCAGCATTTGTAAGACTTCTAGTTTATGGAAACTTCACAACATAGCTGCATACAATTGGTGAAAAATTTTTACAAACCACTATCGATTGAAATTCTGAAGGATGCAAATGATCATGAGATCGATTATTTTTTATTTTATTATTATTATTAGTTTTTTTGAAGAATGCTGACAGAAGCGTGCCACCAGAGGTGGATATATGTGATTCAAATTAATGTGGTCAATTGACCAGAATTTTTTTACATTAAATTAGGTTCTATTGACTTTTTTTTTTATTGATTTTTCCATAAAACTTTGCTGTATACGTACAGTTTGATATTTCATCTATTTTGTATTAAAATCTCCTTTTCTACTCTCATACTTATAAAAATGATAATCACGTGAATTGTCAGACATAAATGAGTTTCAACTGTAAAATTGAACTCTTAGCTATGTTGGAGTTGTGTCCTAGAGGTCAATATTTAATGACTTAATTTATTAGTTTATGTTATTGATGATATTTAATCATTTGTTCCTAGAGTTTATTACTGACAGATCATTCAGGTTGAAGATCTGAATTGTAGATCTCTGTGGATCATTCATTAGAATGACAGTAATAAATCTAAATCGTCCGTAATCTTGATAATTAACAAGGAACATTAATTATCATAAAAGATTAGTATGCAAGTTAAGTGATCATTAAGTTCTACAAATCATAGGTAAGGAGTTACCAACTTAATTGCATATATCTATATTATTAGAACATAGTACAGGACATGACCCAATGAAATAAACATTTGGATTGTGTTATGTGTCATTGTTTATTTCATATGAGTTTGATTCTAAGTTTGAGATGACTAAACTTTTCCACATAAGGATAGGTTCAATAAATATCGTCTACCGTTGATTCCTGATAAGGGCTGCTATACGGACTTTATTTATGTTCTTTTGAATTATGCGGGAAAAAGTTGTTCATCAAGAAAACCGTATGTTCCTCATTAGTATACCTAGTGAGTGATGATATCTGTTTAGGTCCCTTGATGGAGTTGGATCGTATGCCCGCAACTAGACGATCAACTCTAGATCAAGAAACGTATAACCTGCAAGAATGACACATTTCTATCTTAGATTATACGATGATATCATGTGACATAAGAATCAAACAAGGAGATACTTTTATTTCTTATGCATGATTGATTTACTGTAGTTGTACAGTACATATTTATGTGAATTGGGAGTCATAACGTGTTGCTAGATACCGCTTATGATTATTGAAAATAAATAGTGATTTATTTTCCATGGCCAACATAGCATAAATCCTCAAAGGGTCATACAAATAGGATTTTAATCACACGGTGCATTATTTATTTATTCGCAGCAGCGTATTGCGAAAATATGATAAGTTGATTAATTAATTATATACCGTTGCGAACCGTTATAATTAATTAAGTCAAGAAGATCATATAGAAATAAATTAACGCATTTGCTAATCCCAAAATAATTATTAATAAGTTAATAATTAATTTTGTTCAACATAATTTAATTATAAGAATTAAATAGAGCTTATGGACCTTTATTTAATTAGTAAATTAAAGGACCCGGTTTGAGTACAAGAAAAAGGTCTATTAATTAATTAAATTAGTGGACATTTAACATATCACAAAATGAACTTGATAGCCCATATAGTGGCTGTCCTAATAGGGGTAAAAAGGTTCCTAAAGTTTATGGAGTGGTTGGTCTATAAAAAGAGGTCATTTGGAGAGAGAAACCCTAGTCACCATAGTCTTTTCTCTCACTCTTCCTCCTAGAACGAAAATTAGAGAGAAAATTTCAGAATTTTCATCTCTTTCTCTTGCTCTTAATCCACCTCAAATGCTCATGTGTTGAGCCTTCTCCCTTTTTCATTAATTAAACTAGTTAATTGAAAGAAGTAGAAGAGAGAAAACCTTGGGAATTAGTTGCTCTCCTCTTCTTTACTAGCACAAGTTGAAAGATGAGGTGATTAAACTTCTAGGTGGACTCAAGGCGGCCGCCGGCGACTTGATGGTGAAGGAGAACATGCCACCGACTCCCATGCATTGGTCGAGCCTCGCGAATGCGATTTCGCGAGAAGTAATCGATTCATTCCCTTCTCTCATGTTGTGTGTTGATTGCTTGGCAAGATCCTTTGTGCTTGATGATTAATTAAATTAATTAGTAACTAAAATTAAAAATTTACCACTTTTTAACAAGCTATACCATAAGAAACGTAATAATGTCCATAGCATGTGCATGATCAGTTGATTTTGACTACACAAAAAAGCTTTTTCAATACTATTGACTAAACTTAATTATGCAGGACATGCAACTTTAACTTGTCCTTCTGACTGGTAATATCGAACATAATTGTACCCACACGGACGTTATGCCAAAACAAAAAGAAAAAAAAATAAAGATAACCAATCTAATAATTTTCTTAATTTGTCAATGCAGTTTAGCAGTACACCACAATTCCAAAGTAGTATGTAACTTGGCCACTTCGTACTCACCAAGAATTAAACTCTAGGCAAAATATCATTAACATTCAAGCATGGTACTACCACTAGTATAAATCATAATTACAGCCCTTGTTACAATGTCCTGTTCATGTCTAGTTGGCGGAATGCAATGTTTAACTACTTGTAATATTAGCAATGGCTTTCTCAAGTCGTATTCAACTTTCTTTTTCCATCATATTGGATTTTTTTGTTCTAACAGCGGAATTCATTGTTTGTTGGACTAAAAACTGATCTGATTGAACGTTCTTGCTGTTAAATTATCAAGTAAAATTTAAATTAACGAGCGTGATAGACGTGGGCATATGAATTAAGATTTACGTTTCTTAATTAAACGATCATGACATCTGAATGAGTTTTTGTCTTTTTGATCTAATGAACAATGAATCCCCTGTTTTCCTATGTTGGCACTTTGTTTTGGAGAGTCCATTTTTACCTGATTTTGACCATGTCATAATTTATGTAATATTTATAGGTATGTCATGAAACTGTTGCTCGTGTTCTGTTATTTTGTTGACAAAAAGTTCGTTTATTACTAAAAAAAAAAACTGCATTCCGGCTTGTGTAAATTAACTATTTAAATGATAATTAGCGAGAGGCTAAACCTTCATTTGAGTACATTAATTATACAGTATTGTTAATCTAAAAAATAATAGATAAATAAAGGTATATATGAATATTATAGGTACTTAGAATTGATGTGGGCTTCACCTTAGCAGCCTTTTTGTAACCAGATTTTCAGTCATTTATACAATCAGTTGGCAATCGCTAAACTTCAGAAAGATTGTAGATACTTAGAATTGAACCTTACTACAATTCCTCAGGAATTGAATCCCTGTTAATTCGAAAATAGTTGGCTTATACTCGCTCCTATACACGTTCATATGTTTACTTCTATTTCTATTTGATGTTTGATACGTATCAAATGCAGACAAGATGGATTCAGAGGCATATTTAGCTAACGTAGAAAAATGACAATTAATCATTTGATTGTAACATAAAATTTCACAAAAAGAAAAAAAAAATCATTTGATTGTACAATAATTAACATCGGTTTGGGTTTGGGTATTATCATGAGGGGCTCACAAGTCCATGCTTCCCTAATCCCTATGGAATACAGCCTAATTAATAACGTGACATCTGAAGATTTTTCAGCCACATTGTCATTATGCATATCTAAAGTTCTAAACTGAATGAGGAAGACTATGGCAGCATATTTCATCCTCTCAATTATGAGAGACAATTGCCAATTTGCCGCCAAAAAAGTAGAAACTCAATACAATCTGAATCATCCGATCAAAATTTAACCATTCAAATTTCGATTAACAGATCAATTTAGAAAATTTTATATATAAATAGAACTTTTGCTTTTGTTTTTATTGGCTGTCGTATGTAAATAGGAACAGTTACATATTAGGTGCGCGTGGTCAACGCCAATGCCCAAGCCATGCTTGCTTGATATTAATTTTAATTTACTAGAGCCTAGAGGCATATATTGTTATTTTAGATAGGTTGACTTGTGAATAAAGTAGAAAACACGTCTTTATATGTACGTAGAAAATAGTTATTTTTTTAAGTTGGATATAAAATTTCAAAAGTTGAAAATTAAAATTTCAAATTTTAAAATTCGAAAATTTAAAATTCGAAATTTTGAAATTTAAAATTTGAAATTCAAAATTTTAAAAATTTTGAATTTGAAAGTTCGGAAATTTAAAATTTTTAAAATCCAAAATTCGAAAATTGAAAATTTTTACATCTGAAATTTAAAATTTAATTCATTTCTATAAATTTCTTTGTCATTTCTTAATTAGAGGGTATTTTGGACATTTTTAAAAAGTTACAATGACATTTCTCTATTTTTAGTGGCATTTCTCAAATTTTCACCAAAAATAATGGCATAAAACTAATTTTAACCATTTTACAGTGGCATAAAACTAATTTATAATTTAAGAGTTGCATATCTCTAATTCTCAATTTTTTATAGTGGCATATATTTAATTTTTCCTTTAAATATTAATTGCCATCTTTTGTACGCAAACTAATAGTAAAAAATTTCAAATATGCATGCATATTTATTCTTCAAAAAAAAATCTGAATAAGTAGTAAAGATAAAAAAATTGAAGTATTAAATATATTTATTCTTTTAAAATAAATTTGATGGATCGCAAAATGGCCAATATATACACATCATAATGCACCCATATCATTTCTCTACTTCTTTTAAGTTATGTATTTCTATTTATTCAAATTAAGAAGAAAAAATATTATAATAATTTCACAATAAAATAATCACATACAGAAACATGACATATCGTTAATCAAAATTACATATATATATCGTCGTATACCTGTCGTATACTCGTATCAGAAACAATTATTGTAGCATTGACTTTGACTATCAGCTACTACTGGTAGAGTGGTAGGTCATATCATTCGTACATAAGCCGACAGATTTTATGGGAGATCAGCTACATATCAGATTATTTCATTATTTGTTTCAATCTTGAGAATTCCCTTTCACACACTGATCATTACTTATGCCAGAGACGAACCGTTTAATGCGTTCACTGTGCTTAATTATTTTCAAATATGGATTGGAGAACTTTCTTCTGGTTGGTTTTCGGTATATGTTTCAAACATGCAAATTACTTGAAACAGGGGTCGGGATTTTTTTCAACAAAGTCGACAAAAATAATTTAAAAATTTATGCATATTTCCTATCGTTTTCCGAACGACATAAATTTGCAACAATTAATTAATGATGAAGATTTGACGGTCTTTGATAAAGTATATCAAATAATATTCAAATTATGTGAAATTTGATACACAAATAAACTAGATTAACTATATTAATTAGAAAATTATTATTGTCAAAATTGTCAATTAAATTAATTAATGGTTCTTTATCCTTTCACAATAAATATGGCATTAATTAGAAATATACAGTATGATATATACTTACGCGCGATGATAAAGCAAATTATGCATTGAGAGCAAATCAAATAAACTAACTTTATATTTTTTTCTATTATTTTAGAATTCATTATTATCTTACTTAATTTTTACAAGTGTCTTGATCTTTGTAAATTTTTGCAGACATAAGAACGTCTGTAATAATATAGTAGTTCAAATATGATTTATATATCCTAATAATATATTTTTTTTTGTACGTAGTGTTTCATTTTGCATGCATAATTCATTATAATTTATATCATAATGGTATGCAAAATAGCTTTAGTTCAAGAGAAATAACATCATTAAATCATTGCCACATGGGATCCTATGCAATAGCTTTTTAGGAGAATATTTTTTTTTCTTGGAGAATCTTAGCAGAAGGCTAGAAGCTAATAGTTTGAGTGTTAATTAGGAACAGATTATTGAAATCTGTTTTCCAGTGACCCAATGGCACTACTGTTATAAAGTGTACGGCACTGAAGGTCAGCTTAATCCTCTTACATATTCTCGTTAAGATTTAAACAACAACGTATATACTATATATTATTAATTAATTAAAAGGGTCAAATTTTTAAATTTTATGTCTAATTAATTAGATAAAAAAATATATATAAATAGCGTATGTTATTTAATATATTGTGCGTAATATTATGCATATATATATACGGTCTCGTACTGTAATAAATATTCAAATGCAGCCACGTATATGTTCCATGCCGTCACATTTTAAAACACAACAATGAGAGGTCACAGTGTAAAAACTTGTTTGCGTTAAGTTCCTTTTAATACATATGCGATTTTAATAGTGGAGACAACTCTCTAATTAATCTTTATAAATTCTAAAGTTCTCTTTCATTGTATGAATTAACCTCTCATACATATATATCACAAATGATAGTTGATCTACATATGTATTTAAATATTTCACAACTTTAAAACTAACAAAACTCTCTTCATATGATATTAATTAAGACATACTTTAATCTATGCTACGCAAATGAATATCGATGATGAATTTTAGATTTCTAGATTAAAGAAAACCTTACGAGTACTCCCTTCCTGATCATACTCTGATAGACATTTCTTACCATATATAGTTTTGACATACAGCAATTAGCAATATATGTAAAATAAATACAATTGCTTATTAAGAATCAGCTCTTGGTCTAGTGACAAAGAGCAATGCATCTCAAGTGAGAGATTATAGGTTCGAAACCCGGTTGGAGAGTCTTTATAGACATTTAATTTAAAAATAAGTTGAGAGGCTTGACCCCCAATTTATCTTCAAAAAAAAAACACAATTGCTTATTCATAAAAAATAACAAGTACAAGTACACCAAATAAAATGTTTGGATTTAAGCCTGCTCGAGTTATACCTTATACCATCAGAGCTTCATGAAAGGGATGGAAGAAAAAGAAAGGAGGACAGTCGAAGAGGATACAGGAACCTCAATTTATTTAATAAAAAAAAATGTAATTTGCACAATTTTTTCAGTAATTATAACAGATGCTGTTATCCAGGTTGACACGTTGTTAACCATTTAGTTGAAAATATATATCTGCCTGCTTTTTACATGTCGCTTTCTTTTTTAAACATATGGTTGCTAAGTTTTGTTACGTAGGTATAGCCGTATAGGGAGTCAAAACTTGGAAGTTTCGGACTTTCGGGAAGTGTTGTACGAACCGAAAGGTACAGCCGTGTGATAGAATAACAAATTACTCCAGAAAATTATTTTAATATGTTAGTAAATAAAAAAATAGCAATAATTAATACTAGATAAAGACCTATTTGAACTCACAACTCCCAAGACAATTCCCTTGAGCTATAAATATTTCCATGCACCACATCTACCTAACATATGTTCCCAAAAGGCCGTAAACAAATATTCAGCCAATATATATCTTGTCTTTTGTGTCCTGCATATCGATCGTCACTAGACTAATACTTTCGTGCATGTTAGCATTCCCAGAAACTTAGCCACTAACCAAGATTCAAGAAAACACATGTGCTCAAAGGCCTTTTATAGGTCATTCCTCTCCTTCTACAGACTCCTTCTAAGGAGGCTAAAATTTGCTCATGGAACGAACTTAAAATTACAAAAGTGTCCTTCACTCGACAGCCTTGGTACCTCCTGTACCGGACACCACTTAGTCTTTGACCTAGAAGGCGGCCTCCTGCGTTCCAACACCAGCTTTCCCTATTTCATGCTTGTAGCATTAGAGGCAGGCTCCTTTCTAAGAGGTTTAGCACTTTTACTACTGTACCCCTTGATATGTTGCCTTAGTCATCACATGGGTATACGTGTCATGACCATGGTTGCATTTTGTGGGGTGAGAGTAAAGGGTTTTAGGCTTGGAAGGGCAGTTATGCCAAAGCACTTTTTAGAGGATGTTGGGTTGGAAGCTTTTGAAGTTTTGGGCAAGTTCAACACTAGAATATGCTTTAGTGGCATGCCAAGGGTTATGGTTGAAGAGTTTCTGAAGGAGTATTTGGGTGTGGAGGTGGTGGTTGGGAGGGAAATCTGGGAATTTGGGGGGTATTTTACTGGGTTGATGGAAGGCCAGGGAAAGATGGCACTATCAGAGGTGAAGAGGGAAGTGGAATTGCATGCAAAACAAAGTGGAAAGAACGGTGTTGTTGGATTCGGTGGGCTTCAGGCGCTTTCTGCTTGTGATATTTTCTCAACTTGCAAGGTAAATTATTTTGTTACTTGTATACTTTTTTAATTTGCTGTTTCCGTTGTCAATGTTTAATTTGAACTAATCAGACTTAAAAAGTTCAAAAAAAATTATATATGAATAGATTATGATATCCTTGTATAATAAACAAACTATAGAGTTAGAGTAATTACGTAATTAATAACTTGAGTTTGGAAGTGTAATTGCAACGTTGGAGACCATAGGCCGACTAAAACTAAATTTTGTAAGTAGGAAAACACTGGCTAAAAGCTGTAATAGACACAAATCAAACCTAGAAAATTAAATGAATATATTACATTTTTTAAAAGCGAAATAATTTTTTATATCCATTTGTTCATGCGATTTAATAAAGCTAAACAATGATATAGTTTAAAATTTGGAGGCCGAAAAATATCTGTTCTACTTGGAACTTTAGAAAACACAGTAGCTAATTAAAGTAATTCCCTTCACAATTAATCTCACCGATAACTTGGATGCACTTTATATTCTGTATCAATAATTACTTGCATTAAAGTTATTTTTTGAACATCATATGGAAAAAATATTAAAAACTTGAAGTTTTAAAGTAGACAATATTTATTTAAAATATTAAGATTAAACAAATTTTAAAATAATAAAAGCCTTTTTTTTAATAAATAGCTAAAAACGTATTGTTGCACATGAATGGAGATTTACCTCCGTAAACTGTCAGCACAATTGGGCCCGCACGTACGATGTTAATATGGGCTTGCATTTATGAAACCTAACCCAACATTACTACCGCTTTAATTGACAGCCACTGTCAATTTTTCAAAAACATTACTACCACTCATTATTAGTATCCGTCGCCCCTTGATTCATCTTCACGTAAGAATGCATATAACACTTTTCACTAAAAAAAATGCATATAATTGTTTCGATATATTACAACACAACCCTTGGTTTTCATATAGCAAAGCCATTATATTTATTCATCTTTCAGCAGTAAAAATGCAAAAAAAAAAAACAATTTTTTTTCTTTTAGTTCCTTCCAAGGTTTTAAAAATGCGTTTTTTGTGATTTAGCGGTTGGGTGGTGATTTAGTATTTATAGGTTAAAAAAACGGCTAAAAAACTTTTGCATAGTGATAAAACGGTTGTGCGGTGATAAATTAAACAGCGATAAAACAGTTGTGCGATATGAAAAAAAAACAAGATAAAACGGATAAAATGGAGGTTTTTAAAATCTTGGTTCCTTCTAATTAAGGCCAATTGTGACTGTATATATAACGAATTCTATAATATCTTTACAATTCAAAATATAAGCAGACAGAATACTCTCTACTCTCCTCTGGCGCAAAAATTCAAGTTTTCCAGTAAATACCTGATAATTTCATTTTGTTATGAACTTTGAATCAATCATTGCCATATGATTACATATACACAACTTGATTGAAAATTGCTGGTCCTTTGAACAGTTACTCTTTTTTTTTTTGGGGGGGGGGGGGGGTAGAAGCTATATTTTATCGACTTTTATGTCTGTTTCAGGAGGTGTATTTGGTTAGTGAGGCTGACAAAAGGAAATGGCAACCCCTCCTTAGATCAAGGTACCCAAAACCCCTAATTTTTCATGATGGCAGGATAGCTCTAAGGCCAACTCCTTTAAAATCCCTCTTTCTCTTTCTTTGGCTTCCCCTCTCTGTTCCCCTCGCCATCACCCGAGCTATTGCCGCCATTCTCCTTCCACATTACCTCCACATACCTATTGTTGCTTGCCTTGGAATGGTGTCAAGGAAAATTATAAAAAACTCTCAGTACAATGAACAAACATGTACCGAAGCAGAAATTACGAGACAAGTAGCCGATAATGAGAATTGTTTCAAGGGGCATGTATATGTCTGCAATCACTGCACGCTGCTTGACCCTCTCTACATCTCTGGTGCACTTGGGCGCGATGTCATTGCCACGACTTACAGTGTCAGCCGTGTGGCAGAAATCCTGTCTCCCATAAAGACAATCAGGCTCACACGTAACAAGGAGGTTGACAGAAAGAAAATGGAAACTTTGTTGAGTGAAGGTGACATTGTCGTCTGTCCCGAAGGAACAACGTGCCGTGAACCATACCTCCTCCGTTTCAGCCCCCTTTTTGCAGAGTTGAATCGTGTCATCACGCCTGTTGCACTGACTTCACATGTCGGTATGTTTTATGGCACAACGGCTAGTGGGAAGAAATGCTTGGATCCATTGTACTTTTTAATGAACCCTTCACCTCACTACACCGTGGAGATTTTGGACAAGGTTGATGCTAGCAATGGTGACAACTTGGGAAAGCAATGGAGGAATAGTTACTATGAGGTAGCTAACTATGTGCAAATTAAGATAGGAGAGGCCCTTGGATTCGAGTGCACCAAACTTACTAGGAGGGATAAATATTTGATGCTTGCTGATAACGAAGGGATTGTAGAGGCCGTCTCCAAAGAGAGATAAAACAAATCTTTCCATTTTTAATTTTAAATTTGTACATCAATGAGAAGTTGAAACTGTACGAGAGTAAATTGTGTTAAAATTTCTTTATTACCGACAAAATGTTCAAGAAATCCTAATTTATAGGTAGTGCTGTATGTTGTTAATTAGATTTTAGAGAGCCATTTTTCGTCACCAATTTTGTAAATTTCTCAGACCACAACCATTCTGTTTAATCTAATACGGTCGACACTTTCTAGATATGAAGGTTCAGAATATATATACCGTTTTGGATAATTGGGGTGATCTCCTATGCTAAAAATAATCATTTGTATGTCTAAATGAAAAATGATAACAAAACAGGGCAAATGCAATAAGTTCTATACGAATGGATGGATTTAACCTGTTTGGTCGAGGAGGACCATTTTTGTCTGAACTGAGGCGTATACGTTAGTTGATCTAGATCTGTCCTAGTTTATTTATGTGAGAAAGTACTTCATGAAATCGTGCTCTCGATCTAATGTGTGACACTAAACAATTAAGTGCAAAGTTGACTAAAAGCGGAAACTCGGAAAAAGAACCAATAATGGATACAAGTACAATGAGTAACTTCGCAAGTTCAGCATTTCCAATTGTGTACATGCCAACTTGAGGAGGAGTCTTGAAATATATATGAAGTTTATATGTCTGTAGAACGAATAATGTAGGATGAGATTCATATGAATAATTTGGATCAATACAAGTATTGTTCGGTTCGGATCGAACAAGGATGGATTCAGATCGAGTGGAAACCCTAGAAGCATCGATATTGATTCACATGCTCACTGTTCAGTCCGAATCCACCTTTGTTCGGTCCGAATAGTACTTATGTTGATCTGAATTATTCATATGAACCTCACGCTACATCATTCGTTCTACACACATGTGTAGACTTCATACTTCAACAATTTACTTTTTGCATTTTAATCGGTAAGGTCATAATCAGCCCTCTTCACACACACACACACAATTTACTTTTTGCATTATTCATATTGTGCCAATTTCTCCATGTTTTTGGATCTGCTGCAGGCTCAGCTTGTAGCATACATGTTCATGTCAACATGCACTGTGACAGTCACAATAAATTTCATTTAATGCAACCTGCGTGGTGCGACAACAAAGCGAGACGCCGGTCCATCCCTGGTACCAAGCGAATCCATACCACTTCCATGGCATCCTTCGTAAATCGTAATTGACTTAGCGTACCTGATGTGTCCCTTCAGCTTCTCCAGATGCTCATCCATCAAGGTCAACCCTTGCACATTTAATGCGGCTAAGAGGAGGTTGATGTCTCGTCCCTTCATCGACAATGTAGTCTCACCAACTTATTTCGGACTAAGATACTCAGAACTTTGGAGCAGCCGTTTGTTCTTTTTTAATATTTAAAAATTTTAAAATTCAAATGTTGAATCCAAATCGTTGATCTTGTTCAATTTTACGGGCGATGCGTTTTCATATAAGATTTATAAAATTTGGAGTCGATTTGATACTTGATTAAGTGACCAAATTATGAACGTATTAGAATTAATCAGTGATAGTTAACCAGATTCGTTCATTTGTTGACCACTTGATCTAGTATCAAATCAATTTCAAATTTCATAAAACTTATATGAAAACATATCTCTCGTAAAATTGAACAAAATCAATAATTTGGATTCAGCATTTGAATTTTAGAATTTTTAAATACTAAAAAAAAGTTGACCGCTTGATCTAGTATCAAATCAATTCCAAAGTCAGAGCCTTTTGTCCCAAATAAGTTGGGGTAGGCTAGAAATGACACCCCGACCTTGGTCATTTCTTGTATATATGGCTGAGTTTTTACGCTAGCTCACCAAGCCTATCGCAAACATGCGGACTTGAACCCTGGACCTCTTAGAAGAGAGCCCAGTGCTCTTACCACCTGGCTACTAGACCACATGCCAAATCAATTCCAAATTTCATAAAACTTATATGAAAACGCATCGCTCGTAAAATTGAACAAAATCAACAGTTTGGATTCAGTATTTAAATTTTAGAATTTTTAAATACTAAAAAAAAAAAATAAACGGCTGTTCCAAACAGTCAAAGGACTGCTGAGGATTTCGTTCAAACTTATTTCTGCAGTTTTTCATTTCACCAACATTATCTCAGGTTGTATAATAAAACAAATATATATAGTTAAGGTTGTCAGTATTAATTTTCATATATTTAAAAATTTAAAGAAGCCTTCCTTCATGGAATTATACGAGCTTAATGATTATTTGGCATTGAAATGTTTGATGAACATGCCGCATTATTATTTGCAATCAGACTAATTAAAGAATTGATTTGAAGAACCAACTTTCAAGTGATCATTGACAATATAAATGGTCGATATGGTAGCATTTTAAATTTCAATTCTTTTACACGGTTATTTCCACATCTATAACATAACAAGACTTTTTTATCAATTTTTTTTTAATATTAACACAATAAAAACCTCTTATAAACTATTAAATTTTAAATACACAATTTAATCTTACAACTTTGGAAGAATTTATTTGTGTATTTCCATCAATTAAAATAGAAAAAAACATGAATAATCATGCTAAATTATCGATGATAAGACCGTGATTAAACGGTTGTGCAATATGGCTAGAAAAACTGATAATACAGTTTTATTGTTGGTAAAACGGTTGTGCATTTTGAAAGCTTGTTGGAGACCCACGGGGATCAAACATAAAAAATAACTCAATGATCACAATTAGTATACCCTCGCTAGTTATGGCCGGAACTTATGCGATTCCAAAGTAAAAATGTTAGATCGAAGTAGGTCTCTTGCCAAACTCAAAACTCTAAAAAAGCATTGGATAAAGGTTAGCGTGATTTTGCCCATGCTCCACCCAATTTCTCCATGGCCTGTTTGATCACTATCAGAGACTTTTCTGGTAAGCATTTTGCAAAACACCTTTTAGACTTGATTATTAGGCTTCCTTGAATTAGTAAAGGGTACACAGCTAGATTCTTAATGTTTTTTTTAGAGTTTTGATTATAGTACTTAGATTTCCTTACTTAGATTTTCCTTATTTAGTCTCAGAGAAAGCTATAGTACTTAGATTTCCTTATTTATATTTGGTTGTTATCGTGTCAGCTAAAGTTGTTTCAGCTAGCATAGCTTTTGGTTATGTAAAAACTGATATTAAATTTTCATACCATGCGATTAGGTGGCCCTGTCCAAGGATATTAGGTGATTAATTACACTACTAAAGTACCCATAAATATGTATTAGACTTCGAACTACAATTACAGAAATTTTGTCAATTGATCATCTTTTCATTTGTTTTGCTAGCTGAACAGACTTAATTAAGCTTTTGTGAAATTGACTAAACAATATGCTACTCTATAGTTGTTATCAGTATCTTATCACAGATTGTGATGGGTCTGTACATATATACTTGGTCCAGTAAATCTGTTGTAGAATATATGGTTGGTTTTTAAAGGGGTAAAATTGTACAGGATCATAACTCAACTAGCTACTATTGCCATAGTGTAACCGGGAGATTCGCTCCATGACATACTAGTACTATAGAAAGATAATAAGGGCACACTGGAACTTGTCAGATGAATAATTCTATATTTTGCATAGATATATACGAGCAGCATCAGCTGACAGCTGGGAAGTCGGTGACGAATTCAATATGGGCTTTTGAACTAAAGCATTTATTAACCGGCCCACAGCTATTATTTATAGGAGGGAGGAACACTTTCATGTTATATCACGTATCAAGCTTTTAGTGTGTTTGGTTTGTCTCACCGAATAAGGAATAAGCTTTATTTGAACAAGTTCTTATTCGTTCTCTTATTCTAAAAAAATTAAATGGAACAAGAATAAGGGATCGAATAAGCCTTTATTCGAATAAGCGCTTATTCGTTGGTTGTTTGGTTCGCACAAATAAGTGCTTATTCGAGCCAAACCAAACACGCCCGAACAAGAAGGGATCAATCGTCTCATACATATCCCCCTCTTTTTCTTTGAAAAACTGAAAAACATTCCAAATGAAATATTGAGATTAATAAAAAGATCTATCTTTTAATACTGTGCCATTTATTTGACCATACGTTGGCGGGTCAAATAGCTCCCTGGATTCGCCATAGGGATTGTGTGTGCTAATTGAAATGAAATTGGATGTGTGAATTAACTGGAACCTAATCATCAATTTTGAACGCAAAGCTTATAACAATAAATTAATTAATAAATAGAAAATAATTATGAGTATGAAAGATGAACTAAGAATTTTAAATTAGAAACAACCGGTTCCGATCATCATATCTTGGGAATCAAAGTCTGGACCAGTTGTCTGAAGTAACATCTAAATAAATGCCACCGTGTTGCCTGTATGGACACTAGTTAAGTGATGGCTTCGTGGCAGTGGTCCGAACGCTTACAAATCTAAGACAAATACCTACTCTAAATGATCCTATACCGAAATTGTTGAAAGAAACTAGCCATCATCCGGTTTGTCATCCAATAGATTTTTAATTTTTTTTTCTAAAAGAAATCGTTGAAAGAAAAATTATTATTATTATTGTTTTTTCTAGATGAATCTCACCTCCGGTTCATCATCCAATAGAGACTGCCACAGCAGTGCGCAATGCGCTTAAAAATGTCAACTGTGCATAATCTTAAATTTGTACATGGTCATACTAATCCAAATAATTTGTATCAATTTTTCACGATAAAGAGTTGGGCGAAATTTCTTCTGGCGATAGTTACCAAGACCCTTGCTGTAAAGACTAAGAATTCGAAACTAATTTGAAGGCTACAAATTTTTCTTGGATGAAGTCAGTGTACTTCAGAAAAAACATATAAAGGATGGCCTTTAAAATGAAGATGATGTAATTTACCATTTAATGGTAAGCATCAACAAAAACCATGCATTTTGAGAAAGAGATGAGATGCCTGTATCATTCCAAGCATTCTGTTTAATACGATTCTGCTTTGTTTGCAGTTGTACCCCTCCTCCCATGGCAAACGGTTTAGAATCTAAGTACAGAATCATTATATGAAAGCTATCTCCTATTCCCCCCCTATAATTTCCCTCTGTTACTGGACCGCTCATATGGTGGTTTGCCAATTGTCAGCAAACCCCCCCCCCCCCCCCACCCCCAAAAAAAAAAAAAATGGAAAGAAAAGATGGAAAAAGGAAAATTCGCCCCACCAGCTCTGGATACAAATTAAAAGAAAAATAAAAAAAAATGCTGTCACCAGCATTCACATCAAAAGCTGCAAGACTTCAAACTTACAAGTGAAAATCTTGCAAGCTAGCCAAAACTTGTGACAAAAGCACTATTTAACAGTAATCAACAACTCTTTTAAGAGTGTCATGAATATTATCTTTTTCCTTCTTTTGCAGTACTTTTTCTAAAATTTGCCTCTGTTCTTTTATTCTAAAGCTACCATTGCTTCTTCCCCTTTCTCCTCTTTTTCCCACTGCTGCCACTTCCACTCTTAAATGCACCAGAATTCCCTGCAGATGTTGCCTCATTAGGCGAGCTGCATGGGTCAAAGGCACCTGAATTGACAGCATTTTGCAACCATTCAAAGAACTGTTCTTCGGTCATTTCTTCTTCCATGTTGGGAGGGCACGAGGCTTGGCCCCGGTGGCCTGAACTGCTTCCTTTTGAGTTACTCGGTTTTGTTAGGCTTGTATTTACATGAAAGCTGGGCTTGTGGGAGTTTGCTGGACACCTCATTCCCTGTGCATTAACTAATTAGAAGGAAATGGTAGAGGTGCATGTGGTCCTGTACCAGCCAACCAAGGTTTTGTTTCAGACATACCTGACAGTTGAACCATTCGGTGGCATCATATATCTTGCTGTCTGCACAAACATAGGCACATGGTGTATCCATCTGCACCAATTTTCAGAACATCGACATTTTATGCCAGTAGTGTTAGAAAAGTGGCATCAAATTGAACAGAGACTATCACAGTGAAGACATAATACCAGACCTAGTAACAATAAATATGGGTACGTAAACTAAAAGGGTTTTCTTCTTTTTCATTTTTTATGATAAATTAACTATCAAAATAGGCAAGAAACAACGATACTATTAATAAAAAATGAAACTAAAGAGTTATGTAAACCCTATTATACAGGAAAAATAAATTACCTTCTGAACCAGGCCAAATATAAGTGGTTGGAAAGACTGTTCAAGCCATCCATCTCCGTCTCTAGCTTGATGAAACTCTTTACAATCCTACAATATTTAAAAGAAGTTGACACAACCCTTTTAAGTTTAGTATGTCTAATTAAAAGATTTAAGAGGCCGAGATTAAACCTGACACCATCTAGCCTTTGACTTGGACCGATCAGTGCATATCCATATGTGTGAATCACCACACTTTTTGCAAACAATACGTCTTAAATCTCCTATAGGAATATTATCGTCACCCTCTGGTCGACCAGGCCCAAACCCAAAAATGCCATTTCGGCCCCTCTACAAAGAGAAAGATAAAAATGAGGGATATATTGGCATATAGTAAAACAAATTTTAAATTTATAAAAAACAGAGGTACCTTTCGAGAGGAAGCAGCTTGAAACAATTGAAAATAATTCAGCAATTCCTCTCTCTTCAGTTCATCATCATATGCTTTTCGTTTCAGAGAATCAAGAAGAACCTGTTTACAGTTTTGGTAAATCAAAAAACTTTTATATACACCATTACATGAATCCTGCATAGATGCTTGGAGACAGGTTGGCAAGTATATTAATACATAACTCCTATAAGACATAAAAATGAGCATTTGAGAACTCTAAACCTCATATGCATTTTGAAGCTTCTTAAATGCTTCTGCAGCTTTCTCGTTTCCCATGTTCTTGTCTGGATGAACCAGCATTGCCTAGAGAAAGATAACAAAGAATACATTATGATTTTTAAACGTGACTGCAATATAATTTGCATGATGCAAATTTCTTTAATAGAAAATTATAGTTCAGACAGTTCAAATGGTCGCAGTTATTGTGACCTTATTGATAAAACCAAAATGAATGAAAAAAGGGCATGTTGCAAAAAATGACACACACAAATCAGTTTGCTTTTTAGACTTCATCCTTACTGCTCGTTTGCAGTTTTGCAAATGCAAGCCAAATATTAAACCGATTACAAGTACAACAGTATTTTTACCTATAGTTCTTTCATACAACTCAACCAAATATCTTTAATCTATGTTCACATATATCACTTATCCCAATACAATACACTTCAATGTCATTTTATGTTTGGGGTCAAAACAATCAATAACTGACAAAACATTCACCTCAGACTAACTAAACAATTGCCTGATTTAGTCAAAGCAATGGAATCATGTCCATTGGAACATGCGAATTATTTGCACAATAAAGTTAGCTTGCATATCTTGTCATTTTTGTTCATGCAGGTCTGAGGAAAAAACTTTTAATAAATTATTCGTTTTGTATTCTTAATACTTTTTGTAAGTTTGATGCATTCTTTGCTTTTAGAGTTTAAACGACCTATTAAATAATAAAAATGAAAGAGTACTATACTGGTTTCAGTTAATGGAAACTTGCGTTATTTGGTACCACTGTTTTCAACCAAAAAAAAAAGAGAATGAAAAGAAAAGAACTCGACAGTTGAATGCCACTTGCAACAATTCAAATAATGGAAGTGTTCTTTGTGAATATGACAAATTGAAGGGTGCTATGTGCCTTGAGAACTTGAAAGGGATAACACCAACCATTTCCCAGTGCATGATGTAAAAAAAAAAGAAAAGTTGTTATAAGCAGCCAAATGATAAAGGCCTGAGCTTTACAACCAACCTTTTTTCTGTATTCCTTTTTGAGCCAGGTAATATCTATTGCACTACGACGAGGTAGACACCAAACCGAGTAGTGATCAGTGCAATTTAGTAACCTAATTATTTCTTCTTCTGAGGTCAATTCCTTCTCAGCGTCCTCCCCACTAGTCGACGGTTCACCAGGGCCTCTATCTGTTGGCCTTTCCTGCCGGAAGGGAAACGTGCCATCTGTCCCAAAATATACAGTTATATAACCAAAGATATAATTACAGTTAGGCCTACAATTTCCAATAAACTTTTCCTACAATTCATTAGAGACAGATAAGTTCGTAATTAGGGTTATTAAAAGATGCACTTACCGCTCAAGTCATTATTAAATAATGCTCAAATTTACCATCCTTTTTATCTCAGTTGTTTGCAAACAGTTCCATATTCCACAAGAGACTGTACTATATTCCATACTCACATTTAGTCGCACCTAGTTCAGGATTTATGGTTATTGAAAACAGTTCTATATTCCATTAGAGACACCACACACTGGATTATAATGTAACATTGGGCACATCTGCAAGCTGACTTAGGCAGCTATGCAAAAGCCAACAAAAAGATTATTATGTACCTTGATCTTGCACAAAGGAGGCATCTTGTGCTCGGTGGTATTTGTTCTCATCTATTCTCTTCAGCAAGTGTAAAATAATATCACTGGAAATGAAAGATAAGTTCAGAGTCACCGCTAAACCAATCCACCCCAAATAGCTCTTTGCACAATACATAGCATATACTGTGGTCGCAAATAGGCCAATCCTTTCATGCCTCAAGGCAAGAGAAGCACCTGCAATAGGACATCATTCAGAGGCTTCATAGCGTGTGTTATATCTGTGCATGTGTGTGTCTTCAGCTTCCATGAGTTAAACTTGAAAATTCATGCAGGAAGCACAGATTAATATTAGGAATTTCATTAAAAGA
This sequence comes from Rhynchospora breviuscula, assembly GCA_027562975.1. NCBI lineage: Eukaryota > Viridiplantae > Streptophyta > Magnoliopsida > Poales > Cyperaceae > Rhynchospora > Rhynchospora breviuscula. Next base: position 26,442,292 of record CM050402.1, read on the forward strand.
AATAAAGTCCCTTACAATACCTACCACGTATCTTCCTCATTCTGGTATGAAGGAGCAGTAATTGGTATTATTTTAAAGTAAACAACAAAGAGGCTAGAGGAGATAACTCTCGTAGTGCATATGGTTTCCATGTATACCAATGGTATGCCATATGCCTGATTTTTCTCATGTTATAGGGGTATAAATGATATTCTGAGCATTCAAAAAAATACACATGAATTACAACTGCATAAAATAATCCTTGAAAGAAACTTTGACCTCTTGATTTACTTGTTTTGCCTATTCTGTCAACATAAAACATAAAGGAAGAAACTAACCTCCAAAAAGGATGACAAGGCTGGTCGTCCAGAAGCTCCCATAAATCCACAGAACAACAGCCGATGAAATAGCGACAAGAATTAATGCCAGAGCGAGACTTATAAAGACTGCTAAAAAGGCACCAGTTACCTAGAATACAATAATGATGATTAAAAATAATGCTTAGCAAACAGACGTCAAATCATATCACTATGCTGCCTTTTGTTCTCTTTTCTTTTGATAATGCTGGCATAAAATAATAATTATTTCAGTAACAGTCAAACACAACAACAACAAAGCCTTTGGTCCCAAACAAGTGTTGGGGTAGGCTAAAAACCTAACCAGACCAAAGAACCAGTTACAGTCGAACACAAACAATAAATATCCCCTCAATCTTTTTGTTAATGTAAACAGAAACCTGTACCACAGTACAAATAATAATCTATTTTGTGTCATAACTGTCAGATTTCTGCATTTGTATATTGTGCATTTCTAGTATTTATTTCTCTTCTTTAACTTTACTTCATCCAAAATTTCAGATTGTATCAAAACCCGAAGTAGCAAAGTTGAAAAAAGGCAAGACAGACATACCACCAATAGTAGCATCAGTTTGACCCCAATCATTGCCCCAACTGAGAGGAAGGCACACAAAATCAGCACAAAAAAAGAGGCGGTGCCAATTCGGAGAAGGGAATCAATTCCCCTGATAGTGCAATCTAACCACACCATGAATAACACCATCACAATCTTCCCAGTATTCACTGCCCATCGCTGCACTTTTGGAAAATACCTGTCGAAAATTTCCTTAATATAATTGTAACCCTTCTTCAATACTGTCATGAATTTCACAACATGCGGCTTTAGCTTGTCTGCCCATCCTTTGACTTCTGCAATTACATAAATCATGTAGAATTTTAAGGTTGATGCTGCCTTTTGCATTGTAATCTGTGCTGCTGTGCCATTCTCTTTTACCTCGTCTTCTGACAAGCTTGTTATTGTATTCTGCAAAAGTTCTGATGAACAGCATTCCTCTAATTTTGTCGAGATATGACTTTCCTCATGAAAATTCAGGGTTTCAGGTTCCACAGCATCTATTGAAGAGGCACTTGTAGGCCCGCCATTCTGGGATCTGCTTCTTTTGCTTCTATCATGTTTCCTTGAGTCACTGTTTGAATGTACTAGATCTGGGTTCTTGTTTTTGTTTTGGCCACCTTTACGAGCCATAATTGTATCAAAAGGTACCAATTAGAGATAAAGGTACAATCAGTGGTGTAATGGAATGTAGATGTAATTCCTGAGGAAGCATGCACGCAACAGAGGATTTGCATTCATCTTTTCAGTTCAGAGTGCCTACAGGTAGCGAAAAATATTACAATGTGTAAAGTATTGCAAAAAAATGGCACACAAGAAAAAAAAAAATTGAAACTGAGTTTTTAGTATCTAACAGGCAGATATTTGTATGAAAAAGGTAAAAAAAACATTGCAGTCAAATATTTTAGAGTAACATCTTAGCTGGAAAATTAAATACTTGTTTGTAGAATAAAAGATAGCATTGCTTATAAAATAATTGCAGTCAAGGTTTCCTGCACTTGTACCTATTAGTTTGTGAACTGATCCTGTTTGAATATCTCTAATAGATTAATAGTAGAAAACTAGAAATACTTGAATTCAGTGTGAATAAAAAAAATATAATTCAAACTACATATGAAAAATTATCTCATCTTCAACAAAGTTCATTTCTTTATTTACTCAAACCTAGACAAAGATAAATAGAACTTAATTGCAAAACAGAAGAACCCCAAATAAGATAATATAGGGGACTTCCATTTCTTAAGTAAATCAAAAAACATAACGGCTTGTAAGGCCTTGGCACAGATGAATGTAAATGTTCTTTGATAAGAAATTACTGCTGCTTCTAATTAAAGCTGAGACATACTTTTTACTTCTAATGAAATCTGAGACATACTTGTGGCTCATAAAAAACCATCAAAGAAAAAATTATAGGAGAGAAAATGGGAAAAAAACGATGGGACAAAAAAATTGTAGAAATAAGAGAATATTTCAGTACGTGTTTAGCTGTGTTGAACAAGTTGGATTAGATTGAATCAAACACAACTTATTTTTAATGACTTTAAGCGTATAATTAGAATTTAAAATTATGAGTTACATAAGACTTAAATTTATCGTCTCAGATTGGCACTCAAGCGGATATGAACTTTTCAGGTGGCATATATGCAAAACAATAGTTTCACATAACCAACAAAACATTCATATCTAACATTACATTATGAAATTGCACATCCTTGGGCCATTTCTTACTTTCTCAAAACTTTGTGCTGAAGGAGGTGACAAGGCTCAAATAATAAAAACATGATTTAGATTAAAACAGAAATAGGTTTTTCAAAATTTCAATTTATCTAATTTTCTTTAATCTTTATTTTTGTTAGCTTTTTACACAAAAAAATAATGTGGGGGAGAAGGCTTCCTCTCAAGGAACGTAATGTATAACATACTGGAAAATTATCATAAACAGACATTGGTATTTAGTATACCAAAGTTCTCTGTCTTGTAGCTCCAAATAATAAAAATAATAATATAATAATAATAAATAATAAAAGGAAAAAAATTAACTCAAGGAAACACAAAAGAACAGTCAAACGAAACAATGAGAAAAAACTTTTAAGTTCAGATATATATGTTGGAATCTGAGTAAACCGGATGACCAAAATCTTACATGGCAACACTTGATCTTTACCAGATTTTATTTGACTTGCAGGCACAATTGGATCTCAATGGACCACATGTAGGTTTCAACATTAATTCAGAAAAAGTTGAATTTTAGGAAACAATAATTGTAAAATTAACCTACAATAAAACTCGATTCTACCAGTATAAAACCCTAGGTCTCAGACAGTACTCACTGGCCAGTAGCAGGTTTCAGTGGTGAAAATAATCCAAATATTGCAAAGTAACTCCACAATCCAGCAAAGTTCCATAACTTAAAAACATGAACTAAATTAGAAGCTCGTGGCTTTAAAGAAATACCAATTTACAGAAGGTACACAGCAGGTAATGTATTGATGGTTACTACATGAAATTCTACAAAATTGCAGTTCTTTCTCCAATTCCCACTTAGAAAATAAGCTTACAATAGAATTTAAGTGAAAATAAGACCAAAACCTAAGTGTAATAAGTGCTAATGTCAGACATGCAAGTGCTAGCACCGACGTAGCCAATGGACTAAGAAAATTACGATTCTTTAAGACTAATTAAACGAAATTAGACGAAACAAGGTCTCTATTGCAAAATTCAGGGGAAAAAGAAAGGAAATTTACAAGCTTGAACAAAGACCGAGTTCAGATAATTGACCGAGAGGCGGTTTCATTCTGAAACAGAAAAGGTGAAATAACTACATTTAAGAAGAATAAATACTGGTACTGAGTATATACAAACGAGAAACAAACAAAATTACCTTCACAAAGTTGAGATTAGTGTGGAAAAAACGGGTACAATCGACCCCAATAGAACCCCAATCTGGAAAGAAAAAGGTTGTTGCGCAAGCAATGGTGTAGGTTACCTCTCGATTTCTCTTTCGTCTGGGTTTGTTTTTGTTCTCTCTCTTTAACTGTGCTCGCAAGTCGCAACTATAGAGAGAGAGAGAGGGATATCATCAACAACGCCAAGTAGGTTGAGGTTGGGCTCATTTTCCACATAGGAAGGTCCACACAAATGTCTGTTGCGGCATTTATTCGCATATGTATCAACATTATTGTGTAATTCTTTTTGGAGAAAATTTTCATTTCTGCCCTCGGATATTGACCTAATGCAGAAAGTCAATTATCAGGTGCTTGACGGTCCTTTTTCTTTTTTTTTTTCTTTTTTTTTTTTACTAGTGAAGTATTTTTGCAATGTACAAATATTTTTTCTATGTACAAAAATATTTGCAAGTACGTCTTTGTCTACTCTATACTATTTATCAAAACCAAAAACAGTGTTCAGAAAATTTATGATTATTCCCAGAGTTTTGTGATAAATTAGTGAAGGTCGTTCATGCTTGTAAATATAATGATTGTTATATGTAACTTGAAGTAATTTGATTTACAAAATTATTTGTATTTGCGTAGATTTGTAAATATAGTGATTGTTACATATAACTTAAGTACTTTGCTTACAAATTATTCGTAATTGGCAATTCTTTTAGAAATAAAGCTTAAAATTTGATATCCATTATCATGAACATGATCTTTTTTTTTTTTTGTAAATATGATTTTATGGTGCATATATCACGCATGTAATTGATATAATTTGATTTATGTTTTGCGATTATTGGACTATTTGAAATTTTCCAACTATCTAAAACTGATGCCTCCAACATATTGTAAAATGATGTTCAAATTATATATAAATGTTGCTTTTTAATATCTATATTCTCTAGAACATACCTACAAGCTTCCTTTTTTATTGTCACTTATATTATTGATTTGGAAACTGTACTTCCATAAAAACGCAGATGCAAATTTGTGATATTATAGGACATCACATGGAATTGTCTCAATTATTGCGAGTGTTTAACAGAGGTCTCAAAAGTTAATCTGCCACAAGACTGAGAAACGTGAAAAAATTATATATATATATATATATTAAAGAATCTTACAAATTTGAGATGTTTATTTTAGTCCTACGATCCTTAGAAGTTCTACTTGAGCTCCTTTTAATACTTGCAAGTTGGAATGATATCCTCTGCCAATCTTTTAAGGTTAGTAGAGTGTCTACCTTTGACGTGAACCGTTAGATCTAATCTCAATGGTTAATGGGAGTCCCGTGCATGATACTAGATTGATAGGCCCGAAAATTTTTAACCGTCGAGATTAGATCGAACGGTTTAGATCAAAAGTTGGCACTCTACCAACCTTAAAAGGTTGGCAGATGATACTCTCCCCTTGCAAGTCTGTTTGTTTTGTAGCGCAAATTGGAGTTAACAATTAATTAACAACGTTATTGTTGAGGCGCTGTTGATAGGTTGCGATATTCTAATGGAAGAAATAGATATAACTGGATAGTTTAGCTCGATTCTCAATGGAATTAGATGTTATTGTAATTGAGATAATTCAGACATGTGTGGTTCCTGAAATCCGTGCTATTTTATTTTTTTTTTAAGAAGAGAGAAATCCCTATGAATCAAGGCCTCGTTTGGATTGCTTAAGAATAAGGAAAAATAGCTTCTTCCTAGACATCCAAATTCTTCCCAAAGTTACACACTTTTTAATGTTTTCTTCCTAAAATTCTTATTCCTTCCTTATTCCCATACGATCCAAATAAGCCCCAAGAGAAGTAGGATCCCAAAGCTTAATGTTGTTTCTTGGAGCTCATCCACCTCAAGTTTTGTAATAATTTTCCTTTCTTATATTTGCTGCTGCTCCTTTGTGTAATTCTTAGTTGATCCTCATGCACTGTACATAATTTGATGGATTTGATAGTTCTATTTTTTCTGCATTTGATGTGTATAAAATTTGTAACTGCAGAAACAAATTAGAGTAAAATTATTTCTCCAAGTCTTATTCCTCTCGGAAAACCATTTCCACGACCGTTTTTATGAAATAAAACTGATTGGTCTCTTGTTGCAATGTAATCAGACTACAAAAACTCCAATTTTTATTGAAAAAAAAAATGATGGAATTGATTTTTCTTTCCGAATCTTGTTCCTATCTCAAAATCATTCTCGAAATTATTCCCACAATATGGCCAAAATTGTATCTTCAAGCACATTCTACATCTTCAAGCTTTACGTGCCAATTGAATCTGCAAATAGATTTCTGGTATCTCAAACCCGTAGGCTTCTGTATTTGTGGAATTATATGCAGTTGTAAAACCAGAAACATAAGAGAACTTGTGGAATTTGTTGTAAATAATTTATTTAACATCAATGATCATCAATATCAAAAGTTTCCGAGAATCAATTATTGGTCTAGTGATAAAAAGCAATGTATTTTTACTAGAGATTGCTGGTTTGAAACTTGTCTGGAGGTTTTTTGTGACATTTAATTTTGAAATAGATTAGAGAACTTGATGCATTTTATTAGATAAATTCTTCTAAAAAATTAGAAGTTTCAAAAGTATAGTTTTATTAGATGGATTCTTAAGAGATGGGCTACAGTACTTTGCGAAATAACCTAACCGTTTTACTTTGCCCTCAGGTTTCAAAATCAAAACGTTCTATGTGTCTAATCCTAACTGCTCATTCTCTTCTCTATCTCAACATCTCCTTGAAAATAAATTTTTATATTTATCGAATTTTTTCTACTATATTTATTACGACATTACTAAATTGGAGGACAATTTTTTTCAATTATAATATATTTTTTAAAATATCATAATAAATAATTAAAAATAAAAAATATATAAAATTTGATTTCTAAGAAGATTTTTTATAAGGAGAAGATATTCAACCATTCAAATCAGTTGTAGAAATTCAAATTTCGAGAAACGAAGGCAAAATATAACATATGGATTACTTGGCAAAGTACCTAGTCTCATCTTGACTCTTCAACTAATATAGTTATTATTATTATTTTTTTTAGAAGGCCAGGCGGCAAGTACCACATTGACAAATTTTATTAATAATAAAAGTATTTACATAAGAAGTCAAAAAAATTAAAAAATAAATAAAATAAAAGCTAACTATACAAGGAAAAATTAAATAAAGACACTAAGCATTTTTCTTCCAGGAGTCGATGCAAGCACAAATGTCTTTCGTTACAAAGGCCGCTGGAGTGTTCAAGTTTGAAAAGATACGCGTGTTGCGGGCCTTTCATAAATTTCAAATGTGGTTGCCGTCCATATGATGTCCCAAACATTTGAAGCAGGGTGTATAAATAGCCAAAAGTTGCCCAGCTTGTGAGTGAAATATATTGGAATTATTTTTTTTGTTTTAACTCAAGTGGTTTCTTAATTCTTAAGTACGAATTTGATAATTAACATGTCGTCGCACATACAATAAATACCAATACCCGACACATTCGCATACCTGTTGTTTCAGCCAAGAATCCACGTCCAAAAAAAAAAAATCCGCTGTGAATTAGTCAGTTTATACTTTATACGAATTGAGAAGATTAAAAAAAAATTTAAATCGTGCTGAATGACTTACATTTTGTCAATTCCAAAAAATTACTTTTTTTGTGAGTGATTTCAGTAAATTACTTTAATGTAAAAGTCAAGATGAAGACCACAAGCACATCTCGATAAAACATAATAGAATAGAATATAGATGAATACTTTATACTTTTGGTTCCATATTAAATTATTAATGGAATCGTTTGACACTTTAGTGGGGCCCAGGTTGATTGACACCCAGTCAGCAGTACTATCAGAAAAAGTGAAAACTCAAAAGAAAAAAAAAAAGAATCCAAAGAACAAGTTTGTCCTCTAGCTTTGCTACATGTCTTTTTGTCTTTTTGGAATTTGGTAAATTATCTACACAAAGAAAAAAGAAAACCTTTTTCATCCCAAAATCTGCCCCGAAGTGCCAGAAGAAGACCTCTAATGTCCAAATTCCAAAATTATGAAATTCTGGGAAAACATGGAAAGTAAAATCACCAAGAAAGATTGCTTCTGCACCTACCAAAGAAACTACCGTACGTATCCACTTGCGAGGGCTGAAAATGGAAGCCCGTTTAATCGTTTTTCTTTTCGTTTCGTCCGGACGAAACGGTTAACGAAATAATAAAACGATTTCATTTGGTTGGACGAAATGATTAACGAAACAATGAAATGGTTTCATCTATGTGTAAATCATCCAGACGAAACGATTAACGAAATTAAAAATATGTTTCTTCAACGAAACGAAACACCCTAATTTCGTCACGTTTCGACCGTTTTGCAACCCTACTTGCGAATGTGCATGCCATCTAATCCGGTTCAACCACCAACTTGGCCCATCCGAATGAGACCGGCCGGGCTGTTTTTGTGCAAAGTTAGGTTCAAGCTTATACTATGATTGGAATGAACAAGGAAAAATAATGATTTAAAACGTAGGGACCAATTGATTATGATCAATTAAATTTTTTTTATCCGCAGAGAAAGAAAGAAAAATCGCGTGATTTCATCGGAGATCCAAACGTGCATGGCAAATATTCATCAAATTTCAATATCATGAGCGGGATTTAAAAACGTTATTTGGATTGTATGAAATCATGCAAACTTATTTCTTCTCCTCCGTTTCGTTCCTTTCGTATCATGTTACCGTCGCGATTTCCATCTTATTTTCGATTTCATCCCCGTTCTTATCAGGGAGTTGCCACTTTTTCAGACCAAATCCTTTTTTATTTAATAAATTCAAATCATAAATAACATTTTCTGACAAAGTACAGATGGATTTCGAGAAATAATCGTCCACCATATTAAATTTAGCCCTAAGTCATCTCTAAATAGTAAATACGAACTACTTAACCCACAACATATTTTATAAGATTTATATGATACCCGCGACATCATAATCATTGATGAGCAAGCTTGAGACGAAATCCATGTGTATTTTCGTCTAAAACGAAACGAAACAGTTAACGAAAGTTTGAAACGATTTCGTCTATGTGTATTTTTCGTGGTATTTTCGTGATTTAGATCGCTTCGTCTGAAACGATACGATTAACAGAATTGGTAGTCAATTTCGTGTCCAAAACGAAATGGTTAACAAAACAACCCATTTTCGTGGTCATTTTAGACGGAAAATTGATTACTGCCATCGGCAGAATAACTATATGCGCCATCGCTCACTGAGCAGCGCCAGCGCTCTCTCCCTTGACTTGACTTGTACTCACCCAGCGCGTATTTTTTGTTCATTTCGTTGCTATAAGTGTTCACTTTATTATATAGAAATGTTCATATTTTATTATAATTGTTCACTGTGTTATAAGTGTTCGCTGTGTTCAGTATGTTTATTTTTTTTTTTTATCCAAATGTTCAGTTTAATAAGCATAAATGTTATGTTATTTAAGTATAAATGTTCAGTTAGTTGCAACAGGAAATATAAATGTTATAAGAAAAAAATGCTATTATTAAACCAAGCGAAAGGGTCACGAACCAGACAAAAAACACATGAAAAAATTAAAAGGGGTCATGAACCGATCCGGTTCAAATTAAATTTTTTCCGACTCTACCCTTGCTCCCTGGTGCAACTCTCTTTGACCTACGCGCGACTCTGACCCTGGCGCGACTCTGCCCATTAGTTGACGCATTTAACTGAACAATTTTGATTATTAAACTGAACACTTTTTATTATTAAACTGAACATTTGTAACAGACACCTGCTAGTCAAGACAGAAACTCACGCACGCGCGTTGTCTGTTGAGCGATGGCGCGCGATGATTTTTTCGCCGATGGCACTTATAATTACTGTTTTAGACGTTATGCACCCTGCTGTCTGATCCCTAAAAAAATTAAAACTAACGTTACTGTTCACACGAATTGCGATAATAACAGTTAAAAATTCGAAATTTTAAAAATAACGTTGTTGGATCGGCGTTTCAATCGCCGAAAATACAGAACCCTTGGATCGGCGATTGAAACGCCGATCCAAGCTTGGATCGGCATTCCAATCGCCGATCCAAGGTCTGACCATTTGAGTCCGCTGAATTTGCTTTTTTTTAGTGCGCAATTTGATTTTTGAGTGTGAATTTGCTTTTTTTTACTGCGCAATTTGATTTATAAACACTCAAAGTTGGTTTGCAGCTTGGATCGGCATTCTAATCGCCGATCCAAGCTTGGATTGGCGTTTCTATCGCCGATCCAAGGTCTGACCATTTGAGTCCGCTGAATTTACTTTTTTTTTAGTGTGCAATTTGATTTTTAAACACTCAAAGTTGGTTTGCAATAATTTTTTTTGTTGTTTTCCCGCTTAAAATTGTTTATATAAACTCAATTGTCATCATTTATTCTTCACAAACTAAGTTTTTCTCGTTAGTCTGAAATTGATAAACTTTCTCCTCGTCATTTCATATTCGCAATATCATTTCTTCGTAGGTAATAATTTTAAATTAATTATTAAATTTATTTTATTTTATTTGCTAATAGAGTTCTAATTTTGAAATTTTAAGCAAATGGGTCCTAAGCCAAGCTGCGTCTCTTCTGGTGTTATTTTGATCGGAGATGAGCGGACTAGCGAACAACGATTATTTTCTGCATTGATGTTACAATATCATGGGGAAAAATTTGTAGTTAAAAAATTAGAAGGAAATCAATATCATATTAGGGGCTCCAAATTTTTTACAGATTTGGTTGAGAGGAATAAAGGTGTTGATCTTGGAGGGTCGTGGTTGACTCACCTGCCAGCAGTTCCACCTGGTTTTGAAAATCATCCCGCAGCTTCAAATGTTGTCCATCTCCGCTAAATGGAATAGTATTATGTTTCTGTCATCGGTATCTTATTATGGTCATTATTAGTGAAATAAGTTTGTGTAACAGTCGTCACTTGTAATGTTTGCCTTATATTACTGAAATATGTTGTTTTGTCTATTTACTTTTATTAAATTTTTTTATGATATGTATTGAAAATTAATATGCAAATAAATTCAGAATTAAAAAATGCACACCATTAGAAGAAGAGCTAAATTTTATAACCATAATATAAAGTAACACACCAAAATAAAAAAAGAAAAAACTACTTAAAAAACAAACCATTCAGTTGCTACTTAAAAACAAACTACCTAAAAAAACAAAATATTTAGATATTTTGGGTGTCCGCATATTGTAGAATTTCATCCCACCATGGGTCTTCTTCTTCGTCTTCCTTTCGTTGTTGGTTGCTCACACCAGGATTATCAGCGAATTGAGCGGCTTCGTTCCAGAAAGCTGCATCGGCTTCTTGTTGTTCTATCTCTGTCATTCTAGCTGCTGCAATACTTTATTATTCATCTCTCTCCTTGTGCCATCTCAGGCGCTCCCTGATTTTTTCTCTAATTTCTTTTTTTTTCAATTTTTGTCTCTCTTCGGCAGCCTTTTGTGCAATTTTTCTCTTTTTTTCCGCCTCATCTCTCTCTTTCCATTTCTTTTCTTGTTGATCCCACCAAGCTTGTTTTTCGTGGTCATCGTAGTGGTCACGCAAGATGGTCTCTTTGTAATTGAAAACCTGACCACACTTTGTACAGGTCACTGTGTGGTCTCCACGAAAGTTGTAGATTATTTCATAAACGGTGCAGCGTGTTTTTGGTGCTGAATATGGTTTTTCTGTTGGTGTTTGTTGGGGAATTGGTTGCGGTTTTTTGTAGTAATCTTCATACCAGTCACAATTCTTATGTTTGGGTTTGCTCAGCATTCTTTGGAGGTGTTTCTTGCGATCTCTTTCTTCCCCACCATTAATGTGCCACTGGTAGTGTATTTTTAAATCGAACTCTATCCCGTCATCTTCGTAGATATTGTATTTGAAAGTGCGAAAACATGTGCGACATCTTGCATGATAATCTCCTTTTTCTATTTCATTTGTATTGACATGGAAATGTTGGTAATTTGGCCAGTATTCATCTCGGGTAGCTGTTCGCCAATTTGGGACATCACTATTGGAGTGAGAGCTATTTCCTTTGTCTATGACAGTGCATTTTTCAGGAATAATCTCTGCCCTTTCTAAGATCAATGATAATCTCCTTTTATATGCACAATTTCTGCCCTTTCTAAGATCAATGAGAAAACATCACTATACTTATTCAAAAATTCTGCAATTTTGTCAAAGAAATATCCTTTAATGTGTTTATTAATTCTCTGTGCAAGAACTTTTGTAGAAAGGTCCAAGATTTTGCAAAATAACTTTTTATTTAGAAAATGCCCCTGCAGCCTTTATTAATATATATAAAATCACATAAATTTCCAAAAATAGAAAATCTTGTTCCCTGCTGTCCATAAAACCTTGTGCTTGCTGTCCATACTTATTTTTAGGTTATTATGCGAAGAAAACCTCATCTTTTCATTTTATTTCACTTTGGACAGATTTACACATACGCACATTTTATCTTGTAATAATACGATGCTTAAACTTATTTACATATCATCATAAACTCCAGAGAAAATCGAGCAGCACCTCCCCTAGACCCTCTCTAATTTGAATGTTTAAACAACTCAATTGAGGTAATTACTCAATTAAGCATATTTAAACTTGGTTCACCATGGGAGCATGGCTCCCTAGCAAACCATAGAGAGGGTCCAGCGTAGGAGCAGAGCTCCATGCCAAACTTAAATCCACCATGGGAGCAGGGCTCCCTAGCAGACAAGAATCGATTTTTTTTTATGTGACAAGTTTATTTAAGAAATTCAGATTAGAACAGATAAGACATAGATCCACTTCGAGATTTGATACTTTTATTTCAAGTTCAGAGATCCGCCATGGGAGCAGAGCTCCCTAGCAAACCTCATCCCTTGTTATAAGGTAATTGATACGGTTTTAATTACAAGCAAAGAGAAAGATTGAAAGCAGAAAAGGAAACAGCAAAACAACCGATTAATGCCTCAAATCAGCTTATTTTTATTCATACACGGAAATTTGCAACACAAATCACTCAATTCTACCTTTCTTCTTCCTCTTTCCGAGTGTTTGATGAATTGCCTTTACTAATTACACCCTGCCTATGCTAATTGGATCAAAATTACAGTATTCTAGCACTAGCCTAAGCTTATGGCGGCTCTTTCCTCTTTTCTGGCTTCAATTGAAGGGCTTTTTATAGGCTGTAATTTAGGGCTTCACTTCTTGAGCCCGAGCCAATCACCATCGTCCGATTTCCATCAATGGCCCACATTGGACTGCGCCTAGGGTTAGGTATTGCAAGACCATAGGCCAGGGAGCGTGGTTTTGCGTCTGTGGCGCTGGAGGAGGCCACGTCGGTGAGCTTCACCATTTTTTTTCTTTTACCCGGCATTGGCGGTAAAAATCGCAGCTTCCTCTTCTTTCATTTCCTTTTTACCAGGGAGGAGATACTTCTGACATGCGGAACCCACGTCAATCTCTTTCCTTTCTCTGTTTTGCGTGGGCTGAGCATGAGATACGCCAATTGAAGCATTTCGACCTTCTCTGCATGGTGTACAAAGAACAGGTGCATCCAATCCCTGAACGGAATAGTAAAATTTTAAACCAGCGCCCTCTTTAAATCCACTCCGGATCGTCTCCAATGGGTGCACGCGCAAAGGGTTTTCGATTTTTCTGGGATTTTCCTCTGATTTCCTTTATTTAATATATATTTCCATGCTGCCAATCATAAATAAATTATTTGGTGACCTTCCCTTGGGTATTTTTAGACAAAATTTTATGGGTGAACTCACAAAAATATGAGGAATTTAATGGTTTAAAGGGTTTCTTAAAATTCCTCACAAATATTTTTCGGGAATTTTGTAGATTTTCAGGGTTTTTTTGCAAATTTTGGTGTTTCTGGTGATATTTTTGGGATTTTAAAATCACGATAATTCATCATAATTCTTAGGAAATTTTTGGGTAAATTTTGAGAATTTTTTGGAGTTTGTTTGATATTTTCCGCGATTTGAACTTGAGTTTTCGAAATTTGAATTTGGATCTTCGCAATTTCATTTTCATGCAGACATCCCTCGCATATTCTATCCCACTTGAGTAGAGCCGGTGAACTTTTTCAATTTATGTCTCGTCGTCCACTTCATGCATTTCCATTTTGTTGTTTGTTAAAGTCAAATAAAATATATTTTAAATATTACAATTAAAATCAAATCAACATACCTCCTATAAGGTGGACACGAGTCAATACTTTGTAGACCCCAACCATCAAAATTCTTTGTGATCGATGGCCGACTAAGTAGTAATCTTGCATACGACCACAACTGCAAGAGCAACCAAGGAGCACCAATATTTATATTGTTATTAATGAAGGCAGTGTCCAAGCCTCGGTATAGCAAGGCAAGAGTGGCACCATCCCAATTGTACTGCACCGAGTTACTAGAATGAAGATCCTGCAAATAGAAATTATTTTCTTAAGGAATATCATCAATTCTTTCATATATTTAATTTTTATTAAAGTGCAATAAATGTGAGATATTTATTTTTTGGCTAACCTCCAATAATTGCAAATAAAAATATGGAACCGAGTCACCCGTGCCGTCAGGAAATAACTCGCACCAAAAAATCTCCAACACGCAAGCACGTGTGTATCTGTCGATCCTCGCTGCGTTATTCGTGCCAGGCCCCCCAATCTGATTCCAAATCTTACGCAGTTCCTTTAACCTAACGGAATGAGATTTCCTGCATTACATTATTAATGTAATTTGATTGTAAGAACTATATATATTTAAAATTAACATAAAAATAAATTTTTCAAAACCTTCTTACTTCCGTTCTTTTTTCCTGAAGCACTTCTCAACTATCGCCGTGTCTGTATCCTCCGACAACGCCAAATTCTGGAGTAGCTGTATGGTGTCGTAATCGGTCCGTCCAGTAACGGTTCTGCCAGCCGTAGGTAAATCGTATAAGAAGGCCACATCCTGCAAATGGTTCAAATTTTATACATATATAGTTACAAAAAAAAATATTACAAATAGGTATTGATCCTTACCTCTAGAGTGACCGTCATCTCGCCAACGTGCGGAAAAAAGAAAGTGTGGGTCTCTGGCCTCCAGAACATGGCTAGACCCTACAAAAGCGAATGATCGAGTTGCATATGACCTAACTGAACAAAATGTATCAGTCCAAGTGTCATCAAACGCTCATCCACCTCAGCAGTTCGTGACATCTTAGCCCTATGTAGTACTGCCCTCCAATGCTGTATATATTTCTTTTTTAATTATTTTAAAAAATACTACCAAAATAGAAATATATAAGTAAAAAAAAGTAAAAGAACAATAATAACTTACACCAGTGCCACGAACTTTCGACTCATCCAAATACAAGAGACGATCTGCATTAACAGGACCGGGGGGAACAACATGATCCGCTGATGTAGAAGCCTCGGCATCAACAGAAACGGTAGATGTAGAAGCGCCGGGATCTCCACGAAGCCTCGTAGATCTACGAGGTGGTGCCTCTGGTACTCTTCTTATCGGTGGCATTTTTACTACACTACAATAAAAATTATCAATGTAAATAATCTAATAAAATTTCAGCAGCATCTCCCTTGTACCTGGAGTGTTTCCGAAAAAAAAACACCCAAATCTCCCCTAATTACAAATCCAAATCTCATACAACAAAATTTACAATCTCATACAATAACATTTCCAATCTCATACAACCACATTTCCAATTTTCTATTTTTTTACATATTTTAAAATTTTTTTATAATAATTATTCTAATTTTTCATTTATTTACCTCAATAAAATAAATTAATTAAATGTATAAATATTAAAAAAAACTCACCTCGACTAGAAGCGCTGCTTGTCTCTTTTTAAAAAATTTTTCTACATTTAAAAAATTAATCTATCAATTTTTTATTATTTTATTTACTTTTTCTAATTTATAATTAACTTATCCACAATTATAAAATGTACAAAATAATTCAAAATTTTTTTGTAATTACATATTATAATTATTTATAATTATTCTGATTTTTTATTAATTTATTAATTATTTTTTCAATATTTATTCTATTTTTTCTATTAATTACCTAATTAAACTAATTAAATTCAATAAATAAACTAATTAAATTCAATAAAAAATTTTCAAATTACATATTAAAATTATTTATATTTATTCTGATTTTTTACTAATTTTTTCATTATTTTTTCAATATTTAATCTATTTTTTTAATTACTTACCTTATTAAACTACTTAAATTAAATAAATAAACTAATTAAATTCAATAAAAAAATTCCCAAATTACATATTATAATTATTTATATTTATTCTGATTTTTTACTTATTTTTTCATTATTTTTTCAATATTTAATCTATTTTTTTAATTACTTACCTAATTAAACTAATTAAATTAAATAAATAAAATAAATATTAAAAAAAAAAACTAACCTGAGGAGAGGAGAGGTTCTGTCCCGCGCGCGAGAGAGAGAAGGGTGGGAATGAGGGATCGCTGTCTCGCTTATATAGGGGGGGTATACCTTGGATCGGCGTTTCAATCGCCGATCCAAGGGTTCTGTATTTTCGGCGATTGAAACGCCGGTCCAACAACGTTATTTTTAAAATTCCGAATTTTTAACTGTTATTATAGTAATTCGTGTGAACAGTAACGTTAGTTTTAATTTTTTCGGTGCCTGATCTCTCTATTACAAAGTAGAAGCCCAGGGCCCAAACTATTACATATTCTTTTTGAGCTATAAACTAGAGTGATTCTATATTTTCAAAGGACCCATGAGTCCATGACCCATCACTTGAGATTTGAGAACCATAACAGCCTAACAGGTAAAATTTTTTACAATTTTGCTCTGTCGTCTGTCGATGGAGGAATTTATGACTCATGAGTTATGAGCATGAAACATGTTTCAGAAATTCGGAAACGAGAGGGATTTATGCAGCCATTTTGCTGGTAGTTTATTATTAGATATAAACGTACATAAATCAAACTTCAAGCGTTAATTGAATGATTGTGCACATTGCCTGGCTAAATATTTGAAGCTATATTTAATTTAAATGGACTTATAAGAAAATTGAATGGGTGGCAAAGAGATTAGAAGTCTTCTATCTTGATGGGATGATCCTGTGGATGCTGCCTAGTTTGGGGTTCTTTGTCTTATCCTGATGCAATTGGTGAGAGAGGTTAGAGAAGAGAGGTGTGGCTGAGGTGGGAAAAGAATCAGTGTTTGGTTCTCATGTGGCCTTGATTATATGGATGTCCCTGCTGCCATACAAATCCGGATGCTATATTTTATTCTTTAAACAAAAAGAAAAAAAAAATGATTACTCTTTAAACTCTTATGAACTGTTAATTTCACTTGCTTTTGACACAGCTGAAATTCTTCATGTGATAATATTTAAAAAGCACAAGTGAGTGTCTTAAATTGTATAAATAATTATATAAATGCAAACAAAAAAAATGATAGAAATGCCACTAATATGTTCAAAATTCAGAATAAATAATGATAGAAATGAAAAAAAATGCCTGGTTTTAGTTTATTGTTACTCAAAGGAATCACTTTTCTTTGTTTCGTTTCATAACCAATCCAAACTTTGGTCAGTACTTTACCCCTCAGTTATGTTTCTCATGAGTGCCGCAAAAGAACTGAGAGAGAAACTGCTTGCTTAAAATGATAGTCCATTCCCTCATTCTCGCTCTCTTGTTAAATTTGATCCATACAGAAGGTACATAGGAAGAGAGGAGAGAATGGCAAAGCTTGTAGTAATGCAACAGAGCAACACTTGGGTCTCTCCTCGTTCTTCTCTTCTCCCTCCCTCTGTTTCAGGTTTCCATGGTGCATCACTTAACATTTCCGTCCAGGTGTCTTATACTTCCAATATTTGAATTGATGTTCTCTGTATCTAATAATCAATCTTAAATAACACTGTGTCCATCAAAACTTGAAGTTTTTTAACTAAACATTCTGAGGTTTTTACAACCAACACAGCCTTTTATATTTCTCAATTTATTGAGGTCTTTATTTTTGTATGGTTTGCCATTTGTTTAGTGCTGAACTGAAAGGTTTCTTGAAATTTGACAGAGTTGGAGGAGAAAATGGCAACCAAAAGTGTCAGGAATTCAGGTCATGGCAAGCTCAAAGAACATACTTGTCATGGGCGGTACAAGATTTATCGGTGTATTTTTATCTAGACTCCTTGTGAAAGAAGGTCACCAGGTTGATCTGCCCCCTAATTTCATTGCTTCTACTGAGTATTTTAACCAAGAACTGCAATGCTAATTAATGGTACTGTGGTTGTGTGGTTTGGTACCATAATGTACCTTAACTGATGTTGTGGAATTCCCACCCGTCAAACACTCAATCTATTTTGCATAAAATTTTTATATCTTTTTGAATGTTTGATTGAGAATGTATACAGTTGAACAGGTTTAAAAGGGCCTCAATTCTGGGTTTCTTCTTTTTTTCTCCCTCTCTTTTTAATATGTGTGAGACTGAAGCCTACTTAAAATAATTTCATTAAAACCTTAAAAGGGCATTAATTCAACCCAGGTCCCTCGATATTCATGAATTAAGGAACTTAAGTGGTGTTAACGATACTTCTTTATTGTCAGGTGACATTGTTTACTAGGGGGAAGGCCCCAATTACCCAACAATTGCCTGGTGAATCCGATGAAGACTATGCTGATTTCAAATCCAAAGTATGAATTATTCTTTTATTGAAGATTTATTTGTCCAAAAAGGATAGTGATTGCTATTTTCTTGGTTAAATTTAATTATGGAGTATCACACATAAATAGTCCTCTTATAACACGGACATCATTTGATAACTCAGATGATATTTTTTTTCCCTCTCTTTCTTGTTGGTGTTTTCTCTCTTTCCTCCTCCTCCTCCTCGGTCGTTTTGTTTAGGTGCTCCATTTGAAAGGTGATAGAAAGGATTTTGAATTTGTTAAGACTAGCCTAGCTGTGAAGGGATTCGATGTTGTCTATGACATTAATGGTAAACCACATATGATTTTATACACTTCAACAAAAAGGATTTATGACAAATTTTCATTTCAGTTTGTGCATATTTTCATGTGAAATTTAGGGCGGGAGGCTGTTGAGGTAGAACCGATAATTGATGCTTTGCCCAATCTCCAACAGTAAGCTCTATTTTTATCAGTATATCAGTAAAAACCAGTAGTACCAAGTACTAAATCCTTGATGCTTCTGGGAGTTATTTGTTGGGGTTTTCTGAGTGTTCATAGGAGCTTTCTATTTCAACTGAGGAATTTTAAGCCTTATGTTTATTGCCGTGCCGACACACAATTATATAACGCAATTAATAATCTCAGGTACATCTACTGTTCTTCAGCTGGAGTATATCTCAAGACTGAAACACCACCTCATTTTGAGGTGAGACATCACTATTTTCTTTTTATCTTGGAGTCGAGACAGGCATATTTTCCTTTTCCCCAGTTTTCCAATTTGGTTAGCTGCTTAATATCAATTAATGGCTGGTTAAGCATGAAGTTTTGGTCAACAATCAAAAGGAAAAAGGTAAGTACTGCAGTACTAAATATGGACACTATCTGTCAGGTTAATCTGTACATGTAGCACCAGCCATATCATTGTTAGGCTCTTTGATTCTGGAATTGAGATTTATACATTGATAGTACATACATTCGAACCATATCTGCCGGACAGTTTCCAATGTCAGTTTTCTTTCGGTCCTCATGTTAATCTTTTTTAATTTATTATTTTTGTGATATTGTTACAAGGTCGATGCAGTTGACCCAAAAAGTCGTCACAAGGGAAAGCTCGAAACAGAGAGCTTGCTAGATTCTAAAGGCGTGAACTGGACCTCGATAAGGCCAGTATACATCTATGGCCCCCTCAACTACAACCCAGTTGAGGAGTGGTTCTTTCACCGACTAAAGGCCGGCAGGCCGATACCAATTCCTGGCTCTGGGATTCAGATAACCCAGCTTGGGCACGTCAAAGTTAGTTCACACTTATCATTCAATTTCTCTTCTTAAGGAATCCTTAAAACCTGGCAACATTGATCTATCTATAAATTCTTTTTTCAAAGTTTCTGAGGTAAAAATTTTTATTTTTATTTGGAATAAAGCAGTGCATCTATTCCCTCTTTGGTAGCGTTTTGAACCTGTGATCTCACCTTTTGAAAGAAGAAACGTAAATCAAAGCAACCCCCCCTACCATCCTACATACAGAAAAAAATTATAAATTAGGCAAATAAATAAGTCTAAATTCAAATTTATTGTATTCCAAATTGAACAGGACCTGGCAGACGCTTTTATCAAGGTTCTCGACAATCCAAAGGCGAGCAAGGAAGTCTTCAACATCTCCGGCTCAAAGTATGTCACATTTGATGGCTTAGCAAAAGCATGTGCGAAGGTAACTATAAGATAAAAAATTAATTTACTTTAATATTATCTATAGGAAAATAGAAAGAAGGTGCCTTTTTTTTTTTATCTAAATACTGATGGTTGTCTTTCAATTGTAGGCTGCCGGATTCCCAGAACCAGAGATAATTCACTACAATCCAAAAGAGTTTGATTTTGGAAAGTTGAAAGCCTTCCCATTCCGTGATCAGGTAAAATGAAATTGGCTACGATTTAATTCAATCATTCAATTACTTACTGGTTTTTCAACTGTGAAAGTACACTTTGCAATATTCCCTAATCATATCAATATTAATTTGATTGAAGTAGCTCAAAACAATTGTCCCCCCCCCCCCCCCCACTTTTTTTTTTTGAACCACAATTTCCCAATTTTAGTAATAAGAATAACAATACATATGAATTAATTAAATATAGGTG
This sequence comes from Rhynchospora breviuscula, assembly GCA_027562975.1. Taxonomy (NCBI): domain Eukaryota; kingdom Viridiplantae; phylum Streptophyta; class Magnoliopsida; order Poales; family Cyperaceae; genus Rhynchospora; species Rhynchospora breviuscula. The sequence goes on from CM050402.1 coordinate 26,462,926, forward strand.
GTCTGATTAATATTCTCTGCTTGTAATGTAGCATTTCTTTGCATCGATTGAGAAAGCCAAACTGGAGCTTGGATGGTCGCCGGAGTATGATTTGGTAGAAGGTTTGGCTGATTCATACAACCTTGATTTCGGCCGCGGGACGTACCGCAAGGAAGCTGACTTCAGAACAGATGACATGATCCTTGAAAAGAAGAAGTCCCTTGTTCTTACATAAACACTTTCTGATCGTGTTTTTGATTTTTCACTTCAGAAAATGTAATGATCCAATTATATTTGATGTAAAGGTTTTTACTTACTTTTGCCTTTCATCTAAGAAATTACAAAATTAAAATATATAAATTTGTTCACTCTTCTATTGAGTAGAGAAAAATCGATCAATTTATAAAAAACATACAAATTATAAAGTGTCTGTGCAATTATAAAGAAGAATTGCCATTTTGTATTGAACTTAGTGTTTCGACCATTTCTGTTTAATTAAGTTGATTGTAAGAGGTTACCTTTCATTTTATAATACAAATGCGGAACATATCCAAATTTTACTCGTGTAAACAATTCGTAAAAAGTTAATCCAAAAAAAAAAATCATTTTAGGTGTTAAGAAATTTAATATTTTATTATAACAACTTTTACTTTCTTATTACTTTGTCGCTCACTTCTTTCAAATAATAAAACTTATAATTATTGGAGAAATATTTAGGAGCATGTAATGGGTACTATTATTAAGCGAAAAGTTCTCGTTTTAAAAAGTGGTAGGTTAATCTTGAAGATAGTTCTTAGCTCCAACCTAAATTCGTGTATAGCACGATATGGTACAATATAATGGAACATATTATTTTCAAATTAGTTTTGTCATTAAAATATCAGCGTCGGCATCACATTAGAGACGGTAGTTCCAACCAGAGTTTTTTTTAAAGATAAATTGGAGGTCTAAGCCACCTAACTTATTTTTAAATTAAATGTCTATGAAAGACCTCCAACCGAATTTCAAACCTGCGACCTTTCACTCAAAGTGCATTGCTCTTTGCCACTAGACCAAGGGCATTGCTCCAACTACAGTTTTTTATTGATTTTTTTTTTCATTTCTTAATGATTTAATCTAATGAGAATAATTTAGATATTTTTAAAAGTTAGAGTGACATCTCTAATACTGACAAAAATTAACAGCGTAAACTAATTTTAACCAACTTATAACAGCGTAAACTAATTTTAACCAACTTATAATGGCAGAAAACTAATTCAAAATTTAAAAATCGCATATCCTTAGTAATCAAGTTTCCTTCTCATAGTCGGATATATCTAATTAGAAATTACTATCTACCATATCTCCATGCGTCATCCCGTGCTATCAAGTTTGTATTTATTCACTTTATTCATTTATATGTACAGTTTATTTATCTATGTTTTCACTTTATTCAATTATGAGTTAGATTTTATTTTTTGTATTGTTGTTCAGATTTTTATATGCATATTTAATTTTTTTTTGTACGTGTTCACTTTGATTATTTAAATATTCACTTTGTCTATCTAACAACAAATCATGGCAAAACTACATTAGTACAGTTATCATTTCTGATTTCTAATTAATAATAAAATAAAAATGGTCCCACGGATAATAACCTAAGAAAATAATACTTTTCTCCAGGCGCCTGGTTTTGTGCTCTTTCGAAGCAATTAAGGTGGGTCCCAGTATCTCTCTCTAACGGTCTATAATTTAACCTATGCACCATTTGCTTCTGTGCTTCGGCATCGAGGGTATATTCCCAGATCATATCGAATTATCAACATGAGAAACCCTCTCTCTCTCTCTCTCTCTCTCTCCCCGCTCTCCTATTTTTTCTCTGATAAACCTCTCTCTCTCACAGTACTTCCTCTATCATTGCCTCCTTGAGTGCTTCTAGTTTAACCGACACTGCGACAGTAACGGTATGCTCTCCTTCCCCTTTTCTTCTTCTTAATAACTTACTACATCCTTTTAATTTCTACAATAAAACTTAAAGTTCGCCTATCAGGCTTTTTAGAGATCTGATCGTATAATAGAAACCTCCATCACTTGTTTCACCACTGTATTAATTTATAATTATGCAATAATAAGCCTTATGTTGGGTTAAGTTCTTCAAATTTAATTGAATTTCATCCAAATTTTTTTCTGTACTTGATGAACTTTTCGAAATAAAAATTTCTTTATGCTAATTTTTCAGGCAAATTCAATTTTGGTGCTAGTATAATAGTAGAAATATGACGCATTTTCTCTCCACCCACTGTACCTTCACCCTTCCAAAGACCTCCAAATCCAACTTCAAGTACCAAAATTGTTCTTCAGCAGTCACCTTCCAAAATCCTAAAACCTCCCATTTAACTCTAAAATCACAGTTTAGATCTTACCAAAATAAACCATTTACTGCCCTTGCGACGTCAACCATCGGCCAAGATATCGCCTCCAAAGCCCACGAAAACTCAAATGATCAGTTTTTAAGCCCTAAAAATAAGAAGGTGATGGTGATAGGTGGGGATGGGTACTGTGGGTGGGCCACGGCTTTGCACCTGTCAAAAAAGGGTTATGAGGTGGCAGTAGTTGATAGTCTGGTCCGCCGCCTCTTTGACCACCAGCTAGGCCTTGAATCTCTTACCCCTATTGTTTCCATTCAAAATAGAATCAAACGGTGGAAACAACTGACTGGCAAAACTATCTCCCTTTATGTTGGAGATATATGTGATTTTGAGTTTCTTGCTGAGTCTTTCAAGTCATTTGAGCCTGATGCTGTGGTACACTTTGGGGAGCAGCGCTCAGCACCATATTCCATGATTGACCGTTCTAGAGCGGTATGTAAAGTATCACATTAAAACTTCATATATCCAATTTTGGTGGGTTTAGCAAATAATACCTAGAATTTATCGTATTTGCTAAAGGCAGCTGACATTTTCAAATGAGATTTGCAAATAAAACAAATATTTGATTTCATAAGGAAATAGAGATACTAATAAGTATTGTCAATGGTGTCCAATCAGCATTTTGAAATTACTAATATGGCATTAAAGTTTTCATAAGATGAAAAAAAAAAGCTGCTGATGATGTCATACTCAGAATCATTTGACAATAGTTGTTGCAAGAACCACATTTTAGGACCACTTCAAATACAAAAATTTCAACATTGAAAGAAGTTTGAAGAAAAAAAAAATACAAAGATAAGTGGAATGAAGTGCCAATATTTTACATTCAACAGGTGTTCACGCAACAGAACAACGTGATTGGTACACTCAATGTGCTATTCGCAATAAAGGAGTTCCGTGAAGAGTGCCACCTTGTGAAGCTCGGTACCATGGGGGAGTATGGTACTCCAAACATAGACATTGAAGAAGGATATATCACAATAACACACAACGGCCGTACCGACACTTTGCCATACCCAAAACAAGCTGGCTCTTTCTACCATCTAAGTAAGGTGCACGATTCACACAATATAGCATTTACATGCCGGGCGTGGGGACTCAGGGCAACAGATTTGAACCAAGGGGTTGTTTATGGGTTACGTACTGATGAGACGGAGATGCATGAGGAGTTGTGCAATAGGTTTGACTATGATGGTGTTTTCGGTACAGCCCTTAATCGTTTTTGTGTCCAAGCAGCTGTTGGGCATCCACTTACTGTGTACGGGAAAGGTGGTCAGGTATGTATTTCTTATACATCAAATGTGAGCTTTTGAGAAGATCTATTTTCTGTTCAGATGGAACTACTGAAGAAATTTTTGAAAGCTAATTAAGCACCATCTATGAATGAAGACTAAATTCAATGCAATTTGCCACCATTAACACCTAGTAATTCAAATGAATTAACCTCAAAAAGCTAAGTGAGCTTAAAATATTCATTCATGCCTTAAGGCAATTTTCAATTTCTATATCTTAGTTACTTGAAAGAAGTACGCAGTAAGAACAGCAAGGGTCATTGCAGTAAAGTTGTAAATTAGCCATTCATATTTTTTTGCCATGTCCATTCAATTTACATGTGGCCTTGAATCGAGGCATTAAGCGCCAGTTGGATCTCAAATTTTGCTCCTGGATTTGGTTTCAGCTGTCAATTAACCTTAACCCAGTCTCAATTTCCCCTGATTTATGCTATTAATCACTAAACTAACCTCCATGGATAAATGCAATTGAGAACAACTTATAGGCAAAAGTTGCAGTTAAACCTGGTGTTGCTATTCCTTTTCCTGAAAGAAAGAAATAAAGAAGGAATTCTAGCGCCCCTTTTATTAAAACCTATTAGTGTTATATTATGGTCTTATTCAGATCAGATGAAACCATACTGTACTCACCAAAGACAGTATCTAGAATGTGTTATTGTAATTTATTCTGAGTTTTTAATGTTGGTTCAATACTATTGTTGTAGTGTTTTTTTCGCTTGATTTCTTGAATACTTTATTCTTTCAGACTAGAGGATACCTAGATATAAGAGACACAGTACAATGTGTTGAGCTTGCAATAGCCAATCCGGCCAACCCAGGAGAGTTTAGGGTTTTTAATCAGTTCACCGAACAATTCTCAGTTAATGACCTTGCCAAACTAGTCACAAAGGCTGGCGAGAAACTAGGCTTAGAGGTGATGGCAGTGTCAGTCCCAAACCCTAGAGTAGAAGCAGAGGAGCACTACTACAATGCAAAACACACCAAATTGATTGAGCTCGGGCTCATACCCCACCTGCTTTCTGATTCACTGCTCGATTCTGTTTTGAATTTTGCCATCAAATACAAGGACCGAGTTGACACAGCCCAGATCATGCCTAATGTTTCATGGAAGAAGATAGGCGTGAAACCAAAAACTGTTTCTGTTTGAGGTCTGGATTGCTTTTCTTATAATTGTTTACTAATAAGATGATATATAATGTCAATCAGTGTAGTTGGCGTTATAGGTGCCCATGATAGCTGTAGCTTTTTGTTTCAATTCTAGTTAGTATTGGTTTTTTGTTGTTGTCATAGGTTGGACTTGTATGAAATTTTTGTATTGTACGTTTCATTGAACAGTATTTTATGACTATTGTCTTATCTATAGTTTATTGTGAGTTATTGTTTTCTTTTTGTTGATTTTCATGTGGAACTCCCTTGATTTAAACTGTTAGTGCCTACTGATACAATAAAAAATCCAGGATATGTTAGTCCCAGTAGTAAAGTTTTCAATATCAGATTAGAATAGGTGCACCTACTTGTAGTCGTGCATGCTGCCTCTTTTACCTCATATATTTGAATGCTGCAACAAAATCTTTTTGGTATCATTGAAACATAATTGTTGAGTTCTGAATGACGGGGCTACGTTTTTGTTTGGTTTTTTTGTTACTTGCAAGAAGATTCTCTACGCTCGAAGACTAGCAACACAAGGCGATCCTCACATCAGATTAATATGCATATGTTCCTCGGGATATTTTTATTTACCTCAAATTTTAATATGACAATACATGATTTTTGTTTTTGTTTCTTTTTTTTTTTTTTTTTTTGTGTCGATGGTTTGTTTTATACTCAGATTACGTTGAGAAAAACTGGGTTGCCGTTTTTCCATCTTTGTCGATTTCAGTGTCTGTGATAACTGATAACTGCTCTATCTGATATGACTGCAGATATACCATTTGGAAAACTGCCTTCTAAAATGTCTTTTTTTTTTTATGTTTATTTCCTTGCCTGTGATTTCTGTTCCATCAGTGCGCCGTGCCAGTCCGTGTATCTTCAGCTCACTTTAGAAAACATTTGACCCTAGAGAAAGAGTTTGGAAGCTACTTTGACAAAAGAGAGAATTGAAAGAAGCACGTGCTATACACAAGCAGATATGTAATAGCATCCCCAGATTAAACAAATAACAAGAATCCCAGTCTGAGTTACAGCAGATAAGTCACTGTAATAGCTTAACAAAATCAATTTCAAAATATATATTCTAGAGGTAACAATATTTTTAAGGTAAAACACCAAAAAAATAAATAAAGGAAAAAGGTCCCGTCCCTGATCTTTCTCTGGACTCCAAGCAGCTAATTCCACTTACGACTGCAAAGAAACAAAAAGATTGTAACTTTACCAGATGCAACAAAGTTCATGCATACTGAACAGTGCATGCCAACATTCAGGAGTGGAATCAGAAAAATATTTGAAGGGGACCAATTTGATTTTTTTTATTTTAGAAGGGGCCAAATTATATTTTTATGCATATTATATGAAAATTAATACACTAAAAATAAAGGAAATTTTCAAATTTTAGAGGAGACCAGGCCATCTAGGGTCTCCCCTCTGGTTCCACCCCTGCCAACATACACAAACTCACTAACCTTGCTTGCAATATTGCTGGAGAGCCAGTCCAGGCCTTCATACAAACCCTCTCCAGTGGTGGCACATGTACTCTGGATGTACCTGTTGTAGCATGATATACCAATTACATCACAATGAGATTCTTTACCAGTCAGGCCAAGTCATCAGTTGCCCGGTGGAAATTAATATACTCTTTACCGTCTGGCCCAGTACCAAACTACCAAATATACGGTGGTTCCAAAACCAAGCAGCTGGATGCAGAAATTAACAGAGTCATTTTAGTGGTTTTTGGTCAACATGTAAGCTCTCAATAGTTGGGTTCTGGCCACGGAAATGGCTCACAAAAGAGAAAAACCTAGTGAGTGCGTGCGAGAGAGAGAGACAGTACCAGTGGCGCTGACGGAGGGAGTGAAGGCCAAGTTTGTCAGTGATCTCAGCAGCATTCATAGCATTAGGCAGATCTTGTTTGTTTGCAAACACCAACAGGACTGCATCTCTCAGCTCATCCTAAAGACAACCACTCATGTTCATTTATAGGCAGAATGGTAAGAAAAGAGACTTCTAACATCAAATTACAAAAAAGAATCTTGTACTCACTATACTCACTAGTTATAAAATGTTCTAAAATGTCACAAAACAAAAAAGAAAAAAACAAAAGAAAACTTCATACATCAATATACAGTTACCCACAACAACAATCCTGTGGTTTCCAGCACATGAATGAAAAGACCAAAAGAAACTCATCTTCCATAACAAATGTTAGCAAATTATGAGTCGAAATGCATCTACATATATATTCCTGAATAAAAACTAGCCTTCCAATTTAATGGGTGTACAGTTGTGTACTTTAACAGAAAATTCCAACAGATTTTTTTTTTTGGTCAAAGATGTAATAATCGACAACTGCAATTTTAAAATCAGTAGGTAGTTTTAACATTAGAAAAGAACAAATAGCAAAGGGCTCTTGCAGTATACCTCATTGAGCATGCGATGGAGCTCGTCTCTAGCTTCAACAACACGGTCACGGTCATTGCTATCAACCACAAAGATGAGACCTTGTGTATTTTGGAAATAGTGCCTCCACAATGGCCGGATCTGTTCAATTTCACGTAATCATTACTTCATTAGTCTCAGAAAATATGCAATATTAAGACTCAGTAGGACCGCACTTCAGTTAAAACTAGACAAAGCAACATATTAACTATAAAAAAAAGGTGCATAAATACCTTGTCCTGACCCCCAACATCCCACACTGTGAAACTGATGTTCTTGTACTCCACTGTCTCCACATTGAAACCTAATTTTGTTGCAAAAGAAACAATCACAAATTCACAAGACAAAGTTAAGTTATCAAAACAATGCAAAGCAATAATAAAATGGGATCCTAACCAAGATTTATTTGTCTTTTCCTTCTCCTCAAAAAAGGAAATGAAAAGCATAGCAAAACAAAGAAAATAGTGGTATGGTGGTACAGCAAGAGTTTTGGTTCTCACATACTGGTAAATCTTAAACTGAGACTATAGTTCTGCAATTAACCAATTTCAGCATCTTCTCTCATCGCAAATATTGAATATTTAGTAATTACAGACCAAGTAGATTAACTAATATCAAATAAGAAGACAGAAAAGTAACACATACCAATGGTCGGTATGGTGGTGACGATCTCTCCAAGCTTGAGTTTGTACAGGATGGTGGTCTTACCAGCTGCATCAAGACCCACCATCAGAATTCTCATTTCCTTCTTAGCAAAAAGCCGACTAAACAGCTTTGTGAAAGTCAGCCCCATCTTTGCACCTGTTCACATACAGACTCAAAATAATCAGAAATCATAAAAGAGGATCTCAACTAGCAAAATATAATTAAATATGAGCCATAGGCTCAATATGAAATTATAATTATAATTAACAAAAAAAAAAAAAGATGCATGAATGAAATTCATGGCATTCTTTATCTCCAGATTAAAAAAAATGTTTGGAGATCAATCAGGTAACCTGATATATAGACAGAAACAAGCTTCTGCCTCATTTCTAATAGCGTTATCTGTGAGTACTTGATATGTATATATATAATACAAAGGCTAGAAAAATAGCTTAAATGATCAACAGATTTGATCATCTCGAATTGGGCCGGAAACCTTTTGAAAAGAATTACACTAGGAAGATCAATAGAACAATTCCAATCTCAATTATTGATTCATAACCTAAAAGAAATTAAAGCATAACCCATAAAAAAAAAAGGGATAAATTGGGATTTGAGCATTACGTAGAACAAATTACCGAAATAGAATTGGTTTAATTGTTCCAAAGCTAGGTCAATAGATATACGAAAACTTAGGATGGTTTATTGGTAATTACCTGGAGAGAAGTACTAGATCAGATCTCGATCGAGAGGGAGAGAGAGAGAGAGAGAGAGTTCGTAGCGGGGGGTTGACTGATATAGGATTTTAGGATGTGCTATTAAATGACACGAAGCCAGCGCTGCGGTTCTTAACGTTACTGTTTTCTCCATTCGTTGAAACTGGACAACTCCATTATCTAATGGTGACTTTCTGCGTGACTGTATCTCATCTTATTTTCACAATTTCTCCTAATATGTAACTATGTAAGGACAAGGTTATACAAAACTGTTTTTGCATATAATTTGCGTTGACAATATTGCATAACCAATTAATAATATTCAATGCATAGCCATCAACAAGAAACTTCACTTCATATATTTACATTTTCACCATATTATTTAATAGGATGAAAGGTTTTCGTTTTCATGTAAAAGTTGATGATTAATTATTTTAACATTGTTTTATTCAGCAGCTAAATACTTTTAAATTGTCATATTGCTAATAATTACATATAGAATTTAATTCAAAAGTTGAATCACGAATAATCCTATTTAAAACTACAATTTGTTTGACTCGTATCGATGCTTGGAGGTAGGAAGGCAATCTAAAGTCTTAAATTTGTACACGCAACAATGTTCTTAATTAAACTTGATAGCTGCTATAAAGTATTTCAAAAGACATGTTCTTAATTTTGAATCGTGAGGAATGAATGGACTACGAAAATCTCTACTTTTCCCTTTTCGTAGCAAAATCCAGAAAATCAGAATAGAGAAAGCTTGCGGGTCAATGGTGAATTTCCAACACGCTATTGTATAAAGAGGGGGACCAAATATCTTTTGGGTCCACAAAATTGCACCTTACATAAATCACAAATCGCATCTGTACCCTTTCTCTACGGTTCCCACCCAAAATTTACAATAGAAATTACACACATCCACAATAAGGTGAAAAGGGCTTATTGTATTGCAGCCTGATAAAAACTCTTGAGCAAAGCAATAAATCACTAGACAGTAGCAACACCAAGACATAAGATGGTTGTGAATAGTAAACACTATACCGTACGATAGTTATGCAGTGAAACAACTCTAGGAGTTTTTGCGTTTAATTCTTCATCATCCACATACAAAGAACTAAAATACATAGTAAACAACAATAAAAGCCGTGATTGTTGGTTCAAAGGGGTTGTTCATGCACAGATAGCCAAATCCATGAGATAATATCCTCCTAATAAAAACCCTACATACACCATACACTGCTACACAAGGTACGCTACAACCTAGTATTACACAATTGACAGTAGATAGCTCCTTATAGCCCTAGAAAAGGGCACTGCTTCCTCGCATGTTCCGGCACCAGCTTCACCACAATATCCATCGGCACACCTTTCAACTCTGTCATCAGGATTAAAAAGAAACAACCAAAAACAATGATACAGATATTAGACATCAACAGTCAATGCTGGTAATACATACAAAAAAAAAAAAAAAGGAAATGGTGTTGCCTTAACATTTCGGCTTTTTATACACACTCAAACAATTTATTTGCCATCAGTGGTCAGAACTTACAAAGGTTAGCACTCTCACTGTTCTACACTTCTACTTCTTTTCCAAATGATTACTTGAAACAGGAATGTTCATAATTCTCTTTTTGAATTTCGTGAGCTTATTGTAAAATTATGTACAAACCATGGGGCTTGAAGTTGAAGAGTGGAGGCAGGAAGCGGCCACTAGGAAGGCGAGTATTTGGGTCCCTAAGCTCATCGAAGAATGGGTGGATTAATGCATCCAACTGGAAAAGACAAATGAATTGTTGACTTGCTTAGTAACTATGGAACTTTAATTTATTAATTTGTCACTTAAATCAATAATACTTACAGCACTGCAGCGTAGGTTGGGTGAGTACTGAAGAAGCCTAGAGACGAGATCCACAGCCTCAGGTGGCATTCTCTTGTGGAAAACCTAAGAAAATAAGGTAAAAGACAAAAACAATCTTACTTCCAGCCATGTCTTGTTAAGCTTAGACCTTTTGTTCAGACCATTGAACTTTCTCCTCTCTGTTTTGTCTTACTGGGTTTTCTGATTGGATTCTACCAAAAGATGTTCAATATTTCGAATGATACAAGTAATAGCCAGTAATGTCTGGTAGAGAGGATCCAGAGTCCAGACTGATGTATCAGTTTCATGAAAAATTGTCTAGATTACCTTATGCCAAGGATGGGCTTTGATTTGCGGGAACTTAAACTCTGTATAATTTGGATTCATGCACTTTATTTCCTCTCTAGTTGGCGTACCAAGGATCTGCATTTTTCAGATACCGTTCTATTAGAAATGAGATATAAGCACAAGAAGAATAAAAACTGGGATCTAAAGAAAATGACCTTAATTATCTCGACAAGCTGATCCACACCACTCTCACCGGGAAATAATGGCTGCAAAAAAATTGAATCATAAAACAAAATTAAACTCAACTAATTTTTGTTTACCAACTTTTGCGATGCATTAATCATTATAACACTTCAAAGCCAAGGATTTCTAGTCTGTATTGCATGCCGGTACAAGCCTTACCAGCAGTGACTTAGGGTCTGCTCCAGAATCAAAAGTCTAGAATAGAGGGGGGTGGAAGGAGCAAAGGGGATTCCAAAAACAGGGAGTGCTTTGATATGTGTAAGCAAGTAATCACGGATTGTGCAATCCCCTCCCCTCATGTTTCTGAAGCAAGCCCTATCTGCTACATTCATCAACACTTGATGTTTTGAGTTTAGCGCAAATAATTACCTGGCCTAGCAAAAGCTCAGCAAGAACACAACCAGATGACCATATATCAATAGCAGTTGTATATTCGGTCGCACCAAAGATGAGCTCAGGAGCTCTGTAGTACCTTGAGCATATGTAAGAGATGTTTGGTTCTCCTTTTACCTAATTTACCAAGGATAATAAATTTGTTACAAGAGCGTGAAATGGGAAAGGAGTACAAGAGAATCAGGGAATGAATGATATATAATTACATACCAAAACCTTTGCACTTCCAAAATCAATTAGCTTCAGCTGGTGTGTGTGTGGGTTTACCTAATTAACAAAAACAAAGTAGATTTAAACAATTATCCACTTATGAACTTGTCAATGATATTATCTAAAACTTACATCAGTTCTTTTCATTTAAAGATAAAGAATGATCATTTTATGGTCATGGTACAAGTCATTTTCTCCGACAAATAATTTCGAAAAATACTAACACAAAATAATGAAAATCAAAAAGTAAGTTGAAAGATCAGCTTCAATATATATTATATCTTTGAATTACACATAACATATAAATAATATTTCGCTTATTTCGATTAGTTTTGTTTAAATTATCGAGAATTATCATATCACTACAATAAACATTTAAAATAGGAAACTAGTGTCATATAAAGAGAGAGAAAACTACCAAAAGGTTCTGAGGCTTGATGTCTCTATGGCAGACTCCAATACAGTTGTGGATGTAAGCCAGTGCTCTACAAATCTGGTTACCAAAAACATAATTAGCACAACATGAAAGGAGAAATATCAATTCAACAAACAAACATAAAGTACTTCAATTTCCATACAAAAGAATATGCACATTCAAAATTAAAACTACTTGCATAAATAGCAATTCTAGAATAGCACATTCATTCAGTTAAATATTACACTGGCACAATTGATTGATTTGTTAAAATATTCTTTATAAAGGATTGTACAAATTGAGGATCAATAAAGTCTCAATTGCAGGACTGAAGATAAATAAGTGAACTTTACATCAAAATTATGACCCAATTGCATATAGCAGCTAATTCAAGCTTCATTTTGGTCCTATCATCTTCATGTATCTACACTTGATGCAGATTTGGTATATAATTCAGACTCAAATTTATAACACAATGATGGTAAGTTGGTCCGAGTTTGATGTTTTTGCATAATAAAAGTACATGCGATACCACATTGCACACAAGCCATATTTTGCCAACATACCTGATACATGTATAATTTTACATAGATCAATGGCATTCGCTGGCCCATCTTGTTGTAGTGCTTGATCACACGATAAACAGTCTCTGGCACATATTCAAGTACCAGGTTGAGATATAGATCCTCTTTCTCGGTTGTGGAGAAGAAACAGTGTTTCAGTGTTACCACATTAGGGTGATCAAGCAGTCGCATTATTTGCAGCTCCCTGTTCTTATATCGCTTGTCTTGAAGAACCTTTTTGATTGCCACTGTTTCTCCCGTCTCAAGGCACCTTGCCTAATTGGAAAAACAAAATGGTTTAGGGCTGATTTGCAAAGTTGACTGGGTTTCATAAACACTTTAATTGTAATTCACTTTTCTATATGCCCATCTGCTACGGCATGTGCATAAACACGTATATACATACTGCTTTTGCATGCTTTGGACATATCATGCCAAATTAGTGCCCCAGCACCAAGACAATGCCAAAGTACACATGAAATAACCCATGGGGAACCATACTGTGCCAATAAAATATTCAATAGGAAGGAAATCCACACCATTAGAGTAACAAAAACAGTACCAAATACGGTGACATAGTGGAAGTGCCATCAATACAATTAATGTTCAGTGTTTTTTGAATATAAGTTTGCATTAGAGGTTCCCAAGCCCACCAAAACAAATGAAGTACCATAATCAATACAAAAACAACAAAACTTTGAATATATGGGGAGAATAAATTCGGGCAGTAAAAGATTGCAGTGGATTTCAAAAACAGAAGAACTAACCTGGAACACTATTCCAAATGATCCGTGTCCAATAACCCTCTCAGCCATATAGCTTATTGTCTACAATCAAATTTAAACAAAAAAAGAAGGATCAGAAAATAAGGTTATCTCGATATTTATGTAAAAAACAGGACAAGTAAAAAAGCCAAATGGCAAATGCACATCTATGCATCATCACGCTCTCCCGCATGCGAGTAAGGTCTGATTCTGGGATATGATGGTCAGTGAAAGACCAGACAGGTTTACAAAAATAAAGAATCCAAAATTTATTAATTGTAATCAACTTCAACTTCCTTCACTGTGCTTGTGTGAATTGTCCACTTGCGTGCATATTTGAGTTTACTTGCATCGCAACAAGGACAAACCAAAACCAACAACTGAAGTAAAAACCGATCATCTACTGGCACAAGCTGACTAATACCCCAAACAAGCAAAATAAACTTATATAAGGCTCAGCACAAAATGTTACTTCCAGGGAAACAAGGTTTGGGATTGATGCACGAATTGTTCATGTGATGTTCTTTTCAGCACATTCCCAAACGAATAGAGCAATTCAACTGATCTTACACATTTTACAAACATTTGTGAATTGTGCACATATTATTCATGAATTTATGAATAATACATAATTTACACCCGACTATTTGCAGAATATAACTCTTTTTCCTTGTTTACTAAAAATAATATTATCTGGTACATATTTGTTTTCCCAATTACACCAGTATTTCAACCATATACAATGTCAGACCTCACCAAATTATTCCCAAAATCCAAATCTCATGCTAGTTATGTTCTCTTTTATTTGCAGCATGATAAGAACCAGCCAAACCACAAGGTAGTGAGGTGAAAACCTACTTGTTTATAGCAGCTAAATTCAAAACTTTTATAACATACAAAATGAGAGTACACACTGAAAAAATACCTGTTTAGGCTGGCCGCCTCTACCACCTATGGTCGTGACAATTATGTGGCCGGTTTCAGTGCTATTTCCATCTACAACTGTGGCCTCCATATCCTACAAGAAAAAAAAAAAGATTAATAATCTACTCAACTGAAAGTAGAGAGGGAGGGGAGGAAGGAAGGAGATTTAACCTTCTCATCTCTGATTTTCATCTCATTCATTTCTTCAGGTAACCTCTCAATGGCAATGCTACTTCCTCCAGGATTTTTCATGCTAGTTGTAGGCGCCATACTAACTGAAGCCATTGAAGGCTCTAATTAATAGTTAAAGGGGTAACGAAGGAGATCCAACTCAAATGCCCATCTCAAATCAATCTACTTTAAATTTTCTGGACTGAAATCTGTCACAACAAAAAAAAAAAAAATTACAAAAATTTCAATTTCATCCGGCTTATATTTTCTAAAAGAACTAGCAAGTTAAGTACATACTTTGGATTGTAAACTCAAAATACAAAATATTGAGATAAACTCCTCTTAAGCACAAAAATCGGAGAAATCATTAATAATGTATTTACAGTTAGGCACTCAATAGTACCGCTAATGCTACCATTCATGGAAAATACCGATTTGGTAATAGCTTTTTACGGAATATTTGAAAGGTACATACTCCAAAGGTAGATCTAGAGATGAAAACAGCAAATTAACCAACGAATTTCGAAAAAGGTATCAAATTGGAACCAGATCCTCACCTATTCAAAAGTGTACCACCTCTTGAAGGATTGATTGATCAGCTTGGTTCTGCTCTAGGGTTTGAGAAGAGAGAAGGGAGAGAGAGAGAAGAGGAGAAAGGGAGAGGAGAGAAGGAGAGAGAAAGACAGACCTGGGACTCTGTTTTGTTTTCTTTTACTTTACTCCGCTCTTATTTTATTTGGTTATTATATTATCTCGGTTCAAATAAACTAGAAAGAAGCTCATGATTTTTCATTTTTGGAAGTTTTACGAACCAGCCCCTTAAATATGTCCTATTTCTTCTCATTGCAAGAGTGGTTTAGTGGTTACAAACATCAATACGCCTCTTGAAGGTTCACATATCCAATTTTTTTTTTCTAAAATGCCGTGTACATTTAAGAAAATTTGTGTGTATATTCATTTAAATATTAATTTTTGCGGATGGATGATTTAATTGGAGAATTCTAATTCTCATAATTATTTTAAAAAAAATTGATGTATACAAAAAAAAAAATTATGTGAAAAGAAAAAGGGCCTACAAGAATGTGAAGTACGGAACTTGTGGGGTTCAAATGAAAAAGTTGTCGCTAACTTTCTTCAGTTAAAATTAAACCAGAAATCTTTAAATGCATATTGACCTACAAAAAAAACACGCGCCATAATTACGACACTTTACTAAAATAATCCTTCTCATTTCTTTTCTTTCTACAAGCGGAGAAACTCAATCTAACAAAGCGCCGAGTGTCCTCACGTACATTGTCGTAGAAATCAAGTGTGTATAAGGAAAACATAATTTGTTTATTTTATGTACTTCGATTTGTAAAAATTCGTGTCAGTAGCGAAGACTGATGAGTGGTCGATGCAAGTGCAGTCAAAAGAAGACAACGACCAGCCAAGCCTCTTTGTGCGTTTGTCCTCATCCACTCTTCTCTGCGTCTTCAACGATCACCGTCCATTTACTAGATCGGATAAATCTGGTCCGTTGATACACCATTGGCTGTCGCCTCTCGAGAAATTCTTTGGAAACACATTGCTGTTGTCTCCTTGCGCATTCAATAACGGGATCTGTTTCGGGGTCCCATCGTCTCCATTTTCATAAATGGATGTGTCCAGTTTTCCGGTCGACAGGAAGTCAAGACGCATCTGGGCCGTTGGTACCATCCCCATACGATGAAAGCGATAGGTACTGAGTTTTCTAATTATGGTACAGGATTTGCATTAGTCGTCTGCCCCTAACAACCAGAAATTTCTCTATCTCACTAATTCTGATGTTTAATTGTGTTCTTTTTTAATTTTCAACCAACATATTGGTAATCTGGTGTGTGACTGTGTCAGGTATGTCATCCGTAATTCACAAGAAAAATGTGTTACATATCCAACACGCTGACGATTGATTGGAAATGATTATGACATGAAATAAAGCTAGTAAATATCTGTTTTTTTTTAAATAATAGTAAATATATTTTTTTCAATCTTGTGCTGAGTGTATGGTCCCATCACTGCATGGTGGGAACGGTTCAACTTAGAAAGGACATTTAAAAACAACAATTATTGGGCTTGAAAATGCCACGTAACATGCATCAATCAAACGCTAAAAACGAATGCGAAGCACTCGCTTGAGGACTTGAGGTTGTGTTTGCAGAGGTGTACAAGTACCCAAATTTTATTGAGTTCGGAACGAATATTGCTGAAGTTATATTCGTGTGTGCATTTCATTAAGCAAATGCGTATACAACTGTGAACAATCACTGGTTGTTTTAATTAAATAAATAGGAATATATTAACACCCATATTTTGTTAATATTATATCATCCTACAAAGCAATTACCCAAATTTAGAATATAAAATTACATTTACGTTCATTGTAGATATAATTTTAGAATAGTTTTATGTTTTTTTTTATCAATGCAATTTCTGCTGGTATCGTTCTCTTCACCTAGCCTGAAGAAAAAAAAATTATTTAAGTTCTTTATTAGTTAGGACTGACAAAACAAATAAATATCCTGTCAATTTACACCTGTACTCGTTTTTTTTTTTTTTTTTTGGTAAAAATCAGATAGTTGAGAAACGATGACATTTTTTTTTTAAGATAAATTGAGAGTCTAAGCCACCCAACTTATTTTTAAATTAAATGTCTATGAAAGACCTTTCAGTCGGATTTAGAATCTACGACCTTTCAATCGGATTTAGAATATACGACCTTTCACTCAAGGTGTATTGTTCTTAAACGATACTCAAGATGTATTGTTCTTAAACGATGGAGAAGTATCTAATTTTCTGTACACATGTGCGAAACGAGTTGTTCCAATCAATCCAAATCCTCGTGGTACACAAGCGTACAGGTTTACGTCCAATCAAACTATCAAAGCGTACGAATCGCATTGAAAATTAATAATTGACCTAAATGCTTGCGTGCGAAATATATTATATAATTCCAAAGCAGGGGTTACTTTCACTGGCGTTTCTAACAACAAAAATTAAAATTAAAGTAACAAAAAAAAACAAAAATTAAAATTTCAAACAATCTATTTGCAACTGCGGAAATGCTGCCTGTATAGTTTTTCTTTGCCAATAAGTGACAACAATAAGTCAAAAAAGTTATGTAAATTGCTCCACACTGTGGTATCCATCTTTAAAATAAAATTATAAAAATGAAAATAAAATGTTCTTGCTCAAGAACATCGAATTGAATAGCTCTGACCAAATATAAAAAAAATGTGATTAATATGGAATTCAAGATAAATAGTCAGTAATTCTATTCTTTTTTCTCTAATAATAAAAGGATTCAAGTTCCGTGGGACAAGGGAATTTTAGGTGTAAGCATACACCAGATCACGTGTTCTAAATGAGAAATACTTATCTAAACTAATAATAAAAGATTCATCTATAATTTTATTTTTATATTTAAATAATAAGTATTATATGAATGCCGAAACCTGGCTGGTGGGTCTTTAATAGATATTTAATTTAAAAAAATAAGTTGAGAAGCTTGACTCCAATTTATCTTCAAAAAAAATTATTATATGAACGCATTATAAGAGAAATTTATTTATTCATTAAAAAATAAAAAAGGAAGAAATAAAATATTATTTTATCTTTAAAATATAGGTTACCATCATCATCATCATCATGACAAGTTGGATGCATGCAGTTTGACAATTGTTGGCTCATTGCTTATGCGCCTCCAAACTAAAATGTTAATATTTCAAATTGCTTGATTAATTATCAATTAATTACCAAATTGCACTAAAATTGTTAGACAACTTATCCAAAAGACATATCCAATTTTGTTTTTCCTATTATGATAATCATTTAATTGATCGAATTTCACAAGTGTCAAATAAATTTGTTCAAAAAAAAAAATTATATCAAAAAACTTCTGTAGAAGTACCCCCTAGGCCCCTACACTGACACAAAATCTCCAGCATTAACATCAAATGAAAATCAAATGTGCTTGAACAAGAACGTTGACTACGTAAACAATAAAAAATGCATCTATAAGCAAAAACGTTGACTATAATTCTCGATCATTCTGTATATAACAGCATGTAGTTTAACTAAAATAAAATATTGAATAAATGAAAGATACACGGTAATTTGACAAGGGTCCAATCCGAGAAGAGAACATAAAAGTTCAATCATCAGTCGTGTATTGATTTGGTTCCAAGTCCCGAACCACTACTTCCTTATTTCAAATAATAGCATAATAATAGTGAAAGACATCATTTCTACAAACAGTACAGTTGTGTGTCACTGCGTACGTATCAATATGTTGATCGGTACGTATACCACCGAAAGAAACATTTTCACCTGAATAGAGGAAACACGGTACAGAAACAAACCGCAAAAGAAATCAAGCCCCATTGCTTGCCTGCTCGATTATTTGCAAAGTAACAGGATTGACAACGGTACTACCCCCATCAATCATCAAATTTTGCCCACTAATGAATCCAGATTCGTCAGACGCCAAAAACAGCGCCGCCGCTGCCACGTGGTTGGCCTTGAGCACTGCACCCTTCAAGCTACTTATGGAAGTAGTCAGTTGCTCCACCTCCTCCGGGGTCATCCCGGTGGCCTTGCAACTGATGGGCGTGGCTACGCCAGAAGGCGACACACAGTTCACTCTGATCCCATGCCGCCCTAGATCAGCTGCTGCTGCCCTGACCAATCCAAGAACAGCATGTTTCGACGTGACGTACCCGGCAGGGCCGTTTCCACTCTGACAAGATCCTATGCTACCCGTGCATATGATGGACCCTCGAATGCCTGCAGCTACCATTGCCCGGCCGGCATGCTTCAATGCAGCAGCAGTTCCTCTGACATTCACCGACATAACCTTGTCAAGATCTCCCAGGTTCAATTCAAGGATTGATGGGCTGAGAAACAATAGTCCGGCATTGCTAAACATAATGTCAAGATGACCATGTTTGGAAACAGCGTAGCGCACTGCACTTTCCACCTGCGCTTCTTCTGTCACATCACAGTGCACATAGCTGCATTTGTCAGCGCCGATTAAGGCTGCCACTGCACTGCCTAGCTCGTCCTGGATGTCAGCAATGACGACAGTTGCACCATGAGATGCAAATAGCCTTGCGGTGGCTTCACCGATTCCACTTGCCGCACCGGTGATTATGGCGACCTTGCCTTTTAGCCTGGAAAAAATTTAAAATAAAAAAAAGTAAAGGAGATGGTTTTAAAATCAGCATGCAGGTCAGGAAAACTAAAATCAGTGCTTGGTTATAATATTCACATAATTGTTCTTGGTAGAATACATATGATCCTGTTCCATCTAGATCTTCAATTCAGCGATAGTTCAACTATTGACTCACCATATCTATCATGTTGTCTGAATTAGTTTTGATACATAGCCAGGCTACAAGTCGTCCGGATAGCATCATATATAACTTAAATGTGTGATCTCTATGGGACGGCTGAGATGGAGAAAGCGCTTCCATCCATTTTTCAATACCAACAATAACATATGAATGAAACAGAGGTGTTAATATGATGATAAGAACGGAGAACCAGTTGCTTTACCTTGTTTCGGCCATCTTGGTAGCTTTTAATAATTGGGCTGGAGAGAGCTCCTCTTATACAGTAGTTTAGAAAAAATGAGCCATATACTTCTAAAATCATAGCCAATTGAAAATATCCCCTCTAATTTTTAAAATTAGAAATATCCCTCTAAATCATTGCAACAGATATTTGTCCTTTTTCTTATTTCTAATTATATTTTCATTCTGAAATTTTCTTTTTAAAATTTTCGGACAGAAATGCCCTCAGTCTGGACGGTTCATCTTCCTGTTAATTTATGTTCTGTACAAGGGAAAAATAATATACTGCAATATCAATCATTTTCTTTCTCCTTTCAAACACTTTCCTCCCCTAAAATCTTTACTTTTCTTTGGAATCACTGAAAAACACCTATGACCAGATTTCTAAAGCAGGAGCACCACCACGAAACAATTAATAGTTTCTGATCCTAGCACTGATTCACTTAGTACTTCTTTTTTGTATTTTGTACCTAATATGTTAATCTAAATTACGCAAGATCTTATTACTTATTGCATGATAAATTCTTTACTGCTTGATTCATGAAGACTTTAGAAAGGGTATTGAGAAAGGCCCGCATATTTACTATTATTTTGTTTGTTGAGAATAACAACATTGAGCCCAAGTCCAATATATGAAAAAATCTAGAAACATAAAGAAATATCTTGAACATAAATATATTGTAGGGATATTTCTAAAAATTAAAAAAGTATCCAATAATCTAGAAATCTCCATAGAGCTAGTATAAATATGTGGCCTTGGCATTCATTTGTAATTAAGCAAAGCTAATAAAGAGCAATCCAAGCCAAGGCAAATAAACCAAGTCCACTTGTAAGAAGAGAGTGCTAGTAGTTAGGAGGTGTAGGAATATAGTGAATAGTAGAGTTGTAATCTTGGAGGTATAATATTTGAGTAGTAGAGGCTGTAACGATAGTTTGAGTGATAAACAAGAAGAAGTTTTCATCTTAGCGTCTCGCCTCTACTCAACAATCTGGTATCAGAGTCAGGTTGGAGCCAGTGGTGTCGGAGGATCGGTCGGGTTTCTCGTGAAGGTCACGCATAGTGCCGGGAGTGCGCGATTCCTAGAAAAGGCTTGCTAGATGTCGTCAACCTAGTTGAAGTCATGGATTTTGTAGGTACGACTAGTGGTTTTAAAAAATTAAATAATATCAATTATACAAATTGGAGAACCTGCATAGAGTCTTACCTACAAGGTCAAGATCTATGGGAGGTTGTTGGCGGATCTGAGACAACTCCGCCGGAAGTTGTAGAGACCACGGTACCAGTAGATGACTCAAACCAGACCCCAACCCAGACCGGAAGAAGAACCTCATCCGTAGGGAAATCGAAAGATATCGATGCTCTACGGAAATGGAAAATCAAGGCCGGGAAGGCTATGTATGTACTCAAGACAACTATAGAGGAAGAGTTGCTTGTATACATACGAGATGCGGCTATGCCTAAGGTTGCATGGGATACTCTGGCAACGTTATTCTCCAAGAAGAATGATGCCCGCCTCCAACTACTTGAAAGCGAGCTCATGACAATCTCACAAGGGAGCATGACGATCAACCAATATTTCATGAAAGTAAAGTCGTTATGCAACGAGATTGCACAACTCGACCCCGAAGAGAAGATCAGCAAGCAACGCATGCGAAAGATCATCATCCACGGTCTAAAACCCGAATATAGCAGGTTCATAGCGGCGATCCGAGGATGGCCTACTCAACCAACCTTGTTGGAGCTTGAGAATCTGCTCGCGAACCAGGAGGCTCTAACAAGACAAATAGCCGGAGTTTTGCCACAACAAGAAGAAGAGGCACTATTCAGCAGCCGAAGAAAGGGTCGATCTGACAATGAGTCGAAAGGCAGACCCAATCACAGGCCAAACCAACAAGGAAGACCGAAAGGGAGGAGTAACTCTTCAGGGGGAGCTCGCAACCAGAGAAGCAATCACCGCCAACTTGATGATCAAGATGATAGATGCTACAATTACGATAAGAGAGGACATTATGCTCGAGAATGCCGGTCCAAGAAGAAAGTCCAGGGTAACGTGGCAATGTCAAAAGACGGTCGACATGACAAGAGTCATGAAAGCAGCAGCGAAGACGACTGGGATGTCGAGGCTGCATGTGCGGTTGCAACTACCGACTCGAAGGAGGAGCAAGAGGAGAAAATGGAGGTTGCTCTAACGGCGGTGAGCAAGTTAGAGCGAATCAACTACGAGAGTGACTGGATTGTCGACTCCGATTGCTCAAACCACATGACGGGCGACATCAAGAAACTCGAAGACTTGGAGAAGTATAATGGAAGCAGGTGATCGTGACCGCCAACAACTCCAAGTTATCGATCGCCTACATCGGTAAGACAACGATTCCCTCTCGCTTCAACCCAGAACAAATCAAGTTGCAAAGAGTCTACCACGTTCCCGGTATGAAGAAGAATCTTTTGTCGGTCTCACAACTGACCGCACAAGGCAACTATGTGTTGTTCGGACTGCATGAGGTTAAGGTGTACCGCAATATAAAGGCATCAGGCACACCGATCATGGAGGGTCGAAGGATAGAGTCGATCTATGTGATGTCGGCAGAGTCGGCCTATGTAGACAAGACTCGGAAGAATGAGACATCCGATCTCTGGCATGCACGACTAGGGCACGTGAGCTACCACAAGCTGAAGCTCATGGTCGAGAAGTCAATGGTTAAGGGCCTATCGGACGTAGAGGTACGCACTGACATAGTATGTGCGGGGTGTCAATTTGGTAAGACACATCAACTTCCTTACCAACGATCGAAATTTAGAGCTAAACAGCCCTTGGAGCTAGTTCACTCAGATGTCTTTGGGCCAATCAAGCAAGATTCTATAAGCGGCTCAAAGTACATGGCGACCTTTATTGACGACTTCTCTAGGTATGTGTGGGTGTACTTTATGAAGGAAAAATCCGAGACACTTTCCAAATTCAAGGAGTTTAAGGAAAATGTGGAAAGTGAGCTCAACAAAAAGGTACAGTGTCTTCGCACTGATAATGGAAAAGAATATGTGTCACATGAGTTTGACACCTACCTAAAGAAGCACAAGATTCGGCGACAGTTAACATGTCCAAACACCCCACAACAAAATGGCGTAGCAGAAAGGAAGAATCGACATATTGCCGAAACATGTCGAAGTATGATACACGCCAAGAATGTGCCAAGGAGATTTTGGACCGAGTGCATGAAGACGGCGGCACACATCATCAACCGTCTACCTCAAGAGAAGATGGATTTTATCTCACCATTCCAGAAGCTATGGAAGATCAAGCCCACAGTAAGCCATTTCAAAGTTTTCGGTTGCGTGTGCTATGTGTTCGTGCCTGATCATCTTCGAACCAAGTTCGATAAGAAAGCGGTACGATGTATCTTCGTCGGCTATGACGATGAAAGAAAGGGCTAGAGGTGTTGTGATCCTACAAACGGGCGTATCTACACCTCAAGAAATGTAGTATTTGACGAAGCCTCGTCATATTGGCCATCAAAAGACGTGATCCAGTCTAAAGCAAAAGACATGGAAGCAGAAATTGAAGAGATGGCAAAAGACGTAGCACGAGATGATACCGAGGTCCAAGATGACGATATTAAGAGCTTAACTCCTTCAAAATCCAAGAGCTCGTGCCAGACAGGAGTGCACGAAGAAGTTGAAGATGTGACTCCACAATTGCTAGAAGAAGCTGAAGAAATGCCTCCACCACTTCGGAGATCGTCTCGACAAAGACGACCTAACCCGAAGTATGCAAATACCGCAGTCATCGAGGATGACGTGCCAATCTCTTATGAAGAAGCAATGAAGAACGACAAATGGTGAAAAACAATGAAGGAGGAGATGACTGGTTTGAGACAAAATCAAATATGGGAGTTGGTGCCTAAGTCCGTAAGACTGAAGCCAATCTCGTGCAAATGGATAAACAAGGTGAATGCTCAAAAAGACACACTGATCAAGAGATACAAGGCTCAACAAGTCATACAAGAATGTAAGAGCACAACTCGAAAGTGTCGAAAGGTAAGAAGACAAAGGGCGTCAATGTTGAGGGGGAGTGTTGAGAATAACAACATTGAGCCCAAACCCAATATATGGAAAAATCTAGAAACATAAAGAAATATCTTGAACATAAATATATTGTAGGGATATTTCTAGAGATCTAGATATTTTAGGAAATATTTCTAGAGATTAGAAAAGCATCCAATAATCTAAAAATCTCCATAGAGCTAGTATAAATATGTGGCATTGGCATTCATTTGTAATTAAGCAAAGCTAATAAAAAGCAATTCAAGCCAAGACAAATAAACTAAGTCCACTTGTAAGAAGAGAGTGCTAGTAGTTAGGAGGTGTATGAATATAGTGAGTAGTAGAGTTATAATCTTGGAGGTATAATATTTGAGTAGTAGAGGTTGTAACGATAGTTTGAGTGATAAACAAGAAGAAATTTTCATCATAGCGCCTCGCCTCTACTCAACATTGTTGTTTACTATGTTGTAAATTGATAACGATCTATTATTTTGTCGATACACAATGTCTCAATATTCCAAATTGGGTAGGTTCACGGATAGTCCATCATCAAATTTAAAAATAATTTTTCAGAATTAAAAGAACTATTAGAAATAAGAAAAAAGACATATATCTATAGTAATGATGATTGGAGGGGATATTTTCAAATTTAAAAATTAGAGAGGATATTTCCAATTGACTATGATTTGAGGGTATACATCCAATTTTCCTTAAGTGTGGAATATAATATTTAAACGAATGGATAATATATATGTGGCGCCTAAATTTATAAAAGTCGAATGGATCGCTCTCGGTCATAAATATTGTTGGAGAGCTAGAAATTAAGGAATAAATTGTTTTTTTGAGGGTTGGGCGGCGATAGCCACACCGGCAAAATTTCATTAAAAGGAAGAAAGTATTACAGTGTAACAGAGAAGCCGAAAAAAAAAAAAAACAAACAAACAAAACAAAAGAAAGGAAGTGAAGACCTATATACAAGCTAAAATAAAAACGAAACTATGAATAAATTGTTAAACATTGTTAAACACCGGCAAAATTAAGGAATGAATTGTTAAACATCGGACTGCTTTCGGCCCGATGTGACTTGTAGTAAGGCATGATGATATAATATTGCGGTCATATGTAAGGCGTATCCATACTACAACTTGTTTCATGGTCTCATGGATCGCTCTAATTCACAGAACAGATTGATCTGAGCTATTAAGAGGGGCATCAGTTTTTTCCTTTTTTTCTCAGTCACTGCTTACATCAGTAATTCTGAATATGCAGTTTTATTTGCCTCTAACCAATTGAGTTGGTTGAAATCAGAACTTTGAATAATTTAGCAAAAATGAAAAGAAAATTGTTATTGAAAGTCCAAGAAAGTTGCCCCCTCAAAGCCAACACATTTGACAGAGCACAGTTTAGTTCAAATGTTATTGAAAATTCAAGAGTGCTTGAACAAGTACGTTGACAAAGTAAAAAAAAAAAAAAAAAAATTTAAACAAGAACGTTGACTATAATTCTCGATCAATCTGTAACAGCGTGTAAATTAAATAAATACTGAAATAAAATCTTGTATAATGAATGATACACGGTGATTTGACCAGGACCCAATCGGAGAACATAACCTCGATCATGATCAGTCATGTATTGATTTGACTCCAAGTTCAGAACCACCACTTCCTTATTTCAATTAATTAATAACATAATAGGGAAAGACATCATTCTACAATAATACAAAAATAAACCACAAACAAATTAAGCCCCATTGCACGCCTGCTCTATTGCTTGCAAACTGGCAGTATTGACAACGGTATTACCCCCATCAATGACCAAATTATGCCCACTAATTACTTCAGATTCGTCAGATGCCAAAAACAGTGCTGCCGATGCCACGTGGCTCGCCTTAAGCACCGCACCCTTCAAGTTACACGCGGCGGAAGCCACTTGCTCCATCACCTCTGCGGCCATCCCCGCGATCGCACAACTCATGGGAGTGGCCACGCCGAAGGGAGACACACAGTTCACCCTGATCCCGTACCGACCGAGGTCGGCTGCAGCTGCCCTGACCAATCCAAGAACGGCATGTTTTGATGTGACATACCCTGCGGGGCCGTACCCAGCCTGGGAAGCTCCTACACTGGCTGTGCAAATGATTGACCCTCGAATGCCTGCAGCTACCATTGCACGGCCCGCGTGCTTTAACGCAGCAGCGGTTCCTCTGACATTCACCGACATTACCTTATCAAAATCGGACAGGTCTAAATCAAGTATCGAAGGGCTGAGGAGCAAAATGCCGGCATTGCTGTACATGATATCAAGACGGCCATGTTTGGAAACAGCGTAACGCACCACACTTTCCACTTGCCCTTCATCTGTGACGTCACAGTGCACATAGCTGCATTTGTCCTCGCCGATTGAGGCTGCCACTGTAGTGCCTAGCTCGTCCTGGATATCAGCAATGACGACAGTTGCGCCATGTGATGCAAACAGCCTTGCAGTCGCTTCACCGATGCCGCTTGCAGCACCGGTGATTATGGCAACCTTGCCTTCTAGCCTGGAAAAATCAGGAAAAAAAAATTATAAATAAAAGAAATATCTATCATGTTGGACTGAATTAACTTTGATCGATAATTCGATATTGATCAAGGCTACTACTCCTTCCGGATAGCATCTTGTCATAAATATTGGATCTATGTTGGAGGACGGAGATGGAGAAAGAATCTCCATCCAGTTTTACAAAAAACAAACACTAATTAAAACATGAACAAATCCGAGGTGCAACAATAAAACATGAATGATTCAGACAGAGGTGTTGATATGAATCATATGATCATATCAACCAAAGCTTACCTTTTTTGGGCCATCTTGGAAGTTGGAATTTTGAAATATTGAAATAGAGCTAGAGAAGGAGAAATCCTCTAAGTTGAGCCTAAGTTTGAAAATGAGACAAATGAAATGGATAGTATATATATATATATATGGCGGCCATACTTTATGAAAGTCAAATAGGTTTGCACTAGGTCATTAAATGATTGGGAAATAAAAAATAGTTAGTCAACGCCCGATGTGATTTGTAATATAATCTGATGATATATATTGAAGTCAAATTAGACGTGTGAATGCTACAACTTGCTTATGGATCGCTCTAATTCGTAGAACAGAGACAGACAGACAGATACGTTGCTATTGAGTGGGATATGATCTGAGGTCTTAGATCGAAATCCAGCGGTCAGGACAGATTCTAAAGTGGGGCATCGGCTATTTTTACCCCCTTTTCTTTCTCTTTTAAATTTTTAATATCGCAGACACAACTTGCATAAATTTAGAAAATATTACATTAATTCTGGATATCCACGTCGCTTTGCCTCTGACCAATTAAGTTTATTGAAATCCGTGTTTGAAAAATTTAGCAAAAGTAAAATTGTTATTGACAAGTCCAAGATTTGAACTAACTAATGCGGTATATAGTCAACAGTCAACACAGCAGACAACACACACACGTTAAAGCATCCTGGCCAAGGTCGGGTTGTCAGTTCGGATTCTCCAATAACCAATGTATTTTTTTTTTAATGTTGTATATAGCCCATGGGCTCAATAACCAATGTATTTATTTATTATAAGTGATCATTATTTTGGCTTTCAGTATCGCTATAAACAATTTTTAAAAGTTAAATATATATTTCATCTCTTTAACCAATATTTTATCATAATACATATATCACGCATATAAATTATACAGAGTCTTGCTAATATTTTTATCGTCTATATATTAATCATTTTATTTTTTCTTAATGACATATACTTAACGATACGTATGATTAAATAATTTAAATTGTATGAAACGTTTTACGGATAAGCTATCTATTATCTAACACGAGATAATTTTCCTTTGGTAGATATATCGTTACACTAATATTAACCATAGTTTAAAATTCTTATTTACCGAAGTTTTATTAAATCAATTTGAAAAATTTTATTATAAAATAATCAAACAGTTTATTCTTAAAAGATGTCATGTATCATAATAATTTTATTCTTAATAAACCTCGTACCATATGGAAAAACGTACCTATACGGCTATACGGCATGTAGACAAGATTGTCCATATTATTCCTAATCAAAGGAGATTTTATCGAATTGCCTCAGTTTAACGAGAAAAGTTCGACGGTGACATAAAATTATCTGACTTCTGGATGGTTCACAATATATCTGGAGCACTTCAATTATGCTTGTACAATTGGAGCAGATCCCTACCTTGTGAATATATAATGGCAGGGGATATGGTTGTTAATATGACGCGCATTATTCTTTTTTTTTTCAAATAAATAGTAATGGACAAGGACTAAGAAGAGATGGCTTTGGTTATGAATACATTGCTAAGCTACCAATTACAATTTTCTGAACCCATTTGAGGTTTTTATGAATATTTAATTTGAAAGTAAGTTAAAATTTGACCTTCAATTTATCATAAAAAATATAATGTTTTTTGAACCAAAATATACTTACTTTTGTACGAAACATGGAATTTCTAATATAGTGTATATATATACTTTTTAGTAGTAGACAGGTCGGACAACGTAATAATTTGGACAGATATATGCCTTCATCAATTATTTTTTTATGAAGTAATTAACACCAAGATTGGCATTCGTGTGTGTGTGTGTGTGTTTTTTTTTTTTGGGGGGGGGGGGGGTTGAACCCTTAAAGGATATTCCAATTTCACAATTTGTGTATACTCGAGCCAGAATATGTATGACAATCTTCATGTTTCCCGATAATTGCATACTAGCTTATATAAACCATATTTCTGAGCCTATATATAAACAATTAATTTTTTTCCAAAGTTTTGTCTATATAATTTCTCTTCCTTTTTAATCTTTCAGAGAAGAAAGCATCCTAAGAAAGATCTTCAAGTGAGATAACTGCGCAATAGTCGGGAGGCACATTCGCACATGTTCTCATTGATTGGGCAAACAGTTATTGACAAACACTCCACTATGCCTGAGATCATTATTGAGCCGCTCAATTATATTAGTTTGGGGTTGAATGATTGTGATCGCAAGCACAGTTTTACCTTTATAGCTAGTCTACCAACAGAAACATATCATGTTATTTATAAAGGTCAGTTTCTCCTTTATAGCTAGTCTACTAGATTTATTGTACTAGCACTTGTTCCAAGCGAAATATAGTCTAAAATTTTGTAATTTTTTATTTTTAAAAATAATTTATATAGAGAGACGTTAGCCCACCGTGTAGAATACATAATTTATCTCTGTTTCACTACTAGCGGAATTGAACACGTTTCTTTTGAAAAATAGACGGAGTCATTGACGATATATGTTGGACTTTATATTTTTAAATTTTCTGAACTATTTGGAAACTGTTATTAATGTTAACTACAGACCACTTATCTTTCTTTTAATTAAGTAAATAATTCCATAACCGGAGACGCGAAAGAAATCGAAAATTTTTTAAGCACGACAAATAATTTGCAGATCGAGAGGTCTAGACTCTAGAGAGTGCCTAAATATTATACACAACAAATAATTTGCTTTGGAATCTACCAGATGTGTCTGAGGATTGATTGGCGATGAACAATTGATTGTTGACATCTTGTTCTGCTTGTAACTATATCGCAACACGATAGAGCTCCTGGGCGGCCGGTAATGGTGACTTTCCACGTCTAACCGGGATTCCGCTAGCTTCGTCTTCTCCTTGCTTTTCACTTATTAGTTCCTTTCTTCAATTCTTCTTTCTTAAACTGTCTAGTGTCTACTCTTCTCAACAGCCTCTGACCTCTGACCTTCCCCCTCCTCTACAGCCCATCTCTCCTTTCCAAAACTGACCAATCCTGCTTCTTCACCTTCTAAAACAGAAACCCATTACACCCAGGCATTACTGTTTCTAACTTTCTACAGCTAGCGACCCCAAATCCAGCCATTACTCACCAGTTACAATTTACAAACCCTCCCGATGTCAGTTACAAACTCATCTTCTCCAAACGAGATCAGATGCCGCGCGGGGTAATCCCACCGTCTGATCTAATCTGGACGGCCCCTAGAAAATATCGGATTGTAAGGTCCGAAAAAAGGTAACCGTCCAGATCATGATTCTGAAACTCGGAATCGGACTCGGACTCGGACTGTTGGTCAAAGGAGTCAACTCGGGTGACTCGGTACGGAAACTCGGATTTTTTATGGAAACACTTCTAGTGTCTTTAAAAATCAGAAAAAAAATGAGAAAAAATAAGAAAAATATAATTATAAGAGAAAGTTACAACATTTATGTTTGAAAAGCATCAAATTAACTAAAAAAATAAATAAAAACAATACAATTCTAGAATATTACATAAGTTTATAAGACAGAATGTTAAGAAGTTCATTGTATCTTCTAAATTCTAATTATACATTAAATTAAAGATAAATAAAATATAAATATTAGATCATAAAATATTATACATAAAGTAATTGATGCTACATACAAATTTATTGCCAGAAGCTATGATGGGCTGGTTCGGTGGTTTTGCTGCCTTAGTCAATATAGAAATACCATGGATTATTTTGTTGTGTTTGGGCAGGACCAAATATAGAAGACATGAAAGATGATTCAATTCTATCATTTGAATTGTTATTCCTTGAATATTGATTGTTGCCAATTCCACTACTTTCCGACCCTACTTCATGAAAATATGGTTGTGGAGAGGAACCACCACTTACTCCAGGAACTCCATCATATAAATTCATATTTTGAAACCTTGACAGTTCATTAATATCTCTATAGCCACGTCCTCTTCTATTTTCATGCTCATCTTGAGAAGTCGGTCTCGGATACGGCTCTTGTGGAACTCTTAGATTTGAATATTCATCATCACCACCCATGTCTGCATTTCTGTACGGCATATCAGCTCTTGGATTACTACCATCATCATCAGTCGATGTTCTATTACCACCAACATTTGTATTTTCATCCCATGGATTTTCTCTATCATCAAGAACAACATCTTCTTCCTCCCTAATATTTAATAATTTGTTGAATACAAAAAATAAGAAATTATTGTTATAAAAATTAAAGCCTAGAATATAACAAATCTATTGAATATTTTATATAAATAAAATAGTATAAGTATAACCTTATCCAAGGTTGCAAAGGATCTTCTTCATGAAAAATCTTGTCAAGATCAATTAAATTATCTTCTTCGTATCTCCTCCTTAAATGTCACTCTCGAAGTCGCATATTATAATGGCAAAATACAAGATGTTCAAGTCGATCCATTTTCAAACGATTTCTTATTCGAGTATGTATTAATACAAATGTTGTCCAATTTCTCTCACATTGGGAGGAAGAAACCGTTTGACTCAAAATTCGAACGGCAATAGGTGTCAAATTCGGACATTCATCTCATGCATATAAGGACCACCATTCCCAAGGTTTGCATTGTTTCGTTGCAGCGAGTAATTTTGCTGAAGAAAATATGCCGACTTTTCTACGATACCTTTCTGCCTGTAAAAAAAATATACAAATAATTCAAATGGCGTACAAGCCAATTGTAGCCAAAATATAATCAAACATGTTAAAAAAATTTACCTCTTTCTCGGCTTGAATTTGTAGAAGAATATTTGGTTGTAGTTTCTCAATTACGTTTTTCAAACCCCGCATCACTTCAGCATCATCTTGAGCCCCGTCAGAATATTGTAATAATGGATTTAAAAAATAACCTAAATAAATTAAAATTAGTTTAGAATATGCTAATACCGTTCTAGATTGGAATTAAATGATATTTGCAAAAAAGTGATTCAAACAGATGTTATACCTGCTGCATGTATATCTTGATGAAGTGTTTTCTCCCATCTATTGTCAATTATTTTCCACCATTTTTTGAAGCGTTTGCCACCAACATTTTGCTTAATCTGAAATTTTGCTCTATCTATCGCTTCATACAAGAAACCCATTTCTGATTTGTCATCACTATCGACCATTTGAAGCACTTTGATCAGTGGTTCAAACAATTGAATTGTCTCTGCCACCGAAAGCCAAAAGTCCTGATCAAATAACAATTGCTTGATGCTATCAACAACATCTCTTTCTTTTCAAGTTTTCAAAATTTCAATTTGTTGTGCCCAGGTATTCTTCAGACACATCTCCATAAATGCATCTTTAAATGAATATAAGTTTTGCAATGTAATAAAATTGGTGGCAAATCGTGTTATACCAGGTCTAAGCAATTCCCGACCATTTGTGGCCTCATGCATTAAATTAAGAGCCCACTGATGATTATAAAAGAAAGTTGTTATACTTTGGGCCTTACGTACTAACTGTTTTATAGTATCATCCTTACCAGTATCTTCCAACATGAGATCAATACAATGAGCAGCACGTGGAGTCTAAAAAATATTGTACTGATCCATTATTAATTTTCTTACTGCTTTGAAATTGGTCCCATTATCACTAATCACTTGAACCACTCTAGAAGCACCAACCTCTTCGATCACCTCTGCCATCAAACCACAAATATAATTTGAACTTTTGAACTTTTCGGTGGCATCTACTGATTTTAAAAAAGTTGTTCCTTCATTGCAATAAACCAAGAAATTAATAATATTTTTGCGATTTTTTGTGGTCCATCCATCGCACATTATAGTACAACCAAATTCATCCCAGTGATAGTGAAATCCTTCTATCACTTTCTTTTGTTCTTCAATTTCCATTGGAAGATACTTGTTATAAATTTCAAAACCAGTCGGCGCCGGAACACCAACTCCAGCTACTTGAGTTGCTTCAATTGCTCTTTAAAATATATATTATCTGCAGCATGTGCTGCGATAGTAGAATTCACAAAAAATTTAGTCCAAGCCCGACCAATAAATGTTTTAGTATCTTTGATGCCTCTTAAAACAGCATTAGTAATTTTTGGTTGCTTGCTAGTTTGTATCCGGTATAAATAATTATCAACTCTAGGTTGTGTAAGGGGTGGTCCAATACCGACATTTTCTGACCTGGTAACTCTCTTACGACTACTACCTTCGCCAACACGCATTGAGACAGATCGTCCCACTTCTCTTCTTAATGTAGATGGACCTTCCCTCCTTCGTTGCGATTCTTCTACCCTAAAATTGTCCCTACTTGCACGTAAAGCCATTTGTAATTCATCATCCGAGCATTCATTATCTGAGGAATCTTCACATACTTGAGTTAGTTCATCTGCTATCATATTATCTCGAGCTCGTGCCTTGTTCCTTTCTACTTTTTTTGTTCTCATATACTACCGAAATTGTTTTCTGATTTCATCGGGGACATTTTTACATTGTACAACACTTCCATGAATTGCTGCCAAATGTTCTTTTTCTCTATGTATTCCACCACTTAGTATTTTATTACACCATTTGTATTTAACCCTTCTTTTACTTTTGTCAAGTGCAATAAAATGGTCCCAACCCATGTCCATTGGTTTTCCTTTATCACTAGCCATTTCTCTATAAAAATAAAAAGAATTAAATGTTTTAGGAGAAGTAAGCAAATTAAAAAAATTTTAGAAAAATTTTAATAACAAATCAAAAATCGGAATGGACAAAAATCAGATTACTGCCCTTCCCAATCAGGCACAATTTACAGAAATAACATGTAAGCCTTGTTTATTTTATTTACAACAATAATTAACATGAAAGCACATGGGGTATTAAATAATAATAAAGGCAAGAATAAATTTACAGAAATAAATTTTCCGTACCTCCTCTTCCCCTTCACGGCATCACCTATTCACCTCTCCCACTTTCGAGTTTCGAAAGTTGAAACCTTCTGCCTCTTCCCCGACCACCTCTACCTCTTCTAACTTTCTAAGTCTTCCCCCTTCACCTCTCCTCTTCCCCTTTGAGGATCGAGAGGCGAGAATGAATTGGCCTTTTTTAGTGTTTACTGTGAGTGTGCGATAGAAGTGTGTTTCAAATTGAGACCAATAATTGAAGAGAGAGTGTGAGACTATGAGAGATGTGAGCGAATAATGGATGCAATTATTGGTGAGACTGCGATTATCTTATCGATCCATCAAATTTCAGTCGATTATGACCAATTTCGATCACAAATCAGCACATTTCGCTCGATTCCAGCTGATTCAGTTCAAAACTCGGTCGATTCCAGCCGATTCAGTTCAAAACTCGGCCGATTCCAACCGATTCATGAGGTACGTATCGCTAATCCGATCTCAATCGAGGAAAATTGCCTCGTTAAGCGCCGAGTTCGATCCGACTCACCCGAGTCAACTCGGACTCGACCGAGTTTTTAAACCATGGTCCAGATCAGATCGGACGGTGGGATCAAGTGCGCTCCACCGTCCCACGCGGGAGGGGATAAGGATTGCATCTTCTCCCCCACAGTCAGAGGCCTAGCTAGGAATTTATATCATGGTCCATAAAATATTTTTGCTTAAAATGTATATAAGACATTACGTGTATAACAATATTTTTTAAATAAACAATTTTAAAACAATGGAACATAAAAAAAATTATGAGAAATTAAATATATCTATAATAACAACACGAGATCCAAAATAATATCTCCAATATCCAAAATAATAATTCAAGGCAATAAAAAATAATAAATAAAAAATAATTCCTTACAAATTTCCATTATCTGATAATTTTGAATAATAGATTCATTAGAAATCTCTTTGAACACCTCCTTTTCTAGATATATACATAGAAAGAGAGAATATCTATAATGCATTCTAATTTACCTAAGCTTCAGTGCATACCGATGATCCAAACTCTTGAATTTGCTTCAAAATGACCGATCCAAACAGTCATATATGATCTCCTTGTTGAAATCTCCTTGCCAACCAAATTTTACATTTTTTAAAATTTTTTAAGAATTTTTTCGAATTTTTAAAAAATTACTTTTTTGAACAGTTCAAAAAAATTAGATTAACGATTTTCTAAAATTTCAAAAAAAAAATAGCAAACAAATTAAAAAAAATGTAAAATTTGGTCGGCAAGAATATTATAATAGGAAAATTATATTGCATGGTTTGGATTGGTCATTTTGAAGCAGATCCAAGAGTTTGGATCAGTATGCACCGAAGTTTCGGTAGATTAATATGCACCATAAATATTCTCTCTCTACACACATGCACACGCACATACATACATAGGCCCCGATCAAAATGGTGTAGACATGGGATTTCATTTCATTTCATTGGATTAGAGTTGATTGGAGATGATTTTCAATTGAAATCCCATGATCAAAACAAATATAGGAAGAATTGATTTGAATTCTAAAAAATGACTATTTAATTTGCCCCATATATTTGAAGGAGAGGAGGGGTATTAAGGTCTTTTCTATTTTCTCTAGTGAAATCCAACGAAATTTCGACCCAATTTTCAGGATTTCAATGGGGTTAAATTTTCCCACATAATCCGATCAAATGAAATGAAATATGGCTTTTTATTAGATTATGATAAGGGGATTTCAATATCGTGGGAATTCCAAATCCGATTCCTACCTAAAAAGTTGATTTTGATCAAGGCCATATATACATACATATAAACACACACCGTAGACGATCATTCATCTAACAGTAAACTTCTACACTTCAATTTTGAAGTTACCAAAATCCATGAAAATTAGATAATTTTCTCAGCTCTATTGGATTCACCCTTCACTGTTTGTAATGAGTAACTCCACCTTTAATCCTCTGTCAAACATGATTTAGCAGTGACACTCAAATAACTGTGCCCTTTTCTTATGTTCTCTTAATTGATTTTATTTTTGTGAATAGCAATGATTTTGCCGAGGGAATTTGTTCTGCGAAATGTTCTTTTGAGGACTAAGAAAGACCGAGCTTCTGAATTTATTCTTCCTCAAAAAACATGTATGAACATAATATACGGAGCTATTTCATTTACTAAAACAGTTCATGTAACCTCAGTTGTCTCATTCCAACCAATAATTAAAAATCATGGTTGAATCATTTTTTTTATGTTAACAATACAAGTTGAAATTTGACTATTTATAGGTTATTGTCAGGAGAGAGCCCCTAGATGATTGAGAAAATGAGTTTTACACAGCGTTAGAAGCTCAATTCTGCTCTGAGTACAACTCGTGAATCTTTCCTCTCAACTAAAATACCTAACATTTAATAACTCCCATAGTCTTTTATTTTGTTGTAACACATTTCAATGCCTCTTACCGTAGTAATTATCCTATTAATTTGTTTAAGCTACATGAGGGCTAGAACACTGAAGCGCAATTATCACCGCATTCTTGTACTACTCTTAAGACTACATCAGGTATATCATTTTGATGCAAAGGTAAATATATATATTTTTTTAAATAACATACGTGCTAATAATATATGCATTAGTGATTTTAACTTTATTAATGCATACAACTTGTTTTAATTGTAGGCAGCGGATCATGCAAAATCTCATTATCTACTCTCAAACTACTCAACTACCTAAAGGATTAATAGAAAATTATGTAAGTAAAGCAACTCCTGGTATTTATGTGATTTAGTTCCATTCCCAAATTACATGCTTTTGTTTGCATTAATTTTTCTGTAGTTCCATTCCCAATTACATGCTTTTGTTTGCATTAAGTTTTTTAATTACCACCAACATAGCTCATTTCAGTTTAGATTCCCATTAACTAATTGATAAAGAAGAGATAATATGTGTACTGTAATTTTTTTAATTCTGAAAAGTTTTACGACCAATTTCTTTTTTTTTTTTTTAGAAGGAACTTGATAGCGGCTATCAAGTGTACATTCAGCATGTCGGTAATTAAGTAACTTAACACTATTCTTACTTTGCATGCTATAGGTGTACATTCTACCATTGACCATTCTACAAGAGACAAGGCTCAAATTCATCATATATTAAAACAATTCATAAATCATATATAAGTAAGAGCATACTGCACCGAGTAAATTTATGTGATTCAAGTCAAGAACGAAGATAGATGCACTGGTGAGAAAGAGATATTTCATGTCTTGGTTCATCATGGAAAGCTCGATCAAGAAAAGTATGTTTGTCCTGCGGGGAAAAAAAAAATTTTTTTTTGCAAGGTTGAGCCTAATTAATGTGTTTCACATGAAAAGTTGTTCCTAGGACTGATTTGTCTTCTTAAGTTTTCTAACTCTATGTTGAAAATATTATTTTGCATGAATTGCAGAACTATCGACGAATCTATTGAGGCAATGAAAGAGCTATCAAAGGAATATTTCTCCTTTCTCTTGAAGGAAGCCATGTTGAAGTTAATGCCACAGAGCGAGGACTAGCCACAACACCGAAGCGCAGGGACACTGGTTGATGTGATAGCAGGATGATCAGCAGGAGCTGCAGGGTTATTGGCCTCAGAAAAACTATTCTTCATTTCCAGCTTTTGCTTCATTGTTTTGTTATTTGTATGTGTTAAATTATGGGTACATTTGTGGGAACGTATACTGGTTCTATGGTTAAGTCTTGGATAAGATAATAGCATCGGTACTGACATGAGTTGTACCGGTGCAGTACTGATCTGTTATTCATGCATGAGATGTTTGTATTCAAAATTGTTTTTAACAATTTATGAGATGTCTGTGTCAAATTATGGCCCCTTTTAGGAGATTTTTTGTTGCTTTGTAATTTTCATCAATACTAATAACTATCACTAGTACATCACTGTTTCCAGAAGGATTCTCACATGCAGTAGAAACAAATTTACATATCCAATTCAAAACCTTATCTTGAGTCCTTGACAGCCAATATTGCTCTTTGTTTTATTTAGAAAATTTAAATAATTCATCTCCTTACTGATTCAGTATGTCTTAATTGGCACTCAATGCACAGTGCACATGATCTATAGCCTGTCAATTGGCAGTCTCCCATCCCTCAATTGGTATGCTTCCAAATTTAATCACCTTGAGATATTCCAACTTGGGGAAGGATACTTTATTTTTCAACATGTTAATTGTTGAAAAATCCAAAGGAAAGAACACATCAAGGAAGCGTTTAGCTCCCTTGATGTGTGTCATTTTGGGTTCTTTTCTAACCTATCAAGCTTGTTTGAGACAAAAAAACTTTTTTTTGTTGTTAGAGGTGTCAAACGTGGTTAACGAAAACGGAGTAGGCGATTTCGTTTACCGTTTCGTTAATGTAAACAGTAGGATTTTGCTATTTCGTTAATCGTTCCATTTAACGAAACGTTAAACGACATGTACAAAATATGCGATTTCATATAAACAGCATGTGTTATTTCGTTGCAACTCCCGTTTTGTTTGTTGTTCCGTTATCGAAACGCAACGAAATCATTTATCGTTATTCCATTAATTTTTAACGCAAAGGAATAACGGCAAATGAGTTCCGTTGACGGGCTTAGTTTTTTTTTTTTAGAAAAACTTGACAGTGGCTGTCAAGTAGTGGTATACCACAAGTGGTACACCGACGGGCCTAGTTGTCGTTGTTGTTGTAAATATAAATTTAATGGATTAAATAATTCCATTAACGAAATTATAAATCGAACTAATTTTTTAGTTTAATTACCATTATATAATTTAATTTGTAATTTATATTTAATACAGCAATACACAATACAATATTTATAATTATTTTAATTTATATAAATTGAAATTCAATTATTATTTTTAAATTAATTCATTCAAATTAACCTAAGTTCGGTTAAAACCAAATTAACCGAACTGTCACACCAGGTGACCTAAGTACTTCGAAAACTGGAGGCGGAGAACTTGACGAAAACGGCAGAGCAATGTCCGGCGAACTGGAGACGACGGCGAGTAGATGCCACTTCTGGCTTCCCAACAAACGCCGCCACTGTGCCAACACGCCTCTTCCTTCCTCCATGTAACTCTCTCTCTCTCTCTCTCTCTCTCTCTCCATTTCTCTCCGAGACATGCACAGTCCAAAATTTCTAATTAGATTTCTTTTCGTTTTCCAGTTACTGTGGAAATCACAACCCGTCTTCAGCTCCTAAACGCGTACCTTGCCCCATCGACCCATCACAGTAAGAATCTCTAACCATAACCTATGTTAATATGTAATTGTCATGCAGTAATTTCCTTATTATCTTAAGTTGAACAACATAGTATAACACTATAAGGTCATGACAGAGATTTCTTAATGACTCTTAACTATAATAGTCTTTTGTTATTACTTTTTTAAAGCAGGAGGCAATTGTTGTTTTTTTTTTTTTTTTTTTTGACAGTTTATTGTTACTCTTGCTTAAAAATTTGAAAATGATCATAAGTTATACTTTGATCCAGCACTGTGCTTCAAGATAGTCTGGAATTGCATGTAAAAAGATGCCCTTTCAAGAAACAAGTCGATGCTTTAGAGGCAAAGCCTTACTATAGTAAATCCATCAATGCTGGCGACTCTGACGAACCAACAGTGAGCTCAGCCTATAAAAGGGGTTCAATTCACAGGCTCAGTACTTCTGATTTCTGGGCTTTGATTAACAAGATCAAATCAGTTCATTCTTCTGTGGTGCAAGTTTTGAGAGATTCATACCTTGTGCCTGAATCTTGTGAGAAATGGCTTAAAGGA
Source organism: Rhynchospora breviuscula (assembly GCA_027562975.1). Lineage (NCBI taxonomy): Eukaryota > Viridiplantae > Streptophyta > Magnoliopsida > Poales > Cyperaceae > Rhynchospora > Rhynchospora breviuscula. The sequence goes on from CM050402.1 coordinate 26,502,531, forward strand.
CAATTAGATAAGTATGATATCCTTTTTGAAAAGACCTTTTATTTTATTATCTGTCGGTAGTTATTAAAGCTATCTTGTATTTTAGTCCTATTTTTTTAAAACAAAAACTATGGTCTTGACACAAATTACTGAAATATTTGGTTACTGTTGGTAGTTATTGAAGTGATCTTGTATCTTAGTCCCATATTTTTAAACAAAAACTACAGTGTTGATGCTAAACTCCAAATTACTGATATTTTTTCTAGCTGATGGGCATGGGTTATGTGTAAGTGGGTTGATGTGCGCTTGTTGATCCTTTTTACAGATTCAGCTGTTCATACATGTAGCTACTTCGATTAAATAAATTACTTGTCAAGTTCTTTAAGCCAAGGTCCTGTATAAGCTGATTATCATTGACATCAAGCACCTCAGAATTTGATTCGATATGACACATTTGTTGAGCTTGTGTGGCCTGGACCTATTTTGATCAAATATTCATAACAAGGTCATAGAAACAAAATCCTAATTTGATCTCTTATTTAAACAGATGTTTACCATATCAGGAGAAACATGTTGTTCAGCAAGCCTCAATTCTGGGTAATATGGAATCTTTTGGCATCTTACAGAGAGAAAACAATGAGGCAATAGCAGGAACTGAGAATAGTAAGCCAGAGGTCCGGAAAAATGATGTGGCGGTGGTTGAATTTGGAGCCGGGAGGGGTTATTTGACCCAGATGCTTGCCGACTGTTACAGTGTCAGAAAAGTTTTTCTAATAGAAAGAAGGTCATACAAGCTGAAGGCATGTTCTTTTCATCAGCAAGTTTTTCTTAGCGGAAATCATTGAAACTGTCTAGAGAAATTGTAAATGTTGCTATTTGTGCCATTTCCCCAAATTATAATCAATGCTGTCAACTGATTTGGAGCAAATGATTTACCTGAAACATTTCAGTTGCCAAATGACGCATTTAGGAACCATAATTCACTCCAAAACTGAGATCCAAATGAAGAATGAGTACTTCAGAGTCCAGAAAATAGCTCTACTTTATGCTGTTTGAGTAATTGTGTTTGAATGGCCTGAAATTGTTGTATAATTATATTATATCTGTCATGCTTTACTATTTCTTTGAATTAGGCAGACAGGAGCTTGCGGCAGAATGAAAGCTTAGCCCTAGAACGTCTTCGAATTGACAGTAAGGTTTTTCCCATGCTTTATAAAGGTTTGAAGTCTCAGAATCTTATTACATCATTTAAGGACTAGTAGCTGTTGATACCGAAAAATAATGGAACATTAGGAACCATCCAAGCTGGGTAAAAGGTGACTACTGCAGTGAGCTTTCTCAATTCTAAATTCGTTGGCACCATTTATGAGTTATGACTAAGAGTGTCTTTGCTATCAGTTGAAGATTTGAACTTGTGTGGGGTGGATTCTTTGAAGGGCGTCCCTTATCTTGCCACAGGAAAGCATCTTTGTGGGCCTGCAACAGGTAACTGTTACCAAGAAAATTTAAAATTGGGCTTTGTATTTGTTAGTACATATTTAGTACATATCCTTGTAAAGTCACGTCTTTCTGGTGTATTAGTGCCATCTCTGGGATTAGCTAGGTTTAATTGCTTAAATTGTGCCCTAGTGGAACAGTTGAGAACTGGTACTGATGTACAGTACCAATCTGCAAAAGTTCATTATTGTACAAGTCAGATATTTAATCAGTACGCACATAATTATATGTTTTCTCATTGGCTTGCTTGCAGATCTTACCATAAATTGTTGCATGGGTGAAAATAGAAAGGAGGGAAAAGGTAAAATAAAAGGCCTTGCTATAGCAACTTGTTGCCACCATCTCTGCCAATGGAAGCATTATAAGAGTAAGACTGTCATATTTTCTTGACCAGCTTATATTCCAATCTGTCTTTTTACTTTATTATACAGGTCAGTTTATCAAGTTTTCCTTATTTTTCTTTTTGGGGTTTCAGATAAAAAGTTTCTTTCAGATAAAGGAATCAATAAGGAGGAATTTCATGCCATGACATGGTTCAGCAGCTGGGCTGTTGATGGAGATCATAGTTCAGATGATCCTAGTATTGAAGATGAAACTAGACCCCTCGAAGTTTGGTGAGTAAATTGTAATACGTTAAAAAATGTCTAAACAAGTGAGAACTGAGAAGTAAAAGAAGTGGTGTTATCATACTATCCATAGATAAGACCTACATCTCAGAACAAAGTTTTTATTATTTTCTATGATCAAGCGTAAAAAATGTGCAACTACCTCATCAGAATTTACTGCAATTAACTTTCATATGCTTGTGCACTTGTCCCGTGTTTCCAGCGAGAAAAATGAAGCTCATTCTGACAGTGGAGGAATAGAGAGAGTAATTCGGAGTATGCCAGCAATAGAAAGAGCTGCCTTTGGCTTTATGTGCAAAGAAATAATCGATACTGGCAGGCTTCTTTGGCTTAAAGAAAATGGATTTGATGGACAACTTGTCAGTTATGTCCCCCTCAGCATTTCTCCTGAGAATCATCTCCTGATTGCTAAAAAACAGTCATGAGCCACAATTGACTTTTGGATTTGCAGTTACAAAAAATCAATTCACGTGGCAACAAGGACAATTACAAAGATGAAGAGGTACTGAACCAGGATGGATGGGGCAGAGAGGTTATCCTCTAAAATTTCAGAGCCTTAATACAGTCTTGTTTAAGGATTTAGCTTTCTTTATTTCAATTTAGAATACTTAAATGCCTGCTTTGGAAAGTTGCACGTGTTGCAAGTGAGATTATTTGTTTGAATAACATTTTTTTAGTTTGCAACTAATCATTAATTACAATGAACATACTGAGAGGGACAAATGTTTTCGAGTTAATACCTGTCCTCGGGCATAATTTCTGATTTTAGCAAAGAATTATAATGCCACTGAGTTTATGGGGGAAGTGGTTTTATCTGGTAAAGGTACCAAGACAGCGCGGATTGTAGAGTAATTGTGTAAATATAAATGTGAATTGGTGCCTCAGCAGTAGGTGAAGAAAGACTCGTAGATTCATTGCTTTAAGCTTAAGAGTCTTACTTATTTTCATCAATTGCACCAGGCCAACTGTGACGAATGTCCAAAATATTTCAAATAAAATAGTTGAGAGTATTATTTAGCATTGGTGAAGATCATATCAAAACTGGCATGTTGCATTGTATTAATAAATTATAAATCAGAATGCAAACTTATTTATAAGCTGTTTGCAATACAATGAGATCCCAGAATAGCTATTTCCCCCAATATAGCATTAATAAAAAATAGGGAAAAACATAAAAATAGTATCAATACTGTTTGAATCCAGAACAGTAAGCAAGTTGTGACATCTCGAAGTGACGATATTAATGTGTTATTCATCCAATAAATTTGTTACCCTTACAGCATGTTTACTAGAGCAAAAAACAGCCAATATACGACTTAGGCTGGACTGGTTTAAAAGTTATGACATACAAAATGCCCGAGGTCAGATATACAACAAATGCAAAAGATATTCTTTTAGCATCTCTAACTAAATTGGCTTAGAAGTGGCTTCGTGCCCATTACATATCAAGCTACGCAGAATGCTAAATGCAAAGAGACACTACATCAAATGATACATAACAACAAGGCTCAAAAAAAAAAAAAAAAAGGAAAAAAAAACAAAACAAAAATTGTATTGACAATATAACCCTACTTTATGACATATAAATGGGAACATCATTACACACTTGGTTGCAAAGCAATAATTTGTTGCCACACTTACACATTGGTTAACAACTCGCACACATCAAATCATAATAACCTAATTGATTACCTCAAATAGCTCCATAATCTACCAACTCCCACCTAAATGACGGCACTACATATCGAACCTTAGGCAGTGTGTGAAGTAATATACCCACACACACACATACTGCAGCAATACCAACCATAGTCAACAAAGCAGGCCGGTACAGGAAGGTTCTTGTCAATGTAGTGGGGTACTGTACCTGTCTGGTACAGAGGTTACAGTACTGCCTTGGTGGTGGTACCACTGCCTTGCCAGAGATACCAAAAGTGGAGCTTTTGCAAAAGACTTCGGGTATACCGACTACAACATGCGGATTCTCATGTTGGTCAAGTTTCTTCTGAACCGGGTCAAGTTTCTTCTGAACCAGAAGCCGGTATGAGTCAAAGCGTCTCTCACGAGCATAGTCTTCAGGTGTCTTATTGTTTGCATCTTGTACTGTTTTCCATGCCTTGAGTCCCACCTGAAACGTGCAGACAATCTTTAGGTAATACAAATGAAGTACAGAAATATAGACTGGTACAGCATGCTGTGATACTATGGAGCTGATTGGTTGTTGACTTGTTGGTGTCGGCCTTTCTCCCTCAGCTTGTTTGATGTCAATTCAAGGTGAGCTCAACTCTTCAAGTCTTGAATTACATCCAAAGAAACACAAGAGGTACCAAAAAAAAAATTTTAAATAACCAGAAACGTGTTAAGCAGAAAACATACCAAGTTGGGATCATTTGTCAGAGCATCTATTACCCCCTCAGCACCACTCCTGGAAGCCGCAGTATGAAGAGGGGTCAACTTAAGTGGACCTGGGGCATCAGGTTTAAATATATATCCCTCTCCATTAATCGAATACCTCAGCAGAGTCTCAACCATGCCCCTACAATTTCTTCTAACTGCATCTAAGAGTAAATTCATTGAAACAGCAACCTCTGTAGGAGACTCCTTACCACCCAAATCTACAGTCCCTGTAAATAAAACATCCAAAAGCATTCTGACCGCATGGCACCAGTCCCGATTTATGGCAAACCGCACAAGCCACTCAAACCGGGTAAGCTGAAATGCACCTTGACCCAGTTGACTACTGTTGGAGAAAGACGGGTTATGGCTTTTCCTGAGGAGCCAGCCAAGCTCATTTAAGAATTTGAAAGCTTCATCCCTTGGGATGGAGCTCTCCAGCGTAGGGACATCAACTACCTCCTCAAGTGCACGAATCTCAGAACACACCTCTTTTTCTGCCACTATGAACGGGAAAAAGTTGTTGCTGAAACCATGTTCTTCCACCTGCAAAAAATGATACGAAATCAAGAAATAAAGCTAAGGAGAAAAGTTGTAGATTAAAATTTTAAAAGATAATTGGAACCTCAATGAATCCTCTTCCTCTTGTATTAAGGGTAGAACATGAGAAACTGAGGGTTACTAGATGGTCGGTCCACCCAATCTGGGTTTCAGAATCATGTCTTTGAATAGCCAGGGTTTTAGAGTTGTCTTCAAACAATTGCCTCCCTTCAAACGAACAGAAAAGCCTAAAAACCCCAATAAAAAGAAGAAAAAAAAAAAAGAGCAAGAGAGAGCTTAATTAGCAACAAAGAAAAGACAATGAGTATATGAAAAGACAATAAAGAAACTAAGTACCTCATTGATTCTTTAGCAAGGTTGAAACCTTTGACTGCAAACTCAACATTACTAGAATAAGGCACTGCTACTGGTCTGACACACAAAATCTTACTATAATCCGTACCACCTACTGGCACAGTCGCATCTACAATTACTTGACCTGGAAAAGCGAAATTCAAACCATGCATAACTCTTACAAATTAACATAAAACCCAAAACTGTAAAAGAAAAATTTTAACATTCCAGACAGGAGTCTGATGTAGACTCATATATCCAACACCTAGCCTCAACGTTAATTATAACAGCCCTCATTATGATAATATAAAAGTTCATACCATCATAAATGAAAACTATCTCATGTTGCACTCTGACATATATCCAGCCGGTTTGCCAGAAATCATCAGTGCAACTACTCAGAAGTCTCTCAATTTCACTGCTTAAGTCATTGCACAACTGTATGCAGATAATAAAGTAAATCATATCTCAGAATCAGAATCTAATTTGGTAAGAAAATTGACAGAACAATACTAGTTTAAAACATACCTCTGTCCATGTAGATTCAGGTAGCCGTAAATATATAGTCAGAATGACACAACCTGGCTTGATATAGCTCTCCACATCAGTTGGAGTATTATTTAGCCAATCAAATATCTGTAGTTTTTTTCACAGATAAATGTTAAAGATAAAAAGAAATAGTAGGAAAAGCATTCATCATAAACTTAAGAAAACAGTGTGAAAGTATTGTTACCTGGGTCCGTAAATCTATAGGGAAATCATGAGGATCTTTGCCAAAGAGCTTGAATACAATTCTGTCGGTACGACACTGGAAACAAAGAAAAAATTAATTTAAAAAAAACTATTATTATCATTATAATGGTATGATTTAAAGATTGGTTTGACTGATTTTTGCCCTCTTCTGATCCTCTTTAGTCTTTATTATTTTCTTTTGACTAAATTAGTGCTGATTTCAAAAGTTGTGGCAGAATTAGGTTGCAAAACTGTAGTGTGTGTTAATTGTTGACAAAAAACAGTGTTAAAGCATCTGAGATGTTAATGCACAACCGAGGCAAAATGGCCAAACTTCGAGAAGCAGGTTGGGGTTAGCTTATGAGAGGGAATCTTGAAAAGACCAGTCAAGGTGAGAATTTCTATGTACTGACAATCAAGGCCAGCCAGAGTTGCAAAACCGATGCTTAGACAAAATTGGATCGAATTCGCAATACCATATACAAACTTAGGTTAAATCAGCATGATTGGGCTTAAATGCAACTCAGGCACTGGTACTTCACCATTCCAGTGCAAGAGTCCCATAACATGTATCAAACTAGATATCCAAAAGTAAAAATATATGCCTGAGCATCTCCATTGGAGCTTGATAATGATTGAGCAGACAAGGAATCTGAATTGCCACTAGTCTGCTGAGGGCTCTGCTGCTGGGGTTCCCGCGTCATCCAGGCAGGATATCTGGGGAATTCATTACCATTACATGCCACAGTCACCGTTGTCTGGGCCCCATTTTCAGCTTCTTCCATGTCATTGCACACATCATTCAGATCAAAATCCCGCAACCTTGCTTGGCCAACTGCTGGCTCTGAAAAAGCACAAAGAAATGCTAAGAAACTTGCATTTTATGTAAAAACATATTTTGGGGAACTTTTCAAAGATTTCCTTTATTAAGGCATCTGCTTAATTTCCCTTAACTGGCTTAACACCCCATATTTAGGGGAACAGAAGATTTCTCTCTCTCTCATAAAACTCATTTACAATTATCACTTGCATCATCCAAGGGCCCAATCCTCATTTTTTTTCTTTGGGTGAAAGAGCCTCACTCATTTGTTCTATGTGCTGTCCCCATCATGCTGTTACATACCATGTCTTGCAGGTACCCGGACATTGCAGGAGACAACAGGACGGAGCCCCTTTTTGCACCATCAGAAAGTAAACAAGGCAGGAGGCTGTGTGAAGACAGACTGCTGAATTCGTCGATTGAATTTGTAAAGTTTGTGCCCGTGACATTTCATTTGTCAGATAGTCTCCCCTTCTCAGTTAGTATCAGAAACTTATTTTACTGGTTCAATAAGCTGCTGGAATGTGGTTTTGGAACATTTATGAATTATGGGTAAAATTTTTTTTTCAGAAGTCGCCAAAATAGCACAAAAATCTGTTTTTGACCACCAAACTTTAAATTATCATTTTTCACTGAATTTTGACGGTCATCCAAATTTAGTTACTCAATCATAAATTCCATACCAAAACCATTCCCCCCTCAAAAAAAAAAAACCCAAAATACTGTTATCTTTAATTCCCTGGCTTCAATATCCCCTCCCTCTTCCCTCTTCCTGCCACTTGTCTCTATATCCCAACACTGAGAATAAAAACTTATTTAACAAAAGGAATAACTCAAATCCCAACTACTCTGATCTCTTCTTTTTATTTGCCTCTGACGCTCTAGCACTCCCCCAAAGATCCCAACTGTAGGTCACACCCACTCAGCCTACATCTCAGAAACCTCTCCAGGTGCCTCTCACTCTCCCATTCAAACCAGATAACCTTCATCTGATTGCAATTCTATCCAAATTTTATATGTCAAATGCTTGTGAAATTTGCAGAATTTCCTTTTTGTTTTGAAATTTGTACAAATATCAATCAGATGTTAGTTCGGTTATTTGAGTTTGTTAAAATATGCAACAAGGTTTGAAAGAGTTATATCAAAATGGTTTGAATTTTCGCCTATTGGGTTTTAACTTCCAAGTTTCGTGAATTCCAAATTCACACAGTGAAGCTATGATTTCATAGTTTATCCAAAGCTGTTTTCAATTAGTTTAAACCTCACCCAATTCATTCTTAGTTTTTACATGCTACAATTAATCAATTCCAATCAGGTCTGACATATGATTGATGAAATGACAGCATACTAAGAGAAACTGTAAAGGAAACTAGACTTGCTCAGTGAAGAGAACAAGTACTATTCCCTAACTAATATCTTTTTTTTTTTTTTTTTTGCATGGATATAATGAATATTTTGTTGCGAACTTGTGGTATATTTTGTACAGGCGTGATTTTAATACAGTGTAGTATGGGTACAACACATGGCAATTGTGGCTTGTGCTGCATGATTTGTTTGTATAATTGATGCTTCTATAACTTCAGTAGTGCACATAATTTCTAAATATTGGTGTGCACTCCTCATTTGACACTAATATTTTTTTTAGTCTTAGAAAAAAAATCAGCTAGTGTCATCCAACTTTTAATGACATTTGAAGGTAGTAATTGGTGTCCTGCAGTGATGTAGTGCAATTAATGACTTCAGAGCCCCAACTCTGCTAAATCAAGTTCTCAATCTAGGATTACAAGAGAAAGATACAAGTGGAAGAAAGGCTTACTCCGATCAAGAAATGTACACCATAGGATTTTTCTTCAGACTAGGATTGGCAGAAACAAGAGGGAAGGGGAGTGTGCACCCAAGAGAAAGAGATATATAAATTGTAAGGAGTGACTAAATTTAGACAAACATCAAGTCCAGCGACTGAAAATGGATAGTTCAGAAATTTAGAATCTAAAATGGATTTATAGGACAAGTGCAAGAACAAGGAAAAGAACAAACTAGTAAGCTATACTATTTTGTTTCTATTTGGAAAATTTTATTTTTACTTTTCAACTCTTAGTATTTCTTGTTTAGTTTACAAGACAATAACTTGCTTGTATTTCACTCCCTTAGAAAATGCTTCATTGTTTGTAAATCTTTGTGCAAAATTGTTGTAAGAGAGAAGAAAACAAGAAATTTAATTGACTTGTAATGCAGTAAATTAAAAGTGCAGTTTGGTAACCAAAGGGAAACATTCATTACCTTAAATTACAGTAAGATGGTACAGAGCCAAAATTTTCAGTTCAGAGAGCGAGAGAGAGAGAGAGGGATTCTAGTTATTTTTCACTTAAAAAAAATCAAAAGAAGAAAAACAAGTACAGAGAGGGGAGGTGGGGCAGAAAATATGCACTGAAAGGACCATGGTGGTACCCGATCATAAGAAAGAGACAGAAGTTTTGATTAAATAAACTTTTAATAGGAAAATCCAGTCTGTAACACACTTAGGAGGCACTCAACTTTATTTACTTCTCAGTAAAAATTATTTCTTCAATTGCCTGATAGTTCTGAAAATAAGACAGATATTAATTTCATGTTCAAGGGGTGATTCTCGTTTAGTGAGTTACCAATTTAAATTTGCCCGAACATACAGAATGAATCAGTTATAATAACATAGCCAGATTTCTGAAGCATCTCAATATGAAAATATGAAATGTACCAGACGTGGCAAGCTGATTACAAAAGGTAGATTCTACTTTCTAGGACTGGCTCCAGTAAAAACTACCCGCTGTCATGCAATATGCAAGCATGTACCATAATCAACAAGGCACTTCGATCATCCCAAAAAATAAGCAAAAAACTTACAAGAAGGGATCAAAAATCATATCAACAAATCTCACCAGGAATAGTAGGGGCTCTGTTCCCGTTCATTGCAACTGATACAGAGTTCCTCTCTCCAGGGGACCCGTTTGAATGAATAACCCTAGATGACGGCAACGTTAACCGTTCTACGTCAGATGGGGGAATGTGGTTTGTTACCACGTCAGAAGAGGGGCCCGCACTAGTACCAGCCTTCTCTGGGCTCTGCGACTGGGACTGTGGTTGCAGAAGCCCCAAGAGACTCCTTATATCAGATGAACCAGCAAGACTAATAAGGTTTCTTAATAGATGAGTCGTCAAGTCCTGCTCCTTGGGCTGTTCAGTGTTGCTAGCTGAAAGTTCAAGTAAGAGATGCAAATATAAGGAGCTATGATTTGTATTTTGGCAAGTCATACATTTACAAAAATATGTGAAGCAATTCAAAGATTCTGAGGCAGTAAAAAGAATGAATTCAATAGGTTTAATATGAGCAGTCACACTTGTATTAATAGGTACACACAAGTACCATGAGAATCAGTATGGTGCATCATCTATCTCATTAATAAAAGGCTAAAACTTATACAGAACTAATATATCAGGCATGGTAAGTACAAAGACCTAAAGACAAACCTAAAGGTCAACAATAGATAGGACAGGAAGGCCAGAAAATTAGTAATTTTAAAATAAAACAGGGTGGTATATGCATACAATGTAGGCCAGTCAAGATACGAAGTAGACTAATGATGAGGTAGCTAGTAGTTTTCTCATCTAAAGCAGCCACCCCACCAAGAGTGGCAGCAGCATCAGGCTGGGTTTTACGGCGTCGCTTGTTGTGTCCAGCCAGACGCCGCCGGCAGCTCCTCTTCCCCTCATCAAATTCTTCAAGCAGGTGAAACCTATACAGAAAGGTACTTAATCAATTGATTTGTCCAAGGATAAATGTTCAAATCAAAATAAAGCAAACAAAAGGAGAGATTGCATGACGAAACAGCAACAATTATTCAAAAGAATCTGTTACTAAGATGCAGCTTGTATGCCCAATGTGGTACAAAGAAGCACCTATAAGGCTATAACAACAACAATATTGGTGCTGGAATCGTACAGGCATGTCCCCCGCCCCCCCACCCATGCCATTCGCATTAAAACTAACTATAAAGTTGCATAGTTAATTTGATAAATAAAATGACAATTCTAATATTCCTTGATTACAGTTTCAGTTTCCTGTATTAAGAAGAGGAATTAAGAAAGAAATTTTCTTACTTAATCCAAAATTAAATTATTTTCAAGGTACAGTGTGGCTAGACTGTTAAGACTTGTGGTTTCACTTCTACAGCAAAGTTGGCTGACTAAATGAAAAAAAAAAAAAAAAATGACAGTGTTCATAGATAGTTCTTTTTTTAAAAACAATTAATTGTACCTGCTACACTGCTGACAAAATCGTTGCACTGCATTCCCTACCACAGCTGTGGTAGCCTTTGCATGCATCTCGCAAACTTTATGTCTACGATGGTAATCCTTGGACCCAGTAAGGTCAACCCCACACCCCTCCACTTGACAAGTCGGTCTGGTAGAGCCACCCCCCTGAACCACCACCTTACCCTTCTTCGCATCCCTCTCCTCTGCATTGGCAAAAAATCCATTGCCATTCGCCGCTAACAGGTTGGCCCCGACTTGCAAGCTAAGAGAACCCCGCCTGTTCTCTTCTTCAACTACCACAACTCTTCTTCTTTTCTCAGCTTCAGTCTGACTTTGGCCTGCACCAATTGTTAGCACTTCATTTTCTTCAGAACAAGAAGATGAACTGTTTGAGGCAACGATGTTCCCGTTCCCATTACCGTTTGCAATTCTAATTCCATTTCCATTAGTAGGTCTGGCGAGGAATGAATCTCCATCCCAATTCCAGTTGTTCAAGTCCCACTCATAGCTTCTCTTTCCCAAATTCAGCTCCAGCTCAGCTCCACTGCCATAAAGGCAGCTTCTCCCGGTTCCAATTTGAGCCTCCATAGCTGATTGGCCTTTGTACAGGCTCAATTGTAGAGATTCTAAGGCTCTAATTTCCCCTAAATTCAGCTCATTCAGCGGATACCAAACTAACTACTTTTTGCAGAAGATAATTAAATGATCCTTGTGAAACAGCCTTAAATTGGATTCATTTTCTACTCAGTACTTGCAGAGATTTTGAAGCCCCTAAACAAGAAATATGAGCCTAATCGGCCTCTCTCCTGCCCCAGAAATCCAGAAACATTACACCAACAGAACCATGGATCCAGACAAGTGAAATCCACATGCCCAATTAAATTAACCCTAAATATGAAATTAAACACAAAAAAAAAGCTAATTAAGTCAACTGATCTAAAACCCCTAATTCCTGAACGTTAAAAAATCAGCTCCTTACTTCAGATTTTAGTATAATCTTCAAACTAAACAACAAAAATTCACCTTCCAAGCAGCTTTGCACAGACAAGCTCATAAATTACAAAGAAATTACACAAAAAAATAACTAAAAGTAGCACGACTTCGTCACTTGAAAAGGATTAAACGATTAGAAGATACCCAATCAACTTGGCATGATCAACTGGTCTCGGTGGAGAGAGAGAGAGAGAGAAAGAGAGGAGGAAAAAACACTAACAAAGAAAAAAAGGGCTTTTAGGAAACGCTACTTGAAAAAGAGATTTTCTGAGTAGGTTTGTTTTCTTTTTTTCTTTTTTTCTTTTTTTTTATGAAGGTTGAGTAGGTTTGTTAAGAGCAGGCAAAAACGTACACGAGCCGCATTTAAAGTGGGGCCCACGCAGGATCGACCAACGGCGTGTTGTTTATTGTGTAAATTTTTGGTGCGGAAAGGAATTTCTGATTCGCTCTTTAAGAAGATATAAAGACAATTAATTTACTAAGCAAATGGGTCCTTCCATGTTTAATGTTTTGCCTTATTTATATCTGATCCGTCATTTTTTTTTTTTTTGGAGATTTTTGTGCTTTAAGCTGAGTTGAAGACGCCACGTCAGTTGTTTGTAAAAAGCGATTGCATTTTGATTTTATTTTTCTCATTTGTCCATGTTTTTTTTTTTCTGAGCGATTTTTCAGGCAGAAAGTCCATGTATCAACATTTTTTTTGAAGCAAAAATGGGGAAGCCCCCATCTTTTTTATATTTATAAATAAAAAAAGTTTAGCAAGATGCTAAAAAGTTACATAAGTATTAATATTGAAGAAAATAAAAGCAATAAAAACAGAGAAGAACTAAACTAATCAACCAAAAAAAAAAAAAAAACAGTAAAAGGAGTCAACAGGCGGCAGCCAGGCAGGTGGATGGAGTTTACTGAGCCGTGCATGGTCTCCCGTTCAAACACTGCTTGATAAACAAGAGCGAGTCCATGAACAATTATAAATTTATAACTTTATTATAACTCACAAGCAACGGCAATTCAATTTTTCTCATTTGCCTTTTTTTATGCATGTTAAAAGTGAGTCTCAAGCTAAAATAACCGTTTTTCAGTTATCTCATCATTTTCGGAGCCTGACTTTTCTTTTTCTCTACTTTATATTTAGAAGAATTTTCTTTTTAAAAAATACATGCAATTTGGTAAAAAGAATACATGCAATTAGGGAGTCGTGAATTTTCTTCTTTTCAGTGAAAGTCAAATATCCTATCAGATTTTAATATAATAACAACGTAACATTATTAGATTTTAACTATGGGAGTTATAGTGATATAATTTTCATATTTGTATAGAGATTAAATAAAAGCTTTCGATAATATTATATATACGGAATTACTTAAGACCATCTCCTCCTCAGAGTCATCTCTATCATCACGCGTTTATCCTCATCATGTCTCTCATCCAGCGTACCCAATGTAATCTCACCTTGCTTCCCATCCGTCGCCTACCCAGTGCCTACCTACTTCTCCCTTGTCGTCCCCCCATCCCATACAGTGTCCTATAAAATAATGCTAATTATCCTAGATTATGATACTAAATGTCTTCGTATATATTATCTTAACTGTCATACAAAATAATTCTAATTGTCATTAACTATCCTATAAAATAATACTAATTGTCCCGAATTATGATACTAACTATCTTCAGATATATTTTAATTGTCCTATAAAATAATACTAATTGTCCTCATATATATCTTGATTGTCCCAGCAAATAATACTAACTGTCCTAAATTATGATGATAATCCTCATATATATCTTAAATGTCCTAGCAAATAATACTAGTTGTCCAAGATTATGATACTCATTATCCTCATATATATTTTAATTGTCCTAGCAAATAATACTAGTTGTCCAAGATTATGATTCTAACTGTCTTCATATATATCTTAATTGTTCTAGCAAATAATACTAATTTTCCTCATACATATCTTAAATGTCCTAGAAAATAATACTAATTGTCCTAGAAAAAAATATCAATTGTCCTCGTATACATCTTAACATGAGGTGGGAGGAGGGAGGAAAGCATAAGCGCTGGGAGGGAAGGGGTGGATACGCTCTAGATGATAGGGATGAGCAACACACTAGATGATTGGGATGAGCGACATAAATAGAAAGGATGAGCGACACGCTAGAAAAGTATTCAAAAATAGAAAGAAGAAAACGCACGGTCATGGGGTTGATAAACCCCTATGATGGTCCTTATCACTCCGTATTGTATATTTATATTGTTGGAGTTATGTCCTAGAAGTCAATAGTTTAATGACTTAATTTAGTTCATGTTATTGATGATACTTGATCATTTGTTCCTAGAGTTTATTATTGACAGATCATTCAGGTTGAGGATCTGAATTATAGATCTCTGTGGATCATTCATTAGAATGACAATAATATCTCTAAAGAGTTCATAATCTTGATAATTAACAAGGAACATTAATTATCATATAAAATTAGTATGCAAGTTAAGTGATGATTAAGTTCTACAAATCATAGGTAATGAGTTACTGACTTAATTGCATATGTGTATGTTACTGGAACATAGCACGGGACATGACCCAATGAAATAAATATATGGATTGTGTTATGTGTCATTATTTATTTCATACGTGTTTGATTCCGAGTTTGAGATGATTCAGTTTTTCCACATGAGGATAGGTTCTATAAATATCGTCTAATGTTGATTCCTGATAAGGGCTGCTATACGAACTTTATTTATGTTCTCTTGAATTGTGCGGGAAAAAACTATTTATCAAGACAACCGTATGTCCCTCGTTAGTTCACCTAGTGAGTGATGATATCTACTGGGCCCCTTGATGGAGTTGGATCGTATGCGCGCAACTAGACGATCAACTCTAGATCAAGAAATGTATAATCTGCAAGAATGACACATTCCTATCTTGGATTATACAAAGATATCATGTGACGTAGGAATCAAAACAATAAGATATTCTATTTCTTATGCAGGATTGAAATACTATAAAAGTATAGTATTTGTTTATGTTAATTGGGAATCATAACGTGTTGCTAGATACCGCTTATGATTATTGAAAATAAATAACGATTTATTTCCATGACCAACATAACATAAATCCTCCAAGGGTCACACGAAAAACAAAGCTCTTAACCAATGTACATTATATTTAGTTTATTTGTATTGGAGAATACAAAATATGATAAGTTGAATAATTAATCGTATACCGTTATGAACCGTTATGATTAATTACTTCAAAGGGATCATATGAAACTAAATTAATGTAAAATCTAAACCAAATAATAATTATCAAATAGTTGATAATTTATTTTGTTTCAACTCAATTGATATAGTTGTGTGAATTATATCAATTAATCGGGCTATCATTTTATATGTCGGTTTGGGTCCAACATCAAATGCAATTAAAAGATGAATTAAAAATCCAACTTTATGGGCTTCTAAGCCCACTTTATGGCTGCCTAAGGGTGTGGGAGTGGTCCCCCCAAAGGGTATGGTTGGGAGGCCTATATAAGGACCACTAATTGGTGAATTAGGGTTGTCTTCTTCCACTTTTTCTCTCTTCCTCCATTTTGGACGAAATTTCAAGGGTGAAAAGAAGTTTTCAGATCTGAAATTTTGTGCCTCTCATTTGCATTTGGTTAGGCGTTCATGAGTTGAACAATAGTTTCCATATTAAATAGTGATTTAATAGAATAAGGGAAACTAAAGATTTAGGCGTTTCTATTGATTTGCTAGCACAAATCATATAAAAATTGGTTAAACTTTGTGTGGACCTAAGGTGCATGGAGAAGAAGAGGAGGAGCACGCCATCGACTCCAAGAGAAAGGATTCGAGCCTCGCGAATACGATTTCGAGAGAGGTAATCAACTCCTACTCGCTCACGAAGTGTAATTTACTCAAATAGCTAGATCCTTAATTTGCATGCTCTTTTAAGCGTTATTATTGAGTAATAAAATTAAAATTGAGCGTTGCATGACTTCCTAACATATATTTCGTACTGACAATATTATATATTTATGTATTATTAAATAAAAATATATAAGAGTTATTGTCTCTTGTTTTTTTCGCAATGCATCCAATCTCTTGCATTGCATTCCAGAGCCTAGCAATTCTCATGTTTGGATCGTTTAAGAATAAAATTAGAATTAGTTATTCGGAGTAGAAAATATTATTCCTAAACAATTAAGAATAAGATTTTTGGGATCTAAAGTGCTATATTTAAGTGGTCCAGCATCCGGAATAATTTATTTTTTTTATTCTTAGTGTGTTTGGATCATCTTCTTAATGAGGATTAAGAAGTTATTAGGACCACTTTTTAATCCGGATTAAAAAGATGATCCAAACATCTTAGAAATAAAAATTTATTGTAGATGTTGGACCACTTAAAAATAATACTCTAGATCCAAAAAAAAATTATTCTTGATTGTTTAGGAATAATATTTTTTACTCCGAATAACTAATCCTCATTTTATTCCTAGGTGATCCAAACGTCCCTCATTTTAATTTTGCTCATGCTATTGTAATTTATGGAAATTTGAAATTACGATTTAAAATTATTTGTCCATAAAATTAACGGGTTTTTCTGTCAAATAGGTACAAAAGAGAGAGAGATTATAAGATGTCAGCATTAAATTTATGTCCGGCTTATTTGTACAAATGTTGGATTTTTTTTCTATAAAAGTACAATAAAGTCTTTCAAGCAAATTGTGTCATTTAACCATTAAAGTTATGGAAGCAAGGAGTGACATCGACTATTACTGGATTCAAGTCATAGCGATTTGTATGATTGATGAGGCTAGATAGCCAATACACGATAACACAATGTAGTTTTCCAAAGTTGCTTATGTTTTCTATTATCGTGATAACAGAAAAAGGTTAGGAGAGATCACTTTTTCAACCGAAGTTTCTATATTGAAGATGTCAAATTATTATGTTGCGTGTAAGAGTTACATTACATGCTCGATTATGTTTAAGAATTCCTGTACATTACTTAAAAATTAAGATATTAGTAGCTCGGTACCGGTACTTCAAACGACAAACACACAAAAAAGAAGGGGAATAAAAATTTTCATCTTCGGTAATAGCATGTACGTACATCAGCACATCTACTTCAATATTTGGGATTTCATGTTTGCAGCAATTAATGTTTCTTGTTTTTTGAACGTTATTTAGATATTGATATTTTTTTTATTTATGCAAATAAATTATGTAGATCAATAATGTCATTTTAAACTTACGTTCTAGATCGATCCAAACTCGAAAATAACAGTCAAAAGTCCACAATTTTTGTATTTTAATATTGACGCATGACTCGGTATCCTTGACCTAAAATTTTCTTTTAACGGACTTTAACCTATTTAGGCCTTAATTAAAATCTCTTTTTTCCACGCGGGATTTCATTAGAAATTTTTTTACCAAAATATACAGATTTCATGTCATTTGATCGAAATTTCTATGTTATTAGACCCAAGAAAATTTTGAAAAGTTGATTCTAATATAATGAAATGAAATCCTACATGAAAACTATTTTGATCAAAACTTTAATGGAGGGAGACAACGTAGTTATTGACTATTCATGTTGGTCGACTTCACGTATGCGGTATGCTTGTGCGATAGAAAAAAACAGAAAAAATTGTGATGTAATTAGGTTGAATTAGAGTTGAGGTTTTAATTTCTTTGTAATAATTAGAGTGAAGGCTTTAATTTCTTTGTAATAATTATTTTCTGAACTCTTATGCTATTACATTATGATATCAATTTAATATTGTTCTTATACTCAGTATTTTCTTAAGTCGTGCTTGCTTCAGTCCAGACGGGCTAAATTTTAGCCAAAATTGTCTAAGTCACGATTGACTAAAGATAGTAATTTTGACACGGAATATTGACTTCCGATCAGACCAGACGTGTCACGTGTGACCAGGGGCGGAGCCACAGGGGTGCACAGGCGGGCTTAGCACCCCCGTGCATTGTAAATGATTAGAATTAGTAAGGTATTTTTAGTAATATTTTGTAGGAAGTAAATAATTTGACCCCCCAAAGTAAAATAATTGCAAATTTGTCCCCCTAGAAAATTATTCCCGCCTCCGCCCCTGCGTGTGACGCGTGCATAAAAAGGGTTCTGATCTGTACAAAGAATGGTGTTTTCGAGTGAGAAAGGAATAAAACAGTAGGGAGCAATATTGAGAACTGCATATGTATATGTTGGTTGAACATAGCATAAGACTTGACCTAATAAAATTAATGCACAGATAGAATTAGACATTTCTAGTTAAATTAATGCCGGTGTTTGAAATTTAAGAGTAATTAGCATCCCGTAAATCATCCTTCACCAATTAAAACTTTGACCTTTGCTGCGGGTAAAATTAATAAAATAAGACATTAAAAAGTACATTATGTGTACAGTTAGGTTGTGTTCACGCACTATATTAACATTAAACAAACAAGAAAAAGGTGGAGGATAAAAGAAAAAATGGATGATGACTGACGAGGTAGTAGCTACTCCAGTTACGCACTTGTTTTAGTATTAATAGTAGATAAGCAGACGTTGAAAACCACTAAAGAAGTATAGATTCTTTCAAAGTTACAAATATTTATTTGAAACGTTGTTAAATACGATAAAGATGCACTTCTGGCGCAATTTTCAGTTTATAAAATGAATATGGTTTCTCGCGGAATAATGTTTGGAAATTCGGTAAAGGAACCCATGCTTTGGAATTAATTCTATCGAACATAATGCAGTGTTTTTAATACCTACCGGTACTGGTACTGGCACCTCTACTAGTCACTGATAGAAATTTGATATATATATATTTTTTGGGGTCGTTTGGATGGGCTAGAAATAGTCTATTTTTAGAAATAACTTCTTCCTAGACATAAATCTCTCTCACAAAGTTACACACTTTCCAACGTTTTACCTCTAAAATCTTTATTCCTTCCTTATTCCCATACGATCCAAACGAGCCCTTTAGTATTTTATCTTTTATTAGATAATACTGTTTCAATATTTGTTTCGGTTTTCGATATTATCGGAATTTTTCATTATCCGTGAGGTATTACAAACACTGACCTACCGTACAATTCTGAGAAAAAAAAAATAACGATTCATTGTGATTATTCTAAAGCAAATTCTTTTTGTCGTGTAACACCAAAACTAACATGAGATGCCTCCTCGTAGGAAAATACTACAATTTCTATAATGACCGTAAATGAAATGACCCCTTTTCGTCATCTTTCTCCTCAATGAATATTTCTTGTGTGTGATTTATAGGTCAACTTGATACAACCAAAGCTCACAATTTTTAAAAAATTAAACAATAGAATAAACTGTTAGCATAATAGTGACTCCAAATTTCTAACCACTTGCATATGTATCGACTTCTATATATATTTATATAGCATATCATAATGATTTATTGTCTAATATAACAAATTGTTGCTCTAGAATTTATTGTCTAATAATGTCAGAAAATGTATTACTTAATATTTTTTTTTATTTGTAAAGAGACGTATATATGGGACCTAGAAGCTGCCGTGAAATTTGGCGCTAAAAATATTATATCAATTCATATATGTGAGGTTTCAGGGTTTAGACTTCGTTCTTATTCTAAAAAAATAATAATAATAAAGTGTTTTTGTAAAGTTAGTGGCTAAATGGCAAAAAAAAAAAAGTTGGGGGTTCTCCGGAAAAGGTTATAATTTACAGGCAACTATTATTATTATTATTATTATTATTTTGACCATGATATCTGATTCCGAGAATGAGAATCACTAATCTATATTTTTTTCCATCCGAAGGTCAACAAATTAAGAAATGTGCGGAATTAATGAAAAATAAAGTTTGAAGGGCTGAAATAGAACGGAGATAATTCATACTGTTGTCATACAACTATACAAACTTTCTCCCGAAAATATCGCAAGATTAAAATAAAAGGTTTTTTCATTTCTATTCTTTAAACCGACACAAGAATACAACTTTATACAAGATAATGTAATCCGAGACCTGTACACTAAAGACGCCACAATGTAATCCAAGAGAGATGCTTATAATCGCATTGTACGATGAAAGAGATGTTTCATTCAAAAAAAAAAAATTATAACAATAAAAAAAGATATTTAAATAAATAGAGAGTGAGAGATATAGCAAAAAATTAACAATCTAGCTGAGGAGGTCTACTCGAAATGGAAAGCCTTAATCAAGTTTCATTTCATTTCATTTTTTTGCTTTTATATTTTATTTGTCTTTATATTTAGTATTGTTATATTTTCGTAGTAAAGAATTTTATAAAACTGTTGAACCCCCTCTGCCTTCAAACATTTTTTTTTTCTTGTTTAATACATAAAAGATGGGACATGCACGTGGCCCAATTTCATTTTCCAAATAAAAGCATAATCACCTCAAAAAAAAAAAAAAAGGAAAACTCCGAAGCTTAAAAAGTGAAAAAGAAATAAATTAAGGGTGATTTGGTGAGTGGCGTCTGACAAGCTGACAAGCTTTAAGAGCATCTTGGACCATTCCTGGTTTTGTGGCTTGGGTGCTCCAATCCGTGGGCCTATACGTCAGTACCCCACCACAAAAAAATTATAATAAAGTCCCTATCTTCGTACCGTTTCATTTTCGTACCGGTTGCAATCCGTTGCATAGTTTTCCCTTGTTGCGGGCCCGTGTCAGCACAAGAGTCAAGAGCTGAGGCAGGTAGTATTTACCAAAATATTGTTCTAGAACGTTTTTTTTTTACCAGGTGCATTGAATGGAGATTGAAGGGTAAGCTTTCTCTTAGATGCTCCCGCTTCCCTTGTAGCGACTTTGTTTGTTTTAATTACACAAATTGATTACAATGATATGCAAACGGAAAAAGCCTTTTGGTTGCATAAAGCCCGTCATCAAATTTCCGTAGGTAAAAAAAAAAAATTAGCATAGGCTATTTATTTCGGAAATTGATTGTCGCCATTGGACGATTTACCATCGCGCGCCATTGCTGAGGCGCTCCCCTCAGCGAGTGCTCGATGGTCCCCTCACCCAGCGCACTTATTTTTTGTTCACTATGTTACTATAAGTGTTCACTTTATTGGTTATAAACATTCATTTTTTATTATAAGAAATTCACTGTGTTCACTCTCGATGTCCCCTCACCCAACATTTATTTTTTTTTTGTTCACTCCGTTGCCATAAATGTTCACTTTATTAGATATAAATGTTCACTTTTCTATTATAATTGTTCGTTTGTGTTCAATATGTTTATTTTTTTTTATTTCTTACCTAAATGTTAAGTTGGGTAAGTACAAATGTTATGTTAATTGAGTATAAATGTTCAGTTAGTTGCAATAAAAAATATAAATGTTATAAGTAAAAATGTTCATTTTAATAAGTATAAATGTTTAGTTTAGTAAGTACAAATGTTCAATTTAGCAGGTACAAATGTTCAGTATATTAATTAAGTATTAATTTTCAGTTTTTTTAATAGGTGCGATGCGATGGCAAGCGAAGGGGTCACGAACCGAAAAAAAATACATGAAAAAATTAAAAGGGGCTATGAACCGGTCCAGTTCAACTAAAAATTTTTCCGAATCTGCCCCTAGCGCGTCCCTCTCCAAGACTGACGCACGATGGTATGTAATAAAATCATTAGTTGACACATTTAACTGTACACATTTGATTATTAAATTGAACACATTGGTTATTAAACTGAACATATATAACAGACACATGCTAGTCACTCATCCCTCTCTTCAGCGATGGCGCGCGATGGCAAATTTGCCGATTGCACTTATAATTACTGATTTTTATTTTAGCTTTTGTCAAACAAATAAAAATCGTGATCGATTACCTTATTGTTTAATAACTCATTTTTTTTTCCATTCTTTTCTATCAAGAAGGTTAGGGTCATGGGCACATTTCCATTGTAAATAATCCTTCAAATATTACTTGAAGACTTGTGAATTACTTTTCTCGTGATAAGAAGAAAAATAATACAAGACTTATCGCCAACTGTTTTCGGACAATGATTCTCAACAAATGATTTCCTTGATAATGGAAAACTTATGATTAAAAAATAATAATGGCAAATTCAACGAGGATGTGTTGGATGTGAAAATTGATATGTGAAAGGACGAAATGGGTTTTAATGATTAGCATTTTTATATCGTAGAGATATGGTTCTTGTAAAGTCAATCTTTGTTATTTGATGTTAGAGTTAGGTTAGTGGGAATCTTGTTTCACTCGTTTATGGTAACTCAATTGTACTTAATCATATATCAAAAATTATTTCGGATCTGAGATGACAAATTTTATTCGCTGGTATCAGTCTACGTTTTAAGCGATGCTGGTGAATCAGTAAAATCAATAAATCGTATTTATTGCTTCAAAAAAATTATAACTACAACTTCAATTGATCCAGCGTATAATAAATTTGAGTTAAAACTTCTAATGATAAGCAACATACAATGTCAAACAAGATGAACTTTTTTGTATTTTTGGAATCTGACTTTTCCATTCCTAAACGTCAACTGAACCTAAGTTATAATTAGTGGTTATTTATTTATCTTTTTGCAATAACTAGTAATTCTGTCTTTTTCAAGCAAATTATTGTCCACTGTGGCTATGATCGGAACAAGATGTTTAAAAAAAAAAGGCTATGATCGGAATAAGCCTTTTTCCATTGAAATTCTATATAATTTTCATGTTAAATTCTCTAATCGGACTAAATGAATTTGATTTCATTTGACTGGAAGTTATATGTTATTAGATCAAACAAAATCTTGAAAAATCAATTCTAATCAAATCAGTGGCGGAGCCATATTGATCAAAGGGGTCAATTGACCCCACTCACAAGAGAAAGAGGGGAAAAAAAAAAAGAACGTGTCTACATATTAAAAAAATATACTTATAGCCTGAATTTTTTTTTTTTTTTTTTGCGGATACACGAATTTGAACCCATAATTAACCCAATAAGAATTTTCTAGCTCCATCATTAAATCAAATGGAATCAAGTCTAATTTTATATGTAAAACATTACGATTAAAGCCCCGTGGGATTATAATGTCTTAGAAAAAATATATATTGCATGGTACTACAAAAACTTGGCTACAAAATCAAGACCGAATAAGTCATGCTATCCTCCTCCAGAATAAATAGAAAAAATAAGCAACTTACAAAACGGTCAGCTACACGAATAACCACAAAGACAATATCCCGAGAAGATCCAGCCTAAATTCAGAAAATGTGATTACGCGCTTCTTTAAAGTTGGTTCACCAACCTGTACCTTTTTTAAACCTCGTTACTTTTATTGCCCAATTTAGATGCATCCAAGTGCATAATTGATAATAATTATAAACTTATATAACCCGATTAGATGAGATTTTAAGGCAACACATATCACTCTCTTTTCATTTGCTATTTGAAATTTTGAATTGTGTATGTTTCTTTTTTAATTTCGGTATCTAACCTAATCTAATGGAACGATAAAGTTGCGTGTCTAAAAAGTAAGATCTCGTCTGATTTTGGTCATGCTACGAGAATAAATGCAGTGGTCTCGCTTCGCCTTTATTAACAAACAAAACAAGATGTTGCTTAGTACACCTTCGAAGCCCTCCAGCATTTTGCCTCAAAGCTAGCCGTCTGATCATGCGAAGATTCGTTTGTAATCTTTGGTGTTTATGTAAAAGTACTTGTTATCGTCAAGCGGGTCTCTGCGAAACGGTTAATGAGTCCAGCAGTCGGCCGTTTGTACAGGGATACAGTTCACGCGAATCAAAAGAACATATGTAGTTCTCTTCCTAACCAACATGGTGGACCACTCGCGCGCTAGCGCGTGGCACGGAAGGCAGAAAGTGGTCCTGTTTTCTGCGACTCTTCCCAGTGAAGAATTCGTGTTGCTAGTTGCCTTTCTTGGGTTTCAACTTTCTTGCGGAGTGTTGCATCTCCTCAACAGATCCTCACAGGAGTTTTAAACTCCAGTTCATTGTGATAAAAAAAAAAAACTCCAGTTCTAGAGAGCCACGTTAAGGGTCAAAATATTACACATCTCCGAATATACACCAAAAAAGTTTTCTGTTCGTCTCTTTGCCATAACTAGTGAGTTTTCTTAGATTTTTTTTTTTTTTTTGATCGATGATATACAAAATTTTTGTTTTCTCTTCGAAAGATAACTGATGTATTCACTTGTTGTTGTAGTTCTAAGTAAAAAATAAAAAAGTATCAAGGACAAATTCTTACATCTAAAATTCCCGTGCTATCAACTCCATATTTAACATTTTGCTTCATTATTTAAGAATAGTCGGCTGTGTTGCAACATATCATACGTACATTATATTAAAAGTACCAAGACCTTTAATTTATTTTTAGACTTTAAAACTTGTCGTATCAAAATAAATATAAAAAATACCATTACTCTGTAACAAATATATAAAATATACGTGTGAAGCAATTTTGAAAGAGTACACCCTCATAACTCTGAAGTGCGAAATATAAATTTAAATATAAACAATTTCATGAAGTGCGAATTCAATTCAAGAGGTAAGAGATCCAACCCTAATTATAATAACTATAGTTGTTTATTGAACTTCCTTCATAGGAAAAATATTTTTTTATTCTATAAAAAAAATTGCATTCAGCTAATTTTTAGATATACACTAACACAACTATGAAATTCTAAAGATGTGTGTGGACTTTTTCGTCATCCCTCGAAGAATAAAAGGGTTTCCTCGAGAAATTAGAATAAGCCTTAGATTCACCCCCCTTAAGGTTCGATCTCTGCGCCGAGTATCTCTTAATCAACAAGAGAACCAGAACAAGAGTCGTTTCTTACGAGGGTTTATTAATTTTGCGGGCCCTTTCTTTCCAATAGGCGCAAGCCCCTATTGTTAATTACCCCGTAGTTGCCTACGGGTACCTCTGATTAAGGGGTTTAAAGAAAATACGTAATGGGCTAGGAATAATCGTCTCTTAAAGTGACTTAATTGATGGTACCAGACCTAATTGACGGGACTCAATTAAGAAATTTCTAAAATTCTAAAGGATCTAAGAAAAGAGTTAGTTTTGGTTTTCGCTTGAAAGAAAGAACTTTTCTATTTAGAGTCGTCTTGAAGTCGTTTAGGATTGTTTAAGTATTGTTTAATGCTGTTCGAGATAGATTGAAGTTGTTTGACAGCTCTCGGGGCAACGGCTGGCCTTCTTGTGAGAGTGGGTTCCTGGGGCAACGGCTGGCCTTCTTGTAGGAATGAAAAGAGTTTTACAACCTTCAGGGCCTCTTGGGTGGCCTTCTTATTAAAGTTGATTCTTTTACAACCCTAGGGACCTCTTGGGCGGTCTTCTTAATAAGAGTTGGTTTTCGGGCCCGTTAGCGGCTTCTTAGGAGAACAAAAGGAGTTTTACAACCTTCGGAGCCTCTTAGGTGGCCTTCTTGTGAAAGTTGGTTCTTTTACAACCCTAGGGACCTCTTGGGCGGTCTTCTTAATAAGAGTTGGTTCTTTTACAACCCTAGGGACCTCTTGGACGATCTTCTTAATAAGAGTTGGTTCTCGGGCCCGTTAGCGGCTTCTTTTGAGAATAAAATTGAATTCTTCAGACGGGGAATTATTTAATAAGAATTCAATTTCAAGTCATATGAGATTGCTCTCAATCCCAGCGAGGGACTTTTCTTCAAACGGAGAGATTTCGGCTTTGTCTTTGGGTTTCGTGTTTTAACTTTGAATCTTCTGACATTTCTTTTTGGATATTGGTGATTTTATAGTTTTTATTCACTTTGGCCTTTCGTATTTTTGGGTTTTAGAAATCATTTATAGTTTGGAAAATACTTATTATTGAAGATAGTTGACGTTTGAAAATATCATTTCTAAAATCATTTGCTATTTGAAGATACTTAGATTTTTAGTTTTGAAAATTTCATTAAAAGGTATTTTAGTAAGTTTACTATTTTGACATTTGTAATTTTTAGAATATTTGTATTTTGAAAATACTTGACTTTGAAAATTTCATCTTTGAAATCTCTATTATTTTGCAAATATTTAGCCTTGGTTTAGAAATTCTTTTCAAAGGAGAATATTAGATAATTTTATCAAATTTCTAAGATTTATGAAATTCATTTTAGAATGAAAACACTTCAAAAATACAAAAGGCCTTTACCTTGACATAATTTTATATCAAAGTATCAGTGAATTTGGTTTGTTCAGATTTTTAGAATTTTATTGATATTTTGTTTGTATTTTTCTGAGTTTTATACTATTTTTAATGGATTTTCAAAGTTTCTGTTTGGTTTGGGTTTTCCTAATTGGTCCACGTCAGCAGAGGATTTGAGATGGCGTTTTCTGGTTTTGGTCTGCAGCAAAGAGCGAGTTCTTCTTTGAATTCAGTTTGGGTCTAACCATGGGCTTCGTTTTGGGCCAAGATTCCTCCTATCTTATTTCATGTTAACACCAAGCCACTCGACAGAGGTCGAGTACATGGGTCTCATGGTTACACCGCCACAGAAGATCGAAGGGAGCTCGGCGCTGAAGTACGATTGAAGGAGACGGGTTTTATTTTCTCCGTTAATGGTTCCGACAAAGCGGGTATGAATCCGTTTGCCCTTCCGGCTGTCGCAACTGAAGTAAACGAGGTCGTCGGAATCGTGGGACTGAGAGGATTATCACGGTCATCTCCGTTCATCGAGCGTAGTCTTCAGTAATTAGTAATGCGTGTTTATTCAGTTTAATCCTTACAGTTTCTAATTTTATTCTTCCGGCGATCGACGCCGTCGAAACTGACGGGATCAACTTCGTTTGAACCACCATGCAGAGGAGAGTACAGGGGCATATTCAATTCCTATTGCGTTGGTCTGGTTAGGTAGGAGAACCAATGAGTGGTACGAGGATACAGTGAAATAAGATCGGTATACCGGGGAGGAGTAAGCAATTCGATATCAGTGCATTTAGAGATTGTTCATTTCTACCCAATTTTAGTTCTCTAGAATTTAAAGACGGTATAGACAACATTTCCATGGTCAATTGCTATCAATGAAGTTTAATTAAATGAAGGAATCAGGTGATAGGTACGGGTATTGTGAGGTAACCAGATAGTGATATACAGATTGATACCAAGATAAAAGAACAAGATGGCATTGTATTGGGCCTTTTCACTAACGAATGATGACCAAACTTTATGACTGAATTGTAGTGACAATTTAAACTTCATTTATTGAGAATTTGGTAGGCACACATGTACCAGGAATTACTATGTACACTGACCATACAATTTTTATAAGTTTATCTGTGAATTTTGACAAGCGACATGAGGTGGTCTATACTTTCATCAATTAAATCCCAACAATTACAGTAGGCGTTAGACTACACATACATTTTATACCTCAGGAGCCTGGGTGAGGCAGGACATTCATCATACGAGTACAAATACATATATTTATCAAATAAACTTGCTTAATTACAAGGTCAGGTGAAGAAGACTCTTTTGCTCTTGGTTACCATAATAACAGATCAGAGGTCTTAAGTATGTCATTACCTCATTCATAAAACTCGAACACATCATGTCTTTCATATATCCACACTAAATCAGATGCTTAATTATGAAATCAGAAAGCGCTGCATAGTGTTACATAGGTCAGCTTATGACATTTTAACGAGACATGCCATACATAATTTTACCAGTCAGTCCTCACTTTCTCTTATAATTACAATTAAGACAATTATTCCTTATGTAACTTTCCTCATATAACAAGTATGGCAAATCAAGGACTATCACGGTCTTATATAACACAGTGCTATTTTGAAACTGTCAGGTCAAGTATCAGGCTCTTTTAATATTCTTAATTACTATCTAATTCTCATGAAGTCAGGGAAAACATGCAAGAACAACCTAATCTGTTTAAATAGAATGCAAGAAGCTTGTCAGGTCATAATAGATCAAATGTAAGAGTTTACAAAAGAGTCCCTTTAACATTCCTTATAGTCGTTCAGATAGCAAAATTCAAAGAAACAAATGAGAAACAATTCTTGAAACAAGTTTAATTAAGGAGCTGATATGATTATTTCTAAAACAAGTTTAATAAAGGGACTGGTACAGTCTAGAATTACCACCATTTATACATGTAATTGTAATACCAATACAAACAGAAGGACATGAGACCTAGATAAAAGAATGACCGTAACATTTTGAGGAAATAGAAATTGTCAGAATGTGATTTATTAGGTCTGAAAATTTGCAAGAAGGACCCTAAAGATCTTTCTAATTTCAAATGATGATAAACACAAAATTTTCCTACCAATTGTGTAATCTGAGCTATGCATCAGAATCACACAGGAGGTATACTCAGCTTGTGTTCAAATTCATCTTCAAAGTGACTCAGCTACGCTTGAGACCACATGGGAAGTGAGGGATATTACTCTTCCTCATGGCTACTGAGCTAGGCTCAAGACATCCATGGGAGAGTTGATGAGGCTTTTCCATGTCAAGGCTGAGCTATGCTTCAGACAAAGATCAAAGGATCAGCTAGGTTGCTCACAAAAGAACAAGTTAAACTGAATTTTTAATGAAAGATGATAAAGACGAAATGTTTTGAAAAGGAATTAACCTCACCTTCTCCATGGCTGAGCTATGCATCAGACCATGGTTGAAGATGAGATTACGGTTTAGAACATGAGATGTATCTAATCTATTGCTAAATGTAGAATTTAGAAAGAACAAACGAAGTCTTAGCAAGATCCACACATGGAAGTCATACAATTTGAAAAGTAAATGAGAATTGGCTTCGTCTTTACCAAGACTGAGCTACGCATCAGATCTTGACTAGAGAGGAAGCAAGAAAGAGATCATGAGAAGATGTTAGACGAAATCAATTCAGGAAGATGAAAGAAAAGAAAGAAATCGAATGGAATTTACACAAAGAGGAAGCAATTATTTGAAATTCTAAGAACGACTAACCCAATCTCTGTCATGACTGAGCTATGCATCAGATCTTGACCAGAGAAGCAGCAAGAAAAGTACAAAAGACAAGATTCAATCGAGTCGACTTAATAAACCGAGATGAAGGGGAAGGAGACAGCAATTAAACTTCATTTTTACCGTGACTGAGCTATGCATCAGACCATGGCTTCAAATCGGATCAAGAAAGAGGAAGAAGAAGACTGAAACGATGCTAATTCTAGAATTTTTAGAAAGAAATCGTGAAGAACCGAGAAAACGAGAGAGAAGAGGTAAATTAACTTCATCTTCGCCATGACTGAGCTATGCATCAGACCATGGCTCCAAATTGAATCAAGAAAGAGAAACGAAACAGATTTAGCGACCTAATTTCAAGAATTTCAGAAAGGAAATCAATAAGAACCGAGAGAATTTGCAATCAAATCCAATTTCAACAAAATTCAACTTCAATTGATCAAATTGCTTACAACTTACACTTCAATTCTTACCTAATTACACAATTTTACCTTTCTTCTTCACAGAAACCTCTTCTTAGACCTTCTCTTCTTTCTTCTTACAAATGCTTTCTAAGTGTTTGTGTAAATGCTAACCTAGTGTATGTGTGTGTGGGTGAGTTCTAGATCTAACTACCAAGCCAGAGAGAGAGTCTTGAAGTCGTCCTCTCTTTCTCCTTTGATGTCTCCTTATATAGGCAACGCTTCTCTTCTCTGATTGGTTCAGAGTGACAGCCTGGAGCCCGGCGGTTTTCGCAACAGATTCTACTCCAACAGATTTTCGTTAGAAGCCTTCTCTCCTCTTCTTTCTCCCTTTTCGCTGAACTTGGTGTATAGTGAGCCGAGTGACAGATTGTGGGTCCTTTTTGTTTCTGTTTCTTTCGTTTTGCAGGCTCCACGATCATCCAGCTATTATTCACGAAGGGGTCGAGTTTGATTATAACCAGCGACATTTCTCCTGTTCCTCTTACGTGCACCCGGTGTTCTATGGACCGTGTATTGTTTTTCAAACCGGCAGCTATGGCTTTCGTGAAACGGGTGCAGCCAACTCTCCGAACATTGTACGGAGGGAATTTTGAAACTGTGTTGGCTGTTCTCTGTTTCCGTGGGTGCTGGAGGTGTCCGGTTAATGCAGGGATTCTGCATTTTCCTTTCTTTTCTCCCACTTATATTTCTCTTCTGATCTTGCTTATATCCACATTTGTTCTGTTTGATTTCCATGCACTGATGCACATACTGAGGCCTCTGTACAATTATTTCGTAACCTCCTCTCCCTTCTTTTCTTTGATCCCTTGCTCATCATGAATTTGAGTAATTCTTATCACCATTTCAACACCATCATTTTCCCTCTTTTTTTTTACACGTCAACAAGATGTATGCGTTGAAAAGTAAATATTTTTTACAAGTCAGAAATAATAAACACACGTCTCTTTTAAATGTAGATAAACATAGAAAGAAGTGAATTTTTCACTTCGAATTTGCGAAGAGAAAAATAATATCAAGATTGTAATAAGTGACTTGTCTAAGAAGCTTTAAAAATCTTAACTCTTTTTATGCATTTATTTATTTATTATTCGATAATTTATAATCTGTACCTACTTTTTCGGTAAAAAGAAAAGTAGGTAATGGAGGAAAGTGTCTCACTTTTGGGCGGCTTCAAACCATACCTAATTGATATTCCTTTTTTTAATTATTTTCTTACCTTTTCTCCAGAGTCCAGAGGCGATACACAGGCATCACTTTCGCCAAAAAAATGAATAAAAAACAAAAGACATTACAAGTTTACAACATACGCAATAACAAAACATGAGAGGCCCTATTGTTGTTGAATGTTGATACAATATTTTTTGGGCCTTTTTCTATTAGAAGATAAAATAATTCAAACAGAAGGATAACTAAGATGGGCCTTCATCCCGTAATAAATACTTCGTAGAAAAAAATAATGATAACCAACTTTATCGGCCTACAGCCTACTCTATATTACAATTTAGCCGAAAAAATCAAATATACGTTTACTGTTCATTCAAATTTCAAAAATCAAATAAAAAAATTTTAAATTTTAAAAATAACGTTGTAGGATCGGATTCCTGGAATCCGATCCTATAAATCGCTTTGATCGGATTCTTGGAATCCGATCAAAGCTTAGATCGGATTCCAGGAATCCGATCAAAACTCTTCCATAAATTGTGACTTTAAAATTTAATTAAATATAATTTAAAAATTAATTAAATATTAAATTAATAATTTAAAAAATTAATTAAATATTAAATTGTGCTTGGATCGGATCCTGAGAATCCGATCCAAGTCTCTACATAATAATATGTGCTCAAATATTAATTAAAATAATATAAAATATTAATATTTATTTAAAAGTAATATTTATTTAATATCTATTAATAGAAAAAATTAATATTTATTTAAAAGCCTCACTAGATGAGAGGAGAAAGAGTCGTAAGAACTTAAGTGGGATGACGGGGCGGTTCGTTAGAAGAGGCTCCAGAATAGACGAATGCAAGGTGAGAGATAGGTGTGAATGAGTCATCTAGTGGGGTACCGTATACCTAGTAATAAGCATCAGTCTGACTAAGTATAGAAGGTGTGGGGGTAGGCGTAAGGGGCTAGCTCCCCATGTGTGGATGAGGATGGCTGTACCCCTTAAGTACTGAGCCTGAGTCTGAGGCTGGTTGTACCCACCTAAAAACTGAGTCTAAATCTACCTGTACCCCCCTCTGAGTACGGTGTTGGCACGACATGATTGTGTTGGCACGGCACGACATGACACGGGTACAGAATTAGCACGACACGATCATGTTATCGTGTCGTGTCATAATCGTGTCGTGTTGACAATCCTGAAAAATTAACACGATTCGACACGACACGATTCGACACGCAACACGACACGAACACGACACGAACATGACACGACAACAAAAATTTAATTTTTAATATTTAAAAATGGCATCATAATTAATTATTATTAATATTATTAAATATTACTATTAATATTATTAAATATTACTATTAAATATAGTTTTAACTGAACCAATTACATTTAGATAATTCTTTTCATATATATTCAATTTATTTGGTTCAGTCCGGTTTTAAAATTATTAAAATTTGAATTTTGATATATTTTGATAATTGAATATTGATAAATATTAATTTGGTTCTTCGAGGATTAATTTGATAAATATTTTGATAATTTTGATATATTCAATTTATTTGGTTCTTCCTCCCCTCATCTAGTGAGGCTTTTAAATAAATATTATTTTTTTCTATTAATAGATATTAAATAAATATTACTTTTAAATAAATATTAATATTTTATATTATTTTAATTAATATTTGAGCACATATTATGTAGAGACTTGGATCGGATTCTCAGAATCCGATCCAAGCACAATTTAATATTTAATTAAAATTTAAAGGCACAATTTATGGAAGAGTTTTGATCGGATTACTGGAATCCGATCAAAGCGATTTGTAGGATCGGATTCCAGAAATCCGATCTTGCAACGTTATTTTTAAAATTTGGAATTTTTTTATTTGATTTTTGAAATTTGAATGAACAGTAAACATATATTTGATTTTTTCGGTACAATTTAGACTAATAAAAAATATTTATTCGAAGATAAGAGGAGGTAAAATCTTTTCATTTATGACGTTGTAAAGCATTTTATTGTCATATAACGTTGAGCACGGTCAACCAACCTTGTTAGACTCGGTTGATTTTCTTGTGAGCTAATTGTTATTATAATTACAATTTGTGAAACAAGAAATGATTTTGGAGGGAAATCACCAACTTACTGAAATTGTTTACTTTGCTAATTGCTCTACTAATCATCATATGCTTAAATACGGCGGCATCCAATCTTTGTTCAAAGTATAATGGCCGTAACTTCTTTCTTACTATGTTGCGGTGCTTCAAAGTATTTGACACTAAGGCTGTGCTCTAGGACAGCCTCGTTAAAGGAAAGGAAAGTATGAGAGAGGAAAGCTTGCCCCAGTTTGTTTACTCTCAAATCGGAGGGTAGAGTTGGAGAGTAAACTTTTCATTAAATCTGTCTATATCTCACCTCTATTCTCTTTACTCTCCTTTCCGTTTCGTTCATTGTGGAGCGAGTAAACTACTCAGGCAGCCCCTCCTTTCTTTACTTTCCGTTCCTTCCCTCTATCGTAGAGGTTCTGGAGCACAGCCTAAAGGAGCCCAAGGCCTGGTAGCCCAGTCAGAAATTAAAAAAAGAATCACTTTGTTAAGACTTAAGGCTGTGTTTGGTAGAGGAGTAAAAGAGGAATAAGGCTCTTAATCCATTTTTAATCTCCCAAACGTAGAGTAAAAAGGGAGAAGTAGCGTGGAGTAACGACTGAAATCCGAGGAGTAAATTACTACTCCTGAACAGGTCGTGTAAATTTAATCCGCGGAGTAAGCGGGTCCCACACTATTTATTTTCCGCTGCATACCCTCATCGCCTCCTCTTCGGCAAAAAAAAAAAAAACAAAACCCTTCGTTTCTCTATCGCCTCCTCTCACCAGTCTCACGTTCCTCTCTCTCTCTCTCTCATGACGGCGCTCTCTCTCTTTCAAACTAAGTGAAAAAAATGGCAGATCTCAACCATCTCTTACTGCGAGAAAAGGTAATCGGTCTTGTTCTTCAAGTAATTTTATTGTTTGTTGATTTTTCGTTAATCTTTTTCGTGCAATTAATGGAAAAGCCAGGTGATATGTTGGTTCTTGTGTGTGGGTTGAGTTAGGATCTGAAGTTCTATTAAATTTTTTATTTCGATTTAACTTGCAATCACTAATTTTAGGGTTTGCTTGATTGAGACAAATACTGGTACGAGATCAAGGTTGCTTTATTGTTCAAGTTTAATAGTTTGAGGCAAATACCAGAGATTAAAGCTGGTTTTTCTTCTTCATTTGATACCCTTTGTTAACCTTGTTCGAGTTCAATTTATTTGGGGGAGAGAGCTAAGTGTTCATGCTTCATACGGAAATGCAAGAGGAAGAGACGAGTCTGGTTTTGGTGGGGTCTGATGGTCATAGGTTTTACTGAGCACTTATCGTATACAAACCCTGCTAATGATTAGTTATTGTATTAATTATATTTCATGTTTCATAAATGGATTTGAGACTACTTATCTGTTCAAATGTGATTGTATTTGAGACTTGATATTATAGTTGCTGGGAAAATTTCATAAATGATTCTAGGCGATTTAAATTATTTTATTTGTATTGCAAAAATGTGTTGCAATTGCTTAACAGGGTTCATACCTGATATTGACCGCAATTTTTTGACCAAAAAAAGTTTTCTTCAGCGCAAAAAATATCATAGAATTGCAATTACTGATTTTGTTTCACGTTATCATTATCCATATTTTCTTAAGTTGCAATGTTCTCAAAAGAATTTATGCCTGCTTATTTTGAAGAATTTTTAAAGAAACTGCCTTCCATGGTCCTCATTTTGATAATTTCAACATGGAAATCAACTAATAAGAGATGACTTAAAAAATGGTGCGCCAGTGATAAACTATGAGATAAAAATCATACAAAAATGGCTTAAAACAAAGGGTAGTTTGGTCATTTTATAATCAGCAATTATGTAATATTTTTATATCCTCATTTATTCCACATTTAATCCTCTACTTTTCATACCAAACATGACTTACAATATATGGAGTAAAGAGGATTAACTACTTAATCCTCCTTAACTTTAATCCTCTTTTACTCTTCTACCAAACACAGCCTAAGAGTAAAAAGAAAATTGAATTAGCTGTTCGTGCGTAAGCGTAATATCACACAAAAGTAACAATGCAATAATTCTTATGAGATTGTCGAGTGTTTCTTTTTACTATGTTTAATTTTACCTAATAGAGAATATTTCTTCCTTTATTGTAAGAACTATTAGCATCTGTGCAGCAATTACGAGATTTTGAATAGTACAGTTATCAGCAGCGTCTGAAAAACTGAAGCGCCTTTTTTTTTGAAAGAAAGCTACCCATAAAGGTGTAGCCTGCGTACTTACTGATGCAACAAAAGTTTACAAAGTAGCACAATGATCACCAGAGGTGATAACCAAAAGAAAGCAAAACAATTCTAAGAGAAAAAAACAAACAGCAGAGTTCACCACCTACTACAAAGAACTATAAAAACTGCCAAAAGATAACCCAAAAGAAAACCCCTCCCAGTACTTCTGAAAAAGTCAATCGACTAATCAATCATGTTTTGATTTCCTGAGCCAGTATTGTCAATTGCTGATGAGTCGAGTCTATTCCCAGTTTGACTAGGGCCCACCATGCTACCAGGGCCAATATTGGAGGACCCATCTCTTCTCACTCTCTGCTCCAGACCAGTTTTGTTACATGTCCACATATAATAGAGATGAAAAGCTGCCATAATGTGGGTGAAAGAATTAAGCTGGTTACTACTATTAAAAGTTAATCTATTTATTTCATTCCACATCACCCAAAGCCAAGCAGCCAGCGGGGTTTTGAAAAACATGCTTCTGTTGTTGTCTAAAGTTGAAGCAGATTCCCAAAATTTATTAATTGAAGAGAAATCTAAAGGATAGCCATTTGGAATGCTGTCAATAATTGTATTCCAAAAGGAGGAGACATAGGGACAATGTAAAAAAAGATGGTTAATAGTTTCATCTTGCTGACAGAAATTGCATTTCCCATTTCCTTGCCAACCCTTTTTAGCTAAGTTATCTCTAGTTAAAATTTTATTATTTAACACTAACCAAAGGAAAAGTTTACACTTAAGAGGGATTTTGAGATCCCACACAGAGTGCTTCCAAATAATACTTATTCCTCCATCATTTAACATGTTATACATAGATTTTACAGTGTAAAGTCCAGTTTTACTTAAACTCCATTGAAAGGAATCATTCTCATTAGAGAAACTAGTATTCCTGAGAATATCAATGGCCTTGCTTTTTTCTAACCTAAGATCAGCAGAAGCACCTCTTTTCAGTATAAAGTTTGGATTTCCATTGCCCCAAATCTGTGCAATGGAAAAGTGGTTTTTCTTTGTTTTTTCAAAAAGAGTGGGGAATTTATTTGACATGATTTCATTGCCAAACCATCTGTCATGCCAGAAGGAAGTAAAGGAACCATTTCCTATAATCTTAGAACCTCCAATTTTGACAAAGCGCATGACATTCTGAATACTAGTCCAAAAATGAGAGAAATTAGAAGAGTTATGGAACTTGTACTTGCTCTTTACTATTTTAAGCCAAATGCTATTACTGTTATTTTGCAATACTTTCCAAGCCCATTTTCCAATTAAAGCTAGGTTCATTTGATTAATATTCAGAATGCCCCAACCACCAAAAAGTTTACTCCTACAAATATTATCCCAATTTACTAAATTATAGCTATTCCTTGTATTATTTTCTTTGACTCCCCCCCAAAGAAACTTCCTACGAATTCTATTGATAGTATTGATTACCCAAGCAGGGGCTTTGAACATTGCTAAATGATACAAAGGGACTGCTGAGAAAGTAGAGTTGATTAAAATTAATCTACCTCCCATGGATAACATTTTGCCTTTCCAAGCTGGCAATTTAGCTTTAATTTTTTCTAGCATCTCATTCCAGTCACCTCTGTTTGGTGCCTTCCAATGAAGAGGAAGTCATAGATATTTTAGGGGTAGCTTTCCTATTTTGCAGCAGAGGATGTCTGCAGCTTCCTTGGCTTCCTCGTCACTAATATTTAAGGGAATGATTTCTGATTTAGAGAAATTTATCTTAAGACCTGAAGCTCCTTGAAAAGCTTTAAGTGTCCATTGCATTTTTGCAATCATCACAGGATCAGCTTTTAAAAATAGTAAAGTATCATTTGCATACTGCAGATGAATAAGTTTACTATTATCATGTGTTATTGGGCCCAGTCCTTGATAGTGTCCTGCTGCCACTCCCTTAGATATTAGTTTAGCTAAATCCTCAGCTGCCAAGATAAAAAGATAGGGGGAAAGTGGGTCCCCCTGTCTAAGCCCTCTATTACAACTAAAGTACTTTCCTAAAGTGCTATTTATATTAATAGTAGTTCTTCCACCTACTAGTGTTGCTTTGATCCAATTAATCCATTTGGAGTTAAAGCCTCTCTGTCTGATGGTATTAAAGAGATAGTTCCAATTAACAAAGTCAAAGGCCTTCTCAAAATCAAGTTTGAGAAGAAAACGTTTTTCTTTAGTTAAATGAACAGAGTGGAGCACTTCATGTGCTGCTACTACTCCATCAAGAATGAATCTATCTTTTAAGAAAGCACTTTGAGTTGGAGAAATGATCTTATCTAAAATTGGTGCTAATCTATTAGCTAAAACTTTGGTAACAATCTTAAAGCTACAGTTAATTAAACTTATGGGTCTGAAGTCCTTAATTTTATTAGCTTGAGAAATTTTGGGAATGAGGCTAATACAAGCTCTATTTAAGTTAGAGAGATTGAGGTTTCCTGTGTAAAACTCCTCAAAGAGTAACATAACATCATCTTTCAGAATGTCCCAAAATTTTTGATACAACAATATTGGGAAACCATCTGGTCCTGGTGCTTTCTCAGCACCCATACTAAAAATAGCCTTTCTAACTTCTTCTTCAGTGAAAGGAGCAGTTAAGATGATATTGTCCTCTTCAGAGATAATATCTGAGTTATCCCAAATATTGTCAGAGATAGAGTTCCAAGTTTGGCCCTCTTGACTAAAAATATTAGCAAAGTAAGCCATGACATGTGCATGAATTGCACAAGGATCTCTATTTTCTAAATCATCTATAAGAAGATGATTTATTCTGTTACATCTATTTCTATGGTTAGCTAATAAATGAAAAAACTTGGTATTAGAGTCCCCCTCTTTCAGCCAAGTTAATCTGGATCTTTGCTTCTAGAAAATTTCTTCTTCAGCATAAATCTCAGAGAGATCTTTCTTAAGCTGGAGAAGAGTATCAATTTCCTCTTCCAGTAAGTCTCTGCTATCACAAGCAAGATCCAGCTCTTTAATATTATCTATTAATTCATCCTTCCTGATTTTAGTATCTCTATTTAAATTGTGGCTCCAACCTTTGAACTTTCTCCTTAGAATAGCTATTTTTTGAGTCCAAGAAGTACCCCTGTTACTGCCTAAAGGGATATTGGACCGCCAATTTGAGACCCTATCATTTATATCTGGTTGTTCAAGCCAAAAATTTTCAAACCTAAAGGGTTTAGAAACCACTCTTCTATTTGTTTGAGAAGTGCTAAGGATCAGGGGTACATGATCTGAGTATACTTTTCCAAAACTAGTTGAGAAAGTATTAGGAAAGGAATTAATCCAATTTGGACAGACTAAAAATCTATCTAAACATGCTTTTTGTTTACTTCTGCCCCCTCTAAACCAAGTGTAATTCCTATTGGGACATTTAAAGTCATGTAAATTGAAAGTATCTATCCAATTATTGAAGATATTCATATTCCTTAGATCAAAATTAACACCTCTCTTCTCATTTCTCCATCTAATGATGTTGAAATCACCCCCTATTAACCAAGGAAGTGTAATGGAAGAGCCCAAATCAGTTAACTCTTGCCAAAATGCTATTTTTTGGCTAGTGAGAACAGGGCCATAAACTGAAGTAAAAGCCCATTTAATATTATTATCCTTATTTTCTAAGCTAATAGTAACCGAGTACCTCCTAATGTCCCAAGCAATTAGATTAAAAAAGGATTCATTAAATCCTACTAAAATACCTCCAGAGGAACCTCTGGATAGAAGAAAATTCCAAATGAAATTCCCTGTTAGGGAATTTAAGAATCTATTTGTAAATGATTCTTTTTTGGTTTCTTGGATACTAATGCAATTAAATTTTTCAGCCTTAATAAAATCAGCAAGGTATCTTCTCTTTTCAGGAAGACCCATTCCTCTAATGTTCCAAATCAGAATCTTAATCATTAAAAAGATTTGGCCTTGACAGAACTTCAAAAGAGTTCTGTGTTTTGATGGTATACACAATACCATCTAGAATGTTAATCATTCTATTAGACTCTAGAAGTCTAATTGATTTAATTAAATCTAAACTATCATTTTTATCTACTCCTAAAGAAATTCTCAAATCTTCTAAAAGATCTACAATTTGGGAATCCTTCAAACTTCTATAAGGAATGAAATTGGCAATTAAGTGAGAAGGTATACCTTCAATGGAGTTTTCTGTAGCAATTGCTTCAACTGGCTGATTCTTTTCTCTTTCTTTTCTAAGTTGTGAGATCAAAGCTTGGTTAGCTGCCCTCAGCTCCTCGAGCTCACCAACTTCAGACTTCTGATCAGAGGTGGCTACTACAACTCCTTTATCTCTTCCACTTACAGTAGCTTTGCTTTTACTACTAGCATTATTTTCTCCTTTATCATTCAATTTCCTTCCCTTCTCCTTGGATTGAGACCTGGTCTAGTACTTCCTGACCATATTCTTTTTTTGTTTGCCTTTCTTCCCTTGCTTCCTGTTGGCTAAATTGACTGAATTTCCTTGAATGAAGCCTCCATCACTATTCTGACCAAGGACTCCAAAACCAGAATTAAAGTTTTGTGGAAAGCAACCATTCATTCCAGTGAAATAGTTTGGTTGAATAGGAAAGGGGGGACAAAAACCAGAATTACTAGGAAACTGAAAGCCTAAATTTGGAGCAAAACTAGGAGGTAGAATGTTGTTCTGATTTGTACCAGCATTACTTGTGCTACCAGGTCCAGAGTAAGTTGGTCCCAAGTTATTGAAGAAACCAGTAGAGGGGGGACCCATACTGTTACTGCTGCCTGATAAGTTGGTAAAACCAGGAGGACCAGCATTCATCAATGCTTGATTCCTTTGTTCTTCTAGTGCTCTCTCTAACTTTCCACAGGCGTTAGCATACTCTTGTAGGTTCCAGTCAAGTAGAGGGTGATTTTTCAGAATTTCTTCTGTCTCCACTTGGTATCTCAAATCAACCAGTTCTTTTTTCCCTGAATCACGGAGCAACTCGCATGTGTGTTCTGCTGGAACGACATCAGAGGCTTTCATCTCCACTTGAACCCTAGCCCAGCGGAGATCCTTTCTGATCGCCGTCATCTTGTCCACATCGACTATGTCACCAAACTTTACCAGTTGCTTGATTGCTGGCCAACAATACCAGCCATAGGGAGCGCCAAAGATACGGATCCAGAGTGTCTTGCGCTTAGCTCTTGGATCGAGATCCTCTTCTTTCTCCTTCTTTATCACTCGCATCCAGTGTAAACCCACCTTGATTCTGTCCTCTTGCTCCACCTTCTCCTTCCATTCAAGAGTTCCTTCAATCTGAAATTTGTTCCATGGTAGTACTCTCACATTCCATGGAACCCCGAGTGGAAAGAGATCCTTACAGCCAGCCATCACGTCGGAGACGGAGATCTGAGTCTCCGCTTGCACGACTACACTACCGCGGAGTTCTTGTTCAATAGCTTTGGTTTGTTCTGTCTCATGGAGTTGAGAAAGAACTCTTGCGCCATTGTCAGAAGAAGAAGCTCAGATCTAGGGTTTGATTTTGCTAATGATGGAGAGAGAGCGAAAAGGCGTGGGCACTCGTGCGCTAAATGACCTGTGAATTTGCAGTGATAACACACCTTCGGACATCTACAGCCCTCTGCCAAATGGCCCCTGCTGCTACATTTAAAGCATAGACCTTTATTCAGTTGAATTTTCTTAATTTCTCTCAGCCGTTGGATTCTTGACAGCGGTGCCGGAGTAGGTTTCTTAATATGTGCCTTAGGAACAACCGAAGCCTGTGTCTCTGACAAGACGGGGCTAGAAATGATTGTCGCAAAAGAAATGGAGGAGTCAATTGGGCGGACTGGACGTGTAGAGGGGGTTGTAGAATGTGTGTCTCTAGTCAAGATTGACTTTTGGTCCGTCTTGATTTGTAGAATCTCCAGTATTGCCTCCAGTGGGAGAACCGCCTTAGTGGCGGTAGAAGCTGAATCTTCGCCGTTGGTGAGACTAGAGGATAAATCTCCATCGTTGGAATTGATGGAAGAGCGATCCTCATCTGAGACGAGACTGTCTCCTTTGTGAGTGAGGTCACCGTCAATGGTTGAGCATTCAACTTCTTTTGAGAAAAGAAGATCTTCACTGAGAGATGGTATTCCGGTGAACCCTGGAGCCAGCGTTAATCTCCGTTGATCTTTCTTGAAGCGAGTCTTGCAGAGAATCTTGGAGCTCATCGTGACTTTCTCGCTCCGCTTGGATTCAGTTGAAGCTTAAGCATACTAAAAAAAAAAAAAAAAACTGAAGCGCCTTAATAATAGAATAATTTAAAACCGAACACTATTGCTTTTGAGCTTTTTGCTTGCTTGATGCTTCTTATATTTGCCCATTTGAGCACAGCTGAAATCAGGGGCGGAACCAGAATTGAGACATGGAGTAGGCCAAGTTAAAATTAATTCAACTTATAGTAATTTAGATCTTCAATATGGAGTAGGCCAAACACTTTAAAATACTTGATTAACACTCTATTTTATCATAATTCAAATTAGAATTTTTAATCATAGATTGGCCACGGCATAGGCCAAGCCTATGCCTGCCCCTCCTGGATAGTGAAAGGCAAAATAACCGGGCCGGATTTCATAGAAGGGCCGAGATTGAATTAGCTGTTCGTGCGTAAGCGTAATATCACACAAAAGTAACAATGCAATAATTCTTATGAGATTGTCGAGTAAAAAGAAAATTGAATTAGCAGTTCGTGCGGGCCGGATTTCAATCGAACGAATGTCTTAAGTTTAAAGGGCCGGGCTGGATTTCAAATGATCGGATTTGACGGGTTTGATAGAAGGGCCGGGTCAGACCGAATTGATAAAAAGGATTGAGATGGACCGAGTTAGACGGATTTTTTTTTTAAATATGAGACCGGCCTTTCGAAAATATGGCCCTTCTAGATCCTTAGTCCTTTTAGTCCTTCTAAAATAATACCAACATCTCATTTTTTTAATAGTATTTTAATTTTTACTGTGTCATCATGATTAAACGATCGCTATGAATGAAGGACTAGATAGGATCCGGCCCTTCAAAACCCAGTCCTTCAACATCTGTCTTTGAAAAAAATTAGACCCGTCCCTTTCAAAATCCGGCCCATCTAGATCCTTATCCGTCGTAAGCCCTTCGTAAGACCTGTCCGGTCCGGATTTTAGAACGGTCTTCTAAAAGACAGGTCAAGGGATAAGAATTTTTGGACTATCACTACTCCGCTCATGGCTGAAATCTCGGGAATGCTTTGGACACGCAACTATTTTCTGGGAGCATTAATCCGCTGAATTTTTTTTGATAAATATGCCCCTACAAATAAAGCAAGAATCAACCATGGACTTTGTCCTTACGGTAATTATTTTTCCTTAATTGAATTATCATTTACCCAATAATAAAAGAACTTATTAAATTATGTTTCTCATGTTGATATTTTATTTTAATTTTTATTAAAAGTATTGATATTTTCTAAACTTTCATTTTCCCACACATTGAATGAGTATGTTTTCTAGTTAATTTAAATATGTATTTGTTAAGTTTATATTTTCATATAGTCATAAATTAGACCAGCGAAAATAAATAATTATGAAGTATATATTTTATAAATACTAGACATAACAGTCGCAATTTCGTTGCACTATGTTTTTTTGATTTAATAATAATCCAATCTATTTCGTCAAACTTGCCAAAATTTTTGATATAAAATTTAAAAAACCTGTTGTAAAAAATTTATAGACATAAATTTGAAATGTTCAAAATTAGTAATTTCGGCCATAAAAAGTCGCTATATAAACTTGGCATAAATTTTCTGCCAAAAAAAAAAGTTGCTAAAAGTAACTTCTGGCATCAATTCGGATCGACTGATCAACGAAAATTGGAGGGATCAGGTTGCACGTCGTAGGAGGGGATATTTTTATTTTTATTTTTATATATTAGGCATAAACTAACTTAAATTTCTAAATATATATTCTTTGATTCCCAAATATATTTAATTTTAATGATTGGTACGATTATTTTTAATTTATTTAATAAAAAATATTTTTAATTAAAAGAGAACAACGACCACGACTTTTAATTAATAATATAGGGGTGTGTTTGGTTGTTGGGGTTGAATAGGCTATTCAAAACAATAAGGTGGGTTTCTCTCTCATGCTTTCCAATTAGCAATTTCACTCCTCATTCGGCCATATACATGAAATAGGAATAAGAGCCCTAATTAGCAATTCACTCCTTATTGGGTTTGCTTGTTCCGCCTTTGGGGTGGTGCACGAATAAGCTTTTTGGGTGAATTGCTTATTCGGCACACACCCAAACACACCCTAGATGTTGTTAGACAGCTTTTTTTTTTTTTTTAGCAAATATAAGTCCCTAGGAAAAGTTGGACAACTAATTAAAACTCAGTATCGGACATATATTTGTTATATTTATTCAAACTTGCAAATGTACCCACCTAAATGTGTGGGTAATTAATAGATGAAAAAATTTTATATATGTGTTCTATTTCTAAAATGAAAAATAATAATTATTTTAATGAAGTTTTCCATATGTGTCGTTCTCTCTTTTCAAACACAGTGCACAATTAATCCAACAATAAATTTTTTCTATTTTATTGAGTGAACAACCAATTCAATGAAAATTTTCTTTCTATTAAAAATGAAGAGATTGTGAACTTATATTCATCGCTAACATCTGGCCATTGATTTAAACAATCCATGGCTAATATTACAAAGAGTAAACAATTATTTACACTCTTCATTCAATTATTTTTTTATAAGCAGTAGAGATTAATAAGGGATCAACGTTTCCAAATGAGATTGAGAGTGGTCGAGGATAAATTTGTCATTCGAAAAACATCGGAATGCTCTGAGTGAAAATGTCCGTGCCGAAATAACCTCCCCTGAAATCTTCTTTCTTTGTTTTCCCACCAAGGCACCAAGCTGAGTTATGAAAAGAGTTAAGACTTAAATGAAAATTTCTAGCTGATCTGATTCAAAAAGGTTTATCTAAAAGTATTATAAATAGCTTTTTTTTTTATCAAAGGTGGGAGCGCCACCGGTTTCATTTTCGGGACTGATAAGGATCATTTTCAAAATCCATCATCCTCATCATTTTCATATACGCGTTTTCTATTTTTAGAAAACGCGTTATTAACTACTTTTCATTTTCGGAATGCAATTATATCCCCATCATTCCCTGGGACTCATCCCCTCTCTTCCTCTCTGTTTTTGCTCCCTCCCCCTCCCCCTCCTTCCCCTCTGATTCGCTCTCTCCCTCTTAAATATTTTAGTTTAATTATTAACTATTCTATATGATATATCTAACCGTTCTGGTTAATATAGCAATTGTTGTCCCTAATTAAAGGTCTAGAGGGGGGGTGAATAGACACAATTTTAGTTTCCTAAACCGGTTTGGTCAATTTTTGGCTTAAACAACAAATTACCAAACACAAACAATCACACAAATAATACAAATCAAAAGTAAATAAAGTAGAGAGAAAGAAATGACACGCGATATGACTACAAAGTTCCGACCGTGTTAAATACAATCGTGTTAGTAGTGTTCTCCAATCGTGCGTATTGTGTCGTGTCGTGTCAAATACGATCGTGTTAGAGTCTCGTGTCGTATCGTGTTGATACGAACTACTTTTTTAATCGTGTCGTGTCACGTCGTGTTGAGTGGTGAGAAGAGGCAACACGACACGCATTCTGAAACGACACGACTAACACGATCGCGTTGTATCGTGTTGACACGTCGTGTTAGTCGTGTCAGAAACTTTTCTTTATTTTTTGTAATAATATATGAAAAATTATTAAAATATTAAAATAGAGGAAAAAATATTGTTACGGTT
This sequence comes from Rhynchospora breviuscula, assembly GCA_027562975.1. Classification (NCBI taxonomy): domain Eukaryota; kingdom Viridiplantae; phylum Streptophyta; class Magnoliopsida; order Poales; family Cyperaceae; genus Rhynchospora; species Rhynchospora breviuscula. The sequence goes on from CM050402.1 coordinate 26,547,508, forward strand.
TATTTGACTAATCTATAAATTCAGTATATATATCTATATAAAATTGCCAGAATATTTTTGTTAAAAGATTAATGATGATTTTATTTTTTTGCTAACTCATTTCTTTATTGTTTGAACAGATTAAAAAATAAAATGTTTTAAAAAAGTTAATAGACCTTAAAAAATGGGTTATAAATTGAATTTTAATATAAATTAATTTAAATATTTTTTTAGGAAAACAATTTAAAAGAAGAAGTGTGTTTATGATGATATTTTTTGTAATGTTAAAAATTAAATTTGTGTTGTCGTGTTATGTTCGTGTCGTGTTGCGTGTTAGTCGTGTCATGTCAAATCGTGTTAATTTTTCAAGATTGCAAATACGACACGATTATGATACGACACAAAAATACGATCGTGTAATGTCATTTTGGAGAACCCTAAGCTAGCCTTAATCGTACGTCTCCGGGAGTTTTGCCACGAAAGGGAGTACTCCGTTTAATTCCACAAAGAACGTGTCTGCAACTTCGAACCGAATCGCCTCGTCACAAGGAACTCGAGATGGATCGGCCTAACTTCTAATTTAATCGACAAATGCACCAAGGATTGAAGCTCTCAACCAAGACACTCAATAATATGGCTAGTTAAACCTATGGGCTTAGTTGATGCACTCTAATCTCAATGATTTTGCAGGAATAATGTTCAAGAACAAGAGGAATTTTGCAAGGTTTCAAAAGTATCAAACCAGTCCCAAATGGGCTGGTATATATAGAGGGCGTCAACAGCTCCAAAACAGTCTATTTTTCTCTCCAGCATTGCCTAATGCTATTCTGCGTACAACGTTCAATATAACCATTAAAATTTTAAACGACTATTTTATATTACTGTTGACATTGTCAGAGCGTTGTGCAACATTCTGTATCGTTGCACAATGATGAAGTATACAACCAGAGGAGTGCTCCAACAGTTCCGTTGAAACTTGTCAGTGTTAGAAAGTCCTTGTTTTTCAAAAATTCTTGTTAATTACCATTAATTAACCATTTAAATAACAAAGACCTCGATGTATCTTGTTCAAGCATCAACACATCATGAGAAAGGAAGGAAAAAGCTACCTCTCCTAGACTCGCAACTAAGAGACTCGAATCCGATGAATGGGAGTCGGTGGCGTACTCTCCTTCACCACCAAGTCGCCAGTGGCCGCCTCGAGTCCACCTAGAAGTTTAATCACCTCCTCTTTCAACTTGTGCTAGCAAGGAAGAGGAGAGCAACTAATCCCCAAGATTTTCTCTCTTCTACTTCTTTCAATTAACTAGTTTAATTAATGGAGAAGGGAGAAGGCTCAATACATGAGTATTTGAGGTGGATTAAGAGCAAGAAATAGAGATGAAAATTCTGAAATTTTCTCTCTAATTTTCGTTCTAGGAGAAAGATGGAGAGAAAAGGCTATGGTGGCTAGAGTTTCTCTCTCCAAATGACCTCCTTTTATAGACCAACCACTCCACAAACTTTAGGGACCTTTTTACCCCTATTAGGGCAGCCACTATATGGGCTATCGAGCCCATTTTGTGGTGGGTTAAATGTCCACTAATTCAATTAATTAATGGACTTTTTCTTGTACTCAAACCGGATCTTTAATTTACTAATTAAATAAAGGTCCATAAGCTCTATTTAATTCCTATAATTAAATTATGTTGAACAAAATTAATTATTAACTTATTAATAATTATTTTGGGATTAGTTAATGCATTAATTTATTTCTATATGATCTCCTTGACTTAATTAATTATAACGGTTCGCAACGGTATATAATTAATTAATCAACTTATCATATTTTCGCAAAACTCACTGCTGCGAATAAATAAATAATGCACTGTGTGATTAAAGTCCTATTTGTGTGGCCCTTTGAGGATTTATGCTACGTTAGCCATGGAATTAAATCGCTATTTAATTTCAATAATCATAAGCGGTATCTAGCAACACGTTATGATTTCCAATTCGCATAAATAGTGTACTGCTACAATATCTCAATCATGCATAAGAAATAAAAGTATCTCCTTGTCTGATTCTTATGTCACATAATATCATCGTATAATCCAAGATAAGAATGTGTCATTCTTGCAGATTATACGTTTCTTGATCTAGAGATAATTGTATCAAGTTGCTAGCAAACAATCTATCTCCATCAAGGGGCCCAAACAGATATCATCACTCACTAAGTGAATTAATGAGGGACATATGATTTTCTTGATGAACAACTTTTCCCCGCACAATTCAAGAGAACATAAATAAAGTCCGTATAGCTGCCCTTATCAGGAATCAACGGTAGAGATATTTATTGAACCTATCCTCATGTGGAAAAGTTGAACCATCTCAAACTTAGAATCAAACTCATATGAAATAAACAATGACACATAACACAATCCATATGTTTATTTCATTGGGTCATGTCCTGTACTATGTTCTAATAACATACACATATACAATTAAGTTGGCAACACCTTACCTATGATTTGTAGAACTCAATCATCACTTAACTTGCATACTAATTTTTTATGATAATTAATGTTTCTTGTTAATTATCAAGATTATGGACGATTTAGATTTATTACTGTCATTCTAATGAATGATCCACAGAGATCTACAATTCAGATCCTCAACCTGAATGTTCTGTCAGTAATAAACTCTAGGAACAAATGATTAAATATCATCAATAACATAAACTAAGAAATTAAGTCATTAAATATTGACTTCTAGGACACAACTCCAACAGTAAGAACGTTGTGTAACACCATAGGGCGTTACACAACGATCTAGTAGACAATTGAGAGACAGCTCTGACTAACTCAATAGTTCGTCATAGGATGCTGGCTGACGTTACACAACGCTATTTGGCGTTGTCAAACGATAACTGTAATTTTTGCATGTAAAATGCGCTGTTTGAGACCAAGATAGTGCTGCATGGATCGAAGCAGCGCTGTCTGAATAGCGGAGAGAACTTGGGATATTTGAGTGTTGTGCAACGCTGAAGAGCGTTACACAATGGTAGAAAATAACGTTGAACAACGTTGTGGGTCGTTGCATAATGTTCTGACAAGAGGAATATATTGAGTTCCAAGTCCTCTCATTCTCTCTTTGTATGACACTACTGAGCGTTATACAACTCTGTAACACAATGGGCGTTGTGTGATGTTGGTTCACGTTGTCAGAGATTTTTTAATTTCATGCTCAATTTTCTTAGCGTTGTACAACATCAAATGACGTTGTATGACGTTTGACAGCAAAACTGAGCATTTAGACAGCAAATTGATTAAGATTAGTTTAGGGATTAAATATACCTAAACTAATGACTCTAGCTAGTCTAATGGAGTCTCTTGAAGCTCCACAACTTGTGCTACACTTGCTTCAAGCCATTCTTCAAAATAATTTGCTAAAAAATCACTTAAATAAGATGTTAGTTGAGAGGTTTGGTGTTGTTTTGCAAATCGGCAAATCGAAGGTTCATTGTTTAGTCCAATAGCAATTGTTCTAGTTTATATATATAACTGTTCTAGTTAATATATATAATTATTTTATTTAATATATATAATTGTTCTAGTTAATATATATAACTGTTCTATTTAATATAGTAATTATTCTAGTTTGATTACTAACTGTTCTAGTTAATATATATAATTGTTCTATTTGGTAAGCTAACTGTTCTAGTTGGCCTCTGGATGCTGGAAAATTTTTTCATCTGGAAAAAAAAACATCTCTGGAAAGGAAGGAAAACACACGTAATAAAAGAATGAAAATACAGAGAATGAAGAAAGGGAGTACGCTGCATTAATTGCATTCTCAAAAAAGAAAAAGAGGATGAGGAATGATGGGGATGAAATACTTCTCTATTAATGAAGACGCGTTAAATTAATGAAGACTTGGGATGGGATGATGGAAAGTCATTCTGATTTCATTTTTAATAAAATGAATCAAATACAGTATTATAAATAGTTAATTTTTTATTTTATCGAGTATCGAAGTGCGGCGAGATGAACCCTTTTTCTCCTTTTTCCATGTTAGCCCACGAGAGATAAACCCTTTTTTGGAGAGCATATATCTAAGCATCGATTTAATTAACGATCTGAACCGTCGGATAGGAAATGCAACGGCAAGCTCAAGCTGCCTCCATGTCTCCACTTTGAGTTTGACGTTGTTGTAATACCGGTATTAGGCTTACGATATTCCATTTTGTGATTAGGCAAATCAGAAGTTGGCTTGAAAAGATTGTCTCAAACCTTATTCTCGTTCTTTGAAGGAGTGGGTCCCACAGACATATCTATATAATCTAGTGGAGAGTCTATGGGTTCAACTCTTCTTTACACATCCTCTTGCTCTTATCCGATACACTATGCTTCGAAATGGAATGCATGCCACCGGAACATGTTTAATTTATGTTATTATTTTGGATATCTGTGAATGAGGACCTGTCGTTTCAATATTTGCGGAAGTGGTTGTTCATTCACAAATTTTGGAAAGTAACAAAAAAAGTAGTAGCCAGTAGCTGGTCTCAAGAAAAGTAAATTTTAATTTTATTTGTTTGTTAATTGTGGTATATTTACAATTTAATTATACAGTATGCATATAGCAGAGAGATTATTAAATTCATAGTAGAAATATAGAATCGTAAAATATCGCAGGATACATTCATGATTTGAGATAAATTAGTGATTTTATTACATTATGAATATTTTCTCGCAATAATTTGTTATCTAATAGTGCAAATAATATATAAATTAGTGATAATTTAGAGAAATTTTTTTAGAACTTTACAAATAGTTAATGGATTAAAATTCACTAACAACTGTTTAATTTGCAGAGTTGTTGATAGAGGTGCTTAAAAAGATCCATTTAAGCATTGTAACAATTAATTTATCCAACTTAAATATAACTTATTCTATTTCATGCAGCAAATTGCCATGGACCATAACCTAAATGATAAAAAAGGCAAGGATCTTATGGAAATTCATCGTCGATTTGTTTACCTTTTTCCTTTTTCCTCTTCTCTGTAATTTTCTATACCAATTTGCAACTGGATGGGCGTATTAACCTTTATATCCCTTGACAACTTTTTTAGTGCACTAGGGTTGCACGAATACAATTAAGGATGAATCTTTGCATGTGTGGTCAATGCTAAACTTCTGCATCAGCACCTGCATCATTCTCTGCCTTTAATAGCCTTCGTCATTAAGAAAAAAACTTGCACTTGTACACCATATCAAATGGAATAACTATGAAACGGAAAGATACTTTTTGAAGAGTTTAAAAATATGATTATGTATGAAATCTTTTTATTGGCAGTTTTCTTTTTTTCTCTCTATGCTGAGTTCATAGAATAATTGTCTCTCTTAAATATCAGTAACGTGAAGGATGGCAATTAAGCAAGCATGCCTGATTTCATTTTGTAGTTATAAGTACAAATTTTCATCATCAACAACAATAAAGCCTTTGATCATGTGATAAGCTATGTGTACTAGTATTGAAATATAAATTCTCAACTTTCAATAGGGAGATCGTATTAGACTGTTTGGATCAGTCATTTTAAACTAGATTTAGGAGCTTTGAGCGCGACTCACTGACCATTTGGTGAGTTGCAACTCACCATAGCAAAACTCTATATATATATATATATATAGAGAGAGAGAGAGAGAGTTCATACTAAAACATGCAACCCAGTCGCCAATCATTTTTCTTATTTATATACAATAAGGATTAAACCAGCCATTTCAAATTTAAACATTTGTAAGGAACCCTTTAATTGAATTTTATATTCCCGCCCTCTACTCGAAATGAGTTGTTGCTAATCACAAGACAAAAGTCTTTAACTAACGTCTGGACAAAATAAGGTAAAATCATAAGCAAATTCATATGTAGTAGTATTGACTTAAAATATTTGGGAGTTGACATACATACCATAGTACCGTATTTGATGGTAAAAAGAAAAGAAAAAAAAAGAATGCACGAGATATTGTCCTTTGTTCCAATAAAAGACACAGATTCTGTGGCTAGTAGCCGACCGTATACTGGTGCAGGCATGTTCCTTTCCTCCACTTCTACCGAAGCTCATCATTATTCTGTTAAAAAAAAAGCCAAATTCAAGTACGATATTAATTTATCCCGGTTTTTAATACAATTTTATTTGAATCTGAAACTTAAAATTTATAAAAGAGAACTTCGATTTATTTATAAAAGAGAACTTCGATTTCGGCAATGTATTTGTTTTTATTTTTGTTTTTCTTTTGAAAATAATGTATTTGCTTCAATATACACTGTAGTAAGTAATAGCTCTGCATTAAGTATGAAGCTAGGTGTCAAGATTTCAATTTTCTCATGTTCATTATATTAAGAGCAACTTCTATTCTCGTATTTGTAAGGAAATGTAACTAGACTAGATATACATACTATCGTGTGAATAAGTTAATATTTAATAGTTAATAGCCATAACAGGATAAAACAATGTTTGCTTTCTTTGGTTCTCTCTGCTTCCGCCGTATTATTTCTTTATTTATTTATGAATTCTTTTTCCCATCTCCTTTTTCTACTTTTTTGACGTAGCCGCACAGCCACCTTTGTTACTATCTCCCATCCCCAGCTTTTCTTTTCCCTCCCTCTCCAACTCTCCCAATCTCTCCCTCTCTCTCTCTCTCTCACCACACACACACACACAAACGAACACAATTACACAGAGGAAAAGAAAAGAGAAAGATCAACCCGTCTGAAATGGCCACCTCTGCACTCTTGTTCTCCCTCCTCTCTCTTTTCTTGCTCTCTACATCAGGTATCTCTCTATCTCTCCCTTTGTGCTCCAGTTCCGGTTTATTATTTATTGCTAATCTGATAACACATTTTATTTCAGAAAGTATTGTGGGTTTTCCCCAAGATGATGCTGAAAAGACATCAACTTTTCTCCAAACCAACAAAAATTTCAGTATCCAAAACTTGATTTTCACACCCACTGGTACCAATACACCCACCTCTACTGTGTCAACTTATCTTTTCCTTGACCCATTTAAGAGTGCCAAATGGGTCGAAACCAATCCCTTTGCAGCACTTCCTTCACTCAATATATCTGCCATTGTAGTGATTGGCGGGGAAAAATCTCTCATACCATCTCTCTCTTCATTGAAATCGATTTACACGTCTCTCAAATCCACGGGTTTCAATTCAGATGTGAAGGTTTCTATTGTATTTTCTCTCTCTTCGGTAGCAAACATGCTTGAATCCAGAAACAAGTATTTTGAGAAAATCACTAGTTTTATAAAGAATTCTAGGTCCTTTATGCTAATAGAAACTATCTCGGATAAAGCTTTTGTTGATTTAATAACCTCTATACCAAATTTGGATATCCCATTGGTTCTCCATATAAAGAGTTATATTCCCCAAATCGATGTATCCAAGTTTAAACTTCCTTTGTTGAAGAAGAAAATTTTTGGTCTCCATTTAGAGGGACAAATTTCAAATTTAGCCTTTCGTTCCTATTATAGAGACCTTACAGAATCTTCACTCAAATCCACTAGCCATGATGCCTACGACCAGGTACCAAACCCTGCTTACACCACGCCAATTACTGTACCATCAACCAACCCTGCCCCACCAGTAGTTACTGTTCTCCCAACAAATCCGACAATGCCAACTGGCACAATTCCTCCATTGAATCCATACCCAACACCCATTACAGTGCCGGCCACAAACCCTGCACCAACAACACCTGTAACAAACCCCGTAACAACTCCTGCTACAAATCCGGTAACAACATATCCGTATCCTTACCCCCAAACCGGTACCAGTACCGGTACTGGTACCGGAATAATGCCAACACCCACACTCACACCCACATACACACCACCGGTCACCATGCCAGGGACGACACCAGTTGGAACCGTACCAGGTGGTACTGGCACGATGCCGTCTGCTGGTCAGACATGGTGCGTAGCGAAATCAGGTATACCAGATGCGGTGCTACAAACTGCATTGGATTATGCATGTGGTATTGGTGGGGCTGACTGTACCGGTATTCAGCCAATGGGGAGTTGTTATAACCCCAATTCAGTACAAGCACATGCCTCTTATGCATTCAATAGCTATTATCAGAGGAATCCTTCTCCAACAAGCTGCGACTTTGGGGGGGCTGGAATGCTTACCAATGTAAATCCAAGTAAGATAATCCTAGAATGTAGCAACTTGAAAGTTAATTGTACCTGTAAGTTGGCTACCAAGGTCTTTAGTTTCTCAGGTGCTTCTGGAGCACCTATGGTTTTCGTACACACCTTTAAGCCGCAGTTTCCAGTATGGTACTCAACCCTGCTCCAATCTAAATTTCTTTCTTGGCGAGGCTAGTCATAGCTCATAGTATAGGTAGATACTACCGAGTAATGATGCCACGTTGCCTCACTGGTAGAGTACCTAATATTCTGATAAAAATCCATACTGGTGAGATCCAAGCAGCATCGGACTGGTATGGGTAGCACCACCACTTGTTTGGTATGGGAACTGACTGGTAAGGTTTTGGTCCATGCTTCTAGGATCATTGATTTATTTATGCATAGCTTTGATTTTAATCAATACTTGTATGCCCCCCTCTGTAGGTGTTGGGACTTGCATCTTTTCATCGTCAAGGTAAATATGTTTTTTCTACTTAAAATAGAAATCCAATATTATGTTTGTTTTTTAAATTTTGAACATGAAATGAACTTTTCTCTTTTCCTCATTTATTTAGCTTGTCCTCTGGATATACTCCTACAACGCCAACAACTACAACTACCCCCAGTTTAACTCCCGCACCCATTTATGGTACCGGCACTGGTATTAGTACTGGCACAAATACTGGCACAGGAGTTAGCTCTGGGTCGACAGCTTTGAACTCTGGATCCAGCTCAGGATTTGGACCGGATAGCCAAACAGCCACAACAAACAATTCAGCTTCTCTCTCTGCATGTTGGACAATTGTACTATTTATTTTCACCTTCATTTATTTAAGAGGAAACGTATAGTAGCCAGATAGGCTCATTTCACATTTCAAATGAGAGGGAAAAAGGGGATGAAATGATGAGAAAAATAGGGAAAATAGGGTTGATTGCAAAAACAGCAAGTCCAAGAGTGATCCAATACTCTTGAATATTTCAATTTGTACCCTGAATTTTTTAGTTTGGGCCACTAGAAGTCAAGCTATACCGTTAAAAGAATAGTCGGTTTGTGGTCTGAACTTATTAAAAGATAGGGTGCATATTGAAAGAACAGGGAACTTCAAAAAGTTTGAAGGGATGCATTTGGATCTTTGCTTGTTTGCAAGAAAGGATGAGTGAGATTGTACAGAAATGGATGTATATGAGAAGTAGATCGAGTTCACATGGTAAGGAAAGAGGTTATTACTAGGCGAGATTAGAACTCGGATTTTGTACACTCTATATCAACTACTTTGGCAATGTAGCTTGGCATGATGACTGCCTGTACATCATGGATTTGAAAATGAGTTTGCTGATGTTAATGTAGAATCCGAATTTTTTTTCTTTTATTCCTTTTTTTTGTCCATTTATCCTCCAGGAGCCATTTCTCAACTTATATAATGATACAATTTTGTCTTAAAAGTCTATTTACTGTCAATTCTTTTATTATTCTTAATACAAGTTAAAATTCTTTAAACCTTTTATCAATTAAATGCAACATCCCTCTTGGATTGGAATTACAAAACGCACCATTTTGTATAGTCAATGACTCAATGTGTGGACCACAATTTGACAAGCTATACACAAAAACGCCTCTTACTTTGTATCATCACTTCAGCATATATTTTGCTTTTAAAATAGAATATAAACCTTACCAAACGTCCCAAGCCACTAAATGAGGTTGTATTGAATATGCTTTGCATTTTTTAGCCCACAAATAAGTACCTCTTTAGTCTGTAAAACAGCATTATAAAGCTTCATCATTTTCAAAAGCAGATCATCTAAAGCAAACTAAGTCATCGAGGCACTACTCTTGGCTAAATATACTATAAGCATCCTCTAAATATGCTTATGGCCCCACAATTCAGCCCATAAAGAGCATTAACAAGATTATCAGTTCCCAAAATGATCAAGCAGACCTCAGTACCTCACCAGCCACTAACTTTGTTGTATATCATAACCAGCATACTCTGACTAGGCCTCTTCACTCTATGCATGACCATTAAACTATGCTGGCAGTTTTTCAAAGCAAACATATCACCTTGCCTTTTTATCTTTTGTTTGTACCCACTTTTCTGTTAAGTTCAGAAAATGAATAAGCACTGTTCACCTCCTAACAGTTTTAAACCAGATTTCACCCCAGATATGCCCCCAATAAAATTCAAAGAAATGATAATAAACTCCAACATAAACAAAAATTATGATTCAAATTGATTTTGATCATGAACATCAAAGTTGCTTAACAGGAAAGCTCCATCAGAACAAAACTGCTTACCCAGAAAAAGAGACAAACCCCTTCAATACAATTACCTACATACGATTATATTGTTTTCCCTGTTGAGATTACATACAAGCCTCACGATATCTTTCTTGAGAGGTTCTTTATACCTGACCCCACACACTTGAGCAAGACAGTGCCAGAATTTGGGTCAGGTTTGATATCAAATGTGACACCAAGAAAATCTCTGATATTTCTTAGAGTTTCCATGCCATAAGGTGTGAGCTTTCCCACTCGTACCTTCGATACATCAGGTGGACACAGAGCACACAAAATAAACAATAAACCCTGTTCAATGAAAATAGAGCTCAAATTAACCAGCATATTTGGATTATATTCTAAATTAAACAATATTCAAGCACCTCCAAGACATTACGGATGATTAGTCAAACCTGCAGCAAAAAAACAGACTCGCTCCAAGAAAACATCCACAAGTTAATATTCACCTATCACCTATTGGTTTCGAAACAATGGCTTGCTTGAACTGGGTCCAACTTGTTTCCGGCACAAAATGTAGATTGCAATTGCATATTATTCATTACAACACAAAAAAAAAAAAAAGCAAAGCCAATTTACTAACCCTCCCTATCACTCTCTGTTTGTGTTATTATGTCAGTACTAGTCTGTACAGCTCAGACTTTGCTTTTTCCTTATCTTTAACTTGTGTCAAAAATACAGTGAAAAATACACCCAAAAATACAACAGCTGTTCCACACAGTAATAATAAAGTATGGTGGAGGCACAATTGACCAGAGAACTGACCTGATGGGTTGAGTCGACCACTCCTCCTTGTTCAATTTCTTCAAGTAGCATTGAGGCAGCTTGTTCACCAAGCTCTTCTGGGGGAGTCAATTTGGGTTTTTCATCCAGTTCTTCTTCCATTTCATCAGCTTTTCTATCACTTACTGCCACATCAGCAGATATTAGACAACCTGTGGTTGTTTCAGCAACTAGAGATATGCCATAACCTGGAGACCTGGCAAAACCGAAAGAAAAGGCTGATCAAATTGATACTTAAACATAAGGCGAATCCAGTAAGCTGCCTTACATATTACTTATACTGCATATTTGCTACATACCAATGTTCAAGAATGCCATACAATCTTACTAGCATCAAGCCAGACTAGTCAGTATAATCAAAGGAACTTGTTTGAGATTAAACTTAATATGAAGACTTTGGCCTAGAAATTTAAACAACTTTACTCCATTCATTCTGACCTTCCAATAACATAAAAATTGTACTGGTACTAACAGGCTATATGTCCAATCATATACCATGCTCTCCACTTACTAGCTACACGAATGTCCGGGACAGTTAACACTGGTTTAAAAGAGAATCGGTTAAACACTTGGTATTAAGAGCATCAAATAGTCAATATTTACCCTCCGCCAGTGGCATTTGTTCTGTGGTCACTGAATATGTGCACATCGGGTATGAAACTATTGAAAATCCCACGGGCTGCATAAATCACGCGGTTCACAATTTGGGGTGAAACCTTTGTGGAGAACGCAATTCCTCTAATCCTTTTTACCATTCCCTCATCTGTCCAATGAGCCGCCTGATTATATTCCAAAATAAATAAACAAAAACAGAAAAAAATATTTATTGCATATTATTTATAATGCATATACGTAACATTATGGCCTTACAAATTTAATATGTAAATAAACCAAACTAGCAAAAAATAAGAGAAAGTGGTCTCTGCCAAAGTTGGCTGAATTTTAGATAGTCTCCATACTCCAACAAGTCAACAACAATAAACAACAAGGAAAAAACTTTAAGACCCAAATAAACTACAGACCACCATATTGAGGCAACAGCAATGCATCATTACAGTGCTTCATCCTACTGGACACGACTACCGTGTGAGGCATATATCAAAAGGACACAACATAGACTCACCGACAAAGTATTAGGGACAATGGGGATCTGAAGAAGAATCTCACCACCCCCGAGAGGTGGAGCTCCTCGCCGCTCTATTTTTAAATCTAGACCATCACCTATCGGGACGCCAAATCGCTTCAGCATGTGCAATGTAGTTGTTCTGAAAGTATCAACTGATGGGTCTTTTGAGTCATTTGTGATACCTGCAAGTAATTACAGTGTGTTCAAACATAAAATAATGCAAAAGATGAAACTATATAGGCAGTTCGGAAGATGAAACATAACAATTTTAGAAATGTACATCATAAATCTTGAACCAAAATGGCTCCAGCCAAGGCGTTACATTTCAGGACTTTAAGGTTTAGGTTTCACCTTTTAGACTTTTGGGTTATTCAACGGAAATATAAAATCATCATAATAAACATGAAAGCTAAAAGAAGATTACTAATATTAAAAATTGATAATAACACAGCCAAAGGTACACTTATGTTGCTTATGCTAGTCAAAAACATTAACCGGTAAACAAACAATAGAACATGCATCATCTAAGATGGCGACTAATAGCAAACCTTTGAGCCTAATGGTGAGAGGTTTCTTCCCAAAGAGTCCGAGGATAATCAATGGCTCGAGGAAATAACCGATGGATCTGCTGAGGCCACAGTCGTGCATATGCCTTTTGCCACCCATCAGAACTCCCGGTTTATACCTCAGCTTCGTCCCTGAAACAGAAAATTTTTATATTAAAATACGCTACCATATCCACTGTGCTTGCAAATAGCACAGCATGCATCTGACATTTGGAATTCACAGTGACCATCTTTACATTATTTGCTGATAACAAGTTTTTTTTTTTTAATTTGCGTGTTAGCTTGAGGGAAAAAGTTTTGCCAGATATTTACAACATAAATTAAGCTGATATTAGAGCATCTGTTGCATTCTATTAAATCTTACTAATGTCCATGCAACAAAAGATTAAAATGAGGTAGTCTAAAGAATAGTTGGACAGTTTAAACTATTTAATTTTCCTTATCTGACCACTTTAGGATACCCAGGTGTTTATCGACATACATTAACCCACATGTCAGGATCAATTGCAAATAAAGCAGAATGCAGGGGTGCAATCCACAAAAGTAGTATAAAGTATAAACCCAAAGAGGATTGAAGTTGATTTTTATAATGAAGAACATACCAGTCTCATTAATTTCAACAAGGCAATCGTCAGAGATGGATTCGAGAAGGCGGAGAAGAGAGACCTCGTACGGCCTGAGGCCAGGCGAGGTCTCCTCCGAGCGAATCTCCTCTACCACCACCGGCGTCCCCGCCAGCGTGGCCAGAACCAGGCGCTGCCTCAGGTTCTTGCTCCCCTTCAGCTTCTTGTACGCCACTTTCCCCATGGCTCTCTCTCTGTCGTTGTATTGATGCTGAACCTCTAAACCCTAGTTTTGGTGGTTCGCTTGGATTCAATTCAATGTCTAAACCCTATAAACTGACTTTAGATTGACGTTGAACTGTTGAAGGAAGGGAAGCGCTTGTTTGGGCTTCTTTGAAATTCACAAGAGATTGTCATATGTAAGCAGGCCTGGTTTTAATGGGTCCTTTACCCAAGCCCACCCAAGCCCACCCAAGCCCAAATTATTTTTGTTGTTCCTTCCAACTTCCAAGATATCATTTTTTACAGTTTAGAAACGTGCCTAGAGTTTTTATAAAATCTAGTTCTGAAAAAATTCTTACTTTTTTTTTTTTGGCAAATAATACTACTGAAGCGAATTAAAATTAATACTAGACTTCTTTGTAAAATGCGGACTGCATATATTTTCAACCTTTGGATTGGAAGGAATGGCCTAGATCAATAACATTTAATCAGTCATTTCAGCTAAATAAAATATGTGCGAGATCCTATGATTACTCTTCAACAATGCCCTGAGGTTCTAATCTTGTACCTCTTGGTATGGTATTGCAAGCAAATAAATAACAAATTCATTATCTGCAAACACACTGCAGAATACAGAGCACACAAAATATGCTCCTCACCTTTTCTAATGGAAATTGATTATGTCATTTATAGTTTTACCATTGCTTGAACAAAGTGAACACATAAAATAAATAAGTTGAACATATAGATGATCGAAGTGAACACATATAAACAAATAAGTTCAATAAAAATAATATGCATATAAAAATCTGAACAAGAATGACAAAACTTTTTTTTTGTATGTGTTCACTTTGATGACCTATATGTTCAAGTTGTCTATTTTATGTGTTCATGTTGTTTAAGCGATGACAAAATTGCAGATGGCGGTTATCATTTACCTTTTCTAATAGCACGCCCCACGTCGTTCCTGGTTTAGCACCTCGCACTTTACGCGAGGCCCATACCAGCAACAAGTCGGGGCTGGCAGCCCCCCATAATTTGTTGCAACTCATTCCAAACATCAAGAAAATAATGGAGCCTCCGTATTTTACTCGTTACATAGTAGTCTACAGGGTTTATGTCATGAAAATCTCAGAAAAACAGCTGACATTTGTAGAAAGTTAAAAAAAACGTTTAGCTCAGAGAGAAGGTAATGAATCAAGGAATTAATACGGAAAAGATTAGTACATATTACAAGTACTAATGGCATAGTTTGCAATTTAATAATTCTTCTGTCCAACTCGGAGACTGTTGTGTCGGCTGTAATCTACAGAAAATCAAAACAGGGACCAACAGTCATGTGTATTTTTGCATTATAACTTTATAACTTAATAATCTACCTCGCAAGCTAATGAAGAGTTAGACATTGATTCCATGACAATGACAAAAACATGAGGTTCTTTGTTGGCGAAAGCACCACAGAATATTCATAACATGCTTATCTTTCTTGCCTTGTATATATTATTTACCAAAAGGTCTCTGAATTGTGATAGTACAATTAAAAGCTTTTAGTAGTGATTTAAAGCAACCTGACCTCTCCACGTGCATTTGTGTCCAAAATTGGGTTCAACTGGGGGGCCTACCCTTCTCGCGGTAAATTTGGAGACGTGAAGGAAAATAAAATTTTTGGTAATGTCGTACTGGTGCGTTTTATTTTTTTAATTATTTCTTATAGGGCCTGTTTGGTTAAGAAATGCACAGAAAGAAAGTTACTTGTTCTTCGTTTATGTAACATAACATTGGTGGGATAACGTTCATAAGAAGAAGAACTTATACCATCTAAATCGGTGGTATAAGTTATGTAACTGGACCCCGCGATAGAAAAAAAAAAATCTTAACAATCCTTCCATTAATTTCTTGAATTTACTGCCATTATATGATTCTTTTAAAAATAACAAGGACATTATGGTCTTTAAAATAATATTATGTTATTCCTCTTTATTCCATAACCAAACAAGCGTTACATAACTTGACATAAATATTTATACCTCCTTAAGTTATGCCGTCATTTATTCCACAACCAAACGCCTCCTATAGTTTTATTTTCTCGCCTATGTTGCACGGGGGTGGATATCATATTAGATGCGGTATGAGTATATATAAAATAATTAAAATAATATGATTTATAATTTAAAAAATAATTTATTTATTTTATTAAATTTTTTTTGTAAATTATATATTTTTTATTTTGTAACTAACTTGTATAGTAAATAATTTGTACATATTAAAAACTAATTATGATAGTTTTTTATATAAATTTTTTGTTGGAAAACTTTCAAAATGGATTTTGAAAGTTTAGACAACATTTTTTGTCTCGAAAATGGTCGTTATAGGATATGTAAACCATGTAGTCGTCACGAGCTTTCTGGATTGTGGTCATACGTCCAAAACAGACATTCCTATCAAAAGTAATAGTAGTTTGAAGTCCTGATATTCAAAAACTTATCCCACCCGTATCCTAACTATATCCAAGGCGTATCCTGACCGAATTCGCCGGTCAAACACATTAAATAATAAGATTTGCCACGTAACGTATCCAGTGCATATCGCACACGTATCAGTTCGAATACGTATCAGATAAGGAATACGACATAAAAATAGAGTATAATATTGCTTCTCACTACCTTCTCCAACAGGTGCTATCTGATTGTAAGATAAGTAATCGTTAGTTGATAATCAAGTCCTAATTCTGTCTGAATAATCATGATTAGTATTAATCATGAATTATATGATCAGGAAATTAAATAAATTAATTTAGTAACAGTAAAATTTGCTGGGATCAGTAATTTGAGAATATAGAAATGTTCTATAAAAATCAAGCATATTTTATGTATAATTGCCGCGACAATCTGACTTCTGGAAGGGTTCAATCAATTAAATTAGTGAAATAGCTAATTTACAAAACTAATTGTCAGACTTAAGCAACACCAAAGGTCACTCAGACTTGGTCACAGAAGATCCGAAGATTTTAATAAAATAAGAGGAGAGAGAGAAGACGCGTCTCCTTCTCCCTCTGCTTCGTCTCTCTTTCTGATCTGGCTCGAGCTCCTCCGCGATTATCTCTGTATCTTGAGCCCACACGAGTGTGACGCTCTCCTTTGTGGTACGATGTGATTGGATGGGTTGACGGCTGCCTCTGAGTAGCCCACTCAGAGGTTGGCACCTCATCTTTGGCCTTGAGCTCTGTCACGAGGGAGCTCCTCCTCCTCCGTGTGCTCACTGCGGCTGTTAAGCTCATCAATGCAAGTGCGACGTGGCTCCTTCTTTCCTTGGCACATGTTTTCTCTCTGTTCCCTCCCCCTCTTTGTCACTGTCTCGAGGTACATTTTATTTAAATAGAAATTAGATTAGGTTTTTGTTTGTGCTTGCTTTCGATTTGGAATTTGAGGAAGAGAGAGGGAAATAGGACGCCAGGAAGGTAAACTCTAGTTGATTCTTGGTTTAATTTCATGGTTGGCTATTTGAGCCTGTCGAATTTGCATTGATACTGTTTGATTTTTGTAGTGATAGGTGTATGGACTTGTTCTTGTTTCTGATCGGAATAGCTTTAATCTTGGCCTTGGTTTTACTTGAAAGCTTGAGGAAATTCACTCCCTCTCGAGAGCAAGTTATATCCTTATTGTTAACTATTCCTCTTTGAGAACTTAGTCTAAATCACTGTGAATTTGATATTGTAGAGTTAACTAGAATTGTAGAAGTTTAGTTAGATCTATAATATATATATATATATATATATATATGATTATGCATGTGATGTGTATGCTTGACTAACTATGAGCTTAGCTGCTGTCTTCTAAAGACAGATTTGCATATATTCTGCACTTGTGATGTTGTTGGATAAAGTTTGAAGCAAATTCTAAACTATTGCTGTAGGGTTATGTTAGTTTATATATATGCATGCTAGTTGGTTTACTGACATGAGTGCTAATTTATTGGCAATGTTCAGTTGGATTTGCAGTTGTATTATTTTTGTTTATGTAACTGGTGAGAACTGTTAATGATAATTTTAAGGGTTTTCAATGTGTAAACAACTTGAAATTAGTTACTGTTATTTAAAAAAAAATGAATTTCTATGCTTAGGTTGCATCTGAATTGGTGTAAATGTGTCATTAAAAACCTAATTTTGTATTTGAAATGATTGGAAGCTTGTTTAGACTGAATTTAATGGAATATCAGAATTTTATTTTGCAAATTGTGCATGGATTAAGCATATACAGTGAATTTAGAGTAAATTGTGCATTTCTTGTGTGTCTCAGGTGCAAATTCATGCATATTAAAGGTTGTGAGAGGTTCAGTTTGTATTTCAGAGGCATTTAGATGCTCAGTTTTGATTTTGTTACATTCTATGCATATGTCTTGTTATGACAGTAAGCTTGGAGGTGATATTTACTTGTAATAGCATGATTAATTCAATTCAGTGGTGTATAGGGTTTTGAGACATTTCAGTTTTTGCATGAAAAATAGTATTTCAAGGGACTGGAAACTTAAAACTGCATATTATGCATATATCTTATTTTGCATATTATTATTTCAGTTGAATTTCTTGGTATACCTACTGTTTACAGTGAACTGAGGACTTGAAACTTCATTTCTGTTATGCGTCTCATGTGTATGCAATCGAATCAGAGGAGATTGGAGTTTGATCTGCATTTTTAATTGCATTTTCATGCATATAGCTTGTATATTTGATATTCACTTATAAAACGTGACATATTGCATTTTGTTTTGTGATTAGGATGCTTAATCATGTTTAAAGATATGAGGATATGCTAACTTGACCCTTGTACCAGTCACTGGTACATCTGTTAGGCATTTGGTACCTCTCTGGTACACTAGTGCTAGCTTGAGGATCGATTTTGAATGGAAAAATAAGTTGTAAGGACCTTTTTGTAAGATTCTGAGGACCTAATTGTGACATAGGATGAGTTTACATATAGTATGGGCTGTTGTGTGAAATTTAAGGGCCTGGAATTAATTTTTGGGCCTTAGAAGAAGTTTTCGATTGAGTTAACGGATTGGATGTTATTTGAGACTTGTCGGATCGGATTTGGATCCATTAGGCCCTGTCGGATCCGTTACAGACTGACTCAGTCAGCTGGGTCATGCTGACTGGGTTCAGCCGAGTATGCGCTGGATTTTCTTTTGGGCCGAATTATTGGGCTGAGAGAATTTTAATGAAGATGGGCCGGATTTATCCTTTGAGCTCTCTTTATTGTAATAGGCCGGAATTTAATTCTGTTGGGCTTTTTGTGTAGGCCGAAATTAATCGGCTTTCTAATTTTTGTGGGCTTTTGAATAATTAGACTTTCGGATTAATTAAAGTCTAATTAACTGCGAATCTGTTGAGCTTGATTAACATTAGACTAAAAGACTTGGACCCATTAATATTAGTCTAATTTCGATAGTCGGATTTTAGGGATATGATGAGATTAAGTCTGCTAATTGAACGGATACTGGCAAATAAAATAATATAGACTATTCAGATTCCGCAAATTATACTTAATTTGTATTTTTAAGTTTAGTTATTTATTTCTTGATTTCTGATTTACTGCTAATTGTTGCTTGAAAATATATAATCCTGTATTATGAGACTGATTCTGATTTCGATATAATTATTATTGGATAATAATTATAATTCTGTTATGCTGGACAAGCAACTAATTGCAGTACACTTGATAATTAAAACGATTGGGCAAGTAACTAAAATAATTAAGTTTTTGACTTGAAATCAACTAAACGGTTAATTAGTTAAGAACCAGCACTTGCTTAGCATTTGTCCACTCAATGGATCATAGAACACCGTTAAACATATATTAACGGACCTTGATCTATAATTATGAACAGGACCCACTAGCGGAGTTTCGCCCCAGCTTGACTTTGAAGGTGTGGATTTACACGGACTCTTTATTAGAATCTGGACAGTTGGTAACTTTAAATTTCATGCATAGCATGTTGAGAATTCATTTGAAAATGCATTCTATTGCGCATTAAGCAAATAGTTGTCCCAAAAGAATCCAACTGCATGTTGATATTATATACCATTTGTTGATTCGAAATTAAATAAGTCTGATTTTGAATAATCTGCTTGAATAGTAACTTTGAATAATTCAGACTTAAAAAGGACTGGAATGGTTTCAAAGAATTTATTATATTATTCTATCTAATGATAGACGGACTTGACTTGAAAATGAAACCATATGAAACTTAGTCAGCATAACATTTTATATGTATGTATAACTCACTCATCCGATGATAATCGATTTGGCCACCGACCCGGCCAGGGTACTAGCGCTATTGCTTCTGAATATTCCCTCTGCCTGCTTTGTACCATATGGTTTGGAACTAATGGTTTGGGAACGGTTCTCCTTGATTCTGTAGGCCTTGAGAACTGGAGTGTATGTTATTATGTTGAATAATATGCTTGGTTATGCTTGATTTTGTTCTGTTGCATATTGCATGATTGCAGCATGCCAGTGATAGGCCCATTCCGTCTAGTGCCTTCGGTATGAATTTGATTTGTTTGAATAAAATTTGATTTGCATTATAATCAGTTATTTGGGGATTGATTCCTGTTCTCAGATCCGTATAAAGAACCGTATAACTGAAACTAAAACCCACACTAAGAATTATGTTCTCATCTGTTTGTTTTGCTTGTGCCTCATTAAATTGGGGGTTCCAGGAGACGCGTAGCTTGTCCAGGCCCGCGATCGCCACGATCGAGTGCACGTTTATGAAGTTTAAAATTCAAGTCCTTAGTGTAGATGCTGATGCCACACTCCTCATTAGTTTTGAAGCCCTGCCCGAAGTGTATGTGTATCTGTATTTTGAAACTCCTGGTCAGACGAGCCCTAGCAATGGCATGGTGCCAGAGCAGGAGCCTTCCTCGCAAGCGTAAGCGAGAAGACTTCTATTAGGGTGTTTGTTGTATGATGTTTTTGTGTCTGTGCTTGGCTTGGCTTGGAAATAAACAATATATTTGTATAATATGTATAATATTGTAATAACTGTGATGAAGCGAGTTGCTAACCGAGTTAGCAATCTCAGCTTAGTAGCTGTAGAATAAATAATGTGAAATATGTTTTGACTTTGTATCTTGTGCACAAATATTTTTTGGGATCTATGGAGTTCTATTTGTGATATAAAAAAATATAGCCTAACTAATTAGTTTAAGTTGCGCCCCAGCAGTCCTAAACGGCCTTAGGGTGCGGGGGTGTGACACTGATTTAAAAAAAAAAAAGAGAATATGTATAATCATAAAACAGCTAGATAAATGAAATGTACAATTGGCATGCAACTAAGGGTTGATTTATAAAAAAAAATAGTATATGGACAAATATGATTGTAATTAAAAAAAATATGCACAAACTTTATACAATCTATGGAACATTTATTTTGTTAGGAAGGAAAACTAACGTTTATCAACAAATACAACTCATAAGTTTCTATGCATAGCGTGCCTTGGTGTTCTGAAATC
This sequence comes from Rhynchospora breviuscula, assembly GCA_027562975.1. Classification (NCBI taxonomy): domain Eukaryota; kingdom Viridiplantae; phylum Streptophyta; class Magnoliopsida; order Poales; family Cyperaceae; genus Rhynchospora; species Rhynchospora breviuscula. Next base: position 26,568,727 of record CM050402.1, read on the forward strand.
GAAAGGGATAATCGTCATCCACTTATTTGCCGTAGTGCCATTCATTTCTAAAATGAAAATAGCGCTCTGAACAACAATAAAAATCGATAACCTCCTTTTCTTTCCGCACCTCTTCGCTCCCTCCTCTTTTCTATCTCTGGAACCTTCTCCTCTCTCGTTTCTCTTTCTTTCGCTTCCCTTCTCTTTTCTTCGTCTTTTTTTCTTTCCTGCACCTCTTGTCTCTCTCTATTTCCCTCCCTTGCACCTCTTTTCTCACATGTTTCCCGTCCTCCTTTTTTTTTGTCTCAACCTCATTCCCTTTCGCATCCACCATGAACCTGGGCCTGCCTTATTTTTTCAAGATGATGAATATATAATGTTGTCCTTAACGAAGACGACTTAACACAATTAGCGGAAGGAGAAGGGAAAGGAAGAAGAGAGATTAAAATTAGAGAAGAGCGAAAACAAGAAAATAAAAAATCACGCGCAAGAACGAGAGGTAGAAAACGTGAAAGAGATGGAAAGGAAATAGGGCATAGCAGGGAGAAGAAGGGAAAGGAAGGTGCGCTCAGTGAGGGGATTGTTGGGGTGAGGGGAGCGCTGGAAAGGAGAGGGACAGAGGAGAAGGTGTACTTGGTGAGGGGAGCGCTAGACCTAGATGGCGTTGGATGACAATTTGTTAGATGGTAGAATTTCATGCTGAAATTGTGGCTTCAAGTTTTGATTTTTGAGATTGAAAAGACCGCACCGAGTTAGCTCACTTAGATATCTATATATCGAAGTTTAGTAAGAAAATCAAAATTTTAATTTTTTTATTTTTTTTATTGAAACCGTATATCTTTTGATGGTCTAAAATTTTTAAAATAATAGTTTCTAATTTTTCATAAAATAGTAAAAAAATGAAAAAAATATATAAAGTTATTTTCTTATAAGATTTCAATTTATAAATCGAATTTTACAACTCAAATCAACTGGCTAGAAAAATCCAGATTTTTTATCTCCTTTCTCTATTTAATGGTAACGCCGTGACATTTAATTTGTCAATTTACAATTTAGATATGATCATTCTGAACCGTTTGATTATTTGGAATGTCATGAAATTAGACAGCAGGCCTGCTATCAAGTATCAACACATCAACAACAGGAAACTTGACATGGTTGGGTTTGGTCAGTTTTTGCATTAGTACTCGAATTGTTTTCATTTGAAAAAGTAGTTATATTACGGTGCAAGTCTCTAACTCTCTATCACTCATTACTTAAGATTTGACATTTCGAGATTAATTTCGGAATTGACGTTCAGAAATCAGTTCTAAATAGTATGAAATCATTCTATCAAAATCTAAGCTAACGTAAGTATGATGCAATAGCTATATTTTTTGGTCCCCACCTTTTTTTGGCAGAATGCTTGGGATCTGTATGTATATTAATTGTAAGTTTGTAACGCTTTCCTAATGGAGAACAACTGAACAAGAGTTTGAAATTCAACTGGAAAGTTTTTAATGAATATTTGAAATTCTAAATTAGAAAGCTTGACCGTCAATTCATTTAAACATGCTAGGTTTGTGTTATTGTGTTTCTTATTTTTTTTTTTTTTTAAAAAAAAAAACTTATTCGCTGGATTTGGACCCTAGCATATAACTACAATCAGTATATCAACACTAGACTAGGTTTATTTTAGTCGTTTGTTAAATCCTGATCTATAAATATTAAATAGTGAATTGTGATCTATATAAGGGTTGGAATTGAAATTCTTTAATTCCTTAATTCTTTTTTAATTGGCTATGTTTGGCAAATCCATGAACTAGCTAGTTCGCGTGCAACCAAACAAACCCACGAACAACGAACAAGGGCTAAAAGAGACTAAGGGTGTGTTTGGATGCAACCCCGAATAGGGGATTGAATAAGAGCAGTGGGCCCTACGTTGTCCTCTCTCCTCTTCTCTCTCCTCTTATTCGGAATAAGCCCAATTCCATCCCACAGATGGTATTAGAATTTGGTGCCGAATTAGAGCCTCTCTCTCCTCTCTCCTCTACCCTCTCTCCTCTCTCCTCTCTCCTCTGACACAACCCTTATTCCGTGAGTGAATAAGGGTGCCAAACACACCCTAATTCTTAGTTCTCCAATTTCTTGGAATTGGGAACAAGGAACACGAACTGGATTTAATTCCCAGTTCCTTGTTCGGTTCTAAACTTCCAAAAAAACTTTAGACCAAAATAATTACGTAATTTGAATTTTTCACAATGGTGAATTAGACACATAGAGCATCGAAATTCCTGCATAAGAGTTGAGATTAGATTAGAGTAAAATTAAGTAGATTTTGTATTACTTATTGCATATATAATCAATAATACATGAAGATATTTAAATCTCTAAACTTTTAACCATATTATATCTGCCATACTCTTAGCCATATGATTTATTTTTTTCCCCTCTTTATCTTGATCAGATTATTTATTTATGATTTAAGGTTCTTTTTTTTTTCTCATTTAAAAATAATATGTGTTTCATTTATTTAAAGTATGCTATGATCCTTAAAGCAATCCAGCTATATAGTATTCTTCTGTATATATTACTACGGGGTTAATTGTGTTGTTTCGATATTGTACATGTTTTCAATGTTCTAAAAAAATATATTTGTTGTGTCCAAAATTTTCATAATTAATTCTTTTATATATTTTTTTTACTTCTAAACTTACTTGTGTAGATAGTATTTTTTTTTTTTTTGCAGAGACAAATTCCAAAAAATAAAATCGAATAAACCACTTTAAACTAACTTTAGTATTGCGATTTATGCAATATGCAGTGCTGGTTAGAATAATGTTTATACAAATTACAAATTCTAATTCATGCTACAATGCACCTTGAATTAAAGGTCGCAGGTTCGAAATTCGGTTGGGGGTTTTTCATAGACATTTAATTTAAAAATAAGTTGGGTGGCTTAGACCCCCAATTTATCTTAAAAAAAAAATTTCTAATTCATGCTATGTTTGGCAAAAACCCACGGACAACGGACATAACAACTTGTCCTTATTCGTTGTTCGTAATTCGTGAAAAAAATGAGAACTGTGAACTAAGCTGTTGTTCGATGTTCGTAAAAATTTTTGACGCGTTTGGTTCGTGCGAATAGGGGCTGTTCGCGAACAGCTTGTTCGCACTCACTACCAAACACGCCACACACACGTTACAAATTATGAACCCAACAATAATTCATCAACTAGAACAAGAACAAGAACTAAAACAATCTTGTTCTAGTTGTAGTTCCATGATTTTGGTAGAATTAGAACGAGGGGAACTAGTTGTTGTTCTAGTTCGTGTGATGTTTGATTCATCCTTGTTCTGCCTTGTTCACGAACAAGCAGTTCGGCGGGTTCCTTGAGAGCTTGTTCGGCTCCAAAATTGTTTTGGGGAATTTTGTCGGCTTGCTGGATTGAATATAGTTTCTCCAATAATTTTAATAGGACAATGAATTTTTATTTCAACCTCAATTTTTTGTAATTTCTTTTACATTTGGTTTATGTTTGAAAAAAAAAATCAAGTAAACTAAAGTTTAGAAGGTTCAATTATAAGAATCTCATGTCATACCGAACAAACGACAACGATAATAATCCTTGCATCCGCCGAGTTGGTTTCTTTCTCTTATTTTATGTATACTCATCACATGCTATCTTATCAGTCTCCAGATTTGTTGTTGCCTTTTCCAAGTTTAGAGGTAAAACAAACAGTAAAATATGGTATTGGTCCAACTTGCAAGTTGTTTCTACAGTACCACCAAAGGGAGCTTGTGCTTTTGAAGTAGAATGCAATATTTCTAGTCAAACTTGAATATGATGATATTGGCATCAATGTTTATGTTTTACTTGTGGTAAACTTGTCAATATGCCCGTAGAAACATTCTAAATTTTCCATTCCACCATCAAAACGTTCAATTTCCAATTTACTTTCTTATTTATGCCGAATTAATCTGAAAATTTTGAATTTAAATTTAATTGATAATTTCTTTATAGTTAGTTTGTAATGTCTATTTTTACCTGTATGCAAATGGACAATCCATTAAACTTGCATGCGTTCTTTACTCCTACAATGAGAAACACTTCCTCTTTCTTCCTTGGTGCCTAACGATAATAATATTATAGAGTTTTAAAAGCGTATACATTATACTTTGTGTTTTGGAGGGTATTCTTTTTATGATAAAGTTTTCTAGGGGCATACCGCATACCAAAGAGTTTCCACTTAATAGTTACACAATGTAAAAATAAAAAGGTGGATAATTAATCTCAAATAAAAGTGTACTTGTTACCGTGAATGTTAATTTTCAACAACTGGAGCAAGGTTATAATTGTGAAATTCAGCGGGCTTTGAATGGATTATTATTTTTTTCGTTTATCGCCGGATCGACTTGGATCAAATACAATTGCATTAAGGCGCAAGCGATGCAAGAGTTTGGATTCTCTATAAATTACTAGCAAAAGATGCCATCGATACGTGGCAAATAAACAAACATAATAATGTTAAAAAATATAAAATTATCTGATTGAATCTATACAAGTGGATATCTTTCCAAAAAATAAATTGTTAACACCACCTTACTCTTTTCTATCAAAGGGTCTGACCTTTTATCTGAAATCAACATCTAAACCACACATCAGATCAGATCACATAAATCAATGGTCCATAATTGATATAACAATTGTTTTAGACCCCTCTTGACCGTTATAATCTTTTTATGGATGTTTTTATAAGTAGTATATATTATTATCCCGGAGGTTTGCTGATTGTCCCTAAAAATGTAGGAATACTTTAGAAAGCAATGAGATTTAAAAATTAGTAAAAATACAATAAAAAATATTTTAAGCAATATTTTGTGAATGCATGACCCGAATGTCATCTCAAATGTTAATTCCATATAAATGCCTGGTGTATTCGGTGCGAAAAACGTTGCAGCCAGTTTTTTTCTTTATTAAAATACTTTTGCGATTATAATATAATGTGGATTTATTTTGTTGAAAAATATAAAACAAGTTTCAAGGAAGGTCCTGAAAGTAGAATATCAGTCATTTGATTTTTTTTTTAAATATTTCAATAGCCTTCCTTAAATGTGGTGGTTTAATTTCTGAAAATCAGATAAGATTTAAATTTTTAGGTCCTCGTTCTTTGATAGATCACGTTATTGATCGATTAATTATAATGTGGATCTATTTTGTTGAAAATATAACAAGTTCAAAATACTTCGACAGTTTTAAGGTATAGCATAATTGATCGGTTTTGTGCGTACATGTCAAACTTAATCCTTAAATTCCGATTCTAATTCGATTGTAGAACAGTTTAAGGGTCGAATCTTAGGGACGGACTATTCGATATCTAAGTTTTGGGTTAATCAATTCAAATTAAATTCGAAGGTTTAATAAAATCGAGAAGTTTCAACAGTTCTGAAATAAAGAATAATAAAGCAAAATTCAAATTCTAAATCGCCAAATCCTAAACCGAACAATAGACAATTTAATTGATGAAAACTAGGGGTTCAGATCCTCAAACAATTCTCAATTCGTCAAGGTTAGAACGGTTCGTTCCATTCCTGGAACAGTCCGTTCTGGACCCTGTCAGTCGATCGGAACATGCCGTTCTGGTCCAGACTCCCCCTTCCGGGCAGTCCGTTCTGTACCTGGAACGGTCCGTTTCGATTGACTGATACTTGTTTGGTCATTGAATTTAGCTATCAATTGAGTGTTTTTATGCGAGTTTAAACAATACGTAACCAATAAACTTGTACTCTAACTTCCGTTCAGGTCAAGCTACTAAGTTTGATTGTTTGACTCCTGGAACACCTAAATTTCAACTTCCGTTTCTTGGTTTAGATGTTCTAATCTATCCCTTGGGTCTTGGAACACTTTTAACCTTCCGATCTCAAGTTAAAACCCTAATTTCTTAGAGTCTGGTTCATCCTTTCGAATCTCACCTACCAAACAAATCTATTACTATGCTATAATTCAGATTAATCAATATTGCTACCTACTATCAAACGTGACCATCGCTTAACGAGTATATCAATTAATAATTCAGATCAAACATAGCAATAGAATAAAGCAATCGAATCACAAGAGATAAAACATGACTTAACTTAATTAATTAACTAAATATTCAAATAAAAAACAAGCAACTAAAGAAAGGTTCTCAGATCATAGCCCCTAAACTACTCTACTCTATCAAATCCATGCAAGAACAAGCATGTTTCATCAAATACAAAGACATAGAAAAGAGAAAATCAAGTTTACAACAAGTTATGCTTGAATAATCCACGATTCTGTGCTCTGTCCTGTCTAGGGCGAACCGTCCTGATCCTGGGGCGGACCGTCTCAGGTAGGACGATTCGTCTCTACAGGTTGACTCCTCTGGTGAGTTGGAAAATTGGCTAAATCTCGCGAATTGAACTTGGCCTTTGCTTGGAGACAGGACAGGGCTTTTATAATAAGGCATTGGTGGCTTCAAACGCGGGAGATGTGCTTCTAGAAGGTCGATAATAGAGGAAACTGACTTGACAAACATAACCCTCTATTTTCAGCAGTCCAAAGATAGCTGGAACGGCCCATTCTAAGTCTGGGGCGGACCGTTCCAACCTGGTCAGGTGCAGTCTGTCTGAAGTCTGGTTGAGTCCGTCTGGATCAATCCTCTATGGTCAGGGCGGACCGTTCTGCTGTCCAGGCGGTCCGTTCCAATGTCTGAGCACATCTTTCTTCGTTGTTTTCTATGTTTTCCATGCCGAATAAGCGCTGAACCTGCAAAACAGACTTGCCGGGCTACGGTTGGACCTTTCTACAACCTAAATTAGCAGAAAATGATAAAAACACAGGCATTTGAACATAATTTTGGGGCTTAATCTGGTTGAAAATTGAGTATTGATGTCTATCAAATATATGCATATTTTGACCATACTTAGCACCAAAATGACACTCAAACCAACATAATTGCTCATGATTAACTGTGTTTTCCAGGATTTTGGTACTGTCGCCGCCTCTATCTTTGTTTTGTAGAATTCTCGTGGAAATCGAAGACTAAACGCGCCGAATAAGAAGAATGGAGCCCAATTCTCAGCCGGACGACTCATTCCCGGCTCAAACAGACGTGCCTAGGACCAGAGAAGACTCTCATGGGCCAAGACAGATCAGATGTCACGCGAAAACCTTGGTCCCAGCCCAATTCATCTCGCTAGAGCCTGATTTTGGTCCGAAATGGCTCCATTTCGGTCCGAAATCCATACATGGAAAGAAGATTTTGGAAAGTCTCGGGAATGGAAAGAGCACCTCTTGCCCTAGCCGCCTCCTGACCTTCCTGGGGCAGTATTTAGGCACTGATTTTCGTGCAGAAGGGGGTTCCACTTTATTCCCACTTTTAGATACCATATTTGGCATTATTTCGGCGTGTTTTTGGCTTTTTCGACGAATTTCTTCAAGAGGCAGCAGCGTTTGCGTGCGACGGCAGCGACTTTGACTCTCCACCTTAACTCCTCGGCCCTAGAACAGCGAGTATTAGCATAAGGATTCCTTGGTTTCATCTTTTATGCTTTTATTTCATTGTTTTATGGCTTGTATCTCTATTTTTCGCATGATACTTGTTATTTTTTGTTTGAACATGTTAGGCTAGATTTTATGATGTCTTAGGATCAGTTAGTAGTTTGATTTAGTACTTGGATTGACTTGATGAATTTATATTATGCTATGTGATTTGTTTAGTTGAGAAATTATTATTTTTGCTTAGTCAAATTGATTGCTTGTTTGATTGCTACCTATTAATGAACTGCAGTATTTATAGGACATTAGACTAGAACAATTAATTAATTAAGTATTTGAGGTAAGCCAAGCACTCGAAAGAGGAGGCTAGTTCACAACCGAAAGGTGTAACTTTTATCGAACCGACAGGACCTTAAATACCTCTAGAAATCTCTCTAAACAATCTTAAATAACTAAAGTCCGACACGAAAGTTTAGGTTTAGTTATTTACTTGGTGAAAGCCGAGTTCCTTACCAAATCCAACCCAAAATCGCGACAGCTGAGGCTAGGGTTTAGGTCTGGTCGTCCAGTACCCTTCACATAGTGTTGTGTAAATTTATCAAGTCGAAACAAGGAGTTTAAAGTTCGTTTCGGCACGACTTGTATAGATTTCGGTCCGAAATATATACATTTCGGTCCGAAATTGTTCTCTGTCTTGGTGAAAATCAAGATAGAAGCGCTTTAAAGCTAAATCAAATGAACACGAAGTCCTGATACATTCTATTGCATTTGTTAGAGTCCCAAAAAAAATATAAAAAGTAATCCAAAAATATCTTATTAATTATTTCTCTCATTTTTAATTAGTATTTAGCTTTGATTTTAATTCAAAACTCCACAAATACTTTTTCTGTCTAGCTTTTAAGAAAGACTAAGTCCGGTACTCATTTTTACCGTCCCTTGGGTTCGACCCTAAGCTTAACTTGAACGACTAGTGAGGTTAGGTCTAGGTACAATTTTATTTGATTCTAGGATTTAATTCCTTCATCAAGTACGAAAACCATACATCAATAATTAATCGATCAATAACGTGATCTATCAAAGAACGAGGTCCTTAATTTAAATCTTAACAGATTTTTAGAAATTAAACCACCACATTTAAGGGAGGCTATTGAAATATATATATAAAAAAAAAAATCAAATGACTGAAATTCTACTTTTTAGAAAAAAAGATTGCTTAACATAATCCTATCCCTTTTTCATTTGCATGGTAAACAACCAAGTTTTTCATGAAGCAAGGAAAGATAGCTCAAATATTGGAGACCAAGCAAAAGATATCTAATGCTTAGATATCAGGTATGTGTTGCTTGAGACGAGGCAAGCGAGGTTAGCATTTTTAAGATTAGCGGTTGAATTTACTGAAACTACAAAATTTTAAAAAGTAAGTGCTAATTTGAAACTATAGAATGTTATTTGGTGTGATAAGTTAAGACTAGATATGAAAGAAATAAAGAAAATATTAGTTTATATTTATCATTATCATTAGTTATTGTGTATTATATTTCTATAATTATCATTATCATTAGTACTTATAGTATTATATTAAGAGTAATGCTAGAATCAAACATATAGGACGTCCAACACGATCCGAAACGGACTGTTAAAATTTCAAACGGTCAATCCGAACGCTCAATATGATCTCTATATTAAAATATCCTTGAAAATCAAATTTTATAATTTTTCAAATTTTCTAACTATTTTTTTTAATTTTCAAAATTGGAGGGTTCATAGCTTTTTTGATTGAGCATATTAAAAAATTTCAAAAAAATAGTAAAAAAAATGAAAAAATATAAAATTTGGTCCCAACAGAGATTTTATTATGGAGTACAATTTGAGCTGTTCGGATCGGCCATTTTAATCTAAAAAAATTAAAATTTTATCATGTTGGACGAGTGCTTGTGTCCAACATGTTGGACACTAGCCACTCCTTTATATTAATTATTGATATTTTGTTATTGTATTTATAATTGCAACTAATACTATGATTACCGCTAAATAATAATAGTTATCATCATCATCATTTGTTAATAGCAAACAAGGCCAATAATAATAATAATAATATTTTAATATTATAATTATATTTATCATTAATATTTATAATAATTTTTTATTATGTATAATCATTTTACATTAACTAATTTCATTGATATTTTTTAGTTCATCACAGAGCAAAGTTCTCTAACTCCATATTTTGCTAAAAAAAAAAAATAGTGAGATTAAAATTATCCTCGCTAACTTTTGAGTATGTTTGGTCGATAGCACTAACAAATTAGTGCTGTAACCTCACTCCAAACCAACATAGCTTTTATGAGAGTTTGATGTCCGTTGAGATAACAATTACGTTATTTCCTTCCTCGCCTATTGTAGAAAAGGAGGCAAAAGATTAAAGCTACTCTAATACCAAATCTCTTGAATCGACTCATGTCTCCCACTAATTTGTACTTGGACAATCGATCCTTGTTTTTTTATTTTTTTTAATAAATAGATAAACCTAGATCCACAAGTGATTTTTTTTTTTTTTCCTGTTAAATGGTCGACGGGCTCTCATGGTTTCAGAATTTTTTTTTGTTAATTTAATAATTAGTTTCCTAAGGAGAAACCATGCTAGTTCTACACATACTACACTACAAGTACAAAACATCTACATTTATGGCAGTTTGACCCTATATATATATATTTTTTATTAAGGACTAGCAAATACACCCGCTTGATGTGTAGGTAAATTTTGATAAATATCATTGTATGAAAATAATAATTTTTTATTATTTCAACAGTACAGATCTTAATAATTTTTATATATAAGTAAACACCATATTGGCCACAACAGAACAGAAATGGGAGACAAAAGGACACATTAGCTTGTCTTTTTGGTTTTGGATTTTTTTGTAAGGGAATGTTTTTAACCAGTAAACTGTGTTAATAAAATATAATTATATATAATTAACTTTTTTATACTTCAAAAAATAAATTAGAAAAAATCTGAGTAAAATTCTGAAAAATATACGTCACAGAAATTCTTTTTGACCTTGGAAACCAAGTCATTGTGCAAGATTCCCCGAATACTCGGGTACTGAAAGCATCTAGATTTATAGCGGTCATAACATGATAATAAACTTTGTGCCACTTCACTGACAGAACATAAGTAGTACCAGAACAATTGACGAGTTTCTAAATTTTGTTCAAAGAGAAAAAAAACAGATGAGTTGTTAATGGTTTGGTTGCAGATGATCCGGATCCTTATTGAGGGGAATCCAAAGGTTTCTAATGGTTTCAGATTCCCTCCTACTGCAACTGCCCCACGTTGCTATTTCTATGCTTTTGCATTAATTGTAAAATAAATGAAAGGGTAAATTTTGAAAAATTCTTATTTATACTATATCATTTGCATTATCTCATGTATATATTTCTCATTTTATTTAAAAATGCATTTGATGTGAAAAACTCTCTTTATGATAATATAATATTTTTTGTATTACTAATATTACTTTATATTAGTATGTAAGAAAAGATATATTGATATCCAAATTGTACTCAAGATAAAGAAATTTTATAATAATGTTTTGGTTTGAATTTTTGGTGTTTTCTGTATTAGATATTTTTCGTTTGGAGGGAAGTTCCAGAAATATCCTATAGTTTAATAGCACCTACCCTATTCATCTCCTCAGCATTAATTTCACATTTGTAAAATTAAAACCCCATTATTTCTGACGTTTACTATTCAATTGTACATTTTTAGGGAAGAAACTCTCCTGGTGAATGGTTATCTTGAGTAAAAGAATTTAGAAATTATCAACTTTACAATCACACCAGACATATCTAAGAGATAAAAATGATGAGTTCACTTTTGTTTGGATTAAAAGAAACGTCACATGCGCATTAGCAGGGTTAACTTATACTTATTATTATATTGGAACTCATTTCAGATGATAATGTGGATTTTAATTAGTAGGTCAAAAGCATGACATAGAGGGGGCATGATTTAATTATACTTTCAGATAAAAAGGAAGACCAACAGGGTTATTACGTGACAGTCAGATGCAAATATAGTAAAAAGTATATGACTGCTTGGAAAAAACTGTACTTAATTTACTAACTTTTCCAACTGTAACGGATCAACTCTCTCCAGCCAGGCAGCCAGCATCCAAAGACACTACGAAATTTCAATTCCAAATCAACCCATATCCTTCTTTTCCTTTGATCCAATTTGGATCTCCTTCATAGTACCAATCTCTTTTCTGAGAACCCAAGAAAACCCAAGTGGGTATTGAAGTGCCATGAACTAAGAGACAAGAGGAGGTGCCATGGTACATTTGTTCTCTTCTTTTAGAGGACATTAATAGTCACTGTCATGATTTATATTATACCATCCCTTTCTCTCTCTCCTCTGGCTTTTCTCTTTTCTGAGCTGGTTGGTTGGTTGGGTGTATGTAGTGAAAAATATGGCAACAGAAGGCTAAAGAGGCGCTCGAGTCCCTCCTCTCTTCTTGTTTGAGGCTGATTTTTAGTAAAAATGAAGACATCGGCAACTGTGAGTATTTTTCTTCCTTTTCCTTTTGTTTTCCCTCTCCATCAAGTTTATACATATTTCTTTCTTGACACAAGATGGTGTGTCAGAGCATCAAGTTTGACTGACCAATGGATATAACTTATTTTTTTTATTTTATTATTTTTACTTTGATAGCAGTAATGGATTAATTTAGATATAATACCACAACATTTTGAAATGAAATGCTAAGACTGTTACTACAAAGTTTCTTTAACCCATCAGCTAGGTTTAAAACAACTTCTTGGTTGTGTATTAATCGTTTCTTGCTTTCAAGTTTCTAGTTATATAACCAGTACAGCAGGAAACTAATACAGTGCCTAAATTTTGTCCTATTGAGAAGTTTGATCCGAGCATTAAACCAAAGTGGTATGTGTGTAACTTATACAATACCAATATTGTGTTTCATTTAGAAATTTGATCCAGAATTAAGGATTGATCCTGTACCTTTTGCTCCTATGGTCCACAATTGTATCTTATTGACATTAGCCAACCTGACCAACAAGATATTGAAATTTGCAAAATTACTTCTCTTTCGGAAGTATTAAATATTTCATTTAATGTTTCAAATCCTTAATCAGTCCTTAATTTTGCAAAAGAAATAATAATAGTAATAAAAGAAAGAAAATAGTAATTTGAGTTGCAAATCAAACCACTACTAGCAACAAGATAATAGCATCTTGTCATGATCCAAGTTAGGATTCGATGAGATTAATATGGAAAATGCTGTTCAACTAGTATACCGAGCTCCATCTGGTATATGGAATTTGAAATAAACATAAGGCCGGACCTCACATCGATTTTTCGTACTTGTCTATAGTTCTGTCAAGCACTCCTCTTTTCGGCCACAATATTTCTCAACTCAATGTGGGCTTATGCATCGGTCTCCTATTGCAAGCCCATGGACCCCACCAAATACCGCCCACACAGTGTGACTATAACCGAGTTTGGTGCTGTAGGAGATGGGGTCACCCTCAACACAAAGGCATTTGAAAATGCGATCTTCTACCTCAATTCTTTTGCAGACAAAGGTGTGTTTTGTAGCATTCCATTGCTCTGGAAGCCTAAACTGATAAAGAAAAGCTATCATTTTTTTCTCTTTTTGTGAATATCTTCTAAAGTGCACCTATGTATATAGCAACTAATTCGAAACTTTTGTGAAGAGAATATATTGCCAGGTGATGGCAATTTGGCCCTCTGTTTGATGCCCAAAACTGAAAACTTAATTAGGAGCTTTTGTTCGCTAGGTTCCAAGTTAGCATGAGTTGGTTCTGAAGTAAGTCGTTCAGCTGGAAAAATCAGGGGTAATATAGTCATTTTTGCAACTCGGTTCTATGTGGGATGTTCTATGTTGAAGTGTTGGGTACTTGGAGGATAATAGGATTGAGACCCTGGTGCCATGTTTAACAAACCAATTAGAGCTAGAAGATTTTGCAGGTGGGCAGATGTCAGTCTTATCATTTTATATTCTAGCAGGTGGTGCTGAGTTGTTCGTGCCTGCTGGCAAGTGGCTGACTGGTAGCTTTAACCTCATTAACCATCTCACATTGTCTCTGGATAAAGATGCTGTGATAATTGGGTCTATGGTAAGTGATGAAATTTTTAAATATGGCTAGAACTGGTTTTACAGTTGGTGTACTAGGTTGTCTCAGGTTTCAATATTTGATTCTGAGAGAGAGAGTTTGTGGAGTGTTGTGGCAGGACTTAGTTCAGGACTATTGAGCAGAGAGCTAACACAAGTACATGACTGAATGGTTAGTGCAGTGGTAACTTATTTGACTGTTATTAGGAACCTAAATGTTGTACTTGATCTGACTGTATTAGGAACCTAAATGCTGTCACCACTCTTAAAGTTATATCTGAGTGAATCTGGTATGCCCAGGTTATCTATTTCTACTAGCTGAAAATATGGAATTTCTTTTGTTCATTTTACCAATGATTGGCTAAAGTAGAGGGTTCTTTTGGATGAGTTTCTGATTATTCTCTGAATTTAGGATTCAAACCGGTGGCCAGTTATTGACCCACTTCCTTCTTATGGGAGGGGACGAGAGCTACCTGGTGGAAGGCATAAAGCCTTAATTTTCGGATCCAACCTTACTGATGTCATTATTACAGGTTAAAAAATCTATTAATAGCAATAAATAACTCTGATTTTGACCGTTTAATTTAACCAAGGATTTGCACAATTAGCAGAAATCTCTATTTATAATTCAAGTTCAAATTTTGGATAAATTGATGCTGCCTGCAGAAGTGAGATAACCAAAGCCTTTTGGACATGTAAACTTACATTAATTACAATTGATAGTTTGTCCTAAATTATCCTGAATTGCACAATTGTTTTCTCCTAAACTTTGAACTTGAGAAGTTCTGAATTTTGGCGACCTAACACTTGATTAATTTGCTTATATAATTCTCTACCACTTAAATACAAACTAGAATCTTGGTCTTGGAGCAACTATCTGCTCTTGGTATTGATAAGTATGCTGGTACTTTGGTTCTGTAGGTGCAAATGGTACGATTGATGGCCAAGGAGCAGTTTGGTGGGAACGGTTTAAAAACCACACGCTTGATTACACAAGGCCACATTTAGTCGAGTTGATGTACTCTACTGAAATAGTCATCTCAAACCTAACATTTGTGAACTCACCATTTTGGGCTATCCACCCTGTATATTCCAGGTATGTCCTTGTAGTTCTCTTCGGCATCCCACTTCAATCCCAAAACAGTTAGTGTTTTCTTATTTTAGTTTGGTCCTTGAATTAGGACATTTTGTTTGTTCCAGTGTTTATCCACATCAAATGTGTTAATATGTTTCTTTTACATGTAAGTCAAATTGCATATGGAATAGAAACTTGGAGACCAAATCAATCAGATATTCCTTTTTATTCCTTTGCAGAACAGATCAGTTTATCCTTGCATTTCCCATTGTAGAAACTTCAATTTCAGGACTAACTACTTGTTGAAGTACAGTCTCTAGATTAAGAGCTTATTATGGGTGCTCACCTATATATCACAGAGGGTGGACCTGTTCTGGCCCAAAATGGCCTGGCTGAACCATAATCTGACTTTAAAAATACAGATTGTCCAAAATAACCTGAGACCCACCTGATCTGAACTGCTTCAAATTGCAAATCCCAACTCAATTAGACCTGGACCCAAGTCGACTCTAAACCTAATCTAATTTGGCTCAGTCAGGCTTAATCCAAAACTGACATAACATCTCGACCCCTTTAATCTGAATTGCAATTAGGTATGATCTGAACATGACAAAATGCATTCGACCAAACCTGACCTCCATTTATCAGGGATTCTTGCAGTGTACATTCCTTGTGAATATTTAAGCAAACAGTAATGGGCAATTCCCCCTAGACATGGATCCAGAAGTTCCATATTGCTATATCTGTTTGTGTTGAACACGTTACACGTGTTAGATAAAGGAAATATGTTAGGATGTTAGGATGTAGGAAGTAATCTATATCAGCTGAATATATTAGGATGTAGGCACTAGTCATAAGTTTAAATTCCTTGGAGAAGTTTGAAGAGAATAGCTACATGCTTGGTCATCCAGTTTAGTTTGCTGGATAGACTGTAAAAGTGTAAAGATAAAGGAAAAAGTAGCTAACTGATAAAACTTTTTCTTCTGTCTTTCCCAATGTTCTTCCTCATCTTGTCATCTTATGATGAACAGTCAAGTACTTGTACAAAATTTGACTATTCTAGCACCGCTTGACTCGCCAAACACGGATGCGATTGATCCAGGTACACTTGTTTTTTTTTTTTTTAAGTGTAAATTGCAAAAAGTGTACAAGCTGTTGACATACAAGAGTACAGATCGATCACATCTATAAAAATAAGGATATTATAACATCACATTAAGCCACAAATGGTAAAAACAAATTTTAAAAAAATTGAAAACTACCATAAAAGAAAATGAGAAGAAAAAGAATCATACAAACTTGCATCCTGTATTGAACTAAAACATTCTAATTATTGTCAAAATTTTCTAATGTATTTAGATTCATCTACAAATGTATGTATTGAGGATTGCTACATAAGCACTGGTGATGATGTGATTGTCATAAAAAGTGGGTGGGATGAATACGGGATCTCATTTGCACGCCCAAGCTCTAACATCAGCATTCGGCACATTACTGGGCAGTCTGGCTCTGGTGCTGGGATTGCAATCGGCAGTGAGATGTCAGGTGGTGTATCAGAAGTTCATGCTGAAAACTTACATTTTACAAACTCTCTCCATGGTATTCGAGTAAAGACATCTGCTGGCCGGGGTGGGTACGTCCGTAATTTGCATATATCCGATGTGACCATGAGTAATGTAAGTATTGCTATTAGGATAGCAGGGCAGTATGGGGAGCACCCGGATGACAAATATGACCAAAATGCCCTTCCTGTTATAAGCAAGATTACAATAAAGGATGTGGTTGGATACAATATTGGTACTGCTGGCATGTTGGAGGGCATTCAAGGAGATAACTTCAGCAACATTTGCCTGTCAAATGTTTCGTTTGGATCGGTGAGATCAAATCCTCCATGGAAGTGTTCAAACATAGAGGGATATTCGAACATGGTAACACCGGAGTTATGTAATGCACTAAATCAAGTACCATCTCAAGCAACTGATTGCTATGATGATGATATTTTGGAGCAACAACCACATAGATCTTGCGCCAGTAGGTCACGCAGTCATTTTCTCAAGTTGTCTTCGATGCAGTAGTGTGTGTTCATTTATTATTTGTTTATGGTATTTATTTGTCTATAAATTTTGTCATTCTTGTGGTTTTTTCTATCTTACTGTATTTTTGTATATATCTCAGTGGAGTTGGTTGTTTTCTGCATGTTCCATTTGTAGTATATATTTGAGAATCTTCTTCCAATTGTAATGAAATAACCGATATGCTCTCGAAGATGCATGTGTATTTTAGCTTACCAAACGAATATATGAAAGGATCATCATTCATTTATAGAATACTTCAAAGAAATAACTAAGAAGAGATATCATATATAATTCCTGAACTGTAGTTACTCTACTAACAAGGCTACAAGAAACAAAACTAATAAAATCGATACCGCTTCTGGCTATATATATACATTCCCAAACTAACTAACTAAGAATGCTTCAAGTAAATTTCATCAGAAAAAATTTCAATGGTAGACGTTGACAGAGAAGTAGCCAAAAAATCATCAAATGCTATGCCATAACTCTTGAGCCTCGCACTGCTACCTAGGCTGTCGATTGGCAGCTCTGGCAACTGCATGCTACCCTCCAAAAACTGCATAACCTGCCGCATGCTCGGCCTTGCCACCGATTCAGGATGCGAACACAACAACCCTAATTTGAGCACCAACTCTGCTTCTGCTTTGTCAAACAGGCACTCCAAATTTGGATCAACTACACTGAGAACATTCCCTTTCTTCCATGATTCCAATACCGACTCTACGAGTCCCAGCACATCTTCCTGTGCATTACGTTCCATGGGTCTCTTTGCACATACTACTTCCAAGAGAAATACTCCAAAGGCGAAAACATCACTGCTTGTCGTGGCCTTGCCAGTTCGGCTGATCTCTGGAGCTAGGTAACCCAACGTGCCAACAATGTGCGTTGTTTGAGGATTGGTTCCGTGGTCGTACAATCTTGCCAGACCAAAATCACTTAACTTTCCATTATGATTGGCATCTAGTAAAACGTTACTCGCCTTGATATCTCTATGCACAACGACTTGCTCCCAGCCCTCATGCAAGTACAGGAGACCAGTCGCTACATCTTTGATGACTTTAAACCTCTCACTCCAGCTTAGTGCTGGTTTCTCACCATCAAAAAGGAACCTGTCGAGACTGCCATTCTCCACAAAATCATAGACCAAAAAGAGCTCGCCCTGACGTCGGCAGTAGCCGAGGAGCTGGACCAGATTTCGGTGCCTCAATCGGCTCAAACTCACAATCTCGGACACAAATTCCCTGACCCCTTGTTTTGAATGATGTGATATCCTCTTAACTGCAACCTTGACTCTTGATTGTGGCAGGGTCCCCTTGTAAACCTGGCCAAACCCACCGGACCCGATTAGGTTTTTGTCATTAAATCCTTTTGTTGCGTCAAAGAGATCCTTATAGGATATTCTATGAGGACCATACTCTAGTTCCCAATCTTCTTTTATCTCTGCAAATTTTTTTATCCTCCTTACCAAAAAAAAGTAACCAATAACCGAGGTGAACACCAAAAGTCCTACAATTAAAGGCAACACAACAGGTAAGACCATTGACGGACCCTTGATTCTTTGAGTATTATTGCGTGGAATGGAAGGGAGGTTTGAGATATCTAGGGCTTGAGCAGTGCCTTGTAGGCTAAAGCTCCACCCTGAAATATAATGCAACCCTGAAGCTGCACCTGTTGATGATGAGAAACCGACGAACATTTCATCAGGGACGATATCTGAGAAATTGACTAGGGACGTGATGAGGGGGATTTCAGGTCGTGTGGTGTTAATTTGCGCCATTCTAACTTCAAGCATCATATCATCACCAGTGTAATCAATCCAGACCTGCATTGCGTCTCCGCTTATTAGCGTCAGTGTCTCGAACTGGCCTCTGTTTTTGTTATAATACCCCGCTGTACTAGAGTTTGAGGAAATCAAGCTGTTCACATCGATGCCTACATGATTATGGTCGATGTCGAAGAACTCAACAGTTTGTACTGTGTCTAGCTCGACTGCTATCAGGTGGTTGCTTCTGTTGCCATTGTCGGAAGTATTGACAAGACCTAAGTGCTGACTTGGCATAGAGCCAGGAAGATCTTTTGAGGGAGATATCACAAAGGCGAGGCCATGGCCACTGACATCTGGGTATTGAGGTACAATGGCAAAAACAAATGTTGTGGAAAAGGATTTAGGCTGGCCACTGGAAGGGTCTATAAAGTTTATAGGAGTTGGATGGAATGCATGGCCTAGAGCTTCTTTGGTATAGTTTGTTAGGAGTAGAAGGCCATTTGAGGTGATTTGGGCAATGCCACTTAGGGCCAAGCTTGAGTTGGTAAATCCATTAAACACGAGTCCATTGTTGTTGTTACTGGTTGCAGTGGCCAGGGATAGAAATAAAATTAAGAACAGAAAATTCAGAGGCTCTGGCATACATGCAAATTAGAAATCAATACCAAATTTACATAATATTGTTTCTTTCAGGCTATATATATATAAGGTTGCAGTACTGAATATGAATCGATAAATCATCCACTGTTATCTAATTCTAAGGGTCTTGCTGCACCAGTGGTGGGCTCATTGCATGATCACCTGTCATGTACCTTTAGGTTAATGAGTATGAAATGCATAGCAGCAAAGTTATTGAACCATACTAACAGGATATCGGTATTAAAAAATTTAGATGAAAGAATATATTTCTCATACCATGCTAATTTGATATCTCTATTCTCTAAGAACTGAAACATCAAAATATGTTTGTACGAGATTAGTTTACTTGTACGAATCTTAATTAATACTGGTGTAAAATATTGATGGAGTGCTAAAACAGTATACGGCTTTGTGTTCAAATTAAATTAAAGGTAGGGTTTACACCTCATCATATGTATAATATTCCCCACTAAAACAAAAGGTCAACGACTAAGTTTTAGATTATTTTTCGAAATTCGAGAGTGACGTTGATTATTTGCATCTGTTAATAAGTTTATAATAGTTTTATGTGACGCATCATGTGAACTTCTGCTAACATTAATTCTATGCCTGCCATTATCAATATGAAAGTGCAAGAAAATAATAATGTACCAAAAAAGATCAAGGTGCAAAATTGAAATGTCTACTTACCAGGGGTTGCGATGCAACAACTTAACAACATCATATAGAGTATGGCTTCTTCTCGAGCTGTAGCCTGTAGCTATCTTCTTCAATATATCTACTTCATTAGCCTTCTATTCTTTGGATTAATGGTTTATTCCGTCTCTCTGTCTCTCTCTGTCCCTCTTGATTCTTGAAAGCTTAGCAGTGGATGCCAAGTAACTCCCTCTCTATCTCTCTCTTTCTCTTTTAATATTTTTTTTCCCTTTCAAGTCTAGGCCAAAGCAGCTGCCGAGCCTCCTCTTCTCTTTCTGTCTATTTTTCTGGCGTGTACTATGAATGATTCGAGCAAATGGTTTACTTGGACGGCAATTATATATCCGTCAGATGAGCTGGTCGTGTTATCAGCACGTAATATCCGCTAATTATAAATTTCATCTAAATTCAAAGACATGTTTGGCTTTCAGGGAAAAACAATTAAGCTGGCCTTTGGTCTCTGTCTCTCTATTCTGCAATTAATAATTAATATAGGAATAAGATATACAACATTGACCTCTAATTGATTGTTTTTATTAATTAGGCCAAGTCAAATGTCCCAATTAATAATCCTTTTCTAATAAAAGGAACTGTTATTTTTGTTCTTTTGTATGCATAAGGAATCGCAATTTGTAAAATCACGACAAGAATGAACCCCCAGGCAAGTAATTTTCAACTTAAGGATGAAAGAAACGTACAAAAGAAAGTTAAATAAAACACCCAAAATAATTACTATACCCTACATAGTTTCCTATGCATGTTAATACACATTTAATTTCACCTAAATAATTAAACAATTGACTTTGCTAACATGTACACATTTTTCAATGGAAATAAATACATGGGTAATTTAGTTGAAATAATTGTCTGTAACTGTCATGTATTATTGACAATCCTCAACAATGTCTACTGGGCGATAGTCTAACATACTCACTTCTGTCAACAAGTCTAGAATATATTTTCTCTATGATAGAACTATACCTTCGCTTGAACGAGCTACCTCAATTCTAAGAAAGTATTTCAGTCCCCTTAGATTCTTCATCTCAAACTCTTCTGAGAGTTTCTCCTCAAGTGTTTGGATCGCCACTGTGTCACCTGTAATTATCATAACATCAACATAGATAATTAACACAGTTAATTTTTCATATTTTGTTTTATAAAATAGAATGTGATCCGATTCTTCTTGGATGAACCTATATTTTTTCATTGCTTGAGAGAACCTTCCAAATCATGCTCGTGGAGACTGCTTCAACCCATACAGAGCCTTCCTCAAATTACTTAAAATTAAAAATGAACACTTAACTATACTTAAATGCACATACCAAATGTATAAGTACTTCCTTATTTTAGTTTAAAATAATTTTGAAAGTGGTCATAAATTTTGATAAAATTCAAATTGTATTTTGATAGCTGCTAAACAATGTTACATAATTTCCAAATATACCATTGGAACCTACTACAATGCACACTCATTATAATCAAATAAATTAACACTCCTTCCAGCTTATGGTCACAGTTTTCAACTCAAATGAACCCCCCCCCCCCCCTCTTTTTTGTCCGATATACTTAGCTGCAGCTGCTAGTTAAACTTATTTCTAAACTTTTGTCCAAAAATGAAGTCAAGATTGTTGATGATATTTAAAAAAAAATGAGAATATTGATATAACTATAAGTCTATAATATTTGAAAACAGAATCAAGATCGAATTACCAATTTGTCAAGTTCCCTTCAATTTTTAAAAATGTCATAAATTCTGTTAATTCATATCATAAATGTTATTTTTTTTATCAATACTTTCACAGAAAAGGAAGGAATATTTTGATAGCTGTTTGTATTTAGTAATTACATTAGCCAAAAGAAAAATCATTAAATGAAACAATTGCGGATTTGTGTCCAACTTTGTACAAGTCATAAATCATTTGGCCACTGATCAAGTGCCCATAAAAGTTGAAATACTTTTTATTTTTTTATTTTTCAAATCTCTTGATTAATAAGATTATAAATTATGCCAAAATTTATACACAATTTAGTTAACTATAAGATATCTATAATTAATATTACTTTAAAAAAGTTTGATAATTTTTAGAGTTCATGATTGCCATAGTTGTCAAAATAATTTATTATTATCAACATAAACTTTCTTTTCTTACTTAGATCATGATCAGCTAAAACTTTATTTTGTAAAATTGACATTCATTTATTAGCGGCATCTTTTTAAGTTGAGAAAGACTTTTTATTGTCCAAGAAAATCATCCAGCAATCGCTCTGTGCACTAGTGCGATTTTCAACACTGAAAAAAATTAATCATCTGCAAATACATAAGTATGAATTTGCCTTGTCAGATCAATGAGTGCAAACTTAATTTTAATGCAGACTAAAAGAATCAGGTTCGATGTATTATTAATTTAGTATTAATCTTGATATGTTAGAAGTGTGAATCATGTACGTACGTGATGCGCGCGGACTTAACAGGAACTATGTGTCATGTATTAGTACAAGTTTTGATGCGCAAACTATGTAAATATTAACATATATATTATTTTAATGTTCAATTTATTTTCAAATTAAATGTCCATAAATAATTCCCACGGAGTTTTGAACTCGCAAACTTCAAATTAAGTGTGAATCACGTGTATAAATTTGAATTTCTATGGTTGTGTTTGGATGTTTTGAGAATAAAGTCAAGAAGAACTCTTTAAGGAAGAAGATTCTTATTCCAATTAACCATTTGTTGGAAGAAGGATTTTATCTCTTCCACTATGATTTTCACATTTTGGTGTATAATTTGCGCGTACAATATATTAATTCGTATCACCGGCTGGGGAAATATGAATAAGTTTTGCAATAATTGTACTTTTATTAATAATCGCTAATATGACGTACGTAAGGAATTGCAATGAGCATACTCGTGAGTTGAATTTAGTGGTTCAATGAACCTGGACATGGATTAGAGTTTGCTTGTCCTTTCCTCCCTATTTTTTTTTTTTAATAGTTGCGAGTTGTCCAAGTGTCAAAGTTGCATTAAATATGCCAAGATCGAGAACAATAATACAATTGAATATAAGGACCAATTACAAATACAAACTAATATTAATTAGTTGTAATATCAGATTTTCTGATTCATCATGCTTGGTAGTTGGATGTGTGAGCAGCAATATTTTATAACAAAACGATTGCACGACTGGTTAAACAGGACTATTATAGATTTTTAACAAATATAAGGTCAAATAGGCTAGTGTGGTAATAATAGTTAATCCTCGAGATTCGAGCCTTATCATTGGTAAACAGTAGTTAGCGTATGGATAATGGTAGTAATGGTACTGGGTACGAATTATATCTCTGAATCTAAAACCTAAAAGTGGTCAAGTTCGAATTACATCTCTGAATCTTGAACCTAAAGCATTAATTCTGACAAGATAATTAAATTTTCTCTTTTCATTTTTTTTACCGTTTCTCAGATCCGTTCCCTGTGCATCCTCATTTTTTTTTTCCCCTCTGCTATTCCTTCTGATCTCTCTGTTGTCTCAACTGTGCTGTTTTGATGCATTCTGTTAGGCTATGTTTGGTATCGCCTCGAACAGGCGAGTTCGCGAACACCGTATGTTCGCGCGAACCAAACATAGTCTCGAACATGTTGAAAACATAGATGATAAAAGGGGCTAACTAGCCTCAGAGTAATTATTATCATAGGCTAGATTAATTTGCCTTCCGACCTTTATTTTTTGTTTTTTAGAAATTTGACCGTTAGAGGTCCAAACGGTAAAATATTTTACTGTTACTTCTTCTTTTCGTTAATCTTTCTCTGCCTATATAAAGGGCGTTGTACAACTTGTAAACTATTAGAATAATACAATTATTCATTATTCCAAATCAATTAAGCTGTCTCAAAACTTAACAGAACAGCGCGAGACGTGAACAAACCCTTTATTCGGTATTCCTTCTTTTTGGCGAACTCGCGAACTACAGCGGCAAACTAGAAAAAGATTTTTTTAAAGCACGTGGGTTCGCGAATTATTATTCGGTGCGTTGTTCACCAAATTGCCAAACAATCCCTTGTATTCATCATTTCTTACGTATTTAGAAAGATTTTTATATATCCGTAATTCATAATATAATATAAAGTAGCTCACACATTACTATTTTCCAAATGTTCAATATACAGAGTCACTATATAGATTTCTACATAACAAAAGGTCACTGATAAATGGTTTTCATACGTAGTATTTCAGTTATTTATAGGACTTAATTTCATGCATTTCATCGTAATTTCTGTTGTTTAACTGATAATTTAGGTTAGAATCTAGGTACTGCCATGTTTGCTTTATTTTTGTACATGATTGAAGATAAGCTACTAAAAACGGCGAAATCTGCATTGATCGGCGACCCACCAGCTTGATTGGCGACCCGCTAAGAGCACCAGCGGGTAGAAGAGAAGATTGGTGACTCAGAAGAGTTCAGCGGGCCGCTAGGTTCGACAGCGGGCCGCTGGAAAGGAGGAAACCACAGCCAAATATAGACAGTCAGTTTTGTTAACTTCTCAACCACGTTCTGAGCTATTTCTGGAGCCTCCAATTGCACGTCCTTGACCTCTAGAGAACCGCCAATACTTATTATAATAGAGAGAAGCCTTGATGCCAGAAGGGACGCAATTTTGGAGGTTAATTGCAGCTATTTGAGACAGCCAACATGATCGCCAGCGGGTCGCCAACACCATCAGCGGACCGCTGGAGAGTAGCAGAAGACAGAAAGATAGAGTCCAAGTTGCAATCTATTATAATCTTTGATTCTTTCTTATGTTTTTGTTTATCTTTGATACTTTTTGGTTTTATTTGATGAGTTGTAGAGAGTAGATACTGATTAGGGGCCATGACAGTGAATCTTTTAGTTTATGATTAGATAATATACTTTTTAGTTAATTTCTTTGTTGCATGTTGTGTTTTATTTCCTTTCTTTAATATCTGATCTGATTGCTTGAATTGCTTAAGTTAGATTTGCTCGCATTCGTCAAGTATATGCCTTGCTTGATTGTTTAATGGTTAAGTCCAAACCAAACTTAAGATATTTGATGCAATTGTACCAACTTGAAGGTTTGAACTGAGAGGTTGAAACCAGGAGTAATAACGAGAGTTAGGTTCTTTCTAAGAGTGAAAACTCGAAAAATTCATTAGGTTAGAAAGGTATAAACTTATAGAAATTAGACCACGAAACGAGAGTTGAAATCTAGGTTTATACAAAGAAATTTGAGTTAATTGATCGTCAACCAGACCTAAAACGAGAGTTTGATCTGTTAAACATCAACCAAACCCTATTCCTTACACAAAGCGACTTCTAAATTAACTAAATTGTTGAATCTGCACTAATCCTGGTGGGCCGCCGAGTGAACCAGCGAGGTGGTCTATGCCCGCCAAGTAGCCAGCGACCAGTCAATAGGATTAGCGACCTGAGTTCTTTCAGCGGGCCGCTACGAGAGTCACCGGGCCGCTAGAACTGGAGTAAACTGAAGAATTAGCTTGCCTTAAGCCCCTAGTTTTAATTAATTGCGTTTTAATCCTCTTTAATTGTGATCTGTTAATTTAGGATTTATTTTTTTGCAAGTTTTTAATACTTTGTTACTGTGACCAATCAAACTTTATTTGCTGTTCGTTTAATTTAGCAAATTGAATTGAATTAGAATCAAATAATCCAAACCGTCCTTGTGGTTCGACCCCGAAATACTTAGATGATTGTCGTGCGCTTGCGACTTAATTTAGATAGATTAGGGTATAAATTTAAAAGCAGGAAAATCCACATCAGTCACCAATTAGAATAAAATACCTTACCATGCAAGTTCGAAAATCGGACGGTACAAATTTAAATTCTGAAAATATTGAAATATAAAAACATGTCTATGTGATCTTGAATACCAAATAGCTCAAAATTTAACGTAGAAAAAACAATGTATAAATGCTAATTGGCTATATAACAATAGGAGTTTGAATATCTAATATACAATTTTAGATACTGGACACGTCAAGTTTATATATAAAAAAAATCAAATATAAATATATGATGACTATATAACTCCAAGCACAATGCAGTTTATTTATATATGTGATAGCTAAGAGTAGTCTAGATACCTGAATATACATGGATTAATGCTTATTCTTGCATATTAAATTTTAAGTGTAGGATTAACAATATGAAATTAAACACCGTGAGATAAAGATTGATAGTGTAAATATAAAATACATTCATATATACAATTAATCATTGACAGAAATGCTACATATGGCAGGATGGGAGATTTTTTGTTTTTATTTTGAAGGAAGAAGAACATTATTTATTAATTATCACCCTGAATAATAAACAGTTAGAAAATGATTGTTTTTTAGATATTGATGTACTTTATGGACCGATGAATGCACTAATATAGAAATGGCTTTGCCATATTTCCAAAACAATGATGCAACAGTTGTATTTTATATTTGGCTAGGGAGCAACATTTCCCTTCTTTAATTTTATATATAAAAAAAAAAAAAAATCTGGAAGGCACCTTGATGTGTAATTGTGTATAGATTAATAGATAGAGCATTTGTGCAGGATAGAGTCTAGATTCACAAAGTAGCTAATCACCAATCATCATACATAAGATTGAGAGGTCAGAAGAATTTAGACTCAATTGAGGGGTTGAAAAAAAAGAGAGGATCTCGAAAAATATAAATCTGATGTATCTGTGTAGTTCAACCCGAAAAAAGAAAAATCAGTTGGGCCCGGTCCCTGTTGAGGAGAACTGATCGAGAAAAACAAAATTTTTATTTGTTTTGTTGACATTTTTTTTTTTGTTTTCTAATTTCTCCATCTAGAAGGGAGATTAGAAAAGAATTATACAAGCAAGCATATATTCAGACGAGCTGAAGGTATTTTTAACTTTAAACCCCAAAATACAATGGATAATATAACAAAATGTTCTTCTCCTAAATTTTGTAAAATAAAATATTGTTCTCTCTAAACTTTTCAACAAAATATCCTTATCGGTTTCCAAAATTTAAGTTTTTTAACTGAAATATTTATTAGTGTACACACACACACACAATTCTTAAAAAGGTATCGATTTTGATATCAATATCTTAAAGCTTAACTTTTATAAAAATATGAAACCCAAACTTTTTATCAGAAATATTAATACTGTAAAATTTATAATGAAATTGAAGATTTATCAAATTACAATAGTTGGAAAAGTGCAAAGTGAAAGAATAATTTTTGTGAAATTTCCCAACTGACAAATCGCTTGTCTGCATTTCATCAATCACTTACTGGATTCAGCTTCATCATATGGTATTTATCTGCGATTTTGCATAATCTAAATAAGTGGCCTTAAGTTGGTACCTTGACCCTAATTACGCAATTTCGACAAGGTAGCCCGGACTTCAAATTATCTCTTATATAGGCCCAGACAAACGAATTAACAGACACAGTTAAAGAGCCCAACATAAGCAATAGACAAATCAGGACTTAAATCACTCGGATTTATTCATTAGTAAGATCAACATTTAACTGTAAAACGTTATGTTATTTATACAAATATATCTTCATAATCAAACTCCACAAAAAGATAAAAATGGAGATCACCTCGTTTTAATTTATTACTTTGCAATTTTCAATAAATTTGATATGTACTGGTTTTCTCAGAAAACTTTGCACTCCGTAAGTTGCTACCTTTATATCATTTAAAGAATGCCTTAATTTAGAATCAATATATGGTTATATACTCATCCATGGGATAAAGCACCAACCAAGACATGGACAAATATGCAGAATTAAAATTGAAATAATCTTTGACTGAACTATATTAATTAAACGACGGGTATCTATAAATAAAACCTTATTAAGACCCCGCCCCCCACAGATTTGTTCATGTTGTTCGACAAATCTCCAACAGCTTGAAGTAAATACAATTTATTTCCTTTTGATGCATATGAATTCAGTACATTTGAAACTTTTCCCTGGTCTTCTCGAAAACCTGCTCGGCAATTACTGCCCCCTTTCCATCAGCCTGTTTGATCTCCATGTGTGCTTTTTGATAGAATGCAGTGCCTCTCAATGCATCTGCTATGAAATCATCAAACCCAATGGCTATAGCTGCCTCTGCCTTTGCACCATAAACCAGCCTCTGCATATGCAATGAATCAGATACAACCAATTATGTACTTTAAATGATTTAATCTAAAACTTAATGCATTGTTTAGGAAGTTTTCATGCACCCAAAACATCATGTATATCGCATGTTTCCTCCAAGAAAGATGTCATGTGTAATATACTAATATTTGTTAAGCTTGAACATGGAATTATAGCGATATTTAACACTTGCACAGCTGCACTCAGCAAAGCATTTTTATCCTGTCACCACTTGGGACGTGGCTTTAGAATTTGGATTTGAAAGGAATATATGTAGCAGTTTGAGTTCAATTGACTGAAAGAAAAATGGGTACTTGTAAGACAAATCTATTGCATTCGCTAACAATCTCCATCAACTTTACTCTAATTATCTCCATAATATTATGTCTCCTACTTTTACACTCTGATGCAGCTCCTAGTTAATCCTCTAATAAATTTTTGGCCAATATTATCATCTTCTTATAGAACTCTTGTGGTTCAAAACTGAAAAATTCGTGCTCTGATGCCTGTTACTGAAAAGCTGCCTAAAGCTATATGGCAAACAAGGTTATTAACTTTAAAAGATGGTTGGAGTTTGGCTAGTGATAAATTAACAAATAGGATTATGACCTTGATTCTGGAAAGATGAATAGCACCGAAGCACATGGGACAGGGCTCGCAAGATGCATAAATTTCGCAGTCTGACAGCTCAATCTTTCCAAGCTTCTTGCATGCCTGAAAGGAGGAAAGATAAACTCAATCAAATGTAGTCCCAAATCAAATTTTAAGATTTGATAAATTAGTTTCTTGCAGTGTTACTAGCTGGTACAAACAGTTACGTAAGACCCATACACATTTCGGAACCTTTTAAGTTTCCTGAATCACAAAGGCAATACAATTTACAAAAATATCGTCTTGGTTTTAATTTCCATAGTTCAACAAAATTCAGTGTAAAAGTATAACAAACATATTGATTCCTACCTATTGCAAATGGTCATCTAAGATGAAGTCTAAATTTATTCAATCAAGCATCAAAATTGTCAGACCAAAATTACATGCATATTTATTATTTACATACAACTTATCATCTAATTTATGTACATTTAGAAGAGTTTTTGAAAATTTGTATCATATTTTTCAGTTGAGGAGAAAAAGAGAACCATTTAATGGAGCAAAATGAATACAGTGAAGATATCTTATAGTGTAATAATAAGCTAACACACTAAAAGATCATCCATAACTAATCTAATACGTAGCAATTAAGTCTAATTAATTTGACTTGTTCATTTGCTTGTTTTATGTAGAGCTTTTGAAATATGGATGAGGTAAAAGCTCCAAAATAATATAATTCTATTAACTCCAGACATAAAATGAAAGATATTGACAGTCAGTCCATCCTCAAAGATTCTTTAGTACCACTATTTTGTACTTTTCAATAATAATTCATTGCAGAAGCCTTTTTCTGGGTCGCTGAATCAAAGCCAATAAGTAAAATAAATAAATAAATATATATGTACCACAGTAGTAACCATATAGCCCCTCATTTATCTGTATTTAATCAATAATCAGAAAGAATTTTCACAGAATCAAACAGCTCATTATCCATTATATTACCTCACGAATAGCAGTAACCTCAGCATGAGCAGTGGGGTCGGTGCAATTCAAAACCATGTTGTGACAGCTCACCACGACTTCGTCATTACGAACCACAACAGCACCAAATGGGCCCCCATCGCCAGAGTCTACCCCCTTGTAAGCCTCTTCTACTGCCTTTGATAAAAACTTGTGGTCTCTATTTTGCACAGCTGCAAAATACAGGGTCTCGTCGTTAATTTACCAGAAAAAGAAAGATAGCATTGCAAGAAGGCCGTTTTCATTCTAACTTAAAATACTTGTGAATATTTGGTCGTCACCATTAGTATTTTTACAAGGGAGAATTCCAATATTCTTTCACTGCCAAAAATTATCTACTCTGGTATTTGTCCGAGAAGGAACATAACGGAATTCTGGGCTAAAAGTTGTCTTCCTCAAACGGCAATAATTGATGATGTTGAGAATCATGAAAATTTTAATAACAAAAAAGGAATTTAATTAAAATTAAGGACCATGATGTAACTTTAGTGAAACCAATATTATCATACAGGAGATGTGTGTAGTGAGTACCAACCTTCTTGGTGGCCAGCAAATGCAGACGCCACAGAGATAGTTCCATCCTTTGTTTCCACAACTAAAATAAAAAGTAGAAGACAATTTAACAAGATCTCATTTTTATTGTTTTTTTAATAAATAAATAGATGCATGGACACTATCCAAGTGATGCTGGGCAGTGGGTACTGAGTGAGATACCAGAAAACATTACAGCCATGTTTAAAATAGACAAACATGAACTAGATAGCTTACTCGTAATTTATTGTACTGTTTGTACTTGTACTTACTAAAATAACCACTATCAAGATTGAGCCATCAAAACTGAAAGAAACACTGCTCAGAGACAAATCTAATCACAAGCAGATCAAAAACAAAAATAAGCTAATGGCGTACTGTACCAGTACATGTACCTGAGTACCGGTACACTGGTACAGGTAAGTAATTCCAACAAGTTACAAGATTAATTAATATATACTGCTAGGTCTAAGAAAAAAAGAGTGAATACTTGCCCCTATTTAGATTAATAATTTTGGTGCCGGCAGGTGGCAAATTAAAATTATAAGTAGTAATTATGCAAATCATATGGCTTTCAGATGATTTTAGTTCTACAAGGCCAGAATTATTACAAAATATAATTTGTAAATTTAGTTATACCAAATCTAATTTCAAGTGCATGCAATAGAGAGAGTATACAAAAGCAACTCCATTCAATAATTTACTAAAAGAAACGTTTGGATTCCTACTGTACCAACTTGCATGCAAAATAATTCTCAAATAACAAGCAACATTTTTTTTATTCAATCTCTAACAGAGATATTTTTTTTTAATACAACTATATAATCTAATACTCACAAAAATAATTCAAATATAAAATTCCTAATCGTTATGTCCTAAGCCAAATAATTCTTACAAAAATAAAGAAAGAGACTAAGACACGTTTCGAAAAAATAAAACCCATGGAAGTTAACATGCAAGTTACGGTCGTTATCGTAAAAAACAGAACTAGCACAGAGAAAATTCAAAATTACTTAAAAGTTACTACAACTAGAAAGAGGGATCTAATATAAATTCGAGAACCCAAATAGCACAAACCACCAAAATTTATCCAAACGCAGTTCACCAAACCAAACTAGATGGAAAAATTAAGAAATCTGAATGCAACCCAAGTCGAACGAACGTGAACCAATTAAGATGGGATGTGGTTTGAACGAAACAAAAAGATCAGATAAAGAGATACCTTGCGCTTCTTCCATTGAGAGAGACAGAGAGAGAGAGAGAGAGAGAGATGAAGATTCTCTTTGATTGTAGAGAGACGGGATCTCGAAAGAGAGAGAGAGAGAGAGGCGTGAAAAGCTCAAAGAGGAGAGTGATTTATGATTAGAGGTATATAAAGAGTCGTGCTTTATTTATGCTGATTGCTGGCTGAGAAAATAGATGAGATCATGAGAAGATGTGGTGGATTTGTGACGAAATTTCTTGGACCGACGAAAAGCAAAAAGAGTCGGAGATGTGGGTACCACGCGATTATAATATTCCATGAACATGGTGCACTTGACGACCACTGTCAAGGTGTCTAAAAACCATAATGAAAAATGAAATTCACATGATTTTATTCGACTAGTACATCTGTCTTATTGGATGTTGTAATATCAAAATCACGTTTTAATATCGAGGCATCTACTAATATATGACAATTTTATTCATAAAAAATTTATTATAAAAAATATAATATTAAAAATTTGTCCGTGCAAAATCTAAAAGCGTTATGACTTTGGGCACCTAATGATAGCATATAAATTGTACTTGAGAGGAGGGGCAATCAAGTGCGCCGATACCAATTAAATGATATTATCACTATTTTCTCATATTTTTAATTTTGTCGGTCTATTTTAATATGCTCCTCCAAAACATGTGAATGTCCCTTGTGGCTCAAAATGAGTCGGATTGTGTTGGTCCAGTCCAAATTCATATCTGGAAAAATAAAATGGATAATGCCTCCAGGTAGGTATAGCTATGGAATGTAAGATACAATGAACATTTCAAATGGATCTACATAGGAATTCCAATTTCAATTATTAACAATAACATCCGGATAAGGATCAACATTCGTTTATCCGGATACATATTTTGATTATTTTCAAATACAAATATAATTTATATTTTTATTTATAAACAATAAGTTCTTGTGATACCAATAAGGTATATATGAAATGGTATAACAAGGGATAAGAACGAATCAATGACAAAATGACGATTTTTTTAACTAAAACAAATTTATAGTTAACTACAAAAAAATGATAATGTAACCAATCATCAGAATTACTTGTATTAGCTTAATTTTTTTTTTTTCAGAAATCAGTGTGGTTACTGGTTAGGCAGTAGGTGCAACGAACAACAATATATCCCATCATTTTGGTATATGAAAATGCTTGTATCCACACTCATGCAAATTCAATTTGTATTTGTACACGTTCAATATTTGAATAGTTTTCATATCCAATTACCTTTTGTATACTTTTTTTTTTTTGGGGGGGGGGGTAAAATTGTGAAAGTAAATTGATTTGAGTTTCCTAAAGAAAGTCAAACAGGGTTTGACCGCTTGAGCAGTATCTAATATGTATTCTTTCATGTCAAAAGAAAAAAAAAATGTAATCCGTATTCATTTATTTTTAATATCAGAGTGT
This sequence comes from Rhynchospora breviuscula, assembly GCA_027562975.1. Lineage (NCBI taxonomy): Eukaryota > Viridiplantae > Streptophyta > Magnoliopsida > Poales > Cyperaceae > Rhynchospora > Rhynchospora breviuscula. Next base: position 26,601,584 of record CM050402.1, read on the forward strand.
CAGAAACAAAATTTTAATCTCATTCTGAAATTTCATTCAGTGAATAGGTGGAGAAAAGAAAAGGACAGAATAATAATAAATAGGAAAATTTTTAAATAGAACAAAATTAACATTAACAATTTTAAATAGAACAAAGAGCATTATCTTTTTTTAATAAGAGCACAACTATAGCGGCACTATGAATGCCGCCATAGCCCTATAGCGGCAGTTTTATTGCCGCTATAGAGCTTATAAAGGCAATCACAATGCCGCTATACCGCTATAGGTTTTTTTTTTCTTCTCAGTGAATCTTTAGGATAGTCAAACATATAGGAGTTTTGCCGCATAGCCCAGCTTGTACTGAATTCAGATCCTGTGTCGCGCGGCACAGGACCGTCCGATCAGATCTGGATGGATAAGGGAGCCCCGTGCATGTAACCAGATTGTAAGGCCCGAAAAAAGATGAACCGTCGAGATATGATCGGACAGTCCGGATCCTGCGCTATACGCTGTGCCGCGCGACACAGGATCCAGACAAGCTGGACTACACGTGCAGATAATTGATACGTGACAATACTCCACCTACTACACAACAGCACAAGCAGCGAGCAGCGAGGCTTTATAATGAAAGGCAAAAAGTTATTAAAATTTAAACGGATGAAAATTCCGAGGTATTGCTTCGATTCAAATCATTGTTGGGATGCTTATAATGTGACTGGAAAAGAGCATAATATATAATAATATTTTATTTTGCCCGGAATAATATATAACTGTTTTCAAAATATATTCAAATGTACAAAATATATAGTTGCAATAGTTGTAATAGTTTATAGCATGATATATTCATATAAACAATTCGGAGCCATTTAATAATTATTTTCGAATTGAAAGCATATTCAATTTTACATTTGGATGGCATATTATATTTTGTACAGAAAAAAATGGATGGCCAATATGAATCTGGCGTTTTTGAAACCCCATCGGAATTGTATTTTATATTTATGTGCTGGAAAGTGCATAATATATAATAATTATTTTGCCCTGAATAATATATAACTATTTTCGAAACATATTCAAATGTACAAAATATAAAGTTGCAATAGTTTATAGCATAATATATTCATATAAATTATTTGGAGCCGTATAATACTTATTTTCAAATTGAAAACATATTCAATTTTACATTTATTTGGCATATTATATTTTGTACTTGAAACTACATAGCATGATTTCAGATATTTAATTAAACAACTTTACAAATAGTTACTCCACTTTCCTGTAATTAAAATTAAAAAAAATTATTTCTTAAAGGAAGGACAGCGTTTTCCATGTGGTCCAACTTTTGATCTTATGGGTATTGTATCTTCTGCAACTATTATCTAAAAAATTTTGTGTAGTGGTTGATAAATTAACTATATGTTGGACCTCTATACTCAAGTTATGATTCTAAATACGTAGAAAATCTGATAAGAATGGACACCCACCACCTAAAAGGCAAGATTATCATTCTTTTCATTTGTTGTGCCCTTGTTTGTGTTGCATGACAGAATAGCCTTTATATAACCGGACCTCACACTTGGCTACAACCACACAAAAATAAACCAAATTGAAGTGGGAATGAATGGATGATATTCAATCTATCACGTGAAGAGAAACCCTGCAGCGGCACACAAACAAAATCCTGTAGCGGCATTTTGATTGCCTTTATAGGCTCTATAGCGGCAATGAGATTGTCATTATAGGGCTGGTCTATAGCGGCATTTACAGTGCCGCTATAGTTATGCTCTTATTAAAAAAAATAATGCTCTTTGTTCTATTTAAAATTGTTAAGGTTAATTTTGTTCTATTTAAAAATTTTCCTAATAAATAGGCAAGAAACAAAATTTTAATCTCATTCTGAAATTTCATTCAGTGAATAGGTGGAGAAAAGAAAAGGACAGAACAATAATAAATAGGCATGTCATCAGTTTTTTTCGGTGATTCGATGTACGTTCGTTTCCGGTACAAATTTTGGTTCGCACACAATATTTTCTGTATTAATGTCGATACGTAGAATAAATAACAAACGGGAATCATGGAAATCATTTCCATGTACAACATTCGCATTTATTAGAAAATATTTCACAATCTCCACACTTTACAAAAAGTAGTAATTTTCTATAAAAAAAGAATAAGGTTATGGGTGTCACTCTCACTTTTTAATGCCACCCTTTTACTTTTAAAATTTATTTTAAATTTATAATTTAAGTGTCCGGTCAGAATAGTTGACCTTTTGTTGAAATTCGCAAGACATGTGATTCTATATAAAATTCTAATTTTTTGAGCTTATTTGATAATTGATAAAGAAATCGACAGATGGATATATTAGAATTAATTTATCATAGTTAGTAGATTCGATTTTCGAACTCTTAATCAAGTATCAAATAAACACCTTAAATTAAATTGACAGATACGAAAAGTAAACTTTCTTTATTATTTTTTTAAGCACAAAAGTGGACTTACTTTACAGATAGGCATTTGGTGACTTCACGGAAACGTACAACAGAGAATTTATGGAAGATGCACATGCACAGACCTTAATTAAGGGGATACTAACCTATAAGTTTAATTATTATAAGATCTTCATTTAACTATATCATAAGCAAAAAAGCTGGTGTCTATCCGGTAGATTAGCGAAGTAGCATGCAATTTGGATCAACTCAACCTTGGATTCTCCTCTTATTAGTCGGACTGAGTATAGGTTAATGTCCTTTCCAGATTATTACTATCAAAGGAGAGAATGAGGGCTCCTATTATTTGATTTCTTTTGCATATTACTTTGGGCTTTATTGATTAGGCATTTTTGGACGTACTGTGTGGAGCACAATACTCAATAGTACTCTTCTCCAAGCCCAAAACTTTTCAACCCAACTGAATTAGTAGCAGAGACTACAAAGGACTGAAGCATACATCACATGCAAAAAATCAAGCAAACAAAACACAATTATTCGCTTAACAATTGTAATTCTAAATTCGAAATATAGTACTCTTCACTTTTAACCTCCTATTATTCCTATTATTTTCTAGAATTTAACCAAAAATTGTAATCATTTTTTACATAAAAAAATGTCCTTAACGATATGACAATTCTCCATCCTTTGAAACTATAGTCTATATACCTTTTCAGATATGGTTCTTCTGTTTTAGTATAGAATTATTCCTTTTCTGATATGACATTTATTTAAACTCGGTATAACTTTTGTACAATGTTTTCGAACTCAAGATGCTATTGTTTTAACATGCCTATTGACAGTTATCTCCGTTGTCGAAATAAATGAGGATTTCTAATTCTGAATGAAGCAAATTCCACTAGTAGGATCAAACACTGATTGAAAAGAAACATTACTAAATAAGAGGATTCTACCATTGGAATATCTCATTGCGATATGCTCTAGGTATTACAGTTTTTATATAATATATGATAACCATATCCAGTTAAAAATAAAAATGCAATTTAAGCTCAAGACACATAATTGTGGCATGTTGTGTCACATGGATATGGGCAATCTATCAACTTGACTTTTGAACGATTGAAATACCAATCTCCAACTGATTGTGCAATTCCCTGAAAAGAATTAAAATTATTCAGTTGGGAACCATGCGAAGCCTTGTGACTTTAGTATACATTAAACAAGTAGTTCTGGTACCTACTATCTAGTGCTAGGCAGGGACTACATAGTTCTAATTTTTGCTACAATGTTGTACAAGAAACTGTGTATATGGGTTTATACATGCGAGGCAAAATGTGTTTAGTGTTTGTGTATACTGTATAGTGATGTCCAGAAATTCTCTAAAACTAGCACGTATATACAAAAAAATTAGCATATTGTCAACTTGTCTTTTCAAAACAAAAGAAAGAAAAAGAAAAACAAAATAAAAGAAGACAGATACCTTGTTTGTAATAGATGGATAATTTTTTCCATGCCAAGTACCAGGCAAGACAGATTGGCCATGTGTGAAACATGAATTAATAAACAGTCCATTAGTTGCTTTTGATTGATAGAAGCTTTCCGCAACTGTTGTCATCCTTTTTCTGAATCCTATCATAAATAGAAAGTACTAAGATTATTGAACCCTGCAAATATGATCATACCATGAATTAATATCTTGGTGTTCTATTACTATATTACTATATGATTTAAAATAGGACTAGTATTAATATTAGAAAATTTGTAACAACTGGTTACAATTAGAGCAAAATAAGGCTGGTAGGAGAACTGTGGATTTATTATAGGTTTAATTGACCACAGAAAAAGGCTCATTTTACAATATAAAGCGTACTTTTACTATGTTACAAATAAGAGGCGGTCAGTAACATACTTATAACAGATCATACCAGTGAGAGTAGGTATCACATGAATTGAAATGAACATTAACAAATACAGATTCTAAAACCACAAAATTTATTACATACCTTGTAAAAATTCGATTTGTGATGAATCACACTTTGTATAGTTCAATCTGCAGAATTTCCAAGGTCCATCTTTGACAGCACTAACTGGGGCTAAACTGTTTTCAATCTGCAAATTTATAGTTTAGCAATAACAATTCAGTCTGATATTCTGATCATTAAAATTTTCCATGGCAATACTAGTTTGAATGGAATGGCAGTGTGTACGTATGAAATGTAGTATGCCTAGTCTTGGCACATAATATTAGTTCGTACTGACCTGCCATGTGTCATAAGCTGTATTTAGAAGAAACATTGGAGTCTTAATCCCATTCAGTAAATTCTCTGGAAAGAAGCACTAAAATATATAATATAAAAGTTATCACTTTTTTATATGGTACCTCTTGGAAAAAGTTTAACAAAAATTGCACAATAATTGTATAAAAAAAAACTTAGGTTACTAAGGATGCATTCATGCGTGATGTACATCTTTCTGGCAAATTTTGAGCAACTCCCTACATCAAACATGATATGTTTTCAATTAGAAAGGATTACCAATATCACACATAATAGAAAATACACATAGCTCTGGTTCTAATTGGCATGGTTCCAATACTGTTTTTAGCATACTGTAGCAGAAATTTATGTTCTAGAATTGATTAGAAATTAATTTTCTAGTGGTTAGGCACAACAAAGAGATGATTTATGAGAGGACAAAAATGAGTAAGATTACCTGAAAAGTCACTACACCATCAAACAAGGATCTTAAGCCACGTTGGCCTGATACATCCACACTGCATCACAATATAATATTTTTAAAATATGTCAAAAATGCTAACGCGACAAAGAAATAAAAAAAAATCAAAATTTGATTGGTTTGTGTCAGTAAAACTCAAGCTGCAAATCAGTCGTAGGTAGTGTATGCAAGGAAACTTTGCATAAACTAATATTGTCACTATTGCTATGCCAGGAGAACATTTATAGAGTTACATACTAATCTAGGAATAAGCCAGCATCTACAAGGCACTTGACTTTAGTTTGTGGACGAAATAGTGCTTTAAAATTGTCACAATGTAGAACTGACGCGACACCACCAGCAGAACATCCAGAAAGAAGTGCCTGGAGAAATTTATTTATTTTAATAAATAGGTCATAATTTTTTTTAAAAAAAAAAGATTATCCTCTAGTACACTACAATATATATGTCGGTCAATCTTGATTTCATTAACAATTACAATTTAATTAGAAAGTCTTATTGTATGGTTAACCAATTCCATTTTATATGCAAAAAAATCTTACACAACATATATTTGCAGATTTAATTTGCAAAAGCAATAAAAAATATAGTGTACGTACACCCCACTAAGCTCCATGTATTTCTCAACTCTCAATTATCAACCCAATATTAATTTTCTATAAAAGTCAGAATTATATTGTTTTCATATTATTCTTGGTTAAGCAAACATCTAAAAACAATTGTAGTATATAACATATTAAAAATACAATGAAGAAAAATTCTTAAAAATGAAAAATCCAACAATGCAAAGGATAACAGCATAATGACAGAGTAGTGTCCAAGTAATACCTGCTGCGCAGAGGACATTCCTAGACCCATTAACTCTTCCATTACAGCAGACCAAATGCGTCGGCCTCGGAAATAAAGGCCTGACTCCTAATTACAGAGAGAGAGAGAGACTTAGCTAAGTAAAAGAGAGCACAAAAAGGTTGATCAAGTTAATAGTAATGCTGAGTAGGCAAAATACATAGATAACGGAAGACTGTAAAAGAAGACATGGATGATAGATAGCAAGAAGAATAAATTGTGCTAAGAAATTTTATATACTGGTAGCAATTTCTTGATGGTTTCTTATGAATCCTAGACACTTATAGTAAAAAAAAATTCATAGAAAAATCATTAGTATAGAGTTGCATTCTCCTCACTTTATAATATCCTTCCCCAGCAAATGAGGCGCCATCACAGTAACGCACTCTTACTCTGTTCCAATTGTAGAAATCTAAGAAATTTTAGTTACAACCAAAAAGAAGATGTTGTTAGCCACGTTGGGTAGTCCAGTACTTAATATTATACTTATGGTGCATAGAGTGGGTATAAACACAGAAAAAGGGTATTGTAGGCAACATAAAGAATATTGTACATACAAAAAAAAAAAAGCAGCTACACTTGCAGAGCCTTAGAATTGACATTTCATAAGGCCAAAAATTTCTAAACATTTTTCATTACAAATGTGAATGAGGAGAGATCAATCACCAGGATTTTCTTCTGATCTGTTGCTTAGTATGGCAGGGAAGAAAATTTTATCCATGTGTTTTGACGAACCAAGAGCCGTGGTGGTACGATACATGCATGACCACTTGTCGTTGCACCAGCCACCTCCCTATATTGAAAAATATATTATTTCATAAGAATTTTAACCCCCTAAGAAGGGAAATTTAAATTACTTCTTTTAGATTTTTACTAAAACACGGAGTGCTTAATTAACTTCCCTAATTAGTAATTACAAAATTTAAAAGTGTCTGGGGTGTGAGTGAAAATTGCAAGCTTTCCAAAAAAAAAAAAAGTGAAAATTTGCAAGTTTGGTTTACACAGAAACATGTGCCAACACTTTGAATACCTTATTTTTTCTTTCATTATATAAGTTTTTGCTAATGAAATTTACTGTTTTGTGTTTTCCTTTTTGTGGAAATGCTTACATCTACGTAGGCTACACAGTTTGCCACTATTGGAGAAACAGATTTTTTTTTTTTATTGATAATAGCTACCCACGAAGGGGGGCTTGCATCATTAACGAATGCAAAGGGTTCAAAACAAAATTGGAGAAACAGATTTTAATCTTAATTATTTTTCTAGTTATGCTTCACTAAGAATGAAAAACTTCCAAAAAAGAAAAAAAGAAAAATCTTACTTCAAGATCAACGAGCCAATTGTTTGCACCAGAGCCGTGCCCTCTTTGGATGTGGTAGCCAGGTGGAGTTCCATCCAAGCACACTTTAAATTAGCAACAACTAATTAATTAGGCTTATATGTTGGTTACAATAGAATAGAAGACATAAACGATAATTCTTAAAAGTATATTTATTCCCACAAAATAAAAAGCAACTGTTTACTGCTGGTTACTTTAATATCCCGTTTTTTTTTTTGGTATAAACTTTAATATTCCGTTTTGAGACTAATAAACTTCTTTAATGCGATGCTTGTTTTCCTTAAAAAATAAAATTATTTACTGTTAACTCTTATTAGTTATTCCCCCTTTTTCCTTTTTAAATTTTAATAAAATCATAAAAGTAGGCTTGGATACTTTTTTTTTGCTTAAAAAAAGTAATGGGGTTTGCTTTCCAATAGGATACAGTGAGTTTGGTGTTAGTTAACATCAGTAGGAAAAGACTCGAATAAACAGAGTTGATTATAGACTGAAATCGAAATAACATGTTCAAGTTTGGACCGTTAGTTGCTTTTTGTCATTTTTTTTTCTTAAACAAGTTCATAACAGAAAACCGTCAATCCTCACTCTAATTAACGGCATTAGTTTTTAACTCCCTACAACATCCCAAATTTTCTTATGCATAAATAATTAAATATATTACGTAATCTCAAACAAGCAGAATTAATTACGGAATCCTTAACAATTCAAACAAATATGATACTCGTTATCAACTTTCAATTATTCAAATAATCAATTAAATGAAAGATCAATGATTTAGAATGCACAAATAAATCTTGGTAAAAGATGAAACAAACTCAACAAATTGAAACCACACCTGGCAATTCAACAAACTCACCAATGATAGTCATTAACGATAGCAAATCAACCCCAAATCGTTAGAATTCTCAAAACTTTTAATTGACCCTCTGCTCGGATTAATCAGGGTTTAAATTCTTCTTAGTATCAATAAAACAAGCGCTCCAATTGAATATACATATAGAGAGAGAGAGAGCCTAACAAGAAGTATTCAAAAGGTACAAGTATCCGGAAAAAGAAATTGAAAATGTGATAATTAATACGAGCGAGGGTACGGAACTGAATTATGCACAAAATAGGGTTGTGGAAAATGAGAGGTAGACTAAAATCAGCCACGAACAGATAAACCCATCAGCTACGATTATATCTCAATTTTTGAGGTTCTAATGGCTAGTCCGAACCGTTCAATGTGTTCTTCATATTGAAATCTCATTGGAGACCAAATTTTATATTTTTTTATTTTTTTTACTATTTTTTTGAGATTTGTAAAAATCGTTGTATTGGAGGATCCAGAATTGTTTAGATTAAGAATTTTGTAAAATATCAAAAAATACTAAAAAATTTCAGAAAAAAAATGTAAATTTTGGTCTCCAACGAGATTTCAATATGGAAAACACATTGAACGGTTCAGATCGACAGATGGAATCTCGAAAATTGAGATTTGATCGCAGCTGAGGAACTCATCTGTCAGTCATGACTGATTTTAGTCTACCTCAAATGCATATGAAGAGACAGAGGTACAAATTGAAATAACAAGTAACATTTTTGCTAAATTTTTTGGCCAATAAAATTTGAGAGTATATTGAAGGCAATAGCGTTGAGACACTATAAGTGAATTAAAAGATCACGTTATTATGTAATTATTTTTTTTTAACTACGTAGCATGTAACCATGGTTGATTATATTGTATGTTACTGGACCAGGTGTTTAATGGGGCCTTTCATTATTTGAAACTGACAATTGAAATGTTTAAGGTATAATAAAAGTATAATCCATAATAGTGTAAATTGGAGCCTGTTGATATTATGCAAAAGTAATATGCATTGATGAATATAATCAGTAAATATCCGGCGCATATCACTAAAGTGACTCTTCATATATTTTCATTCAACTATATACAAGGTCATTAATAGATGTTATAGTTGTACAATGGTCATAAAATTTCTAAATATTAGGAAAAGCTCCAAAATAATCTAACAGCTATTGAATTATTTTTGGACAAAATAGTTATTATTTATAATTATTTAATTTATTAAAATTTTCTATGTTGTTACGGCTCTCTCTGTCTCTCTCTCTCATATCATTATCTTCCTAGCTTAGTAAAAAAAGGCTCAAAGCATATCTTGGCATAAGCGCAAAAAGAAGGTATATATGTATGGATGATGATTGATACTTTTAAATCATCTCAACCGGTACTAAATTTTGAACGAGGACTTATATTTTTTTTTTCGAATTTTTTTATTGTGGTTTTCAAGTTGGACACCTATAATAATTTTTCAAATGCGGAAGAAGGTACGTAATTTGGAAATAAATAAAAAGAGGTACCAAGTTGTATAATCTTTTACAAAGGAAAAAAAATATTTTTTTTGACACATATAACTAAGAAAGCTCTCAAAATAAAGCAGTGAACAAAGGAAGGATAAGCCGAAACATAAAGGAATACAATAATAAAACATTAAAGATGGAAATAGGTATGTATGTATACCGGCTCCTTTGGAAATAGCAGATTTAACTAGCGTTAGATCCACCATTAAATCCGTAAATGCACCCATTCCTCCATCGACCCACCAAGTTGAAATCAAAACCAAGAACCCAATTAGCAATAAAAAATTCATGATGAATTTTCTCTCTGTTTGTAATTAACCAAGCGAAGGGGAGAGCCAGAGGGCAATTCTTGCTTCTATTCGGGAAAAACAAGGATTATTTATAATGGAGCGGAACTTTCTGTTATGATTCCCCTAATCCCCTCTATTCCTCTACAAATCTACAATAGATTGACCTCATGGGTCCCAGCTCATTATGGCCGCTGCACACGCATATTTCCATTTGTTGGCAGGAAGTAAAAGGTATGCATTCATTACTTTTTTTTAGAAAAAAAGATGTATTTCTTGTTTTTTTTTTTTTTTTGGTTTGGGAAGTCAAATCACGCAATTCTAGGCATTCCTACAGTGCATTTGAAGTGTTTAAAAAAAAAATACCGTGCATTTGAAAGATTGAATTTAATGTTGTTTGTTCTATGGTGTGCTATAAATAGGAAAGTTATGGAAAGTAAATAAATAAAATCATATAAAACTTGTCAAGGTTATTCAGAAAAGAAACACAAAGGCTACTTGCTACAGGAACATTGTATTTATTTATTTATTTTGGTTTGTAGTATAATTTTTGTTGCAATGCCGTTAAAAAAATTTAATGCACGTATATATCATAAATTATATTTATGGGTCATTAATATGACCTACAGTTTGGTACATTAAATTCTTCAAAATCACGGTAAATTGTAAATATGCTATCCAAAAATCTGTCATTATTTTTAAAATATCCCAAAATACCCTCATTAGATATTCAGATTATACCAGAAAAAAAACTGAAGGAAGAAAGAATTAAAATCACACGAATTAAGGGGGGAATTACAAACAACCAATTTAAATCAGATCATGTGCGCCAGGGAATATATATAAGCTTTTCATTCAGTTTCGTTATGAAAAGCATATGACAAGCGAAATTATTTTTTTTTACCAAATTTTTTTAAATAGCAGTAAGATACAGTGAGGCAACTATAGATACAACATCTGACTAGGTAGCCTCTATCTAGTGTATCTAAAAAAAAAAAGTATAGACACAACATCTCACCGCATATTTTAATATTTTAATATGTCATTGTTGGATGACTAATTCAAAATATGTCACTATAAAATTATAAAAACTAGGTGATGCTACTAGTATTATGCATTACTGGTATAGAACTAATTATTATTATATTATGGTATAGAACTATTTTTTATATCTAGTGGCATAAAACTAATGTTTCTTTTGCGAGGCGTATCTCAAATTTCAATGATTCCAATGGCATATTTAAAAGGGCATAATGATCATTTCAATTAATTGATAGCATAAAATCTAATATATATATATATATATATATATATAGAGAAAGAGAGAGAGAGAGAGTTTTGCAATGATGAGTTGCAACTCACCAAAGGGTCGGTGGGTTGCGATCAAATCTCCTAGATTTAGTTTAAAATGACCGATCCAAATCGTCTAATATGATCTCTCTATTGAAATTTCCATGTAAACCAAATTTTATATTTTTTTGGGATTTGTAAGTATTTTTTTTCGAATTTTTAAAAACTGTTGTTTTTGAACGGTTCAGAACTAATTAGATTAACGATTTTCTAAAATTTCAAAAAATTACTTAAAAAATTTCGAAAAAATGTAAAATTTGTTCTACATGGAGATTTCAATAGGAATATCATATTGGACGGTTTGAATCTGTCATTTTGAACTAGATTTATGAGTTTTGATCGCAACTCACCATAGCATAACTCTATATATATATAAAAGGTAGACTCCAGCACACGGATCAAACCCGTATGCCTGAGTCGTTTTTCAAAATCTAAAATTCAAACAATCGATTCAAATTGTTTAAATTTTTCTCCATATGAAAATATCCTTGGAGACTAAATTTTATATTTTTTCGAATTTTTTTGCTATATATTATGCTATTTTCAAATTGAATGGTCTGAAATACTCCTTTATAGTGTTTTTTGAAAATAGCATAATATATAGTAAAAAAAATTTAAAAAAAATATAAATTTTGGTTTTCTAGGAGATTTCAATATGGAGAACAATTTGAACGATTCGGATCGACTGTATGAATTTTAGATTTTGAAAAACGACTCCAGCATACGAAGGATCCGTGTGTTGGAGTCTACTTTAGCCAATCTATATATATATACACACACACACCCTTTGTTAAATGTTGTTACATATTGTGGTCATAGGCCTCTTTTACCGGGAAATGTATAATTTGCCTAAAAATCAATATTCGGTTATGTTTCGCTTAAAAATGGTAATTGTAAATTCAAAATATAGTATACTTCATTTTTAAACCTCTATTTGTCACACCCCAACGCCCATGGTAATGCGACATGTACCACAATAAAAATCAACTCCATTTTACCCATATTGAATACCCAATTGGTACCACATTCACATAACATATTATATCACTACTATTATCACAAGCATAGAAATAAGTTCTAAATCATCAAAACATGCAACATAGTATAGAAGTATCAATCATACAAATGACATAAGTGTGGTAATGGCCTCGGTACATATCGTACCCAAATATAATACATACAAAAGTGGTACGCAAGTCTCAAAATGGAGGCCATACATGATACCTAGTAGTGATAATAATAATGATAACAATAAGGCCTACTCTCGCTCGACTCCAACACTGGAATCTGCCTCAAAACCTGGAACCCAAAAAAAAAAGTGGAACGGTGAGAAATAAAATTTCTCAGTGCGGTATTCAGTTCCAGTCACATGAATCTTAACTTTCACATTCAGGAATCAAATACAGCAAAAAGAATAGCAACAAATAATAATAATAATAATAATAATAATAATAATAATAATAATCAGTATTAATCCATAATGCATATGAAAAGAATGAATGCCAACAAGCACATTAGATACGATTCAGATAACATTAAAGTAATAACAAAAGTTGGCATTTTATTTGGACATGCAATAATATAAGGGCTGGTTCTTAGTCAATCACTTTCGTTTACAACAATCCATGACATACAAGAAGTCACAAACAGTACCATACTTGTCATTTCCAATTTACCACCCATACCCCGTCTAGATTCGAGAATACTGGACCCTGTGCAAGAGCGCTCAACTACACAGCGATTCGGCGGCACGGTAGCTAGCCGGCCCCGAACGAAATATGTAAATCTGGCATATTGAACAAGTAGTACTCATACACGTGTATTTCAACAATTTCAAGTGATTTACCATTCAACATGAATATAAATACTAATCAAGTAAATAACAATTATAACATGTCAATTGAGATGATAAAAAGATGCAATTCATTGACTTCAAAATGCAAGAATAAAAAAAATATATTTAATTCCTAGTAATGAAAATTCAGATTCATGTGAAATCCGCACCTGACAAAGACAACACCAACACGTCTACTCGTCTCCTTCCTCGGCAACACCCGCACCGATATCCTCGTCTCCTATATCTAAAAATTAACCAAAATCCTAAATTAAACCCTTAAACTCCCTAAATTTAATAAAAATTCCAGATTTGAAAATGAACATAATTTGATTCCTAACTTTCATGTTAGCTTGTAAAACAATGAATAATCATGTCCAAATGCATCTACAATATAACCATATTAAGTAGCACCATGCATAATGTCATTCTACTCTATTTTTCATGTCAAATTTCAAGATTAATGTAATGTTTGCTTGCTGTCCAAAATTTGACCATATAGTATTTTATGCATGCAAGCCCTTTAAATATGCAAATCTATTTCCTAAGTTATAACTTCATGCACTTATAAATATGAAGTACTAAAATGTAAATTTATGCAAAAATTTCCTAAAAATTCACCTCTTTAACAAAAAGGCCAGATTTTAAAAGAATCAAAAGAAGTATTTATGCAAAAGATTAAATGCTCAAACCACACCCAACCATGCATGCATTTTCACAAGTTATCATTTGCATTATTATTCCCAAAATCTTCATAAAAACTCCTAAACTTATAAAATTTCAGAAATTAGTTGAAGTAACTACAAATGCCACATATTACCATAAGAAAATTAATATTGCATCATGTACAACCAAAAACCTCAAAAATTATCAATAAATTCGAAATCCTCATACTTTTCAACACAAAATCTGGATTTTTACTTAAAAATCCGAAATTAATTATTTTTATCTTAAATAAAATCTAGATCATACATTTTTGTTTGCATGCAAGGTTTAAAAATTGTCATGAACTCTAAACATCATATAAACCTCAAACAAATAGTTTATAAATGCTATATTCACTCAAAAATCCATAGCAATTTCGGAATACTTTCAACAAAATTTTAAGACTTTAGTCATTTGTCACAAGAACTATAGATTCAACCAAAAATCCCTATTTTCTAACCATGCAACTAGAAAACCGAAATGAATAATTGAAAAAGAAAAACTTACATGAAAATGGCTCAAAACCGAAAATAAACAACTTGCATGTTCATCCCTTGACTTCTACTATCCATTTCCCATTTTTTCCGAATTTTTCAGATTTTTCTACTAATTTTTGTGGTTAAATTAGTGTTGGCCGAAATTATGGAGAGAAGAGAGAAATGAGATGGGTTTTGTTGTTTTTTTCCTCTTATATTGGCTGCTGCACGGATGGGAGAGAAGGAAAAGAGAGAGAAATGAATGGATTTGTATTAATTAAAGTGGGAGAGAGAGTGAGTGGGAGTAAAAGGTACAGTACAATTAAAAATGAATTCAATATGTTATTGATGACATGGTTAGTGCAGAAATTATTTTCATGACATAACTATACTAATGAAAATTATAATTATGCATTATGCAAGAATTTATTTAATATGCATGAAATTTTTTATTAAAACATATTGTTTGTGTATATTTATTTTCTAACAAAAAAGAAAAAAAAATTAACTAAAATTTTTTTGAAATGTTACACTATTTTTCCTACTATTTTCTGAAATTTAGTTTCTTGAATTTAGTAAAAAATTTGAATCACTTTTACATGAAAAAAATGTCCTTTAACTATATGATAATTCTCCATCCTTATATGGTTTTCCTATTTTAGTATAGAATTATTCTTTTTCTGATATGACACTTATTTAAACTCAGGATAATTTTGGTACTATGTTTTCGAAATCATGATGCTTTTATTTTAACAAGCCTATTGACATTTGTCTTCTATGTCGAAATTAATGAGAATTTCTGAATGAAGCAAATTCGGTTAGTATGATCAAACATTGATTGAAAAGAAACATTACTAAATAATAGGATTCTAGCATTGCAATATCTCATCGGGCTACGCTCTCAATCATACAGTTTTTTATGTTTATAATATGATAGCCATCTCTGGTAAAAAATATATATATATATATATACAATTTAAGCTCAAGTCACAAGATTGTGGCATGTTGTGTCGCATGGATATGGGCAATCTATCAACTTGACTTCTGAACGATTAAAATACCAATCTCCAACTGATTGTGCAATTCCCTGAAAAGAATTAAAATTACATATAGATATATAGAAGTATGGAGAGGCAAGTAATATAAATATAGTCTAGAATTATTGCATAGCCGTGCATTTAGTATATAGTAAGCAAGCAGTTCTTGTACTTACTACCTAGTGCTTGGCAGGGATGACATAATTCTAATTTATGCTACATATGTGATGCGAAATGTGTTTATGGTTTGTGTACAATGTATAGTGATGTCCAGAAATTCTCTACAACCAGTACGTTATACAAAAGAATTAGCATATCGTCAACTTGCCATTTAAAACAAAAGAAAGAACAAAGATATATAGACATAATTGTTAGATTATTTCCATATAGGCTGACGAGTCTATATAGAAACAATCTAAATTAAGTATGGGCTGATTATTGTTTGGTATCCAAGTTTCTATTGATTATGGTAATAAGCTAAACATGGCTGTAAAGAAATAGCAGATTTTGTGCAATAGATGTGTTGCCTTTTATAGGTGGTTATATTTAGAAACATTACATATTTTATGATGGACAAAATATGGTATTGTGTGGTGGCCAAGAAGCCCTTGGCACTATAAATAAAGGGGTTGGTCCCCAAGGGACAGGACACACACGAGTATTGCTGCATACATGCGTTGATAGCAGCATCTCTGTCCCTCTCCCTAATTATTCCATCGATTAGAGAGATGTAGTGCTTTTGTTCAGGCTAAAGGCATCAAAGGGCGCGTCTTGTTCTCTTGGAAGATCTTTCTCCCTACTTAGGTGCGTGGAACAGTTTTGGTGAAGGTGCATACACATCAGGACACATCAAGAAGTGCTTAACATCAAGATTCAGACCATAGCAATGGAATTAGGTAAGCTTCCGCTCTCGATTTAGTTTTCTGGTGTTTTGGAACGGTCCGGTCTATTACCAGAACGGTCCGTTCCAACTGCTGGTTCTGCGAGCTTATATTTTCTGGGTTGCTTATTTGACTTGTTAGAATTGTTTATTCTCTTTGGCTTTAAAGCAAACCCAACAAGTGGTATCAGAGCCACTCGTCGTGAGCCAGTAGCATGACACATAATTTTGGATCTAATTGAAGTGTTTGAATTGATTTGGTGAGATTGTTGATTTGAACTGAACTGTTTAAATTTCTGGCACGTATGTTCTGGAATTTTTTCTGGACTGTTTTCTGAACTGTTTCTGATTTATCTGGCTTTTGGACGGTCCGTTTCATTGCTCGAACGGACCGTTCCATTAACTTTGGATTGTTTATGATCTGTTTATTGAGTATTGTGCCAGACTTATTGTTTGTAATTGCAAATTGGACCCAAAGGGCTACAACTTGAACTGTTATTGAATTGTTTATTTTGATTTAGCTCTTTGTTATGATTCAAATTATTTTGAAATTGCAATTGCTTGAAAAGATTTTGAAAATTAAGTTAAAGTTTTAAAAATTCAAAATCGTTTAAAATCTGACCTAATTGGATGATTTAGATTTAAAGTAGATTGTCAGGTTAGGAGAGAAATCTTTAGGGTTTCTCGACCTAGATTAGGACGACATTTTCTACTCTTCTCTGCGGTTTTCAGGCGGTCCGTTCCACTCTGGGACGGTCCGTTCCACTTCAGTTTTGGTTGCAAACTGTTAGGTACTGACCAGAGTTTATGACGGTCCGTTCTACAACCAGAACGGTCCGTTCCAGAACCAGATTGTTAGATTTTAAGCCAAAATTCAGGTTGTTTGTACTGGTTAGGTACAAATGACACTTTATGCATCCATCCTCTTCTCTTCTTTGCCGTGGTTTTCATTAGTAAGAGCTGTAAGCGTTGGGTTACACCATGTTGTCATGAGGACAAGTTCTGTCGCAGAAAATAAGGTCGGCGCCTAAAGTGTCCATATGACCCTGGCTTTTTCTGGAAATCTTGCCTGGATGTGGTGTAATTTCAATGGCTGCTGGCTGAACGGGAGACCACCGCTTTCTTTTCTTATCTCAATATGACTCGTACTAGTTTGTATGGTCATATCTCTCTTTGGTTCTCTTCTGGTCTATTTAGAGCGGACCGTTCTCTCACCAAAACGGTCTGTTTCAGGTTTGTTGGTTCGTACGATCCAACGCGTATATACCTTAGGGTTTGCAACTGGGTCCTAAGTCTGTATCATCCTAGGTCAGTATTTAGTTAGGCTTTTCATCTTAGGATTGATGTGCATAATGAAAAGTCTAGGATTAGGTATATTTTAAGTCTAATATAAAGGTAATTTGAGTTGTATTTTGAGAATTGAACCAATATTAATATCATCCCGCCAAAGTGCGCTCTCATATTAATGGTTGTTTCAAAGACTCAGGTACAAAGTGTATTAAGGTACATGTAACTTCTAAACTATGGATCGGCCCAAAGGAAGGACATAATTTAAAAGACTACATGTACAATGTTTTGGTAGAATTAAATGGGTAATGATTATAAGGTTTTACATACAATTAATTAATCGGCCCAAAGGAAGGTTAATTAATTGATATGTTATGAATCGTTACATTTGATGCTACACCTAGTTAATTGAAGTTTGCTTGGAGACTCCAAAGAGCACTTGCAAATGAATAAAGACTAGTAGATGGGATTTAGACCTTTATATTTTATGATTTAACTTATACATTATGGTTATTAACATTAGTGTATTTTTTGTCTTTGGTTTATTTTAGCAAACATTCCAGCTAGCATTAACAGCATACCCATGCTGACTGGTTCCAACTTTAAGGAATGGAAAGAGAACTTGATGATAGTTCTCGGTTGTCTAGATATTGACCTTGCATTCAGGGAGCAGAAACCAACTGAGATTGATGCTAAAAGCACTCAACAATACATTCAAAGTGTAGCTCAATGGAATCGCTCTAATTGCATGGGCATAATGATCATTAAGAAGACAATTCCAGAGGCATTCAGGGGTACCATTTCTGATTCCGATGAGGCTAAGGCATGCTTGGAAGAAATTGAGAAGAGATTTGCCAAGAATGAGAAATCGGAGATTTGTACATTCATGGCAAGACTCACCTCTATAAAGTATAATGAAAAAGGCAACATTCGTGAGTACGTTTTGGAAGTGTCTAATCTTGCTTCAAAGTTACAAGCCCTTAAGTTAGACATATCTGAAGAAATTCAGGTGTGTCTAGTGCTTAACTCTCTCCCTAGTCAGTATAACCATTTCAAGGTTACTTATAACTGCACTAAGGACAAGTGGACTCTGAATGAACTGATTTCGCATCTAGTTCAAGAAGAGGAAAGGTTGAAGCTTGATAAGACACACAGTGCTAACGTTGCCTCCACTTCCAAGAATAATTGAAAGAAGAAACAAAATAAGAAAAAGGCTGCTAATTCAGAGCCAAAGAAGGAACCCAATAAGGGAAAGACTGGAAAGAAGCCAAAGAATCCAAATGGGTGCTTCTTCTGTGGCGAAGAGGGACACAAGAAGACTGATTGTGCAGGCTACATAGCTTGGCGCAAGAAGTATGTCTCTCTCTTTGGTTTGTTCAGAAGTTAATTTAACTTCAGTACAAAAAGATACTTGGTGGATTGATTCGGGTGCTACAACTCACATAAGTATCTCTATGCAGGGTTGCCTGAGCTGCCGCAAGCCAAATGATGGTGAAAGATACATCTATGTGGGCGATGGCAAGAAGACACAAGTTGAAGCTATTGGGCATTTTAGATTGTTACTTAGGACTGGATTGTATTTGAATTTATATGAGACTTTTGTTGTACCGTCTTTTAAACGAAATTTAGTTTCTATTTCTGTACTGGACAAATTCGGTTACTCTTGTTCTTTTGGAAATGGAAAATTCAGTTTATCTCATAATTCTAAATGCGTTGGATCTGGTTTTCTTTCAGTTTATGACAATCTATATTTTTTGGAAACTATTGCTTCATATAATGAAAACTTGCATACAAGTACTAGAAGTGTTAAGTGTAAATTAACTCATGAGAATTCAGGTGCACTTTGGCATAAGCGTTTAGGTCACATTTCTCCAAAGAGAATTGAAAGGCTTGTGCAAAGTGAAATACTCGATCTTTTAGACATGACTAATTTAGGCCCATGTAAAAGTTGTGTTAAAGGAAAACAAACCAATAAAAGGAGATATGATGCCAATAGAACGAGTGATGTCTTAGAACTGATTCATACGGACATTTGTGGACCATTTCCTATGCCTACTAGGAATGGTCAAACTTACTTTATCAGTTTCATAGACGATTATTCAAGATTTGGTTATCTATATCTATTAAGTGAAAAAGCGCAAGCTTTGGACGTATTCAAATCATTTAAAGCTGAAGTTGAGTTACAACTCAACAAAAGGATTAAGCAAGTCAAATCTGACCATGGTGGAGAATACTATGGTAGATATGACGGTTCAGGTGAACAACGTCCATGGCCTTTTGCTAAGTTCCTAGAGGAAAATGGTATTGTCCCTCAATATACCATGCCAGGATCGCCTAGCATGAATGGAGTAGCTGAAAGGCGAAACAGGACATTGAAGGACATGGTTAGAAGTATGCTCAGTCATACTAATTTGCCAAGATCTCTTTGGGGAGAAGCGCTTAAAACGACAGCCTTTTTACTCAATCGTGTACCAACTAAGGCAAATAACAATAAAATCCCCTATGAAATGTGGACTGGTAGGAAACCAAGTCTGCAACATTGTCGCATTTGGGGATGTCCAGCTGAAGCTCGGCCTTACAAGCCAAATGAGAAGAAATTGGACGAAAGGACAGTTAGTTGTTATTTCATTGGATATGCCGAACGTTCTAGGGGTTACAAGTTTTACGATCCCACTAATAGGAATATTTTTGAGACGATTATAGCTAAGTTCTTTGATGATGTTTTGGTTGTGGGGGAAGATATGACACATCAGGATATTATCTTCGAGGAGGAAATGAGCACTGATCTTCAAACGGACCATGACAGGGCTGAAACGGACCGTTCCAGGATTGGAACAGACCGGTCTGAGGCTGAAACGGAACGGTTGATCATAGATGCAGTGCTCAGGATTGAAACGGACCGTTTAATTCAAGAAACGGATCCTGTTCCAGATCCTATGGACTTGGATCTTGGAAATAATCAAGTTGAAGATAATGATGTCATTGAACAACTGCAAACGCCTCAAGAACTTGTGCCTAGGAGATCCACTAGAGAGAAAAGACCAGCAATATCTAATGATTATGTGGTCTATCTCCAAGAACATGAGTTTGACATTGGGATGATGGAAGATCCTCATGATCTTCGTCAAGCTTTAGACAGTCCAAACTCACAAAAGTGGATCGATGCCATGAATGAAGAAATGAAGTCCATGTATGACAATGATGTATGGAACTTAGTACCATTACCAGAAGGAAAGAAACCTATTGGTTGCAAATGAATTTTTAAGACCAAAAAGGATTCTAAGGGTAATGTGGAAAGGTATAAGGCACGTCTTGTCGCTAAGGGCTTTACTCAAAAAGAAGGTATTGATTACAAAGAGACTTTCTCTCCAGTTTCATCGAAAGACTCTTTTAGGGTAATCATGGCACTTGTGGCACATTTAGATCTTGAGCTTCATCAAATGGATGTTAAGACTGCGTTTCTCAATGGTGACATTGATGAAACCATCTATATGGTGCAACCACCCCACTTTGTATCGGACGATCCAAAGAGAATGATTTGCAAACTTAAGAAATCCATATATGGGCTCAAACAAGCGTCTCGACAATGGTATTACAAATTCCATCGAGTGATTCTCTCATTTGGTTTCGAGAGTAACCCGGCGGATGATTGTATATATCACAAGTTCAGTGGGAGTAAATATTCTTTCTTGGTTTTGTATGTGGATGATATACTGCTTGCCACAAACGATTAGGATATGTTGCATGAAACTAAGAAATTTCTATCTAGACATTTTGAAATGAAAGATCTTGGTGATGCATCATACGTGTTAGGTCTTAAGATACTTAGAGATCGTTCTCAAGGTATTTTGGGTCTATCACAAAAAGCCTATATCGATCAAGTACTCAAGCGGTATGATTTGGAAAACTGCAAACCAACAGAGACCCATGTTGCTAAAGGGGACAAGTTTAGTCTAGAACAATGTCCCAAAACACAGTTGGAAAAGAAGCAAGTAAAGGACAATAAGTATGCCTCCATAGTTGGAAGCATAATGTATGCCCAAGTGTGTACACGTCCAGACATTGCTTTCATTACAGGTATGCTAGGCAGGTATTTGCATAACCCAGGAATTCAGCATATCAAGGCAGCTAAACGAGTTTTGAGATATCTTCAAAGAACCAAAGACTTTGCACTAACGTATCGGAGATCAGATAGGCTGGAGGTCATAGGATATTCTGATTCTGATTTTGCGGGATGTCAAGATAGTTTAAAGTCAACCACATGGTTCATCTTCATGATGGCAGGTGGAGCTGTTTCATGAAAAAGTGCCAAACAATCCCTAGTGGCATCTTCAACCATGGCAGCAGAATGCGTGGCTTGCTATGAGGCGTCATTATTTGGAATATGGTTGCGAAATTTTGTCACTAGGTTGCGTGTAGTGAACTCTATCCAAGCTCCACTAAGAATTTTCTGTGACAATAACTCAGCAGTCATGTATGTTAATAATAACAGAAGCTCAGCCAACTCGAAGCACATCGACATCAAGTTTCTGTCTGTTAAGCAAAAAGTTGAGAATGACGAATTATCAATCAAGCACATTGGAACAAACTCAATGATAGCAGATCCACTAACTAAAGCATTAATACCCAAGCAGTTTCTGAAACATGTAACTAGTATAGGTGTAATTTCAGTTGAGGATTCTAGACTTTAGTGGGAGTTTTGTTCAGTGGGAGTGCTAGATTTGATGATAGTTTTAGTTTATTCAGTTTATTCAGTGTATTATGTAATGAATATTTCTGCAGAAATAAATAAAGTTTCAGTTTTCAGATTCAGTTTCAGTTTTCATTCTCAATTTATTTAAGTTGACCTCACTTCAGTTTTTGGGTGACCAATAAAGTTGGAAATAGACACGTGACAGTCACACTTACGTGTATTTTCCACACCACTTATACACATCTTAATTCAATGTCGTTCTTTATAATGATATTGTGATCATTGTGAGTTTAGTTACGACGGCTTTATAGGATTAGAGGCCTGTAAATGCTATAATGTAACGAATGCTTCCTTGGTCTTCTATTATTGTAAATGATGGACGGAATTAAGGACACAAAATTTTATTACCATAAAAGATGAGCTCATTAAGTTAAGGACATTGGATAACACTAAACATAATAGCCCAAGTGGGAGATTGTTAGATTATTTCCATATAGGCTGACGAGTCTATATAGAAACAATCTAAATTAAGTATGGGCTGATTATTGTTTGGTATCCAAGTTTCTATTGATTATGGTAATAAGCTAAACATGGCTGTAAAGAAATAGCAGATTTTGTGCAATAGATATGTTGCCTTTTATAGGTGGTTATATTTAGAAACATTACCTATTTTATGATGGACAAAATATGGTATTGTGTGGTGGCCAAGAAGCCCTTGGCACTATAAATAAAGGGGTTGGTCCCCAAGGGACAGGACACACACGAGTATTGCTGCATACATGCGTTGATAGCAGCATCTCTGCCCCTCTCCCTAATTATTCCATCGATTAGAGAGAGGTAGTGCTTTTGTTCAGGCTAAAGGCATCAAAGGGCGCGTCTTGTTCTCTTGGAAGATCTTTCTCCCTACTTAGGTGCGTGGAACAGTTTTGGTGAAGGTGCATACACATCAGGACACATCAAGAAGTGCTTAACATCAAGATTCAGACCATAGCAATGGAATTAGGTAAGCTTCCGCTCTCGATTTAGTTTTCTGGTGTTTTGGAACGGTTCGGTCTATGACCAGAACGGTCCGTTCCAACTGCTGGTTCTGCGAGTTTATATTTTCTGGGTTGCTTATTTGACTTGTTAGAATTGTTTATTCCCTTTGGCTTTAAAGCAAACCCAACAATAATAATCAAGAGTCAAAGACATATACCTTGTTTGAAATGGATGGAGAATTGTTTCCATACCAAGTATCAGGCAAGACGGATTGGCCATGTGTGAAACACGAATTAATAAACAGTCCATTAGTTGCTTTTGACTGATAGAAGCTCTCTGCAACCGTGGTCATGTTTTTTCTAAATCCTGTCATAAATCGACAAAAAATAATTATTGAACCGTGCAAGCATTATCATACCTTGTGTTAATATCTTGGTGTTCTGTTTCTAGATGATTTAATTAAGACCATTATTAATGTTAGTAATTTTGTAACAACACGTAACAATTAGAGCAAAATAAGGTTGGATAGCACATGTGTGGGTTTATTATAGGTTTAATTGTCCAAAGCAGAGTTTTTTTTTTTTTTTTAAATGAAGTATAATTTTACTATGTTACAAATATGGGATAACCAGTGCCATACCCATAACACATACTACCCGTGAGATTTGGAATCATATGAAATTGAAATGCACATTAAGAAATACAGATTCTAAAAGAACAAAGGGCCGTTTGGATGGTATGGGAATAGGAAAGGAATATGGATTTTAGGAAGAAAATATCGGAAAGTGTGTAACTTTGGGAAGAGTGGGAAGAAGCTATTCCGGACGGAAAAAATGTTGTTTGGATGATGTGTTAGGAATAAGAAATGAATGTGTGATAAAATAAGGAATGCATTAGGAAGAGTACTATTTCGAGCGGAACTAGTCTCACCTTACGTCTAACACGTTTGGATGCTTAGGAATAAATTTCCGTCTAGAAAGAGTTATTCTTTCTTATTTTTCCTTATTCCTAAGCAATCCAAAAGTAATTGCATACCAGAATCTATGATGAATCACACTTTGAATTGATTAATTAGGACGAGTTTATATATTAGCAATTTTGTAACAGCAGGTAACAATTAGAGCAAAATAAGGCTGGATAGCAGAAGTGTGGATTTATTATAGGTTTAATTGACCGCATAAGAGACTTATTTTACAAAACAAAGCAATACTTTTACTGTGTTACAAATACAGGATAATCAGTACCATACCCATGACCGATCCTACCATTGAGACTGGGTATCACATGAAATTGAAATGCACATTAACAAATACAGATTCTAAAACCACAAAATTTAGTACATACCTTGTAAAAATTCAATCTGTGATGAATCACACTTTGAATAGTTCAATCTACAGAATTTCCAAGGTCCATCTTGGATAGCACTTGATGGGGCTAAACTGTATTGAATCTACAAATTAATAGTTTAAGAAACATCAATTCAACTAGATCACTAAAATTGTCGTAACAATAACAATTTAAATTGTATTGCAACATGTGCGTATGAAATGTAGTAAGCCTAGTCTCGGCAAAAAATATTAGTTCGTACTGACCTGCCATGTGTCATAAGCTGCATTAAGAAGAAACATTGGGGTCTCAATCCCGTTCACTATATTCTCTGGAAAGAAGCACTAAAATATACAAAAGAAAAGTTATCACATTGTATGGTACTTCGTTGAAAAATGTTAACAATTGTTCAACAAATCTATTTGAAGAAACTTAGATTACCAAGGTAGCATTCATGCGTGATGTACATCTTTCTGGCAAGTTTTGAGCAACTCCCTACATCAAACATGCCAATGTGTATTATGTTAAATGATTTTTTTTTTATTAACAAGGATTACCAGTATCACACATAGCAATTTATACATAGCTCTGGTTCTGATTGACATGGTGCGAACACTGTTTTGAGCATATTTTGAAGTACATTATGTTGAAGAATTGATTTAAAATTTAAGTTTTCCTACTGGAAGGAGTATAGTGGTTAGCCGCAAAGAAGATATGCTTCATGAAAGCAACATATATAAATAAAGTAAAAAATTACCTGAAGAGTCAATACACCATCATAAAAGGATCTTAAGCCATGTAGGCCCGATACATCCACACTACATCACATTATGATATTATTGAAAATGGTTAAAAAAAAAACCAACAGAGAAATAGATAAATCAAAATCTGATTAGTTTATGCCAGCAAAAATCAAGAGGCAAATTAGTTAAGGGTTTGCACTCTGATAGTGGATGCAAGGAATCTTTGGATAAATTAACTAACATTGCTATTAAAAAAATTATTATGAAGAACACTAATAGAATTACATACTAATCCAGGAATAAGCCAGCATCCGCAAGACACTTGACTGTAGTTTGTGAAGGAAATAGTGCTCTGAAATTGTCACAATGTAAAACTGATGCCAAACCACCAGCAGAACATCCAGAAAGAAGTGCCTGAAGAAATTGATTTTTTTTTCAGAAATAGGCCATAAATTAATTAAAAAATATATCTTACAATCTTGATTTCATTAGCAGTTAAAATTTAATTAGAAAGTTTATTGTAAGGTAAACTAATGTCATTTTATTTGCAAAATATCTTACACTATATATTTGTAAATTTAATTTACAAAATCTATAGAAAATATAGGATCAATACACCCCACTAAGCCCCAAATATTTCTCAACTCTCAATTATCAATCGAACATTGATTTTTTTTTTATTAAAAAGTCAGAATTAATTTTTTCCATATTATTCTTGGTTAATCAAACATCTAAAAAACAATTTTAATATATATTTCATCAAAATTACCATGAAGAAAAATTCTAAAAATTTGAATTATCCAACAATTTTAATGACAGAGTAGTGTCCAAGTAAGACCTGCTGCGCAGAGGACATTCCTATACCCATTAACTCTTCCATTATAGCAGACCAAATGCGTCGGCCTCGGAAATAAAGGCCTGACTCCTAATTACAGAGAGAGAGTTAGCAAAGTGAAAGAGAGCCCAAAAATGGTTTGATCAATTTAATGAGTATTGCTCAGTGTGACAAGCATTCGGCCAGGAGTACGTTATTTTTTTTATTCGGCAAAATACATTTAAAGACGAATGAAAACTGTACAAGAAAATATATAGAAATGAAAATCATTAGTAGAGAGTTGTGTTCTCCTGACATTATCGTATCCTTCCCCGGTAAATGAGGCGCCATCACAGTAACGCACTCTTACTTTATTCCAGTTGTAGAAATCTGAGAAATTGAAATTACACAACAAACATTTGTTAGGCATGTTTTTTGGCAGTCCAGAACTTAGATATATAAGTGCATATAGTGGGTATATACAGGAAAAAGGTATTGTCGGCAACATAAAGAACCTTGGAATTGATTTCATAAGAGGCCAAAATTTTCTGAAAAATTTCCATTACAAATGTTTATTTTTTTTTTTTGAAGAAATTCCATTACAAATGTGAATTAGGAGTGATCAAAGTACCAGGATTTTCTTCTGATTTGTTGCTTAGTATGGCAGAGAAGTAGATTTTATCCATGTAGTTTGACGAACCGAGGGCCGTGGTGCTACGAAACAAGCATGACCTCCTGTTGTTGCACCAGCCGCCGCCCTACATTGAAATTTTGCTTTTCTTTTAAGAATTTTTAACCCCCTTCAAAAAGAAATTTAATCACATTTTCTACACGTATACTTAAACACAGAGTTCTCAATTTCCGTAATTGATGATTGAAAGAAATTAGTAGAAAAAAAGAAGAGCAGTTAAATTTATAAGTACATTAGTAATTGCAAAATTTACAAGTGCCTGGGTGTAAGTGAAAAATTGCAAGTTTGGTTTACACATAGACCGATATTAACACTTTGAATATCTTTTTTTCCCCTTTCATAATTAATAAGTTTCTGCTTACTGTTTCCGTGTTTTGACTGTTTTCCTTCTGTGAAAATGCTTACATCTAGTCATCTACACAGGATATACAGTTTGCCACTATTGGAGGAACAGATTTTAATCTTAATTATTATAGTTATGCTTAACCAAGAATAGAGAACTTCCAGAAAAGGGGGGAAAATAAAAAAGAAAATCTTACTTCAAGATCAACGAGCCAATTGTTTGCACCAGAGCCGTACCCTCTTTGGATGTGGTAGCCAGGTGGAGTTCCATCCAAGCACACTTTAGATTAGCAACAACTAATTAATTAGGCTTATATTTTAGTTACAATAAAACAGAAGGCATAAACAATAATAATTCTTTAAATAAGAAAATGATGCAACCTTTGAAACTAAAAGTATACTTATACCCACAAAATAAAAGCAACTGCTGGTTACTTTAATGCGATGCTTGTTTTCCCTTAAAAAAAGTATTATTTTTTACTTTTAATTTTTATTAGTTATTCCCACTTTTTCATTTTTAAAATTTTAATAAAAATTATTAAAGTAGGCCGCACCTATTGTTTTCCTCCGAAAAAAAAAATAATGGTGCTTGCTTTCCAATAGGATATATATAGTTTGGTGTTAGTTAACATCAGTACGAAAAGACTGGAATAATCAGAGTTGATTCTAGAGGAAATCAGAATAACGTGTTTAAGTTTGGACCATTAGTTGCTTTTCTCATTTTTCTTAAACAAGTTCATATCAGAAATCCGACAATTCTCACTCTAATTAATGGCATTAGGTTTTAACTCCCTGTAATGTCCCATTTTTTCTCATGCATAAATAATTAAATATATTATGGAATCTCAAGCAAGCAGAATTAATTTCGGAATCCTTAACAATTCAAACAATATAATATCCATTCTCAACTTTCAAGTATTCTCATGCATAAATATATTACGGTTACGGAGTCTCAAAGAAGCAGAATTAATTACAGAATCCTTAACAATTCAAACAATATGATATCCATTATCAACTTTCAATTATTCAAGCAATCAAAATGAAAGATCAATGATTTAGAATATGCACAAATAGATCTAGATAGAAGGTAAAACAATTCCTTAGAAACCACACCTCACAACTCAACGAACTCACAAATGATAGTCACAAAGGTTAGTTCAAATCAACCCCAAATCGTTAGAATTTTCAAAACCTCTGCTCCGATTATTCAGGGTTTAAATTCTTCTGAGCACCCAATAAAACAAGCCACTCCAATTGAATATCTACATATATATACAGAGAGAGAGTCTAACAAGAAGTATGCAATATTTTTCTTTGAGGTAATTGGAAGTGGTAAACCAAATATATATAGGAGTTGAAGCAAAAGATACAAATATGCGAAAAAGAAAGTGAAAATGTTATAATTAATACGAGCGAGGGTTTCGACAAATGAATATGCAGAACAACACTGCGGAGAGAATATGGCAATGTAACAGAAGAGACAGAGGTACAAATTGAAATAATAAGTAACATTTTTGCTAAATTTTGAGAGAATGTTGAAGGCAATAGCCTTGAGACACTCAGTGAATTAAACAATGATATTATTTGAAAATGCAATTATTTTAACTACGTAACGTGTAATCATGGTTGATTATATTGGATGTTACTGGACCAGTTGTTTTATGAAGCCTTTCATTAATTGAAACTGACAATTGAAATGGTGGGAGAGAAAGAGAAATGTTTAAGGTATAATAAAAGTACGTACAACAGGAGAGAAGTTCTAGTGCCACAAATATCACACCTTCTCTTTTTTATTAATATTTTTAAAATTAAAATTCAATTTTCAAAATGCAAACCGTTCATCCTATTCAATTTAACAAGCGATGCATTTCTATATAATTTTTATAAATTTTGGAGTTTATTTGATACTCGATCAAGATGCCCAAAAATGAACGAATGTTGTTAACTATAACAGATTAATTCTAATACATTCATTTTTTGGTCTCTTGATCGAATAACAAATAAACTCTAAAATTTATGAAAATTATATAGAATTCCATCGCTCGTTAAATTGAACAAGATCAACAATTTGTATTCTAAAATTAAAATTTTTAATTTTGAAATATTAACAAAAAAAAAAAAAGTTGTGACATTTGTGGCACCAAACTTGTGGCACTAGAACCCTCCTTATTAAGAAAGGCTCCAAAATAATCTAATAACTTTTAATTATTTTTTAACAAAATAGTTATTATTTATCATTATTTAATTCGGTAAAATTTTCTATTTTGTTACAGCTCCTCTCTCTCATATCCTCTTGGTAAAAAAAAAAAAAAAAAAGGCTCAAAGCATCTCTCGGGAATAAGTAAAAAGGTGTACGTGTAATTGTTTTTAGTATGGATGATGATTGATACTTTTAAATCATCTTTACTGGCCGGTACTAAATTTTGAATGTCGACCTGTATTTTTTTCCGAAATTTTTTATTGTGCTGTCATATTGGACACCTATGATTTTTATGTGAAAGAAGATACGTAATTTGGAAATAAATAAAAGGAGGTATCCAGTTGTATATAATTTTATAAAAGAAAAAAATGAATTGATATGTATAACTAAGAAAGCTCTCAAAATAAAGCAGAAAGCAATAAAAATAGAATAATAAACCCAATAAAAGGAATATAGTAATAATAAAAATTAAAGATGGCAATAGGTATGTATGTATATACCGGCTCCTTTGGGAATAGCAGATCGAACTAGCGTTAGTTCCACCATAGGATCCGTAATTGCACCCACTCCTCCATCGACCCACCAAGTTAAAATCAAAACCAAGAACCCAATTAGCAATAAAAATTTCATGATGAATTTTCTCTCTGTTTGTAATTTACCCAGTGAAGGGGGTAGCAATACTTGCTTCTATTCGGGAAAAACAAGGATTATTTATAATGGAGCGGAGCTTGATGTTATGGTCCCCTGTATTCTATTGTAGATTGATCTCATGGGTCCACTAGGTATCCTAGAATATTTCAGATTTGACTCGTCCAATTTTTTTTTGGCATTTTTTTTTTTTGGAGAAACTAGATAGTGCTATCTAGTGTAAATTTTTTTTTTGGCATTGTTACAATAATGAAATTAGAACATTGGATGTCAATTTATTTTAAGAAAATGGTTTTATTAGTGACTTTTCAAGTATTCCACAAAAAATATTGAATTTCTTTATCCCTATAATTTATTACATTATAATTTGACAGGATTGCTCAATGTTTTTGATGTGGATTTTTCTGTTTTTAAATTTATACCCTAATCTACCTAAGTTTCGGTCGCAAGCGCACAACAATCGTCTAAGTATTATGGGGTAGAACCACAAGGACGGTTAGGATTATTCGAGTTTTCAATTCAATTTAACTTGCTAAATAGAACGATTTGAAAGAAAGAATCAATTAGTCACAGTAACAGAATAACAAAACTTACAATGAAATAAATCCTAAATTAACATATCACAATTAAAGGAATTAAATGCAGTTAATTAAAGCTAGGGGCTTAAGATGAGTTAATTCTTCAGTTTACTCTAGTTCTAGCGGCCCGCTGACTCTCATAGCGGTCCGCTGAAAGAACTCAGGTCGCTAACCCTAATTGGCTGGTCGCTGGCTACTTGGCGGGCATAGACCACCTCGCTGGTTCACTCGGCGGCCCGCCAGGATTAGTGCAGATTCAATTTTTAGGTTAATTTAAAAGTCGCTTTGTATAAGGATTAAGGTTTAGTTGATGTTTTACAGATCAAACTCTCGTTTTAAGGTCTGGTTGACAATCAATTAACTCAAACTCCCTCTTATAGAACTTAGATTTCAACTTTCGCTTCGTGGTCTAGTTTCTACAAGTTTATACATTTCTAATCTAATGAATTCCTTGAGTTTTCACCATTGGAAAGGACTTAACTCTCGTTATTTGGTCTTGGTTTCAACATCTCAGTTTAAACCTTCAAGTTGGTACAATTGCATTCAATAACTTAAGTTTGGTTTGGACTTAACCATTAAACAATTAAACAAGCCCTATACTTGACGAATGAGAGCAAATCTAACTTAAGCAATTCCAAGCAATCAGATAGAATAATAAGAGGAAGGTATAAAACACAACATGCAACACTGAAATTAACTAAAAAGTATATTATCTAATCATAAACTAAAGGTTCACTACCATGGCCCCTAAATCAGTATCTACTCACGAGTATACATCAAATAAAACAAACAGATATCTAGGATAAAAGAAAGCATAAGAAAGAATCAAAATTACAACAGAATGCAACTTGGACTCAATCTTTCTGATCTCAGCTACTCTCTCGGCGGTTCGTCGGTGGTATCGACGACCCGCTGGTGATCCTGTTGGCTCTCAATTAGCTGCGAATTATCTCTCCAATTGTGTCCCCTCTAGCATCCAAGCTTCTGGTTTAAATGGAAGACAATGTCGGTTCTCTAAAGGTGGAGGATGTGCAATTGGAGACTCCAGATTTAGCTCAGAACGTGGTTTAGAAGTTGGCAAAACTGGTTGTGCTATATTTGGCAGTTGGTTTCCTTCTTTCCAGCGGCCTGTTGGAATCTTCAGCATCGCCAGTCTTTACTTCTACCCGCCTCACGGTGGGTCACCAATCAAGCTGGTGGGTCGCCGTTTGATGCAGATTTCACCGTTTCGAGTAGCTTTATCATAAATCCTGTACAAAATGAAGCAAACCATGGCAGTACCTAGCTTCTAACCTAAATTATCAATTAAATGTTAGAAATCACATGAAAATGCATAAAATTAAGATCTATAAATTGTTGAAATACTAAGTATGAAAACTATTTATCAGTTTTAATATAATATATTGAGTAATTTTATGGTGGAAAAAATTATAAATGAAGTTTGGATCATGATCATTCATCTCTGTTTAAAATTTTAAATGAAAAATATAGATTTAATTTTAGTTACAAAATTATGTCGACAACATAATTTGCCTAATATATTTTACATGCACTTTGAAATCAATTCTAATTAATATGTTAACATTTACAATTAATTTGTAATCAAAGTATGGTTACTTTTGACACGTTAAGTTATTTTTTTGGAAAATAACAATCCTTAATTCGTGTTCAGTACATGTTTTATAACGTTTCAGTTGAATGTTATGTAATTTAAAAAATAAAGCAATGACTGAAAGTTTAATTTAAGGAAACCTATTTCGGTCATGTTTGATAAGGACATGAAAAATAAAGAAATAAGAGTTACCTCTTTGTCCATCCATTTTATCTGTACGAATGTGATTAAGAGAAAATAAAAAATTTTCCTTGTCCCTATCTTTATTTCTCTGTACAAAAAATATAACTTATGGATAAAAATTGAGATTCTAAATTATTAGAATGAAATATTTTAGGGGAGAGGTGTGTAGACGACAAGTGTAGGCCGCACTAGAAAAGTTAAATTAGTTCCAATTCAAACCAAATGGTCTGTGCCAAACGCCAATTTTGTTCACGAGTTCAATTCTTTGCTGGCAATTCAGCATGCGCCGATTGTGCTTTTTTCCATCCCTTGCTTTCTGTGCTTTTCGTCCTTTTCAGTTATCTTTTTCAGTTTTATTATTTTAGTACACGAAGAAATTTGTCTTTTTTGTTCTCTTTTCAATTTTATAAATTCACATGCTTGATTAGCCGTCATGAGATCGATGAACATACTTTTTTTTTTCCCTTTTTTTACAAATCATTGACACATTACTTACACACACCTCTTTAAAATAATTTAGCCTCCTAGTGAAATTTAATTGCTATTTCTTATATATGATGTTAATGACTTAATCTCCGTATCTTCTATGCTTGGCTTACATCAGAATTTTCTGTTGAGTACTTAAATGTAAAATCACTATCTTATTATGAATTGCTAAATTGAAGCAATATTATCTCTCATGCTTGCTTATCAAAAATTGCGTCGTATAAAGTTGCTTTGATAAGATTTAATTTATAGGGTGAGAAATAAAAAAAAACTACTTAAAAAAAAGGTATTCAGTTAAATTGTTTATGCTCTTTAAATGACCCGACTTGATGAAATGCATGCACAATTCTTTAACATAAAAGTGCCGAGTCACAAGCACTAATGTTGACAGAGACAGCCAGAAATTGATCACGGGGGACAAATTAAGTTACATTCAATAGGAGGGACAGATTATATAATTTTTATTAAAATTATGTATGGAAATAAATACACATCAAAATAAAGCGATTTTTGGAGCACACGATGAACAAAAGTCCTCTCCAGTCCTCATGCGACTTCGCACCTGAATATTGAGGTTGGCAATTGGCATAGTACAAACTGCTCCAATCATCATA
Source organism: Rhynchospora breviuscula (assembly GCA_027562975.1). Taxonomy (NCBI): domain Eukaryota; kingdom Viridiplantae; phylum Streptophyta; class Magnoliopsida; order Poales; family Cyperaceae; genus Rhynchospora; species Rhynchospora breviuscula. The sequence continues at coordinate 26,635,059 of CM050402.1, forward strand.
CTGAATACAAATTCAAATAAGAAATTTGGTAATTCAAGCTGTGGGAAATTCCAATATTTTCATTGAAATAAGGCGTGGGAAATTAATCGCCAATGTCGCAAAACAAAGGCTATATTCACTGACCTGATAAATTAATATTTTGTTAATATTTGATGAAGTGAAAAGAAGAAGAAAGGAGTATTAAAAATGTGTAATTTAAGTGGGTACTCGGTCAATACTGAATACAAATTATAATTTTAATTCAAAAATAATATCGTTAACCTAACTTATTGTACTGTGATTGAAAAAGTCTTTTAGTTTTAAAAAAAATCTTCATTTCATAAACAGTTTTTTTTATTTATTTTTAAGTTAACAAATAAAAAAATATTGTGATATTGACTCTTTTTCGTGCTTAAAATAATATTTTAGTGTCTGAGAATCAAATATTCGTTAGTGCCAGGTATGTGTACAAATTTACTGAGCTCCACAAAATATAAAGTAAACACACGAAGTAATTTATCAAAAAAAAAATCACACGAAATATTGATTAATATTTTTCTCTAAACGAGCACTAATTGGGTGTATTTAAAGTATAGAATGCTAAATGAAAAATGAAGTCACTAGGATCACTGGGCAGTGGGCACTAGCGAAATTCAGAGGTAGAAAAGGAATAAGGCAGAAAAATATGTGGCTGCTGGGATTCGAGCCCAGGTCTCCACGGCCACAACGTGGAATTCTAACCACTAAACTACAGCCACCACATGCTTTGGAACTATATTAAATTATAAGACCAGTTCTCTATAAAAGTCTCAATTTATTCACATTGCAGGTGGTCGTTTCTTCGTCCAAAATAGATCGTCCTAATTCATGTCACCACGACGGGGTTCCCCGAGTCCAAGAGACGAAACTGTAGAAGTGTAGAGGCGATTGGAGCCATTGATGAGTGAATGAGCACATTACTTGTCCAAAATGCGCATTAAACGAAAAATAAAAATAAGAAGTTTAAATATCACAACAATGGAAAGAAGGGTTGGGCTTGTTGAGATGAGAGATGCAAACAGTGAAAAAAAATGTAAAGCAACACAGTACGCAGAGCAGAGAGATGGGCCGTTAAATAATGCATACTAAACTAGACACGACACTGTACTGTACATTTCCTAGTCGTACAAATGGTGTAAGAATCGGTGGAATGCTGAAAGAAACAACTAGGCCCAGAATGTCATAGGATATTACCTTGGATCAAATTATAAACACCTAGCTTCCCATGGGGAAAAAAGGATGAAACTTTGATTCAACCTCTGAGATTGATTCTGCATCAAGTGAAAATACAAATGACAACTGAGCAAAGATGGCAGTAAAGTAGCACAGTAAACTACAAAGCTCTAAAATCTGGTATGTCAAGTTTGCTTGACTCGCCTAATTACTACCAACAACATTAAGTGTATAGTGATCCGCAACTACCAAAAGGAAATTAACCCCTTTCCTTGTGTCAAAATTAAGGCAAATTTGGTAGTCAAGTTGTAAATTCAAATGTTTAAACAGAATAAAGCAAAGAATGTTGCAATCATCGACTTAACAAAAAGCAGGGAAAGTAATTGTTTGTATATACAAAATGGAAAGATTAAATCATGCTCATAAACAAAAAAGCATCGGAATAGCTCATCTATAAAACAAGATCAAGTTCAGGTACCTAATACATACTCCTAACCAACTATTTCTAAACCATAACAAACATTAACACAAGCAGGAATAACAAACAATGACTCTGGCTGTCATAATTAACCACATGAAAAGATTAAAACAAGAAGCTCGATGCTAGTGTTAAGTAATTAAAAGAAACATCCCCCAACCTCTGATCCAAACGATCAGAACAAACACTAACATCAAGTAAGACCTCCACTGTTTACAACATACTGTCTGTCCTTGCTGGGAGTCTTCTGAAGAAATTCACTGGAGCTGATGGCAACCTGTGTCTAAACCTTGGGTGCCGCATAACATAAATCCCACTAATTGCCACCAGTACCTGCAGTGGAGTCACATACAAAGCCACTGCTGCCACCAAACAGAATAGCACAAAAATAGCAGTAGCCCGTGGGTCCCGCCAGCTGAGCAATGCCTGAATCCTCTCCCCTTGAGTTGCAATGTCTCCCACCACAGTCTGTATCCTGCCTGCCACACTCCTGAGCCGGTCATACCTCATCCTAACTAGCTCAGCACTTTTGCTGGTAGGGAATGTGTCAAACTCTTCATCTAGCTCATCAGGGTGCACAGCCTCAGCATGAGATATCTTGGTGTTCATGTGGGGAGGGTACCGAGGACGGTAGCGATAGTTCCATAATCCGATCAAAAACATGTACAGAAACACAGTAGGTAATATTAGCTCGGGAAAGCACACGAGCATGAGAAATAGCACATGCACCAGAACAGTTGTAATCGGATTACGCCATGCGCAGACATCAGCAAACCACCTGCCAACTGCAAATAAGCCAGAGAAAACAGACATGAGGCGGAAAAAATTTGCCTTGCTGCGCCTCATGCTCCAGAGATGTGCATCTACATCTGACATGTATTCTACCACTTCGCGGCGCAGTGGCGGCTCCATGCGGCCTAGACGTGCAGCCACAATCTGCACTGCCTGGTGCCGCAGAAGATCAAGTTGCATCACAGTCAGTGGCCTTACATAGTGCATTTTTGGCAGCAATGGTCGGGAGTATTGGTACAGCATGTTAATTAGAGACGTTGATGAGAAACGTATAGCAAGATGTAGCTCGCCCATTTTTTTAACCCCTGATGGGTGGAGTACAAGAAGTGGGTACCGGTGGGTATACACCCGACCTGTTTCAAGGGTGGAGAGGCGGATCCGTACTTTACCAACTTTTGCATCTCTGTTGTTACCGTTCCCTTCTTTACCCCTGTCACCAATCTGGCAATTGTCAAAAACACCGACCGTTAGAACTGTGGCTGGGTCATACACCTCCCAAGTGTATTGTTCGTTAAACTTTGGGCCCAGACTGTCAATTATTGTGCGGGTACGCACCCATTTATGCCCATATTTAGCCACACAGTATGTGTCCGATGTGCCCTTGCCTTCACGAGTTTTCATAGGGTGTAGGCCCTCTGCACCAAGTATTCCTAGCTCAAGTAAACCAATTGACGGCTTCCAAAGTTGTTTTGCCGTAGGCCTGAGGTCACTACTGTAGTGAGTAGATTCATCAAGCACATGGTAGCCTCCATCTAAACACACCCGAATATGCAGCCGGGTTGCAAATTTGTCTTTCTTCATCTGATCCACATCAATAGCCACTGGTTTCTCAAGATTAAACCATCGGCCATGTATAATTCGATCATCAGCTCTCCTTTCAATCGAGGCAAGAGGTATGATGACTCGGCCAAGGATTTCATCTTTGTTAGGCCCCACTCGATCCTCAACTGAAAGTATCAAATGATCCTCAAAAGGCTCTGCAGCAACAAACATTAAATCTTCATTCCAGAACGGGTTGGGTCGAGCCTGAGAGGTGCGAGTTCGCATAAACTGATTCCCAATTAGGGCCTTAACATAAACATCAGGGAAACGGGTCTTGTCATGCATTATAATATCTTGTGCCTCGATTATGTTCACCCGCACATACCAGAGTCTTGGTGCGTGGTATACCTTTGATCGGATATGGGCCCCAATAACAGTAGTATCAGCAGGGGCTGCAGCATCGGAGTGCCAAGCATCAGGGAATGCTTCATCTGCTTGCGTCCCCATCCAGACTGCAAGCATCAATTCTCCCTTTGCCTTGTCACCCTTCTTATCAACAAGGCGATACCACTCAGGGGCTAACGGACTATCAGGTGGGACTCGGGTCGGCACATCATTCAAATCAAACCTCACAATTCCCACAAAATCATCTTTTACTAAATCTTTATCTTTCACAACAACCTCCAGTACGGAGGTTTGCATTCTGTCTCTAGAGAATGCGAAAACCTCATTCCACTCAGGGTTTTGTTTCTTTTCAAAATGCCTAGTTTTACCGCGATAATTCCCAACCCGCACTTCCACAAATGGATCTAGACTGCCACTGACATCCATAGCTGGTAAATCTTTAGCTTTTACAACCCGCACGAAAAGGTATTGCATCTGTTCAACCAAGTCATAAGTGCTAGCTGGTTTATCAGCTCGTATGACCCTTCCTCCTACAACTTGACCTCCACCCAGAAAAGGATTTGTCTCTTTTAAAGCATATTCTGGTGGTTGTTGTGACGAGGCAGACGAGTACATCCGTACAATTCGAGGTGGAACTGGCTGAGCTTTCATTGGATCAGCAGCATATTGTACAAATGGAGGTGCCTGATCATTGATAGGCCCAGGAGGAAGAGGATTGTTTTGTGGATGGTAGTTATGATGGTGCACTTCCTTTGGGATGCTATGAAATGTGTGTCTTGCCTGGGATTTGTGTTCGTGTACCAGTGGTACAGCATTGGGGTTACCAGGGGGCTGATTTGACAGTGGATCCATGGCTGGAAGGGGATTTGATGCCTTGATCGAGGGGTCATTTGTCAGAAAAACCTTCAGCCCTAATTCTCCCTTCACACGAGAAAACAAACCGCGCTTTTCCAAGGGATAGTGCATCACAACTGCATCAGAAAGTGGTACAAAGGATGTACCAGCTATTCGCACCTTTCCAAGAAAAGATCTCGAATGCAGCTCCTTGTTGTTGTTGTAGATGGATGCTTCTAGATGCATATTGGGGAGGTTAAATGGGTCCGAGATCGCAAAATAGAACAGTTCATTCCACACCGGATTCAGGTCCCTTTCTTTGACACCGGTACGAAATTTCTGGCCGTCAAATTGCAGTTCAACGCATGCACTTGCCGACCCATGACCATCTTTGGGCATCAGGTCATGTGCACCTACAACCTCTACACCTAGCTTGTATTGAGCCATTGCACTTTATCCCTCTCTTCTCTTCTAGGTGTTTCTTTTCACAAATCCTAAAATTTGTACAAATGAATCAGAAATGGGGAAAGCTAAACAGCTCAAAATTGAAACCCTAAACATAATCATACAAATTGCACAAGGTTGTACTTAGCTTAAACCCTACTGTACCAAAATCAAAATCGAAAAAAACCCTGTCATATCACTTCAAGAAAGGCACCATTGTAAAATCTTGAAACAACAAACGAGAGGAATCAACCCTCTATCATGGCAATAGTACATTGGTGCTACCAGATTTGGAATTTTGGTTCGATTTGGGAAAAGAAAGAGCTCGAATCGGAAGAGACTTACTTACCATCTAGCTGAGTTGCGACGATTGTTCCTTGTAGGTTTGTGTTTGTGGCTGAATGATTCTTCAAGGTTTGGTTATTGACTGATTCTTGGAATGGAGAGGTGATGGGAAGGGAAGAATAGATCTGGTGTGGTGTGGGCTGGCGTGGAGTGTGTTTCTTATTTGGTATATGAGAGAGAAAGAGAGAGATTTTGGTAGTGGCGTGACGTGAAGTTCACAACACACTAGGCATTGTCACGTGAGGAGGGAGGCTATGGGTGTGTTTGTTTGCCTTATTCCGGGATGGAATAAGAGGAGAGAGGAGAGAGGAGGTACTTTTTGACAGAGGAGAGAGGAGAGAGAGTGCCGAATAAGGCCTTATTCGGTCCCAATTCTTATTCGGCCAAATGTTGGTATTAGCCGAATAGGGGAAAAGAGGAGAGAGGAGAGAGGAGAGAGATAACAGTGGGGCCCACATCCTTATTCAATCCCTTATACCGGGATGGTTCCAAACCTATGTTACTTGGGTGCGGTGCGGGTATCGTATCGGATACGGTGCGGGTGCGGGGATTCGGAATTTTTCAAAAAATTTGGATACGGCTGTATATATAAAATAATTAAAATGATATATTTTTTTGTAATTTATATATGTTGCAATTAAAAAAACAAATTTATATATTTTATTAATATAATGTTATTAATATTATATTATAATCTTTAATTTATATTGAAAAAGTTAACAGTTAATAATATTATATTTAAAAATATAATTAACATTTGGTACGGTTTAAGGCATTATATTATAAACTGTTAATAACATATGTTAAAAATATAATGTTAATTTAACATCCGACTATGACAATTTATGTCCATACGAAAATGTATAAGTTGTTTGTACAGCCCAGCCCAATAAGTAATGTTGTTTGTCCGGTTTGGAAATGAACTATTAGTCCCACAATGGATTTGCAAGCTATTTATAGATACTATATAAAGCATGAGCTTTGTCGGATGGTAGCTGAGTTGAACTGCACGTGGTTGCGCAGCAGCGGCACATACAATTCTTCCCGACACGCGTGTCCATGCCGTGTCGATGACCGTATCTAATGGTCAAATCGATTAAAATATTCAGACGCGCCACGTGGCGTATCCGGTGCGTATCGCACCCGTATCGCACGCGAATCCGTGTCGGATACGTGTCCAATACGGGATACGCTGTTAATTTGCCGTATCTACGTAACATAGTTCCAAACACACCCTATGACGCTGTGTGTTATAAAAACGGTTCCATTTTTTTGTTTTTCTTGTTCGGTTTTATTTTAAAAAAATTGAGTTAGTAAAGTTGGCGAATCTTGGAAACGGAAGAGTTTGAATGTCTCGTTTGTATGTTTTTATAATGATGAAATATTTAACTGATAAATTAAATCTTATCGTAAAATTGATAGATGTAATTTATATTGTTATTTATTTGTATGTAAGAAATTATGATATTTTTATTTTTATTAATAAAATTCAACAATTTTAAAATTTCCATCCAGAAATTATTCACATCAGTGCATTATTATAAGCTTTTGATTTTGACGCGCATCGAAACTTCATAATTTTTTTATGAGTCGGTAGATAAAATAATGTACCACATATTGTATGATTTTATTTAAATATTTAAATGTCAAGATGTTAATCGTATGGATAATAAAGAAGATTGCATGGCATTAGTCGTAACAAAATTTAGGAATTTCTCTTTACAAAGAAGCAACTACTATAAACATGTATTTGGTTCGGTATATTAATTTTTCAGCCGTCCGAAATTAATTCGGATAGTTGGATCAGGATGTAGATAATTACTATTTTATTGGAAAAATTAAAGAAAGGCATGTGAGTCCATAATGGTCGGTTAAGGGTCAAATATTTAAAAAAATCATTGAATCAAGGATATGCATTATTAAATGAAGTCGCTTCTCTTTCCAGTCCGAACAACGCCAAAAATTGAACTTATTGATTTCATTATTGCTTTGAAGTATTTATTATTGTTCAATTTGTTGTTCAATTTATATTGAGTATTTTATTTTTATTCAGATAAGAAGTTTAAAAAATTTCAACCCAACTGCCAAAAGAAGGTTCAACTCAACAAAGTTCATTATCGTCATCTATATCTATAGGAAAAAGCAGTCAAACTTCGTAATCCGTGTAAAGAGGAACCGACTGTCGACTGAGAAATCAGACCAGAGAGAGAGAGAGAGAGTAGAAAAAGGTGTTTCAAAAAAAAAAATAGAAAAGAGTACTCAAGCGGTAGGTAATTGGTCGCCAATTCGCTATGATTTTGCGTGCAATATAATTCTTACTTTTTTGTGTTTTAGTTTAAGTTTTCTTTTTTTCGAAACAAGTGGGATTACCCACCTCTTCTCATTACCAAGTAAAAAAGAAGAACATGTTTCAAAAAAAAAAAAAAAGTAATAAAGAAGAACATATCGCAAGTTCATACTAGTTTAAGTTTCCTCGCACTTTTTATTTCTAGATCCTTTTTTAATATTTATTCACTTTTCACCTTTTCTTCATTTTGTTTGCTTCATAAATTTCGTGGCAACTTTTTGGATCTATTATTGGGTGGTTTTTTTTTTATGATTGATTATTGGGTGGTTGGAGCTGAAATATTTTGAAAGTCTTTAAAGGAAGTCACTTTTTGTGTGATCAGATTCCCTATGGCTAACACGGAGTAACTCAACGTATATCCGTCTCTCTAAAACAGACAACCCAATCCATTGCTTCTGTTATTATTTATGGGGTCCACTGTCAGGAACGGACACACGTATGTAGTCTTTTGTCTGACGCCACACTAAAGTCGAACTCCCAAGTCCTAATCTGAATCTCCCCATCCTTTCGTTATCGTGGGATTCTATTGTTCCTCGTAATTCTTTCTTTATAAAAAAAATATATATATTAATTCTTTGAAATACATCGCGTAGTTTTCTTATACTAGTACTGGTATACTTAATTATTTTACTCGAGGCATATGTGGCATTAAGAGACTTTTGTGCTCCGTACAAAGTTCTGGCGAATAAAGAAATCGACCTCAAACAAACAACAACAATGCCTCTCTATTTCATTCAACTGGACACCTGCAGTACTATTTTCTCCGGTGGTAAATGGACAGTTTCTTATCAATCTAACGGAGACGATCTTAGAAAAACGTCAGTAAAATGTTAGAATTGTGAAACATATTTTTATGAAAAAAATTAAAACATAGTTGATGGGTACGTTACGCGTAGCTATTTTCGTTGTTGAAATTTGGACTTTTATAACAAATGGTAAGAGATGAGATAAAAAATAAATAAACAAGTAAAAGAAGTAAAAACTAAAAAAAGTAACCGCGGGCGGAACACGATTTTGACCGAATGGCGTCGGTGGCTCTGACACGTAGGCCCACTTCCCCACACTCTTTTCTCGTGGGATGTTTATCATGTTTGCCGCGTGACGACGCGTTTAAGGGTAATTGACCCCACCATTTTTTAGTTCTCAATTATCCTTTTGCTGCTTATGCATAATTATTGCTCAAGCAATTTTTTTTTATGAACATTGTTCTAGCATTCAACGGACTCTTTTGTGCGATTTACCTAATAATTTTCAAATAACTTAAATAGCTTAATTAACGGATAAGTAACCACCTTGTCACTTTCTGTTTAGTTTTGCAAGTTGCAACTCTTCGAACCTGATTCTATGTAATACAAGTTAATCGGCAATATAAACACAAACACACACACACACACATAAATACATAGTTCGTCTGATGTTATTTCTGTTTGATTAGTAATTTTGTGGTTCTATTTTTTTATGATTAGGGAATCGAATTTATTTATGTCTTTTGTAGAAATAAAATTTAAATTAAATTATCATACACATTTGGAGCTAAACCATTCAATAATAATGTTTCGACAAAAATCGCTGAATTTATTATTGACTGCAATTTCGTAGTTTTTTTTTTTTTTTTTTTTTGAAAGAAACTGCAATTTCGTGGTGGAAAGTGGATATTTAATATAGAGAATGGCTAACGTGCCATCGAGTCATTTTTCAAGATCCAAAATTCAAATGATCAATCCGAACCGTTCAAGTTGTTCTCCATATTGAAATATTCTTGGAGACCAAATTTTATATTTTTCAAATTTTTTTGCTATTTATTATGATTTTTTTTTAAACACTATGATTAGAGTATTTCAGCCCTCCAATTTGAAAAATATCATAATAAATAGTAAAAAAAATTGGAAAAAAATAAAACTTGGTCTCTAAGGGTATTTCAATATTGTGATCAACTTGAACGGTTTGGATCGACCGTTTGAATTTTGAATCTCAAAAAATGAGTCGATAGATAATCAATGGCAGGTGCCATCGATGGCGCGTTAGCCATTCTCATTTAATATATTATATACATTAATTATAAGTGTCATCGGCGAAAAAACCATCGCTCAATAGACAACGCACGCGCGTGAGTTTCTGTCTTGACTAGCAGGTGTGTGTTACAAAATATTCAGTTTAATAATCAAAAGTGTTCAGTTAAATACATCAACTAATGGACAAAGTCGGGCCAGGGTCAAAGTCGCGCGTGGGTCAAAGAGAGGTGCGCCAGGGGTAGAGTCGGAATAATTCTAATTTGAACCGGATCGGTTCATGACCCCTTTTAATTTTTTCATGTGATTTTTGTCTGGTTCGTGACCCCTTCGCTTGGTTTAATAATAGCATTTTTCTTATAATATTTATATTTTCTGTTGCAACTAACTGAACATTTATACTTAAATAACAGAACATTTGTACTTATTAAACTGAACATTTAGTTAAAAAAAAAACATATTGAACACAGCGAACACTTATAACACAGTGAACAATTACGATAAAATGTGAACATTTATATCTAATAAAGTGAACACTTACAACAACGAAATGAACAAAAAATAATTTACGCGCTGGATGAGTACAAGTCAAGAGAGAGAGCGATGGCGCGGATGGTTATTCTACCGATGACACTAATCAATTTTCTATTATATATGTGTTTGAATAGGTAATTGGTACTTACCATCCAAATGAATGTCATCTACGCCATCCAGCAGGCTACTCCTATCAAGCCTTTATTTGGGCCCAGCGTCAACAGGCCAACGTGCCTCTGCAAATAGTCACGTGATATTTCTCTCCAATCAAACCTTTTCCTCTCTCTCCCGATCCAAAGGCGATTTTTTCAACAATGGAGGAAACTCCATGGAATTCGTTTAGAAATGCTAAATTCGGTTGAAATATTTCTCTTAAATACTTCTTCTAATCTCTTCTATGTCGAGATCGGCACCAAATCTCTCGGTGATAATCCAAACCACATCTCAATCGACATATGATTCTCGATTGATCAGATCTCTCTCCGTATGGTGATCTAACGATAAACAATTAGTGCTCAGCTCCTGCCGTGGTCTTCCTAATTCAAAAATTGTGCAATTATCCTTCTCAAATGGCCGGATTAGGTTAATGCTTGCTTTATTATCTATTTTGTTTATTGTCGAGTATAGAAATGGTTAAATGTTGGATTGAAACAATGATTCCTGAATTACATCTCTGATAATCTTTATCTAAGACGAAATTATCCTTCACGATTGTTAATTGTTGGATACAGTCATTGTTCCTTGTAGATATTGATTCTCATACTAGTATAATTCTGTACAAATAGCATGAAAAGAATGTTGGCTTTTACCTTTGATGGAGATGTGTTCAATTTATTATATATATATATATATTCAGTTTATTCCCTTCTGTGTCCATCTTTTTTTACATGTTATTATGTACTTTTCTATATAAGCAATTGCTAATTAATGTTTATAAGTGTTCAGATTGTTTCATACAAGTGTTATATTATATGTCTGAAGAGATGGAATATTGTATTTGAATATATTGTCATTTCTGACGAGGTATAATTGTTGTGTTTATAGGTATTGCTTTAAAGCTTGCCCAGGATATACACTTGTATTCTCAAGGTGAAAGAAGTTTTGAAGATTCCATTGCATCAGATGTCGGTGATGACGATTATGAAGAATCAAGTGACCTGAAGGAGCAACTTGAGCAAGTTGATCAACTTGTTGTTGATGAAAGATCAGAGCTCGCTATTATTGAGCAACATTTTCAACCTATTGTTTCTAGCGAGCCGGCCTATATGTATTATCTGTGTTATGCTTAAATTTAGGTAATGTGCTCTTTGCTTTATCTGATCCGCAGAGAAGTACAAAGCAATCAAAAGTGTCTTTTAAATTAATCAAGTCCAATTGATAAGTAATGAACTTAATTCTGAAAAAAGTATGCATAAATTGGGACACTTTATTGACAGCAAACGCAATGTCGGGTCGGGTTATTGTTGCATATTGAAGACCACCTACAATTGTTCTATATAAATGAGGGTTGTCAAATGGGTCACCATCAAATTTAGAGAGAGACAGACTTGCTGACATGGGTGTTGGACACGGGTTGGCCTGATGCATATTGGATTTCTTGAGTAAATCCTTGATATACTTCTCTTGAGACAAGTGCATGCCGGCTGAAGTATGATGCACTTGGATACCCAGAAAATAGTGTAGTCTTCGTAAATCCTTCACAGCAAATGATTTTTGAAGAGTGGTAACAAGATCAGTGAGCAATTGGTCATGACTTCCTGTTAGTACTATGTCATCAACGTAGACTAGTAAAGCCATAAATTGATTTCCATTTCTATAAATGAACAGGTATGGATCGCATTTGGAAGCATTGAAGCCATAAGCAAGTAAAGCAGCATGTAAAGTATGGAACCAAGCACATGGAGAATGTCGAAGACCATAAAGAGCTTTGTTTAGAAGACATACATGTGTTGGAGAAGAAGAATCCACAAAGCGGGGAGGTTGCTGCATGTACACGGTCTCTTGTAAGTCACCATGAAGAAAGGCGTTTTGAACATCCAATTGACGAATTGACCATCCTTTTGATAAGCCCAAAGAGAGAACAATTCGAATGGTAGATGGTCGTACCACTGGACTAAATGTCTCAAAGTAATTGACGCCTTCTTCTTGAGAAAAACCTTTAGCCACCAATCGGGCTTTGTATCGCTCAATAGATCCATCGGCCTTCCTTTTGATCTTATACACCCATTTATAGCCGACGATGTTTTGATGAGGTGGAGGGGGAACCAAAGTCCAAGTTTTGTTGGATACTAAGGCATTGAACTCAGTTTGCATAGCAAGTTGCCATTGAGAGATTGTTTTGGCTTTGGCAAATGTGGAAGGCTCATAATCCAAATCAGTGGTGGATGTGTAAGCAACATGATTAGGAAAAATACGAGGGCGGCGGGTGTTATCTCTTGTTCTGGTAGTCATTGGATGAGTAGAGGAGGTGACAGGTGGATCCTGATTAACAGAAGCAGCAGGTGTTTGAAATGTAACAGGTGGAGAAGAAAGAGTACGACGGTCAGAAGGGACACTAGTTTGGGCAGCAATGTTGGAAGTTTGGGCAGGTGTATTTGGATGTGGGGCAGGGGCAGGCGCTCGAATAGAACGGTCAGGAAATTGTGCTGAAGGTGTAGAGCGGGCAGGTGTAACGGTCAATTGGGGCAGCTGGTTTGAATTTGGTATTGAAGAAGTATCGAAAGAAACAGGGGTGTGAAGTATAGGTAAGGGAAGCCATTGATCACTGGTGATTGAGTCTTCAGTTGGGCAACTACATGTCTTCTTCTTATATGGAAAACAACTCTCATCAAATGTTACATGTCTAGACACAAAGGTTTTGTCGGTTTCAATGTGGTAACACTTGTAACCTTTTTGATTGATGGGATATCCAATGAATATGCACGGCATGGATCTAGGTTGAAGTTTGTGATCATTATATGGTTTGATTAGAGGAAAACAAAGGCAGCCCAGTGTTCGCAACATGGTATAATCAGGTTGTTTCTGAAATAGCTGAACATAAGGACAGTTTTGGTTTGTTGATGAAGGAAGCCTGTTGATCAAATATACAATACTCGAAAATATGTCAGCCCAAAAATGTAAAGGTAAGGAAGCAGTGGATATAATGGCCATAGAAAGCTCAAGTATGTGTCTATGTTTACGCTCAGCCACCCCGTTCTGCTCTGGTGTATAGGGACAAGTGATTTGATGAGTAATTTGCGGAAATTATTTAGAGATTGGCTTAAACTCGGTTCCTCCATCTGTCCTTAATGTTTTGATGGTTCTGTTTAGCATATTTTCAGCTTGGATTTTAAAGAGTGTAAACACTTTGGTGACTTCATCCTTTGTGTGCAAGAAGTAGATCCATGTGTATTTAGTATAATCATCCACAAACAACAAATAATAACGAAAACCATCTTTAGATAACAACGGAGCCGGGCCCCAAACATCAGAATGTATTAACTCAAGTGGAAAAGAAGTACATTGAGAAGAAGATACAAATGGCAATTTATGAGATTTAGACATACTACATGAATGACATAAAGAAAGCTTGGAACTGGAACAAGGTAAATAATTTTTTTGTAACACTTGCAAAGTAATTTGAGAGGAGGGATGTCCAAGTCTTGAGTGCCAAGTATCAGCGGAAGCAAGGAGAGCTTGTGGACGGCTTGGAGTTGTGAAAGAAAGAGAGTAAAGACCATTAGTTAGCTTGGCTTGAAGAAGAGGGGTCAGACTGGCCCGATCCTTGATAAGACAAGAGGAAGAGGTAAACTCAATTAGAAGGGAGTTGTCAAGAAGTAATCGAGATAAGCTAAGTAAATTTGTGGTAAAACCAGGTACATGTAAAACATCTCTAAGCTGAATTGAGAAGGAAGATAAAGATAAAATAATATTTCCTATGTGTTTGATTGGCATACCAGACCCATTGCCGATGTGAAGAGAACTGAGGCCCTCATATGGCAGGAAAGAGGAGAGAGTATTGAGAACAATTCAATTTATATGCACCTTATGTTTTGTCTTGATCTTTTTTCTGAAAGTGTTATGTATTGCACTGTCTGAAATGATTACTTAGTAGTTGTATGTGTTCTCTTAGTTATCGTAAGTGTTTAATTTGTGTCTAGTTTGTGTTATGTAATAAACTTAATTTTGAAAGTGTTACGTATCGCACTGTTTGAAATGATTACTTAGCAATTGTATGTGTTCGGTTAGTTACAATAAGTGTTCAATTTGTGTCCATGTGTCCATCTGATGTTATGTAATGAACTTAATTCTGAAAGTGTTGTGTATAAAATGATTACTTAGGAATTGCATGTATTCTGTTAGTTACCATAAGTGTTCAATTTGTGTCCATCTAATGTTATGTAATGAACTTAATTCTGAAAGTGTTATGTATTGCAGTCTGAAATGATCAGGTAGAAGTTGTATGTGTTTTATTAGTTAAGATAAGTGTTCAATTTGTGTCCATATTATGTTATGTAATAAACTTAATTTTGAAAGTGTATTGCACCGTCTGAAATGATTACTTAACAATTGTATGTGTTCGGTTAGTTACGATAAGTGTTCAATTTGTGTCCATCTGATGTTATGTAATGAACTTAATTCTGATGTTATGTAATGAACTTAATTCTGAAAGAGTTATGTATTGCAGTCTGAAATGACCAGGTAGAAGTTGTATGTGTTTTATTAGTTAAGATAAGTGTTCAATTTGTGTCCATATTATGTTATATAATAAACTTAATTTTGAAAGTGTATTGCACCGTCTGAAATGATTACTTAACAATTGTATGTGTTCGGTTAGTTACCATAAGTGTTCAATTTGTGTCCATCTGATGTTATGTAATGAACTAATTCTGAAAGAGTTATGTATTGCAGTCTGAAATGACCAGGTAGAAGTTGTATGTGTTTTGTTAGTTAAGATAAGTGTTCAATTTGTGTCCATATTATGTTATGTAATAAAATTAATTTTGAAAGCGTTATGTATTGCAATGTCTGAAATGATTACTTAGTAATTATATGTGTTCAATTTGTGTCCATCTGATGTTATGTAATGAACTTAATTCTGAAAGTGTTATGTATTGCAGTCTGAAATGACCAAGTAGAAGTTGTATGTGTTTTGTTAGTTAAGATAAGTGTTCAATTTGTGTCCATATTATGTTATGTAATAAAATTAATTTTGAAAGCGTTATGTATTGCAATGTCTGAAATGATTACTTAGTAATTGTATGTGTTCAGTTAGTTACCATAAGTGTTCAATTTGTGTCCATCTGATGTTATGTAATGAACTTAATTCTGAAAGTGTTATGTATTGCAGTCTGAAATGACCAAGTAGAAGTTGTATGTGTTTTGTTAGTTAAGATAAGTGTTCAATTTGTGTCCATATTATGTTATGTAATAAATTTAATTTTGAAAGTGTTATGTATTGCACTGTCTGAAATGATTACTTAGCAATTGTATGTGTTCGGTTAGTTATCATAAGTGTTCAATTTGTTACCCTTGTGGTTATTAAGGCTTGAAAATTAATAACATATTAACTGAACACTTGGTGCCTTCTGACTAAACATATAAATTTGTCAATACGGTGACGTCGCAAAAACCAACGTGAGAGAGAGCGCCAAAATTCCCGCCAAAATCACCTGCGTCTCAGCACAAACTCGCCCAGAACACCTAATTCCGCTAGACGGGCCCATCAATTTCCACGAAAGGCCCATGTTGGCGCTGCCTGATCTGCTGGATGACACGGATGAAAAATAGTTGGATGACGGTTATCAACTCCGGTTTGAATATTAATTTTAAAAATTTCATATAAACTCATTTCTTTGGGCTCACAGTCCGATTATTATCGCAAACCCATATAATCTATATTCTCCTTCCACCGGGCCGCGATCAATACAAAAACGATTCAGTAACATTTTTCATTTTCTGCTCTGGAAATCATAAGAACAAAAATTTTAGACAGCTTATTTTACTCCAATATTTGATGGACATGAATTAAATAATAATTTCTTAGTGTCCAAACTAAAACAAAACTTTCATTCTCATTTCTGAACTATTTGATATATATCAAAGAGAAGAAACATACAAATTTAAGCCGCGGTTATATCTCATTTCATTGCTACTTTTAATAAAATGATGTCATTATTATTCTTTTCGATTCAAATTGGATTACGGAAAAGATTAGCATTGACTTAATCGGGATATTTGCAATCCTTTCATAGTTCATACAGATAACTGAAAACAGAGACAAATATCTAATTTAATGAACTTGTGAGTTTATCTCGAGCTAAAAATTTTGCGGTTTAGCCCCACTTAAATTGTTAAGGACAGAATAAGAAGCTTGTTGTCCATGGTACATGTCAGTGTGCTCATGTAAAAGGAAACAAAAATAAACGTATTGAATCTACCAACGATTCTAGGAGTTTAAAAAAGTGATTCTTCTTTAGTTTTTTCTTTTTTGTTATAGGAATTGATTTCTTTTTTTTTTTCCCAAAAAGAGTAGCTTGGCACTCAAATTTTGCAGATATTAGTTTGAACCTTTTCTACACTACAAATTACCTACCACATTATTTTACTCTTAGGAAAATAAAAAGCCCAAAAAAAGTCAGTAAAAGTATTTCAAAAGTTGGCACTCGTATGGTGGCCCTGACTACGAAAATAAAAGATATTACAAAAAGAAGTGACAACTATAGAGCTCGTCTTGATTTAAAACCTAATGTTAGAGTATACAAGTACTAGCAGATAGGCCATATGGTCATCACAACACCCGCATTTGCATATGGACACCTGGTCTGAATACTGCTGCTGCATTAGTTTTGGATCTCAACACCTGCCCATCAAATTTCATGCAAACACTATCAAAATAGTGGTTAGTTCCTAGAGATGTGCAGGTTACTTTTGTGTATGTGCACGCGAGAGAGAGAATGAGAGAGATTATACATAAAGCTTACTCGCCTTTGGTTTAACAATTTTGGATGGAAAGTTAACTGGACTGATTGAAGTTGCAGGTCTGACAATATTTTTTAAAAAAAGGGTCAGACCGCCATTTGAAGGAGCAGTTCCTAATTATTTATTTATTTATTTTAAACAGTGCTTACAATCTCAGAGTATGCTTCTTTAAAGCAGCTTCAATCTTTCCTATTCCCTAAGTGCAAAAAATATTTAACAAAAGATCAGAAATAAAAGCTCATCATATTATAATAATCCTAAGTAATATAAGAAATTGTTCTAATAGAAGTAGAACCTTTAGAACGCGATCATGATTGAAATTATTTTCATGCACCAAAAATTCCAGCAAAGCCTAAAAATTGGGGTAAGTTTATTAAGTAATTGAATTATTATAAGCTAGAAATAATTTGTTAATTTATGCACTTATTCAACCTCCTCATCTGGACATGTCCAACTCAGATCAGAAACTTCATACGAGACCATCGGTTCCTTAAACAATCTTCGAACCTCTTGGTAAGGCCAATCTTCTGGCACCTTATACCTGTGGTCATATCGAGCTATTCAAATTTATCTCAAAATTAATACTTGTACTTTTTCTTATTCTGTGCGTACAGAAAAATTGAGCATGTCACAGAGAACCTCTCTCGGTTTATGTTTTCAAGAACATTTTCAAGAAAACCATGCTTCCTGATAAGCTTAAGTGCCGTCTGTCCCCCAATACCTACCAAGCAAACTCTCATTATAAAATTAAACAATATAAAGTACAAGGAAATTGTTTAAACACTACATCAGGGTATAAAAGAAAAATGACCAGAATTAGGCTTAAATTACCTAGCTCCTAAAGGGTAAAATAAAAGCCTAAAACAATTTCAAAACTTATATAATAATAATGAAATATGTACCTTTAATGCTACCACAGTAGTCACATCCACAAAGAATGCATAAATCAATGAACTCATCCATGGTTAGTTGAAGCTCCTCCAAAACCTAAAGAGTAATATATAAAATATCAATATCTACGTAAACTCCATTGCCAAAACAGAAATTCTTATCTTAATTTCCCTTTTTGTCTCTTTAGATTTCAACTTTATAAGATGAACATGTTGTTTAAAATTGACACGGACTTACTTATCTGGTAGGAAGCCATTCATTTAAAAAATGACTGGGCTGTTATTACCAGAAACTAGAATTTAGTGTTCTTTCTTTATGAAAAAGAGGGCAGGACCAACTTTGGTGTAAATCAGAATTTTCAGACCAAAAGAGGAATTTCGAAGCACCAGTGAGCAAAGCTGTAACTGGGTCGTACTCCTTAGATTCATTTGCTTAATTAACTCTAACAATGTTAAAGTACAGTTCTCAATAGAGTTTAAAAGATGCCTTTGAAATTTCAAATTCTGTAATTGGAATCTTTTTAGAGGTTGGATCCATTAAATGCCGAAGGAACCTAGGAGTGCCAAAAGTTAGGGAATCCATATCTTCTGAGGCGACAGCATATACCTGAAGATGATAAAAGGTTATACAAAAAAATAACAATTAATTATAATATCCCAATGGAGTGCCCCTAGGAAACCTCAAAATAGCATGTACAAGCACAACCCGAGCAAATTAAAAAAGGCCTCGTAATTTTTATAGGAAATGTCACCTACTCCGACCTACCCAAAATTCATTGAACTACCAAAAAGAACCATCCTGTATTAGTTTACATTTGGAGAGAGAGTGTAATGAAACAGTAATAGAGAGTCATTTTTCATGTAGTGTAGGGCTATGTCAAACTCTCTACTGCTTTCTGAGGTAAATTATTGGTTTAATATATAAATATGGTACAAGAAAAGCAAAATTATAAATCTACTGCAGTTTGTTGAAACAATTGTGTAGGGCTATGTCAGACAGTCTCTACTGCTTTCAGAGGTAAATTATTGGTTTTGCATATAAATATGGTTACAAGAAAAGAAAAATTATAAATATACTGCAGTTTGTTGCAACAATGAAACAAATGGACATATCAGTAAAATGATGTATCTAAGAAATTTGCCTTCCCACTCATGCAAAGTGCTGCACACTGTGCTTCAGCTTCGGATGGTGCCTGAAAATGATTAAAAGAAATAAAATAATTTATGAATAAGTGGGTGAAGCTAAAAGAAAGAAATAAAGAGTTGCCTCTAGCACTGTCAACTCTCCAGAAATTTAGTAAGATTGTAGATAAATGGCCAACAACAGAACAGAACAAAAGATCCGTTCCTTATTACTCTGGATTTACAATGTAGCATTCTTTTACTCTGATAAAAGATTGCTGAAGGAGGTACATTACCAAAAGAGTTTAATAAATCACAAACATAAATTTTCCAGCATAACCTGAATAATGGGGACCCCCATCAATTTTAAGAGCCTTTTGCATTCTTCATACTGCTTTGTTCCAACCTGCAAGAGAAATATAATTACCACCTCAGTCTACAAAAAAAGGGGATCATTCCTGTAGAAGAAGAAAGGACACGGAAAAGAAGCACCTTAACAGTTCTTTTGCTGAATTTTTCAGTGGCCTCTTGATCTCCATCCTATTCACTTAAACTTCCATTAGAAACACAATCTAAATAGAAATTCTCCACAATGGTCATGAACCTGGCTGTTATTAAGCTTTTTCCTTGGCTTACTCACAACTAAGCAATCAGCATCAAAAGAACAAAAAAAGGAAGCACCAATTCAAGAAGCTAAAACAATGAGAAAAGCAAAGGTTGTCAAGAAAAATCACCTCTATTGCAGTATACAAATCCCTTTCAGCATCTTTTCTCATTGAAAATCTACGAAGCAAATAAATGCAACATAGAATATCAAATTGCAGAAAAAAAAAAGAGCACTAAACGAACAAAAGAATAAAGATTTAGCAAATATGCTAAGAAAAGTGCATGCCTTCTCCAAAGCTCCTCTCTCTTCAATGGAGGTGGCTGGCCATCAAAAACATATCTATTAACCATCAAATGAAAAAAAAAAAATTAAGTTGCTGAAGCAGAGAAGAAAGTTCCAATAACAGAAATGCAATTATAAAAATAATTACACTGGCTTGATTCCCGCTTCAAGCAATCTTATGGTCCTGTTGAACATGCCGACCAAATGACTGCAGAAGAGAATAAAAAGTTGAAAAAAAATATAAATTTTAAGGGTGTCATAGCCAAAGTGAACAGCCAAGAGAAGTCTTTTTTTCTTCACCTAGTAACTTCACCAGATTCATTTGTTAGAGTCTCCACACCCCTCCTTCCTACAACAATCTAGGAGGAAAAAAAAGAGTTCATATTGTGCATTGCTAGTTTGCTACCATTAAAGCATAACAATCGCCTCAATTTAAACATAATTTTCAAAATACAAACTTGCGGGACTAAAAATCAACATCTTATTTTCCTAATTATATGGTCAACTTCAACCTGGTGAATATTTAACTATGTTTTAAAAAAAATAATATGAGATATTTGGCAAACATTCTAAGTTTACAAGATTGCATAGGCAAGTGTGGAAGGCATTGGGTATTGGGAGTGCGAATTTCCAACAATTTCTTCATAAATGGCCATCCAATTTTTTTTGAATTGAGGCAACCAATCAATTCACTAACTAAGATAAGCACCACCATTCTTTAATTTTCCATAGGACAAAATGCATGTAAATTAGAAGTCTAGAAAGCATGATAAAAACTTACTAGAAATTGGTAAATGCACAAGCTAGCATCGATGGCGATCTCTCGGCCTGCATAATCCTCCATCGTACGTCGCATAGCTGCTCTTGGCGCGTGCTCCGCCAACAGCTTCGTCAAACCCTAAAAGAGCATTGAATACTCGGCATGTCAAAAAACAAAAAAAAAAAGGCAAAATCGGATATAACCCCCTCAAATCTGCTGCAATCGGAAATAAACCCCTCCAATCTTCAAATTCGGATATAAACCCCTTTAATCTTATTTAGTATGGATGTAAGTCCTTCTTGTTAAATCTAATCATATTTTAAATGAAAAAAATCAGAATCTAAAAATAATGGCCGAAATACCCTTCAATAACCTGGCACATTGTCCTGCATTTTCTGAGCAGTCCTTTTACTTTGTCTCCGTGCTCATTTCTAAAAGGTCAATGTACGCTAAGCAAAAGTAGAAATTGATGCACGATTTTCTTTAAAAGAGATTATGCAACTAGCATTAGGCCAAAGTATCAATCTATTAGAGATAACGTGACTATTTTAAACAATTTTCTAATTTGTGTTCTTTAAACCTTTCAGAAAATTCCCATACTCAAAATTTTCCTTAAAAATTTTCACTGAGAATCCAGCGGAGAGAAGAGAGTTACGTTGGTTGTGTTCCTGTAGTATTTAGTAAATAGACTCAGTTTTTAGATGGGAGTGAGCATTAATTTAATTTCAATACCATCCTATTTGTATATATAATCCACGTTCTTTCCTCTAATGTTGTCGAAATCTCAATTCCAGAGAAAGAAGGCAGGGGCAATTTGGTCAAAAAGTATTGAAAATTATTTATTTTATTTAAAATATGGTTAAAACTAATAAGGAGGGCTTATATCCATACTAAATAAGATTAGAGGGGTTTATATCCGAATTTGAAGATTGCAGGGGTTTATTTCCGATTGCAGTAGATTTGAGGGGTTTATATCCGATTTTGCCAAAAAAAAAAAACAAAGAGAACACTACTACCCGAGTAGAAAGAGTGAACTCTTACCTTGATTCCCATCGAAGCAAGAGAAGCGGCAAGCGAACGATTGAGATGGATACGAAGGAGAAGTGCTCGATTTTTTTCCCCCCTTTTTCCCGCTTTTTTCTCGGATAATTTGCGGAGAGTGTAGTAGAAAAAAAAAAAAAAAAAAAAACTGTTTTAAACCAAGAGAACAAAGGCAATGATATCCTCTCCAGTAAATGCATAGAGCAATTTTCTGCCGGTGTCCGTCCGATCAATAATAGATTAATATCAGATCCGTACGGTTAGTAAAACTTAACCGCTGAGATTAAATCTGATGGTCTGGGAAAAATTTGCAGAGAGAAATCTGGTTCGGCAATAGAGTGGGAGTTTTGCTGCACCCCTCCGCCGAATTCATATCCTCTACAACTTCAAAAGGTACGCAGAGAGATCAATAGTGGATGTTTGTGATTAATATCGAGATTCGTGAGTTCTCTTAATTTGAGTCGTCGAGATTAGATCGGACGATTTGGATCAAAAATTTGCGGAGGATGCTGGTCCCCTCAGCCTATGTTGCGTTGCGTTGGAAAGGATTATAGATAGCAATTATCATTGGGTTTGGGTTGTCTTTGTCACTACTCTACTGTCTAGAAAAAATTAAATATTTACATTAGACAATAAACAATAAACAAGTATTAGGTTTGGGTTTTTACTCTATAATTATTTACCAGCTATTTACATTAGAAAACGAATAAATATATATGTATTTCAAAAAATGAGTATATATTTTGAAAATAGTTTAAATAATAAATGTGAAAATTCAAAATGCCAAATATATATTAAGCAATAAATATAGTATACATATGCATTAAAAAAATAAGTGTATACTTTGTAACGATTGAGTATATATTTTCGAACGATTAAAAGGATGAGTTCGAAAATTGATTAATAGTTATTGGCAACGGCTAAAAAATATAATGCATTTTCGAACAATAGATGAGTTTTATCTACGTAATAATTGATTATGCATTCTTCGTTTCATGAAATAATCATATTCAGAAAAATTAAGAGATAAATACATCAACTTATCCATATATCTATATCTATACTACTTATAAATGCACCAATTCAAGGGTGTAAACCTTCGAACTAATCCAACTCTTCAATTTTTAATCTGAACCGTTAATAATATAATTTGTGTTTCAGATATCTGCAAATGAGGGGTTAAAATGTCTCTTGACCTTCCCTTCGGAGCGAAAAAATATTTAGCGCTGATGGAACCAGCGATGCTTCCTATATTGTGTTATGTACCCAGTTCGATTCCTGCTTTTAACCATTTTATTATATTTTTAAGTTTTATTAGTTATGAGCTATGTTACTTGGGTGCGGGTGCGGGTATCGTATCGGATACGGTGCGGGTGCGGGGATTCGGAATTTTTCAAAAAATTTGGATACGGCTGTATATATAAAATAATTAAAATGATATATTTTTTTGTAATTTATATATGTTGCAATTAAAAAAACAAATTTATATATTTTATTAATATAATGTTATTAATATTATATTATAATCTTTAATTTATATTGAAAAAGTTAACAGTTAATAATATTATATTTAAAAATATAATTAACATTTGGTACGGTTTAAGGCATTATATTATAAACTGTTAATAACATATGTTAAAAATATAATGTTAATTTAACATCCGACTATGACAATTTATGTCCATACGAAAATGTATAAGTTGTTTGTACAGCCCAGCCCAATAAGTAATGTTGTTTGTCCGGTTTGGAAATGAACTATTAGTCCCACAATGGATTTGCAAGCTATTTATAGATACTATATAAAGCATGAGCTTTGTCGGATGGTAGCTGAGTTGAACTGCACGTGGTTGCGCAGCAGCGGCACATACAATTCTTCCCGACACGCGTGTCCATGCCGTGTCGATGACCGTATCTAATGGTCAAATCGATTAAAATATTCAGACGCGCCACGTGGCGTATCCGGTGCGTATCGCACCCGTATCGCACGCGAATCCGTGTCGGATACGTGTCCAATACGGGATACGCTGTTAATTTGCCGTATCTACGTAACATAGGTTATGAGTTATGACTATCAGACAATTTAGCGCTTTATTTTTCCTGCAAACACACATTTCCTCCGAAGCACCATTTTTTACATCTCTCCTCTCCGTTTCCCCAAGCGTGAACACCAACCCTCCGCCACATCGCCAAAATTATCCCTCCTACACAATCTCCGTACACTTTCCCCTTGCCAGAGACAGACCCACTCCCCCATCCTTCCCCATCTCTTTCCACTTCCCCTAACCCTCGGCAACACTTAGTTTCGATTTTGATTTTGAAATTCGAAATAGGCATCGTTTCGATTTTGTTTTTGAATTTCGAAATAGGCATCGTTTCAATTTTGATTTTGAAATTCGAAATTTGAAAACCCAACTTACGTCGCTATTTTTCTATTTAAACAATCGTATGGATCTGTTGAGTTCAAGCCATACGGAGGAGGTGAAGGAGAATACGGGACTGAAATTACAGCGATCTTCTTCCTTCATCTTTGATTTGGTATGTACTCTCTTCTCGAGATCGTTTATTGTTGGATTTTTATATTCGATTGCGCTTTTATGTCTCTGGTCTGTTTGGCTTTCGATTGATATTGTTTTTTTTCCTTAGAATTTGTTACAGCGATGTCAGGCATGGAAGCTTTATTTAAAATTGTCTAAGCATATGCTTTGTCCAAGCAGTTTCCCACCGTGTAGATGAACTACTGATAATCTATTTATTAGATATTGTACCCATGTTTTTTCTTGTTTCATGGTTTTCTAACTTTGTCTATTTATTGTTTCATATTTATTGAGTTGTTGTGTTCTGTTTAATGTTGCGTAATCGTTTATAAAATGAAAAATGTTTCGTGAACTGCTAGAAATACTCTTAGCTGATGTTGCACCTGTTCATTAGACGCCGTTCAGATTTTCAATTTCGAATTTATTATTGTGCAAATACTTGACTTGTTGTTCATCAAATATGAAATATTTGTTCAATCTTGAGGACAGCCTCTATTTTTTAAATAAATCGGTATAGTGTACCACCCAATTCACTTATTCATGAACTGTCCATTTATACAATTAAATTAACTATCCCGCACTATATCGATACTATCACAACATCACAATGATCAATGAACAAAAAGAAGAATTTGCTGGTCCAAGGAACTTTATATATTCTGATTGTTTTATATTTGATCTACATCATATCTGATGACTGAAGGAATTTACTTACTCAACACAGGAAGGAATTTTTTTGTTAGTTTGGTCAATGCCGAGGATTTGCATTACTGAAATGGAACTGGTAAAACAGATGTTGTCAAACAAGTCGGGTTTCTACCCGAATTCTGATCAGCAACCGACTTTGTTAACCTTTACTCAGGAAGGGTCTGGTCCTTATTGATGGTCCTGATTGGGCATGGCATTTGAGGGTTGTCTGCTTTTTACCATTGAAAAAACTCAAGGTTTGTTGCACACTTAATACTCATGATGAGTTTGTTTGTTTTTTTTTTTATTTTCTAAAATTGAACTTTCTGTTTTTTAGAAATTGAGGGATAAAACCTAACATGAAATGTTCTACTTCTATTTCTTTTAAATATTTGGACTTTTAGAATACCCCTTGATGCATAATTTTGATAATAACAGCAAACTTGCAGACTATCTTAGTTTGTACCTCTGACATGATTGATTGTAAAAAAAAAAATTAAGAGAATAGGTGTAAATAGATACTAATTATTCAATTATATAAATGTAACAGATGATGACGATGAATATGACTGACTCTGCCAAATCCATGATTGAAGAATGGGAGAATCAGATAGCATAAGAGAAGAACAAGCAAATTCAGATAGAGCTTAACAATCAATTTCTTGAACTTACAGCAGATGTCATTTTTGCAGTTTATAAAAGAAATACTCTTTACACAATTTGGAGTTAATATGGGAAATATTTGGCCTTGTATATTCTGTAATCAAAAGATTAAGAATGTTGATATATGTTGATAATATTTGCAGTCGTGGAACAGCTCAAAACCTATAAACTTTTATTTGGTTTTTGCTTTCAGGTGAACAAACCAACATTGGTTAACTACTGATCAAGTTACTTTTCCTCGAGGTACTGCTATGTGTCCCTTTTGACTTCGTTTTTCTATTTGGATTTAATTAGTTTTGGTTTTGAGTAGATATGATCTGGTTTATTTTGAGTCTAATTTAGTTTTATTTTCTTATTGATTTAATTTGTTGCAATATATTTCTTCTTAATTATAACCGTAAAATTTGATATTAGTTGCTGATAGAGTACTGCAGGATTTTATATGTAAAACTTCATTATGTTCCCTTTCTACTTTTCTTTAATTTAGTAGTGATTTGTAATGAAAATTGTAAAGTAACATGATTCCATAGGCTGTGAATTTAAAAGTAAAGACTCTGGATTTGATCCATCGGCGCTGCAGTATTCATTGATTTCAATATTTAAGGTCAATGTTGTCTTGATCGGTGCTAAAGGTAATAGCAGCGGTTTAAATAAATGGAATCTATAAAATAGACATGTGAACAGCTCAAAAAAATAATCCAATGAAAATGAAGAACATATATGTGTCAAATAATATTTTTATTTTCACACATCATATATTAAAGTCCGCCCACACATTGGGTGGGCTCTCCTGCTAGTAAAAATAATAATCCGATCACAAATATATATTCAACTTATATTTCTTCCTCGGCCAGTGACTAGCCACACGGGGTGCTGTATTGGTTCCGGTTCCAGAAAATCCAGCTGTGTCAGGATAAGGCGTTCCCAAACCAGACCGACTAATAAACCCGATCAAGCGGGAGTAAACCAAAAGAGAACACACAAAAGCAAATATGTTATCATCATCTCCTTCTCCAGCTGCTTTGACACCTAGCAATGGCGCCATTAGTGCTGCTCCTTCATGGCTCTCTCCTTCAATGGGAGGTCGCGCGCTCTCCCCTCTCGGTTCTCGCCTCACCATGGCGTCGCCTACTTTGAGGTTCCCTTGTGTGGTAGCGAAGAAGGTGACCAGTAGAGAGAATCGCATCTACCGCCATGACCGCCTCCGTAAGAAGGTCTGAATTGCTTAATATTGAACCACAATAGGTTTCAACTCCTTTTTACTATCGTCGTTCTTTGTCATGCCTGGTATCTGTTTGATGCATTGTCTAAGAAACTGTTGTTTGGGATAAGTTATAAGTAATTACGAATCTTTGAGCAGCTTGTAAAGCTTTTACATTGGAATTGAGGTAATCCCCTGTAAGTAAAATGTGCAATGAATACTTGGGAAGAGATTCTGTATTGGTGGGACATTTTTTTTCTACCCACGCATGATAGCACACCACATTGCTCCAAAATTATAACCACAACCTTGCACCAATTCAAATTAAGGGTGAATCATGTACAAATTTGTGTTGAGTATGGCTCCCATACAAATTTAGGTTTGAATCGTGTACAAATTTGTTCTGCAAATGTACATCATTAAACAAAGTTGTTAAAAGTTTTGGCATTTGCTCATGACATGGCACCTTGTGATAGACAAGATGCCTCAGGCCAACTAGTAGGGGAGGCTGGAGGTCGGAATTGGTCAGTATCTCCTGCTATTTGGGATTTATGTCTATCGCAGGGTACGTCAGGAGTGTAGAGGTGTAGATGAGTTTGCATTAGCTCGTGGTATTTGGTGTAACCCTTTTAGTTTTGTGTCCATTAGCTTTGATTTTGAGTTATTATGAAATTCTGGACAACTTGCTGGGGGGGGGGGGGGGAGGAGAGAGAGAGAGCAAGAATGAGTGTATTCGAATCAAACAAGCATTTACTTCTCAAAATCAATTAAACATTGCCTATTGTATATCCATACCAATAAATACTTTTCAAAAAGATGCGCTTTCTTTATGATAGCATGCATTATATTGTATTCTTTATGGGATTTCTGATATTCTAGGTTGAAGGTACGCCAGAGAGACCAAGAATGAGTGTGTTCCGATCAAACAAGCATTTACATGTGCAGGTCATAGACGACACAAAAATGCACACGTTGGCTGCAGCTTCAACCATGCAAAAGGCTCTCTCTCAGGAAGTTGAATATTCTGCTGGGCCAACCATTGTAAGTTCTAATGTTACTTTTAACTAATTTATTTTTCTGTAACCATGTAGGAACTACACTATCAGTCATAATTTCTCGTACTTGCAAACCAAAGATAACGATGTTTTCGCATATTTGCAAAAAATGGTGTTTAAACCCAAGATTAATACAAGATATACTACTCCTAAATAACACTCACTTCCCATGAAGTCATTCAATTCAATAATTGCTTAATCTGACCTGTATCTGCGAACTTAAAAACCAATACCTAGATCTTTTTTGTATAGTTTAAATTCATTGGCATTAAAATTGATAAAGCAAGAAGACTGAAGAAAGCATTCTTAATGTTGGGGTAAAATTGTCAGCGCTTCACCAGTATAACGGTAGAGTTATCGAGTGTCATTTGCTCTTATAGAGGTGAAATGCCTTCATAACATGGTGCAACTTTGCTTAATACCAGGAGGTGGCAAAGAAGGTTGGTGAAACCATAGCCAAGGCTTGCTTGGAGAAAGGAATTACAAAAGTAGTTTTTGACAGAGGTGGTTATCTTTACCATGGTCGCATCCAAGCCCTAGCAGACGCAGCACGTGAAAATGGACTTGAATTCTGAAATTTTTTTTACTTGTAAAAAGTGTATCTTTCTTCTCTCACATTGTCAGTCAATTGGATCATGGGCTTTGGTTCCATATGATATTTTTGTAGTATGAATTATGTTTCCTAATCAGATTATTTTGAGTGTTGCAAGGTTATCTGTTCTATTTTCACTATAAAATATTCACTTCCATACACAAAAGTGAAAATTGATTCTCCAATGTAGGCTGTGAGTATTGTCTTTTGGAAATTTCAAGAGAGAAAATTAACGGACAGACTAATACTGCTAATGATATTATGACTTTTTAATCATTTAATGTCCTGTAAAAGAGATACTTTAATTCCCACAATATCAGAATGGAAATAATATATTGTTATATATATATATATTCAGTTGCACATTTCCTTTACATATTCACATGCCAGAAAGAATATGCGCTCTTTGCATTCAATTTACCAAAAATAAAAAAAAATACTCACATAAATTTTTAATCTTAGCCGCAACAAAAAGAATTCTGCTGGACTTGTATGGCATTTATTTATTTGCCATACCAAGCTTCCAGAATTATACTGTCTCCATATTTTAGAAAATAAGGAAACAAGCCTAATATTACTACATCCTGTGAGAACTTCCAGTTGGATTAGTAGAGAATTATCTAGGTCAATTACTAGATTGGTTGATCTTCTAGATTTTGGTGCCATCTGGAATCATTGAGTTCTTATACACTACAGTGATGCCAGAGCGTATGTAGAAGCCTAATTCAGGTTTGTCAGCTTCTTGCACATTCTGCAATGAAATTGAAAGGAAACATTCATAAATAGAGAATGAAAACAACATACTTTATATTTGTAGTACTTCATTGTTCTTTTACTTGTTCCGTTTCAGTTATAGCTCTTTGCTTGTCTGGTTTCAGATCTAGCTTAAGGCTCTCATAATTTTTTTAAAAAATACATACAAGCAGATACGTACTGTACTGATACCCGGCTAGATCTCAATTCCTATCTTGTTCTATCTATTGGTTTCTAAATGCTTTCTGATATCTACATGTGATTAATGCATTGAAGCTTACATAAAAGTCATTATATGATTGGTATGACAGGTATGTTATGTAACGGTGCCACGTAAAACTTAATAGAACCGTAATAACTTACCTCAGTGTTCATGAGGACCACATTCCTACCAATTCTAGCATTTTTGTCAATTATGCAATTTCTGCGAGGAAAACACATGAAACATAGATTAATACATTCTCTTTTGTTTGTCAGAAAAATTATTTTGAAATTGTTTATACCTGATCTTGCTTTTCTCTCCAATACCAACTGGTACCTGGCCCATATTTAGCAAATCAGCTCTCTCCTCCTCAGTCTGGTAAAAATCTGCCCCCATCATCATTGTATCCTACAATTAAGCATGCACATGTGAGAAGTCCACAATTATTCTGTTTCTTTCTTTGGAACATGTAAAATGAGAAACATTCCGCGAGGGTTTCCTGCCACAAGTTATCACAACCTCTTTTATCCATTAAAATTTCAAACTATTGCGTTAAAACATGAATTTGAACCAATGATCTCAGCTTTCATTTTAAGATTATCCAAGCACGTCATTATTTAATCTTTAGTTCATTTTGAACAGAAGGTTAAATGAACAGATCAAAATAATTGCAATAAATAAATTTTACTATGTTTATGTTTTTATTTCTAATCTTGAACAAAATGGACTCTAAATTCATGTTGTTGCAATGTTTGAATTAATCAATCGTGCTTCTGATTTTGAAAACTTAATGTCCCAGAGAGATTATAGTAACTTGTGAGAAAGGTAAATCGTGCATTCTATGAGAAAATGGGTCAAGGAGAATCAGGGTGATGTTTTCCACCTTTTTTTAGAGGTTTCTGACCTTTTTCCTATGTTTTGTGACAGTGGGCACGGCATTTTTTTAAGGTTTTTCCAGGTCAAAAGTGATACAAATACAATCTTACCTTGAGTTCCACACCAGGTTGAAGTCGAGAGCGAATACCGACAATTGAATGCTCAACACTGCATTCAGACAAGAAGCTCCCATCTGAAATTATTGAATCAACCACCTATGGAATGAAACAAACAGAAAATTTATATAGCACTATCTTAGAGATACTTTAATACAATTCTTTAGAAAGAAGACTCTGTTAGTATGATGACAAATATGAGAAATGTCCCTCTAATGCTTTCGTCACAACTTCAACTGAATTGAACAAAGTGACCTTCCTTCGACAATAAGAAATGAGATATTTTCAATATAATGGTAGTTCAGGTATTATAAAAAAAACTTAGGTGAGAAAGCAATGGACATGTCTGCGACCTATAAATATTTCTCACTTTTTGCGAGGGATCACATGACACGTTGGCCATTTTTATTTCACGAGACTTGAGAATTTTTATCCAATTTCTTTTGAAAGTTTGTATACTTTGATATTTTAGAGAAATATAATCGCAAAATAATTCTAGTGATCATTAAATATTACCTTGCAATTTTCAATTTTTGTTGGAGGTAAGAACCGAGGTGAGGTGAAGATAGGCTTTGAGGGATCATAGAAGCAAAAATTGGGAGACTACAGAGAAGATAGTTTTGCAGCAATGTAAGAACAAAAATCTCAACAAAGTCCATGCAGGAGAGAAGGTAACAGTGTAAGGGTTTTCTGGTATTGAACTCATACAGGTTGGAATCACATATTGACTTATACCTCATCAGTGAGAGCCAGATTCGCATCAAAGAATGACTTGATGGTACCAATATCCTCCCAATAATCTTTGAACAGATACGCCTATGGAAACAAGAGATGGGAAGACCAGTATTAGATTGATGTTAGTAAAAGGAATATATTGTTCTGCTTTTGCCGATCTGGTTTATTAGTAGTAACTTGGAACCATGTAAGGGTATGGATAAATTGGTTTCAGTCACTTTTTGCTGTTTTTAGTAGTATGCTATTCTAATTTGAAATCAAAGAGAATTAAATTTTGGCCTGAACAAGTTTTACCATGGCATTAATGTGGTGTACGCATAATCTAGTTTAGCATAATTTTACCTCACTTTACAGCAGATGGTCTCAAATTAAATTATTCAAAACTGCAAGTACCTGAACTTTGTATTTTCTGGCAGCTGTGGGAATAACTTCAGATCCAAAATCATTTGCACATGAACATCCAAAACTGTAGCAAGAGTTATTAAATGCTAAAATTAAAAGAAAAAAACAAAGAAGAAACAAGAGTTTTTACTAAATCAAACAAAGAAAAATAATCTGGAAACACAAACAAGTTGTAATTGTCCCATCAAATCAGAAATTAACACCTCAAATTTCAATCAGGTCCTACAGTAGCAATGTAGAGGTATCACATAACCATTGGCTGGATCCCAATGCAGTCCCCCTCCCCCCCAACACACACATCTTGTGATCCTTGGTGTATCGGGTGCCATTACACCACGAGGGTCTGATGAAGACTTTTGTTTCTAATTAGGGCTAGTTGGGCAGTATTGCAACATTAGCTGTTAGTTGTTGCAAGAATGGATTTATTTGAATCATAAATGCAAACTTAATGGGGGCTATTTGCAAATTTCAGGGGGGTGTGGGAGATCAATTGTGCAATCAACATGCAATTTAAGCAGCTTCACTTCTATTGAATCTTCACGATGCAAGCAAGATCAATTTATTTGAATGTAGTGGTTAAACAAAACCTAAACGAAACTAAATATTTGGATGGCTTGAAGTAGCCTTTCATATGCTAAAGACAGAAATAGAAAAAAGCACCTGAGAAGCTTCAAGAGAACATCAGTTTTGAAGACATAAATCCCCATGGAGGCAATATACTGGTTCTTGTCAGGGTCCGCTTCCCCAAGCAACCTTAGAACTGATGCTTTGATTTGCTATGTAAGCGGTCAAGTAAGTTAGAAGCAAGAAATTCAGCTTAGATAAAAAAAGGATTCACTAAAAATAGGATTACAGCATAGATTCTCAATTTTTTTTTTTGGTTTTTTACAACCACCTGAACTCTCTACTTTTGCAGAGTCTGGGTAGTGTGCAAAAGAAAAGTGAGGAACTTATGTTTCTCCTTAAAAGGGAGTACATACCATTCTCTTTAGGTCATCGCCTTTGGGTTTTTCGAGGAAGCGAGTGATGCGCATCTCTTTGTCTATCTTCACCAATCCAAAATCAGAAGCTCGGCTAGAATATATAAGCAGTAAACACAAACTTAATGAACAAGTAGCTGAGACAAGATAAGGAGACACGTGATTATAGCTCAGTAGAGCACAAAATATGTCAGGTTTTTATGGGATACTATTGCCCTCTATTTGGGATTTAAATTCTGCTGTTTTCATGCTTTTGGATCCAGGTAAGCAGCACCTGCCCAATTTTAATTGAGGCGTCCAATGGTAAACAGTACACTGAACACCTACTTAGCTAGGTTTCACATCTTTTACTGCACATGTTCTGATATTAAAAAACTTGAAAGTCCAACTAGTGAGATTTCGACAGGATCGAAATGAATGTACCTGTCATCCATGGTTACACAAGAGACTGAAATATCAGCATTTGATTCCTTATGTTTCTGCATGACAATTTTGGACATCTGTTAGTCAAGTAACGAGATCACAGTGCCTGGGATTGCTGCTGTGATGGTAATGCTATGAAGTTATGAACTCCCTTTATTCTGGTTTGCCTATTATTAACCCAATATTTGCAACTGGATGTGGGTTTATATTTTTAAATAGGAGGCATGGGGATGAAATTATGCCACTACTGCAGTTTTTGCTCTTCTCATTCCTCATTTTCATGATTTTTCTTGTTCTTTTTTTCAATTTGGATGGGGCGTATAAAGCAAGAGGTTCTCTATGCATACAAATCTAGTCCTGCATGGTATTGTAGTCATATGTACCTGAATGAAGTCCATATAATCCATCCTGTAGAGATGGTCACCTGACAGAATGAGCACATTCTCTATGCCTCTCATCTTAAAATCCTGTACCGTTAAAAAAACAACAGCATGCCAAACTGATATATGAAGAAAAAAATTTAGAAAGAAAAAATAATTGCAAATCTGACCTCAAACATCCAAATAAATTGCCTGACAGCATCTGCAGTACCCTGAAACCACCTCTTTCCAAATTCACCAGGGGTTTGAGTTGCCGCAAGTATCTTAAAATACAGGGGAAGATGAAGAATTAGGCAATGTTACAAACTGTCAAATTGCAATGTCAACAGGTGCCTTTGGTGGGTTTACGAATTCAATTTTTGGCTAAAACCTCGTACTAGAGTACTAAAACCCTAACAAAGCCTCAGTTATAAGAACCTCCAAATTAAGAGGCAGTCGAATTACAAATAACACATAACCCCTATGAATACAATTTGGTGAAACCAGTAAAATCAAATCAGCAACTGACAATGGATCAGCTGGCACGTCAATCAAAGGCACAATTGACAGACCAAAATGATTCGGTTCAGATTGGTAGAACCCCTGTCAGCACTAGCATGGACTGGTATCAAATAGAAGGATACACAATATACCTCAACAAAACCATTGTCAAAATTAAGGCCATTGCCAAAGTTGTAGGTGTGGGCAATATGTCGGTTGAGAGATTGAGAATTGAACTGAGTCAGGATGTAAATCTTCTTTATGCCACTGTTGATGCAGTTGCTCACTGGTACATCTATGAGCCTGTAACAACCACCAACTGGGACCTGATGAGTTCCAAAAGGTAATATCAGAGAACTTGTCATGTGTATATTAGCAAAACCAGAATTCAAGCTGTTATCTCCAAGGCACAATAAATGTCATTCTTAAACCTAACATTTTGAGTAATTTGTTGAGAAAATAACCACAACAAAGAAAAAGAAAAAGAAAAGATTTTAATACATGAAATAAGCAATTCCATGATTTTTAGAAAAGAAAGAAGAAGAAAAGAGTTTGGATAACAGAAAGGTTAGGAAACCGAGCAATGTTTTAGTTATTATGGATCTAAGTATTAAAGCTGCATGTCAAATCATACAGCATATCGGAAAATTTATTGAAACAGTAAAATTTTAAACATTATCCAGAAATGATGCAACTAAATTGCATTTAAAAAGCATACATAGAGATAACCAATTGAATATTTATAGCATAGAGCTAGTCACCATAGAGGTTCAACAGATAACAGACAGTTGTGCTGCTGACTTCAAGCATCACATTTTTATATAAAGAAAAAATTAACTGCCTTTCATTTGTGTCTGTCTTTAAGCTTCACTAAGTATTTGTAGTATATATATTTTTTGTTTCAGTATTCAACTTAGACTTTATTCCTTGGGAAAATCAATACAGATCCCGGAAAAATTATTCATATATCATTGGTCAGTTTATTTTTTAAAACTACAATAGTAGATTATACCCATGACCATCAGGTAAGAGTACTATTAGACATCTAACCAAAATCTTGGTAAGCTGGAGCATTGCTTTAAAATAAAAAAAAAGGAAAAAATGACCTCTGTGCTTCTGTACTGCCATAAATCATATCAATGAAAGCGATACAATGGTCTTGATTTCATGCATGATGGCACGAGTAAAATAATAATGATTAATTAAACTTATAGCTTCATTTCCATAAAAATAGCTAAGTTTTATTATTATTTAATACTACTATTTTTTTTTTTTTCTATTCTTTGGTGACGTTCATCTTGCTAGGTTTCTTTCCTAGCCTACCCCAACTTTCTTGGGAAAAAAAAGCTTAGTAGATGTTGTAATTGAACTTACAGCAGGTTTAGCTCGCTTCTGTGTAAGAGGGAACAGACGGGTCCCAGCTCCACCACCGAGAATGATAGAAATCACTGATTTTGGATCCACCGGCTGCGTCACTTTTTTCACCTGATTCGTCTGCAAATTAAGAAAACCAAAATCTTCAAATTTTGAGCAATAATATAAAGTTGAAACTTAAAAATCCTAATCCCACTAGTTACATAAAAATTCACAGCACCATCGATCATACATGTCAAAACTCCGTGTTTATTGATACAATGATTTTTTTTTTTTGAAAATAGGTGGGAGCGCCACCCAGTTTCATTTTGCTTTGATACAATGATACTAACACAATTGCATTATGATCTGAAACAGAGAATTTCTGCAGAAATGCTATATTTCAAAGGATATCACCATAATAAACATTTTTTTCAAGGGGATGAACGCAAAAATATCCATCAAAGCAAATTTCCTGTCATACCGCTACGTTCGTCGTAAAGTCATTGAGAATAGAGCGAACTGTCGTTGATCTTCTAAGTTGTACACCTGATCCACCTTTTCTCGGGCAATGCACAGTCGACCTCGCAAGAGAGCTCCGACGATCGCCGGAGATTGATGAAATGAATGCCTGAGACGACATTCCGGGCATCTTCGCTGATGCAATGGCCATGGCGTCTTCCTAAGAAGGGTTTTGGAGAGAGGAGAAGGAGGCGAAAAGCGCAAAAGCGAAGGAGTGGAGAGGATCCAACCTTGTTCCATATTTATATTTTACTATTATTTAGGTGGTCGAAGTACGGAGAGAGAGATAGAGAGAGGGATTTTAGTTTAAAATTAGAAAAGGAAAAAATAGAGAGAAAACTCGGGTAAACCAGCTCTACAATAAATCACGTTGGTGGGGAAGGAGAGATTCCAATATGTTGTTGTGATTCGTTAATTAATTATTAAACTGAGAAATAAGGGTGTGTTTGGATGGAGACCGGATAAGAATAAGAATAAGAAATTTTTAGAATCTCGTGCCAATTCTTATTCTTATTCAAATTCCATGATTTTGTTAGTATAAGAATAAGGGCCCAAATTTCTTATTCTTGTATTGTTTGGATTGCACAAGAATAAAGAATTTGGAACTTATTCTTATTCAAGCCTTATTCTACTCCATCCAAACACACCCTTAAGTGCTTTCTATTTTCGTCAACAATAAGTCAATAATTTTATCAAAAGGGAAAAATTATTACTTTTTCCTATAAAGAGATAATCTGGCAAATTAATAATGTAAGAAACCGCTAAATTTAGTAATATGTTTCTATTTTTAGTCTATTTTATAGAAAATTAATTTGGGTCGTCAATTAATTTCTATGAATTTTATATACTATTTCATTATTAAATTTTGGCATTTATGTGTTCACTAATTTGTAAGGCTGTAGTCACCTCTATTTTTATAAATTAATTTATATTTTAGTATATCCGTCCGTCACATATTAAGGGAAATTCTGCCGAGAGAACTATTTTTTAATCGGGCTTTAAATGATTGGTAAGGTTTTGATTTTCAAATAAGACTGGTATGAGTAAGGTTTTATTTTCGTTAGACTAACGGGTATGGGTACGGATAAAGAAAATTTTTCGTTAACTTATCGGGTACGGGTAAGGACTATTTCGTACCCATTATCTAATGGGCAAAATTTTACAATCATATATGTATATATAATCATGTTATTAGCATATTTTATAAGATATGTTATTAGTTTTGATCCTCATCCAAATTTATTTATGTTGATGGAAAAAATTAATATGCACTCTATTATTTCATAATTTATAATTAGTTGTATAGATTTTGAAAATTACATT
Organism: Rhynchospora breviuscula; assembly: GCA_027562975.1. NCBI lineage: Eukaryota > Viridiplantae > Streptophyta > Magnoliopsida > Poales > Cyperaceae > Rhynchospora > Rhynchospora breviuscula. The sequence goes on from CM050402.1 coordinate 26,672,139, forward strand.
GATATGAGAATAAATTTCATAATTTTTGTTATATCTAAAATGTTATCTAAATATTATACTTTATCAATATATTTATTTGATATTATTTATTTAGCATATTATATATCGTTCATTAAATTGATAATATTATTATTATCCATTACGTACCGTTACCCTACCCTTATCGTTAATTCTTAACGGGTACGGGTAGGATATGGATAAAGACAATTTTAACAGGTACGGATATGAAAATACCTTCTACGCGTACTGTACCGCACTCATTGACAGCCTTATTTTTGTCACTCCATGGGACTAGCGATTTTTGCCTTTGATCCTTCTAAATCTCTTAGAAAGTTTTATGATGCGGCGATTTTGCTGAATTCGTAGATGTATCTTCTAATCTCTCTTTATCTCTTATTTTGTCAAATAGTAATGGAGACACAAGAGTTATATAATGATTATTTTTCAACGATTGTTGAAAATCTACTTCTCAAATGAAAATTTCATTAATTTGAGTGGTGAATAACCCAATCATAAATTGAACACAAAAAGAAAGACAATAGGGAATATTCAAAAAAATTGAAAGGTCAATTGTAAATATGTCAATTTACTGGTAAGCTATAAGAGTCATCGCTTGCTATATCATCCATAAAACGGCACATGATCATTATTCCTTATTTTTGTTTTCTTTTCACTTTAACATCGAGAGAATGCTATTAGATGCTGATTTAACAACAAAAATGATTAAAATATCTAAATTAATTTTTTTTTTTAGCTCGTGTGAATCAATCCTACATATGGTGCTAGCAAATTTTTTTTTTTTTTTGGAAAATGCATGTGGCAAAATGTATCATGACGACGACCTTTAGATCTTGCTCTCCTTGCATAGTTTGCGTGGCAAATGTGCTGAATGAAATTGCTAGTCTATTGAAATATCTAACCTCCATTACTTGATATATATTATGTGTCATCAATTAGGCCAAGTTGCATTTGTCATACCACTTAGTGCGGTCTTCAGAAAAACACAGAGAAAGAGAGAAGGTGCAGGTTATACCTGTAAACGAAAACCATTTACTATTTTACCGTTTCGTTTTGTCAAAATGAAACAAATAACGAAGCATAAATATATTTTGTTTTGATAACGGCACGACAAACATAATGGGAACTGAAACGGTGTAACACATGTTGTTTACTAAAATCTCATATTTTGTGCATATCGTTTAACTAAACGGTTAATGAAACTCCAAACTATATCATTTCCTTAGCGGCACGGTAAACAAAATGGACTATTTCGTTCCATTTCACCACGTTTGACAGGTCTAGTGCAGGTAGTTAAGAAAACAAAGCTAGTCAGTTTAGGGTATTTTAGTCATAACGAAAAAGTTTTTCATTGTTTTTATTTAAAATATGCCTTAAAATAACAAAAAGGGTATATATTTAAACAAAACAAAATTAGAGGGGTTTATATCAGATTTTAAAGATTGCAGGGTTTATTTTCGAATAGAAAGATTGGACTATTGGAGGGTTTGTATCCGATTTTGCCTAAAAAATAATTACTACCGGATTGTAAAGCCAGCTCTGTGTGACGTGGCATATCTTCTATGGAGTATAGACCGGGTTTAAAAAGCTTTTTCCCCACTGGAAACGAAAAGGTCTCGTGTTTTCTTTTTCTTTTTTTTGGCATTTACCAGGTTTGTGCGCTGTTCCTGCGCACGTGTAACGTGTTTTTTCTATAAAGGCTTTTTTTGTTTGATATATATCCAATTTTGCCTTTTTTTGTTTGATATCTGAAAGTTAAAAAGACACATGGTGCGGCGCGTGAACCGAACACCGCCGTACATAGACGAAGCGCACGCCGTACTTACAAATACGCGAGATCTAATTTCGAACTTGGCGACTTATTTAATTATTTTACCTTTTTTTTTTTGAGAATAAACTCGGCGACTTATTTAATTATTTTACCTTAGCCTCCTGAAAACTCGGGAGCAAAACTTTTTAAATATTATTTTCCTTACGGTAAGTTGGTAACTTCTATAGTTCTACAGTATTTCGCACTTCAATATATTGCAGCATCCAAGGGTATTAAAAAAAAAACCGTGAACCCGTTCAATCCGTTCAACTCATCCGATCCGAACCGTTTTTTACCGGGTTAGCATGATGTTGGATTGGATACGGGTTTTAATTTTGACAAACCTGTTACTTCGGATTGGGTTACGAGTTTTGTATTAGTAAACATGTATATACTTCAACCCACTTGTTTATCACTATTTACTCTTCTCCGCCTCATATTTTTCACATGTTATTACTCAAAGATCTCTTCTTTCCCGAAATTTCGATCTCATCCATAGCCATACACGCCCTCTATGTCTCTCGCAAGACCTTGAAAGTTGAAAGATGCTTTGATTAATTGTGTCTCTAATTTGTCTCGAACTAAATTGTAATAGCCACAAAATGATTTTTGTGTGTATTTTTATTTGATAAAAAATCCACTAAATCCGTTTAACCAGTAAAAATCCGTACATAAAAAAATTGACGGATTGGGTTAGGTTATGGATGGATTAACTAAATTTATTTTCTAAATTATCGGGTTGGATTTAAATTTTGTTAAAATATCATCAACTCACCCGTTGTACATCCCTTAGCACCGATATGCCTCCTTGTGGTGCATGTTCCTCCAACTTCATTGCAAAGAGATCATATAAATGACAGCCAGAGGAAATTTAAGATATGTAAGGAAATATTCAATAGAAGTATTGTCCAATAATCAAATATTCAATAGTATTTAAAGCTTGAATTATTTTTTTAATCCCTATGGTATTGCTTGTATAATCTGTTATAAATGTTATACAATAAAAAAAAATAGAGAAAAATTGGTAGCGACTATCTATAAACTTACTTTAAAATTGTATATTACCGACCTGCTTCACTTTGCCTGTAGTGACGAACTCCCTCAAGTACGACATATTAGAATTCAAGTAATTAAGGAAGTTTATTTAAATAACAGATCTAACGAATACGGATATAAACTAGATATCAAATTATTTTCCATTAAAAAAATTCAAATGTTTCATTTTAATATTCAGCCGAAATTTTTTAGTCGGCTTTGAACTTACGTCTTAGTTTATTTAATTATAAATATATGTCAAATATAAATAAAAATTCTTCACATGACTACGAATATAATTTTTTAAAAAAAAAATTGGATGACCTCAAAAAAATCAATCTAGTACTCTTACCGCTAAACCACTAGGCCACGTGCACTTACGAATATAAATATAAATCAGATAAATTGACAAACATTTAGTTTTGCACATCAACATTGATATGAATATGAATGTGTAATTATACCATATTTCAAATAAAAATATCATAGTTCCTCGACCATTCAACTTCTCGTTTGTTTTTCCACTAAAGGATAAATCGACTTGAAAGAAGCACATACTCAAAATTGAATAGGAAGTTCTCATTCTAGCTGAAAAGGGAGTGCGCCGCATGTTTGGCACCTCTGCGAACAATTTGTTCGCGAACAAGGATTAGTGGCCCGCGAACCAAATATGGAACAACAGTTCACGAACTGCAAATAAGGATAGTTTCCAGTTCTAAATTTTTCGCGAACTAAGAATTGATCTGGGTGGCGAACAAGCTGTTCGCGAACTGCTTGTTCACCCCTTGTTCGTGGGAATTCCAAATAGTTTGTTCGCCACCCAGCTATCAAAATATATTTTTCATCGACAAATGTAATATATAGATTATTACAAAATGCAATATCATTTTATTTATTTCGGAGAAGTATACATTTTAGCAGGTCAATTGTTCCTTCTAGAAGTATACATTTTAGCAGGTCAATTGTTCCTTCTAGCACGCGTCTATTTTTGTTCAAATAAGTACATGTTTTAGCTGATATTGGTTCTAGCATCAAAGAAAATGCCTATTTTTCCACGAGTTTGAAACGATCAATAATGTTTTAAAAACTATTAAGTACGCAGTTCGGATTAAAAAAAATGCTCTTTCTACATCGAATGATGAATTTGAAACTTCACAATAACTCTAAAAGCAATCAAAATGCATTTTAATTTTGGTGGGGAACCAGTGCCAAACTGCCAACATTTAACGTGACAACATTGATAATGCATTTTCAAATTAAAGTCAAATAATTTATAAATAAAAAAAAGTTATGGACATATTATTAATCTTATATATCAGTTGTTATTAATATATCATGCATTTCCAATATTGTTTTGTATTCCATTAAAGTCAATAAATCATAACTGTTGCAAACTAAAAGACGTCTCTCGATAAATGTTTAAAATTTTCATCAAATTCTGTCATTACGTGCATGATTCATATATAAGGTATATATGATTAACTGTTTTCGATTTTAAAACTAAAACATATTTTTTATGTTTGTCATGATTGTCTCATTAATTATACTGTCAAATGATTTTTATCTTTGAAACTTTGGTCAAAGCATATCAAGATTTTTTTTATGGTTATGTTGAACTGAAATATCTTTATTATGCGGTTGAAAGAAGGGTTCATTTCGGTGTTTCATGTTTCTTAGCAACGATTTTCGAAGTGTTGGATATTTTTTATTGGACTTCAGCGTTAACCTTGCTTGATTCTAATCATCTTGCCACCTCACATAGCTCGCATTGTAATATTTATTGTGAAATTACTAAAATTTAATACTCAGATAATAATATTTCTCGTTTGCGAATATGCGGGTGGTAAATTTTCATTTCACCAAGGGAACTCCAAAATCAACAATTTGATATTACAATGCAGTTGTTTATCTTATCTTATGTCAATTCTGAAAAGCTTTGAGATCCTTTATTAACTACCAAAAAGGAGCTTAAACAACAGCACTGATACGGGACATCTCGTTTTTTGTCATTCCCGACATCCTACTGGATTTGCGTCACTGGGCCTGAAATTTGGGTTGCACGCACCCTCTTCCGCTTTCCTCTTCCGATCTCGCGCTCTCCTCTCTTTCTATCACTCTCCCTTCCATTCTCCTTCCTTCCAATCTTTCTTTCGCCCCTCACCATCTAATCTCTCTTCCGATCTCTCTTCTATTTTCTCTTCTTCTCCCTCACCGCCCTCCCTTCTTCCTTCTATTCTTCTTGTTTTTCATATTTTTTTGTATACAATTGCACATAACAATTTAATATATCCCTTGATTCATAATAAATAATCTCTTTTAAGTCAAATAAATACTCTCTTTAGTAAAAAAATATACTCTCTTATGTTATAATATAATAAGATACTTCCTTACGTAAATATAATTACTCTCATAAGACAAGTTAAATACTCCTTTAAAGTAAATTGATAACTGAAAACATATTTGACACTCCCTTAATGAATCTTACATACTCCGTTATCACAAATTACGTACTTTTATAATAAAAGATAAATGAAAACATATTTGACACTCCCTTAATGAATCTTACATACTTCCTTAATAATATTTAGATATATACTCTCTTATCACAAATTACATACTTCCATAACAAAAGATAAATGAAAAACATATTTGACACTCCCTTAATAAATTTTACATACTCCCTTAATAATATTTAGATATTTCCTTATCACGAATTATAGACTTCCATAACAAAAAATAAATGAAAACATATTTGACACTCTCTTGATGAATCTTAAATACTTCCTTAAAAATAATTAGTTACTCCCTTAGCACAAATTACATACTTTCAAAATAAAAGATAAATGAAAATATATTTGACACTCGCTTAGTAGATCTTATATACTCTCTTAATGATATTTAGTTTCTCTCTTATCACAAATTATGTACTTTCATAATAAAAGATGAGAACGTATTTGACACTTCCTTAATGGATCTTACATACTCCTCTAATAATATTTAGTTGCTCCCTTATCATAAATTACGTACTTCCATAATAAAAGATAAATGATATCATATTTAATACTTTCTTAATGAATCTTACATACTCCTTTATCTATAATATGTACTTCCTGATTTTTATTAGCAGAGACGGTGCTTATAAGAAGATATAAAAGAAGATAAAGAAGAAAAGGAAGGAAATGGCGCTCGGAGAAGAATAGAGAAGTCGGAAGAGCGATGAGTTTTAAGGAAGAGAACAAAAAAGTTGGAAGAGAATAGAGACGAATCAGAAGGGAGAGAACGGAGAAGTCGAAAGGGATGAAAGAGGGAAGAGAGGAGAGTGTGAAACGGAAGGGGAGGGGAGGGTGCGAAGGAGATGAAAGGCGAGCACATATTTGGACTGGGCTGGATTAGATGTACATCGCTAGAGGATGGCAAAGATGGCACTGTTACGTGATGTCACTTAGGATATCTGCTTAAACAGAGCAGAACGTGTGAAAGATAGCATATTGAGCTCACGCTTAGTTGCTCGTGTAGTTACGTGGAGTTCAAAACTACTTTGGGCTTGTAGGCCCAACAACAAAGCCCCATGTCATGTATACTGATATACATTGGCTCTTTGGAAAAGAAATCGTTCTCTCGCTCAACGACTCTCAGCAGTGGACCACATCAATATCCCCCTTTCTTCTCGTTGCCTTTCGCGCTCTCCTCACTCAACGTTATCTTCGTTCATTCCCTCCTTCTAGATTTGAACGGTGAGCACTCTCTCTTCTTGCATATTTTTTTTCTCTCTTCTATTTTTCTTCTATTTATCTTTCTCCCTTTCACACTGAACCTCATATTTCACTTTGTGTTTATATTTTGCTTATTTTCTATATCTAGTTATTTTGTTGTTATATATGTTCACTTTACTTGTTCAATCTGTTCATTTTATTTATTTATTTATTTGTTTATTCAACTTATCTGTTAATCATTATTATTATAAATGTTCACTTTGTTTATTATATTAGTTCACTCTGGCGTTACAAGTGTTCACTTTATTTATTCAATCTGTTCATTTTATGTGTTTCTATTTGTTGTTATATGTGTTCACTTTGTTTGTTACATGTATTTATTTTGTTGTCTATAAATATTCATCTTGATACGTGTCAGAGTTCACATTGCGACAGAAGATGTGCAAGGTAGGCGAAAAAAAAAACAGAAAGAGAGGGGAGAGGAAATGGGAGAGAGGCGGAAAGTGGAAAAAGGCGGAGAGAAGGGAGACAGTGCCTGGGAGGGAAAACGGAAGAGAGACGGAAACATGAGGAGCGTGTTTTTTTTTTGTTTTTTTTTCAAACAATGATGTGTGATGACAAATTGAACGATAACACTTATCATTTTCATCGTTTCTGTTTAGAAAAAGCCGAAAAGGAACTCTTTTATTTACGGGGGAAAAAAAAAGCAACGATCAAAATGCAACAGAACAGAGCCCCATATCACGTAATTATTGAGTAGCGAAGTCGACGTTCGGTTGTTCCAATAGAACAAGCTAGAAATCTTTAGACCTTATCCGGGGTTGTGTCAGAGACTTCAATGTCAGCAAAATTTGAAGTTTAATTATGCAAAACACTTTCACAATCCCAATAAAATATTGAAAATGAATATAGGTATGACAAAGAGTATTTACAGTACTGTTGTCCGCCTATATTAAAGAGGTTTCCTAGCAGTTACTGCAATCCATTTTTGAAGTATTAGAAATGTGAATTATGTAGAAACTTAAATTGGTGCATCGTACATGACTCGCAATTCAACACATAACGATCCATTAAAAAATATTATATATATAAAGAGTGGACATATACGGACTAATGTTCAAACCATTGTAGTTTAAACAATACTAGTGGGTCTTCGCGCGTTGCGCGATCTATTTTGTTCTTAATGAGTTTTCTTAGATTTTACTATTATAGTGATATTTCTACGCATTGTGCGATTAGTTCTATATTTTTTCTCAATAGTTTATCTTGATTCTTTACTATTATAGTGGCATTTATAAATGTATTATATTATTTTTCTTAATGGGTTTTCTTGAATCCTTACTATCACAGTGTATCTAATAAAAATGAGGATCGGTAGACTGAAGAACCCTAAACCGAAATGCAAATCCAGGCATGGCCTATTGAAACACTCATATCTTTTTTTTTTTAACCTTTCTTACATGTACAAACTTAAGGATATAAAGCTGACTCGACCTTCTTCTAACCTTTCTTACATGTACAAACTTAAGGATAAAAAGCTGACTTAACCTTCTTCTAACCTCAATAATGCAATTGAATAGAATACCTCAAGAATCTAATATATAACATTAGTTTAAAGCAAAGAAAATTAACTATTCTTAAACTTGCAAGCCGCGAGAAGGAATTTTGTGAGCAACCCGAAAAAAAATTAAATTAAAAAAAATCTAAATTTGCAAGTAGGTTGAGGTCTACGGAATGTTACCACTATACAGTTACACTTTGGTGCCAAGTATAATTTGTATTATATGGATCCAAATAAAAGAAAGGTAAAGAAGCAAGAAACAAAAACAATCAACCAATAGACATGTACATAAAGTTACAATATACAAAATAAAACTTCACCAATTAAGCATGTACACATAGTACAACACTATGACTTTCTAATTGCAACATGGTTGTGTTGAAAAGAGGTAAAAAATTTATTCGCATCAATGCAAATTGACAATGATCGGCTATGCCTAAGAACGACTGATTCAACAACCAGCTTACAATAACCCCCAATAATTGAAATCTTCAAGTGCATTAGCTCTAAGGGAGGCTGAAACACTCGATCAACCTAATACTAATGCAAAGCTCAGCACAAAAAACATTATTTCTTTTGTACCTGAAATAAATATGGACTTTTCCCTCTATAACTTGCTCTCAGCTAGGAAGGAAAGCTCAAGCCGATGAGAACCGCAGGAGGTGCCTTGCTGATCTTCTTGCATGCATTGTCACCTAAGAATAGTAAGATACTAAGATAAAAGAAATATTGAAAATAGGGTTTGATTCGAAAATTTTAGCATCAACTATTCTGTCCCTAATACAAAATTTATAAATCCATTTGAACACAATCTACCTTGTGTCTGAACAGAAAACTAATCATTCATACAAAATTCTTCACCAGTTGTAAAGCAAAATCTCAATGGTATACAAAAAATAATTTTGATGTTAACATAAAGATTAACATTGTTGTTATAGTACATATTATTCCTAATAACTGACAGCAATAGTTGATTAGCATGACGACCAACAAAAAATATATAGTTGTCAGCCACATATTTTTTCCCTTATTGCTCCTCTATCTATTTATAAGTAATATGTCTTATCGCAGAAAAAAAGAACAAAAATGTTGTAGACTATAGGCAGCAATAAACTTTAGATTGCTACCTAAGTATCCGTAGTAGTTCAGCTCCATGGCAAATCAAAAGTGTAAACTCTACAGAATGCATAATATAAGGCTCCTTAGAAACTATATATTCAAGTTGTGAAAGCATATATTTGACTATTTAACTAATTAAATTGCAAGAAAAATACAATTGGACTCACTAAATTTTTTTTTTTTTTGAATAATGAAATATTATGTAATGCAATTCAACTCAAATGCGAGACTGCATACTTCAATGACATCATATCTCCTTTAAACCATCCATATGAACTAAGAACACTGCATTGTGGAATGCAAGCTGAAAGTAAGAAGAAGAAATTAGTAATTATATGAGCAAGATTGTCGTATATTTATTTCTGTTAGGAGTGCCATCGCAAAGGAAAAAAAAATTTCTTAACCTATCAGATTTAAAATTCTTTTAGGTACAGTTTCTCAAACAATATTTGTTTCTCAAATTAGTAATCATATGCTGTATTCTTTAGCTATATGTTTTCAATGACCCTTTGATAAACTTTGTAAGCAACAACATCGTTTGAAAAACTATATCTAAAAGAATTTTAAATCTGATAGGTTAAGAAAAGCACCAAGGGCAAAATTAAGAACTTAACAAAGAAATACCAAACTTCTAACAATGATCTAAGTCCAGAGATTAGCTATTGAGGTTCATTAATGCATATTTGACAGAAAATCCATTGTCATAAGTGCATTTAAACAGGAAAAATTGAAGTGACACGAACTCAAATCCATAATTAGTTCAGAATTTTTGTTTATAATACATTGTCTACCTCAGTACTTAAACAGAAAATACTTTAATTATTAAACAAATTAAATTGAGAAAGGGTGAGGTATTATACCAGAAAGGAAAATATCTGACGCCACGACAACAATTGCAGCCTCCTGCAGAGAAATTTGGAAAATCGGAATGAAGGAAAAAAGAAGCAAAAGAATACTATGCCGTAGAAAAGTGAAAAGAAAAACGTAACCTCCGTTGAAGAAATGCAGAAGGACGACATGCCATTAAATCAACTGACAGTCCCTTGAGACGCCATAGCTGTGAACCTGGAAGGAGGCAAAAGAAAAACAATAAGCTTAAAAAGGAACCCCAAATTGGAATAGCAAGCGGAATAAAAAAAAAATGAAGAAGAGAGGAACCTCAGGAAAGAAACGAATAGAAAAAATAAATGGAGCAAGGAACCCCAACTCGCAGCAATGGTCGAAATCAAGCAGAAAATAGAAACGAATAAAAAATAAAGAAAAAAAGATATAAGAAAAGCCAACTCTCAAGTCTCAAGTAGTGACCGTGAAAAGACAGAAGAAAGGGGGAAAGGCACAAATAGACGAGCACCATGGAAAGGCAATACGGAACAGGCGGCAAGCAAATCTCCGGCTCACAAAAACTGGCGCACACACGAATAGACGAAGATCCAATCTATAGACCGCAAAGAAACACTGCTCAACACTGAAAATGGGGCAGAGAGAGTGGCGCACAGACCAGGAGCACCCTGTGAAGAACGGCCGTACATAACCCACATGGACGAGAGAATTCTCCAGAAGAGAATGGATGGGAGGAGTCAAATCGAGGACCAACAAAGAATTCTCCAGGAGAAGCGGATCAGACGGAAGGCAACAACTCGATCAGAAGGCCAGGATGAAAGGAGATTAAATGAATGGTGTAGATCGAGTTACTGTCGGGAGAACTGTGGATCCACAGTATCGGATGCGGATGTAATTCTGCGGTTTACTGTATTTTTTTTTTATTTGATTTGGGATCTTCTACAGTGCTCGGATCTGTTGTGGCAGTATTGTTTGGGTTTTCTATGACAGTTTCCATATGTTCGCGCAACTAGCGAGATTCCTGCTAGTAAGAGTAAACCCCGTACTGTGGCATAATTAATGGACCAACATAGCTGTACGCCTGTACGAGCTAGACCGTTTTAACAGTAATACTGAGTACAATCTTATTTAATAACAATAAATGTAAATTAATCGAAATATTTTTGTCAGTGGCGTCACTCCAAGATAATAACATTTAGTATATATAATCATAATTTTAACTGTAAAACGTGATCAAATAAATTTATTTTGTCACAGCGCCAATGGCACTAGCACCATCAGGTGTCAACAATAACGGAATAACCATACTATTGCCACCCGTCCCTCAAAAAAAAACCATACTAGACTACTAGTTAGGCCCTGATCAAAATATTTTTTTACGCAGGATTTCATTTCATTTCGATTGATTTCATAAGATTTCGTTGAATTTAATTACATGGAAATTCCAACCAAATGACACCAAATCCATTCATTTTGATCAAGAATTTTCCAACGAAATGAAATAAAATGAAATCCCATGTTAAAAAAAAATGGGATTTTGATCAGGGCCTTAGAGAATTTTGTATTCAAAGATACAAACTATTTAATCGAAAATTTAATTAAACACACAACTGCGATGTGTTTGTCTAGTAGGCAAAAAGCACCGCTGAGCGATAATCATTATTAGAGAATTTTATTTTTAAAAATGAACATATGTATTTTTTTAAATTTTGATTATATCAAGTTTGTTATTTAAATCGCGGAGCCAAGCATTAACGATTCTTAAATAATTTGCTGTGATTCTCCAGTAGAACGCTTCCTTTAATAAGATTAAAGCAACACAATTCGAGTGAATAACATGCTAAACTGTTTTTGAAGAAACTTTTGTGTGACTAACGTATCCACCTTATCATGTCATACTAATTTTTAGTATAAATATGCACACACTTCTAGCACTTGATACATCTTAAAGTTACAAGATTGTTTTCGAATAATATTTTTCAAATATTTTATTTCTATGAAATATTGGAGGAAATTAAAGAAAAAGTACCATGATTTGGTCAAGTGTGCTGGATGACATTGATAAGGTGAATAATTTATAATAATTTGTTATTTTGATACTGAAATCAATTAAAATTCTAACTATTTATGAATATCAAATCAGGCAATGGCAATCATTTCGAAAGGGTCATATGGGAATTTGAATGAATTTTTAGATGCATTGGAGTAAATGGGACATAGTCAATGGTTCTTCAACACCCACGAAAATCGTACATTAAGAGGATGGTCATTGGTCATGCACTTGAGCCCGTGGATAATTTGCTTGACAAGACATACCAATTTCAAAACTCTTGCCAACTATTTTGGAAGACGCATCAAATGAATATTGAGATAAATGCAAATTTTGTTGGTTCTTGCTTAACCACATGCATCATATATAGTAACATACGATGAAAAATAAATTTTAAGTCATTTTTTTATTTAAATAAGCATTAATGAATTTAAACATTTTTTTTTGCTTAATTAGTTTTGTAATTGCATGAACATTTTCTAGCTCCGAAGCTGGAAGAAGCAATTGGATTGAGAATCAAAAGTTGGATCTAGACAAAATTATAGAGCAATATATGGATGCTTCTATGGTATTGATGTCTTTATAAGTTAGTTAATATTTTAGGGTTTGCAATCGAATTGATGTACTATCTAAAAGTAATTGATTTTTTATTATTAAAATTAAACAAATTGATGTATTATCTAAAGATGCTTAAATTATATAAGTTAACACATAGAAAATCAATATATCTGATATTACATCTTCAAATTAAAAATATTCCGAATTGTGAAACAATATTAATTTTATTTTCAAATAACTATACTAACAAATAGATTCCCTTAATTTGATACACGCACCGTCTAACTTAATTTCCATATTAATTATTAGACAGATTCCCTTTCACCGATTTCCATGTTGATAGGCTCAGGCTATTGTTTCTATTATTTATTTATTTTAGCTTTTGCTAACGAAGGCCTTAAGTTTGAGCATCATTGGCGAACTTGATTAATAAATTGTACATGATCCGCACTCTGAGGCTCGTATTAATCTAAGATATCTAAGTCTAAGATATATAAATATAAATATAAATATAAATATAAATATAGATTAAAATCTGTGGCCGCATTTTAAAATTTAAAATGCGGTCAAAAATAGAGTAAATTTTTTTACACTGTTATTTATATAAATTAAAAATAGTTTAAAAATTAAATATATTTGAAAATCTAAGGTAGATATATTTGGAAGTCTAAAGTAGTTCATGTCTAATCTATAGAAAAAAAAAATTATCCCCTCATACGACATGCAATCTGAGCCATCCAATTTATCGTTGATCGATCATTCTGAATATATGCTAGGAGTTTACCATTCTTAATTAAAAGATATGACTACATTGGCTTTTAATTAAAAATATTTTTTTGGTTAAATATATTAAAAATAGTTCTACCAATCATTATTAAATTTAAAAATTAAATATATTTGGAAATATAAGGTAGTTATATTTGGAAGTCTAAGGTAGTTCATGTCTAATCTATAGGGAAAAAAAAATTATCCCCTCATACGACATGCAATCTGATCCCTCCAATTTTCGTTGATCGATCACTATTCTAGAAGTTCACCCTTCTTAATTAAAAGCCGCGACTGTATTGGCTTTTAATTAAAAATATTTTTTTATTAAATATATTACAAATAGTTGTACCAATCATCTAAGATAGTTCTTTATATATAAAGTAGATATAAAATAGATATATTGAAAATATATATTTCTTTATATATTGATAGATTTAGCCATCAAAGTTTATCGAATGGCGGCGAAGCCGCCTCCCCTCATCTAGTATAAATTAATTCGCGTGACCGCTTTTTGTCACCTATTTTTTAAAAATAGTTTTTTTATTTTTGTATTTTTCTCTAATTACAATTAGTTTTCCTTTTTTTTTGCTAAATATATTATAAATAAAATATATTTGAGAATCTAAAGTAGATATATTTGAAAATCTAAGGTAGTTCATGTCTAATCTATAGAAAAAAAAATTATTCCCTCCTACAATATGCGATCTGAGCCCTCTAATTTTCACTAATCGATCGATTTGAGTTTATGTAAGAAGTTCTCCCTTCTTATAATTCTTATAATTACCATTCTAAAAAAAAACTATTTTTAAAATAGAACATGACTTTTAATTATAGAAAACAAAAATTCTCAATCTAAAAAAAAATATTGCAGCGAAGCTGCGACTACCATGCCCTAGTAGATTATAAATAAATTTTGATTCACTATTAATCTATAATTCTATATTAAAAAGAAGTGTACAAAAGTTCTCTAATATTGATTCTTGTAGAGCAAAAACGTTAATACGCCGGAAAAAAAAAATCTGAACATTTTTGTAGTGGTGCCAAAAAATTTATTTCTTTAAATAATAGTAGCTTAGCAGGAGTCCTAAATAGGAGGCCAACCACGCTGACACACACATAAAAAAAAAAAAAGCGCACAACAACAACAACAACAATTAGGACGTATTCTATATTAGCATCAAATGGTTTGGGGCATCTCAAATTGTACGTATCAAACAACAAAGATTGTGAAGCACATCTTAGGAAATTTAGAGATCTAGGTTTAGTCCGGACTCCGGACTCGGACTAGACAGCGTTTCACCTTGAGTACGCTCATATCTAGGGCTGTCAAACGTGCGAAACGGCAGCGGAAATACCATCTGTCGTTTTCGTTTCGTTTCGACAACGAAACACAAACTCTCTACCGTTTCCGTTCCGTTTCATTAAACGAAACGATTTTCCATTCCGTTTTTGTTCTGTTGTCAATATTCCATTGATTTCAGCCCATTTGGTATTGATTTCAGTCAGTTTTCAGTAACACGAAACAATAACCTGTACCAATTCCTGTTTCGTTTCCGTTTCGTTTTCAAAAACGAAACACATATTCCCTTCTGTTAGCTGTTCCGTCCAAACAGAACGGAACGGAAACATTCCAAACGGATTTCGTTTGACACCCCTACTCATATCTCCTGCTCAAACATCAATTAAACAACCCAAATCTACATAGAACTACTAGACATATATAGCAGCCTATACAATTAATCCCTATAATTCTAGAGGAGACCAACCCCAGGTCCCCAACCCATGCCATATTGCCACTCGGTACCAAAAGCATGAGCTAGTGCAATTGTCCTGGAGGCTGGAAATGGTAGAGAAAGCACATGCCATGCCCCAGTTGTTGAGTTCGGCCTTTTAATTTTGTCAGAGGCATATGCATGAAACGGACACATGCTGTTGGGAAAGTTTAATGCGGATAGGAAACGACGCGCAACGGCCTTATTCTCCTTTCTGACTCTGATCAATCCAATATTAAAAGTTAAAACTAGCAACAGCCAACAAGAGACTTCCCACTTCCCTCTTTTCTTTATTGACTCCTTCCTCTGTTTAGATTTTAGAATCCCATTCATTCAACGGTTTCTTATGTTGTACTTATTTATTATTTGTAACGTTTCCTGAACTAGACTGCCTTTTTTTATTTTAATGCATTCTTTTACTAAGTAGTAGGTAAAGACCGTAAAGTAGTGATGTATTTATGAAAGTGTACAAAAGAAATATATACTTCTATTAAATAAAACACATAAAAGTATGTCACCGATTATGTGGCACAGAAATAAGAATTACGCAAAATCAAAATGACATATACAATAAAATCAATTTGAACATCAAGAATGCACCTATCTAACATATATAGGTACAGAAATAAGTGTTTTTCATGATAAGATATTACGCATTTGTTTAAAATACACAAGTATTAGAGGCACTTAAAATTAAGCATCTACGACAACTTCCTTACAAATTGCGTAGGCTCATAATTATAGATGTAGTACAAGTCAAATGCAATTTAAAGCTCACATGTACTTATCACACAACTGGCACTACTGATTAGAGTTTAATCGCAATCAATTTTTAGTTTGTTATCTTTCACAACAATACCACCTATCATTGCCTAATTTTGAAGGGCATTTAATCGGATGGTCCATCTTAGGTCAGCACTCAGCAGGCCTTTTCTAGTTCATCAGAGATGGTGTAAACTGTAAATTCAGCTTTTACCATTTGACTCAATAGGTAAGTGCATGTAAATTTTTTTTTGGGGCATAGGTTTGAGAAAATATATCTGCTTTATAAGCAGAAATACATCAAAAGCAACAAAGCATGCATATGCGCAAAACAGCAAAAGTTTATTAAAAGGTGCATCCCAAAAATGTTTAAACAACCGAATCAAAGCAGTATTTCAACTTCACCCAAAAACAAAAGTTGTTAATTTGTCGGAACCAATTTGCATTTCTGGTAAATCATCTCAGGAATGATCCCCAGCCACTCAGCTAGGAGTAGCAAATTTTGCGTATCACAACAATATTATTGTATCACCAATAATTATGATTATAACATTGATAAACGAGAACCACAACTGTTTCTCTATGAAACATGGTTTCTAGAGAAATATAGAATGATTAATTAGCACCAGATCATAACCACTATAATCACTTACTTTGTATATGTCTACTTCATCCATCTAACGGCCTTAGTAAAGGCAGCAACCAAAAAAAAAAAAAAAAAAATCAATCAATAAACCCTAACCAAAAACAGAAAACAAAGCAAATAAAAGGTAATTAACAAATAGTTAAACCTCAACTTCCCCATAAAATCCCATCAAGTCATAACTAACACAAGCACCCAATAACCGGCTTAGTCCGGTAATACCCGTTGGCCCTCGACAAGAAGACAAGTTTGACCCATCTTCTGACACCACCGCGGTGTCGTAGCTTGGACCAGACTAAACGGGGAAACAGTCGGATGCGGGACCAAACAAGGCGACGGGCCCTCACGAAGGACCGGCCTAGACGCTTGGAGAAGGTGCGGGGGATAGGGGAGGGGGCAGAGAATTGATATGACTTTAGAAAGAGCTGTCGGCGCTCGACTTGGCGCTCCCACTGCGCCATTTGTTCGGCATACCAGAGCATCATCGTGCCGCCTTCTGTTGAAAGTGAACCCATTTGAATGTACAAGTTTCAAGTTTGTGTTACTTTTCTGAAAACAGGGGATTTGAGGGGAGTTAAATAAAGGTGAAGAGGGAGAGGGAGGAGAATGTGAATTGTTTGATGAGAGATTGATTTGGTGTGAGAGGAGAAATTATATGAGGAAGATATAGAGAGAGAGAGAGGTGACAAAGTAATTAATAAAAGTGTTTTTCTTTCGCCCCAACAAAGTTATAAATTAGCAACCGTTCGTTTGCTCGCAACCTTTCACAGCCTTTTTCCTTTCAATTCTTAAATTATGTGAGAACTTTGCATGTATACCCGTTGAAGAGCGGTATTTATCTATTGCTGGTTTTGTGAGTTTTGGGTTTGCCTAATGAGCTATTCTTAAATTAATATAAGGTGCGCAAAATTATTTGAGTTCGTCAATTTGATTTTTAATTTGATAATATTAATTAGAAAATGTGACAACTATTGCAGGATTTATATTATCGTATGCAAATGATAAATTTGTAGTCTTTTTTATTACTCTTTGCCTCAAGGACGAATATGCAAAAAGATCCAAAAAACTTCGTTTTCAGGGTAGATTAAACTGGTAACGGCTAAACCAATAAGCAGCGTTTTATTCACCTGCTCTTCTAGTATTCGTTATCAACTGAAGTAAAGAGAGAAAAGCAAGTGTTTGACCAAATTTCTCTTCAGTTTTAGATTAGTACAGTCAGAGCATCCTGCTAGCCGTCAAATAAAAACTGCCAAATGTTTGAATAATACTTGGCTAGATTTGACATTTGTTACTTAAAGCACTTAAATCTGTAGAATTCTTGAGTTTACAATTGGATGCGATAGTTGCACTGCTTTATGAATTTTTAAGGTGCGTTATTTGTTCAATGTTCTAGTGGCGAAAACATATTGCAACTAAGAGGTATAGATTGCAATATTTATAATAAATCGTCTATGTATTTATCTCTTTTAGTAAAATCCGTTACACGCTAATGGTAATAATTTCAATCAGCAAAAAAATGTAACTATAGTTTTGCAAGAGAGATCATATTGATTTATAAGAAAGCATAACTTAGTACAACAAAAGTATCATAAACCAACTTTCGGTTATCCAAAAACACTAGAAAGTTACAATGCGCTTTGATGAATGCTTATTCTCTAAGATAGGGATATCAAGATATTATAACTGATATGATCAGATAAATATTATCCAATAGTAAAAAATAAATACGACTTGAATACTAAACGGATGGTCAATGACTCTATCATTTATTTGTAAAAAATGGATTCAAATTCCGCAATGCACAGAAGAGAAATAGATTGCAAAAACATCAAATTATACCTTTCTAAATGCAAACTTTCTAATTACAAAAAAAATATAAACAAGTTAGATTCGTCTCGAATGCGGTCATGCGGATCTAATTCAATTGAGAATTCACAAGTCAGAACTAATTAGACAATGAATTAATTAGATCTAATTTGTATAAAAAAATCTTTTTTTAATTCTGTATAATTAATTTTTTTTATATTTCTTATGATTAGGGAAATGATTTCAATTTTACAAATTTAATTTAAGAGCATCGAATTCACATTAAATTGTATAAAATCCTCAGAAATATCTTGTTATCACCTCAGCATAGATAAATAATTTTTTTAAGAAAAGTTTGACAGCTACCCGGGACTTGTTCTCGTCTTCTACGTTTAACCCACTGACCCTCTCTCGCTCCCTCTCTCTCCATATAATTATAAAATGATGAATTGCGTAATAATTTGGTGATCATGGTTGTACAGTCGTACTGTTTAAGCTTCGTTGATTCGCTAAGAAAGAAATCCGCACCTATTTCTGGCTATTATTATTCAATCCTATTTATTGTATTAATAATTCCATTGGTCAAATCTTGGTCAGATAAATGCCTTCCACGTGACCTACAAGTACCTGATATTTACCATGGATAACCGAATAAGAAATACCATAGGCAAAAAGAGAACCAAGAATAATTAATTTTGTTTAGAGACGACTTTCTACTTTTCTACTAACTAATACCTTCTTACACTCGAACCCCTTAGATATCATTATTGATGCGTTGATAGGATTCTTGTTTTTTTCTTTCGGTGTTTCCAAATAAATTAATTTTAGCAGTTGTATATTTGTTAACATTAATTAGTAATTACTGCTTGACAAATGACAACAGAGTTCACAACATATGTGAGCAGTACCAGTTGCACGCTTGCACGTTGCTAACGAATTGTTTAAACAATTTGTTAAATTTTTACTGAATATATCCGTAAAAAATATTATTTGCACAATTTGCATAAATGCATGCCACGTGCATTTGATGCGGTCTCTTGTATTGCCAAGGAGCGAAATCGATTAATATTTGAAAATTGAAATTCAATTCCTAAATTAGAACTTGATATCGCTTCAAGAAAAGGAGCACATCTTTGTGGCATGAGAGAGCATTATCTTCAAAATTTAAGCCTATATATTTAATCCGCTTCATGCAAAGTAGCGCATCTTTGTTGCATGATTGAGCATTATCTTCACACAATTTTAAAAAATATTTATCACTCGCAGACTAATTTAATTTTAATTGGTTTTTAGTGATCGTGCAAAGGTTATGGATCTACAGAAATTTATGCTTGGATTGATATATGCAGTGATGGAATTTAAAAGTAGATATCGTGTTTGATTTGGTAATTAAGTTCCAACAGTGTAATTACGTTCTTTTAAATCTTTAACCAAGCAATATTTCACCTGTAATTTGCACATATTATGTTATTATATAGTTACATACAGTTATATCAACAGGGTCATGTTCTTAATTACACTTTGTTGCGTACAGGAAATTGTTGCAGCGTACGTTACAGGTTTTTAATCGGCTGGAAAAAATTCATTGTGAAATATTTTAAGTTGGGACATTTTATCTATATTGCTACCTTAGAAAAATATGTTGCGACCTCCAGGTATACATGCAAAATTAACATTGCTTTTTATTTATTATTCAAATTCAAGTACTTCATTATTACAAGTATCTATTTTGTTGTTGCATATGTGTGTGTATATGATTTACTAGTGGGGGTTCGCGAGTTGCGATCTACATTTTTTTTATCGACTGTTTGTTTGTGCAAATATTTATAACAATAATATTTAGTTATAGAAAAGTATTTATAATAAGATAAAGTAGTGCAAGAGCATTGCCAATAAATTTCATTTCATTTATTTAAATTGGATGACTTATAATATTTTAAATTTTGTAAAAAATGCCCAAAATCATAATATTTACTTCAAAAATAGAATATGGTTTTAAAACCATAAAAATTATTTGAAGATTCAAAATATAAAAGCTTTGGCATCAATAAATTTAATCTAATATATATAGCATCCATATAATTTACCTTGCACAAATAAATTTATAAAAACGATGAAATGTTTTATAAGATAAAATAAAATTCTGTGCAATTCTTAAAATATGAAAATTCATGCGAATATTTTACAATGTTGGATAATAGAAAATTTTGTAGCAGTAAATTATCAGCAATTTTATGAGCATGCATATAAAATTTGATGGAAAGATGAATTTAATATAGCATCCTACAATAAAAAATTCAAAAATATATTTTTTATAATTTATAAAAATGAATAACATAACACGAGTAAATAAATGCATTTTGGCCTTTAAAGAACGACTATTTAGGAAGGGATTGGAACAATTTAAAGGCTAAAAGATATTTTTTTAATTACATTAATAAAATAATATGAGTAAAAAAAATATCATAAAAATTTTGAAAGTGAAGGAATAAAAAATCTGGTAGCACTGGATTTTATCTAGTTTTATGATAATGTATATAAAAATTTGATAAAAAAAATAAACTCAAAAAAGCTCTCAACATAAAAATACAAAATACTATTATTTTAAAAATTCATAGAACTTATCAAATAACTTAAAATATTATGAAAGATGAAAATAAGAAATATTTGTATCAATATATTTGTTTTAATTTTGTGATTATGCAAATAAAATTTCGTGCAAAAATATATTTTGGAATGCCCAAAAACAATAAAAAAAACTAAACATATTTTTAAACCACAAAAATAGAATATGATGAGGTTTGGAAAAGTATTTTAATTATTTTAAAAGTACATACTCGAAAATTATTACGTCCGTTAATTTTATATATTTTTTTGGGCATGCATATAATTTTTTATGGTGAAATCATTTTTTAAGGGCATCAAATAATTAAAGAAAGCAACATATATGATCAATAGTGTCTTAGAAATAGTATTGGATCCATATCGGATAAATCCAGGATTAATAATGTATGTATAGATTTTGTATTTGTATGGAAAACAGGAATGAATGAAAATATATAGCATCGATATTTGATAATATTATTATACTACAATAAAAATATATGTAGGCTCTTCCTTTTATGCCTAGCTAAGCTAAACTAACCTAGGCGGCTTTTATTGCTCTCACGTGCACTCTCTGAAAATGGAATTGAATGGATAGGATCTCCTGAGCAATAAAATCAACGGCCCAGATTCAATTCACTATGCACCAACAGTAGCGGATCCGGATCATTAGCGAGCGGGCCTCATCTGTCAGCCACACCGTTAATAAACAGTAACGAATCAGATCTAAATACTGCCGATTAATATATGTATTGATGATTGATGTATTGATTTCTTCAATTCATTTTGCAAACTTATTGTGGGCATGCATTTATCGTAACAACGATATTTTAGGCCTTTAGCTAAAAGTTCTAAATTGCAAATTTTGGGTTGAATCTGAATAAGGTAACAGAAATCAGTTTTCAGTTTTCACTTTATATTTTCTTAGCTCTAACGTAATCCTGTTGTCTGACCTATTTGTTTTTTTTTTTTTAATGTATATATGCTGCCCAATTTGATTAGATAAGGTTGTTGATGTTAGGTTATGTTGGACCGATAGCGATATAACTGTTATTATTAACTCCATAATTTTGCAGATCGACAGACACTGATAACGATATTAACAGATTAATATATATATTATAGTACCTTCTCCATCTAATAACTGGTTTCCAACTTCCGGAAAAAAAAAAAAAATCAATTTACTAGGGAGTTAAATTCTCTTCTTCATTTGTTATGTCTGGGCTGTTAATTTTATCCAATCGACGGGTCAAACGGTGGGGAGAAAAATTCTGACCCGTTTTAGGTAGAGCGCTGCAAACGAGATCTCGTCCCGTGCGGGACGCAGCACACCATCTCCCATCGTCCGATCTAATCTAGACGGCCCCTAGAAAATACCGGACTGTAAGGCCCGAAAAAAGATAACCGTCCAGATCAGATCAGACGATGGGGATTGTGCGCTGCACCGCCTTGCGTGGGACGGGATAAGGATTGAGAGCGCTGACCCGTTTTGTCCATTGGGTGATTTGTTATTGTTTTTCGTTTTAGGCAAATTTTGTTGTGGACTAAATTTGGTAACCAAGCTTAAATTCAAATCGTTTATTAAAAATTATGAAGATATATGAGTCATCAGAATTCAAATCCAGTTTAAAATTTTTGCCTACCATCAAATTATTCTTAAATATTTTAAATATATTGGTAGTGATTTATTTTTTATATAAATTAATTTCGATGGGTTTGAAATAAGTAAACTCTACATGAGAAAATAAATTTGAAGCAATTCATCAGTTAGTATTCTAAATCTACAAGCAAAAAAATTTGTCTATCCGACCTTCATTTGATCCAACCCGATCCATTAATTATCCTGTGATAAGATATAGACTTAAGATGGTTGCTAATGTTCGACGAGTAAATTGGTCAATAAACCTACACACCCATATATATTTTTCATCACGATCATTAATTAATCTTTTAACTTTTGAGACATCGTAGTTTAAACAAAAAATTGTAATTAACTTTTAAATTACAGTAGGCCTAGGCGCCTAGCAACCAAAACTACAATGCTTGCCATTGCGTTGAGGAAAGTTCAAATACAGAGCCTATGAAGTATGAAGCGATGCTGCAATCAATAATTTTTTTTACATATAAAAAATACACTAGATTTCAATATTTCATGGTCAACCAAGCAAAGCGTTGCTTAATTACCAAGGTAGAAAGGACTAAGAAATTAACACAGGAAAAGTGTACAGGATTGGGCCGCTTGAGCTGGCCATCTGTCCAAACCAAACAATAACTGTCAAATTAATAGCTATAGCCGCCTATCAAGGCTGCTAATTAAATTATTTTTCCCTCCCGGTGTGACAACTTACATTGTATAATTTTATTTTGGCAAAATTGGATATAACCCTTCTAATTTTCTCTATCCGGATATAACCCCTCTAATTTTGAAAATTTAACATAACCCCCTCTAATCATGTCTATTAAGATATAACCCCTTTTATTAGTTTCAACTATTTTTTAATTTAAAAAATCAAAACTATAAAAATACAGACCAAACTATCCTCATTCTTTCCTTCCTCCTCGAAAGAACGTTTCACCTTCTGTTTTATAACCTCAAAACACAAATGATAATTTATTCACTACATCAGTTTTCCGTCAATATTTCTTTTAAAATTCATTGTAAAAATTGTATTTTATATTCTTTCTATATATGGAATGGAGGGCAACTTGTAATAAAATGCATTGAAAGCAATTGAAGCCCCTAATGGACATGAGACTAATGATCGATGTCCTTGCATGTAATACTAATCTATTGGAACCTAGGAATTAGAATTGGTGATAATCATAGACCTAATTTTAGTCATCAAAACATGCACCTATTAGTCGTCAAAACATTGTTATGATGTTGGTTGCAGCGACTCAAAGCTTCCGAATGAAAGAAATTTTACTGGTTCTAAATTGTTAGTTTAGGAAAAGACAACTAATTAAAATACTAATAGGATATCAACACCACATAAAGATTTGATAAAGATTTGAGATGTTGTGATCAATTTCAGAATCCAAATCGATACTAAAACGTAGAAGTAATTTTTGGCTTGAATATTACCTTTGAACCTTCATGAAGCAAAAAGGAAGGTGAAAAGTTCAGGAGGTACAGGAAGAGGGGTAGTTTGGTAAGAATTTGTATAATGCTGATTTATTTAAATTAAAACATAGTTGAAACTAATAAAAGGGGTTATACTTATATCCTTAATAGACATGATTGGGGGGTTATATCTGATTTTCAAGATTAGAGGGGTTATATCCAATTTAGCCATTATTTTTTGTTGTTGACTTCGTGTGTAATCTACCTTAATTTTTCTAGTTCCATGCATGGTCAGCCAAGAAGAAATATTTGTTTCTCTCCTCACACACGCACCGTACGACATTAATTTATGTGGGATGTCATGTGTTTCGTATTAATCATCACTTCAAATGGTATCATGAAAAATTTAAATAAAGTTCAGTACAGATGCTCCGATAAGTAATCTAATAAGTGTATGAAATTTCTTGAACATTTCTGCAGTTAATAAAATTAGGAAAAATGAAAGAAGGATGTTCTAAGTTTTCTTGGGCGGTTAAGAATATTATTGGCGAGATTATGGATAACTTAGGTCCCACGTAAAGTTACAAATGTTACTGTGTATAAAAAAATAAAAAAATATAAAAGAAGGAAAGATGAAAAATAAAAAAGAATGGTCTTCTACGCAGCTTCCGTAGCAGAAGAAGGGGACAACAAATAATGTCAGCAGTTGAAGTAAACTTAGTTGAAGTGTTGATAGTCTGTCTACTTATCTAAGATTCTTGGAAATTATTGAATTAAAAAACGAGGTCATTAAATATAAGTTATATGCAAAATATTTAATAATATTGCCAGTAAATGAGACGAGCAGTGACACCCAACAGATGCTTGCTTTTACCAAACTCTCTTTGTCACAAATACAAAACTAACTATGCATGACAAAATGCCAAAAGCAGCGTGTCAGCACAAGTAAGACTACATATTTAGCTTGCTACCCACTTGCTTAATTAATTCATTACCAAATGAATAATAAACAGAATTAAACAAAGAAAGTGATATCCTAGATGACGACAATTTGCGCCGACTGAAGTGATGCTTCGTTAAATTATTGGAGTATTTTACCTCAATTAATATTAGAATTAGAGGGTTAAGTTGTTTTTTTAAGGCTTAATTTTTTGTATGTCCTCAAACTCTTTTCTATTTATTTATTTCTCTCTGTACTCTTGTGTATTTCTTATTTGCCATTAAACTCTTCTAAATGATTTCTTATTTGCCCTTCAACTTAACCATACAAAATTATCTATGGTTATCTTATTCAAAAACTGAAAATTAAAGAGAAATAAATTAAAAGGACAATAATGCCCCTAGACCATTTTTCCTTTTCTCTCCTTTTTCCCTTCCTTGCTCCATAATATAACCGAGGTTGTTAGAGAACAGAAACGTTACAAGTGTTACCAGAAATTCTGAGAGACCTAACCAGCAATTCTTAATGGAATTTATAAAATTATAACCATGCTTTTAAACTTACCAAATTGTCTTTATTAATGTCACCGGAAGTTAACTTTTTGCAATTTCTGGTACCCGATTAATACAAAGAATTCATCATTAGATTTGGTTTTTCAATGCATACTGCTAATATACCAGTATGAAAGCTTGAAGCGATTAAAAAATGCTCATGCACATGACTGGAAGAATTTCGGATATCATCACAAAATCTGCACTTTGATTATGCAATGATAAACAATTACTAAAATAAAATACGAAATCAATCTATTAGCATCTCAAAATTGGGACATGTTTGTGAAAAGCAAACAAGTCTTTTATTCTCCTAAATTATAACAAGCTCGCAGAAATTGAGAATTATATTCAGCAAATAAAATGGATTGATCTAGTTGAAAATTAAAATTATAATTATCTGAAATAGTGTAGGTTCGAGAAGAGATGATGGAGAAACGAACCTCGGTTATAGTTAATTCTAGAGCATGGAGCAAGGAAGCGAAAAAGGAGGGAAAAGGAAAAATGGTCTGGGGGTATTTTTGTCCTTCTAATTTATTTCTTTTTAATTTTCAGTTTCTTTATAAGATAACCATAAATAATTTTGTGTGGTCAAGTTGAAGGGCAAATAAGAAATCATTTAGAAGAATTTAGTGGCAAATAAGAAATACACAAGAGTACAAGGAGAAATAAACAAATAGGAAAGAGTTCGGGGGCATACAAAAAATTAAGTCTTTTTTTAAGTAGGACTCTTTAGAAAAGAGGCAGCCAAGTTATCTTTTTTTTTTTAGAAAAAAAATTTAAAAATAAAATAATACTTATAATTTGGAATAAAAAAGGGGCAAAATTAGGCAAAAAGAGTTGACGGGGAAAAAAAGGAACTGCATTAAAAGCATTAGATGATGTTGTCTTCCATGGTTGCAATGCAATTGAGTAATCAAAGACATATGCATCTTGCTTTCACTCTGGACAACAACTACCAACTAGTCCCATGAACAATAATTGAATCAGCCCTTTCTGCTTGAATGCAGAAAACATGACCGTGAAAGATTTCTTTTTTTTTTTTTAAATAGGGATTGGTACTTGGGAAGCAGCTCAACTGCTCAAGTCGACCTCAGGTTTTTTTCGGATTGCTCAGGTCTGTCTAGCAATAAGAATACCTATCAAACGTGCAAAACGGACACGGAACAAGACTGTTCTGTTTTGATAACGGAACGAAATCACTCTTCCGTTTCTGTTTTGTTTCGATAAACGAAACAATTTTTCTATTCTGTTTCCGTTTTGTTTTTCAATTTCCATTATAGTTTTTCATTTACATGTTCCGTTTCGGTAAAATGGTATAATAATCTGTTCCATTTTCGTTTCGTTTTTGAAAACGAAATCTATTTTCTCTTCTGTTTTCGAAACGGTGGAATAGTGACAGGTCTAGCAATAAGACAGCTTCAGGCTTCTAATGAAAAGGCTGGCCTGCTCAGCTTCGGCCCAAAATTAAATCCAATCCAGTACTCCATATTATTTTGAAGATTTTGGGCCTTTCATTGAATTTAAACAAATATGTTAATTATTTTCTAGTAATAATTTTACGTATACCCCTAAAAAAATTCTATTTTATTCTTTGTCTGGATAAACTTTTTCTCACTCTCTTCAGCAACAAATCCTTGAATTTGTCACTTAACATATGTTACATATCCGTACAAATCAAACGAGTGAGATTTTCATTTTAGCCGAAAATTGGTCATCAATTTTACAGCAGAACATAAATAAAAATAAAATTGCAGTAGAAAGCCAAACAGAAAGTTTAGGCACAAGACTTGACTAAGGATTGACAACAGACTATTAAGCAACTTTCCGAGGACTAAAACAAAACAATGGCGAAATATCTTTTTACCTCCACGGCTCGGAAAGGCTCCCCCACTAACACTAACCATTGTTTCGTTAAACCCCTTCCAAAAACCCTATCCAGCGAGGTGTACCTTCGCTTGTCCATTCATTCCTTTTTAAAGTTCCCTTATCTACCTCTCCCTCTCCTCTCCTCTCCTCTCTCAAGCTCAGCCATGGCATCCCTCCTAGGCACCTCTTCCCTCTTTCTCTCCCCTTCTATCGAGCTCACAAAGACCAAATTGCCTCTCAGGCACCAATTGCTTCCGCTCAGACCACACCTGCGCTCTCTCGTGCCGCTCTCTGTCGCTTCGCCAAAGTCCGTGAACTCGATACTCAGCGAGGAGGCGTTCAAGGGCCTCGGCGACTTCTCTAAGTCGAGGCTAGGAGAGGATGAAGAGGAGGGTTTCAGTGGAGATGAGTACGGGTCTGAATTTGAGATGGAGGATGAGGATGACAATGGAGAGTTAGTCGGGGGCGATGAGGAGCTTGCTGTCTCTAAACTTGGGTTGCCTGAAGAACTAGTTAAGAGCTTGGAGAAGCGTGGCATTACAAACCTCTTCCCAATTCAGGTCCATAATATGTTATTTACTTATTTTGTTGGTGTTCAACCTAGAATTTTACTTAACACTAGTGTGTATGGCACTGGTTATGGTTAATTGTTAAATTTATACTTGCAATAACTGATGCTCAACAATTTGTATTTTTCTTGTTAGTTTTAATGTAGAAATTGAAAAGGAAAAGCAAACATTAAACAATTATTTTTATGCTCTCCTTGACTGATTTACATGGGGAACATTTAAAATAACCCTTCATAAAGGTTATTTTTAGTAATTAAAAAAAATTGCCGTAGTTTTATGTTTAGTAATCTTTTCAATTTTGAACACTTGCAGAGAGCTGTGTTGGTTCCTGCTCTAGAAGGCCGTGACTTGATTGCACGTGCAAAGACCGGTACAGGCAAAACACTTGCTTTTGGTATTCCTATTATCAAGCGACTCATGGAAGAAGATGAAGCTCGTACTGGGAGGTAGGAATATGTGGCTATAATTTGGTGTTGAGGCTGTTTTGCGAATTACATCTAATAACTTGACATATAGAAAAATTAGATTTTGAACTTGCATATAGATGCGAGCTATTAGAATAGTACACTTTCACCATCATGTTACATTGTGATGGGCTATTTTCTGAGTTAATCTGGTGGTTGATCTAAAGCTCAGTTGAACCAGCTGTGGCAGTTTTCCTCTTTTCTGGTGCTTGTTGGTCATTCTTGCTTGGTCTGCATTTTTATCACTGGTTGGACTGCTCGAATTACATAGCCCAAAAAAAAAAGAGAAACCTCAGTCTTATTAGCAGTTCAATAATTTGTCATTTTTATCATAACTTAATTCTTCTTTTCTATGTAATTTAGACGGTCGACTCGCAGGCTCCCACGGGTTTTAGTTCTTGCACCAACACGAGAACTTGCAAAACAAGTTGAAAAGGAAATCAAAGAATCAGCACCCTACCTCAACACAGTCTGTGTGTATGGTGGCGTCACTTACCATGTACAGCAAAATGCCTTATCTCGTGGTGTCGATGTAGTTGTGGGTACTCCAGGTCGGCTAATTGATTTAATTAAAAGTCAAGATCTCAGGTTGGATGAGGTCAAGTTTTTGGTGTTAGATGAGGCTGATCAAATGCTGGCTGTTGGATTTGAGGAGGATGTGGAGGTGATATTAGATAACTTACCAGCTGAGAGGCAGAGCATGCTTTTCTCTGCTACTATGCCAGGATGGGTTAAGAAATTGGCCAGGAGATACTTAAATAATCCTTTGACGATTGATTTGGTATCACTCTTGTAATTTCTATTGTTTTATTATTTTGGTTTTCACAACATATACTAAATATTATTCTTACTTCTGAATGATGCCTTCTTTATTTTATTTGCAAATAACACTCAACCTCAGTAAGTATTACAGGATTGGCAATTTTTATATTGAAATTGTTTCAAACTTAAACAGTTGGGGTTTGGATGCAAAGAAATAAACAAACCATGAAATTCTTGTGTTATTTGTACACATGGTAACCATGGGTTGTTTTGAATTCTTTGAATTTAACAATTTGTACTGATGAGTTTTCAGTAGGATTCGAGGGGCAAAAAACATGGAATGAGATATTGATTTTTTGTTATTTTTTTTATTTGCTGTTTAGGTTGGAGAACAAGAAGAGAAGCTTGCTGAGGGAATTAAACTGTATGCACTCCCATCTACAGCTACTACAAAACGTACCGTGCTGAGTGACTTAATCACAGTATGTACTCCATGGCAAATAATTCTTATTTAATTATTACTGTATTTAATTATGTGTACTCCATGTGCACATAAACTGAAAATTTCTTTTTTGGACCTTTTTAGCTTAAAGATAGGTGAACGTGGTAGGAGAGTGTTGAAACTGTTTTCAGAAGCTCGTTCTGTTTCCGTGCAATATGCAAAATTGCACTGGATCTCGGAAAGCTAACTTTTGTCTGCGATAGTATTAGACTGTTTAATTAGTTTTCTTTGTTGCCTATTTTTAGGTGCATGCAAAAGGAGGAAAAACGATAGTATTTACAAAAACGAAGAAGGATGCTGATGAGGTGTCTATGGCACTGACAAACAGCATTGCAGCAGAGGCCCTGCACGGTGACATTTCCCAGCATCAAAGGGAGAGAACTCTGAATGGATTCCGCCAAGGGAAGTTTACCGTGCTTGTTGCGACTGACGTCGCCTCTAGAGGTCTTGACATACCCAACGTTGACTTGGTTCGTCCCTCAATCTTCTTTAGTCTTTTGGAATGTTTACAGTTTTGCATGTTTAATTAAAAGAAGGTTTATTCTTCTGACTATATATACTTATGGTTGGGGAATATCAAGCCATGGCAATACAATACTAACTATTAGATTATTTACTGGAATTTTACTATTGCTACAGCTATGACAGTTATTTCTTTACTAGTGCATAGCATCAGCATGAGTGAGCAGTTCTCAAAGGATGTTTATTCAGATTTTTGTTTGCCTTTTTCTGGTGGCTTTTATTACCTAGAACGCTTTATTGGATTTAAGTTTGTGTCAGTTCAACCTCAGGCCCAACACAGCTGGTGATGGGCCTCGCCTCTCTATGGAGAGAAGCAGGTTCCCTTTCCTGTTAAAGGCATTAAAATATGTTTAGGCTAATGGGATCCTTATTTGAACAAAAATGTTACCAGTCATGTCCATTTTCCTAACATATTTGTTACTGCTATAATGTGGTATGACTTTCCATTCTGCAATTGCTTACAGAAACAATGTTGTCCTATTCTTCCCTTACATTCACAAATTGAGCCATTATACTTGGGAATTAAAGAATGCCTGACTTATATGGTTCCTATATTTTGAACTTCATATCCGAAAGAAGAGCA
The DNA here is from genome assembly GCA_027562975.1 of Rhynchospora breviuscula. NCBI lineage: Eukaryota > Viridiplantae > Streptophyta > Magnoliopsida > Poales > Cyperaceae > Rhynchospora > Rhynchospora breviuscula. The sequence continues at coordinate 26,703,024 of CM050402.1, forward strand.
ACCTAGGTCATAACTGTCACTTCAATGCAGATTATACACTATGAACTGCCAAACGACCCTGAGACTTTTGTGCATCGGTCAGGCCGCACTGGCCGTGCTGGGAAAGCCGGGACTGCCATTTTGATGTTTACAAGCAGCCAGAGACGCACTGTCAAGACAATTGAACGTGACGTAGCTTGCAAGTTCGAGTTCCTGAGTCCGCCTACAATTGAGGAGGTTTTGGCGTCATCTGCTGAGCATGTTGCTGCCACACTCCGAGGGGTCCACCCACAGTCTGTTGAATACTTCCTTCCTTCAGCAGAGAAATTGGCTAGTGAGCTCGGTAGTAAAGCCCTGGCTGCTGCATTGGCACAAATGAGTGGCTTCAGTCAACCACCATCATCACGTTCTCTAATCAGTCATGAACAGGTAAGAGAGAATTTTACTTTTCTACATGTGCAAACCCTTCCTTTTCTGGAAATAGCATGAAACTCCTTTGACCATTTGCAAAAGGGGCCATCTTAATTTAAAGATTTTAAAATAAATACTGTTAGTTGGTGTACAGTGTACTTGCACCTTTATTTTATATGTATATAAAGGTGAAGTTGGTCCAAACTAAAATTGAGTGGGCTTTCTTGTTTCTAGTGACACATTTAGAATGTTAAATATAATTTAAATGTTTTATCAGAGCTACTAGTCTTTTCATTTTCTGACATCAATCACACTACTGATATAGACATTTAGTGTCTTTAAAGACCTAAACTATGAAGACTTAGTTTTCTTGATTTCTCACAAGATGGACAACTTTTTGCTAATATATTAAATATTTTTAGAAATTCTGCATGTTGTTGCTCTGATAATTTAGTTTTGTATATAAATGCTGACTCCAATTGCGGAGGATACATATCTTGTAGATGGATTTTTAACTAGTAGTTTTTCATGACACCAAAGTTGAGAAACCTCTAATGGATAGTTATTTAACTAACTCTAAAGTACTTTGTTGTCTTAATTTCTCACAAGATGGATATATTTTTGCTAATATATTAAAATATTTAGGGGTTGAGTTCCTCGAGTTTAGAGATTTTGCAAGATGTTTGTTTGATATATTAGTTTCATATTTTAATGCTTGAAACAATTCAGACTCCAATTGCAAAGGGTACATATCTAGTGGTAGAATGTTAACCAATAGCTTATCATGATAGCAAAGATGAAGAAACCTCTTTTGTGTGCTAGCTCGTGTATTCTATCCTAAGTTACGCGGATACTCCAAAACAGAGCCGTATCCCGTATCGTATATACGTGTGCGATACGCACTGGATACGCCACGTGGCGAATCTTATTATTTTAATGCGTTTGACCGACAAATACGGTTAGGATACGCCTTGGATCGGCTGGGATACGTTTTTGAATATTAGAACTTCAAACTGCTGTAACTTTTGATAAAAATGTCCGTTTTGGACGTATGACCACAATCCGGAAAGCTCGCGATGAGATCTATAGGGATTACGGGGTATTTTTTAATAAAATACATAACTTAGTTTTTTTAATTACAAAATATATAAATTATAAAAATATTTTATTTTAATTATTTTAATTATTGTATATATACAACCGTATCCTAATTTTTTGAAAAATGACATATCCCCGCACCCGCACCGTATCCGATACGATACCCGCACCAGCACCCGAGCAACATAGATTCTATCTGATTTTTGTTTAGGATATTTTACAACCAACCAATCTCATTTGTCAGGGATATGTGACTTTGCAATTCGTTAGAGAGCCAGGATACTCTAGAGGCTTCTTCTCTGGCAGAACTGTCATGGGCTTTCTCGCTGATATCTATCCTGATGCTGCTGATGAAGTTGGAAAAATACACGTACTTGCTGATGAGGGGGTAATTGTTTTCTTTACTCAACAAATATAAGCTGATTTCACCAAAAGATGTATTATGTACTCTTTTAAGTTTTTAAGTTTCTATTACAACAATTCAATGCCTCTTTCAGGTCCAGGGGGCAGTTTTTGATTTACCAGAGGAAATTGCAAGGGAGCTATTAAATAAGGAATTGTCACCTGGAAACACCATTTTCAAGATCACAAAGGTACTAGTTTGTTTTGTGTTTCTATAAAGATGGTCAGTTTATATTTGAGACAATAGACCAAGATCATAAAAGCATATTGGCATTTCCAAAAATTTTGTTGTATTTTTTTTATTCTGCTTTATCATGAATTTTAGTTTTGTAAGTCATATCCCACCAAAAAACAGTCAAGGAGTAAAATGCAAGAGAGAACTTTGCGCCAACCAAAAGTCAATGAATAACAATTTTGAGTATAAATTCCAACGATTCCATCGCCCAAGCATGGTTTACTGCAAAACAAGCAAAACACATCCGGTAGTAAAACAAGATCTTGCACTATGTATGGACCAAGTCTAGTTAATATACTACTTTATTTCCTACATTTTGTTGAAGTAAAAATGTCATGAAGATGTGATTTGTGTTTAGGACTCAGAGAGTGTGTTCTATTGTGGTTTAACTCAACTTAGGTTTGATTAAATCAACTAAAACCAGTGAAACATGGCAAAGAAGTCCGACTTGGTTGAAATTTGTCTTTCCTCTGGTCATTCTGCTCCGATTAGCTGATTTGACTCAGCATCACCCAAATTATTGAATCATGTTAATAAGATGAAAGTGCATATTGCAAGGAATTGACTAAAACAACCATTAATAATAAACTGATTTGATCCATCAAATTTTAAGATAACAGATCATAAAATTTCAAACAAAAATGGCAGAATTAATTTTTTTAACCCCTCTATAAGGGTGTTTTTAGTTGTCTTATTGTAGGTAGTTGCATTCTTAATTTGGCATTTTGTCTGTTATTTTTGCTGCTTCACAGTTGCCGGCATTGCAAGATGATGGCCCAGCAACGGATATGTATGGCAGGTTCTCAAGCCGGGACCGAGGTGCAAGATTCGGCAAGAGCAGCGGATCCAGCAGCTTTTTGAACGGTCGACGAGTCCGTGATTCACGAGGCAATGATGATGAGTATGATGCTGGTGGCCGCAGCTTTAGGACTCGTGGCAATGACTGGTCGAAACCTTCTCGAGGTGGACGAGGTGGAAGTGGCGCCAATGATTGGTCAGGGGGCAGAAGATCTTTCCGTTCATCCTCTTCTGGTGGAAGAGATAGGTAAAGTTCTCTGGAACAATCTAAAAGTAGAGTTTGTGTGAGGGCTTGCTTCTTTTACCTCATGAGATGAATTTATGTAGATGACATGCAAGATTCTCACTTCAAGTATAATGTTACATATTTATCTTACTCGATTAAGTATACTTATGGGAGCCTATATCTGTTCGTGATTTAATTCATATACAGTAGCAGAATATTCATAAAATGAATTTTTTTCTTTAAAAAGACTCTTTATGCATGAAATATGTGTTTTTGCATTATAACAAATTGCATCTGTTTATCACACACAGATAAAATTCGTATGATAGAGTACCAAACATGTTATCAAATGTGAGATTGCTGCAGTGAAGTGAAATCTTTCAGAAATATTAGTCCACTCAGTTAATCTTGAATGAAATCAAATAGTAACATTCTTTCTGGAACTAACTAATGCTTGTGAAAACTCTGAATTTGTATCAGAAGTTTCGGAGGTGCTTGCTACAAGTGTGGTAGACCAGGGCACCGTGCATCAGATTGTCCAGGCAATTAATTTTTTGTGTGTCCAAGATGAGTCTCCATCTACGTCAAGATTACTTTTGGGCTCAGCTGATATCTAACAAAGATTATTTCAGATGAAATCAAATAGGAAAACGAGGTGAAGAAGCTCATGGAAAGTTGTTCTTTGAGAGATTGAATAAGATTTAGATTGTCATATACAGAAGTGGCTAGAAAGAAAAACGTTGGCCTGAGACTTTTAAGAGGAGGTTGATTAGGTTAACTATCTCAACTTTTTTTTTTTTTTTTGGCTCTCCTCAATGGGTTTTGCTTGTACCTTTCATTTAGTTTTTGCTCTTGCGTTTATAGATTTAAGGTAGAGTATATGTACTTCGGTTCAGAAACATATAAACAAATAAACATTCCTTTTGTTTCAAAGTTTTCCACTGCCATGCAGCATAGAGGTGTGCTAGGATGCTCATTTTGTAAGTTGTAGTGATAATTTATTAGTTCTTCCCATGTTTAATCGGAAAAGGCGGGCAATTAGGGTTCAAGTTGATTTCTGAATCGATTAGTTTGCTTGATTCAATAATAGGGGATTAGAATTTGCATTATAGCATGATATCAGAATCTTCTATATGGGAGTGGGGAGAAATATAGCCTTCAATGAGAGTTTATGAGAGGATGAGCTGGAGTTACCATTATGAGATTCTTGCGAGGTATCAAATCGACTAGTGGGGGCGTCGCATGTTGCGCGACCTATTTTCATCACATATAACTATTGTGAACTTGTCACTTACAATAGAAGTAAAATTAGTTATATAAGATAAATGTGTCTAAAAAAAAGAAATAATATGACAAAAAAAATTTAAAAATAAAATAAAAAAATAAGTGACTTATATATTTATATAGTTGTACGGCATTATTTGTGCCGATCTTTGACAAATTGGCAAGTTAGTTAAACCCAAACTCAAACCACTCCCCTTCCTATTCCATATAGTTCATTCATATAGTTCAATGAACATGCAAAGCTTTATACACCTACAGTGTCTCTAAATGAGGTCACAACCAGAGAATGGAAATAATATAAGAAATCCAAATAATAAAAAATGACAAAGCATCCTTAGATTTTGAGGTTGAAAGGACTCGAAATAAAATTATAGTTGAACTCGCCTGAGAATTTTGTTGCTTCCTGGTGGTTGAAATCCTCAATTTCAGCATTAAACACCACCTACTAAGCTTTGCAGCCACTTTCTTTTGGATCCTAGTTCCTAGGTGAATAATCTGAAGAATCTTAGAAAAAAAAAATGAAGTGATTGCATTACTGCTACAATAGATAGAGAAACAAAAAAAAAATAATAAATAAAATAAATTCAAATATTATGGTAAGACTCAATTTTCTTTGTTGCTATATTGATAGTCTGATTATCAAAAGAAACATGGACTCAAACTGACCTCAAGTCGATACCCACTATGTTCAAGGAACTTAAATAAATTCAAATATTATGGTAAGACTTAATTTTCTTTGTTGCATCTCAGCATATTTATCATGCTTTGTGTACCTGAACTCATTTGTTTTTGTCTAAACTTAAATAAAGAATAAATCAATAAATAAAAAGAAATGCAATTAAATGCTGACAACCTAAGAAATGCATAAAGGGCAAAATTGAGAACTTTTAAACAATTGAACGACTAACATTTTTTAAATTTAGAAACCATCAGATCAACCAAAGAGCAACCAAAAAGAAAGTTTGTTATTTCATTAAGTGCAAAATAAAAAAATGCACCTTTGACTCAATAATACTGGAGTGATGAAGTGGCAAATCTCTATGGTTAAAATTCCTTCAGTTAGTGTAAGTACCTTTGTAACTTTTTCTTGAAGGTTATTATCGTTATTATCATGATCCATCATATTCCTGAAAATATAAAGTAGAACCAATTGGACAATATCATAAGCCTCTCAGCTAATTTCCATTATCTATATCTTGCTATGTCAATTCACATCCTTAAGTAATAATAGGCAGTGAAGCTAAAACAAAATAAAGGATAATTGAAAAGGGTGAGTAGCAACATATATTGTATCAACTTATATTTGGCAAAATTTGTATCAATTTAAATTTGTAGTGCACTTCTAATATCCATTCGACCATACTGTCTTATTTTTTTGTTGTTACCTCAAACTTCTTGTCCACACAGATAATCAGGCTATGTTGTTTAAACAAATATCGAAAAAGATCTAAATAAATTGCTAAATTTTGTGATTTTGGCTCGTCACTGATACCCTAGGCAACCTAAATAAGAATAGAACTCTATAATGAAAAATCTATCTTCACATAGTCTAAACATATGAGGACTACAATCGGAAAAAGTACCTCGTTGCCGGATGAGAGAATAGAGGAAAGGGTATGGACATCTCTCTTCTTTGTCCTAGGATCGAAAAGAGAGATATGTTTTGTCTCGTTATCACAAATCTGATTCGATGTTAACAACTTCATTTTGTTTGGAAACTGACTCAACCGGCTTTTTTGTGGAGGGTCTAGCTGCAGATAACCATGGTGCAAATTGGTTGTCAGATACATGCACCACCAGCTTTCAGGAAAATAATCAAGAAAACGTTAACATATATAAATACTATTTGATTCCAAATTAATTATAGAGATTGTATTTGGATAGATTTCAAGTAAACAATAAACAATAAGAGAACAAAATTGGAATTGTTAAAGTATCGAAATTTGCAACAGCTTCAGCTCTAAAAAAGGGTAATTAGTAATGACATAAAGAAAAATCTCGACAAAATTGTGAAAAGCAAAGAAGACAGTGTATACCCAAAGGAAAAAGAAATCCACTCCATTAGAGTTCTAGCATTAAATATTGTCTCAGCGGTTATGAAGTTCTTTGATATCACCACCACTGTAATAAATCACAATGAGTGATGGAGAAATGATCAATTTACTCTTCACTATACTTCTTGATTAAAAATAAGAAATAAACACAAATGATGAAAGAAAGAAAACTTCGAGTAGTTTTAGGATCCAAATCCTTGATGCTTCTAGTGAATGCAACTGGGTGAACATTTGCAGAGCTGAGATGTGAAAAAGAAAAACTTCCATAATGTATATTGTACTAATTAAGTTAAACCAATTGTTTATTCAACCAATTATCAGATTAGCAGAAAAAAAAAAAGAGAGATTCATTGACAATTGAAGTTGGCGCCCTTTTGGCATATTGCAGGGCAGGTGATGTGTGCTTTTTAGGTACACAAGGCTAATAAAAATTCTAACCCTAATTAGTCGGAATGCAAGCGCACTATTCTACCACGTAGTACTTAGGGGTCGATCCCACAGGGATGAAGTTTATAATTACCGGACTAACAACTTTGGGTAATCTAGACCTGACAAGTAGTTGGATTTGTGTTTAAACTACAGGGGTAAAACTTGAAAGTAAATAACTAAATTAAATGACAGTGCAGGGAGTGTTAGAGTTATGTCCTAGAAGCCAAACTTATATGGCTACTTCTATGGTTTATGTTATTGATGATATTTGATCATTTGTTTTTTGATTTATTTATTAACAGATCATTCAGGTTGAGGATCTGAATTGTAGATCTCTATAGTTCATTTATAATTAAATGACAGTAATAAATCTAAAAGGTCCATAATCTTGATAATTAACAAGGAACATTAATTATCAAATAAGATTAGTATGCAAGTTAAGTGATGATTAAGTTCTACAAATCATAGGTAAGGAGTTACCAACTTAATTGCATATGTATATGTTGTGGAACATAATACATGACATGACCCAATGAAATAAATATATGGATTGTGTTATGTATCATTATTTATTTCATTTGAGTTTGATTCTAAGTTTGAGATGGTTCAGTTTTTCCACATGAGGATAGGTTCTATAAATATCGTCTACCGCTGATTCCTAATAAGAGCTGCTATACGGACTTTATTTATGTTCTCTTGAACTGTGCGGGGAAAAACTGTTCATCAAGAAAACCGTATGTCCCTCACTAATTTACTTAGTGAGTGATGATATCTGTTTGGGCCCTTTGATGGAGATAGATTATTTGCTAGCAACTTGATATAATTATCTCTAGATCAAGAAACGTATAATCTGCAAGAATGACACATTCCTATCTTGGATTATACGATGATATCATGTGACATAAGAATCGGACAAGAAAATACTTTTATTTCTTATGCAGGATTTGAATATTTGTATCAGTACATTATTTATGTGAATTGGGAGTCATAACGTGTTGCTAGATATCGCTTATGATTATTGGAATAAATATCGATTTAATTCCATGGCCAACATAGCATAAATCCTCAAAGGGTCACACAAATAGAGTTATAATCACACGGTGCATTATTTATTTATTTGCAACAGTTAGTATTGCGAAAATATGATAAGTTGATTAATTAATTATATACCGTTGCGAACCGTTATAATTGATTAAGTCAAAGGGATCATATAGAAATAAATTAATGCACTAGCTAATCCCAAAATAATTATTAATAAGTTAATAATTAATATTGTTCAACTTACTTTAAATTAATTGAACTATTTGGACATTTATTTAAATAGTTAATTAAAAGCCTGAATTTAGGATGGTTAAAATAGCAATTAAAAGAATGAATTAATGGGTTTAAAATACAATTGTTGTAGCCCATTATTGGCCATTCCAAGGCCGGCCATAGAGGGGCAAGATTGTCCATGTGGTAATTTTGGAAATTAGGTTTGGAGAGCTATAAATAGAGGGTTTAAGTTTGGAGCAAACTCTAACTTCCTCTCTCTCTCTCCTGGCCGAAATTCTCAAAAAGAGAAGAAAATTTCAGTTTTCTTCTTCTTGCTCTCTTCTCCCATCCCCTTGGCTCATGTGTTGAGCAATTTTCTTCCACCATTAAAATTAGTTTAATTGAAAGAAGAAAGGGTTAGAAGTGATCTCCAATCGCTAGCACGATTTCGAGATTGTGGTTATTCTCTTGGTGGACTCGAGGTCAACCATTGGAGAAGAAGGAAGACGCAGCACGCCACCAACTCCTACGCCTTGGATCGAGCCTCACGACTACTAATTCGTGAGAGGTATACTCGTCCTATCTTTTCTCTCCTTGAATTCTTGTGTTGAAAGGCTATTTGCAAGATCCTTGATGTTGTTTGGTTTTAATTATGGTTAATTAATAGTAATTAACTAGAAAAAAATTAAAATTGAGCACTAATAAGCGTGCAAGTAATCAAATAAATCACACAACACCAAAATAACAAAGGATAGAAAGAATTAACAACAACCATGATATAAAAATAAACTAAACATTCAATAATCCAAGCATTTTAGTCACTACATCATAACCCTAAATTATTTTAGCTACTCATAAAATAAAAACAAAACAAAACAACAAGTTTGAACACAAATATCACAAGAGATAGAGAGATAAAGATGCAACCAATCTTCTTGGCCTTCATCTCTAGGATCGAGTGCTGCAATTTTTTTCCTCCTTGCTGTCACCTAGAGAGAGGTAGTTGCCGCTCCAAGAGAGACCAGGGCCGAAGCCCCAGGTCAAAATTCGACCAGAGAGAGAGAGAAGAAATCAAATCTGGAATTTTGGAATTGAGAGGTGATAGTTCTGGACAACAGCCCTTGGTTGCCTTTTATGCTGGTTACCTCATTTTCTCCCTTCAATAATTAATTTCCTTGCCATAAATCACAGGAGGGAGAGAGTTGGACTTTCCTTATTTCAGCCAAGTAAGAATAAAGGGCGAAATTTGAGATATTTTAGCTAGCTGTCACGTGAAGCGCTGGATCTGTTTCCAAATCTACGCCAGGATGCACCCTCGCGAATGCAGGTGCATCATCAAATCTGAAAGCGCCATGATGCACCTTGGGTTGCGGGTGCACCCTTAAACCTGAAATGCAATAAAAACAACAAATCAGCAGTATCTCTAACTTTCATGCAAAACGGACAAAATAATGTAAAAAGACGTGAAAATGACAGAAGTTAGGAAAATAATTAGGCTTAACCAGACACAAATACTATGTCATTTTCATATTCATCAGCAGGGCAGGAATTTTGTTCTTATTCTGATTGTTGATCTTGTTCTTCGTCTGGATCATCAATTATTTTTTGCAAGTGTTATTGCTATATGTGGTCTTCAGCTATCTTGGTGTCAACATGCTGTTGTGCAAGTGTGCTTTCCAACCAGAAGCTGTGACTCAAGTTCTTTGTTCTATGCAAATAAGGAAAGAAAGTAAGAACCTGATATGTAACAAACTATAAAAGTTCTTAAAAAAAGTTTTACCCAAAATTGGAGGGCTGAATTGGGACAGATAAAGCAATTAAAAGTCAAATCACAAAAATAATAAAAAAAAACCTTAACTGGCACCTGATAAGTACAGAGTGGTATACTAATTGTGCTATTGCTGAGATGACAAACCAACTTGAAATGAATAATGAATCAGATTGTAGTAGACATCATTTGGAAAAGAACAAATATAAAAGTGAAGAAATAATGAACTACTCTGTCTTGAAGATTTTTGTTGAGAATATCTTCTGATTTATTCTTCATCTCAAGGGACTGAATAGTCCCTTCCATGCACTTTATGTGTTCATATTTGCTTCGTTGTCTTGTTTTGCCTTCCCTACCTGATGAAAACAACCAAAAAATCCAATAATTTCTTCAATACCAAATTATCACCAGAAAAAGTTGAATTTCATACTTGGAAGCATACAAAAAAAAAATGCAATAGAGGCCTTTAGAAGCCAAACAATGATAGTCATGTTGATCAAGTACCTCTCAGTAATAATTATCAAGTTCAAATATTGTTAATCACCAGTACTTAATCTGTACTCTGTACCTCTTTTGGTTTCTGCACTGAATTTCAGTTTAGAACATCATTGCTACTGTTGCTAAAAAAATTGTAAGTTCAGATATCATATTATTTAGTTGCACATGTAAAGTGATGCTGTTATAGTACATTGATCTTGAAGAAATGACCTGCCAAGAAACTTTTAGTTTCTGTTTACAGATATTGTAGTGAACTTAACTTGAATATATACTTGCACCATACGGGCAACAAATTCATGCAAGAGTACTTCAAAATCATGGGTGCACACCATGAACTAAAATCTGGAATTAAATATATAACACACACATACCATCAATTTATATCCGGATAATTCACTGACGTCAACTTGTCTCTTGGCTGGCCCAAGCTCAACCACCTGACTCGGCTTGCAAAATTCGAAGAGCAAAGTGTTTCTCCAACATCATGTTCATTGGGACTAATTAAAAAATTACTTTAATTAGACAGAACAATCGATTAGGGAGCAAGAGAAAATATTGAAAATTTTCCATAGGAAGTTACCATGAAACCTAAACTACCAGTGTCTAGTTGATTTTCATGTCCTATCTTCCAACCAATTGCCCCTTGCAATAAATTCAACCTCTACATTTTCAGAAAAAATTAAATTTATTTCCCCTAAATGTGCATAGACTTTCGCCCTTTCAATTTATTTTATGTTACTACAATTAGATACAATGCAACAAAGGTTACAAAAAAAAAAAAGAATGGGTCTGAAGAAGGATGAGGTCCCTAAATGGATGGTTCTCAGAGCCATCGCCACTAATCCATAATCCAAGCAAAATTGAATCAGAAAGTTGTAAGATTCATCACTAGACCCTAATTGAGAGTTCATATTGCCAAAAAAATTAAAATTGAATTTATGCAAAATACTCACTTCAATATCTCAAGAATAAAATAGCAATAATAGTAAAAAAAATTATAAGCCATGCAGCTAACAAATATGTACTGGTCAGTTGATGAAAGATATGCCACGAACCTCATAACTGCCTTCTTGATGAAGAAAGAGACTTCATGAAACTATTATTTGTGCATCTCGGGATGAATTGCGAGAATTAGGGGTGTACAACGGATGGGTTGATGATATTTTAGTAAAATTTGAACCCAATCCGATAATATCGGGTTATAAAATAAATTTAGTTAACCCACCCGTAACCCAATCCAACCCGTCAATTTTTTTATGCACGGGTTTTTACGGGCTAAGTAGATTAAATGGATTTAGTGGATTAAAATTTTGGTCAAATAAAAATACACACAAAAATTATTTGGTGGCTATTACAATTTACTCTGAGGCAAATTAGAGACACATTTGAAGCATTTTTCAACTTGCGAAGTCTTCTGAGAGGCATATAGGGCGTGTACGGCTATGGAGGAGATCGAAACTTTATAAGAGAAGAGAACTTTGAGTAATGACATGAGAAAATGTGAGGCGAAGAGGAGTAAAGAGTGATAAACGGGTGGGTTGAAGTATGCACGGGTTATTAGTATAAAACCCATAACCCAACCCGAAGTAACATGTTTGTCAAAATTAGAACCCGTACCCGACCTAACATCATGCTAACCCGGTAAAAAACGATTCGGGTCGGGTGGGTTGAAAGGATTGAACGGGTTCACGGTTTTTTCTACACCCCTAGCGAGAATGGATAGAAATGGAGCACAATGATTAGATGGATAGAGAGGTGGCGGGAGAAATAGCGAGAAGAGATGGAAACGATGGTGAGAGGAGACAGAGAGTTTCTGTTTTGCAGAAATGCGAGTAATTTTTTTGCCACCAGACTATGATTTTTTTTCTTTTTTCTTTCCTTTCTGTTCCTCAGGGAACTGGGAGGGTTTTGTCTTTCTTTCGTAGAAGGGAATGAGAGAGGATCCAAGAAAGAGAGAGATCGGAGCAAAACATAAACCAACATCGGCCTCAGATTCCAAGGCCTAGCAACCGAGATCGGAGCATCGAAGGATGGGAGAACTCTAATGGCGAGAGAGAGGTCTTTTGCATGGAGAGAACGAATGGCCAATACTGTTCGAACAACTGTGAAGCTACAGTGGTCAAAGCTGGAGTCAACATGCGGAGGTTAATATATTAAATGATTGGTGGCGCTATTTTATTGAATGAACTGTTGTGGGATGGTAAGAACTCATGATTGCAAACTGTAACAAAAGGAATTACATAAAAATTAGAACTACTAAAGTTTTGATAGGATTTCATAATATGATCTTTATAAATATTTAATCACTTTGATAATAAATCGGGATTCTCGAATTAACTAATGCAATGAACCCTTATATAAAGTTTTGCTGGCATTTAGCATTTCATTGAGTTCGCATTTTTTTTTCCCGAATGCCTCAAAGAAAAATATTATGCTCCGTCTTTCCAATTTATTATGTAAATGGTTGATGGATGGGAAAAATAATCTGTAATTATTATGTGAAACGAGTTTCTGGACTAAGAAAATTGGCTTTTTCACTACTTCCATAGCTATTACCATTAAAGAAAAATTGAAAAGCATACGGAGGGTTGCTGATCCGGACAATAAAACATTTGATCCGAGCAACAAAATATTTTACAAATGACAATAGTGCCATTCTTTTGCAAACAATTTTGTATTTTTCTCCCTGCTTTCTCCGACCAGTTTTTTTTCTTTTTCCTGCCAACTACTTTCTTTTTAATACCAAGCACAGAACTCATTAATCACACTTGGATATCTTATATCACCACTCTTTTACTCAAATCCTCTCTCACGGTGAGAATTTTAAAGTGGATTTAGAAGAAAATCTAGAAACAAGGAGCCTCAATCTAGTTCGGCATCGCACACAAATATTTTTTTTTCTTTTGATTTTTAATTAGTTTTTGTGGTTTCAATCAAGGCATGCCGGAGATTTAGTACTTCAATTAAGACATTTTTTTAGGGTTGGCAGTTGCCAACAATTATTGTATTTAAAAAAACAGAATTGCCTTCTATCATCCCCTTCTTCCATCATCCCCATCATTCTCCTACAGACGCGTTTAATATTTTCTATTTTTAGAAAACATGTTAATTCCATTTTTGGAAGTCCAGAGGATGAGAGAATGAGCGCTGGGGAGGATGAGCGCCAGGGGATGAGGACAGAGCGAATCAGAGGGAAGGGAGGGGGAGGAAGGAGGGAGTGAAACAGAGAATTAATATATAACCGTTCTAGTTAATATATATATATAATTGTTTTAGTTATATATATTTAACTAGAATAGTTATATATGTTAACTAGAACAATTACGATATCAAATAGAACAGTTAGATATATCAAATAAAATAGTTAGTAATCTATTCTAGTTAATGCTACTAACTGTTCTAAAAAAATAACTAACTGTTTTAGTTAATGTTATTAACTGTTCTAGTTGTTTTAAAAAAAAAAATAATTGTGCTGTTCTAGTTAATGTTATATTGAATCAGAGTGGAGGGAGCGAAACAAAAAGGGAGAGAGGGGATGAGTCCCAGGAGATGCTGGGAAAAGCTTTCTGAAAACGAAAAGTAGTTATTAACGCGTTTCTAAAAATGGAAAACGCGTCTATGGAGATGCTGGAGGTGATGGGGTTGATGAATCTAGGGGATGATCTTTATCAGCCTCGTTTAAAAAAAGATATCATATTTACAATTGACCAAGCAAGCACCATCAAAGAAAACCAACGACTAATTAAAGGAGATGTTAATCATTGGAAGCATGTTCAGATGAGTAAAAACCGAAATCAAACAAAAAAAAACAACGTGAATTCTAGGAGGACGTGGATTTTATGAGACAAAAAATTGGCTGCACTCTCTCTTAGCCTTAAAAAATACAAGAAATATTTAGGAAAGCATAATTAAGGAGGTTTTTGAGGTCTACAATTAAAGAAAATTATTAGGGTAATTTAAGTAACACAATATAACAGAATAATTAGGGATAATTTGGTCATAAGACTTTTAAAATGTTGCTCGGATTAAATTTCTTGTTATCCGGATCAGCACCTTATACGGAGGGAAGGAGCTGACACAGTGACACATGGTTCCAAAGCAAGCTTTTAAAATACTCTATTTTATTCGTTTTATCTAGATTTCCGTTCATACTCAACCGTTTTATCCTTTTTATTGTCATTTTTATCGCTGCATAACCGTTTTATCATTGATAAACACGCTAAATCAACACCCAATTGCTAAATCGCACAAATTACGTATTAAAACCTTGTTTCAAAGTATTATTTTTTTTTAAAAAAATTAATACTTATTTACTCATGTATTGTTGAGCTTCGTCCCTGACTTTTTCAGAGTCAATAAAAAATAGTTAATAATACGGTCCTAGCTTGTTCGCAGAGGTACATATGTATCCTAAATCTTTTTATGTTAAAGAGACGAAATAAAAAAAGAATATGTATGTTGACCGTTGTCATAAATAAATGAGCCAATTTGAAATTAACGCAGGGAGGTTTCCTACGTTTGTTAACTTAATGAAGAAAGGGATATATTGACAACCAAAGTAGCTTGATACAGGATTTGTGCTGACCGCTTAACATATTCGAAAGAAAGTTATCATAAAGCAGTATTGACCGTTAGATCTCCAACTGACGCTCCGGATCTCCTTTTTTCTTTTTCTTTTGTTTTCAAATTTTTCTACAAGCTTAACAGGCTCACAACTTTCTATAATTGGCTGCAGCTTAAAAGCTAAGGGAGGGACCATGGGAGGGAAGCACAAGCTGTCACCACGTGACAGGCGACCAACCATCCGCAGGGGTGTCCATTTAGTAATAGAGAAGCTTAATTTTAATAATTGATATATGTAATTAATTAAACAAGTACCTTGTTAAGAAGGCCGTCGGGATAAGGTCAATTATATTCCTTCTCTTCTCTGTTTGGCTCACCTGATTCTAGAATTTTGATTCTGCTGCTCCGCTTTCCTCGATAGTTTGTACGACTAACCTTGAAATTTCATCATCGTTTTATTTATTGAACCTCCGGAAAGTTTGTATTAGCAATTCGAACCAAAACTAATTCTTTTGTAACTCGTTTCTCTAAGCACGTAGTCTATAGAAAGGCTACTATTTTCCAAAAATTAGAGCCAAAACAAATTAGAAACCATTTTTTTTTTAGTTTTTACCATAAGGTGAGGAATTACATCCTCAAATAACATCCAATATTGGTGTATGACCTCGTAAGATAATACGTTATTTAGTGAGCAATCTAAAATTTAAATAAATCTTGATACAAATGGAAATGTCTAATATCATAGTCCAATTTGAGCCAATGGTTTTTTTTTTCAAATATTATTTGTGAATTCAATTGTGATGTATTTCTTAAAATTATGTTCATGCACTCTTGTCTATACGTTTTTTTTTTTTTTTTGGTAAACTGGACGTTAGTTGTCAAGTTACGTCATCTAGACTTGTCAGGTCTAAATTCATCCATGAAAAATTGTATTAGATGTAGTTTTCTACCATATTAATTTTTATTCAAAGGATCCTTTTTATGTTTGAAAAAAAAAATTACCTTTAAAAGTTAAAACAGACAGATGCTTCGGATACATTATTTGGAAACTCATTCCATATGATGAACATTTTGTAATTTTTGTTGGTCGGCAAAAATAATTTAGTTTTCGATAATTCAGCATAGTTTTACAAATTATTGCGAGCTAACATTTATTATTGAGAACACTATTTAGTACTTATGTACATAAATTCAATATATATGATAAAAATACCTATCGGCTTATATCTCTACTATAAACAATTATTAACTAAAGTGCATAAAATTCATCCTATACTGAATGAATAAATGAATAATACATGATTTTGTATTAATAACAAAAGGGAAGTACAGTCACAAAGAACAACTTTACAGAGGACTAAAACACAATTACAAAGTTTCACAGGCCCACAATCGCACTATTTTGAAACTAAAATCAAAATGCCAACCGAAACCAGAATCACGCAACCTCCAAAATCCAAATTAATTATAACGGATTTCTACGTAATCCAAAATATTATATTATTATTCCCTTATCAATTTATCATTCATCCCGTACCTACCGCAATCTCAAAAATCATCATAGAAAAAAAAAAAACCAAAATAAAATCAAACCAAAACTGAAAAAGTTTCGACACAAATCGATCCGATCCGATCCACGTCCACCCACCCGGGTCGCATGCCCGGTTCCTTCCCTACGCTGACCGACCGACCGACCGACCACTGTTCTTCGAATCGTTCGTTATTCACACTTGGCCGCCTCAAGCAATCAATCAATCCCAATTCCCCATTTCATTTCTCGCATCATTCGCTCCTCTCTCTCGATTCAATCTCGCTTCTTTCACTTCTCCAGTGTCGTGTTGATTTGGGGAAGGGAGAAGTTAGGTTTTCGTAGAGGGGAGAGAGGGAGTGAGGGATAGAGAAATAGATCTGAGGTGAATAGGGGATGGCGGCCGTGTGGTACATCGCGGTGGCCTTCCCTTGCTCCGTCGGAGCGATCGTTCTCGCGGTGCTCCACATCTATCGCCACCTTTTGAACTACACCGAGCCTGTATACCAACGATTCATCGTTCGTATGATCTTCATGGTCCCGGTACGCTTCAGAATTGAGGATTAAATTGATGGGAAGTTAATTCTAACTGGATAATGAACTGATTGGAATTGATGTAGTGTGTTATTTGTTTCTTTTTAAGGAATTATAATGGGTATTGCTGTTTCCAATTCCACAGATTTGAAATTTTTAATTGAATTATTATTGTTTTACTTTCCTTTTTACTGCTTGTTTATTATTATTTTTTTGTTCTATTTGGAGCAGGTTTATGCAGTGATGTCCTTTCTGTCTCTGGTACTACCACAGAAGTCAATTTACTTCGATTCAATTCGAGAAGTGTGAGTTCCATTTCTTACTTAAAAGTTGTCAAACTTCATGACTAATTATTTGGTTTATAGAGATAGAATTTTTTTTTTTTTTGAGAAGGGTTGCAAACTAAAATAATATTTTTTCCCCTAAGTTGTTATTAGTTTGGTTGTTTTCTTGCCTTTGAGTTTCTATAGATGTAATATACATTTGCTTGCTTGTTTTGTTTTTGTATCAGGTATGATGCTTGGGTCATTTATAACTTCCTTTCATTGTGCCTGGCATGGGTTGGTGGGCCTGGCGCAGTTGTATCAAGCTTGACGGGTCGGGTTCTCCAGCCATCTTGGTTTCTTATGACATGTTGTTTTCCTGCCATTCCTCTTGATGGGTGAGTGGTGTGATAATAAGCTTATTTTTGACAATTTATCAGTGTACTGGTGCAAATTGCCACTACTCTTGCTATATTTATTTTATATCCCTGTAAAATTTTAAAAATGGATGCTCTCCCAACAAAACAGAATAAGTGGCACAGGTGAGTAACACAAATTACAATGAACAAAGGGAAAGTGGCACAGGTGAGTAACAAAATTACAATGAACAAAAGGAAAGCAGTTGTTACCACATGATTGGTACAGTACTTTGCAGTTAACCTTGCCTTTCCAATTGATATCTGGTATACTAAGAGTCCAGTTGCATTGCTTCTTTATGGGAGATAAGCAACTTCTTTAATGCTGAGCAAACATGTGATTTGTAGAGGTTCTTAACTAATTTTAGTGAGGTTTGGTTATAAGACACCCAGATATTAAAGGGAATGCTCCTTCGGACAAACGTTAACACTGAAATATTGAACAGGCGTTTCATAAGAAGGTGCAAACAAGGTGCACTCCAGTTTGTAATTCTCAAGCCAATTCTTGTTGTGATCACCTTCGTACTCTACGCAAAGGGAAAATACACCGATGGTAACTTCAGTGTGGACCAGGCGTATCTGTATATCACCATCATCTACACTGTCTCATACTCAGTTGCACTGTATGCCTTGGCACTTTTCTATGTGGCTTGCCGTGATCTCCTGCGGCCGTTCAACCCTGTGCCAAAGTTTGTCATGATTAAATCTGTTGTTTTTATGACATATTGGCAGGTATGTACTTTCGTACTGTTATTATGTGAAGTTCCTAATTGTGCCTTAATTCCCCATCAATTATGTAAAAGTGCAATATAATGCAGTATTTCTATTGAACAAGCTCAAATTCAATGGAGCTTAAGTAGGCCTCGATTTTATGTGATTTTTGCGAAATTGATTTAGCACCAGTTACCTTTGAATGTGTTACTAATCACCAAAATCTAGATTCAAAACCAATGATGGTAACCAAAAGCTAGTACAGTGTATTACAAGCCATTGTTACTTATAGAGTGGTAAAATTAGCACAGTTTATACTCACCAAAATGATACATAAGCTTAACATGAAAACCATTGATTGGCTTCAAATGTTGATCATTTTTTACTTCACAAGTGATGCCTTCATGTTCCAATTTTTTTACTTTTAAATTTATTCATTTTTATTTGAGACCAAAAGATGAAGAATTTGTTTCAAAATGAACTTTTCAAATTGTACGAAATGGAATTGAAGAAAATTTACAAATTTAAAATGTAAACACATGAATCGTATAGTCGACCGTGTTTGAAGCCAATTTGATGCTTCTATAGTAATAAAGCTATTGAACACATGTAGTGAGCTTAAGCTCACCTGAGCTTTACTCATCCAGTGATCGAGCTGGTATTCATGTGCAGACCCAGTAGATATAATATTTTTCGTGCTCCATGTGTATTTTTTCAAGAAAATTGATATTTGACCCCCGTGAAATGTGTTAATTGTTCCATCATTACTTACCGTGGTTACTATCTAACGACTTTGATCATCATTACATTAATATCAACATCAATCAGTATCTGATATGGTGTGGTTTCCATTCAAATTTTTGGGTTCCATACATGCTGGCATCACTACCTTACCAGCGCATTTATGCTTTCTCTGTCTATACAATGACCAAGTCACCTGCTGTAACAGCACAAAATAATGGTTTTGTAATCCTTGCTGCAAAACTGAACATCATATTGCTGTCTCAGGCAGCCAAAAATAAGATTGCTTTGAAGCATTAGATAAGTTGATACGGAAATAATTGATATAATTGATACTAGTTCTTAAACTAAGATCTTAGTGGCTAAACTTATCTGTTCTGATACTCATATTGGCATGTAGGTGCTAGTTCAGACTTCATAGGTACATAAAGTGCACCAAAACAGTAATGAATCTTGATACTGCAAAACATGCTGTATAAACTGAATTAACTGATACTGCAAAACATGCTGTTTATCGAACTTATTTCCTTTGGCAGGGTGTGCTGGTGTTCCTGGCAGCCAAGTCTAAACTGATAAAGGATGCTGATGAGGCAGCTGATCTACAAAACCTTGTGTTGTGCATTGAGATGCTTGTTGCAGCAGTGGGCCTAGTCATCGCCTTCCCATACAAGGAGTATGCTGGTGCTAACATTGGCCATTCAGCTGGTTTCAGTGGAAGCCTCGCTCATGCGCTCAAATTCAATGATTTCTACCATGACACTGTTCATCAGGTTATTTTTATTTTTATTTTTTGGGAAGTTGATACGCTTTTATCTATGATTATAATAAACCATTTTTGTGAGGGCCACCTAGGTTAGACCCAAAAACCCAAAACACATAATCGAATGCACTTTGTTTAGTACCAGCATAGTCTAGTTGGGTAACATCTGTTGTGTACCTGAAGTGCTGAAGCAGCAAAAGGAAAAAAAAAGCTAGATTTCTTTTTTATGCCGTTATCAACATTATAACATTGTAAAACCTCAGATGCATGGAGAAAAACTGAAAGGGACTTTGTTCATGACCCTGATTCAGTTCATCTACAAAACAACTAACTCTTTAAGTAAGAGGGGGGATTACCATTGAGCATGATCTACAGTGTTCACCTGACATGCCTGTAGAAAATGATGAGATTTGCTGTAATATTACAAGTAGAACGTTTTGAATTTTCAAGGCTAGTCCTATACTAGCTGGCATATACTACTGGGGTAGAAATGTTGGGTTCCTGAAATCAACTTAGCAAAGAAGGATCTTTGTTTCAATATAGACCAGATTTTAGCCACCGAAATAACATTGTTTTTGACAATTATATGTGAATCTTTTCTAATCCTTTACTTTATGTCACTATTTTCATCACAGTTTGCGCCCACATATCATGACTATGTCCTATACAACAATGGCACTGACAATGCGGCCGCGAATGATGGTACCAAATACCGATCCCGCACATTTGTGCCAACAGGGCCTGAGATGGACAATGCACGAAAGAACAAGCATGATCTACTCGATGAGATACAACTCTCCAGCTTACCCAAATCAGGTACAGACCTGACTGGTCCATCAAATGCTGCACCAAATCAGGTTGACCTCGAGGCCATCAAATCATCTTTGTTGAAAGAGAGTGCTGCAAATGCATCTCGGCCTTATGATCTGTCAGTTTTGGTGGATACTGATTTGTCAAATAACTACCCGGCTGAGGTGCCGGCTGTGGTGGTTGATTCGAGTAAACACTGACATTGGTATGTATTTTCCATATGATCTTAGGTGTATTTTGGATGTCACTGAGAAGATATATATTGTATTTCACCCGATACATTGCAAAAATGTGTCATTTTTTATTCGTTATGTAGTCTCATTCTCTATTGGGTGCTCATTCTTGTACAGTAACTAGTTTTATAACATTTGCAGTAGCACGGGGTAAAATTTTAGACATTTTATTGAGGAGCTTGAGAAATTTTCAAAGGCCTCACAAAGAAAGTTCCTTGTTAAAAACAAAATTGCATGGATTAATTCTGCAGCTGAGCAATGCAACACAGGAGAAATGCCAGCATATTCTTGTATGTATCCAACATTGGCGGTGCGAGTACATAAGAGGTATGGTGGTGTTCATCAGATCTAGTGTTGGGTCATCTTAAATTTAATACGATTTTTTAGTGTTGGTCTGCCAAAGGAGACCATTCGTGGAGCTTGGAAACCTTATGCAAGATGAGTACATGCTGACAAAGACGGCTAAGAGTTGACTGTGCTCCTTTTCTGTTAGTTTATTGCATATATGTCAATTCTGATATTTTTTTTGGATTGTAAATAATTCTTTAATGTAATTTTTATTGCCATTGCCTTCTAACTTTAGTAGGAGAGAGAGACGACGAGCACAGGCAGCCTTGGATTCAAACGATTAGCTATAAATATTATTAACTACACAAGAGTAACGTAAGAAATAAGTATCCGAAAAAAAAAAACTCCAAAATAATCTAATTTGTACAAGCCATTTTAACCTCGTTTATCATATTCTCCGTTGGCTGCACACCTGCCGCCTTCATTCTATACAAAACTTTAACAGCCTCTTCAAACAACCCACGGCGTGTATAACATACAAGCATTGCATTCCAACACACCACATCAGGTCTCTCAAGCGCCTCAAATGATCTCATTGCCTCAGTCAAGAGCCCTTGTTTTGAATACATGTGAACCAAACTTGCAACCACAAATGGTTCGGAGACCAATCCATGCTTGATTGCATCAGCATGGATTTGTTTCCCGGGCAAGCCATGGTTTCCAACTTTTGCAGATGCTGTCAGTGCACTAGAGAGAGACTTACTGTCTCTTCTCTTCCCTGACAAAGCCATTTGTATAAATAGAAGAATGGCCTCTTCGAACCGGCCATCTTGGTTA
Organism: Rhynchospora breviuscula; assembly: GCA_027562975.1. Taxonomy (NCBI): domain Eukaryota; kingdom Viridiplantae; phylum Streptophyta; class Magnoliopsida; order Poales; family Cyperaceae; genus Rhynchospora; species Rhynchospora breviuscula. Next base: position 26,725,144 of record CM050402.1, read on the forward strand.
CAACTGGTTATGGTGCCAGACCAAGCAGACAGCCCGATTTTTTCCAAGTGAAACCTCTTCATTTCATCAAACACTCGGAGTGCGATGTCAAGGCAGTCAACCCTGCAGTAAAATTGAACCAAGGCATTTCCTAGATTGCTGGCAAGTGCCTCAGGCAACCCTACCTGCTTGATCATTAGTGCATGGATTTGTAAACCAAACCCTAGATTCCCCAATCGAGCGCACGATCTGAGAGCCGAAACAATCGCATGCAGAAAGTACTCTCCTTCATTCGTTTGGCTAAGCATTTTAGCAAACAGCTTCAGTGCTTTATAATGCCCATCAGGCAACTCAGAATATGCTGATATAAGAATAGCCCAAGAGAGAGAATCCTTTCCCGGCATTTCGTCGAACAACTTCCCGGCATTCTCAATATCACCACATGCTGCATACATGAGCATCAAACGATTCACCAAGAGAAGAGGCAATTGGTCGCCATGAGAACTAAGCATATGAGCATGCACGATAGCAGCTTGCGTGGCGTCCCTCGCATCGGTGCACTCTTTAATTAGAGAGAGATACTGTTCTTCATCAAGTGGCATATGTAGTGCATCCATGAGCCGTAAAACATCGCTTGGTAAATTATTGGAACCAATACAAGAAGAAGAAGAAGAAACTGTCGCCTCAGTACTATCATCTGAGATTTCTAATCTTGAATGCTGGTTCGGGTGACGAAGTGACACTGGGACTGACGATTTCTGTTTGGATTTAAGGTCAGGTGGTTTACTTTGGAGGGTAACACTCAAAGCTCTTGGAATTTTTCTTTGTGATTTAGAAAGGATTGAGGAAGTACGAGTAAATGAATGAAGCTGGCTACTTGTTACTCGGAGTTGTTGGAGGGAAATTGTCGCTGGCTCTGCCATTCGCTGGTGCACTCAGAAGAAATGAGGTTACCGACTTGCCGTCAAGTCTCTAAAACTGGGAGAGTATCCTCTGCCAACTTTTGATCCCAGCCGTTCGATCTAATCTGAACGGTTAAAATTTTTCGGACCTATCAATTTGGTATTATGCACGGGGAACTAGATCCTCTGGTCGTTTTTAGATCTAGACCGTCTGATTTAATCTCAACGGTTAAGGATGCCCCGTGCATAATACCAGGATTGATAGGCCCGAAAAAAATTAACCGTTGAAATTAAATTAGACGGCCCAGATCTAAAAACGACCAGAGGATCCGGACCCTATGCACGGGGCTTCCGTTAACCGTCGAGATTAGATCTAACAGTTCAGATTCCTCTAAAACTCTCTATTTTCTGTGCATACTGCATTGGGGCTTTTCTGCTTTGATTATGGCCCAATAATTTTTTTCCCTTTTTATTTTCTTTGATACGGGTCGATTGAAAGTTCCACTTGGAAGTTAGAACTAACATCATTTTTAAGCTAGGCAGCCGCTGCTCAGCAATCTAAAAAAAATAAAAAAAAACTAACATCATTTTTAATCTTTTTGTTTTTGCATTTACCAAGTCGTTTAAAAAAAAATAATAAAACAGTCAATCTTGTTAGAATTTATCTTTGACACAGAAGCGACTCACTAAATCACGTGACAAAAGGCTCAAAACAACTTTTGATATTCATAAAAATGACTAAATTAAATCATTACATTATTAAATTACAACTTACAAGAAAATAAATACATCCATATTCCATACAGAGCATGACATCTAAAACTACGTTAATATTACATCCAATAAATAGTAAATACACAATTTTCATCTTTCTTTTTTTTTTTTTTTTCTGAGTGTACACATTTGCATGCTAACCTAACTTACATAGTTTGACTCATGCCAAGTAGCTACTCTGTACTTCCTATTTTGGTGGAAGGAGACATGCCGACGGTGCTCTTCTGCCACTGACTGACTAGTTTGTTCGGATCCAGTGAAATCCCTTTTGAGGGATTGGGACTTGCCTTGTATTAGTTTGAGGAGCATCCTTTCGTCCATTTAATCTTGCATCTTCACTTCTTCAGCAACAAAATTGAGACGATGTGGACTACCTTTTTAGCCCCATATTCATCCTTTGAGGTAGGCGCGATCTGTTTTAACCAAAAAAAATATAAAATTAAATTAAATAAAAATAATAAGTGAGGGGGTCATTATTCTTTTGTCTGAGTGTAACCACCTTTGAAACATTGCAAGATGTAAGAGAGAATCTTCACATCAAATTACTAATGATTAAACCTAAAGCGATATGTATACAAGAACTTACATTTTACAAGAAGGATAAAATTACTCGAGGCTATCTAGTTTTAACAAGAAAAGATAATAAAAATTGGTAACGCAACAGTAGATTAAATGAAGCAAAAAGGACTAAACATTTAAACTACATACTATTTAGTCTTAAATAGGGAAAAAAAAAATTGGTTCTGGACCGAATTCGGAACCGCGTTAGTGTTTTATTTTATTTAAATGCTTATTTTATTCCAACGAAATTATTTGGAAAATAAAAATAATTTTTGCGAACACGATAATTGCGGATTTAAGTAATAATATTACGTAGTCTATTAGCACTAATTCTTTAAAATCGCACACAATATTTGCGAACTTACGTGTCTGTATCACTTAGTTTCCATATAAAAAAAATAATAGAACAATATAATTTTTCAAGCAAAAGATAAAAGAACTAAAATAATTGTTAGGGAAAAATCACAATAACAGAACAAAATAGTTTTTGAAGCAAGTGATTTTTAAAAAAATCACACTAAAATAATTTGTTAGGGGAAAAAATTACCTATTTGAATGTCTCAACTTTCTCGCACCAACCATGCCCCCTCGTTTTATAAGCAACGAATTAACCAAAACTTCCACAAAATTGTAGAACCGATTGGGATTAATATCATGAAGATTGATCTGGCCCTCTCAAGTGTATTTTTATTTTTCAAATGCCTCCTCCTCTACTCTTTCCCGCTGTATCTCTTTCTCGCTATTTCTTTTTATCTATCGCTCTCAGTCTTTCTATTGTTCTCTAATCAAACTCTTCAACAACAATAGAAAGTGCGATCACTGCACGAGAGTAGAATAGATAGATTATTTTTTTGATACAAAAACCCAGCAACAAAAAATAGATTCAATCAATACCATTCGATGACGGATGAAGTGTTCTGAATGATTTACATTTTATGAGTTTTAAATACCATAAAACCACTCTCTAGCTAATAGATTTTGTGCTCGTGGTTTTAAGAGTTGATGGTTTTATATTCAATCTTAAATTTATTGCGACGTTGTCGTTATTTGTCTGAAGTCTATTGCGTTATAAAAAGATCCACTCAAAATAAAACTATTTTATAATTTTACGAAGTTACTAATCATGATAATCCATCGTATTTTGTTAAAAAGAATTAATATTTTATTTGGTTCACGAATTATAGTTTTACAAGGAACAAAATCTACCCTCACATTAGTTGTCACTTGTTAATGGTATAAGGAAACAACCAATGTTTTATAAATGATTTCTATGTAGTCTATATTCGATAAAAGGGATAAAGTTAAGAGATAAAGATAATAAATCTTATCCCATGGAAAGATTGTGATAAGAGCTATCATTTTATCCCCTCACTATATCTGTTTACTAAAAATAACTTTAAGATTTTATAAAAACCACCAGTAATATATATGATTTATTTCATTGTCATACCCAAAAAGAATATAATTGCTATATTTTAGCTTATGCATCGCGGTTTTGTAGTAAAATACACTCTAAAAAAATTTTAGAAGTTATAAATATTACAGAACATGATAGGTTTTCCGCCTTAAAATTTATAATTATTTTACAACGCCAACCATTGCAACTTATTGCTGCTTTGGGAAGAAAAAAAAAATACTTGCCCTAAGATATTTCATGTATAACAGGAAACGTGCTCAGGCTAATAAATGTTGGAAAAAAAAAGTATTGTTGTACTTGAATAATATAAAAATAAACATATAAATTAGAAAGAAAAATTAATTTGTTATAATTAATTATTATTAATAAAAAAAAGTATATTGGAGTGCAACGCTTATTTTTATTCGTGTTCTATTTATTAATTGATCATAACACTCTATTTCCAAAATTCGAAAATGGTCAACCAGAGTGCGTACTCTGGTAAAATAACCTATTTGAAGATTTACCATCTACATTATTGATTAAATCAAATTTAAAAATCAATAATCTAAAATTCAAATTATACAAATAAATAGTTTATACATCTTTGGTTAGGAGTTAGATGTATATTTTTTAAAGCCATTTAAGGTGTAGAAAAAGGGATAAGATATCGTACCGTACGACATAAATCGGATTTGAACACGTTTAATTGATCCTCTATTAATTTATTTGCCAAACGCACCCTAGATTTTTAATTATAGAAATAGCGGTCACGGTTTTAATTATTAAAATACTATAGATTTTGAACTGTTATATGATATATATAAACGAATAGTTATTTGGAATAGTCTGTTATAGTTATATTTCAATCATCAAAAATTGAAAATTAAGTTAGGACTATTTTAAACACCTGAATTAAAATCCTGACTGACTCTACTAACGACGATCCAAGCGTATCCTTCAAAAAAAAAAAAAAAAAAAAAAAGACCACAGGCCGTGAAAATTCAATCTCAGCCGTTAAAAGAGACCAACGATGGAGAGATGTCAGATGCCGACCGCTTGATCCTGCTCGTCCGATACTGAACCCTAGACCAAACCTAAACCCTCTCCTTCTCCTTCTCTCTCCCTCTCTCTGCCTCGTACTCTCTCCACATCTCCGATTGCTTTCGTCTAGGTCAATCGTTTCTTTATCCCATCAGTGTAGTCATCTTCTCTTCTGTTCTCACTCTATGGCTGCGTGAGTTTACTTAATTTACCTCTTGGCTAACTATTTCTATATATTGTTTAATTCCCCCCCCCCCCTTTTCTGATGCAAATAAACTGATTTTGCTAACAATTTACTGTTGCAAAGTCTAATTTTTCGCTGAAGAGAGTCTCTCCTTCAGGAAGTAAAATTACTGTCCCTGAGTCTAAATATTGATAGCATTCCTGCACCAATACTGGACATCAATAATTTCATTGTGTCCTGAATCACATTTCCCTTATTTCTCTGCATGAAACAGGTCCAGGATTTGTGTAAAGAACTTGCCAAAATATGCAAATGAAGAGAGGCTAAGAGAATTCTTTTCCCAAAAAGGAGAGGTCACTGATGCCAAGGTCATGCGCACTAGGTATGCATTAATTGTTTACTGGTAAAATGCATGAGTAGATTGCTATCTGAAATATAATAGTGGTCTACCCATCACCATGAAAAGCTGTTTTGGGTATCTAGCCGAACAGAATTAGTGTAATATTTAGCCTTTCCCTCCAACCAAGTATCACCAAATCTGTTGTTCAGAAAGACAATGAACCAGATGCGTGCTACGGTGTTGTAAAATGGCAAAACTCATTTAGTGTTTAACATCTCCTGTTGGTTATCAAACAGCGATGGGAAAAGTAGGCAATTTGCTTTCGTTGGCTTCCGCACCGAGAATGAGGCACAAGCAGCCATCAGCTACTTCAACAACACTTATATGGATACTTGCAAAATTGTTTGTGAGGTACTGTATTACTTGTTTGGTCTGGAACATTGATTCAGATGACCCAACCTGACTTGGATCATTTAGCATTTGATTTTATTCTCATCTTCGACATGGGTCGAAGATCCAAATTAGCCCAATATGATAATATAAAATCACTAGTATTCTCATAAAGCATCAGATCGTAGTTGGACGTGCATTTACTTGCTAATCAGGTAGGGTCAAATCTTATATTTTACTTCAATTGTTAAACTTTTTTGCATTTTTAAATATCAACTTAGTTGTTCAATAAAACATAAACAGATAATAAATTGTTATATTTCTTTTGCTAGCTTCTGTGGAATTTGTGGTGAAAATTTCAACAAGCAAATCCACACATATGACCTCTTTCCAAACTCACAACTTCTCCACATCAAAAATTCAATTTATCTTTGTGTGGCATTTTTGTGAACTATATGTATTGTTTTTTGGCGAATATTAATTATGAATCTGAGGGCCAAGTTGACATCTGGCTAAACTTTAAACTTGAGGGACCAATTATAGAAAATGCATGATAGTTAAGCAAACTCATTAGCTCAAGCGGCAACTACCTACCTGACTGAATTGTCTTTGTTATATAAGATGTAATCTGAAGAATTTAAACCTTATGCAATTGAAAATGTTTTAGGTTGCTCGAAAGGTTGGTGACACTGCATTGCCTCGTCCATGGTCCCGACACTCTCTAAATAAAGAAATGAAAAATAATGTGCAACCTAAACAAGATATTGGCGCTCCGAATTCATCTCAGCCAACAACATCAAATAGCAAGGATTCTTCTGATCTGAAATTAAAGGAGTTCTTACATGTCATGCAGCCCCGCTCGCAGTCAAAGATATGGGAAAATGACATGAGTGGTATCTATTCAGTTTAACTGATATAATTTTTATATTGGCTTTTCTTTTCTTTTTTCTGCTAACCCGACTGAGTAAGATTGTAAATTGCATCTCGTATCTGATACATGGTACTTCTGATATCTGCAAACTGCAGCAAATACATGGATAGTTTGACATACATTCAATATGCTATTAAAAAACCTGTTAGATGTTGACAATTTTGCACTTAGTCATTGTGTTCCAACTCCATGGCCAAACAAAGCAATAATAACTTTTAGTTTTGTATACTTTGTTTGAAAGGGTTATAAGTTGGTACTATTTTTTTCCTTTGATATTCTGTTACTAGTTTAAGCAGTATTCATAGAGGTAGGCTGATTTATTTTTTAAGATAACCTTAAAATTTCTCTGTTATTATGTATCCTGAAAACAAAAAATTTGGTGCCAGTTTTAAGTGTGAGAAACGTTGAGAATTGTTTCCAGTTATGGCGATCTATATCTAATTTGTATGATTCCATTTCTTCACGATTCAATTAGTATTTGTAGGATATTTTTTTAAATGAAACTGAATTCCCTTCTTGCACTTATTTTGTCTCTCACTTTTTGTCATTTCTTTTTTGTACTCCCTGCTAAATGAGGCATCGAGCAAGAGGTCGGAGCTGAAGAAAAGAAACCTGGAAAGAAGAAAAGAAATGCCAAGGAAAGCAAATCTCCTGGTGAACTTAGTAAATTATCCCAGGAGGACAAAGGGGAGGAGGAACCAAAGAATGAAGCTGTGACGGATATGGAATATTTGAGAAGCAGGGTGAAGAAAAATTGGTCTGATTCAGAATCTGAGTCTGAGTCAGAATCAGAATCTGACAAGGAGCCAGAATCAGAAAAGGAGTCTGAGTCAGAACCGGAGTTGGAAAAGGAATCGGAAGAAGAGTTGGAATCCAATTTAAAGCACACAGAAAGAGATGGAGGTGGGATGTCCGGTTCAGAAGTAGTGAACCCAAGTGATGAGAGGAAGCTGGTTCTGGATACAGGTCGATTATTTGTTAGGAATCTCCCATACACCTCAACGTGAGTTTGTCTGACTGATAATGTATTTACTTCATAATTTAGGCTTAATTTTATTGGTTTTTTAAAGTAGTTTTGGATTTCTCATGTACTTAGGTTGTACCTAGTGAGTTGTGTGTAGCATTTGCAGTTTTAAGTAGAGGTGGAACTTGCAAAGTGTCTAAGATTTCAGCTGAAAGCTATCATTGAAAAGGCCTAATGTAGCATGAACAACACAAGGTTAAGTATTGTAGTTTCCGTACCTTGCAGGTTAAATCTTAGTTGTAACCCCTGTTCATTCTGGTCCTTTCATTTCTTCTTCTTTTGCTTTCCTTTTGTACACAATACTTAAAATGTGCACATTTTTTTTTCTTGTACCTGTAATTTGTTATCAAACATTTTTTGGATAATTTTGTTATAACATCAGTCTAGCCAAACAGAGGAAGAAAAAAAGACTATATGTGGCTCTGAGAAATGTTAAGCCTTAAGTATTGTGGGTGGCACTGATAAATGCCTGATTAATAGTTGCACGGTAGTTGCATGTTTCTGGCATACGAATTGTGGGTGTTCTCTTATTTTCAGTCTTATTTTTTTCAGTTTTTTTTTCTCTGCGTGATTTTCAGTGAAGATGAACTTAGAGAGCTCTTCAGCCAGCACGGAGATGTTTCACAGGTACATCTTGTGGTTGACAGAGACTCAAAAAGATCGAAAGGCATTGGTTACGTGCTTTTTGCTTCTCCCGAGTCTGCAGTCAGGTATATATCTATTTTCTATTTTTTTTTTGGTTAAAAAGTAGAACTTTAGACATGCTTTCAATCAAATATTCATCGTTTCATTATTGCGCTAGTAACACTCATCTCGTCTCGTAATATGAATGTAGCATCTAATTGTTCATTGTGTGCCTACATTGGCAGAGCCAAGTGAGCCCAATGGGGTGCAATTGACCCCCTTTATTTATTAATTAGACCTAAAAATATACAATTTTGTTTGTTATTTAAGTAAATTATTAAGAAAAGTTCATTTTTGAACCCCATAAATATGTTAGAATTACTCTATTATGACCCCATGTAGTTAGATTTTTGTGCTTTAAATATGATTAATTATTGAATTAATTTAATTTTTAATATTAATTTTGAACCCCATATCAAAATTTTCTGGCTCTGCCACTGTGTGCCTAGTTGTGGCAGAAATTGTTACACTGTTAATTCAACCACTCGCATAACACCCCGTATTCCAAAATCTAAATCTGTCTGAAGTCAACAGATTAAATATTTCCTAATCTGAGAAATCCAACATTTTGAGTTTGTTTGCACCTATCTCTACATGGAAAAAGGTACTCGAAATGTATTTTGTAGATATTTCCATTTCATAGTTCTGGTTTTGCCAATGGAATGCTTGTGACATATGAGGTCTCTTTCTTCCTTAAACCTCATCAACTGATAGTCTGATACAATTGGTGATCATCCTTTTCACTTCAGGGCACTAGAAGAATTGGACAACTCAATTTTTCAAGGGAGATTGTTGCATGTTATGGCTGCCAAGCCTCAAAAGAATGACAAAGCAGAGTAATCATGCTCCTTCGTTTCCTTCTTTAGTTTTGTCTTGAGCGCATCTAATTAATTGCATCTATACCCTTAGAGCGACACTTCATTGGTTACTAAAGTGTCACCAAAATGCAAAGGGATGCTTAGTAGAGCTGCCTTTGATTTGATTAGCCTTGTTTGGAATAGGTTGGCAATAAATGGGTGTCAGCCTGACCTGTTCTGCCAGCATGCCAAGATATATTGACTGGTGGGCTGCCTAAGTCTCTGTCTAAGTTGGCTGTGATCATGCTAAGCCAACAAGGTGACAGCCTATAATTGAAATTAACACTCGCATGCTGAAATTTGCACAAAGAAGATTCTTATTTGCATTCTCTTTTAAATTTTTTGGCTAAAATTAGTGGTGTCAATGATACCATGTCATGTTGGTTATACATGTAATAAATGTTTTTAATCAGGTAAGACTGGGATCACGATCTACTAACCTGAAACCAAATTTTTAGTGGGCATAAATATCGTAACTTGAAACAAGGTTGTCTGTAGTATGGTCAATTTGTTTTGAATTTACATTGCCGCAGTTATGGGCTGTAAGAGATGCTAACATTAAGAGTACTCATTGAAACATATTAAACTTTCAAAAGGGTTGATGATGCACTGGGTGGGGAGAAGAAGAGTTTGAAAATGATGAGAGAGGAGCAGAGGATAGCTGCAGAAGCCAGTGGTGATACACGTGCCTGGAATAGTCTCTTTATGAGGCCAGACACTGTATGTATCCTCCTTTTTTTTTCATTTTTGGAAATAAGTAGGGTGTTACACTGTTACCCTACCACTTCTCTTTTATTAAAAGAAAAGCAAATACAACCGTTCATCATAAGTATCCTCTTTTGAAGTGGTATTTGATTTTTTTTTTTTTCATTGTTGTATTAGGCATCATGCTGTTATTAATAGCTAGGTTTAGTTAGCTATTTTGCACTACTGGGTTGGATGTTATGAGAATTATTTTTGTCATTACCTACTGAAAGCAAACCACAAATGGAGAATGAATCATACACAATCATAGATCTAACCATAATTCAATCTTCATTTAATTTGTTTCTCGTGTTTTACTATATTTGCAAATAGTTTCCATCATAAGTAAAATTTATATTTACCTCATTTGAATTTTGAGACTTGGCAATTTTTTATTTTGGTTATATTCATATAAGTTCCCAAGTTGAGTTGTGGAAAAGTAAGACAAATTCTCAAGAGTTTGGGGAAAAATGTTGATAATCTTCCATCCTCTAAAAAAGTATGGTTTTCTGTACGATATAGTATAAAATGGATTTTGAAAATTAAGATTGGGAATTATTTTGCAAATTTGATAAAGTAGTAGTTTATTCCTTCTTCAAAACAAAAAAAAAAGAAAGAAAGTCTGTATGTAGGTAAAGAAAAGTCTGTTTCTTTCCATTTTTTATCAACCTCCTTAATTTAACAAAGTTCTCTATGGCTTGCTTTAAAACCAGGTGGTAGAGAATATAGCGAGAAAAAACGGCATATCAAAAGGTGAGTTGCTTGACAGGGAAGCTGACGATCTGGCAGTTCGCATTGCTCTCGGTGAAACCCAAATCATAGCTGAGACGAAAAGATCTCTTTCCAATTTGGGGATAAATGTGGCTGCACTTGAAGAGCTGGCCACAAAGAAGAGAGAACATACAAAGAGAAGCAACCACATAATTTTGGTTAAGAACTTACCTTATAGTTGTTCAGAGGGGGATTTGGTTGCAATGTTTGGGAAATTTGGCAGCCTTGAAAAAGTTATTCTGCCGCCAACTCGAGCTCTGGCCTTGGTAATTTCTGTTTTCCTGTGCTCCATCATTCTTATTCATTTTTGGTTGATATATAACTTGCTTGCAATAAGAGCACCCAACAATTCTCGTGTTTGCAAATGATATTTTATATATATATTTTTAGATGTTTGATGCTCTATGAAAACCTATTGGTTCGTTGTAATGTAATGAATATTCCATTAGGACACTTACTCTCTCCAAGCCTATATTTGGTATTTACTAGTGGATATGATTGAGGGAAAGCAGATGTTGGGTTCGCTTGTTAGCATGAAATTTTTTGTAGTTTTTACCAAAACTATGCAATAAATACTGCAATGCTTGAGTATACTTGAGTTTGAACTTTGATGATTAGTTTGTTATGTAGAAAATGTGTTTTCTTTGCAACTATGAGAAACATTTGTTATATTTGCAGTAGTTGCATAATCTTCTTTCATTTGTGTTATGCAACTCCATTCCATTTTGCCTCTCAGGTAATCTTTCTTGAACCAGCAGAGGCTCGTTCAGCTTTCAAGGGTTTAGCCTACAAGCGTTGCAAGTAGTTTCTCATTCTGTACTTCTTCTTTCATTTACTAGCACCATTTTATAAGTCCTTCGAACTTTAGTTGCGTCAAGATTGGTTTTTTGCCCATAATGCTCTGGGCTCATAGCAGGGACCTCAGAAATGTGATGCAATAGGTTGAGGTATGGTGGTTTTGTGCCCAAGTCGAACTTGGGAAGATATGACTTGTACATATCCGGTCACCAGTGTACCAGCTTAGGTTCCATGTTGTTCATTTTTGCCATATCCTGATCTTTCACTTCAATTGAGCCTTGAGCCTGTTTTAGGCTCAATAAATTTTGTAAAAACTGGAAATCCAAATAATTGGTTCAATTGAATGGGACAAAGTTTTGATCTTCAAGCAACGTGGTGTATCCAAATGAAGTTTGAAATTTTCATCAAGAAGTTTAGGAATGCAAAGTTTTAAAAGTTCAGAAACTCAAAGAAAGTTTTTAAACGGAGCTATTGAATAATCTAATAGTAAACTATCTCTCTTTCCCTTTTTCCTTTTGATAGAGATGCTCCTCTTTATCTGGAATGGGCACCGGAGGATATATTGTCACAGACCACCGCAACAGTAACCCAGGAAGAGAAAAATGATTTTCCAGCAGTGGGGGAGAAGTTAGCCCAGAAAATTCAGTTAGATCAAAGTTTAGGGCTAGTAGATGAAGAAGAAATAGATCCTGACAGGGTCGAGGTTTGCATAATCTCTCTCTTTCTCTCTCTATACCAACTTTTGTTTCATAAGCTAGAAGTATCTGAAGGTTTTCTTGTTCAAGTTACCCTTATTTTGGACCTGTTTGCAAAAAGTAATACCCTGCATTTCTTGTGTAGATTATTTATTTCTGAATAATTTTTTTAGTTCAGAGAACATCCAGACATTATTGCAGTGCATTCTGTATTAGCTCGACCGAAAGCTTTTTCACAGGATTTATCAGTAGTTTGTTATCATCTTTTGCTCCTTAAATAATTCTTGATCAAACATTTTCTTGCAGTCAAGGTCACTCTTTGTGAAGAACTTGAACTTCAGGACAACAGATGAATTATTAAAGCAACATTTCAGCAGCAATATTAAGAATGGAACCATAAAGAGCGTGAAGGTTCCTTTTCTTGCTGAGTTATTTCTTTTCCTTTCTCAGCTTTCAGTTTTTCTTACCTTTCTCTTTATACCTTTGTTAGATCAAAAAGCACCTTAAAAATGGGAAGAATGTCTCCATGGGTTTTGGCTTTGTAGAGTTTGATTCAGTTGAGACTGCTACCAACGTATTGAAAGAACTTCAGGTATCATTTTCCTCCTGGGTAACATTGTACTTTTTTGCTTGTGACAGCTCTCTTTTTCTATGGATTTGTTTCTCTTTGAGGTCGTATTACAATATTTTGTAAAATGTTGTACCTGACATGATCAAGGTTTGCATGTTGACCTAGTTTATTTTATGAACTCACTGGTCAGTGCAGGTAAGAAACATGATTTCCTCAGTCAAAAGGTATTTTGGATGATGTGTATGAAATTGTTGATAAAATAAGTTTGATGGGCTGGGTTAGGGTTGGCCTCTGACTTTTTATTGATTATGGTTTGTTCTCCTATTGTAGGCAATTATTCCTCTTAGTGGTATTATATTCTGTTTTGTGACACAGGGAACTGTTTTGGATGGGCATGCTCTAATATTGCAACTCTGCCATGCTAAGAGAGATGGTGTAGCTCCAAAGAAAGAAGGGAAGGAGTATAGTTCAACAAAACTAATTGTACGTAATGTTGCCTTTGAAGCAACAGCAAAAGACATTCGACAGTTATTTAGCCCTTTTGGCCAGGTAATTTATTTTTTTTATTCCCATTATCTTTTTTTGTCTCTATGATGCATTAATATCATGTAGTCCAGCAAAATGTGAAATGTCTCTTATGTCCTTCAAAACATAAATTATAACCCATAACCTTTTAGAAATACTATTTGGTCATCTCTTGATGTTTCAAACCACAATTTAGCTCTGTGATTGCCTGGTACATTTCAGTTCACATTTTGGAAAAATGAGGAAATCATAATGTAGACTATACCTATCAGCATGTCAATGACTTGCAACGCGAGTACGTCAAAAATTCAGTTTTTGGTCCGTAATTTCTGTTTCGAAAAGAACCAAGTTGGTCTGTATCTATTTGCATCTTCTTGGTCAAACATTCAAAAAGGAACCAAGTTCTTATTTTTTTATTTTTTTATTTATTATTATTATTTTTTGCAAATGGTGGTCATTTGAATGCTCAAAAGGCGAAATTGTTACAAATAGAAGTTAATAAGACCAACTTGATTCTTTTGGACATTTGGAGGACCAAAATCCGATTTCTTTGAAAAATGGAACTAGTCTTTCTATGTGTCTAATCTTAAAAAATGGTTTAGTATATTGTAGTAGACCGTTCTGGAACCCTTGGGTTGATATTATTTCAAATAGATTTTTGTCATTAAACGCTGCCTTTTTTAGGAATTTGTTTTTTTTTTTCATTTCTAGTTCTTTTACCTAGCACTGGAACTCTGTGCTGACAAAGATTCTTTTTTGATATATAATTCTCAGATAAAGAGTGTTAGATTGCCAATGAAATTTGGCACCCACAGGGGATTCGCATTTGTGGAGTATATTACGAAACAAGAAGCCCAGAATGCCATGCAATCTCTTTCCAATACTCATCTTTATGGTCGCCATTTGGTAATTTTATCTTCACTCCCTATCTTCTTCACTATTCTTCAAACTTATTAGTTCATTTAAAGCTTGATGAAGTTCTTCCAATGATGGTGGTGGCAAATTCATGAATTATTTAACAGAATAAATCTTTTCAAATTTACATATCTTGCTTTTGTGTTTTATCTGCATATTGAATAAAAAGGGTACTAGATACTAGTTTTGATAATTATTGGAACAATTTCTGTCACTTTCATAACTTGTACTGGGGTAATTCACATTTATATGTATACTTTTTGTGTTAGGTCATTGAAAGAGCAAAAGAAGGTGAAAGTTTGGAGGAACTGAGAGAGAGAACTGCGGCACAATTTGTGGATGAAAGTGGCGGTTTCAAATCTCTCTCGAGGAAAAGGAAGCAAGTGGGCCTCGTCGATGAAGGCAATGTGAAGTTCTCGAGGATAGTAGAATAATTTACCTGTCCTGTTTTGTGTTTAGTATTTAAATGTAAACAGTCTTTACGTCGTTTTCCTTCTTTTTGTATAAGAAAATTTTGTGCTCAAGTTTGGTCACATCCATAGAAGTGCAAAGTTTAGGGGTCTTTGTCAGGTGGGCTTCAACTCTCACGTAAGTTTTTGGATAAAAGAGTGGGCTGGGCTCCTCTCCTATGATTGGTACAGCGTGCGCTATTTCAAAAAATGACGCTGAACTGAGCTGTTTTACTCCATTGGCCTCTTGCGTGTTCTTATTTTGAGGCTCGTTTGGATCGTATGGGAATAAGAAAGGAATAAGGATTTTAGGAAGAAAACATTGAGAAGTGTGTAATTTTGGGAAGAGTTTGGATGTTTAGGAAGAAGCTATTCTTTCTTATTCTCATATCATCCAAACGGCCCCTGAATGGGAGCAATATTCGGCAGCCGATGGGTCGTATCCTTTGGGATGTCTTGTGCTGAAAGTTGGTCGTATTTCATCATGCGCCTCTGTACTAGGCCTGCATTGGGCTTACTGGGTCGAGCAACAGCTTTTCATTTTTTTCGTTATAAGCCTCTGCTTTGCTGATGTTGCGGTCACATATATATATTTTGGGTACATTTATGATGGATACAAATTTTGAACTGCGTTCGAATTTGTTCATATATCTCTGTTTATTTATAATTTTAAATGAACGATTTGAATTTAAACCCAGTTATAAAATTTAGTCCACAGTAGAATTTATCATATATTTCCATAATTAAGGGGTTTTGCTGGGTAGAAGAAAGGGTGTGTGGGATAGAATAAAGCCTGCCTCAAATATTGATCCATAGATCCGCTTGTCAGCAGCATCTTGCCCAAAAAAAATGTAAAAGGTTTTTTTTTTCTTTGAAAATAAAATTCGTAGTTTCTTTGTTGTCCCCTTACTAACAAATTTGCACAAAGAGACAAAAGGTACGATATATATCTAGGAGATTATGGATACGATCTGAATCAACCACCACGAATTTGTAGACTAGCAAAATTTCAAAAATCGACATACCGCATCTACTTCATAATCTAACCCATTAAGTCATCAAAGAAATTGTTGTAGACGCTAAGCAACAACTAAAAATATACAAATTAAGATGATATTAAAAAGGAAATAAAAGACCGAGGATGTAGTTTTTATTTATTCTCTATTAAAACTTAATAGTTATTCCAATGATATATGCTCTATATATAGCTCGGTGGCCTCTTTGCGAGGCCATTACTAATTGATATTTTCAAATTTTAAGGTTAAACTTTGGGATGTCCAAAAGTTTTCTCAGTTTAGGGCATAAAACTTGGATGGAGCTTATAGTACAACTAACATCAAGGGCATAAAACTTGGATGCTATTGCATAGAGAAAGAATAACAACCGAAGACTCAGTGGAAAAACTTGGATGCTAACTTATTATCTGTTGAAAGGAAAAAAAAAATAGTAACAAAACAATGTAGTATAGTTACTAAGATAATAGGACTGGGGGCGGATTCTTCAAACTTTAAACTTCATTTTTTGAAAAATTGGGACCTTTGGCTTTCGTCTTTTCGCAATTTATGTTTGAGCTTTATTAGCTCAGCGCTGGTCTATCAAAATATAGATAAAACACATTACGGGGCCAAGTTCATATATATTTAATAATTTTTAAAAAAATTAATAAATTTTGAAAAAAAAAAGAGTAAAAGTTTGTTTCAAAATAATTTGCTTAGACTAAATTAATGCAAGCACACTCCATAAAATTTACTAGTTAACAACTTCTGCTCATAAACCAAGCAATATCAAGATTTGATTGGAATGATTAAGCTATTGACAGGACTCTACCTTAAGAATTGGATGGTTCAGACTTCAGACTCATAATCAAAGCAAAGTTGCTAGTTTACTTAATTCCATTCATATTCCAACTGGAATCAATCTCACACAACAAATATCATATATGATTTAAAACTAAGAGTAATGTGCACAATCTATGTAAGCTGGCTGCAGTCTGTTTCTCTGCTTGAATGCATTTAGATAGATGCTATTCTGAGGCAAAATGATGGGATATGTAAAGAGTGAGACTATATTATAAGAAGTCAATCAAGGCATGGAACGTTAACATACCTGCATATCAACTCGGTAAAATTCTGGTAGATTTGTGCGGCCTGAAGACACCGCATCCTTCTTCATTCAATGAACTGTCAACAAAATAATTAAAAGTCATATTAAATTGTCTTGTTTATATATGCAATAACAGTTGAAAAAGGCAGAAGGAAGAGAAGAGAAAAACAAAAATATGTAGACCTTTAATGTTCAAGATGCAGTTTTCTGAATGTTTATTCTGTTGATATAACAACCTACAAAACTCCAATGTTTCAAAGCAATGTCCGTCTAATGATAGCCAATTTTACATTACATATAACTCCTTTTGCACTGCAATCTGAACTCGATAAATGCTGTTGAGTTCTGTCATTTTGTTTTTCAGTTCAATTTTCATTTTAGATTGGATCAGGAAGGGTAGACCAATGAACATTTAAAAAAAAAAACCAGCACAGTTGTAGAGAATTTAAAGACACGAAAATTTAATTATTAATTATAAACAATTGGTCCCACACAACATACACACTTATTATTGCTCAACCCTACTACAACAATTTTCCTGAACAAAGACAGCTAATTAGATCTAATTAGTTGTTACCAACATCAACCAGCCTACGCATCAGAATGTACACTATCCCTATCATCATCAATTCCCTTCAAACCTGAAACCGAGCTTGCGTCTGAATCTGAGGTGACAGCACCCGTAGCTTCATCATCTGTCCCAAATATCCTCCCCAAAGACATCGGGTTGTAAGTTGAACTTGCTTTTCTGAGCTCTTGTATGGTTTTAATGGCTGCTATGGTGCTCTTAAGCACCTCATTGGCCTCTGGTATCAGAGATGCAGCAGCCTCTGCGACAGAAGGGCTGGGTTTGTCTTTTTTTGTCTGGGGGTTATCAGCCTTGGCAGGGTTAAGGTTTGGTTCGATGACTTCAGGTTGCACAGGGAAGAGAAGCTCAAGATTCTCTTCACATTCACGAACTAGACGCGTCAGAGGCTCAGTGGTAAAGAACGGCTGAAGCAGAGCACGGCGGGTGAAAGGAAGGCTTAAAAGACGACCTGTCCTTTTGTCATACTTCTTCAGAATTTTAATGAGAGCTGCAATAAAGATTAGAGAGACGTCAAATAAAGATCTACATTCCTTCTAAAAGGTTAAACCCACTTGTCTTGATTAATATGAGATTGAGGCAACAAAACTAATAGTTTGTCAAATTTTTTATTATCTGCGCAGAGGTCAGAACATACATTGGATAATGTTTGTTTTACTTCTTACTACTTTTTAAGTCTCTCTTGATGATATGGTCTTTGTACAAATTGGATAGAGTGAGATAATCCTGTCGCTTTGATCCAGATTCCATTTGTGATCCAAATTCTAAGAGACTATATCATGCAAACATGTATTAAACCATGGTTTCGAAGTATTTAATAAAATTTATCCCAATCAATTTTTAGAGTGCAGAATCACATTCTTTTCATTACAAGGATTTCTCTAATCTTCATGATATTTTACGCGAAACATTAGCAACCTGGTTATCTGTCTTCTAATTTCATGTTTATTTCCAAATCTTAAAGTTTATCCTGAGATAAATAATTACATTTTATAAAATATGTTGTAAGTTATGCATTGTCCTAATATGCAGCAGTCTGGTACCAAGTTACCTATTTTCAATTAAAATGCAAAAAAATACCGGCAAAATTGATGGAACTATAGTTCTTCAAAAGCACCATCTCTCCATGCATGGTAACAAATGCTCGGCGTATCTCGTACATCTCCTCATTGAACTCCCTTTCAGATTTCTCGGGTTCTCTATTTCTTCTAGCCAGCACTCTGTCAATTCCATCCTTGAGCTCCTAAGCCAACACCGTAAATCAAAATCCAATTCAAAAGTTCATAATCAATTAATTGCTGATTTGCATGGCGTACTTCTCTCTATCTACTAGCAATTGAATTATGTGCGTAATTCTAGAATTCAACAATGGTTCTGCGTTACAAACAAAGGTAAACTTTCTCTAATTTGTAATAACTCTAACTGGCCTTGTCTCTATGGTGTTCTCTTGTACCAAAGCACAACCTGGATATACTGAAGCACTTGGTAAAGAAAAAAAATATGTTGCTACGCTACCATGTACCAAAAAAAAGATTCCACATAACTCCCCAATATTGCAAGAAAGGTGTGGCCTTGCGGGCCCCAAATGCAGATACTCAAAAAGAATTATAAGTCAAAAATTTTTCTTAAATTTCACAGCACAACTAAATAATAACAAAAATTCGTACATAAACATAAAGTTGAAAAAGTTCTAATTCAAACGAAAAAAATAAAACTAGCAACGACGTAACCACATTTGGGAGAAATGAGAAATCAAACCTGAAGCCGGATAACGAAATCCTCCTCCTTATCGACATAGAAATCGTTCAATTTCTCGAGCTCGTCCTCCAAAATCCCGACGAACCACTCGTCGGAGCCGATGGGCGGCTGCTGATTCCCTACCAATTCGGGCCGTTCGTTGGGCAGATTCTTGATCAATTTCTTCAGAGGTTTGTAGCAGAAGAACTTGTCTCTCCATTCAGGCAACGATTGCTCGAGGTGGTTTCGGAAATCCTTTCCGAATTTCATTTCTGTTTCTCTCTCTCTCTCTCTCTCTCTTTTCTTTTGAGGTAAGATTGTACTTTTTGGGGGTACTTTCCTCGGATTTGCTTTCTTTCTTTATGGGGGGGTTTAAGAGACCGAGAGAGAGAGAAGCTGGGAGTTTTTTTTTTTTTTTTTTGTTCTTATAAACTTGTTATATCGTGATAGCAGAGACCTGTTATTGATTATGAATCGTCCGATTTAATCGGACGGTTTGAATAGGGTTTATTCGAGTGGTGTGAGAGAGATGTTGAGATCGTTTGGATCGAACGACCGCATTTAAATAGCAGATACCTACTATTTAGTAGAAATAACAGAGGGTGAGATGAGAAAGGGCCAGAGTGAGAGGGGACTGGGAGGGGAGAAGAAGGAATCTTTATTGCCAGTCCGGAGTCCCAACCCTGTAACGATTTGCTATTCGAAGATAATTTGGTAATTTGTTATTTTTTATTTAATATTTGCGTTATTTATCTTAAACTTTTTCTGGACATGTCAGATGAGGCCAAAGAGTCCCCCCCCCCCCTTTTTCCGGAGGTCGAAGGGATGAGTCGATGACTTTGGTCCAAATGTAATAGTTAATATCTCCATTTTATATTTTACCTACATTTTTCCTTTTTTTTTAATACGTAACATTTCACATGTTATAACTTATAAGTGATGTTTTTTTTTTATTTAAGGTCTGTAAACATTGGTCATAGTAAGTTGATATGGCTTTATAGAGTTAGAAGCAACAAAATTGAAGTCATGAAGTCAACAAATAAATTTAGCGTGGCGACATTGTCCATGACTTTTAATTTGTTTATTTTAAAAAATAGTTATAATTGGAGGATCCATGACAACTTGATCAAGAAGATCAAGAATATTTTAAAATTCTAAAAAAATATATATATTCGAAACATGTAAATTTTGATCTCCAATGAAATTTTATATTGAAATTCGAACGTGTTTGATTAACTCTTCGATCAAATCAATTTGATTTTAGCCCTTGTACACATTTTGATTATTTATTGAAATATTATGTAGTTTCATGCATTAGTCAACAAAATTTCATAAACCAGTGTAAATAGTTAAATGACATTGGTAACAATAAGTAGCATAATTGAATTATATATAAATTTCATGTGTGAATTTTGAGCGACCTAGCATATATTTTATTTTTTATGTATATATTTTAAAAGCCAGGGATCTTTCCAAAAATATTTGAAACCAGGGATAACGGAATAAAATTTTGAGAGAAGGGAAAGACAGTTGGATTCTTGTAGGATGAGGTGAGGATTGACGGATTTTGAATTGATTGACTAGATATTGGATGGACGGAAATAGAATCTCACTTACCACTTATGGATGTTTTATTGTCAAGTAGTATGAAAGATCCGTGTGACGAGTCAAAATCATGCTCTACTCACAGTCACAGCTCCGTAAGTGTTGAAGACTGGAGGAAGCAGTACTCCTGAAAAATGGAGGATAAGTCTGTATATTTTCTGGAGACTGAAAAACGAAACAAAAACAAAAGAAAAAGACAAAGGCAAAATTGGATATAACCCCCTCAAATCATCTTCAATTGGAAATAAGCCCCTCAAATCTTTAAAATTGGATATAACACCCTCTAATCATTTGTTGTTTGGATATAACCCCTTTTTGTTAATTTCAAATATATTTCAAATAAAAAACATCATATTTGTAAACTTATGACCGAATTGCCCCTTTCATTTAACGTATCATCTTCGTGTTACCTTCTCTCAATGTTTTACGAAGGCTGCATGCATGTTTGGACAAAATAATAATGCCAAACCAGGAAAGAAATTTAGTTTTTATCTAAACGAAAAAAATGTCACCAATTTGAAGAGGTAAGATTCCCGGCTCTCAATGTCTACTTGTAAGAAAGACAAGCTCGATTCATCACAGCTTTCAAAAGCAGCAGCAAATAAGTAGTACTAGTGGTTTTATTTTATCTCGGGTATTAACCAGCAGTTGAGGGCACAGTAGTAAGTGAATTGCTACGCCATTTCCATAGGTTAGATAAGAGATCTAGGAAAGTTGGAAACGCTGTACGGATTGGGGTAAGATATATACTGCAGTCGCCGTTAAGTACACATAAGCAAGAAGCATAAGAAAAAACAATAGTATTTTCAAGTTAGAATATAGAAATAAAATCGAAAGACTTTAGAAGAAAGTCTTACCCAAATTCAAATTGATTAAAAAAAATGCAATAAGCTAATAAAATCGGAAGAAAAGAAACACTGGGAGAAAGGATGCTCGCCATTATCTATTCCCAGCAACATAAGCTATTTTTATTTAACAATTTAAAGAGAATCATTTGACATCGTTGGACTAAGGAAAGAGGGAAGATGAATCGTTGAAGAGGAAGTAGAGTAATGAGAAGGAAGGGTATTTCAGTCACAAACTTTTTAATCTGATTTTATTATTTGAAATATAATTGAAATCAATGTAAAGGGTTTATATCCAAACTATGCTTGATTAGAGGGGTTTATATTCAAATTTAAAGATTTGAGGGGGTTATTTCCAATTGAGGAAGATTTGAGGGGGTTATATCCAATTTTCCCGAAGACAAAAAGGTTAACGAAAGTGAGAATTAAATCCTACTGATAAAGTAAATTAAGTAAAGTTCAGCAAAAGCGTTATTCCTGGTTGCTTGATAAAAAGAAAATGACATGCAGGGAGTGAGAGAGAGACATTTCAAATAAAACATTTGTGAGATTCATGTTTTCAATTACTGAAAAGGCATTATTAAAATTATATTAATTATATATGTATTGAGGTTCGCTATAGTAAAGTCTGGTGTACGGATCGTTCTTGTATACTAGAGTCATTTTTCGAAATTTAAAATTCAAACGATTAATCCGAACTGTTCAAATTTGTTCTCTATATTGAAATCTCCTTGGAGACCAAATTTTATATTTTTAAATTTTTTTTCTATCTATTATGATATTTTCGAACAAAACACTATTACAAGAGCATTTCAGACCCTCCAATTTGAAATGTCATAATATATAGCAAAAAAATTTGAAAAATGTAAAATATGGTCTTCGAGGAGAGTTTAATGAGGAGAACAATTTGAACGGCTCGGATTGACCGTTTAAATTGTAGGTTTCAAAAAACGACTCTAATGTACGGAAACGATCGGCACACTAGAGTGTACTGTAGCCAACCTCATTATGTATTTATTATGTAATTTTATATTGTAGTGTCATTATTTGCTTCAGTCTTTCAACTATTGACTGTTTCAATTTTAGACAAACTAAAATTAACGATCTCACACAATGTATAATAGGTTATGAAGCGAAGATATATCCTACCAAACACATGTTACGGCAAAAAAGACCTTAAGATACTTAATGTGTCTTATTTGTTTAATATATAATTACACATTTTACCTTGAGAGTTTTCTGGGGTGTAACAAATTTTAGAAATAGAGTTGGAATTTTAGTTTCTTTTTATTAAAATTTCGATCCAAGATCGAATTTAATAGGATGGTTTTTACTAAATTTTTTATTCAAGTCTGTTTAATGAGCGCAGTTCCGCTGCCACAAGATTTCTATTGCCACGGTTGTCACAGATTTGCATCCGTCCGATTAAGATAGATCAACACATTAGATCATATTTTGATTAAGAAACTTTTAATTACTTTTAATATCTTTTGTCTCCTCCCGTAACTTCTCTCTACCCAGGAGATACGAAACGATCAATCCAAGGGCGGAAGCAGGATTCTCAAATAGGAGGGGCGAAAAATCATAGTAGGATCTTTTTAGATTTTTAGAGTGTGCCAATTAAGAATTTTTTCAAATTTTAAGAGGACTAGTATAGAATTTTTAAATTTGTAAGGGTGTTTTTGAAAAATTGGAGTATGCTAAGCACACTTTGGGGTGAACTTAGTTCCACCCCTAGATCAATCCAACTCTCAACCTTTCTCTTCTCTCCCGCGCTATAGTTCACTCTGGTGTTTGCGCTCTCTTCTCTCTCGCTCTCGTGTCCTCTTCTCTAGTGCCAGAGACTCTCTGTCCATTTTTTTTTTTTTTTTTTTTGAAAGAAGATGAGCATCTCTCCAAATTAAAGCAATAGCAACCAGGTATTTTTTTTTTTTTTCAATTTCTTTCTTTTTACTTGGCAAATTTCACTATCTTGTTATTGCTTGAATTTGGAGAGATGCATTGTTGGCAAATTTATGCTAATAGAATGGCCGCTATTGCTTGAATTTGGAGAGATGCTCATATTCTTTTGAAAAAAAAATTAGACAGAGAGTCGCCGGTGCTAGAGAAGAGGGCACGATAGCGAGAGAGAAGAGAGCTCAAGCACCAAAGCGAACTATAGCGCGGGGGAGAAAAGAGAGGTTGAGAGTTGGATTGATCGTTTCGTATCCTCTGGGTAGAGAGAAGTTACAGGATGAGACAAAAGGTATTAAAAGTAATTAAAAGTTTCTTAATCAAAATCTGATCTCATGCATTGATCTGTTTTAATCGGACTGATGCAAATCTGTGGCAACCATGGCAATAGAAATTTTGTGGCAGCGGAACTGCACTCTTGTTTAATTTATACTTCGATCCAAGAATTATTATTAAAAAAAAAATTCTTGATTTGACTTTTTTTTTCAAAAATACTTAATAGTGGCTAGCAAGTGATGTTAAAATTAAAATAAGATTATATGACGATCTTCTAAATATATTGTGTTTCGATACAATTTTAGTTTTGCTTCCGATTATGATAGGATAATTAATCTTTTGTTTCGAAGAAATTCTAATAGGATGATTTGATGAGACGGTGTAAAAGGTGTAAAGAGATATGAAGGAAAACATAAATTAATCTAAAATCAAATTTATGAATATAAAGACAAAAAATTCTATAATAATTTAATTTTATAGTTGAAAAGGTAAAAAAAAGTATTCAAGCAACTATATTTTTGTTGGAAAAAATATAAAATTAATATGACGAAAAAGATACGTCTTTTATCTACTTTAGCGATAGCAAATAGAAATATAATTCTATTTTTCTTGGTAGAAAATAATAAGTATTTTTTTTCGATTCAAATCATACGATTTAAAATGAGCTAGTGTCACGCATTGTGCAAACTATATATTTTTTTATTTTATACCAATTGTTTAATTTTTTAATTATTAGCGTGTCAGATATTCTCGCAGAACAAAGTCAACAAACTACACAACGGACAAGAGAAAATATATCTTTGAATATTGAAGAACATAAATATAATAGAAAATTAATTTTTCAAAAAGAAATTGAGCCTTGAAGAATCAAGATATGAGTTTTTCTATGTAATATCGATTGAATAATCTGGATTGAATAATTACAATTTGTAGTAGTAATAATATTAAAATAAGCTAATAATAATAAATATACACACAAAACTCATTTTCGTTAATTTTGGATAATATATAATTTTATTGAAATTAATTCAAAATAATTGAGGAAGTATTTATGCTCCTGGGTTGTAGTTAGACACTTTTAGAGTTGCCTTTATTTAACTTAGAAAGAGACTCGTGAGGAGAAAAAAAAATAAATAAAAGGATTTTTTTTTTATATCAAATATAAAAGGATTCATTGTTTGTCAATATGTTTATATGTTTGTCAATAGGAATGGACAAGTTAATTGGATGATAATTCATTTCGTAGTGGAAGAGAATGTTGTCAGATCTGACTTCCATGAACATATCAAGGCTCTTCCAAGAGTGGAGTGGACAGCTGCTGAGGAAGCTAGATTTAACAAGCTGGCTAACATTACTTTTGGAGTCAGCAACAACAGTTCTCAACCACATACAAAGAAGAAAAAACCCAAGTTCAAGTCCAAAAAGAAGGTAACTCTGATTTCCCTGGTAAACAAAAAGAGAAAACTCGAGAATGAAAATGGCAAAAGAGATGCCAGTACACCTCCAGTGGCTCAAGGAGGACCTAGTAATGCTGGTATAGGGAATACTGGCACTGGTATCAGCCCTGGTGCTGTTACTAGATCTCAAGCAAGACTGGGCAGTGGTACAAGATACACTAGTATTTTGATAGGTGACAGAAGGATCATTAATGAGCCAGAGAAAGTAGCTGAAGGAAAAGGTAAGGAGTGGCAGTTGATGAGGAGGATCAAATGAAACAAGCTATGAAAAAAAGCAGAGAAGAGAAGTTAAGGAAGGAGAGAGAGACGTAGTCAGACAAGTGGCATTAAAAAGAAAGGTTCTAATGGCTTAGCAATGCCAAATCTCACTCCTAAGACAGCTACTCAGAAGAAAACTCCAGCTTCTGCTCCTCCTGCCATCAAAATCACTTCTTCTTCAACTGTTCCCTCTGTTCCACCTGGGTTTAGAAAAAGTATGGCCAAGCCAGTTCCCAAAACTCAGAAAAAGGGGATGGAAACTGGAGAGGCAAAGAAAGGTGGCACAAGTAGTGTGCAAGTAGAGACAGAGGCCAATCAAGGACAGGTAAAATCCTTGTATACTAGTAGTATGGGTAGTAAAGTTGTCCAAGCAGCTAAGGAGGGACTTATTTGCGCCATTGGTGAGATTCCTGATATCATCATGGATTTGGCTAATGAGGGAGCCATTGAGATCAATAATGAGATGGAAGGAAACTACAAGAATTTGGCTGAGTTGCAAGCTGCTGCTAGGAATAGTGATGCAGGCACAAGTGATGGCCATGTCACAGATGGAACTTATTCAGTTAACTAGTAGTTTGGCTGATAGGGTTATGTTAATGTGTTTGACTTGTTTTCCTTTGGTGCTTTGTTTGTTTGTTGTTGGGTTATCTTGGTTAGAAGATGCCCTTTGTTTGAACTTTTGTTTGTTGCTACTTATACTTTAAAGGAAAGATTGGTTTTGTACATGAGCATAAAACAATCTTTTTTCGTAGGTCACTGTATGTCAAACTTCCTTGCTTAATGAAAAGCTGGTAACCCTGCTTGGTTTGCTTTTATTTCAAAAAAAAGTAAATAAAAGGATTCGTTGGTTCAAGCACTGCCCAATTAATAGTTGACATGTGGTCCAGACCCACGTGAATGAATCCACGTGCCGCCCACCCACTTCGGAAATAGCATTTAGGGGCCGCTTGTTATGTTCGTGAGCCCATACGGAGATCGTGCATACGGAATTGAATAGATCGGAATGCTTTGATCAATCGAAGTCGATGAAAGGTCAGGATTAATTATTGTTATAAGCACTGTAGCGAGCAACGGTGACTTCCACACAAATTAATATATGTATCGATATCGATAAGTTAAATTAAATTAATTTATATTTTGCACGAAGCTTCGTTTCGGATTTAAAATGAATGAATTAGATTAAACAATTGGTATTACTCATGGAGCTTTTTTATATGATCTGATTTATTAGCCTCTGAACGGAATCTTATTTTTTATTAAAAAAACAAATATATGAACGGAATTAGTTGCGATAGGGATACCGTATAGATTCCATTACCTTTCCAGCCATAAAACGTGGTGAAATCATTGTGGCCACACAATGTAACAGGGTATTGAACAAATTTTATTGAGATAAACTAAAATCAGTCACGACTGACGGATGGATCCATCAGTCGTGATTATAACTCAACTTTTGTGGTTTTAATGGCTAATTCGAACATTTCAATGTGTTCTCCATATATAAATCTCACTGGAGATCGAATTTTATATTTTTCTGAATTTTTTACTATTTTTTTGAGATTTTTAAAAATAATTGTTATTGAAGGGTCCAGAATTGTTTAGATTAAGAATTTTGTAAAATACCAAAAAAATATTAAAAAAGGGGCCGTTTGGATGGTATGAGAATAAGGAAGAATAGCTTCTTCCTAAAAATTCAGAAAAATGTAAAATTTGATCTCCAACGAGATTTCAATATAGAGAACACATTGAACGGTTCGGATGACTGTTAAAATCTCAAAAATTGAAATTTGACCTTAGCTGACGATCTCATCTGCCAGTCACGACTGATTTTAGTCTACCTCAATTTTATTTGCATAAACTCCCATTCGTCATTCTCTTCGTTAATTTATGTACCGGCAAAGAGAAAATATAACCATCAGTATCAACATCGATATTATTAACCCAAATCAGTCTTACAAAAATGAAGTTACCAAATGACTTAAGAGTCCATATTATTTGAATAATTTTAAAGTAAGAAATGAGCAAACTAAAAATTTGACAACGTTATGATTCATTTAAAAAAGTTATTGTTTTGTTTAAAATGTAATCTTTTCAATTTATATATTGTACCGGTTTGATTTAATTAAGATACTTATATTTTTGTTAATATTAAGTCAATAAAGTGAATCATAAGTCCATTAAACCGATCATGTTATAATTAATGATAGTATAGATGACGGCATGTCGAAGTATTTTTCATGTTTGAAAAGCATTTGTTGAGTCCATAATACGGAGAAAAGTTGAAAATATTCCAATCTTCTGTTTCATTTTTTTTTTAAATAAGCCAAATTTGAAAGAGTATATGCTTCTATAAAGGCAAGGGAATTAAAAGTTCAACCAAAAAAAAAAAAAATCATACAAATGGTTTGCTGACTGGAAGAATATGTTCTCTCTAATAAGTCAACATCTAATTTGGGGATAATATACTGTAGTTCTAATGATAACGTCACAATCTTGAACCTCTAGAGAGCAGAGACACGAATTTTATTAAGATAAGATAAGGGCACAAAAGAATCAAATAGTGAAAATCACATTTAATTCTCAAAATTAAGCGCAGATTATATCAGCAATTCTCAAAATCCAGTTATCATTTATTCATTTGCGAGTTGCAACAATAGGTACATTGAAAAGGGAGGTGCTTTTGAAGGTTCATTTCATAATTTTCACGATATTCTTATCTTTTCTCTGAGCATTCAACATACACTTGTTCCCATTTAAATTATTTCTCCACCAAAGTTGCATCCCTCCAAAGAAGCTACCTGAATTTGTTTGTATTGTCATCATATTTTCAGCGCGTTATGAGATAAGCTTAAATATTAGGCTCTTCTTATTTTATTCTGCTAAACGAATTTTGTTTTTACCCTAGAGGCCACCCTCCACCAAATAAAGAAGACAAAATCAAGAGAGACTCATCTATTTGCATTTGGCCTCTTCCTTCCTCGAATATTAAGGAGGCGTTTGTTTGGGAATATGTGATTACATAAGTTAAGAAAGTTTATATACTTATGTCAAGTTATGTGATGGATGTTTGTTTATGGAATAAGGAGGAAGAAAGATTAACTTATATTTATACACAAATTAATGGGTAGATGAGAGTATTAATAGGATGACAGCTGCTCTTTTTATTTTTTTTATTTATTTTTTTGTGTGTGGGACCCACTTTCATAAGTTATATCATCAAATTTGGTGTTATAACTTATGCTCCTTATGTAGCTTTATTCCATGTGTGTTTGGCTATGTAAAGTGGAATAAAATAATTTTTTGTTTTGTTATTCCGTAACCAAACACCCCCTAAGTCAATAAAAAAATACATTTACTATCCAACCAATATCTTATATATATATATATATATATATATATATATATAGAGAGAGAGAGAGAGAGAGAGAGTAAATCTATTATGAATCATGGTTCATATAAGCTTTCATGCACCATGACCATTCAGATTGGTTAATAATAAAACAGTCATGGTGCACGGAGCTCTCTATGCATTATGGCTCACAATAGATATTATATATATATATATATATATATATTAAATTTATTTTAAGTGAACCATATCTGATGATTACCAGGTACTCTTAATTGAATTAGCAATAGTTAGTTCATAAAGTGTGGCAATGCCGCCCACTCTACATCCAAAAGCAAAAGCAGAGAAGATCCATTTTCCGAAGGGAGATGCAAGCCCAAACTTAAAAAATTCTAGTTTGAAGCATAAGCAGGCCAAGCTTGGTCCATATTTCATATTTGCCTTGCCGAGGTCAAAGACTCAAAGGAAACCGAAAAAATTAAATATGGTTTTACTGTTCACTCGGATTTCGAGATTAATTACAAAAACTTAAACTTTTAAAAATAGTGGTGTAGGATCGATATCCCGGATGCCGATCCTACAAATTGCTTGGATCGGCATCCGGGCCTATCCAAGAGCCACCCATATTTCAGTGGACATTGACTCTTTTAAGGCTGCTTAATTTGGTTTTCTCACCGCTAAATTTTGTTTTCACTCATTTTTTTGTTGTTTTCTGCTTAAATCCTCTAAATAACCTCACTTGTCATCATTTATTCTTCACAAACTCATTTTTTCTCAGTAGTCTGAAATTCATAAACTCTCTTCTCATCATTTCTCATTCGCAATATCACTTCTTCTTAGGTAATAATGTTAAATTAATTATTAATTTATTTTATTTAATTTTGTAATGGAGTTTTAATTTTGAAATTTTAAGCAAATGGGTCTTAAGCCAAGCTGTGTCTCTTCCGGTGTTATTTTGGTCGGAGATGAGCGGACGAGCGAACGACTATTGCTTTATGCATTAATGTTTCAATATCATGATGAAGAATTTAAAGTTAAGAAATTAAAAGAAAATGAATATCATGTTAGGGGCCCCAAATTTTTTACAGATTTGGTTGAGAGGAATGGAGGTTTTGATTTTGGAGAGTCGTGGTTGCGTCACCAGCCAGCAGTTCCACCTGATTTTGAAAATCATCCCGCAGCTGAAAATGTTGTCCATCTCCGCTAAATGGAGTAGTATTATATTTGTGTCATCGATACCTTATTATGGTCATTATTAGTGAAATAAGTTTGTGTGACAGTCGTCACTTGTAATGTTTGCTTTATATTATTGAAGTGTGTTATTTTGTCCATTTATTTTTATTAAATTTTTTTATGATTTGTATTCAAAATTAATATGTAAAGCAATTCATAATTAAAACATGCACACCATTAGAAGAATAATTAAGTTTTATAACCATAATATAAAGTAACACACGAAATAAAAAAAATTACTTAAAAAATAAACGACTCAGTTGCTACTTAAAAACAAACTACCTAAAAAACAAAGTGCTTAGGAGTTGTTTGGATGAGGGGTTAAATAAGGAGTAAGAATTAGGATCTCGAAATACGTGCTTGTCCAAATTTCTTATTCTAATACCATGGTTTTGTTAGAATATGGATAAAGGTCCAAATTTCTTATTCTTGTGATGTTTGGGTTTCACAAGAATAAGAAATTTTAAACTTATTCTTATCCGAATCCTTATTCTTGCGCATCCAAACACACCCTTAGATATTTTGACTGTCCGCATATTGTAGAATTTCATCCCACCATGGGTCTTCATCTTCCTCTTCCTTTTGTTGTTGGTGACTCACACCAGCGTTGTCAGCGAATTGAGCGGTTTCATTCCAGAAAACTGCATCTGCTTGTTGTTGTTCTATCTCTGTCATTCGAGTTGCTGTAATTCTTCTTTGTTCCTCTCTCTTCCTTTCCTCTCTCAGGCACTCCATGCTTTTTTTTCTAATTTTTTCTTCCTTCAACTTTTGCCTCTCTTTGCTAGCCTTAAGTGTCATTTTCATTCTTTTATCTGCCTCCTCTTTCGCTTTTCATTTCGCTTCTCGTTTCTCATCCTCAACGCAACGTTTGTGGTCATTGTAGTGGTCATGCAAGATGGTCTCTTTGTAATTGAAAACTTTGACCACACAATGTACATGTGACTGTGTGGTCTCCACGAAAATTGTAGATTTTTTTCGTAAATGATCTTGTGTGTTTTTGGTGGTGAATATGGCTTCTCTGTTGGTGTTTGTTTGGGGATTGATTGAGGTTCTTTGTAGTAATCTTTATACCAGTCACAATTTTTAGGTTCGGATTTCCTCAGTATTCTTTCGAGGCGCTCCTGGTGGTCTCTTTCTTCCCCACCATTAATGTGCCACTGGTAGTGTATTTTTAATTCGATCTCGTGCCTTTCATTTTCGTAGATATTGTATTTTAAAGTGCGAAAACATTGGCGACACCTTGCACGATAATTTTTTTTTTCTATTTCATTTCTATTGACAGGGGAATGTTCGTAATTTGGCTAGTACTCATCTCGGGTAGCTGTTCGCCAGTTGGACACATCACTATTGGAGTGAGAGCTATTTTTTTTGTCCATGATAGTGAATTTTTCAGGAAAAAAAATTGAGTGGGTGTTGCATATTCTAGTTGATGAGTAGTTTTATAGACAATTTTAGACTTAGAATCACACAATAAAAAATTAAATTCACGTGATGCTTTTTCAGACCACGCTTGTTCTTTTGCAGATGGCAGATGGGCATCAGTATACTTTTTCAGTCTTTATCAGACCACGCCTGTCCTTTTGCAGAGGGAAGATGGCCCTCAAGATATTCACTCCGGTCACCTTCTTCGATTTTCGTCTCGTCATCCAGTTCCTGCATTTCCATTTTGTTGTTTGTTAAAGTCAAATAAGACATATTTTAAATATTTCAATTAAAATTAAATCAACATACCTACCATAAGGCGGACATGAGTCAATAGTTGGTAGACCCCAACCTTCAAAATTCTTGGTGATCGTCGGCCGACTTAGCAATCTCGCATACGACCACAACTGCAAGAGCAACCACGGAGCACCAATATGGATATTGTTATTAATGACGGCAGTGTCTAAGCCTCGGTATAGCATGGCAAGAGTGGCCGCACCCCAATTGTGTTAGAAAGTCCTTGTTTTTAAATTTTCTTGCTAATTATCATTAATTAACCATCTAAACAACAATGATCTCGATGGATCTTGTTCAAGCATCAACACATCCCATGAGAAGGGAAGGAAGGTACCTCTCCTAAACTCGCAACTAAGAGGCTCGAATCCGTCGATGTCGAGGTTGCACGCACCACCACGAACGCCTTGGCCTCGAGTCCACCAAGAGATTAACCACAACCTCCTTAATTGTGCTAGCAATTAGAGGTCAAGGCTAATCCCTTCCTTCCTTAGCTTTCAATTAATCAAATTAATGGAGGAAGGAGATTGCTCAACTCATGAGCTAAGAGGATGAGAGGAGAAAGGCAAGAAAAATCTGAAATTTTTCTTCCCTTTGTGTGGATTTCGGCCAAGCCAAGAGAGGAGAAAGAGAGAAAAAAGGAGGCTAGGGTTTGCTCCCAAAATGGACTCCTTTATATAGACCTCTTGATCTAGCTCTCCTATATTTTTGCATGGACAAAAATGCCCTCTCAAGGCCGGCCCCAATAGTTGGGTTTAAATGGGCTACAACAAATTATAAAGGCCTATTTAATTATCTCTTAAGTTGCTCCTTTGTTTCATTCATAATCGGGCTTTTAATTAACTATTTAAATAAATGCCCAAA
Source organism: Rhynchospora breviuscula (assembly GCA_027562975.1). Taxonomy (NCBI): domain Eukaryota; kingdom Viridiplantae; phylum Streptophyta; class Magnoliopsida; order Poales; family Cyperaceae; genus Rhynchospora; species Rhynchospora breviuscula. The sequence continues at coordinate 26,757,660 of CM050402.1, forward strand.
TAGCTCAATTAATTTAAAGTAAGTTGAACAAAATTAATTATTAACTTATTAATAATTATTTTGGGATTAGCTAGTGCACTAATTTATTTCTATATGATCCCTTTGACTTAATTAATTATAACGGTTTGCAACGGTATATAATTAATTAATCAACTTATCATATTTTCGCAATACTCACTGTTGCGAATAAATAAATAATGCACTGTGTGATTATAACTCTATTTGTGTCACCCTTTGAGGATTTATGCTATGTTGGCAATGGAATTAAATCGTTATTTAATTCCAATAATCATAAGCGGCATCTAGCAACACGTTATGATTCCCAATTCGCATAAATAATGTACTGCTACAATATCTCAGTCCTGCATAAGAAATAAAAGTATTTCCTTGTCTGATTCTTATGTCACATGATATCATCGTATAATCCAAGATAGAAAATGTGTCATTCTTGCAGATTATACGTTTTTTTATCTAGAGATGATTGTATCAGTTGCTAGCAAACAATCCATCTCCATCAAGAGGCCCAAACAGATATCATCGCTCACTAAGTAAATTAATGAGGGATATACGGTTTTCTTGATGAACAACTTTTCCCCGCACAATTCAAAAGAACATAAATGAAGTCCGTATAGTAGCCCTTATCAGGAATCATCGGTAGACGATATTTATTGAAACTATCCTCATGTGGAAAAACTGAACCATCTCAAACTTAGAATCAAACTCAAATGAAATAAATAATGACACTTAACACAATCCATATATTTATTTCATTGGGTCATGTCCTGTACTATGTTCTAATAACATACATATATGCAATTAAGTTGGCAACTTCTTACCTATGATTTGTAGAACTTAATCATCACTTAACTTGCATACTAATCTTATCTGATAATTAATGTTCCTTGTTAATTATCAAGATTACGGACCTTTTAGATTTATTATTGTCATTTAATTATAAATGAACTACAGAGATCTACAATTCAGATCCTCAACCTGAATGATCTGTCAATAAATAAATCAAGGAACAAATGATCAAATATCATTAATAACATAAACTACAGAAGTAGCCATATCATAATTGGCTTCTAGGACATAACTCTAACAAATTGTACTGTATCGAGTTACCAGAATGAAGATCCTGCAAATATGAATTTTTTTTTTTAGGAATATAAAAAAATGTGAGATATTTAGGAATATCATAAGAGATTTTTTTTTCTCACAACATTATTTGTTGGCCAATCATTTTTTTAAGTACTTAATAATTACAAATGTAGATACAAGACTAATATGAAATTGCACATAAAAAGTTCCATTCATTTGTTTGGATTTATTTTTCATGCTAAAATATACTACACAAAAATATATAATTTTGAAACGCCTAAAATAACTGTCAAAAAAAAATTAATTGTTATGCCTAAAAAATTACTAATGAAAGAATCAACAAATTAACAATAATATGAGAAAGTTTAATATGCACTATAGTGCATAGAGAGTTCTATGCACCGCGGATTTTTTTTAGAGTATTTTTGTAAATTGACAAATCTAATTTAACCAATCTAATCTACATATTGAAATCTCATAGCAAACCAAATTTTATAATTTTTGAGATTTTATTACTATTTTTTTCGATTTTTTTAAAACCTGCTATTTTTGGAATTTGTAAATAGTAGTTTGTTTCCAAAAATGGCAGGTTTTAAAAAATTCGAAAAAAATAGTAATAAAATCTAAAAAATTGTAAAATTTGGTTTGCTATGAGATTTCAATATGTAGATTAGATTGGTTAAATTAGATTTATCAATTTATAAAAATATCTCCGAAAAAGTCCGCTGTGCGTAGAACTCCCTATGCACTATGGTGCATATTAAACTTTCTCTAATATTGTTAACAAATTTTAGATAAAAACAAAATTTATATGACCAAACTACCATCTTTCTCTCTAAACAAATTTCACAATTAATGTATCTAATCATAAATAACTAGAAAATTCATTTATTCAAAAAACTAACCTGCAATAATTGGAGATAGAAACATAGAACCGAGTCACCCGTGCCGTCAGGAAATAACTCGCACCCCAAAAGACGATCCATCAGGAAATAACTCGCATCCCTAAAAAAGTAAAAGAACAATAATAACTTACATCAATGCCACGAAGTTTCGACTCATCCAAATGCAAAAGACGATCCGCATCAACAGGACCGGGGGAAACTACAATGTCGGCTGATGTAGAAGCCACAGCATCAACAGAATCGGTAGATGTAGAAGCGCCGGCATCTCCACGAAGCCTCGTAGATCTACGAGCTGCTGCCTTTAGTGTTCTTCTTCTCGGTGGCATTTTGATGTCTATCAAATATATGCATATTTTGACCATACTTAGCACCAAAATGACACTCAAACCAACATAATTGCTCATGATTAACTGTGTTTTCCAGGATTTTGGTACTGCCGCCGCCTCTATCTTTGTTTTGTAGAATTCTCGTGGAAATCAAAGACTAAACGCGCCGAATAAGAAGAATGGAGCCCAATTCTCCGCCGGACGACTCATTCCCGGCCCAAACAGACGTGCCTAGGACCAGAGAAGAGCTCTCATGGGCCAAGACAGATCAGATGTCACGCGAAAACCTTGGTCCCAGCCCAATTAATCTCGCCAGAGCCTGATTTCGGTCCGAAATGGCTCCATTTCGGTCCGAAATCCATACATGGAAAGAAGATTTTGGAAAGTTTCGGGAATGGAAAGAGCACCTCTTGCCCTAGCCGCCTCCTGGCCTTCCTGGGGGCAGTATTTAGGCACTTATTTTTCGTGCAGAAGGGGTTCCACTGGAGACCGACTTTTGGATACCATATTTGATTTATTTTCGGCGTGTTTTTGGCGCTTTCGACGGATTTCTTCAAGAGGCAGCAACGTTTTGCGTGCGACGGCAGCGACCTTGACTCTCCATCTTGACTCCTCGGCCCGAGAACAGCGAGTATTAGCATAAGGATTCCTTGGTTTCATCTTTTATGCCTTTATTTCACTGTTTTATGGCTTGTATCTCTATTTTTCGCATGATACCTGTTATTTTCTGTTTGAACATGTTAGGCTAGATTTTATTATGTCTTAGGACCAGTTAGTAGTTTGATTTAGTACTTGGATTGACTTGATGAATTTATATTATGCTATGTGATTTGTTTAGTTGAGAAATTAATATTTTTGCTTAGTCAAATTGATTACTTGTTTGATTGCTACCTATTAATGAACTGCAGCATTTATAGGACATTAGATTAGAACAATTAATTAATCAACTAAGTATTTGAGGTAAGCCAAGCACTCGAAAGAGGAGGCTAGTTCACAACCGAAAGGTGTAACTTTTATCGAACCGACAGGACCTTAAATACCTCTAGAAATCCCTCTAAACAATCTTAAATAACCAAGCTTTTAAAAAACGCCGAAATAACGCCGTTTTTTCCGAAATAACGGTATTTTGTATCAAATCGCACGAACGTTATAGAAAAAAACACCGAAATAACGTAACGCTTCATTTCTGTTTTTTCGCCGTTTTTTCGCCGTTTTTCGCCGTTTTTCACCGAAATAACGGAGAGCAAAGAGACTTTATACAATATTATATTATACTTATACATAATAATAGTGATAGCCATTTTTTCAGTCGAACTAAAACCGAACCCTGGCCCCTTTAATTAATTATTAAGCTGTATATAATAATTCTAAGTTGTATATTAATTATTAAATTATTAAATATTAATCAGTAAGTTACTAAGTTGTATTTATATATGCACCGTTATATCGCCGTTATATCGCCGAAATAACACCGCACCGTTATATCAACCCCGGACCGTCATACCGAAAAAACCGAAATTTAAAAGCTTGTAAATAACTAAAGTCCGACACGAAAGTTTAGGTTTAGTTATTCACGTGGTGAAAACCGAGTTCTTTACCAAATCCAACCCAAAATCGCGACAGCTGAGGCTAGGGTTTAGGTCTGGTCGTCCAGTACCCTTCACATAGTGTTATGTAATTTTTCCAAGTCGAAACAAGGAGTTTAAGGTTCGTTTCGGCCCGACTTGTACAGATTTCGGTCCGAAATCTATACATTTCGGTCCGAAATTGTTCTCTGTCTTGGTGAAAATCAAGATAGAAGCGCTTTAAAGCTAAATCAAATGAACACGAAGTCCTGAGACGTTCTATTGCATCTGTTAGAATCCCGAAAAATATATAAAAAGTAATCCAAAAATATCTCATTAATTATTTCTCTCATTCTTAATCAGTATTTAGCTTGATTTTAATTCAAAACTCCACAAATACTTTTTCTGTCTAGCTTTTAAGAAAGATTAAGTCCGGTACTCATTTTTACCGTCCCTTGGGTTCGACCCTAAGCTTAACTCGAACGACTAGTGAGGTTAGGTCTAGGTACAATTTTATTTGATCCTAGGGTTTAATTCCTTCATCAAATTGGCGCCGTTGCCGGGGACGGTTTTGATATCGATTACTTATTTTAGTATTAAGAGACTAGATTTTTTTTATTTTATTTAATTTTTCGTTGTTTCCTTTTATTTCAGGTTGAGAACTGGCTGGAAAGACTAAGAAGACCAAGTCAAAGCCTCAAATTTCGCGTAAATACTTCACCAGAAGGCTTGACACAGATCCAGAGCTCAGCGACCAAGCGAACCCGAGCTCTAGCCACTCCGTGGATCAACCAGCGCTTCGACCAGAGCCCATTTCGGTCCGAAATCCTCCCATTTCGGTCCGAAATCTAGACAAAACGGAGGAAACAACAAGCAAAATGGCAGGGAACGAAGGGCCGATCAACTTGGAGACAGAGGCCCAGCGATTGGAGGCCCTAAGACTCCAATTGGACCAGAGAGAAGCTCGTATCACCGCCGATCGTAATACTCTTGCAACTCAAAGGAGAGATTTTGAGGCCGAGCGGCGGAGATGGACACATGAGGACGAGGCAAGCAACCACAACTCCGAGGACGAGGAAGATGATGATCAGAACAGGACACTCGGAGAATTCGGAGCTCCTAATGCTAAAGACGTGGGCGGACCTGTGGTGATTCCAGGCATCGAGGCCAACAACATGCAGATCGCCCCCAACCACGTCACACTTGTGCAACAGAACCCGTTCTATGGAGATGACAAAGAGGATCCCCATGCTCATTTACAAACTTTTATTGATTGCACTAAATTGATTAAGTTTAATGGTGTTCCTCAACAAGCGATTAGGCTATTATTGTTCCATTTTTCCCTTAAGGATAGAGCCCAGAAATGGTATAAAACACTAAAAAAGGGGTCAATTCGGTCTTGGGATCATATGGCACAAACTTTCTTGGATAGGTATTTCCCCGCGGACAGATCTGATGCGATTAGAAGGGAATTAAATAACTTTGCTCAAAAAGAGGAAGAGTCAATGAGAGATGCGTGGGAAAGATTTAGGGATTTGGAGAACTCTTGCCCCCATCACGGGATTCAAGAGTGGATGCTTATTAAGTCTTTCTATGGTGGCCTTTATGATAATATTAAAATTAACATTGACTCTCTTTCAGGGGGTGCATTCAAGCGTCTTGATGCGGCACAAGGACGTGATCTGCTCGACTATTGTGCAAGGAACTACACGTGGTATCCTATGCCAACTCACAGACGTCCGAGCAGCTCTAAACATCAAGTCCATGAGATCACGACAAAAGATGCGAGGATAGCCGAGCTCGAGGCGGAATTGGCAGCTTACCAGTCAGTTCAAGGCACCCACCTCAACTCCAACAATTGTGGCGCGTGTGGCGAAGATGGGCACACCTCAATCGATTGTCCGCTCGCGAAAACTGGCAACGGAGGGCATAAAGTCAACTCGATCAACAACGAGCCCTCCTATTTTCCAAGACACATATTCAGTCGAAGTTATTCATTGAGTGATGGGGAACAAGCAGATTGGGAAAACATGAACCACCCCAAATATCATAATAATGTGACAAATAGACCATATGTGTCTAGGAACCAGTACAAGAACACCAACCCACCAACTTTGTTAAAAAATGCTCAATTTAATAACTACAGTCGTGACCAACCCTTTCCAAAGAAATCTGTCTACAATAGGGATGGTATACCACCAGTTGTTCAAGACTTTATGCATGAACAGGGCAAATTTAATCAAATGTTGATTGAAGGCATGGAGGAACTTAAAACTAATTCTGGAACTTTGTCCAGGTTGGAGCAAATGATGGAATCGCACTATTCAAGGCAACAAGGCAAGCTACCAAGCCAACCGGAGGTGAACCCAAATGCTCAGTGCAAAGCCTTGCACACCTTGCGAAGTGGCACACAATACAAGGACCCACCTATGCCATCTGGAGCTGAGACGCATGCAACCAACATGGGCGAGAGGACTGGCGAGCAAGAAGATCCAGTTTTGGAGCAAGTTCTGCCTTTCCCACCTCTCGAGGGCGCTGTCGATGCGATGAGGCCTCAATCCAGTGCACCAACAGCTGAAAAGGCGCAGCCAGAGCCCTCATTTCGGTCCGAAATCCACACATTTCGGTCCGAAATGACAGGTCCAGATGGTGAAACAATGGTTCCAGAGAAGGTGAAAAAGGGCAAATCAGTTCCAGAGACTCCCTACCAACCCCCTGTCCCTTTTCCTAGGAGGATGACCAAAGAAAAGGAGGACAAACAGTTCAGACGCTTTTGGGAGATGTTAAGGGAAGTCCATATCACTATTCCGTTCTCCGATGTGTTCACCAAAGTACCCATTTATGCTAGATTTCTCAAGGAGCTGTGCACTGGAAAGATATCCTTGGAAGAATTGAAAACTGTGGTCCTGACGAACCGAAGCAGTAAGGCTTTACAAAGCAGGATGCCATCAAAGTTGAAGGATCCAGGGAGGTTCGCTTTGCCCTGTGTGATTGGGAACACTTTCATCAAACAAGCATTATGTGACATGGGAGCAAGCGTGAGCCTAATGCCTAAGACGGTCTTTGAGATGATAGGATTTGGAGACTTGGAGCCTACCGACATGATAATACAACTAGCAGACTCCTCCAAGCGCTTACCCATGGGTGAAATTAAGGATGTCCCTGTACAGGTTGGAAAATTCTTGGTGCCAGGCGATTTTGTTGTGATGGACATGGAGGAAGACAGAGAGGTCCCTATCATTTTAGGGCGCCAATTCTTAAGGACCGCAGGTGTGATGATGGATGCCAGAGACGGCACGATCTTGGTCAGAGTGGGGGAGGAGACACTTTGTTTTTCCATTGAGCAAGCCATGAAGTGCCCCAGTCCCATCAACAACTCGTGTTTCATGATCGAAGAAATCGAACCCACAGTTGAAGAATCGCTCGAAGATCAATATGAAATTGCTTTAAATTCTTACCAAAAATTTCTCTCTGATGTTCAGGAAGCCATAGGAGTCGAGGAGACCATGGAGGAGCTAAAATACGACCAACCCATTTCGGACCGAAATCTCCCCATTTCGGACCGAAATCTGTCCCTGGAGGAGATCCGAGCAGCAGCAGCAGAGGATTTTGGTCCGAAATCAGTCATTCCGGTCCGAAATGAAGCACCCCAGGTCGAATTCGAATTAAAGCCCCTTCCCGCGACTCTCATGTACGAATTTCTCGGCCCAGATCAAACCTTTCCAGTTATTGTTAATTCTGGATTGGATGCAGATCAAACAGAGAGACTTTTGGTGGAACTACGAGCTCACAAGGGTGCGATTGGTTATTCCATTGATGATTTGAAGGGTATCGATCCCTCAATTTGCACTCATAGGATTCTCTTGGAGGAAGGCCACAAACCATCCATATAAGGGCAAAGGCGACTCAACCCCAATCTCAAGGAGGTGGTCAAGAAGGAAATCCTCAAACTCCTCGATGCGGGCATCATCTATCCAATCTCTGACAGCAAATGGGTGAGCCCAGTGCATGTGGTGCCCAAGAAAGGAGGTACAACAGTGGTCAAGAACGAAAAAGATGAGATGATTCAGACAAGAATGGTGACTGGATGGCGGATGTGTATCGACTATCGCAAGCTCAACACCGCGACTCGAAAAGATCACTTCCCACTTCCATTTGTGGACCAATTGCTCGAAAGACTTGCTAATCATTCTTATTTCTGTTATTTAGATGGTTATTCTGGTTTCTTTCAAATACCCATCCATCCAAATGACCAAGAAAAGACCACTTTTACCTGTCCTTATGGTACTTATGCCTATAGACGTATGCCTTTCGGTCTTTGTAATGCACCAGCGACCTTCCAAAGAGCCATGATGGCAATTTTTTCGGATTTTATTGAAAAAGAAATGGAAGTGTTTATGGATGATTTCTCTGTTTATGGCACTTGCTTTGATTCATGTCTAGCTAATCTTTCTAAAATTTTGCAGAAATGTGAAGAGGTTAACCTGGTCTTGAATTGGGAAAAGTGCCATTTTATGGTGCAACAAGGAGTCGTGCTTGGACATGTGGTGACTTCAAAAGGCATAGAGGTTGATAAGGCGAAGATCGAAGTGATAGAAAAGCTAGATATGCCAAAAAGTGTCAAGGATGTTCGAAGTTTCTTAGGACACGCTGGATTCTATCGCCGATTCATTAAAGATTTTTCTAAAATTGCCAAACCTCTGACAAATCTTCTAGTTAAAGATAATGAATTTATTGTCAATGATGAATGTCTTGATGCTTTTTGTAGGTTGAAGGAGGCTCTCGTCTCAGCCCCTATCCTACAACCACCGGATTGGAGCCAACCATTCGAGCTTATGTGCGATGCGAGTGATTATGCAGTTGGAGCAGTTCTTGGTCAGCGAAAAGACAAGAAGCCAGTGGCAATATACTATGCTAGCAAGGTGCTAGACCCCGCCCAAGTCAACTACACAACCACGGAGAAGGAACTTCTCGCCATAGTCTTCGCACTTGACAAATTTAGATCGTATTTTGTGGGCTCCAAAGTGATTGTGTACACTGACCACGCGGCAATCCGATATCTCCTGAACAAGAAGGATGCCAAACCTAGATTAATTCGATGGGTGTTACTTCTTCAAGAGTTCGATCTCGAGATCAAGGACAAAAAGGGGTCTGAAAATTCAGTAGCAGACCATCTATCTCGTTTGCATTGGAAACAGGAACAAGGTAATGAAATTTCCATCAATGACTTCTTCCCTGATGAAAAGTTATTTTCTGTGCAGGATCATTTCAGACCGAAATGTGACCATTTCGGACCGAAATCCGACAATCTGGTGGCAGAAATCGTGGCGACAGCAGGAATTTCAGACCGAAATCCAGCCATTTCGGACCGAAATGGAGGAGAAAAACGCAGAACAGAGGAGCCTTGGTACGCGGACCTGGCTAATTTTCTGGCGAGTGGCTATGTACCTTCTGACATGACTGCACAACAGAGGAAAAAGCTGAAATCGGACTCGAAGTATTACTTTTGGGAGGAGTCGTACCTTTTCAAGCTTGGAATCGATAATCTTTTTCGAAGGTGTGTGCCCTATGAAGAGGTTAGAGCCATCCTCGCTAGTTGTCACTCATCTGCATATGGCGGCCATGCATCCTTTTCAAAAACAGCGGCCAAAGTACTCCAATCAGGTTTTTACTGGCCTACTCTCTTCAAAGATGCTCATTCTTTTGTTTCTTCTTGTGATCAATGTCAAAGAACGGGCAACATATCCAAAAGGAATGAAATGCCTCTTAACCCTATTCTTGAAGTTGAAATTTTTGATGTATGGGGCGTGGATTTCATGGGGCCGTTTCCAAGTTCACATGGATTTGAGTACATTTTGGTAGCTGTCGACTATGTCTCAAAATGGGTGGAAGCAATTGCATGCAAGGCGGCAGATTCAAGCTCAGTCATTCGCCTTTTCTCCAAGGTTATCTTCCCTCGGTTTGGCATTCCGAGGGCGGTGATAAGCGATGGTGGCAAGCACTTCATCAATCGACACTTTGATGGACTATTGAAGAAGCATGGTGTCATTCACAAGGTGGCCACAGCATATCATCCTCAAACAAGTGGACAAGTTGAAGTGTCCAACAGGGAGATCAAGAGCATCCTGGAAAAGACAGTGGCTCGCTCGCGCAAGGATTGGGCAAGCAAACTTGATGATGCACTTTGGGCTTATCGCACGGCCTTCAAGACACCCATTGGCATGAGTCCTTTCAAGCTAGTCTATGGGAAGCCATGTCATTTGCCAGTCGAACTCGAGCACAGGGCATATTGGGCGACTCGTGCCATCAACATGGATTTGCTTAAGGCTGGAGAAAAGCGAATTCTAGACTTGCACGAATTAGATGAGATACGCCTAAACTCCTATGAAAATGCTAAATTTTATAAAGAAAAGACAAAGCTTTTGCATGATAGGAGAATTTCGAGAAGAGAATTCAAGGAAGGCGACCTAGTACTTTTGTTCAACTCGAGGTTGAGGTTTTTTCCTGGCAAGCTTAGATCGCGATGGTCTGGACCGTTTCGCGTGGTGAAAGTCTATCCTTTTGGCGCTATTGACATTTGTGACAAGGATTCGGAGCCTTTCAAAGTCAATGGACAACGATTGAAGCATTATATCGCCAACGAGGATATGGAAAAGGTGGCTAGCGTTTATCTCTCCGAACCTCCAAAAGAAACGTAGCCAATGGTGGTCAAGCTAATGACCTTAAACGAGCGCTTCTTGGGAGGCAACCCAAGACTCTCTCTCTTTCTTTCAAATTTTAAATTTTTAATTGTTTTTAACTTTTCAGTCAAAAAAAAAAAAAAAAAAAAAAAAATCAGAAAATCAGAAAATAAAAAAAAATTGGAAAATGAGAAACTAATAAAAAAAAAAAAACCAAAACAAAAAAAAAATATATATAAAAAAAAAAAAAAATAATAATAAAAATTCTTTTCTTTTGCAGGTTACAAGGGGTTGATGAGAGTCAAACAGGCCAGCAACTCGTGCTAGAGCACCACTGGCCAGTAAGTAATGGCCTACGCACGACCTCATGCGAGTTGCACCGCCCCGAGCCTTGGAAAACGCGAGAAAAGAAGACCTTTTTGGAAGATTCTGAAATTTCAGAGACAAATTCGAAATTTTCTCTGCATAAAAAATTCAATTATCTCTCTCTGCATTTACTGTCAAAATTTCACAGAAAAAGGAGCAACAGAGCCGTAAAATTTTGCATTCGAGATACCATTTCGGTCCGAAATCTTATTATTTCGGTCCGAAATCCTGACTGATTCAGACCTTTTGGGGTCAAATTGAATTGATTTATGGGTCATCTTTATTTTACTCGTTCACTGGGCCTATTTAATTTGCTCTATTCATTTTTACTGCAGGCCCATTTCGGAATGGAGGCTCTATTCTTATTGGATGTGAATTTCCAACCCAAAACCCAACTACTCCTAACCCACAACTCGACCCACTAAGCCTAAAACCCATTTCAACTATCCCCTCTCTCTTCCCCATTCGAAAACCCACAGCCACCTCTCCGTTCTCCTCTCTTCTAGCCGAAACCAACCACCAACACACACACACACACCAACTCTCACCTATTTCGCCGGATCGAGACATCAATAGAACCACCTCACCACCCTCTTTCTATTGATACAATTGGTTTTGAGTGAAACACCTTCGTTGTGGACGATTTTTGGAGGAGAAGTGGCGGTTTTGGAGGGAGTTTGGGCCGAAATCAAGGAGTACTCGAGTTGTAGCGACCCAGCAGCGATCTATTGAACCCCATGCCATATTATATTGCTGCCTAGGCCTTCTTTTCTCTCGGGTTGGCCAAGTTTCGCATCTTCCTCACGGTTAAGGTCGAAATTCTCTTCCTCTCACTTGGGTTCAATTTTTATGGGATAAACAGAGATTGGAGAAAGGTTTACAGAGATTAAGGAAGTCCATTCTGGGTGTACCCGAAATTACACTGCCATTTGACAAACGACAGGGACCAAACCACAATTTCTGTGCACATTTCGGTCCGAAACCCTACCATTTCGGTCCGAAATCAGTGTTTGGCCTAACTGTTTTGTGTTGCTTTCTAAGAAATGAACCCATTCAAGCGTAGAACCAGATCCCAGTCTAGGCAAGGGGCAGAGCCAGTGCCTCTTCCAGTGCAAAGGGACCCTATGGAGTTGTATGACCACGCGGCCGCTCCATACGAGCGTGAGGCCGGATTCCATATGCCTACCAAGAGGCAATTTGAGAACTACAAGAAGCTCCACAGGCGGTCGTTTGAGAATACGAGGTTAGTTGACTTGGATGTCTTATCTACATTTGGGGTTATGGAGGAATTTCTGGAATTGACTGAGCGGGTTGGTTTTACACCGGATTTTTGGAGAAAGGATGTCAAGGCCTACAAACGGCTTACTCTTGAGTTTCTCTCGTCCTTAGAATTGATCAATCTCAATGGGGTAGACTGGATTGAGTATAGGCTCATGGATAACCATTGGAGGACACCTGTGGACGTACTTGGAGAATTTTTTGGGTTAGAAGAAGGACATCCAGTGATGACAGTGGAGCAGATAGGGAACATGCTAGATAGAGATGATTTGTGGTGTAGGATCGCACGTTCCCCGGGCTCTGACACTCTAGGGACACTGATTGAGCACCCTACATTGAGATTTCTGCACAGGTGCATAGCTTCTACGGTTTTTGCTCGTGGAGAGACTGTGAGACGTGCTACTCTTAGTGATCTTTTGCTCATGGATTTGATTCTGAGACCCACCACACAGAAGATCTGCATTCCCAGGCTTATGGTGGATCATTGGATCGAGCAGCGAGATCAGACTAGCACGGGGGCCGTTTCTATGGGAGCCTACGTCACCCTTATAGCCATGGGATGTGGATTGCATATTCCTTCGAGGACGGATTGCAAGGCATGGTCTAGGGCTACAGTGGACAAGTACAGGGAGATGAAATTCTTTGATATTGTGAGGACCGGTTCTGGTTATCGGTATAGATGGAACATGAAGAATCGTCCTGGGTTCTTCTTACCTTATCCTCACAGGATTGATCTTAGGGACCGGAGCACTTGGCTGGTCCCACTTGATTATACTGCACCAGCTCCAGACATGGGTGCAGTGCCACAGCAGCAGGCCCCTTTTCAGACTGACATACCAGAGGGATCCCAGAGACACGAGATTCCCAGTGAGTACCCTTCTTGGTATGGGGAGTTGAGTGGTATGGTGAGGAGCATTCTGACTACCTCCGCAGCAACACAGGAGGCAGTAGTTCGCCATGGGCAGCGCCTTGACGAGTTGACTCGCATCACCAATGCGAACAACTTCTTCTTGCGACATGGACGGTGGCCACCCGACTGGGACTCCACGCCATCTTCCTCGAGCATACCATCGGCTCATTCACCTGGACAGCAGCCACCTGGCGGGCCATTCGACGGCCCCGATCCTCCGCCCTACTGATTTGGTATCATTTCCTTTCCCTCCTTATTTTATTCTTCATGTGATGAATATATAGCACTAGGGACAGTGCTTAATTCAAGTTTGGGGGGGGGGGGACAGGAAGAAAAGGAAATTCTGGACTTATTGAGAAATTCTTGTGAAAATTCGAGTCTGTTTTGATAAATTTTATCCCATTTCGGTCCGAAATCTGGCCATTTCGGTCCGAAATCACTCTCTGGAATGTGAAATTTTGTGCAGAACTGTTTGAAAAATTTCGAAACTAATTTTGATGCATGCTTGATCTCTGTTTGGACTTAATTGATTGAACTTATCACTGTTTCACACTGTTTTGAATTTTTAAAGCACTTGCAAAAATTTTTCTCAAGGACTCCTGCTTGTTTAAAGGCTTTAAATTGTTTTGTGCACCAATAGACCAAATCGAAAATTAGTTTGAAGGATAAAGAACCTGAATTTGGATGCTTGAAAATTGTCAAAACAGTTTTAGTCGATTCTCACAAGTTTTTACCGAGTGAACGGATTTGTATTTGACAAACTTTTGTTTAAAAAGAAATTTGTCAACCTTGGAAATTATGAAATGAACTTGTCTTGTTGAAAATTATTTTAATCGCTTGAATCACCAACGAGCAAAATTTAATGGGACATTTAAATCAAATAGTTGTGAAAACGAGGATGCGTCGAGGCCTTTTTCCACCAACTAAACCACAAAATTGGAGGCTTAAGGTACTTAGCAAAATGCTTGAGTCCGTAGTGGTCTGTAGCGAAAAAATGCGTAAAAACCGGACCGACCTCCCTGGCGCGACATGTGCCAGTAGCTATTACAAGGCCAATGACTCGCACAAAAAAATCCTCTAGGGTGCAAAGCCCCACGACTCGACTTGCAGAAACAAATCGGTGAAAAATGGAATTGATTTTGAGAAGAGTTCATTATAAAATTTCTGATTTTGACAAAGGACTTTACAAATTTTTGTGAGATATGGAAAAGAACGGGTAATTGAAATTGAGATCGCTTTTGAATTGACAAAGAGAAGCTAAGGTTCTTGATTCGAAAAATGAAATTCATTTAGGACTAAGAGAGGCACAAATTCAGTCCAAAAGAAAACTAAACCCTTGTCCTGTACTATGTTCTAATAACATACACATATGCAATTAAGTTGGCAACTTCTTACCTATGATTTGTAGAACTTAATCATCACTTAACTTGCATACTAATCTTATCTGATAATTAATGTTCCTTGTTAATTATCAAGATTACGGACCTTTTAGATTTATTATTGTCATTTAATTATAAATGAACTACAGAGATCTACAATTCAGATCCTCAACCTGAATGATCTGTCAATAAATAAATCAAGGAACAAATGATCAAATATCATTAATAACATAAACTACAGAAGTAGCCATATCATAATTGGCTTCTAGGACATAACTCTAACAAATTGTACTGTATCGAGTTACCAGAATGAAGATCCTGCAAATATGAATTTTTTTTTTAGGAATATAAAAAAATGTGAGATATTTAGGAATATCATAAGAGATTTTTTTTTCTCACAACATTATTTGTTGGCCAATCATTTTTTTAAGTACTTAATAATTACAAATGTAGATACAAGACTAATATGAAATTGCACATAAAAAGTTCCATTCATTTGTTTGGATTTATTTTTCATGCTAAAATATACTACACAAAAATATATAATTTTGAAACGCCTAAAATAACTGTCAAAAAAAAAATTAATTGTTATGCCTAAAAAATTACTAATGAAAAAATCAACAAATTAACAATAATATGAGAAAGTTTAATATGCACTATAGTGCATAGAGAGTTCTATGCACCGCGGATTTTTTTTAGAGTATTTTTGTAAATTGACAAATCTAATTTAACCAATCTAATCTACATATTGAAATCTCATAGCAAACCAAATTTTATAATTTTTGAGATTTTATTACTATTTTTTTCGATTTTTTTAAAACCTGCTATTTTTGGAATTTGTAAATAGTAGTTTGTTTCCAAAAATGGCAGGTTTTAAAAAATTCGAAAAAAATAGTAATAAAATCTAAAAAATTGTAAAATTTGGTTTGCTATGAGATTTCAATATGTAGATTAGATTGGTTAAATTAGATTTATCAATTTATAAAAATATCTCCGAAAAAGTCCGCTGTGCGTAGAACTCCCTATGCACTATGGTGCATATTAAACTTTCTCTAATATTGTTAACAAATTTTAGATAAAAACAAAATTTATATGACCAAACTACCATCTTTCTCTCTAAACAAATTTCACAATTAATGTATCTAATCATAAATAACTAGAAAATTCATTTATTCAAAAAACTAACCTGCAATAATTGGAGATAGAAACATAGAACCGAGTCACCCGTGCCGTCAGGAAATAACTCGCACCCCAAAAGACGATCCATCAGGAAATAACTCGCATCCCTAAAAAAGTAAAAGAACAATAATAACTTACATCAATGCCACGAAGTTTCGACTCATCCAAATGCAAAAGACGATCCGCATCAACAGGACCGGGGGAAACTACAATGTCGGCTGATGTAGAAGCCACAGCATCAACAGAATCGGTAGATGTAGAAGCGCCGGCATCTCCACGAAGCCTCGTAGATCTACGAGCTGCTGCCTTTAGTGTTCTTCTTCTCGGTGGCATTTTGATGTCTATCAAATATATGCATATTTTGACCATACTTAGCACCAAAATGACACTCAAACCAACATAATTACTCATGATTAACTGTGTTTTCCAGGATTTTGGTACTGCCGCCGCCTCTATCTTTGTTTTGTAGAATTCTCGTGGAAATCAAAGACTAAACGCGCCGAATAAGAAGAATGGAGCCCAATTCTCCGCCGGACGACTCATTCCCGGCCCAAACAGACGTGCCTAGGACCAGAGAAGAGCTCTCATGGGCCAAGACAGATCAGATGTCACGCGAAAACCTTGGTCCCAGCCCAATTCATCTCGCCAGAGCCTGATTTCGGTCCGAAATGGCTCCATTTCGGTCCGAAATCCATAGATGGAAAGAAGATTTTGGAAAGTTTCGGGAATGGAAAGAGCACCTCTTGCCCTAGCCGCCTCCTGGCCTTCCTGGGGGCAGTATTTAGGCACTTATTTTTCGTGCAGAAGGGGTTCCACTGGAGACCGACTTTTGGATACCATATTTGATTTATTTTCGGCGTGTTTTTGGCGCTTTCGACGGATTTCTTCAAGAGGCAGCAACGTTTTGCGTGCGACGGCAGCGACCTTGACTCTCCATCTTGACTCCTCGGCCCGAGAACAGCGAGTATTAGCATAAGGATTCCTTGGTTTCATCTTTTATGCCTTTATTTCACTGTTTTATGGCTTGTATCTCTATTTTTCGCATGATACCTGTTATTTTCTGTTTGAACATGTTAGGCTAGATTTTATTATGTCTTAGGACCAGTTAGTAGTTTGATTTAGTACTTGGATTGACTTGATGAATTTATATTATGCTATGTGATTTGTTTAGTTGAGAAATTAATATTTTTGCTTAGTCAAATTGATTACTTGTTTGATTGCTACCTATTAATGAACTGCAGCATTTATAGGACATTAGATTAGAACAATTAATTAATCAACTAAGTATTTGAGGTAAGCCAAGCACTCGAAAGAGGAGGCTAGTTCACAACCGAAAGGTGTAACTTTTATCGAACCAACAGGACCTTAAATACCTCTAGAAATCCCTCTAAACAATCTTAAATAACTAAAGTCCGACACGAAAGTTTAGGTTTAGTTATTCACGTGGTGAAAACCGAGTTCTTTACCAAATCCAACCCAAAATCGCGACAGCTGAGGCTAGGGTTTAGGTCTGGTCGCCCAGTACCCTTCACATAGTGTTATGTAATTTTTCCAAGTCGAAACAAGGAGTTTAAGGTTCGTTTCGGCCCGACTTGTACAGATTTCGGTCCGAAATCTATACATTTCGGTCCGAAATTGTTCTCTGTCTTGGTGAAAATCAAGATAGAAGCGCTTTAAAGCTAAATCAAATGAACACGAAGTCCTGAGACGTTCTATTGCATCTGTTAGAATCCCGAAAAATATATAAAAAGTAATCCAAAAATATCTCATTAATTATTTCTCTCATTCTTAATCAGTATTTAGCTTGATTTTAATTCAAAACTCCACAAATACTTTTTCTGTCTAGCTTTTAAGAAAGATTAAGTCCGGTACTCATTTTTACCGTCCCTTGGGTTCGACCCTAAGCTTAACTCGAACGACTAGTGAGGTTAGGTCTAGGTACAATTTTATTTGATCCTAGGGTTTAATTCCTTCATCACATTTTTACTACACTGCAATAAAAATTATCAATGGAAAAAATCTAACAAAATTTCGGCAACATCTCCCCTATACCTGGAGTGTTTTCGAAAAAAAAACACACCCAAATCCCCCCTAATTACAAAACCCAAATCTCCACAACTGCAATAATAAACACAGTACCAATCTCATACAACAACATTTCCTATTTTTTATTTTTTACATATTTTTAAATTATTTTTACAATAATTATTCTAATTTTTTATTTATTTACCTCAATAAAATAAATTAATTAAATATATAAATATTTAAAAAAACTCACCTCGAATAGAAGCGCTGCTTGTCTCTTTTCAGAAATTTTTTCTACATTTAAAAAATTATTCTATCAATTTTTTATTATTTTGTTTACTTTTTCTAATTTCTAATTAACTTATCCATAATTATAAAATGTACAAAATAATTATAAAAAAATTTCGAATTACATATTATAATTATTTATATTTATTCCGATTTTTTACTTAGTTTTTAATTATTTTTACATTATTTATTCTATTTTTTCTATTAATTACCTAATTAAACTAATTAAATTAAATAAATATGAAAAGAAAAAAACATACCTCGAATGGAAGCGCTGCTTGTCTCTTTTTATAAATTTTTCCTACATTTAAAAAATTATTCTATCAATTTTTTATTATTTTATTTATTTTTTCTAATTTCTAATTAACTTATCCATAATTATAAAATATACAAAATAATTCTAAAAAATTTCAAATTACATATTATAATTATTTATGTTTATTCTGATTTTTTACTAATTTTTAATTATTTTACATTATTTATTCTATTTTTCTATTAATTACCTAATTAAACTAATTAAATTAAATAAATAAAATAAATATAAAAAGAAAAAAACTTACCTCTTTGTGAGCTGCTCGCGCGAGAGAAAGCAGAAGTGGGAAGTAGAGATGGGGAGAGAGGATCGTCGCTTATATAGGAGTGGAAGTGCTTGGATCGGCATCCGAGAACCCGATCTAAGCTTGGATCGGCATCCGGGATGCCGATCCAAGCTTAGATCGAGTTCGCGGATGCCGATCCAAGCAATTTGTAAGATCAGCATCCGGGATAACGATCCTGCACCACCATTTTTAAAATTCCGAAATTTTTATAATTAATCTCGAAATTCGAGTGAACAGTAAAACCATATTTAATTTTTTCGGCAAAGGAAATGCATCCATTTTATATAGCCTCGTCAAACATGACATGGCAAAAAAAAGACAATTTCTCTTTGTCCCACTTTTGCATTTTTATAAATAGTAGAGTATATGCTGTTTGTTTCACAAAAAAAAAAAGGTACTGTACTGTTGCATAAACAAGTCATTATTATCTCAAACGTGCAAGCAAATTTCTTTGGTTAAGATGCATGTAGTGGATCCGATTAAGTTTGTTGTTATCTTTATTCTATTTATTGTTATTGAGCTGTATGAAATGTAATTGCTGATGTAAGGATGATGTTATAACTTATCAGCAGTGTATCATGTGTAAATGTGTAATTCGCCTGTCCAAGTTGAGTGCTTAGTTATATCCTCCTGAAATTATAAAAGTAGGATAAGCTCATTCCACCGAGTATATATTCCATGAAATAAAATTTTATTATTAATTTATTTATCTAATCAGTCATTTTCTGGTCCACTTAACAGAGTACTTACCCACATGATAATGCAATAATCAATGGTTAGGTGGATCCGTGGATGTGGAAATGTGGAATGATGTAGGCAAGTCGTCTTAATCCTGGAATAATAATTCAACCTTTCCTTTCCCATGGATTGTGGCAACTTTTAATTTTTGTAAACTGTGGTCTACAATCCCATTTCAGGAGTCAATTTATACTCCAACCCACTCGGGTATCAATTTATAGTCTAATATTCGCATATAAAGAAAAATGTTGTAAATTGTGATGAAATGACTAAGAATGAATACAGAAACGATTGAAATTCTCAAATGATATTCAAAATAAGCATTATTTAAACTTTATATGCGTAATTACTACGTAAAATTCAATCTTTTTTAATAAGTAAGATCTTTATCTTCTAGACAGTATGAAGAGTTTAAACATAGATTTTTTGTGAAGAAATGACTTAGAATGAATTCAGAAACGGTTGAACTGCTCATATGACACTCAGAATATGCATTATATTCACTTTATAGGCGTAATAACTATGTACAATCCAATCTTTTTGAATAAATAAAACGTGAATCATATTTTAGACCGTATAGAGAGTTTAAATGTAGATTATTGTGATGAAATGACTTAGAATTAATACAAAAACAATTTAAATGCTCAAAAGATACTCAGATTAAGCATTATTTGCATTTTATATGAGTAATTACTATGTATATTTCAATCTTTTTTAATAAATAAGATATGAATCATATTTTAAACCGTATAGAATGATATAGATTATTTTGATGAAATGACTTAGAATGAATTCAGAAAAGGTAGAAACGCTCATATGATACTCAGAATATGCATTATATTCACTTTATAGGCGTAATAACTATGTATAATCCAATCTTTTTGAATAAGTAAGATTTGAATCATATTGTAAACCTAATAGAGAGTTTAAATATAGATTGTTGTGATTAAATGACTTATAATGAATGCAAAATTGATTGAAATGCTCAAATGATACTCAAAATAACCTTTATTTGCACTTTATATGCGTACTTACTACGTATAATCTAATATTTTTGAATAAGTAAGATCTGAATTATATTATATACCATATAGAGAGTTTAAATATAAATTATGAGATGAAATGACTAAGAATGAATTCAGAAACAGTTAAAATGCTCAAATGATACTCAGAATATGCATTATATGCACTATATAGGTGTAATAATAATGTATAATCCAATCTTTTTGAATGAGTAAAATCTGAATCATATTCTAGAGCATATAGAGGGTTTAAATATAGATCATTATGATGAAATGACTATGAATGAATTCAGAAACGGTTGTAATGCTCAAACGATATTCAGAAAATGCATTATTTTCGCTTTATATGAGTCATTACTATGTATAATCTAATGTTTTTGAATAAATAAGATATGAATCATATTCTAGACCGTATAGAAAAGTTAAATTTAGATTATTGTGATGAAATGACATGGAATAAAAGGAGAAACGGTTGAAAGGCCCAAATGATACTCAGAATATGCATTATTTGCACTTTCTATGTGTAATTACTAGATATAATCCAATATTTTTGAATAAGTAAGATCTTTATCATATTCTAGACCTTATGGAGAGTTTAAATGTAGATTATAATGATGAAATGACTTGGAATGAGCTCAAAAACGTTTGAAATGCTCAAAAGATACTCCGAATATTCATTATATGCACTTTGTAGGTGTAATAACTATGTATAATCCAATTTTTTTTTAATCAGTAAGATCTGAATCATATAGTAGATCGTATAGAGAGTTTAAATGTAGATCATTGAGATGAAATGACTTTGAATGAATTCAGAAACAGTTGAAATTCTCAAACGATACACATAATATGCATTTTTTCCACTTTATATGCGTAATTACTATGTATAATCCAATATTCTTGAATGAGTAAGATCTGAATCATATTCTAGACCCTATAAAGAGTCTATATATAGATTATTGTATTGAAATGACTTAGAATTAATGCAGAAACGATTGAAATATTCAAATGATACTCACACTAAGAATTGTGCAATTTATATGTGTAATCGTTGTGTTTAATGCAATCTTTTTGAATAAGTAAGAACTGAAATTTATTCTAGACTATATAGAGAGTTTAAATGTAGATTATTATGCGAAAATGACTTAGTAAGAATTTAGAAATGGTTGAAATGCTCATATGATACTCAGAATATGCATCATATTCACTTTATAGGCGTAATAAGTATGTATAACCCAATCTTTTTGAATAAGTAGGATCTGAATCATATTTTAGAGTGTATAATGGATGCAAAAATGATTGAAATGCTCAAATGATACTCAGATAAGCAATATAAAACACTTTATTTGCGTAATTACTATGTATAATGCAATCTTTTTGAATAAGTAAGATCTGAATTCTATTCCAGACCATATAGAGAGTTTAAATATAGATTATTGTATTGAAATAACTTAGAATAAATGCAGAAATTATTGAAATGCTCAAATGATAATAAGAATAAGCATTGTGCACTTTATATGTATAATTTCTATGTATAATGTAATTTCTTTTTGAATAAGTAAGATTTGAATCATATTCTAGACCGTATTGGAAGCTTAAATGTAGATTATTGTGCTGAAATGACTTAGTATGAATGCAGAAACGATTGAAATACTTAAATGATACTCAGAATTGCATTATTTGCATTTTACAAGCATAATTACTATGTATAATCTAATCTTTTTGAATAAATAAGATATAAATAATATTCTAGACAATATAAAGTATTTAATGTAGATTATTGTGATGAAATGACTTAAAATGAATCCAGATAAGATTGAAATGCTCAAATGATGCTCAGAATTACATTATTTGCAATTTATATGCGTAATTACTATGTATAATCTAATATTTTAGAATAAACAAGATATGAATCATATTATGGAAAGTATAAAGAGTTTAAATGTAGATTGTGATGAAATCACTTAGAATAAATCCAGAAATGATTGAAATGCTCAAATGGTACTCAGAATTGCATTATTTGCAATTTATATGTGTAATTACTATGTATAATCTAATATTTTTGAATAAATAAGATATGAATCATATTCTAGATAGTATAAAGAGTTTAAATGTAGATTATTGTGAGGAAATGACTTAGAATGAATTCAGAAATGGTTGAAATGCTCAAATGATGCTCAGAATTGCATTTATTGAACTTTATATGCGAAATTACTATGTATTATCCAATCTTTTTGAATAAATAAGATATAAATCATAGTTGGAAAAGTATAAAGATTTTAAATGTACATTAGAGTGATGAAATCACTTAGAATGAATCCATAAACGATTGAAATGCTCAAATGATACTCAGAATTGCATTAGTAGTACTTTATATGCTTAATTACAATGTATAATCAATTATTTTTGAATAAACAAGATATGCATCATAGTTTGGATAGTATAATGAATTTAAATGTAGATTATGATGATGAAATTACTTAGAATGAATCCAGAAAAAATTGAAATGCTCAAATGAAACTCAGAATTGCATTATTTGCACTTATATATGTAATTACTATGTATAATCCAATCTTTTCGAATAAACAAGATATGAATCATATTCTAGACAGTATAAAATGTTTAAATATAGATTATTGTGATGAAATGATTTAGAATGAATCCATAAGCAATTAAAATGCTCAAATGATACTTAGAATTGCATTATTTACACTTTATATGCGTAATTATTATTTATAATCCAGTCTTTTCAAATAAATAAGATATGAATCATATTCTTGACAGTATAAAGAGTTTAACTATCGATTAATGTGATGAAATGACTTAGAATGAATCTAGAAACGATTGAAATGCTCAAATAATTCTCAGAATTGAATTAATTGCACTTTATATGCGTAATAACTATGTATAATCCAAACTTTATGAATAAAAAAGATATAATCAGTCTGGATAGTATAAAGAACTTAAAGGTAGATTATTTTTATGAAATGACTTAGAATGAATCCAGAAATGAATGAAATGCTCAAATGATACTCGGAATTGCATTATTTGCACATTACATGCTTAATTACTATGTATAATCCAATAATTTTGAATAAATAAGATATGAATCATATTTTTGACTATATAAAGAGTTTACATTTTTGTGATGAAATGATTTAGAATGTATCCATAAACGATTGAAATGCTAAAATGATGCTCAGAATTGCATTATTTGCAATTTATATGCGTAATTACTATGTATAATATGATATTTTTGAATAAACAAGATAAGAATCAAATTCTGAAAAGTATAAAGAATTTAAATGTAGATTATTGTGATGAAATGACTTAGAATGAATCCAGAAACGATTGAAATGCTCAAATGATACTTAGAATTGAATTATTTGCAATTTACATGCATAATTACTATGTATAATCCAATCTTTTTGAATAAATAAGATATGAATCATTTTCTAAAGAGTATAAAGAGTTTAAATGTAGATTATTGTGGTGAAATGACTAAGAATGAATTTAGAAACGATTGAAATGCTCAAATGATACTCAGAATTGCGTTATTTGCGCTTTATATGCGTAATTACTAAGTATAATCAAAACTTTCTGAATAAATAAGATTGGAATCATTGTCTGGACAGTATAAAGAGTTTAAAGGTAGATTATTATTATTAAATAACTTAGAATGAATCCAGAAACGATTGAAATGCTCAAATGATACTCAGAATGGTATTATTTGCACTATATATGCGTATTTACTATGTATAATCCAATATTTTTGAATAAACAAGATATGAATCATATTCTGGACATTATAAAGAGTTTAAATATAGATTATTCTGATGAAATGACTTAGAATGAATCCAGAAACGATTAAAATGCTCAAATGATACTCGGAATTTCATTATTTGCAATTTATATGCTTAATTACTATGTATAATCCAATATTTTTGAATAAACAAGATATGAATTATATTCTGGACAGTATAAATAGTTTAAATGTCGATTATGGTGATGAAATAACTTAGAATGAATCCAGAAATAATTGAAATGCTCAAATGATACTCAGAATTGTATTATTTGTACTTTATATGCATGATTACTATGTATAATCAGATTTTTTAGATAAACAAGATATGAATAAGAATATGGACCGTATAAAGAGTTTAAATGTAGATTATTGTGTTGAAATAACTTAGAAAGAATCCAGAAGGGGTTGAAATGCTCAAATGATACTCAGAATTGCATTATTTGCACTATATATGCGTAATTACTATATATAATTCAATCTTTTTGAATAAACAAGATATGAATCATATTCTGGACAGTATAAATAGTTTAAATGTCGATTAAGGTGATGAAATGACTTAGAATGATTCGAGAAACGATAGAAAAGCTGAAATAATACTCAGAATTGCATCATTTGCACATTATATGCGTAATTACTATGTATAATCCAATCTTTTTTAATTAACAAGATATGAATCAAAGTCTTGACAGTACAAACAGTTTAAATATAGATTATTGTGATGAAATGACTTGAAATGAATTCAGAAACAATTGAAATGCTCAAATGATAATCAGAATTGCATTATTTGAAATTTATATGCGTAATTACAATGTATAAAACAATCTTTTTGAATAAACAAGATATGAATCATATTCTGGACAGTATAAAGAGTTTAAATGTAGATTACTGTGATAAAATGACTTAGAATGAAACCAGAAATTATTGAAATGCTCAAATGACACTCAGAATTGCATTATTTGCATTTTGTATGCGTAATTACTATGTACAATCCAAAATTTTTGAATAAATAATATATGAATCATATTCTAGACAGTATAAAGAGTATAAATATAGATTATTGTGATGAAATGACTAAGAATAAGTCCAGAAACGGTTGAAATGCTCAAATGATAGTCAGAATTGTATTATTTGCACTTTATATGCGTGATTACTATATATAATCCAATTTTTTAGAATAAACAAAATATGAATCATAATCTGGACAGTATAAAGAGTTTAAATGTAGATTATTGTTTTGAAATAACTTAGAATGAATCCAGAAGCGGTTGAAATGCTCAAATAATAATCAGAATTGCATTATTTGCACTTTTTATACATAATTACTATGTATAATTCAATATTTTTGAATAAATAAGATATTAATCACATTCTGGACAGTATAAATAGTTTACATATCGATTATGGTGATGAAATGACTTAGAATGAATCCAGAAACAATTGAAAAGATGAAATAATACTCAGAATTGCATTATTTGCACTTTATATGCGTAATTACTATATATAATACAATCTTTTTGAATAAACAAGATATGAAAGAAAGTCTGGACAGTACAGATAGTTTAAATGTTCATTATTGTGATTAAATGAATTTGAATGGATCCAGAAACGATTGAAATGCTCAAATGATGCTCTGAATTGCATTATTTGCAATGTATGTCCGTAATTACTATGTATTATCTAATATTTTTGAATAAACAAGATAGGAATCATATTCTGGACCGTATAAAGAGTTTAAAAGTAGATTATTGTGCTGAAATGACTTAGAATGAATCCAGAAATGATTGAAATGCTCAAATGATACTCAGAATTGCATTATTTGCACTTTATATGCGTAATTATTACGTATAATCCAATCTTTTTGAATATACAAGATATGAATCTTATTCTGGACAGTATAAGTAGTTTAAATGTCCATTATGGCGATGAAATGACTTAGAATGAATCCAGAAACGGTTGAAATGCTCAAATGATACTCAGAATTGCATTATATGCAGTTTATATGCGTGATTACTATGTATAATCAAATTTTTTAGAATAAACAAGATATGAATTATATGGACAGGAGAAAGAGTTTAAATGTAGATTATTATAATGAAATGACTTAGAATTAATCTAGAAACGATTGAAAAGCTGGAATGATACTCAGAATTGCATTATTTTTTATATGCATAATTATATTTATAATCTAATTTTTTTGAATAAACAAGATATGAATCAAAGTTTGGACAGTACAAAGAGTTCAAATGTAGATTATTGTGATGAAATTGCTTGGAATGAATCCAGAAACTATTGAAATGCTCAAATGATACTCTGAATTGCATTTTTTGAACTTGATATGCGTAATTACTATGTATAATACAATAATTTTGAATAAACAAGATATGAATCATATTCTGAACTGTATGAAGAGTTTAAATTTAGTTTTTTGTGATGAAATGACTTAGAATGAATCCATAAACGATTGAAATGCTCAAATGATACTCAGAATTGAATTATTTGCACTTTATATGCGTAATTACTATACATAATCCAATCTTTTTCTATAAACAAGAATTGAATCATATTATGGACAATATAAATAGTTTAAATGACGATTATGGTGATGAAATGACTTAGAATGAATCCAGAAATGATTGAAATGCTCAAATGATACTCAGAATTGTATTATTTGCATTTTATATGCATGATTACTATGTATAATCCAATTTTTTAGAATAAACAAGATATGAATCAAAATTTGGACAGTATAAAGTGTTTAAATGTAGATTATTGAGATGAATTGACTTAGAATGAATCAAAAAACGATTGAAAAGCAGAAATGATATTCAGAATTGCATTATTTGAACTTTATATGAGTAATTATTATGTATAATCCAATCTTTTTGAATAAATAAGATATGACTGAAAGTATGGACAGTACAAAGATTTTAAATATAGATTATGTGATGAAATGACTTGGAATGAATCCAGAAACGATTGAAATGCTCAAATAATACCCCGAAATGCATTATTTGAAATTTATATGCGTAATTACTATGTATAAAACAATCTTTTGAATAAACAAGATATGAATCATATTCTAGACAGTATAAAGAGTTTAAATGTAGATTATTGTGATAAAATGACTTAGAATGAAACCAGAAAAGATTGAAATGCTCAACTGATACTCAGAATTGCATTGCTTGCACTTTATATGCATAATTACTATGTATAATCTAGTATTAATGGATAAACAAGATATGAATCATATTTTGGACAGTATAAAGAGTTTAAATGTAGATTATTATGATGATATGACTTACAATGAATCCAGAAATGATTGAAATACTCAAATGATACTCAGCATTGCATTATTTGCAATTTATATGCGTAATTACTATGTATGATCCAATCTTTTTGAATAAAAAAGATATGATTCATATTGTGGACATTATAAAAAGTTTAAATGTCCATTATTTTGATGAAATGACTTAGAATGAATCCAGAAACGATCAAAATGCTCAAATTATGCTCTGAATTGCATTATTTGCACTTTAAGTCTGTAATTACTTTGTATAATACACTATTTTTGAATAAGAAGATATGAATCATATTCTGGACCGTATAAAGAGTTTAAATGTAGATTATTGTGCTGAAATGACTTGGAATGAATCCAGAAACGATTGAAATGCTCGATTGATACTCAGAATTGCATTATTTACACTTTATATGCGTAATTACTAAGTATAATCACAACTTTCTGAATAAACAAGATTGGAATCATTGTCTGGACAGTATAAAGAGTTTAAATATAGATTACTGTGATGAAATGACTAAGAATGAATCCAGAAACGGTTGAAATACTCGACTGATACTCAGAATTGCATTATTTGCACTTTATATGCGTAATTACTATCTAAAATCCAATCTTTTTGAATAAAAAAGATATGAATCATATTATAGATAGTATAAAGAGTTTAAATGCAGATTATTGTGATGAAATGACTTAGAATGAATCCGGAAACGGTTGAAATGCTCAAATGATACTCAGAATTGCATTATTTACAATTTATATGCGTAATTACTATGTGTGATCCAATATTTTTGAATAACAAGATATGAATCATAGTATGGACTGTATAAAGAGTTTAAAAGTAGATTATTGTGATGAAATGACTTAGGATGAATCCAGAAATGATTGAAATGCTGAAATGATACTCAGAATTGCATTATTTGCAATTAATATGCGTAATTAATTTGTATTGTCCAATCTGTTTGAATAAACAAGATATGAATCATAATCTGGTCAATATAAAGAGTTTAAATGTAGATTATTGTGATGAAATATATTATAATAAATCCAGAAAGGATTAAAATGCTCAACTGATGCTCTGAATTGCACTATTTGCACTTTATATGCGTAATTACTATGTATAATCCAATATTTTTGAATAAACAAGATATGAATCAAATTTTGGACCGTATAAAAAGTTTAAATGTAGATTATTGTGATGAAATTATTTAGAATGAATTCAGAAACGATTGAAATGCTCAAATGATACTCAGAATTGCATTATTTTTACTTTATATGCGTAATTACTATGTATAATCCAATCTTTTTGAAAATACAAGATATGAATCTTATTCTGAACAGTATAATAGTTTAAATGTCCATTATGGCGATGAAATGACTTAGAATGAATCCAGAAATGATTGAAATGCTCAAATGATACTCAGAATTGCATTATATCCACTTTATTTGCGTGATTACTATTTATAATCAAATTTTCTAAAATAAAAAAGATATGAATCATAATATGGACAGTAGAAAGAGTTTAAATGTAGATTATTATTATGAAATTACTTAGAATTAATATAGAAATGATTGAAAAGCTGGAATGATACTCAGAATTGAATTATTTGCACTTGATATGCATAATTACTATTTATAATCCAATCTTTTTGAATAAACAAGATATTAATCAAAGTCTGAACAGTACAAAGAGTTCAAATGTAGATTATTGTGATGAAATTACTTGGAATGAATCCAGAAACTATTGAAATGCTCAAATGATAGTCTGAATTGCATTTTTTGAACTTGATATGCGTAATTACTATGTATAAAATAATATTTTTGAATAAACAAGATATGAATGATATTCTGGACAGCATAAAGAGTTTAAATGTAGATTATTGTGATGAAATGACTTAGAATGAATCCAGAAACGATTGAAATGCTCAAATGATGCTCTGAATTGTATTATTTGCAATTAATGCAGTTTATGTCCGTAATTACTATGTATAATCCAATAATTTTGAATAAACAAGATATGAATCATATTCTGAACAGTATAAAGAGTTTAAATTTAGTTTATAGTGATGAAATGACTTAGAATGAATCCATAAACGATTGAAATGCTCAAATGATTCTCAGAATTGCATTATTTGCACTTTATATGCGTAATTACTATGTATAATCCAATATTTTTGAATGAATAAGATATGAATCAAAGTCTGGACAATATAAAGAGTTTAAATGTAGATTATTGTTCTGAGATAACTTAGAATGAAACCAGAAACGGTTGAAATGCTCAAATGATACTCAGAATTGCATTATTTGCACTTTATATGCGTAATTACTATGTATAAAACAATCTTTTCGAATAAACAAGATACGAATCACATTTTGGACAGTATAAAGAGTTTAAATGTAGACTATTGTGATGAAATGACTTAGAATGAATTCAGAAACGGTTGAAAAACTCAAATGATGCTCAGAATTGCATTATTTGCACTTTTTATGCTTAATTAATATGTATAATCCAATTTTTTTTTGAATAAAAAAGATATCAATCATATTATGGATTGCATAAAGTGTAAAATGTAGCTTATTGTGATAAAATGTAGCTTATTGTGATAAAATGACTTAGAATTAATCCAGAAACGTTTGAAATGCTTAAATGATACTTAGAATTGTATTATTTGCACTTTATATGCATGATTACTTTGTATAATGTAATTTATTAGAATAACCAAGATATGAATCATAATCTGGAGAGTAGAAAGAGTTTAAATGTAGATTATTGTGTTGAAATAACTTAGAATGAATCCAGAAGCGGTTGAAATGCTCAAATGATACTCAGAATTGCATTATTTGCAATTTATATGTGTAATTACTCTGTGTAATCCAATATCTTTGAATAAATAAGATATGAATCATAGTCTGGACAGTATAAAGAGTTTAAATGTAGATTATTGTGATGAAATGACTTAGAATGAATCCAGAAATGGTTGAAATGCTCAAATGATACTCAGAAATACATTATTTGTACTTTATATGCGTAATTACTATGTACAATCCAATCTTTTTGAATAAAAAAGATACAAATCATATTCTAGACAGTATAAAGAGTTTAAATGTAGATTATTATGATGATATGACTTAGAATGGATCCAGAAACGGTTGAAATGCTCAAATGATACTCAGAATTGCATTATTTGCAGTTTATATGCGTAATTACTTTGTATAATCCAATCTTTTTGTATAAATAAGATATGAATCATAGTATTGACTGTATAAGGAGTTTAAATGGAGATTATTGTGATGAAATGACTTAGGATGAATACAGAAACGATTGAAATGTTCAAATAATACTCAGAATTGCATTATTTGCAATTTATATGCGTAATTACTATGTATTGTCCAACCTTTTTGAATAAACAAGATATGAATCATAATCTGGACTGTATAAAGAGTTTAAATGTAGATTATTGTTTTGAAATTACTTAGAATGAATCCAGAAATGATTGAAATGCTCAAATGATACTCAGAATTACATTATTTGCACTTTATATACGTAATTACTAGGTATGATCCAATATTTTTGAATAAATAAGATATGTATCATATTATAGACTGTATAAAGAGTTTAAATGTAGATTATTGTGATGAAATGACTTAGAATGAATCCAGAAATGGTTGAAATGCTCATATGATACTCAGAATTGCATTATTTGCATTTTATATGCGTAATTGCTTTATATAATCAAATCTTTATGAATAAACAAGATATGAATCTTATTCTAAACAATATAAAGAGTTTAAATGTAGATTATTGTAATTTAATTATTTAGAATGAATCCAGAAACGATTGAAATGCTCAAATAATATTCAGAATTGCATTATTTACACTTTATGTGCGTAATTATTATGTATAATGCAATCATTTGGAATAGGTAAGTTTTGAATCATATTCTAGACCATATAGAGAGTTTATATATAGATTACTGTGTTGAAATAATTTAGAATGAATGCATATACGATTGAAATGCTCAAATGATACTCGGATAAGCAATATGGACTTTATATGCGTAATTCCTATGTATAATGCAATCTTTTTGAATAAGTAAGATCTGAGTCATTTTCTAGACCCTATAGAGAGTTTATATATAGATTATTGTGTTGAAATGACTTAGAATGAATGCAGAAACGATTGAAATGCTCAAATGATACTCAGATTAAGCATTATGCACTTTATATACGTAATTGCTATGTATAATGCGATCTCTTTGAATAAGTAAGATCTGAATCATATTCTAGATCCTATAGAGAGATTAAATATAGATTATTGTGATTAAATGACTTAGAATGAATCCAGAAACGGTTGAAATGCTGAAATGATACTCAGAATATGCATTATTTGCACTTTATATGAGTAATTACTAGATATAATCCAATCTTTTTAAACAAGTAAGTTCTGAATCATATTCTTTACCGTATTTAGAGTTTAAATGAAGATTAGTGTGATGAAATGACTTGGAATGAAGTCAGAAACGGTTGAAACACTCAAATGATACTTAGAATATGCATTATATGCATAGGCGTAGTAACTATGTATAATCGAATCTTTTTGAATATATAAGATTTGACTCATATTCTCGAGCGCATAGTGAGTTTAAATGTAGATCATCATAATGAAATGACTTTGAATGAGTTCAGAAACAGTTGAAATGCTTAAATGATACTCATAATATGCATTATTTGCACTTATTTGCATAATTACTTTGTATAGTCCAATATTTTTGAATATATTAGATAAAAATCAGATTATTGACCGTATAGAGAGGTCAAATGTAGATTATTGTTATGAAATGACTTAGAATAAATGCAGAAACGGTTGAAATGCTCAAATGATACTCAAAATATGCATTATTTGCACTTTATATTTGTAATTACTAGGTACAATCCAATTTTTTCAATAAGTAAGATCTTTATCATATTCTAGACAATAGGGAGAGATTAAATTTAGATTATTGTGATGAAATAATTTGGAATGAGTTCAGAAACGGTTGAAACACTCAAGTTATACTCAGAATGAATGCAGAAACAATTTAAATGCTCAAATGACAATCAGAATAAGCATTACTAGCATTTTATATGCGTAATTACTAGGTATAATCCAATCTTTTTTAATAAGTAAGATCTGAATCATATTTTTGACCGTATAGAGGTTAAATTTAGGTTATTGTGATGAAATGACGTGGAATGAATTTAGAAACGGTTGAAACGCTCAAATGATGTTCATAATTTGCATTATATACATTTTATATGCATAATTACTATGTATAATCCAATCTTTTTGAATAATTAACATCTGAACCATATTCTAGACCGTATAGAGAGGTTAAATGTAGATTATTGTGAAGAAATGATTTAAAATTAATGTAAAAACAATTTAAATGCTCAAATGACACTCAAATGATAAGATATAATCCAATCAATACAGAAACATTATTTGCACTTTATTTGAGTAATTACTAGGTACAATCCAATCTTTTTGAATAAGTAAGATTTGGATCATATTCTTGATCGTATGGAGAGTTTATATTAAGATTATTGTGATGAAATGACATGGAATGAATTCAGAAACAGTTGAAACGCTCAAATGATACTCAGAATATCCATTATATAGACTTTATATGCATAATTACTATGTATAATCCAATCTATTTGAATAAATAAGATCTGAATCATATTCTTGACTGTATCGAGAGTTTAAATTTAGATTATTGTGATGAAATGACATTGAACGAATTCAGAAACGGTTGTAATGCTCAAATGATACTCAGAATATGTAGTATATGCATTTTATATGCATAATCACTATGTTTACTCCAATATTTTTGAGTAAATAAGATATGAATCATATTCTAGATCATATAGAGAAGTTAAATGTAGATTATTGCGATAGAATGACTTAAAATTAATGCAGAAACAATTTAAATGCTCAAATGACACTCAAAATAGACATTATTTGCATTTTATATGAGTAATTACTATGTATAATCTAAATTTTTTGAATAAATAAGATATGAATCATATTCAAGACCATATAGGGAGCTTAAATGTTGATTAGTGTGATGAAATGACTTAGAATGAATTCAGAAAAGGAGGAAATGCTCAAATGATGCTCAGAATAAGCATTATTTGCATTTTATATGCGTAATAACTAGGTATAATCAAATCTTTTTTAATAAGTATGACTTGAATCATATTCTTGATAGTATGGAGAGTTCAAATTTAAATTATTGTGATGTACAAACATTTGAAATGCTCAAATGATACTCAGAATATGCATTATATGTACTTTATATGCATAATTACTATGTATAACCCAATTTTTTTGAATAAATAATACATGAATCATATTCTAGACTGTATAGAGTGGTTCAATGTAGATTAGTGTGATGAAATGACTTAGAATGAATTCAGAAAAGGATGAAATGCTCAAATGATGTCCAGAATAAGCATTATTTGCATTTTATATGCGTAATTACTAGGTATAATCTATTTTTTTTAATAAGTGAGATCTTAATCATATTCATGAAAGTATGGAGAGTTTAAATTTAGATTATTGTGATGAAATGAGAAGGAATGAATTCAGAAACGGTTGAAACGCTCAAATGATACACAGAATATGCATTATTTGCACTTTATATGCATAAACCAATCTTTTTGAATAAATAGGATATTAATCATATTCCAAACTGAATAGAGAGGTTAAATGTAGATTATTGTGATGAAATGACTTATAATGAATGCAGAAACGGTTGAAATGCTCAAATGATACTCAGAATATGCACTATTTTCACTTTATATGCGTAATTACTAGGTATAATCCAATCTTTTAGAACAAGTAAGATCTTTATCATATTCTAGACTGTATGGAGAGTTTAAATTTAAATTATTGGAATAAAATGACATGGAATGAATTCAGAAACAGTTGAAACACTCAAATGATACTTAGAATATGCATTATATGCACTTTATATGTATAATTACTATATATAATCCAATCTTTTGAATAAATAAGATATGAATCATATTCTAGACCATATAGAGAGGTTAAATGTAAATTATTGTGATGAAATGACTTAGAATGAATGCTGAAAATGTTGAAATCCTCAAATGTTACTCAGAATATGCATTATTTGCACTTTATATGCATAATTACTAGGTATAATCCAATTTTTTTTAATAAGTAAGATCATTATCATATTCTAGACCGTATGGAGAGTTTAAATTTAGATTATTGTGATGAAATGACTTGGAATGAGTTCAGAAACGGCTGAAACACTCAAGTGATACTAAGAATATGCATTATATACACTTTATAGGCGTGATAACTATGTATAATCCAATATTTCTAAATAAATAAGATATGAATCATATTCTAGACCTTATAGAGAGGTTAAATGTAGATTATTATGATGAAATGACTAAGAATGAATTCAGAAACAATTTAAATGCTCAAATGACACTCAGAATATGTATTATTTGTATTTTATATGCGTAATTACTATGTATAATCTAATCTTTTTGAATAAATAAGATATGAATCATATTCTTAACTGTATAGAGAGCTTAAATGTTGGTTAGTGTCATGAGATAACTTAGAATGAATTCAGAAACATATAAAATGCTCAAAATTAGCATTATTTGCACTTTATATGGGTAATTATTATGTATAATCCAATAATTTAGAATAAATAAGATATGAAACATATACTAGACCATATAAAGAGCTTAAATGTAGATTAGTGCAATGAAATGACTTGGAATGAATTCAGAAATTGATGAAATGCTCAAATGATACTCAGAATATGCATTATTTGCATTTTATATACGTAATTACTAGGTATAATCCAATCTTTTTGAATAAATAAGATTTGAGTCATATTCTTGATCGTATTGATAGTTTAAATGAAGATTATTGTAATGAAATGACTTTGAATTAATTCAGAAACGGTTGAAACACTCAAATCATACTCGAAATATGCATTATATGCACTTTATTGGAGTAATAACTATGTATAATAAAATATTTTTGAATAAGTATGATCTGAATCAAATTCCAGAGCGTATAGAGAGTTTAAATGTAGATCATTATGATGAAATGACTTTGTATAAATTCATTAACGGTTGAAATTCTCAAATTATAATCAAAATATGCATTATTTGCACTTTACATGCGTAATTACTTTATATAATCAAATATTTTTGAATAAATAAGATATGAATCATATTCTAGACCGTATAGAGAGGTTAAATGTAAATTATTATGATGAAATGACTTAGAATGAATTCAGAAACAGTTGAAATTCTCAAATGATACTCATAATATGCATTATATTCACTTTGTAGGTGTAATAACTATGTGTAATTCAAAATTTGAATAAGTATGATCTGAATAATTTTCTAGATGGTATAGAGAGTATATATGCAGGGGCCGTTTGTTTGTGACTTAGAGGATTCATAACTTAAATTATGTATCCTTAAGTCACCAAACACCCATTACATAAGAAGTCTTAAGGGTGCATAACTTATTACATCTAAAGAGGTTGCATAAGTTATGCACCGATCCCCTTTAATTCTCTTTCCAACAATACCCTTAAAAATATATAATAATAATATTTAAAAATAATTTTGAGAGAGCACAGCACACGAAGTGGAAATCCCATTTTACAGCGGGAAATGACGGTCACAGCTTCACAGGAAGTAGGATCCTATAAAATTGTACCCGGCAGTTGTTCTGACCTTATCAGGTAATGGATGCATCTAGTTTTGTCAGTAGCGGCTTTGTCAATAACCGAGAGAATAGACATCATGAGACAATAACATTGAGATAACCATGAGATATATCCTCTTTCTTTTTATTTATTTAATACTAACTCTCTTTGGTAAAATCCATTGAAGATAAGGATGAGCACCAAGTCAAGCCGGACCCCAGTATTGTTAGTTCACAGGCATCACATGAATTTGGATTTAATATGGCAGAGGACTACTAGTTAATCGTACAACACTTGTTAGGTAGGTAGTGCTTGAGAACGGTCGATCATGAATGCCAGTGACTCCCCAGTCGCCACACTTGGTACGACTCACAGAGGATCAGCATTAAGTAGCAAGCATTATAAGAAAACCTTTCCTTAAAATATCTAAAACAATTAACAATGAGTTTAAGGAAACAACCAAACACTAATTCACTGAACACAGTTTCATAACCTGGACTCATCCTTATCCTGCGTGCTCTGTTTCTATCATTCCACGTCAGCATAATCCTTGTATAAAAAGGACACCTCAGGTGGGATCTTGTCAATAGATTTTTCTCAAATCTAGTACTGTTCGTTTGATTTCTATAGAAGCATTGAGACTAATTTCTGAGAAAGAAAAAAAAAAAGTAAGCAGATATGGGTTCACTCATGGCTGGTTGGGATTCACCAATAATGGATGAGCATACAGGTATAAACACATATGTTCTTGAATTCCTTTTCTTTTGGTGCACTAATGTTACATATTTTTGCTCTTTAGTTGTTTATCATTCATAAATAGTTCATGAGTTGAAGTATCAGAAAAGAGTACTGTCGATATCTGAAAAAAAGGAACAATTTGAGTTGAGAAATTAAGTGTACTAAAGTCAATTAACAATTTAGCACATGACCTAAAATGAAAATTCATCACAGTCATGCATCTCTAATTTAGTCAGCTTAACACAAACGACGGCAGAGCACAAACTTAACCTGATATAACCTGGTTTTGTAGCTCGTGTTCGAAGGAACAAATCGCTCACCAAAGAAGAAATAAATACCTTTTGGAGATCAAAATCACAGAGAAAAAACAATGAAAGGGACATGAATTTATCTCCATCTGGCTCGCCTGTTGGCACACCAGAATTCTTAAATGATGCCGAGAAAAGAAGAGCAGCGACGCCGTTCTCCCGTTCACATAATGATGTCTGGTCAATTGTGACTCCGACCACAAACCAGTCGTCAGATGAGATAACAAGCAACTCCAACACTGGTGGAGATTGGTATATGATTTAATATTATTTCAAACCAATTATCAGAATCGTTCTAACCAATTTACTAACTGATATGATTGCCTAATGTGCCTAATTCCAGGTGGACCCGCAGCAGTTGGGCATTCCTGAACGAGCCGCCGCGTGATGAGACGCACACAGCACAAAAATACACAGCGCAATTTCATGTCGCACAAATACACAATTAGGCAGATGGTTATAGCAGTTCCAGATAATACATGTCAGTTTGGCTTTGATTGGTATTACTGAATTGATGTCTGGGGTTGAGGCTCAATCGTATGTGGATTTTGTAACTGCATATCGGGAGCTTTGTAATTGTAAGGATGTCTTGCAAATTACTGTAGTATTGTTTGTATATATAACATGATGTTTCTATATCTGAATTTTGTGGTTACGGGGAGTAGCTTTGTATGAGGGAAAACTATTAAGGAAGAAGTTTGTAATTTTCCTTTTTGTAAAATAGAGGAAGGTATGGAAGTTTGGAAGTATGAGATTATAGTATTTTTTTTGGGCATGTTTTCTTTTACTCAGACCTTAATTCCATGTTCTTTTGGTTAAGAAATTAATAAAAAGCTGCATTTTATTTAGGCATGTTGCTTTAGCTTTGCTAATCTATGTGTTTCATGAGGAGAGGTTTGTGCAATTGTGTTGACTGATTTGTGCAGAAGCTGAGCAATGTCCCAAGAATGTGGAACTAGAAAAAGCTGCACCTAGGCTTGAGCTTGGGCTTTATCAAGAGGCCGATTTAATCACAATGGATCCATTTCTTAGGCCTAAATTATAGAAGGTTTTATGCCTTGCTCATGTCCCGGCCCAAACATTATCCATTGGTCGTCTGGTATTCGTTAGTGTATTCATTTTTTATTCGTTTGGTAATAGACAAGCATCAGATCCGATGACGTGCGCGCACTGATTTGATTTTGACCAGCCGAATTGAGAAAAGATAAAATAAATATTCAGGACCTGACCAGACCAGTTGATGCAATTTATATGTATAGTATGTGTAGGATTCTTCGCTGTACTTAATTGGGTTGGTCCTGTTCTATTGAAGTTAACTATTTTTCTTTTTACAACTTTTGGGGTTGTAAGTTGTAGCAATTTATGGGACCTACATTTCAGCCTGAATTTCGGTGCACATCAAGTGAGAAACGAGTTTTGTCAACGAGAACGAGAATGAGAAGAAGAGAGTGTACAAGAATTGTTATGTTCTGATTTTCTTTTTGTCAAACAGTTTCTAGTCTCAACAAGTGATGATGATTTTATGTATTCAAAGTTTGAATATATGAAAATATTTCTTTTGTCAAATGTTTCCAACTCTTCATCTCTTGAAGGTATCCAATACAATACCCAGATTCAATCCAACTCAAAACTGCTGGTCTGTAAGAAAATGTTCTTGAAAAAATGATTCAAGAGGAGGAGAAGAAGAGAGAAATTAGCACATTAATCAAACTGTGAACTTTAATTTAAAAAAGTAAAAAGAAAACATCTACCCATTTTACTAAAATTATTCCCATTTTATTTGAAGTCTAAGAAAAAAAAAACTTAGATTCATTCTATTTTATTATTATTATTATATATATATATATAGTTTTGCTATGGTGAGTTGCAACTCACCAAAGGTCGGTGAGTTGCGATCAAAACTCCTAAATCTAGTTTAAAATGACCAATCCAAACTGTCCAATATGATATCTCTATTGAAATCTCCATGCAGACCAAATTTTATATTTTTTTGAAAATTTTAACTATTTTTTTCGGATTTTTAAAAACTGCTATTGTTGAATGATTTAGAACTAATTAGATTAATGATTTTCTAAAATTTCAAAAAAAATACTTAAAAATTTTGAAAAAATGTAAAATTTGGTCTGCATGGAGATTTCAATAGGGAGATCATATTAGATGGTTTGGATCGGTCATTTTAAACTAGATGAAGGAGTTTTGATCGTAACTCACCGACCCTTTGGTGAGTTGCAACTCACCAAAGGGTCAGTGAGTTGCGATCAAAACTCCTAGATCTAGTTTAAAATGACCGATCCAAACCGTCCAATATGATCTCCCTATTGAAATCTCCATGCAGACCAAATTTTATATATTTTTTTTAAAATTTTTAAGTATTTTTTTCGGATTTTTAAAAACTGCTGTTTTTGAACGGTTCAGAATTAATTAGATTAACGATTTTCTAAAATTTAAAAAAAATACTTAAAAATTTCAAAAAAATATAAAATTTGGACTGCATAGAGATTTCAATAGGGAGATTATATTGGACGGTTTGGATTGGTCATTTTGAACTAGATTTAGGAGTTTTAATCGCAACTCACCGACTCTTTGGTGAGTTGCAACTCATCATAGCAAAACTCTCTTTCTCTCTCTCTCTATATATATATAAAGTTTAATATGCACTATAGTGCATAAAGAGTTCTATGCACCACGAACTTTTTTGGGGATATTTTTGTAAATTAACAAATCTAATTTAACCAATCTAATCTACATATTGAAATCTCATAGCAAACCAAATTTTATAATTTTTGAGATTTTATTACTATTTTTTTTGATTTTTTTAAAACATGTCATTTTTGGAATTTGTAAATAGTAGTTTGTTTCCAAAAATAGCAGGTTTTAAAAAATTCGAAAAAATAGTAATAAAATCTAAAAAATTATAAAATTTGGTTTTCTATGAGATTTCAATATGTAGATTAGAATGGTTAAATTAGATTTGTTAATTTACAAAAATACCCCCGAAAAAGTCCGCAGTGCATAGAACTCCCTATGCACTATGGTGCATATTAAACTCTCTCTCTCTCTATATATATATCTTTTGTTTCCCACTCAAAATCAAGACCAATTTGTAAGAATGACAGAATGTGCTCCTGAGAGGATTAATAATAAATAAAAGGAGAATGAAAAATAAAAAAATCATCCATATTACTATTTAACTCTAATCTACAAGATAAACACAAAAAATATATTTTCTTTTTCAAAACTAATTCATTTTACCTCTTATAAATAACCAACAAAAAATAATTTATATGAGTATTTCTTTTTTCCTTTAAAAATTTGTTTCCTTTACTCTGGATCAAAGCAGCAGACAGAGGTAGACCAAAAAAAAAAAAAAAAGCAGACAGAGGTAATGACTAATGCGCCAACGTGGCAACGTCTGACAATAACTAGTGGAGAACTCCATTTGTTCTTAAACGGACGATCCGTTCCTCGATCTGTCTCCCGCCGTCCCGCGTCGCTCTCACTTGCCGACAAAAGCATCATCAACTGTCTACTGATCTTCCCTCACCTTCGTCTCCCTCTCTCAAGTCTCAAGTTCTCAACATGAACGATCTCATGACCGATTCCTTCGTCGGTGTCGCAAATCAAATCAATCAAGACCTCGAATCAGGCCCCACCAATGGTTCCACTTCCACAGACCCCAATCTCTTCCTCTCCCAAGCCGAGGCCGCCAAACAAGAGATGCTCTCCATTCAAGACCTCCTCTCCCAACTCAACCGGGAGAACGAGGCGCGCAAGTCCGAGCTCAGCCGAGAGGCGCTTCGTTCTCTCTCCGCTCGGATCAACGACGACATGGTCAACACTGTGCGCAAGGCGCGTGGCGTTCGGGCCCGTCTCCAGTCGATGGATCGGCGCGTGGATCCCAAGGATCGGGCACGGGTTTCAGTTGTCAGAGGGTTGAGTGGGAAGCTTAGAGAAATTATGGGAGAGTTTCAAGGATTGAGGCAGCGAATGGTGGAG
Organism: Rhynchospora breviuscula; assembly: GCA_027562975.1. Classification (NCBI taxonomy): domain Eukaryota; kingdom Viridiplantae; phylum Streptophyta; class Magnoliopsida; order Poales; family Cyperaceae; genus Rhynchospora; species Rhynchospora breviuscula. Next base: position 26,798,913 of record CM050402.1, read on the forward strand.
GAGAACAGAGAGGCTGTGGCAAGGTGTTATTTTACCATTACTGGTGAGAACCCATCAGAGGAGGTAAGTTTTAGTCAAATTGGTTGTTTTACTAGTCTTAATAGCTTTTATGAGCTCAGAATTGTAAGTATATTTGACTTTCAATTTTAACCCTTTTCATATTCTGTTGGACTATTCCGTGTTTACTTGCACTGTCAAAGATGAACTGGGTTTGAAGGATTGACCATAATTGAGACAAATATTGCACATTCTGAAGGTTATTAATTTGGGGGGGTTACATTGCACAATTAAGCTTAGCTGGGAGTAAAATTCTACTTAACGCCGTAACAACTAAAACGTTTAATTCTAAATCGCTATAGTTTTTGGCAATTTCAGTAATCTTATTTAGTATTGTCTGGAATTTTGACTGGTTTGATGAACCGAAATCCTGGAACTAGGTTGTGAAGATAGTATGTAACCCATTTATCTACTAACTGCTTTGTTGTTTTTTAGCATTTGTTTCCTTCTATGGGAACTAAACTTCCTGAGCATGGCAGGTCATACAAGGGATCATATCAAGTGGGTGCCATGCACCAGAACTGCTTGTCCAGAAAGCAATAGCCGAAGGTGACCAAACAATAGCATCAGTGGTTCAAGAGATGGAAGACAGACAAGAATCAGCTAGAGAGGTTGAGAGAGTCTTACTAGAGCTTCAGCAACTCTTTCTTGACATGTCAGTTCTTGTTGAGTCGCAAGGGAGACAGATAGAGAAAATTGAGCAGCAAGTGGACAATGCGGGCCAAGAGGTTAATGAGGCGAAGGTGGAGCTGGAAAAGGCGAAGGTGCAACAAGCAAGTGCTAGAAAAACATGGTTGTGGATTGCGTTGGTTGTGTTGGTGTTGATTGTTTTAGCTGTTGTGGCTGGTTTTGTTTGGTTTAGCTTCAGGAACAAGACCTCGGGTCTACAATCAGCTGTGGGGCTTATCAAGGATTTTGTTTTGGATTGAATGAAGTGAAGCGGGGATGAGAATGAAGTTAAGTTTCTGTTTTTGGCTTGGCAATTGATTTTTGCATTGTTTGATGTTTTGTTGACATGCTGAAATTGATGCTTTGTTTGAGAGCATAGTACAATGATGCAGTGGAGCATCTGAGGCTTGAAAACTAGGCTCGACAGCTTAATTTATGGGATCCAAGTGTGTGCCTATTGATCCTAAAGGTTAATCTCAATATTCACTTTTCAAAATTAGCTTTCATGTACATTAGCTGAATTATCAGAGGAGTTCCACATTGAATCTGCCTCCTTTCTTTTTAGCTTGTATATCTATTTTTCATTTATGTGATTTGTTGTTGTTGATGATGTTTTACCGAGTCTCTTGAAGAGAACTTGATTAAAAGTAATAAGTATAGAGTATATTTTTTTCATTTGTTTTTTTAATATAGAAGATGCCATTGGTTGTGGTTGATCATACCAGATGGTACGCTAGGATGGTGTATGAGACCTGGTTACCAGGTAAGAGTTTTGGGATTTTTGTTTCTGGTCACATGCTACAGTACCCATCGGGTTAGCTTTTGATTCTAGTTAATTGTATGTCGGTATGTATTGGAACCAAATCCTCTACTGTCATAAATGACAGTAGAGGTCTACTTGCCCCTCTCAATTTTATTAAAATTTAAAAATTAAAAAATTCAAATGTTGAATCCAAACCGTTGATGTTGTTCAATTTTACGAGCGATGCATTTTCATATAAGTTCTATAAAATTTGAAGTCGATTTGATACTCGATTAAGCGACCAAATTATGAATGTATTAGAATTAATCAGTGATAGTTAACCAGATTCGTTCATTTGTTGACCACTTGATCTAGTATCAAATCAAAGCCAAAATTTATAAAACTTATATAAAAACGCATCGCTCGTAACATTCAACAAGATCAACGGTTTGAATTCAACATTTAAATTTTAAAATTTTAAAATTTTAATATTCCGGTATGTATTGATGCCCGAACTTGTTCGATAGGATGCACATTATATAAACGTTACCAAATTTACAATGCAAAATTTCTATATGTTTTTTTTAATATATATAATAATCATAGTAATGTAGAGACTCAGGAGTGACTGTAGTTAACATAAGTTTAGTTAATTAGCTGACTGTGTATTAGGGACTTGGCTAAATTACCTTTGTACCCTTGTTTGTGTACTATCAGCGCTCACTGGTCTAGCGACCATATATATTGCTGTACCTGTAATACTGAGACAAATCAATCATTGAATAATATACATTCTTAGAACACTTTGTTTATCTCTTTACACTTTCTCTCTTCAAGATACACCCAAGATTATCTTTATGGTATCAGATAGCCAGCCCATGGCGCATTCAAGCAATCCGTCTTCATCTTCTCAGTTCTCTGGTCTTGATGCGCCATTCATTCGTCCTGGCCACTCTCTGCCGCCGCCGCCGCCGCCAGGGTTCATCAACATTCTTCCGCCACCACTCCAACCTTCTTCTTCTTCTTCAACTCCGACTATGTTTTATACCTTTCCAAGGCCATCACCACCGCCTCCTCCCCAACGCCCTCCACCGCCACCACCTCCTCCTGGGTTCCAATCCACCAATTCTTCTCCTTTCAACCCAATTTCGCTCACCTCTCAACCTCAATTTGACCCAATTACTCCGATTAACACTCCTACTCCTATTAAATTGTCTTCTGCCAATTTCTTGACATGGCAAGCACAAATCTTGCCCATCATTCATGGCTACAACCTCACCCAATTTCTCACTTCTCCTTCTCCTAATCCTACAAGCGTCAATTCAGACGGTCAGGTTGAATACAATCGTGAGTACTTGCTATGGCATAGACAGGATCAACTGCTTCTTGGTTGGCTCCGATCGTCCCTTTCTGAGTCCATCCAGGCGCAAGTTGTTTCTTGCACAACCACCTCTTCTCTGTGGTCGACTCTCCATTGTCAGTTTGCTTCCACTTCAAGAGCCAAATTGATTGATCTTAAGAGGCAGTTGCAAACAATACGAAAGGATGGTTCCTCCTGTTCTGAGTTTTTGCAAAACATTCGTCGAATTGCTGATGAATTGGCTTTTGTGGGAGCGCCTATGTCAGATGACGACCTGGTTCTCACGACTCTCAACGGTTTGGGTTCTGATTACAACTCCTTTGTTGCAGCAATCACTGCTACTAGTAGAAATGAGGTACTCTCTTTTGCTGACTTACAAGGATTGCTTCTTAGCCATGAGAGTCTTCTTCGCTCTCAGACGATTTCGACTGCACCTGCTGCTTTTGTTTCATTTGCTCCAAATGGTTCAGCTAAAGGTGGGGCTCAGAATTTCAAGAGACAATTCTCTAATAATCGCCACCCAAATCAGCCTCATCTTCGTCCTGTGTTTCAGCCGCAAGGAGCAATTGGGTTTCATCCCAATTACAATCCACACCAGAGGCATGGTACTGACTCTTCGATGAGCTCTCAATCCAAGGCGCAGCCTCAGTCCAATCATCAGAGCTCCTCTCAATCTGACAAAACCGGCTTATGCCAAATTTGTAAAAAACCAGGCCACTCAGCCAAGAATTGCAAGTATCGCTATACTCCTGATGCAACCTATCAACCAAGGTCTCATCCATATCAAGCTTATGTGGCGCAGCCTTCAAATGCTCCTAACTCGGCTGATTGGATTATTGACTCCGGTGCAAGTCATCATGTCACTAATGATGTCAACAACTTGTCATCCTTCTTCAACTATGATGGATCCGACACACTACAAATTGGGGACGGTTCTGGACTTCCTATCCACCACATAGGTACAACCTCTTTACTCTTATCTAATTACATGATTCATCTTAAGGATACCTTGCATGTGGCAAATTTCTCTCGCAATCTCATTAGTCTCTCCAAACTTCTTAGTGATAATCCATCACTAATGGTTTCCTTTTCAAACTCTTCTTGTTTTCTAAAGGACCACCTCACCAACAAGACAATCCTTGAGTTTTCCTCCTCCAATGGCCTCTACTATCTTACTGCCTCTTGCAACTTCCCTCCTAAGGCTTTTGTTGGCATTCGTGCCTCGGCAAATTTGTGGCACCACCGCCTTGGACATCCTTCTACTTTCATCACTCTTCAAGTTGTGAAAAACTTTGATCTACCTTGTAATTCATACAAAGTTGATACTTGTCATAATTGTTTTCTTGGCAAAGCACATAGGTTACCTTTTGCTGCCTCAAATTCTTCTACTTCTTCTCCTTTAGAACTTATTCATAGTGATGTTTGGGGACCGACTCCCATTGTATCCAGAAATGGCTTCCGCTATTATGTACTCTTTGTAGATGATTATTCTCGCTTTTGTTGGATTTATTTCATGATGAATAAGAGTGATGTTTCCACTATTTTTACTAAGTTCAAGGCTCAAGTTGAGAATCTCTTCTCCACTAATATTAAAGTTTTAAGAACTGACGGAGGGGCTGAATTTAAGCCAATTAGCACCTTGTTTCCACAAATCATTCATCAAACGACGTGTCCTCATACCCCTCAACAAAATGGAGTTTCCGAAAGAAAACATCGGCACATTATAGAGCTTGCCTTATCTATCATGTCTTATGCCTCTTTACCAACAAATTTTTGGGATGAGATATTTTCCAGTGTAGCATATCTCATCAATCGTTTACCCAACTCCAATAAGTTAATACCCTACACTGTCTTATTTAACAAACAACCCGATTACTCTTTGCTTCGTATTCTTGGGTGTACTTGTTTCCCTTATACTCGACCTTACAATGCACATAAACTTGAATTTCGATCCCAACCTTGTGTTTTTGTTGGGTATTCCACTACTCAAAAAGGTTATCGTTGTCTTCACCTAGCCTCAAATAAAATTTATGTGTCCCGTCATGTCCAATTCGATGAAGCCTCTTTTCCCTTCAAGCAACAACAACTTCACTCTTCCACTGTTTCTCAAGATCATACTCAATCCACCTCCTCTATGTTGTCGGTCATCAATCCTAGTTTGCCACTCTTTACTGCTGGGTATAATCTGAATCATGTAATTGGTACACCACCTGTGTCGGCCTATCATCACAATCAACAGACTTCTACTGCTGCTCATGCCCAGCCAGTGGTCAATGAGGTAGCTGATCCTTCAACTGACCGAGTACAACTCTCAGCTTCCGCCTCTGAACAGATGAATACCCCTGTGCTACACTCACCAAATCCTTTAAATTCGGCTGCCTCATCTCTTCCTTCCTCAACTCAATCCGATTCCAGCTCTGGATCCGATGCCCCTTCATCAAATCAACCACCTAATCCCACCAATACTCATGCTATGACCACTCGTACACGTGACAACACTCGAAAACCTCGGCATTTTACAGATTTTGTGGCTTTTCACTCCACCCTTGATAAAGAACCAACAACCTTTGCCAAAGCATCTCCACATCTAGAGTGGCGTCAAGCTATGATGAATGAAATAGATGCTCTTGCTGCCAATCACACTTGGACACTTGTTCCTTCTCCTCCCGATCAAAAAGTCATAGGTTGCAAGTGGGTCTATAAAATTAAAAGGAGATCCGATGGTACCATTGAGCGATACAAGGCTCGTCTTGTTGCAAAAGGGTTCAATCAACAAGAGGGTGTGGACTATTTTGATACTTTTAGTCCTGTAGTTCGCCCAACAACAATTCGGGTTGTGCTTTCCTTGGCGGTTCATCATCATTGGCTCGTTCGACAACTAGACGTTCAAAATGCCTTCTTGCACGGTGATCTTCAAGAACGGGTGTACATGGCTCAACCACCCGGTTTTGTTGATGAGGCTCATCCGAATCATGTGTGTCTTCTCTCAAAATCGCTATATGGACTCAAGCAATCTCCCCGTGCTTGGTTTCACAAACTATGCTCTACACTTCTTGATATCGGTTTTTGTGAGTCTCAATATGATCCCTCTCTTTTCATTTCACATCATGATAATCAACTCACTATCATCCTCGTGTATGTTGATGATATTCTTATCACCGGTAGTAGTTCTATTCTTATTTCCAAGTATATCAATCATCTTCATGATAAGTTTGCACTAAAGGATCTCGGCCTAGTGCATTTTTTTCTTGGCATAGAGGTGTCTTCTTGTGCAGCAGGTCTTGTTCTCTCTCAATCAAAATATATCATGGATATTCTTTCCAAGGCAAACATGACAAATGCTCGGCCTTGTGACACACCTATGGCTTCGGGTGTTCAACTGTCCAAGAATGATGGGGAGCTCTTTGACAACCCTAAATTATATCGTAGCATTGTTGGTGCTCTCCAATACGCAACACTAACCCGACCCGACATATCATTTGCTGTCAACCGGGTCTCTCAGTACATGCACAATCCCACAGTACCTCAATGGATGGCTGTCAAGCGGATTCTCCGTTATCTATGTGGCTCTCTCAATCTGAAATTACACCTCAATTCCTCCTCTTCTCTCAACATTGATGCTTATTGCGATGCGGATTGGGCCGGGTGTCCCGATGACCGTCGCTCAACCACCGGCTTCTCAATATTTCTTGGAGGAAACCTTGTGTCTTGGAGCGCGAAGAAGCAAACAACGGTGTCTCGCTCTAGCACCGAGGCCGAGTATCGAAGTCTAGCATTGACATGTGCTGAAATTTTATGGCTCCAATACCTTCTCCATGAGCTTCGAGTTTTCCCGGTGGATCCACCCACTTTATGGTGTGATAATATTGGAGCCACATTCTTGGCTTCTAATCCGATTTTCCATGCTCGCACCAAGCATATAGAAATCGACTATCATTTTGTTCGGGAGAGGATTGCTAGAAAACAACTACGTGTACAGTTCCTATGCTCAAAAGATCAAATTGCTGATATTCTTACAAAGCCACTTGCTTCTCAGCGTTTCAGCAATCTCAGGCACAAGCTGTCAGTGCTTCCCAGTGCTTCAGCTTGTGGGGGGGGGGGGGTAATAATCATAGTAATGTAGAGACTCAGGAGTGACTGTAGTTAACATAAGTTTAGTTAATTAGCTGACTGTGTATTAGGGACTTGCTAAATTACCTTTGTACCCTTGTTTGTGTACTATCAGCGCTCACTGGTCTAGCGACCATATATATTGCTGTACATGTAATACTGAGACAAATCAATCATTGAATAATATACATTCTTAGAACACTTTGTTTATCTCTTTACACTTTCTCTCTTCAAGATACACCCAAGATTATCTTTAATATAGTTTAGATGGGATGTGTGTAAATTTTAATACAACTTGAAAATTGTTAGGCAAACTATTTCCTTGTATATGCCACGAGATCATTTTCAATTTAATTGTGCGTGTTAATGTCATCACAAGAAAATTTTGAGTCTTAAAAAAATGTTGATATGTTGTAGTTATAAACTTTTGCTGTAAATGATCATAACTACAGAAGTATATTCGCCCAAACTTTTGCTATTAAAAAATGTTTTGCCAATTACAGATCAAGTCCTAAATCTGTCCGCCCAAACTAATTTTAAAACTTTTTCATAACAGTTCAGTACTTAGCACCGTACAGCGATTCTAATAATACTTCCTGATTGGTGTTATGCATGCCTTGGTAATGGCAGTTTGAATTTCATAAAGGTTACTAATTAGTGAACCAAGCGTGTCAGGCCGTCTTTGATTCGTAACACTATCTACAATTTGGGATTGATTTTAGTTAAGGTTTGCTTGCAGAAACACTGGAACCTGAAAGTGACTGCGGCATTGAATATCATAATAGGGAATTTCTATAAGATGAAACACCAGCAGCAGGGCTGTCTCAACTGACTGCATCGAATTAGAACACATTACATATGTAGAATGTTAGTCATGCCTTGAGACCCTTAATATTTATGTATGGTTTTGAATTGTTGATGCTAAATGAGCAAAGGTGTGTACCAGTGAAAAGTTCGTGCATCCCCTGTTTTTGTTATATAAAGGTGGCCTCCCATAGACCATAAGTATTTAAAAGGCTTGGTTTAAATATATATGTTGATGCGACATGCAATTCAAGATTTCAAGTGATGCATCATCTACTTAATTAGCATAATCATGTGTCTTGATCGCCTGCAGTTTATCCTGAAATGTCAGCTATATGTGGAGTGTTTGTAACACAAAATTGGTATTTAGTGGTGAACATATATACAGAATACATGTAACTATGGCAATGATTTTGAAGATCCAATCCATTAGGCATTCTTTATTACAAAGTTACCAACTTATAAGTAAAACTCTGCTGGGAACTTTCTCTAGCCTTTTCCAATCGGCTAAGTGAAGCATACGCTGCTTCCTGTATCTTGAGGGAAGGAATAATGTGTATATGTCCCCCTCCCGTTTCTTTATCGATCGGCTAGGTGTTAGGAAGACTGCTGTACATTCGTCTCATATAAAATGAACAATTGTAACATAAAAAAGGGCTTCATAATTTAGGTTATTCGTCAACGGAAAGAAGATTGGGTTGACAAATTATTTAATTATTTTCAAATGTTATTTGTTGTATACTTTTAATAGTGTACTTGAGATACTGCGCCATGATGAATAAACTTTTCAAGTGAAATTAAGCACTGGCATTTAATGTATGAAGCACTTATGAAAAATTAAAATAAGGTGCAAATTCGTACTTAGCTCTAGTTAGGTTAGCAACTAGCTTTATCTAGCACAAGCTTTTAAGACAGCTCGGTCTGGATTATAGTAAAACATCTTTAAAGGCTATAAAGAAATCGACATCTTAAAGAAGGGTGATTCTGTGCTTTGTTGACACTTGTCATCCATACATAAATTTAGGAAAAGTGCTTTGGCACGGTTATATAATTGATGTCAAGTGCTAAAGTACGGCCATGTACAAACAGAATAATTTGACTTTATAAATTACAATAGTGGTATCTTTGCAAGGAGTCTTTTTTATAAAAAGGGTCTGCAGCTTACATTTATGGTAATTTAGGTTGTTTTCATAGTCTTTTGATGGAGTAAAAGAGAGAACATCAGGTGTATTCAAGATTGCTTTTCAATAATTATAACAAAAAGAGGATAATTGAGTTTATAAATTGATCAATCCATCTCTATAGAACTCAGAGAAGGTTACAGTGCCAGCTCACGGCTTTTAGTGAAAAGAAAATACAAAGCTTACACTGAGATTCCATCCCCCAATATAATAATTAGCTGCAACACATATAATAAATCATCATTTCTTACAAGTACCTTACATTGAAATTGCAGCTAGATAAGACAAACCCCAAGCATACATAGATATGACAGTCTCTAGGTACATACCTGACAATTAACTAATTGGTCCTACCATTTCGACGGTTGGAATTTGTATAACGGACGTTTCCTGATTCAATCTGCTCGACATCTTGCACCAATTCGTCATAGTGGCGTCGAATTTGCTCCACAGTCTTTCCACCACCAACCATGGCAGCAATCTTCTCCCACCTATCTGATGTGTCCTCATCATACCTTGCGAGAGCCCTCTCGAAACGTTTGTTCTCCTCACTTGTCCATGCCATTGGAAATGACTGAAAGAAGAGAACTAAATTCTAATTGAGAGGAGGGAAGATTGATTAGCTACAAAGGAAATTAAGAGGAGCTTTTGATTAATGCAGAGGATGGGCTGGATTACAGGGGTATTTATATGGGAAGAAAGAAATGTACCTGGATTAAACAAAAGAATATGGAGATGCAAGTTGGGATTAAACTAGGAAAGGTGGTTCATAAATGGTGATACTGCATGCAATTAGAGTGATCCATAGGCAAAGGCATGCATTCCTAGGGTTGCCTAACAGCATTTACAAATTGAATTTATGTTATTTACTATTCTGATTGAACTAATGAGCTTAGCCAACTGTCTAGGCTGGTAGTCTCGCTTTTTTTTTTTTTTTTTTTTTCTCTTGTCAAAAGGCAAAACCTTATATTGATATATATTCTTGTCCTAGGGATAGAGCTAGTGAGGATCATGACACAATAAACCTCTGCCTTGCATGAACTGAGATCAGATTTTACGCAGTCAATTAACTTACAAGTTTGATTGAAGGAAAAAAAAAAAAGTAGTTAGCTCACATGTATTTTTGGTTATATTTGTAGCGCAGTTAGTTTATTCTGGGTCAAATAAGTGTGACTATATGTTGTAACCGGTTTCCAATACTCTTTATCTCCCAATTTTTGCATAAAATTAACGTTAAAGGTGCCCCTTTCCTCTAACATGTTTTCTGTTCAATTAAGGAAAATGTGATTCTATCAAGATCTTCTGTGGTGATGGCAGCAAAGCATTACAAATAATTGCAATCTTGTAGGACTGTCAGGAAACTTTTTGTCATGAACATGTCTTGTGATACAATTGCCTGACATAATTCATGTCACGATTGATCGAGCTGGTGACAGAGTTCAAACAATAACTTGAATAGGTGAGCATTTTTCAGAATTACAAAAGCACATTCAATTCTGGTTTCAGTTTCCCATTTTTTAAGCTCGCAGAATATAAGCAAAGTCTATCCGTTATGTACTAACTTGAATTATTCTTAATTTTAAACTCAACTTGTAACTCCACCTTCTTTATTTAATGATTAGTATCTCTCTTTCCAAGTACTATAAATACCACATGAATCTTTTTCTTAGCAAATCACACAAAAAATTCAGCTAATTCCTTCTCTAACTAGCATCCTCTTTAAACCTCTCTCTGTTTTTGGTTCTTAACTAGGTTCTACCTCATGGCATGGACAGCTGAAGAAAACAAGCGATTTGAGAAGGCTCTCTCGAAGTACGACAAGGATACCACTGACAGATGGGAGAAGATAGCAAACATGGTCGGCGGTGGAAAGACAGTGCAAGATGTGAAGAGCCACTACAAACTTTTATTGGAGGATGTTGAACGGATTGAATCCGGCAACTTCACCTTCCCTAATTACCGCTTTCTGAATCGTGGAGCTAATTGATTGTTAGTGACTATGTAATGATCTGAGTGCATGGTAATTGCAGTGATGTTAATGTATCTGTTGGAAACATGCAGTTTAATTGTTGTATGTAAGTTAAACAGTTAATTATTATTATTATGACTATTATGATTAGTGGTGTTAACATTAATAAGTATTATAAAAGCTTGCTTAATTTATTAGCCATAGTCTTTGTACCATTTGTACTGAGGCACTTTTCTTCATGATGTAACTTATAGAGCGTAGTGCGTCGGCAGTTTTGCGCATCAAAATAAAGGAATGAAATATGGAAAAGCATGGGATGCATTTCGTATACAAAGTGAATCCGTGCATAAGCTGCATGCGATCGATACGAGTCGTTGTTACAACCTTCTTGTACTTCAGCAACTGAGTGAATGGGAGGGAAATAGGATGGCAAGTTTGCATAAATGCCCTTCGCTTCGGAATCGAAACAATGCCAGGAGTTGAGATCTTTTTTCTTTAAATTTTTTTTTTTAAGATAAATTGGGATCAAGCCTCTCAACTTATTTTTAAATTAAATGTCTATAAAAACCTCTAGCCGAGTTTTGAACCTGTGACCTCTCACTTCTTTAAAAAAATTATTCGAACAATTATTTTTCAGAGATGCGATGTGCACTGAGAAAATAAAAGTCATATTTTACTCCCAACAACTGGGGTAAAATAAGTTTGTTCATGTACATTTTTTTTTTGGACGTTATGTTCATGTACTCGGATTACTCCGGCCGTCTACAAGGTTTTTTATTTTACGCGTAAGAATAATTTTACAGAGAAGCTTTTATATATTCTGTGTGAGAGCAGAGATAACAGAATATTTCCACAGTTACTCCTGTATTGAAGAGAGCTCATTTTTTTCCTTTTTGTTTTTTGTTTATTGAAACGAACGCTTAGCATGAGTTTTAAATATGTAATTACCACTAAAAATGTATAATTTTTAACTACTACTAAATATTAGTTTTCATTTTTTCAACGAATAGAACATAATACCATTAATTACTTTTATCATTATTTAAAAAATAATATTTTTTTCTCCTGCAATTTATTTATAATAAAAAAATGAGCAAAAGTAAAATCCAACGTATCAGATGGATGGAGTCCATTCAGCGCGTTCATTCTCCGATTTCGAGTTTGAAACAATCGATCCCAACTTCTTAACAGGATCTCTTTATTGAAATATACTAAAAAAAAATAAATTTATATTGTTTCGAATTTTTCCTACTATTTTTCAACTTTTTAGAATTAGTACATGTAAAAAAATTATGAATCATCTAAAAACAACGATATTAAAAAAATATAAAATAAGAAAAAAAATTATATAATTAGGTTCCTACTATATTTCAATAAGTATCGCATTAAAAAATTGAGATCAAATATTTTATTTTAATTAAATTTGAAAACGAACGTATTGGATTCAAACTTCCTAAAAAAATATTTCAAAACTAGTTGGAGCTGTTATATACAGACTAGTACAAATTAATATAGTTGCATTTATGGTTGGCATCATTTTTTTTCTTATTTGTTTTTTTACATTTCCAAATTGCAAAATGATAATAGGTATATTCTCTGTCCATTAGTGGAATATTTGAGCCGCCCAAGTTTTTGTCCGTAGACCACGAATTTGCTAGGGGTACATCATTGTAAAAAAAAAAAAAAAGGTTCCATACAAATTTATGTTTGTCCGTACGTTTCCAAGACTGGTCCATGTCAGAATGGTCATGAAAACAAATTATCCTCAAATTATATTACATTATATTAACTATGAATTTTAAGTTATGCTAATGACTTTTAATTTAAAATGGAAATTGATTACTATCTTGCAGTTTTGCCATCCCTTGCTATTGCTAAACAGAAAGTGAACACATAAAATAGACAAGGTGAACATAGAGACGATCAAAGTGAACACATACAAACAAATAAGTTCAATAAAAATAAATTGAATATGCATATAAAAATCTGAACAAGAGATGACAACACTTATTTGTTTGTAAATGTTTATTTTGATCATCTATATGTTTATCTTGTTTGTTTTATGTGTCACTTTGTGTTTAGCAGAGAGATGACAGAACTACAGATGACAGTTATCATTTCTGATTTAAAATTGCGAACTTGTCTTTCCGAAGGCCGGTTGGCGAACCACCAACGGCAATTTTATAAAGTAACAAAATCAAATTGTTTATTTATATAGCAAAAGAAAAGAAAGAAAGATGGAGACGGGGAAGGAGGAAAATTTTTTTAAAGAGATAGCAGAACAAAAGAAAATTGAATGTAGTAAAGATCTTAATCGTCTGCCGGGTGCCTGTTTACTGTAAACAAAAGGAAATTGCGAACTTGTTTACTATGCTATAATCCATAGGCTTTACGTGTACTTGGTTCTTCTTGTATAGCACCCATAGCGACAGTATTGTGGGAAGGGGTCGAATCAGCCCGTTTTGATCAAAATGCTGTCTTTAATTATAGTTTGCTAAATGATTCTGTGAGGGACCAGTCATAAAAGTATTTTCCGAGAGGAATGCTTCTTCAATTTGTCCTTTCACAGAGAAAGATGTTAAAATTGCTATTATTCAAATGCATCCAGATAAGATTCTAAAGCCTAATTGCTTCTTTATGGTATGCTATCAATAATTATGGGACATTATAAAAGAAATTTGTTGACTATGAAGGCTGATTTTTACAGGACAGATTGAATATATAATCAAAATCTAATAGGGATGTTAGTACTTTTGAGATGTATTAATTTATTGAATAATGGTTATAAATTATACTAAATATTATAGCTAATCTTTCATGAGCAAGGTTTCGGTGCCACACTTTTGTGGTGCCACAAATGCCACACTTTGTTTTTTTTTATTTTTTTATTTTAAATTTTGAAAGTTAATCGTCCAATCTGAACCATTGATCTTGTTCATATTTACGATGGATGCATTATTCTAAAATTTTATAATTTTTATAGTTCAATTGATACTCGATCAAGAGGTTGAAAAACGAAGGAATCTAGTTAACCGTGATAGATTAATTCTAATATGTTCATATTTTGATCTCTTGATCATGCATCAAATGAACTCCAAAAAATATAAAATTTTAGAATAATGCATCCATCTTAAAAATGAACAATATCAACGATTCGGATTGGACGATTAAATTTTAAAATTTAAAATAAAAAATAAAAAATTAAAGTGTGATATTTGTGGCACTACAAAAGTGTGGCACCGGAACCTTGCTCATCTTTAATACCCATCATATTTAGATTGGTGGGAATTTTCAAAAACTATTTTTGTTAAGAGAAGTTAATTCTTGACATTGTTTGCATATGCATATTCATGACGTTTATATGTGTAAAGTGAATGAAGAGCAAGATATTTTTATTAAAAATGTTACTTAGCTAATCTTTCATACCCATGTTTAGATTGGTGGGAGCTTTCAAAGTACTTTTGTTAAAATAACTTTATTCTTGATATTGTGCTTGCATTTACATTCATGTGGCCGGTTTCAGATGAGAAATGATAACTGCCACCTGTAGTTTTGCCATCTTTTGAACAAAATAAACACATAAAATAGACAAGATGAATATATATTTGATCAAATTGAACAACCCTTTATTTAGCTAATGTATCACACAAATAAACTGAACATATAACATATCCACAACACAAAATATTAAAAGAATTGTAAAAGATGAAATAAGATAAATTAGCACACAAATCTTGATAAATTAGAATTAGCACACAAACTGCTATAGTTTAAATTTTAAATCAACTAAACCATAAAAGGTATAATAGCTGAATACCAACATTGGTGCAACTTTAAACAACCAAAGCTTAAAAGGCACATTAGCAAAATATCACACCTAATGGTCTAATTAACTAAACGAAATATGTTTTAACAATGTCAGCTTTCTTCCTTAAAAAAATATTAGTTTTCTTTTCCACATTAGCCTCGGTTCCCGTGAGAAATAATTCAGGTAAAACAAACTTAGGCGGTTAAGCTTAGTTTCTCATTTCCTATATCAATATGCACAAAAGAACTATATGTTTTAAAAAAATCTTATGTACAAGTTAAACTTCCTACTAAAAACTCTACATATCATGAGTGCCCTATTCCCTTGAATATCAATCAAATTGATTAGGACACTAAGTCACTATTCCAGTGTTGTCTCTTTCTCTAATGCAGTAAGGTTTTCTTTCCTAATGCATTAATGAGTAATGCATCAGTCTTCGTCTTTTCAATTTCCCTTAAACTTTTGGAAATATAAACTCAATTAAGACTTAGTCAAAGAATAATTTAGTTGGGTATTAAAGTTTGTTTTGAAAATAGTTTAGTCAAAATTCGTAGCTTTTACTAGCATTGGAAAATGAAGGTATTAAAGAGATCAGAAAATTGTGTTTAGTTAATAAAAGTAGTTAGGATGACTATATATGCAAGTAAGGTTCATTTTGTGATGTAGAACTTAGAAAGAAAATTATTTGTAAGTGAAATATTAAGTGTTTGAATGAAAAAAAGTTTAGTTTCTACTTTCTAAGTATCTCATTTATCTTCACTTTCATCCACATAGTCTCATATTAAGAAGACGATCCTATCAGATTGGTATCAGAGCCGATGACATGTACCGGTGTTTCGATAGTTGGGCACATGTTGCTGTCCCGTCTTACGAAGAACAACTACGACAATTGGTGTATACAAATATGAGCTTTGTTTGGTGCACAAGAAGTGCGAGAAATAGTGGAGGATGGCTATCAAGAACACGCCGAGACGACAATGTTGATGGTTGCTCATGTTAGGAACTCATTCCATTTGCAATTTAAATTTTTATTACTTATTAACAAACAATTTACAATTGCTATTATACGGATCTAGATAATTATGCAAGTTGACACTTTAAGAGAACGGTAGAAAGATTTACCTCTTCTAGTCTCGTAATTAGAAGACTCGACTTTTGCTTAGGAATCGATGGGTAGCACACCACCACCACCTCGTCGCCTCGAATCCACCTAGAAAATTAACCAAGGTCTCAAGACAAGTGCTAACTTATCCGAGACGATAACTAATTCCCTTTGGATTCCTTCGCACGATTTACTGTTTAACTGGAAAGGAAATCGCTCAACGCATGAGCTAGAGATGGAATTAAGAGCTTAAAATCGGAGAAAACTAATTTCTCCGCTGTGAACAGTACGTGAACAGTGCGTGAATAGTGCGGTCACAGAGAGAAGAGAGAGAGAATTAGATTTTTCTCCGACTTATTCCCAAAGAAACAATCAATATATATATGGAACGTTTTCCATAATTAGGTTTCTCTCTTCCTATTTTCTCTTGGACACAAATGCCCCTCTATGACCGAAATTTTCAGAGATTAAGTGGGCCAAATCCATATGATATAGTGGCTCATTAATTCACTCTTTCAATTCGTCTCATATCGAGTTTTCAGTTAACCGATTAACAAAAAGGCCAATTAGCTCAGTATAATAAATATGCGTTGAACTAACTTAATTATTAACATATTAATAATTAATTTGGGATTAGCATATACATTATATTATTTCTATATGATCCATTTGAGTTAATTAATTATAACGGTTCGCAACGGTATATAATTAATTAATCAACTTATCATATATTCGCAGTACTCGCTACTGCAAACAAATAAATAATGCACGTTTGGTTAAAGTCCTATTTGTGTGACCCTTTGAGAATTTATGCTATGTTGGCTATGAAAATAAATCATCATTTATTTCCATTAATCATAAGCGGTATCTAGCAACACGTTATAATTCCCAATTCGCATAAATTAAATACTGTACCAATACAGTACTTCAATCCTGCATAAGAAATGGTATTTTATTGTTTTGATTCTTATGTCACATGAGATCCTTGTATAATCCAAGATAGAAATGTGTCATTCTTGCAGATTATACGTTTCTTGATCTAGAGATGATTGCACAAGTTGCTAGCAAGCAATCCATCTCCATTAAAGGGCCCAGTGGATATCATCACTCGTTAGGTGAACTAACGAGGGACATACAGTTGTCTTGATGACCAGTTTCTTCCCGCACAATTCAGGAGAACATAAATAAAGTCCGTATAGCAGCCCTTATCAGGAATCGACGTTAGACGATATTTATAGAACCTATCCTCATGTGGAGAAACTGAACCATCTCAAACTCAGAATAAAACACATATGAAATAAATAATGACACATAATACAATCCATATATTTATTTCATTGGGTCATGTCCTGTACTATGTTCCAGTAACATATACATATACAATTAAGTTAGTAACTCCTTACTTATGATTTGTAGAACTTAATCATCACTAACTTGTATACTAGTCTTGTCTGATAATTAATGTTCCTTGTTAATTATCAAGACTATGGACAGTTTTGATTTATTATTGTCATTTAATCATAAATGAAACACAGTGATCCACAATTCAGATCCTCAACCTGAATGAACTGTCAATAATAAAATTCAGGAACAAATGATCAAATATCATCAATAACATAAACTATAGAAGTAGCCATAAAATGATTGGCTTCTAGGACATATCTCTAACAGCTCAAGCCAGGGTATTGAAAAAGAGAATCACAAAAAGGACAAAACTGCTCTCTATCTCATTTATCAAGCGGTTAAAGAGTCAGGCTTTGAGAAGATAGCCGATGCGACATCTTCACATGAGGTGTGGAATACGTTCGACAAGGCATACAAAGGCGTTGATCGAGTGAAGCAAGTGCAGTTGCAAACACTTCAAGGCGAGTTTGAGGCCTTGAAAATGAAGGAGACAGAATAAGTGTTCAACTATATTACAAGAGTGGAAACGATGGTAAACCAACTCAAGAAAAATGACGAGTCACTTGCTGATGTTAGAGTAATGGAGAAGATACTCCGTTCATTGATGAATGAGTTTGAGAATGTCGTGTGTGCAATATAAGAGTGAAAAGATTTGAATGAGATGTCTATTAACGAACTCTCGGGCTCGCTAGAAGCTCACAAGTAGAGAAAGGAAAAGAAGAAGCAAGAGGTGCTCGAGGAAGCACTTTAAGTGAAGGTGACATTGAAAGAAGAGAAACCAACCAGCAGCGATCGAGGTCAATGATGAGGTCGCAATCGAGGTCGAGGCCATAGACTGCTAAGACAACCGAGATAAGAAAGAGCAGTAAGGCTCGTTTAGCAATGGTCGAGGTCAAGGTTGAGGAAGAGGAGGTAATAAGTTTCATATTTAATGTTACAATTGCAAAAGATATGGCCACTATACATGTGAGAGAAGAAAGATGAGGAGGTCGGAGATGGCTTGGTGTTTTGCCATGCAAAGAAGTAGCTCCCAATCAAGAGACTGTGTGGTATTTGGATACCGACGCGAGCAATCATATGTGCGGATACAAGCACATGTTCGCTTAGATGCAAGAGATTTTAGATGGCCATGTTTCATTTGGTAATGCATCGAAATTGATGATCGAAGGACAAGGTAAAGTTCTTATTCAGCTAAAAAATGAAAGTGAGACTTTTATAACCAATATTTTATTATGTGCCTGATATAAAAAATAATATTTTGAGTTTGAGACAATTGTTGAAATTGGATTATAAGGTGGTTATGAAGGACCGAACTCTCTATTTACGCGATAAGAATGAAAGATTAATTGCCCAAGTTGAAATGACCAGAATTCGCATGTTTAAGTTGAATTTGATGAATGCTCAACCTAAGTGTTTGAAAACATACATGACATATAAAGCTTGGTTGTGGCATTTGCGGTTTAGTCATCTAAATTTTGGTGGTTTAAAAGAATTGTCAAGAAAAAGTATGGTGAAAGGACTACTGCAAATTGAGAATTGTGATAAGTTTTGCGAAGGGTGTGTACTTGGAAAGCATCCGAGGAGTTCATTTCCAAAAGAAGCGAGCTATCGAGTCAAGAAACAGCTGGAGTTAATACATACGAACATATGTAGTTCGATCACACCAAACTCATTGGACAAGCACCGTTACTTCATTACTTTTGTTGATGATTTGTCGAGGAGAATTTAGATTTATTTTCTGAAGGAAAAGTTTGAGTCGTTGGTTGTTTTTAAGAAGTTTAAGGTACTGGTTGAGAAGTTGAGTGTAAATTATATAAAGGCATTCAGATCGGATAGAGGTAGTGAATACATCTCTAAGGAGTTTGAGTATTTATGTGAGGAGCATGACATTTGGAGTTCTTAACAGTGCATACTCACCTCAACAAAATAGCGTGGCAAAGAGAAAAAATCGGACCATACTTGACATGGTTCATATCATGTCAAGTAATATAAAATAATACTCTCGCATAGAGAAAGTAAACCGCACAGTGCACGATTTTTTCAAATGTGAAATAATATAATTAGATAAATAATTATTACAATACCCTTTTTAATAAGAATGTTCTAGATAAATCATTTAGATTAATTTTTTTTTATTTGCACAGGTATATGTCCACATTTTGTTGCCTCCAAATTAAATGTACATTTAAATTTAATCTATTTATAAAATTAAAAGATCAGAGATGTCTTTCCGTATAATTAATTGTATATCACATGTCAAAGTAACTACAAAATTTTAGGAAATGATCTCATTGGATGAGAAAGAATTTCTTTTGTTGAAAAAATAAATTTATTTTTAATTTAGGGTATGCCAAAATATCATTTATTTTTATGCTCAATTTTACCAAATAGATTCATACTAAGTAATAAAATTTCAAATCTTACTGTGTGCCAGGCACATTTCTCCACCCCTAGTTCCTGTTAGAAATATGTCCTAGAAACCAATCAGTTTATGGCTACTTTTATAGTTTATGTCATTGATGATATTTGATCATTTGTTCCTCGATTTATTTATTGACAGTTCATTCAGGTTGATGATCTGAATTGTGGATCACTGTGGTTCATTTATGAGTAAATGACAATAATAAATCGAAACTGTCCATAGTCTTGATAATTAACAAGGAACATTAATTATTAGATAAGACTAGTATACAAGTTAAGTGATGATTAAGTTGTACAAATCATAAGTAAGGAGTTGCTAACTTAATTGTATATGTATATGTTACTGGAACATAGTACAGGACATGATCCAATGAAATAAATATATGGATTGTGTTATGTGTCATTATTTATTTCATACGTGTTTGATTCTAAGTTTGAGATAGTTCAGTTTTTCCACATGAGGATATGTTCTATAAATATCGTCTAACGTTGATTCCTGATAAGGGCTGCTATACGGACTTTATTTATGCTCTCTTGAATTGTGCGGAGAAAACCTGTTCATCAAGACAACTGTATGTCCCTCATTAGTTCACCTAGTGAGTGATGATATCTATTGGGCCCCTTGATGGAGATGGATTGCTTACTAGCAACTTGTGCAATCATCTCTAGATCAAGAAACGTATAATCTGCAAGAATGACACACTCCTATCTTGGATTATACAAGGATATCATGTGACATAAGAATAAAAAACAATAAGATACTCATTTCTTATGCAGGATTGAAGTGCTGTAGTTGTACTGTATTTATTTATGCGAATTGGGAATCATAACGTGTTGCTAGATACCACTTATGATTATTGAAAATAAATGACGATTTATTTTCCATGACTAATATAGCATAAATCCTCAAAGGGTCACACAAATAGGACTTTGACCACACGTGCATTATTTATTTATTCGCAGCAGTTGGTACTGTGGAAATATGATGGGTTGATTAATTAATTATATACCGTTGCGAACCGTTATAATTAATTAAATCAAATGGACCATATAGAAATAAATTAATGTATTAACTAATCCCAAAAATAATTATTAATAAGTTAATAGTTAATTTTGTTCAACACGAATTAATTAAAATAATTAATTTGAGCTAACGGGCCTTTATGTAATTGGTAAATTAAAGGTCACACTTGAGAGCAATTAATTGAGCCACTAATTAATTGAATTAGATGACCAATTAAATAATTGATGGGGCCCATTTAGACCCATTTTTTGGGCAGCCATATGGGTGGCATAGTTGTAATTTGTTACAACTTGTTAGGAGAATTGTTGGTCTATAAAAGGGAACATTTTTGGAGAAAGAAAAATTCTAATTTTCCACCTTCTCTCTCTTCCCTCCTTGGCCGTCACTGTTCACGGTACTGTTCACAGTGGAGAAAATTTGTTTCTCCATTTTTAAGCTCTTAATTACTCTCTTAGCTCATGCGTTGAGCGATTTCCCTTCCAGTTAAACAGTTAATCGTGCGGAGAAATTCAAAGGGAATTAGCTATCGTCTCAAAACAAGCTAGCACTTGTTTATAGACTTTGGTTAATTTTCTAGGTGGACTCGAGGCGACCGGAGGGCGTAGCGAAGTTGGAGAGCACGCCACCGATTCAAAAAGATAACGATTAACCTTTTAATTACGAGATTAGAAGAGGTAATCAATTTCTCCTTTCTCGTGAAGTGAAAATTGCTTAAATGACTAGATCTATAATTGTGCTTGTTAATTACTTGTTACGTAGTAACAAAAATTTTAAAATGGCATATGAAATTAGTTCCTAACAGTGGTATCAGAGCTATGGTTGTTATTTAAGTTTTTTGACACTTAATTAGTTGAGAAATTAGTAATTAACTAAGTTAATTAGTGATGTGTGTGCTTGCTGTTCTGAAAAAGCTATTTTTCTGCCTTGTTGTTTATTTTTCGTGATGTAAAGATTTCTGAATTTTTTTTTTCTTTTACTGGAGGTTGTATATCTATGAGTCATGGTCCTTTTGGCGCTGGTTTCACTATTTTCTAAGTTGTTATGAATTTTAATAAATTAAACGGTAACGGTTCGTAGATCTGCCGTTCTGCTGCACAGTTTTGTATTTATGGCTTGTAGGACTTATTTTTGGAAAATAGCTACATGTAAATTTTTTCTAGGATTAATCTAGACTTGATGCTCTTTCTGGATGTGTGTATTTTGTTGCATGTTTCGGAGTTTATGTGGATGTTCAAGTATGAAAAGAGACGAAGTCGTCAGATCTGTTTTTTCAAACAAACTGGTTGTTTTGATGAACTGTATTTATTGAGAAACTTTTACAGAAAAGTGTTTGAATAAAGTTGTTCTGCTTCAAGTTAGGAATCTGTAAAAATTAGTTTCATATTTTTCCATTAATATTTGATACTTCAACTGGGTAAAAACTTTCTGGTCGTCAGTCTGTTTTTGAACAGGACTAATTGCTTATATAGCATTTAACTTGATGATTTTGAATAGACCTTATTGTTTTTCTTTTCATGGATAGTTACCCAATTGCATACACTAGATTTTCTGTATAAATTGTTTACATGAAAATTATATGAAAGATGATCATACAGACCAAAAGGTTGAGATGAAAAACAGAAAATCCGATAACGGTGCTTCGCGCACAAAATCGAGATTTGTCTTTTTTGATTCTCCCTGATGGTAAGTGATCTCTTCCTGAATTTTTTTTCTGGTAGTTACACTCATGATAAGAAATTTGTATGATTTATTTCATAATTTTTGGAGACCGAAATTTTTTAAATTTTATCGGGTCCCGTTTCGTATTTTAATTAGTTAAAATATTTTCTAATTAATCAAACTGTTTGAAATGTTAATTAGAACACTCCTTAAATACCCTCCTTTCTGTTTTAGATTGTTGAATTGAATTTTAAAAGGTTTAAACAAAGTAGTTGTTAAAGTTGAATCTTTTTTTGCATTTGAAAGCGAGCAACGAGCATGCACAAAGATTCTAATTAATAAGATTAATTAAGAACAAGTGAACATATATATTGTATATGTGCTAACTTTTTTTTGTAGGAGGATCGTGGATTTCGTATGGCTCTTGATTTCAATGCCTTGTGGTTTGTAAATGTATGCATATGTGAATGTGTGTAATACGGCCTTTGATGCTATTAATTAATTTTGATTAATTTTAATATAACTTGTGAGGCTTGCATGCCCCTGATGCCTATGAGGGAATTAGAATTTTTATTCCACATGTATTTACTTCCATTAATTATAGGATAGTATCAGTATAATTAATGGGAGGGCTTGAATTAGATTAGTCTTGCTACATGAAGATGCGACGAAGACTAATATGCAAGCATGATCCATACAAACCCACAACAATGGTTGTGTTTTGAGATGCTTATTATTATTATGTGATTGTTTGCATGCTATGAAATGTCATAGGATAGTTATGGGTGTATGTTGACACGACCACCAAACAAAGTCACATATTGTATGTCCTAATTAATTTGATTAAGCCGACCGTCCTCCTTCTCTCTATCCCCTTCACGTCACTTGCTCTCTCATGGCGCGGTCCGCCCAAGCGGACGTCATGGTTGTTTTGCGATAGTCGGGGTACAAATAAAGAGATTTGTAAGGAGCAAATAGAGAGAAATTGCTTATCGATGGATCCAACTAGAGTTTGGACATCGGGGCGAAGTTCGCGATGCGAACCGAGAATCATAAAGTTGTATGATTGGTTAAAGAGAACCTACCTTGTCTAGTCATTTTGGGTGACGTGCCATAGAAGGTCCAATTTGACGAAAATATGGATATTGGAAATTCATTATATTTTGGGACATAACTTAATGTAGTGAAATTTTTACTTTATTAGAAAAATAAAACAAAAGCATAAATTAATTGACCTTAAACTTGAAATTGTTGTAGATGTCTTCCTCGTCTTTTTCGCTACGTTCTCTTTTAGAGAAAGAAAAGCTCGCCTTCAATGGTGCAAACTTTCTGGATTGGCACCGGAACCTTAGGCTTGTCCTTAGGTTTGAAAAGAAAGAGTATCTCTTGACCACTCCCATCCCTGCGGCTCCCAAGACGGATGCCTCTCGAGCGGATAAGGATGCCTATGACAAGCACGTCATGGACGACATAGAGATGTCCGTCTTGATTGTCGCTGTCATGGAGGCGGAACTCCAAAAGGAGTTCATGGAGAGTGGTTACGATGTGTTTGACATGATCTCTCGCCTCTCAAACATGTTCCAAACCAAGGCCCGCACCGAAAGGGCTAGACTTATCAAGGCCGTCGCCAATACTCGATTGGTAGAAGGTCATGAAGTCGGACCACACGTCATGAAGATGGCGGAATTATTTCGACAGCTCGACATGCTTGACACGCCCTTCCCGTCAGGGGCGATTCAAGACTTCATTCTCAACTCCCTTACTCACAGTTTCACGGGGTTCAATGTGAACTACCGCATGAATGTCATGAACAAGAGTTTGGACGACCTTCAGAACATGCTTGTCGAAACTGAGGAGAGTCTCAAGAAGGAGAAATGGCCGAGGGATGTTCTTGCGATGAGCGAGAAGAGCAAAAAGAGCAAGAAAAGAAAGACCCGCAGAACAAAAAAGAGCAAAAGCTTGGTGACGCCCTAAGGTTCGGCCAAGGGAACTCCAATGAGTTCTAAAAAGAAGAAGAACCCAGCCACTTCCGAGACCATGTGCTACTACTGTAGCAACAAGGCCCATTGGAAGAAGAATTGCCCCAAGTACCTCGCTGACAAGAAGGCGGGAATTGTCCAGCCTTCCACCTCAGGTATATTTGTCATTGAAACACTTCTCGTTACCTCTAGCACTGACTGGATATTTGCTACTGGTTCGTGTGCTCACATTTGTCGAAATGTGCAGGTTCTAAAAAATAGAAGGCGGCTTGAGAAAGGCGAAGTCTAACTCTGCGTCGGTAACGGCACGTGCATCTCTGCTATGGCCGTTGGAAACATGAAAATAACTTTGCTTGCTGGTTTTGTTTTGGAACTCAAGGATGTTTTTGTAGTTCCTTCTATCACTCGGAACATTATTTCTGTTTCTTGTTTAGACATGGATGGATTTAGTATTGTAATAAAGAACAAGTGTTGTACTTTGTTTCATGATGATGTTTGTTATGGTATTGTGCATTTATTGAATGGTTTTTATGTGCTTGATACTAGCGAATATGTTTTGAGTGTTGAACGTGACAATATGAAATGTAAGATTTCACATGAAAATACAACTTTGATATGGAATTGCCGCTTAGGTCACATCAACGAGAAACGCATCAAGAGATTACAAACCGTTGGTCTCTTGGATCAATTCGCTTTTGAGCCAATTGACACTTGCGAATCTTGTTTGATGGGAAAGATGACCAAAGCACCTTTTACCAACAAAGGTACAAGGGCAAGTGACTTATTAGACCTCGTACATACCGATATATGTGGACCTATGAGTATTTGCGCACTTGGAGATTACTCGTACTTCATTACTTTCACCGATGATCATAGTAGATATGGATATATATACTTGATGCGGCACAAGTCCGAATCCTTTGAAAAGTTCAAAGAATTCAAGAATGAAGTTGAGAACCAAATTGGTCGAAAAATCAAGGTCTTGCATTCCGATCGAGGTGGTGAGTACTTGAGCCATGAGTTTGGTGATTATCTAAAGGAGTGTGGAATCGTTCCACAACTCACTCCACCAGGAACACCACAATGGAATGGTGTGTCCGAAAGGAGGAATCGAACTTTACTAGACATGGTTCGATCGATGATAAGCCAAACCGATTTGCCTAAGTAGTTCTGGGGTTATGCACTAGAAACCGCAGCTTTTACACTGAACCGTGTTCCGTCAAAGTTCGTTGAGAAAACGCCTTTTGAGTTTTGGTTTGGTCGGAAACCAAGCATGTCATTTCTCAAGATTTGGGATTGTGAAGCTTATGTGAAAAAGCTAATGAGCGACAAGCTTGGACCTAAATCGGACAAATGTCATTTCGTAGGATACCCTAAGGAAACGAAGGGTTACTATTTCTACAACCGCAACGAGAATAAAATAGTTGTTGCTTGTTATGGTGTGTTCTTGGAGAAGGAGTTTCTCGCAAGAAGAAGTAGTGGGAGTAATGTGGTTATCGAAGAAATTCATGAACCACCGCAAGATGTACCTCAAGTAGGAAATCTAGCGATTCCCAATGTGATACCTAATAAGGTTGTAGCCGAACCCTTTCCACAAGCTGTTGTGGAAGAAGTTCAAGAGCATGCTCCATCAAATGATGACTCGAACACATCGCGAGTCGATGATGTCCAAACTGCTTCCACATTAGAGGATCAAGAACCAACTCAACAAACCGTTATAGAACAAGTTCAAGAACCTCAAGCACCAATCCTACGAAGGTCAACGAGGGAAAGTCGTCCACCCGAAAGATATTTGGATTTGCACGACGTTCTCGTCATTGAGAATTGCGAGCCTTTGACCATTAAGAACACGAAAGAAAAATCCGACTCCAAGGAATGGCTTAAGGCCATGCAATCTGAAATGCAATCCATGTATGACAACAAGGTATGGACCTTGGTTGACCTTTCCGACGGAGTAAAACCCGTTGAGAACAAATAGATCTTTAAGAAAAAGGTTGACATGGATGGCAACTTGACCGTATACAAGGCACGGCTTGTTGTGAAAGATTATCGGCAAGTTCATAGTATTGACTATGAAGAAATCTTTTCGCCCGTTGTTATGTTCAAGTCAATTCAGATCATGTTAGCGACTGCCGCATTTTATGACTATAAAATATGGCAAATGGATGTCAAAACTGCCTTCCTAAATGACAATTTAGAAGATGATGTGTATATGACACAGCCTGAGTGTTTTGTGGATCCAAAAAATGCTAACAAGGTGTGCAAGCTTCAAAAGTCCATCTATGGATTGAAGCAAGCATCAAGGAGTTGGAACAAGCGCTTTGATGAAGAGGTTAAGAAGTTGAACTTTATCCAAAGCGAAAAGGAACCTTGTGTTTACAAGAAGATTAGTGGGAGCGTGGTTGTGTTTCTTGTTCTATATGTTAATGATATACTCTTGATCAGAAATGATATCCCCGAGTTGAATGCAGTCAAGACCTCATTGAAGAAGGTGTTTTCAATGAAGGACTTGGGCGAGGCCGCCTATATCCTAGGGATCAAGATCTATCGAGATAGATCTAGAAGGATGATAGGTTTGAGCCAAGATGCATACATTGACAAGGTGTTAGAAAAGTACAAGATGGCTGGTTCCAAGAAGGGTTACCTACCTATGTCACATGGCATATACTTGAGTAAGACTCAGTGTCGAATGACTGATGCAGATAGGAAGTACATGGAGCAATTCAAATATCCTTCCGTGGTCGGTTCGATCATGTATGCCATGCTATGCACTCGCCCTGATGTGGCATATCCGATTAGTGTGACTAGTCGATTCCAAGCCAATCCTGGCATGCCACAATGGACTGCAGTCAAGAATATCCTCAAGTATCTCAAGAGAACATTGGATAGCATTCTCGTGTATGGTGGAGACCAGGAGCTCGTTGTAAGTGGTTACACCGATGCTAGTTTCCAGACCGACCGAGATGACTCAAAATCACAGTCTGGCTTCGTATTTCTGCTCAATGGTGGTGCTGTGAGTTGGAACAGCTCCAAACATGATACCACAGCCGATTCCGTCATCGAAATAGAATACTTAGCGGCTGGTGAAGCAGCAAAAGAAGGCGTTTGGATCAAGGAATTCTTGACCGAGCTGGAGGTGGTTCCAAGCATCTCGGGTCCAGTGGATCTCTATTGCGACAACACAGGAGCCATAGCTCAGTCCAAGGAGCCTAGGTCTCACCAAAGGACCAAGCACATTCTACGACGATTTCATCTTATCCGTTAGTTTGTGAATGACGGATGGATCAAGGTCAAGAAGGTGAACGGTGCCGCGAACACAGCGGACCCTCTGACAAAGCCTCTGTCTCGAGCCGCACATGAGTTGCATGTTGCATCCATGGGGATCAGACGCGTGCCTGAGTGGTATTGAGTTGTATCTTTTACATTTGAGGCTTTAGTATGAGACATGTATATATTTTGATATTGCATTGAGTACTATGCACTGGCTAGAAGTCGCTATTGATTGACTCTAGACCAAGTGGGAGATTGTTAGAGATATGTCCTAGAAGCCAATCAGTTTATGGCTACTTCTATAGTTTATGTTATTGGTAATATTTGATCATTTGTTCCTCGATTTATTTATTGACAGTTCATTCAGGCTGAGAATCTGAATTGTGGATCACTGTGGTTCATTTATGAGTAAATGACAATAATAAATGGAAACTGTCCATAGTCTTGATAATTAACAAGGAACATTAATTATCAGATAAGACTAGTATACAAGTTAGTGATGATTAAGTTCTACAAATCATAAGTAAGGAGTTACTAACTTGATGGAGATGGATTGCTTGCTAGCAACTTGTGCAATCATCTCTAGATCAAGAAACATATAATCTGTAAGAATGACACACTCCTATCTTGGATTATACAAGGATATCATGTGACATAAGAATAAAAAACAATAAGATACTCATTTCTTATGCAGGATTAAAGTGCTGTAGTTGTACAATATTTATTTTTGCGAATTGAGAATTATAATGTGTTGTTAGATACCGCTTATGATTATTGGAAATAAATGACGATTTATTTTCCATGACTAACATAGCATAAATCCTCAAAGGGTCACACAAATAGGACTTTGACCACACGTGCATTATTTATTTATTCGCAGCAGTTGGTACTGTGGAAATATGATGGGTTGATTAATTAATTATATACCGTTGTGAATCGTTATAATTAATTAAATCAAATGGATCATATAGAAATAAATTAATGCATTAGCTAATCCCAAAAATAATTATTAATAAGTTAATAATTAATTTTGTTCAACACGAATTAATTAAAATAATTAATTTGAGCTAACGGGCCTTTATTTAATTGGTAAATTAAAGGTCCAACTTGAGAGCAATTAATTGGGCTACTAATTAATTGAATTAAAGGACCAATTAAACAATTGATGGAGCCCATTTAGGTCCATTTTATGGGCAGCCATATGGGTGGCATAGTTGTAATTTGTTACAACTTGTTAGGAGAATTGTTGGTCTATAAAAGGGGACATTTTTGGAGAAAGAAAAACCATAATTTTCTACCTTCTCTCTCTTCCCTCCTTGGCCGTCACTGTTCACGGTAGAGAAAATTTATTTCTCCATTTTTAAGCTCTTAATTACTCTCTTAGCTCATGCGTTGAGCGAATTCCCTTCTAGTTAAACAGTTAATCGTGCGAAGGAATTCAAAGGAAATTAGCTATCGTGTCAAAACAAGCTAGCACTTGTTTATAGACTTTGGTTAATTTTCTAAGTGGACTCGAGGCGACCGGAGGGCGTAGCGAAGTTGGAGAGCACGCCACCGATTCCAAAAGATAATGATTAACCTTCTAATTACGAGATTAGAAGAGGTAATCAATTCCTCCTTTCTCGTGAAGTGAAAATTGCTTAAATGACTAGATCTATAATTGTGCTCGTTAATTACTTGTTAATTAGTAACAAAAAATTTAAAATGGCACATGGAATTAGTTCCTAACAGTTCCGCCCCTGCTGAGAGGTGGTGTTGTACATTGGATGAAGAAAATTGAGAGACTGAGAGTGAGAGCGAGAGGAGGAAAATTCGATGGGAGAGGAACTGAGCGGCGGAGTCTACTACAGTTAGGCAATAAAAACCAAGTCGAGTCTGGACTTTGTGGACCTCGATGTTAAATTTTGGGCTGCACTAACAAGTATCAAGTTTGGGCTGCACTAACAAGTATCAAGTTTGGGCTGATCAAGTTGGCCCTACTCAAAATCAATTCATAAAATTATGAGTTGGCCTTAACTCGAGTATGACAACTCGATTTCTCCTAACTCGAGTCATATTTGAGTTTTTTTTCGAGTCGAATTCAAGTAATTTATGAGTTACAATTTTTTCCTCAATCCTAATTAGAGGAACTCTACCTTAGGAATCACATGAGTATTGGTAGCAGAAAGTGAGAATTCAATGACCCAGAAAAAAAAAAGAAATCGTTGGGCAATGACCCTCATTACCGATGTCTAGCACAATAGAAGCAAATAAATAAGGAGTAATTTCGTCGAACACGTACCGGGCATAAAACAATACCCACTAGAATAAAACTAGGATGGTACCACTTGAGAACCAAACAACAATCACACAATCAAGTATAAGAAAATAAAGAAGTGACACAAGATTTTATATGGAAAATTCGAAATGAAAAAACCACGGGAGCGATCAGCGCAAATCCACTAAATCAAGAGATTGTCTTACAATACATGAAGATCATCAAACTATCAATCTTCCTTTATGTCTTACTCACTCTCTCTCACAATTTAGAAATGGAATTAGCAAGATATATTCAAGAGAAATAGTAAATCCAAGACAGCTTCAACAAGGAAGACAAGAGATAAGAGAGCTTCAAGAGATCGGTTCCTTCTCTGGAGAGACTCATGCCTCTTTGCATCCCCGTATCCCCTTTTCATTTCCGTGTAGGCTTTCATGGGCCACGAGCCAATTTGACTTCACCCACAACCATCTCCCACTTGAAGACAAATCTCCCACTTGATCACACAAGCATACACCTCGCTCCAAATATCCGATTAACTCAACCAACTCGGATTGCCTCCTACAAAAGATTACCTTGTCAGGAGGCACCACCTTCATGAACATGTCGGCAGCATTCTCATTCGTGTGAATCTTTCTCACAACTAGTTGTCCATGGTCTAGCACATCGATAATAAAGTGGCATCGCACATCAATGTGCTTAGTTCTTGAATGATATGCCACAATTTTTTGAAAGATTTATGGGACCTTGATTATCAAAATGCACCACATACTCATTTTCTTCAACCAAAGTTGTCCAAAAAACCTTTTCAACCAAAACATTTCTTTCATCATCTCAATCAATGCGACATACTCCGATTCCGTAGAAAACAAAATAACAATGTCTTGTAATCGAGACATCTAACTAACGGCTCCATCACGAAATTACTTCTTATTTATTTATTTCCACTGTGCTAGACACCTAGTTGGGTCATTGCCTAACAAAATCTATCAACACTTTTCTCATAAAAAGGCCTCAACTATTGTTTCTGTTCGATTAATATATATACCTCCCTCTTCCGGACCATAGTTTAATTATCGTTTCATGCACCCACCAGAAACTAAACGAAATCATTAACCTTTGCAAGTTGAACCTTGAGCGTTACGTGCATAGATATTTTAATAATTAATAGTAAAATAATACTTGCAAATTCTATTTCTACAGTGCAGCATGTGTGCTTTGTTGAGGTATGACATTAATTGTTCCTTGTACTTTAATTTCCTAGTTGACAACTTTGATTTTTTTATTAATACTTTAGAAAATTTAATTAACTTGTTTCAACCATATTCACTCTTCTTTACTTTTCCTTTATAAAGAAAAAGTAGCGTCTCAACTTAAAGTGAGCATAGTTTCCAATTCATCACGCAGCACCGGACCAAAGACAGCATTGCAAATTGACAATAACAAATTCAGGCCTTCTAAGCTGAAAGTAAAATTTCCTCCGTAACTTATTTATCATGGACAATATTATTCTCTGCTAGAAACTTATGTTGAGAAAATATGTAGAATTAAGGATATATTTGATAGAGAATTGGTTCTTGGTTTAGTGACAAAAAGCGACACATCTTAAGTGATGACCGCGGTTTCAAAATTTAACCGAGCGTTCTTTATAAATAATTAAATTTAAAAATAAGTTAAGAGACTCAATCCCTAAGATATCATAAAAATAAGACATATGTTTGAGGAAGTGTTCATATTATTTCTTTTTATTTTAACTTTTATTTGTTTATTTATTTATTTTGATGCAAGGATACAGTCAAGACGTACTCTCAATTTTCATTTAATTCTTTAAAATTTAGAAATGAATTTTCAGTCAGATTTTAAATTCACGACATCCCTCGAGATGTGTCATTCTTAGCTACTAAAAATTTCGATGGCTGATTCTAAATGAGGTAAATTTTGAACAATTTAATTTTATTTTAAAAATTGAATCACCCGAAATACTATATTCAAACTACATGTTGTCATGCATGATATTAAATATTCTTAGATGCATTGTGTTAGAGTTTGAAAACTTTTAAAAGTTAAATAAAGTTAATGCTTTGTAAAAGTTAATTAAGGTTTATGCGACAATTATAATAGGTTGGCGTCAAAACCTCGGAGGTATGACTGTTGAGTCTTAGTCTAGAACTAAACGAATACGTCACTAAAGGAGCAAGCATGATTCTTTATGTTTTGGTGGACTAGTAAAGACAATATATGGAAATGCATTATACAAGCAAAGGTATGCCATTAAATATTTAAATTATATGCAGCATATCTAACAGAATATGATCGTAATTAAGTTATACAAAGCGTATCTCTACCGAGCCTAGCTCATTATTTGACGCTGATGTAGGCGTACTGAGGGAAGAGTCCGGATCCCGCCGGACATTGAAAATTGTTTCTGTCCGAACTGTTCGAAAGATACAAAAAAGTATACATGTTGAACTGGATTTTCTACGGATGAATCATGAAACCAGTAACCCAACCAGTGTTTAGATAAGATCATCAGCTTGCTAATGAAATTATAAATTGGATATATACTTACGTTCACTGAGAAGTGTATGCTTACATGTTTCTATTTTAAGAAATAGCAAGAAATTCATTTCGTTAAGCAGTGGAGAATGAGGAAATTTTAGCGTGTTCAACATATAATTTGGATTCTATCTAAAATATATAAAAAGTTATATGCTAATGTTACGATAGAATATATGGAAAGTGACATGTTGATGTAATGCAGTTCTTTTTTTTATAAAATATAAAATATGATTATTCTATTAAATATTTAAATGGTAACTAAAACTTATAATAACGAACGAATATATTCTTTGGACGAAAGTACATTTGTTGAAAGTAATTAACATTTTTTCTACACTTTTTAACATTATGAATAATTTCTTAAAAAAAAAAAGAAATGTGCAGTTGTTCAACAATACTTTTTAAAACTAATCTGAAGTAACAAAGGTATTTCTTCTACAAATATATATATATCCAAGTTACTACAAGACATAATGCAAAATATAACTTGCAAAATTTGCGAACTAAACACAATTTAATTGACGTTTTTTGGGCAAAATTATTTTAATGATTTCTACTGACTTGTGTAACAGGAATATATTTAACATACGCCATTAATTGTTTTTTAGATGTTCATATATGATGACTTGCTTCTCCATTGCATCACCGAAAAACCACTAAGGCGGGGACCCGAACCTCTATAAATAGAACTCCCTTGCTTATTGACGGAGGACTAGAGCACACAAACCGTACATCATCATCATCATCATCATCATCATTATTATTATTATTATTATTATTATTATTATTATTACATCACCAAAATGCTTATTCTAATTTATAACTCTAATAACTAACTAGTGAATAACCAACTCTTGTTCTAATTACAAAAAATAATGCTATTTAAGTGAAAGATTACATGATTGAAATCTCACTCGAGGTCCTTTATAGACATTTATTACATCACTCAATGTTTAGTTTTTTTTTAAAAAAAAAACTCTAATAACTAGTGTTTATAATATCATACTATTTCAGTTGTATATTGGGTAAAACAAAAAAAAAAATATCAGAATAGTGGCTGATACGACATTAGTATCTAATAAAAAGAGGGAAAATACTAGAAATATGGGAGGATAATATTGTAAAAGTTAAATACAAAGTACCGATCGAGGGGCACAATTTTTTTTTTTTTTTGGGGGGGGGGGGGATATTCTGAGGAGTGAATTGCACTCTGCAGTTCTTCGTCACTACCGTCCAATCTAATATTGACTATTGACGGTTAAGATTTATAGACCGTACAGATCTAATATTAATCACGGGGCATCCATTATTAATTGGACGGTTGTGATGCCGAACTGTAGAGGATATCGATTCGGGGAGTAGAGCATGTGCTTGGCCTACCCAAAAATGATTTAATGATTTCTAGTGACTTGTGTAACAAGAATATATTTTAGCATACGCCATTAATAAAGGAAATTGATTATTGCCATATGTAGATTTGGCATCGTTTGAACAAAGGTGAACACATAAAATAGACAAGATGAACATATAAATAATCAAAGTGAACACATACAAATAAATAAATTCAATAAAAATAAGTTGAATATGCATATAAAAATCTGAACAAGGATGGTAAAACGTATATTTTGTATGTGTTCACTTTGTCTGTTTTATGTGTTCACTTTGTTCATTAATGATTAATAAATGAGATCTGTTGGCCGTTGCTTTGTTTGGCATC
The DNA here is from genome assembly GCA_027562975.1 of Rhynchospora breviuscula. Classification (NCBI taxonomy): domain Eukaryota; kingdom Viridiplantae; phylum Streptophyta; class Magnoliopsida; order Poales; family Cyperaceae; genus Rhynchospora; species Rhynchospora breviuscula. Next base: position 26,833,005 of record CM050402.1, read on the forward strand.
CCCTGAAACTTCCATGTTCTACTAACAAAGTAACCATTAAAAAAATTGAAGATTTCAGAATTAATTAGTATCACCTGCAACAATTTATATATATTAGATTGAATAGTAAACTTTTAAAAGTCTTTTTATTATTCTCTTATTTCATTATATCAAAATTTTATTTTAGGTTTTAACCTCTTATTCTTGGTCCCTTTCATTTCACATTTTTTGTTCTGCCCTGATTGTAGTGGGCAGTGTTTTAGGCACTTAATGTCACCGTGTTCACTGATGACTAATAGAAAGTATAACGAAGAAGAATCCAAACGTGGTGTTGGTTAAGCAAAGAATAATATCGAGTTTTTCTACTGGATATATAGAAGGAGAAACATTGGTTACAGCTGAGTCAGCTGACCACATAGAATCTTTGAAGATCCCCATATAGGTTGGAATCAACCGACTTTCTTCCTTTTTTTCCGTCATTCTTTCATTTAGATTCATATTTTTTTTTTCAAATTCTTTAATATATTACCAACACTTATATGATTGTTTAAAAAAAAAAAATGAATCAAATGCAAAGGAGAAAAGTGTAAGATAGCTTCCAAAGTCCAAATGCTACTGGATTCTGATCTTATACTGATCTTATACAAGTTCTACAGCTAATTTTTATTTACATCTTGGGCCATGCACTTAACCAAAGTATGAAAGATTGTTGATGCTTTATATATATAATCTGTAATATGTGTACAGAAAGAACTAACATCTCCTAACAATATGATCTATACTTTTAAAAAATTATATATTGTAGATCAAATTCTACAATTATTTATGAAAATTTTTTTTATCTTTTTTGGATTGGGAAAAACAATCTATTAATCTGAAAAATTCTGAATGCATGCTTCGAGAGTGAATAAACTATATCCTTTTATAGCGGGATTTTTTGGGTGTGATCCGAACTCAAGAATCAACTGAAATTGATCTTATGAGCTTGATCCAACAGAGATACTTTTAACATGAATATTAAACTACAATTTTCAAATGACAGATTAAAACAATTCAATCTATTTATAGTTTCATGCAATTCTAATTATCAACTAACTTCTGTAATTTAAAAAGTAAAGAATTGTTAAAACTTAACCCCCCCTCCCCCCCCCCCCCAAAAAAAAAAAACATTTTTCTACCCCTAGATTTTGTACAACACTAATTGGAAAAGGAATGGATTATTAATGTAAATACTGTTAGGAAGTCATGCAACGCTCAATTTTAATTTTATTACTCATTAATAACGCTTAAAAGAGCATGCAAATTAAGGATCTAGCTATTTGAGTCATTTAACACAACGTGAGGGCGTATGAGGTTTACCTCTCGCGAAATCGTATCCGCGAGGCTCGAATCCTTTCTCTTGGAGTCGACGACGTGCTCCTCCTCTTCTTCTCCATGCACCTTAGGTCCACACAAAGTTTAACCAATTTCTATATGATTTGTGCTAGCAAATCAATAGAAACGCCTAAACCTTTAGTTTCCCTTATTCTATTAAATCACTATTTAATATGGAAACTATTGTTCAACTCATGAACACCTAACCAAATGCAAATGAGAGGCACAAAATTTCAGATCTGAAAACTTCTTTTCACCCTTGAAATTTCGTCCAAAATGGAGGAAGAGAGAGAAAGTGGAAGAAGGCAACCCTAATTCACCAATTAGTGGTCTTTATATAGGCCTCCCAACTATACTCTTTGGGGGGACCACTCCCACACCCTTAGGCAGCCACAAAGTGGGTTTAGAAGTCCATAAAGTTGGATTTTTAATTCCTCTTTTAATTGCATTTGATGTTGGGTCCAAACCGACATATAAAATGATAGCCTGATTAATTGATATAATTCACACAACTATATCAATTGAGTTGAAACAAAATAAATTATCAACTATTTGATAATTATTATTTGGTTTAGACTTTACATTAATTTAGTTTCATATAATTCCTTTGAAGTAATTAATCATAACGGTTCATAATGATATACGATTAATCATCACTTAACTTGCATACTAATCTTATATGATAATTAATGTTCCTTGTTAATTATCAAGATTATGGACTCTTTAGAGATATTATTGTCATTCTAATGAATGATCCACATAGATCTACAATTCAGATCCTCAACCTGAATGATCTGTCAATAATAAACTCTAGGAACAAATGATCAAGTATCATCAATAACATAAACTAAATTAAGTCATTAACTATTGACTTCTAGGACATAACTCCAACAAATACATTATGAATCATATCAAGCTTTTAAAATGCGCCGTTTTATCGGAATTATCGGCTTTGAGGGTTGAACCGCACGATAACATTGACCTAATTTTGAAAAATGCGGCCTATTGAATAAACGGGCTTAGCGGCGTTTATTCGTGAAAATAATTCATTTTTTACGAAGAAAAAACGGAAGACATAACCTCTAATCCCAAACCCCACTCATTATTTTCTAGACCCGACCCCTAATTTAATTTCTCTCTTCTCCTCATGCTCTCCCATCGCCACTCTTCCCCTCCCCGGGCTCCGCCCCATCGCCGCTCTTCTCCTCCAGCCAACCACCAGTCACCACCTCTTCCGTCGATCTCGCAACTTGATCTGCCGATTCCTCTTTAGTTTCCTCCCACTCTTTTCCTCTGTCAATTGCTCCGCCTATTGCCTGGTGTTCCACCGGCTTGTCACTCCTTATTCCTAACTATAAGTCCCAAGCCCCAATCAGTTGCTTTTTTTAATGGTATTTCACTTCAATTGTTCAATTATAAGGAACTTAATATTTGAGATAATAAGTTGTGTACATTAACGATGGAGGTAAAGTGGATAAAAGACAATTTCTTAGTCCCTACACTAAGCTTATATTTGACTATTTGAGTTCAATTGTTCAATTCCAACCTACTATCAGTGAATTAATAATTTATTTTCTCTTTGTACCAGCTGATAAAAGACAAGCATCATGTACTTGCTGTATTTTTTCAGTACCACTATGCTTGGCTGCATTTCATCTTATCCAGTGCATGCTTACCGCTGCTTTTTTTTATCTTTATTTATTCTCTAAAAGAGCAAAACGTAATGTGATTGTAGGTCGAACCATTGATTTGAAATTCAAATGCGCATGTACCACCTCCTCTCTTTAATTGATGCAGGCACTGAGCCTTAATTTTGCTTGTAGTTTATGCTTAATTACTTTTATCTTTGTGTGCAATATTGAAATGATTTTCTTTTATATGGATACTAAGAAGGTCAACAAAACTTGTATTTCTTGTATTTGTGGTTTGTGGTATGACTGTGGTACATAAATATTATATTTTGTATAATATTCTGGTACGCATGTATTCATATAGCGCATCTATTTCTAAGCTATCATACAATGTCAAGTTTAAAATAATCATACTCTTATATTAGTCATAAATCATAACACTGATAATAAATAGTGGCAATTTCATCATTCGCGTACCCACCGTATTATCACAGTTTTATTACCGATAAAATTCCGTACCGATAATTCAACACTGGACCGCTAAATCGCATTTTAAAACCTTGAATCATATAGATATGTTGAAGTTGATTTGGTAATCTTTAAATTTTAGAGTATATAATCGCTTTCTTCGTGAAATTGAGCTCACGATACTTCTGTAAGCAAAATATGTTACCAGTTACCAGCCTCTGTTTTGCTTTTGATTCGCAATCCCAAACTCTGATAATGAAAGTCATTCATACATTTCAAGCGAGGCCATTGCTGTAGTGGTAAATCTGGAAAGGGAGTAACCTTTTCAAATGGCTCACAAAAAGACAAATCCGACAAATTTAAAGTTGAGAGGCAAAGTACTAAATTTTATTCGAGCGACAACGCGTACCACTAGTAGCATAGCATTGCGCGTCTCTTGATGCTCGTAAATTATTGGTGGATTAAAGAAGCTTCTATTATATTAAATTCCAATTCTCCATATAATAAAGATTTATGGGCATATAACGGAGATAACATATTAACATGGAACAAGAATACTAGATTATGAGATCTTACCTTTTTTGTTGCTGTTAATACCCGGTAAATTTTGGTGGGGTTTAACTTCAAAAAGAAGGAAGGAAAAAAAAATAAAGTAATGAAAAAGAGGGTCTGCTTATGGACATCAGTTGACAACTTTGATACCCTTAAATAGCCTCTTACTAGTTCTGAATCTCAAGTTAAAGTCGGAATATTATTTCTGAGAAAACAAGTAACAAATGAATACAATTTCAATAATAAGTAGTAAGTACCAACTTGATCAATTGCTGACTGGTTAAACCATGATTTTTGCAAAGATTCTTTTGAAGTTGTAACAATTAAAAATAAGACATATCGAGACAAATGCATCCGTCGATGTTGATGTTGTCACTAACCGGCTTACAATAACTATTAACCAAATTAGGTACTAAGATATTAACCAAATCAACTACTAAGATATCAAATCAAGTACTACGATAACCATATTAAGTACTAAGATATTAACCAAATCAAGTACTAAGATATTAACCTTTTTATTTTATTTTTCTCTCTAATCCCTCTCTCTCTCTCTCTCTCTGCTCGTGTTTTCTTCCTTTTTTTAATTTTTGTTGGTTCCTCATATTTTCCACGACGTCTTCTCAAAACATATTGTACGAGTAACTAGCGAGTTGCGAGTTCTAACAATTTGCTTTGTTTTAGACGTTCGCAGTTATTGCCAAGACTACACAAAAAAAAAAAAACAATTTGCTTTATATTCTGTAACGTAATAAGTCGCTTGGTTCAGACTGCTCGGTAATGTCACACATGACACATGTTCAGAGAAAAAAATATATATATAAATTATTACACTTCCTCTTCAAATTTTCATTCTTAATTTAAATACCGTCAAATGCTTTTGGTCAACTTTAGAAAAATTCTGATAAGCTTGTGTGCATTGGCAAAATATTCAAGTGCGCACTGGTTCAATTTTAATGTCTATCAGCACATTAGTCAGTGTGCATTTTGAGAGTTTGGAAGATGTACTTAGAAGATCAAGATAATTGTTTGATAGCTACCAAAATGAATTTTGAGTTGGTTAAACTAGACACAGCTGTCAAAAATTATTTCTTAACTGAAATATGCAAGTGTTTATTGATGCATAAACAAATGTGTATAACAACAAATAAGCGTGTATCACCACAGGAGACAAGTGTTTGTCTAAGGTTGGGGAAAAATTTATGATTAGTTATACAATATGTAGATTTGTTTACTAGGGAAAACAGCCGCATACAAAAGGATAAGTGTCCAAAACCTCTCCAATCAGCTAATAAAAAGATTTGAGATGTAGGAAACAATAATTTTTATTGTAGTAGTGGGATTGGTGGCTTTATTTAGACCGGTAAAAAGGGCCATTTGTAGGAATTGGAATCCAAAAAGGGAATACAACTATACAAGCAAAAGAAGGCAGGTCTCAAATGGATCTCTTGACCTTTATAATATTGATCCAATTAATTTCCGGGGCCCCTTTTGTTGGACGTTCTTTTGAACTGCCAATGTCCGTGCTTTGGGCTCAAGTCCCTCTAAATGTGGAAATTCAATGAAAGCTCCACCTGGATTTGGATTTGTGGAGGGATGTAATTAAAAGGATGATTGTTCAAACACAATATCAGTTGTCCAAAAACATGTAGCAGAGTAGCTCAATGATAAAAATACTAGAACCAAAAAATCAAGGACCCTGCATTTATATATTTAATTTTAAAAAAATAGAAGACAATGACCACTATATTATTTAAAAAAAAAATGAATGATCAATGTTTTTTTTTTTTTAGCAAAGGAGTTCATGTCTTGTTATATATCTCAACTCTGCTGAATGCCTACAAACTTACAATCTGGTACAAAAATATTATCTTTTTTTTGCAAGGTCAGTTGGCGAGTACCAACGAACAAAATTTTATTAAAAAATTAAAAAAAAAGAAATATAAAAGACAGCCATAATGGTCTAAGCCATAATGGTCTACAAAAAATAGAAAAGTTATATTACCAACTAGCCGAGCAGGTGTCGAAGAACAGTTGTTGAATACTCTAGCATTACGCTCTTTCCAATTAAGTCATATCTTGTTGCCCATGCATGTTGAATCTCAAATTACAGGTTTCGATCTACTTGTGATATTTCTGTTTGTCCACCAAATATTTCGATCTACTTGTGAAATTTCTCATTAGTTGAAGCCAAGTTGTTTTTGCAAAGTAACATTCTAAAAATCAGTATCCGACGTCCTCAGTGGTCAAAAATTTGTATAGAGGATGCAGTGTTGGATCGAAGGTCAGCTCAATTTTTGTAAATTTGCTTGTGTAAAAAAACTCATCCTTGAGTAACAACCAAATGAATAATTTGAACTTAATGAGAGCTTTTACCTTCCAAATGAAAGTATTAAAAAAAAATTATCTTAATCAATTGTAGTTACTATACGATCGATGTTCAAATGATTTAGATATATATGAAAGTATAATTAGGACTATAACTTGAGAGAGCAGGATTGTAATATTTGTGCATATCCGTATGTACAAAGCACTCAAGTCCTTTAAAATAAACGCAAAGATTAATTTATTTAAGTGTTAATGGGAAGATTAATTTAGTTGAAAGTAAATGCAAAGATTATATTCTTTCAGGAGGCAATGCATGGCGTCATGATTCTCAAAAGCGGCTAATTATCTAATAATCATCATTTCAGGAGAATAGAGTTCTTTCTTTGGCTTGAGGCACGCATGCGAGACCTTCACCGGAAGCTTCAAGGGAATAAAGTTAAGGTCGGATGGGATTAACCCTAATTCCCTTAAAAGACCACCCCATTTCTTGTTTCATTTTTTGTCCCCTGGAAGTGGGAAGTGGTTACCACTGTGAACGTTTGTCTTTTTCTATATATGAGTTGTGATTTTGTGGAATTTGCTTTCTATGGCATGGCGTGCCGCGTGCTTTTACTTAATACTCATATATAATTTACAAGTTGCAATAAAAACAATTATTTTCTTCATTTAATTTAATATTATTTGGTTTCCTTCGATGTTCAAAAATTTAGTACAATAAAGTTTCTATTCACAAATTTTATTAATGTCATGGATATTTTAATTTTTTATTTTATATGATTAACTGATGAAAGCAGAAGTCTATTGGTGGACGATTTTGATTCATAGATGATTAAAAAAAAATTCTTCTTGAGAAGAATTCCACTGCCACATTTTGTTTGCTGCCACAAATGTTATCAAATTCCAACCGTTGGATGAAATTGATTGATAATTATGATTTATTTAAATAGAAGCACTACAAGAGCCACTTTTTATCTTCTCCAATGTATTAAGTACATTTTAATCACAACCATCCATCAATTCTCATCCAACGGTTGGAATTTGATGATATTTGTGGCAGCTCAAAAAAGTGTGGCAGCACAATCCTTCTCTTTCCTTTTACATTTAACTTAATGTTACTTTTTCAATTTTTCGTTTCTCTGTTCAAGAGTTGAGCTGAAAATAAAGTTTTTGTTAACAAATATAATTAATGTATCAAAATAAGTTTAGAAAAGCAATTGATATCGTAGGTTGTAAGTTCACTGACTTCTAGACAGGACATTAATTAATTAATTGCTTCAGTGACACATAAATATAAATATAAGATTATGTGACAGAATCTAGTCTTCAAACTATGTATTTAGTCCTAACAATTAGGCCCATAAAAATAAGATCTTCTAAAAATTTTATAATTAATTCTTACTTAGCAAAATTTTACAATTATAATATTTTAAAATCAAATTAGCTTTTCACTAATTTTGTATCCTAACTAAATTACCATTATAATTTCTTAAAATCAAATTAGCTTTTCACTAATTTTGTATCCTAATTCAATCAAGCCTAAGAATTTCCTAATGTGTCCTAAGTAAATTATGCCTAATTAGTCTTTTTTCTTCTGTCTTTATATTATATATATATATATATATATATAATCCTGGATGGGGTAGTTTGACCCTATGAACAGTACCATTTCGCTTTTTTCCGATGAATTATCTGGGCCCTTGCATTCTGATCGTTCGGTGGGATTTGCAGGTGGTATATCAGCGGTGGTGAAAAATATGTATGGTGGACCAGGTGTTCCGTATTGAATGCAGAACGATTCTTTATTTCGTTTTCTTGTGGCTATATAATTTTCGTGGTTAACAAATCCTATCCTACGAGGGACTCTACCATTCAGGAAGACCATGGAAGATCCATTCTCCATGTGCATCGAGTTGGGAGGTTTGACCAGAATTATTTTGTATTACAATAAGATTCAGTCATAATCATGTTTTGAGCGTAAAACTATATTCCACTTTATTAGTTATTAAACTTAATTAAGGAATCCTATTGCAATAGTTAGTGGTAGGGTACTTTTGTACGTAACAAATGAAAAAACACATATATGAGCAACAACAAATGAAAGATCCGTGGCCGCATTGATTAACTTTTAATGCGGTCAAAAATAGAATCAAATTTCTTATACTGTTATTTATATAAATTAAAAATAGTTTTTTAAATATATAAAATAATCGTACCAATTATTATTTAATTAAAAAATTAAATATATTTGAAAATCTAAGGTAGATATATTTGGAAGTCTAAGGTAGTTCATGCCTAATCTATAGAAAAAAAAAATTATCCCCTCATAAGACATGCGATCTAAGCCCTCCAATTTTTGTTAATCATCAATCTGAATATATGCTAGAAGTTTACCCTTCTTAATTAGAAGCCGTGACCGCATTGGCTTTTAATTAAAAATAGTTTTTTTGGTTAAATATATTAAAAATAATTGTACCAATCATTATTTAATTAAAAAATTAAATATATTTGGAAATCTAAAGTAGATATATTTGAAAATCTCAGGTAGTTCATACCTAATCTATAGAAAATAAATTATCCCTTCCTATGGCATGCGAAATGATTCTAATCGATCGATTTGAATTAATGGAAGAAGTTTTCTCTTCTTATAATTCTTATAATTACCATTCTCAAAAAAAAAAAAACTATTTTTAATTATAAAACATGACTTTTAATTATAGAAAACTATTCTTTTAAAATTATTTTTAATTTATGTCAAGTTAATATGGCGATCTTTTATGGTAAAAATTACTAATTTTGAACTTATAAATTTTTGTTTAGAAATTTTTACAAGTTTGACGAAAAAGATTGAATTATTCTCAATCTAAAAAATATAGCGCAGCGAAGCTGCGATTGTCATGTCTAGTTATGAATAAAGGCGTAAATAGCATCGTCTTTTACAAATTTTGACAAATTGTGAATGGCATTTTAATTGAATAATTTCTGATTTATATATTGGAAGGAAAAAATAAATTAACTTTTACATTGCCTCCTTTCAAAACAAAAAAATTATAAAAAAAAAGGTAAAAGAACTTCTACATTTGGCTAAGTTATCTATAATCTATGCCTAATTAAGATCCGTGGTTTTTTTTTTTGACAGTTTTTTTGCATTTAGTTAAATGTTTTTTTTCTATTTTTGTATTTTCTATAATTAAAAATAATTTTATATTTTTATTAAATATATTAAAAATAGTTGTGCCGATCATTATTTTAAGGTAGTTAATGCTGAATTATTATCATGTAAAAACATAGCGCGGCGAAGCTGCTACTGTCATGCCCAGTTTAAATTATCACCCATCAAGTGGTAAAAAGAACACACCGATGAATAGAATAATCGGTTTTTTTTTTCTTGCTTACTAAATGGGTAAATATTCTTGAAATATTTTTTCTATATTCTTTTATCTATTATTAAACATCCTTGTATTAGCATTTCCGGATTTGAGCCCCAGAGAAATTAAAGAAGTCTATCATGAAGTTATGGCTTGTGCTGCACTAATCGCTAGGAAGTCAGATTGCTGACTTAAACTATTAGAAGTCGCACTATATTAGCTATGAAGATGGAATAGGATGCTTTGTTTAAAAATCAAGTCTAATCAATGTGTACCTTCAAGGACAATATACTGGTCCTGTTGGAATATTTGATTCTCTTAACATTATTTCCACAATAATTTAGACGCGCTTAGAGAATAGAGATCTAGCAAACTGTATAGTAATTGCATAAATACCTATATGTGATGCTTTCCACAATAATTTAGAGCTATCTAATAGACTACATAATATTTTACATTCTTGTCTGTATATAGCTAGCGCAAGAATTCACATGTATTGATATACTTGTGATCACAACGAAATTATGACATGCGATCTCAAATATCGTCTATTTGAATCTCGCATGAATGGAAAAAACAAAAAAAAAAAAATCCTAAAAAGGCCGCATCACGTTATACACATTCAAACGAATTAGAATTTTATAAGTAGATTGCCATAATTATTTGCCATTGTAGATGTGGGAGCAATGGAGCATATGAGAATCCTTGAGTTCTAAGTTGCCAGAAAAAAAAAAAATTTAGTACCTGAAAACTAGTTGTTACCTTGGTCTCTGGTTAATTTCACATCCGGGTTCACTCAGGACAACTAGATTTTCATGTTACTTCATATCTTAAGTTTGATAGGTCTTGAGATCTATCATTCTATTTGTAGTTCTGGAATTAAATGAGAATAATACTTATATGTGATTCTCATGCATAATTTCTCTCTTTTTATTTTTTGTGGGTCAGATGGCCTTATTCATGGTCCAGTGAAGTTGGCTGAAGTTGTTCTTTTTTTTTTTTTAATTTTGCATTTTGTACACAGTTTGGATCGCTAGGCTCTAGCTATTTTGGAATTCTATGTTTGTTTACACCTATTTAGCTTGGATTCAATTAATTTCATGCTTGTCCAAGTTTGCTTGGTGGACTTTAAAGATTACCTTGCCATAGGTTAGAATAGAATTGTGCTACTCTAAAAATTAGCGCGTTGGGATCTAAATCCTCTCACATCAATGCAACTTTTTATGATACTTCAACTCACATCTCTCCGTACAAGCTTAGGCCTGATCAAAATGTTTTTTATGCGGGATTTTATTTCATTTCATTTCAATTCAATTGATTTCATAGGATTTCGTTGGATATAATTACATGAGAATTCCAACCAAATGACACCAAATCTATTCATTTTGATAAAAAAATTTCCAACCAAATGAAATGAAATGAAATCCCATGTTAAAAAAAGGGAATTTTGATCGGGGCCTTATTTAAATCACTCTCCTATTTTGTAGCCTGGTAATCTTATCTCATACTGCCGGTTTATGCTAGCATCAAGTACAGTGTACAGATAGAAAGAGTGACACAAAATTTAATGATAAAAGCATCTAGACTAGAGCAATATGAAAAATATGAGTAGAAAAATCACATAATAACCAAAAAAGACCCTCTCCCCACCAACTCACATAATAGCCTGGTACCGGTACCAGTTAACTCCTAATTGTCTTATTAATAAGCACAATTAATGAACTATAGTTTCAATAATATATTAATTAATGGTATTTATAAGACAGATAAGGAATTAAAACAGTGTATTCGTTGCACAGGACACCGCTTGATTTCCACTGTACTGGTACTGATAAACAATTTAGGCCTGTTGTTCTGTAGACATTATGTCTTGAACGATTCAATAATATATTAATTAATGGTATTTATAAGACAGATAAGGAATTAAAATAGTGTATTCGTTGCACAGGACACCGCTTGATTTCCACTGTACTGGTACTGATAAACAAGTTAGGCCTGTTGTTCTGTAGACATTATGTCTTGAACGAGTAGTGCCACAAGGATACCATTAATATTAGCTTGCTTGAGCACTGAAAATATGGGAGTTTTCTGAAACACCAAACCAATTCAGGATATTTAAAAGGGTCTATCCTATTGTACAAGAACGAAGGTGTTTTCCTTTCCTTGTCTTTCTTCTCTTGCTTGTTGCTTCCCTTCCCCACACCCACTCACACACACACTCACACTCCCCTTGTTTTCTTGCATTGGAGGGGAAGATGCACCGAGAGAAAAGGAGAGCATCTACTCTTCCCCTTCTATTCCTTCCGTATGGCTCACTTAATCCATCTCTCAAGGTACTCTCTCTCTCTCTCCCCTTAAAAGTGCCTTTTTGTTGGTTTTTATTAGCCTAATCGTAACAATGGAGGAAAATGTAACAATCCAGCGACGCGTCCCTCCTCGCTCGCGCTCCGTTCCCTCCTCATTCTTCCTTTCCTCTGTCTCGTCTCCTCATCTCCTCTCCTCTCCTCTCCTCATTTCCTGTCATGACTTTTTTCCATGAACTTAGGACTGTCAAACGTGGCCCAATAGCACGGAATGGATCCAAACCGTTTGCGCTTCGTATAAAGAAACGTAACACCAACCCATTTCAGCACAAAATTCTATTTCGTTAACCGTTCCACTTCAAAAATAACACATAAAACGATTTGAAATAAGACTGAAACAGTCGAAACGACACTATTCCTTGTTCTGTTTGCGGTTTCGTTATTGAAATGAAATGAAAATTGGTGCCATTATTCGTTCCGTTTCGATTATGCGGAACGGCATAACGTGAAATGAAATGAAAATTGGTGCCATTATTCTTTTCGTTTCGGTTATGCGGAACGGCATAACGTGGTAAACGGTGGAATTGACAGCCCTACATGGACTCCACCTCTTTCCATCTACTTTTGTCTCATTCTCTTTCGCCTCTAACAAGTACACTCTGTCTTGTCTTTTTAAAATTCATATATTTATTGAACAGATATAAAGATAATATGAACAAATAATAAAAATGTATATATACAAGAACAAAAATGAACATACATAATAAATAAATTAAACAGATATAACATCTAATTGAACATAAATAACAAATAAATTGAACAGATATAACAAATAATGTGAACTCATACAAAAATGTAAAAGTGAACAGATATAACAAATAAATTGAATAAATATAACAAACATGTGTACTCGTTCAATAAGATAAAAGTGAACATAAATTGAACAGATATAACAACTAATTGAACAAATATAGCAAATAAATTGAATAGTTATAACAAATAAAAGTGAACATATATAAAACAGATATAACAAATGAAATTAACATATATGACAAATAAAGTGAACAGATATAACAAATAAATTGAACGTATATAACAAATAAAATGAACAAATATAACAAATAAATTGAATATATGTAACAAACATGTTGACTCATATAAAAAGATAAAAAGTAAATATAAATTGAACATATATAACAAATAAATTGAACATATATGGCAACTAAATTGAATAGATTTAACAAATAAATTGAACATATATGGCAACTAAATTGAATAGATTTAACAAATAAATTGAACATATATACAACAAAACAGAAAGAAGAAAGAGGTAGAGGATAGAAGGGAAGGAGTGAGAAGGGAAGACGTGGAAGGGAAGGAGGGTAAGGCGCTGAAGAGAGAGAGATGAGGGGTAGGCGCGGAAAGGAAAGGAGGGAGGGAATAGAGGACTTGTTGAGAAATCATCCAGACACTGATGGATGGCGCTAGATAACATACGCCTAGGGCTGCAAAACGGTCGAAACAGTGATGAAACTAGAGTGTTTCATTAACCGTTTCGTTTCGTTGACGAAATAGATTTTTAATTTCGTTAATCGTTTCATTCGAACGAAACAATCGAAATTAACGAAATTTTCGTGATTCACATATGGACGAAACCGTTTCGTCCAACCAAACGAAATCATTTTGTTGTTTCGTTAACAATTTCGTCCGGACGAAACGAAACTCCCACTTTCGGTTTAAACAACATTCCTTCCTCATGGCAAGCCCAGCTAATAATTTATACGAACCCGCAAAGCACTCGGCCCAGAAGTGTACTAACTACCCCATCAGTCCACTTCAGTAATTCAGAAGCGACTGTTAAAAAGCCTTTAATTGAATTGTCAGTTCTAGATGAGATTTATTAGCTCGATTTCCTCGTTGTGAACTTGTGATGTGGACAGATAAATTGTGTGTGAGGTTATTTGAGAAGTATTAAATTGTTTTCCTCCCTCATTTCTATAGTTTCTGTATAATATTCTTCATAAGAACATAAGAAATCATTCCTTTCCAGATCTCTGTTTCTTCATATCCACTATAAGTACTTCATGTCTGTCCAAGGATCTTGGGAAGATTCCTTCTCAAAATAATATATTTATCTTTTAGAAGTAATTTCAAAAGATATTATTTCATCATTATTTATCACTTAAAGACCATAATATATACATTCAAAACACAGTAAGGTATCACAATTAAGAACAATAAGCTTGACAAACTAGAACAAATACGTAAGTAAACAGAAAGCAAACAAATATGCAAAGATCAAATAATAATGCACCAATAGCGCTTATTATGAAAAACACTTGAATTTACAAAACAACAGTACAAGAGGTTTCTGTCAACAAGTTAACAATGAAAAGTACAACACCAACAACACAAGAGCTGTATTGCACGCATTCTTTGGGTAAGAAGCATCAGATAACTCTGTGTATAGAGGAGATCCGGTCACTGCAAATAATGGACATAAGAAAATTATAACAAGATATATATATATGGCAGCATGTGTCATTCTCCAGCACTGGATTACACTATCAATACCACATATGACATGTATCTTCTCAATCGGTACAAGTAATTCACGCAGCAGCACAAAACACAATAGTTAATTTAATGCAATTTACTTTAGAAATTAGGAATGCATGAAAGGGTTCTCCAGTTCTTGCTAATGAAGGAAATCTAACAGCTGTACAAAGACATAAATCTAGTGGTGCCTCCTTCCAAAAAAGTACTAGTTCCTGATTATTTCAGTACCAAACTTGGAAGAATGGAACATGGAACTGATATGTTTAAATTAATCAGAACTTCAAAAGAATTGCAGCGAAAATTTGGAAAAGATAAACAATTGGAAAATTTTTGGACAAACCTTGTCAACAATGTTTTTGGAGAGCCAATCAAGACCCTCATAAAGGCCCTCTCCAGAAGTTGCACATGCGCTCTGGATAAACCTAAATCATGAGGATAACCAACACGCCACAATTAATCACCAGACTAAAACAATTCTGTCATAAAATGATCTTAAACTGAAGTCATAAAAAAAATGATTTTTCTTATCATTTATTGCATTGCTAGTACAGATATGTTTCTAATCATTGGTAATTACGATAGTAACTGTGTTCTTCAAAAAAAAAATAATAATAATAAGATAGTAACTGTATGGGTATTCAGTACCATGGGCGTTGGCGCAAAGAGTGTAGGCCGAGCTTATCGGTTATTTCAGCAGCGGTCATAGCATTTGGAAGGTCTTGCTTGTTTGCAATCACAAGGAGGACTGCATCTCTCAGCTCATCCTGCTTATTTTTTCAAAAACAGATGTAAAGTTAGTGTTCAGAGTAATAAAAGAATTTCTATTTATATACACGCTGTTATCTGTATATGATGACCAATTACCTAGTGTCCTCAAATAAGAAAAATCCATTTAACCAAAATAAATACTCAAAAGTAGAATACCATTGAATTTAACAAAGAAATATTTATAATATAATTCTAATATGCTTCCATACAAAGAAAAAATAGAGGGAAAATATTGAAAATTACTAGAAATTAAAGTGCAAAAGCACGTATGAATTGAGTTACTAGCATCTTGAACGCCAAATTATTATTTTTATTTCAAAGCATATTACAAAATCATATATAATATTATGTTGGAGTGATAATTTCAAAGGGCATATAGACCTCATTCAGCATGCGATGCAATTCATCTCTGGCTTCTATGATACGCTCCTTGTCATTGCTGTCAATTACAAAGATTAGTCCCTGCGTGTTCTGGTAATAGTACCTCCATAAGCGACGGACCTAGAGAGAAAACATCCATATAGTCAAGTATTTTGCAAAATTAATATGATTTTTTGGAAAATTGGATTTGAGTTGGCTTGAAAATATACAGTGTCTTGACCGCCAACATCCCAGACAGTGAAGCTGATGTTTTTGTACTCCACCGTTTCCACATTGAACCCTAACAAATAAAACATCTTCACAGTTAATGTACAGCTCTTTTATCAGATTTACCTCTTAAAATTTTTAAATGACAAAAGCTTCGATAAAGATAAGGCAATCAAATATGCTCAACAAAACTAAATTATTAATTTTTCATATCCTCGTTGGATGACCAATCAGTTTTCATATAGCAGCAAGTTTGATACGTAATCTATCTAAACTATAGAAAATATATCTACAACTTTATTATTTTTATTTCAGTAACTGTCTGATCAGTTCCCGTGGTTGTCACATAAATTTGTTATCACAAATTCCTTTTCTAAATAAGTAGTAGTATGTGGAGAAGACAGTAGGTATCTCTGCTGAAATGAAAATTTTAAACTTTGAACATATTAGTACATTACCTATAGTAGGTAGAGTGTTGACTACTTCGCCGAACTTGAACTTGTAGAGAATGGTCGTCTTACCAGCCGCATCAAGACCAACCATCAGTATCCTCATCTCACTTTTCGTGAAAAGCCGACTAAAAAGTTTTGTAAATGTCACCCCCATGTCTCTGTTTTATTATTATTATTGTTATCCTTTTCTTTGTCTGTTAAGAAGATATTATAGTCAGCATAGCAATTGAGATATTATAAACGAGGAAAAAAAAATGAAGCTTATGAAGAACCAGACATGTACTATTTTGTTTAAATCGTCACAGACCGTTATAGACCCAAGAGAAGCAGTCTATGTGAATCTATATACTGTTTTAGGGACCCTAAAAAAATATGTCGTATAAAAGAAATGACACAAGGCACCACATGATTACGATAATGTGATCCGTATTCATAACAATATTTGGTAGATCACCAATTCGTTAAAAAAAATAATTATAAAGCATAGAAAGGTGATTGGAAAATAATACATACCTTTTAAAATTGAAATGGGAAGCTCTGAAGGAAGGAAAGAGTTAGTACAGGGTATAAATAGGGGAATTGAGGGGCTTTTGACTGTGTAGGCTCTGCTTCAGGTCGAAGCAAAGCCTTTAGACAAGTGACGTCGAAATGCCAAATTTTATGTTATTTTACTTAATTTGAAAGGCAGCTAACTTTCTCCGATTTCTATATATCACCCAAATTTCTTCTCATTTTTTCCTATATTTATCCGTCCTAACTTAAATTACCACTTTGTTTTGTGAATGATGCAAAATATATATGTTGTATAAAAATTGTGTCAAGCACAGTAAATGACAACTTAGACAATATTATGTTAATATTGTAGATCTGTAAACAGTAAACTTACAGGACGGTTAAGAGCAGTACAAGTTTTGAGAACTCTTTGATTTTCGTACCTCTGCCCGGACTCTATTCCTAGATCATTGATAAAATAATAACAAAAATATTTAACTTCAATAATAAAAAAAAAAAGATCTGCTAGATGTGATCTATTATTGTTGTCACTACATTCACATGAAAAATTGTGGCATTTTACTTCATTTTGATTAGAATTAAGTGCTTCAAATTAGCTTGCAAAGATAGTCCACATATAATTATATTACATTATTTTAAAGCTCTTGATGCCAATCAAACGATATTAAATTGTTATAATCAATATAAGTGTACGTTGATAGCGACATAGACCACATCTGTTGTTGATTATATTTTGATACCCAAAGAAGCACTACTAAAGACGTCATATTTTTCATTCAATTGACAGGCACAGTAAAAATTAAATAAAATAACCGTTCTTTAAATATTGACTATGCATTGATGTAATTAAAGTATGTACAATTCAGTATCTTGTCCAGCATGCATGTATGGTTAAAATCGCGATTACCACAAATTAATGCCTAGTCCAAATTTTCTGTACAAAATTATTTTTGTATATAATTCGACATTTCCGAAGTTCTGATTAATGTTGATAAACTTAACAGAAACGAACAAATGTTCCCAGAAACACAAACTTTTGTTCATTTGCTTGAATATTTTTATTTATTTTTTTTCCCGTTCTTCCTTTTTTTATTTTCTTGTTGAATTTTATTTTATTAAAGATACTTGAATCATAAGAATGCATCTCAATATCCACAGAGGATGCTGAGTCAATACCGGAACTTCAGGCCTAAGGTTCTTCCAAATATGCTTGCTTCCTCAAAAGTATTTTACTTAGTTGAAAAATAAGCTGAAACTTTCTGTACCATTATTAATAAATCATGTAACAGGAATATTATTATAATAATTTGATGTAACAAAATTCAAAAAATTATTAAACGAAAATCAAGATATACGTAAAATTAAATAGATATTAATGCAGAAGTGTGGGTGTCACACCCCGCAGCTGGATGTAACTACTCTCGCCACAAAAATACATGTGAATGTACCTTCGTAAGGCTTATCCTAGCTATTACACTTTTTTTTTCTTCGAGAATAATAGATAATATAACAAATATTATCAAGCTAAGGCAGGAATAAAAGTAAAGAAAAAAAAGCAAAGCACTGCAACACAACAGACTTTCCTACCAATTACAAGGTTTAAGTTCAAGTTTACCATGATTTACCGGGTTGGACTTCTATGACTCATTAAGTCATCATGGCAAGATAATTTTTTGCCTAACTTCGCTTGACTTGATCGAGCTCGTCTCTGCAACCTGGAACCCACAACCATTGTGGAAAATATGCAAAAGCACGGAATGAGAATTAAATTCTCAATGCGGGTTTTAGTTCCAGTATGTGGATTTAAGCTAAAATCCAAGTTCTAAAAATAATACCCATAAATTAAATTATTTACTTGTAAAACGAGATATGTTGAGACATTATCTTCATTTCATATAATGTAAGCATGCAAATCTAAATTTTAACTAAATCAATTGCAAATGTTATTTAATATATGGTTATAATCAAAACCGGACAAAGCAGTAAAATTTGTCTATGACAAAAGTCATATACATGTCGGAACTGAACACGTGGCACGAATCCCATCACAGACAACACGTGTCTGAGCGTGACAGGAAACTGAGCGTGTTAGGGGTCCGAGCATTACAGAACTAACCATAGCATGAGTCTGGACAAATTACATATCATTCACATAATTCCCTAACCCGAGGGCACGTGAAAGACGAATCTCTAACCCTGGACAGGCAAAAGGGAATTCCAAATTAATATATCATTCACATAACTCCATAATCGTGATCACTCAGGCCTCCTAACCCAACCGGTTGAGCAGGCAAAAGGAGACCTTTCCCTAACCCAAGGGCAGGCAAAAGAGGCTCATCTCTAACCCTGGGCAAGCAAAAGGAAATTCCATATCCGCATAGTGCTATCGAACTGGTCGAAGCCGGGGGCCGGCCGACTCCGAAGAGTGATACAAAGCATATCAAATCACATATATCACACACATCATTACATATCCCAGTATTCATTCAATTCTTTTCAGTCAGATCATTCATAAGTCAGAATCATCAATAGCAACGGCATATCCAAATATCTGACTGTCACTTTCCAAATTTCTCAAAATGGAGAACATATATTTCAATATGCATTTCTATCAATATTTGGGTTCTATCTCTAAAATGTAGAAATACGGTTATGCAACCAAACGAATCTCCAATATGCATTCAAAACAGTTTATTAATCACTTAAACTTTAACAAAAATCCAACGTAATTCCGCACCTAAATAGTAAGCTTAAGCGTAGCTCCTCGATATCCTATGATGTTTCGTGTCCTAGACGATCATCTTATCCAGGTTCTCCTGTTTGACGGTCTTTTAAGCTTGATAGTCTCATGTCAAGTGATTCTAGATCGGATCCCTAATAAAAACAGGTGATTTCCTTACTGATCGTTAAATACTTAGAGTAACCTAAGTAACCTATTCCTAGACGGTTCCTGGATTATCATACTGACGGTCTAGGTTAACCAGACTGGTTGAGATTTGGATGGTTAAGTCCAGGTCCTTTATTAAGGAAATTCTGTTTTAAAATATATTATTAAGTATTTTATCTTGTTATTTAATAATTGATTTTGACTTTCTAGTTATTAAGAGTTTATATTTATTTTTATTATACATATCGTTAATTATATTTTAGAATTAAAGTACTCACTTAATTATACCATATTGATTTATTTTACTAATGCTTACTTAATTAATTTGACTTAATATTTATTAAATTATTTATAATATTGTTTATTTGATTATCTAATTATTTGTTATATTTTAAATATCGAAAATTTAAATCAGAAAATAAAAAATCAAGGAAATCAATTGGAGATAGAAAATCAAAGTCCAAAGTTATTTAATTTGCTTTGAGTTGGGATCAGAAAGTCGGTGAATTAATGTCAAGGTATATGTTCTTGATTTCACTCGGACTATTCTCATGATCTCTCGAAATCCGAAATCCGACTTAACCAAAGGGATACCCAATTATTTCTAATGGCCTCTCCTTTAATTAATTTATTTTTAAGCCCACAATTTACTTAATCCTTAGTGATTAGGTTTATATTATTAGCTCATGATTAATTCTATTAATTAAGTCCAATATCTCATATTTAATTCGGCCTCAAAGAATAGCCCACACTAAAAAAAAATCCCATTGGCCATGATTCACAACGAAGGCCCAAACCATCACAACATAACACGGGCCCAAAAGGCCCAAGTCGGCTAAAATACGCCACAGGGTTTAGTCGGGTCGACCTGACCCAGTCGACTAGAGTCGCTGTTATCGGATCCGACAGAGACCCGACGGAATCCAATAACCAAAGGAATAAAATCCGAACCGTTAACCTCACAAATTTACCAAGAGGTCTCCATACTTTTACTGTTATTCGTAGCAGTCCCTTAACTTTACAAAGAAGCCCTTAATACTTATATAATAGCCCTCAGAAATTTACCAATTTATCCCTGGGACAGAGAATTTCTCACAAACAAGCCCTTAAACTCGCATCTTACACAGGAACCGTACCAGATTGGTACAAGAGATGGTTTGGCCTCACTTGAGGCTAGTACATGGCAACGTACAAAAAGGGTATTCCAATTAAGGAACACAAGCATCACATCATTTGTCCCTTATTCATTTGACTAAACCAAATTAATTCACATCCACTATCTACTTACAACCCATTAACCAAACTAATGGCAAAACTAACTTATTTCCTTGACAGCCATCATCTAAACCCCATTTCAATCCTATACTAAACTATTGTTAAGCTTTAATTAAGGGTTTAAGGCCTAGTCTCAGGTTCACCCAATTTACTCATGGAAAACTGAAATTGAAAGAGAGAAGGAGACAATATACCTTAAGTTACTCCCTCCTCTTTCTCTGTCTCTCCTCAATCCTCTACCCATCTCTCTCTCTCTCTCTCTCTCTTACTGTGAAGGAATCGACAACAAAAACCAACTCGGCCTCACTGCCCCTTTTTATAGGTGGCGCACAGCAGAGAGAAAGGATAAGAACAACCTACCACTAACGATGGATAACGATGGAGATCAATCCATCCCCAAACTCAAGATTAGCAACCGATTGATCCACCATCTGCACAATTTTTCGAAGGCAAAGATAGGATCGATCGAAAGGGCATCTCTTTGCTGTGGCACAATGCCAGTGGCCAGCCACAATGCATCCATCTTTGACCTTTGAACTCCGACAAATATCGGATAAGAGGATAAGAACGAAAGCGATCGAACGATCAGGACGGAGGAAAAGAGAAAGAAGGAAGGAAGGCGATGGTGCCAACAGAGAGGAAAGGAAGGAGAATTGATTTGGACACCACTTGAAAAGTGATACAACACCACAAACAACTTTTCAATGACCAATATACCCTCTACCTTACCAATCCGCATCCTCGACGGAGTCGGATCCT
The DNA here is from genome assembly GCA_027562975.1 of Rhynchospora breviuscula. Classification (NCBI taxonomy): domain Eukaryota; kingdom Viridiplantae; phylum Streptophyta; class Magnoliopsida; order Poales; family Cyperaceae; genus Rhynchospora; species Rhynchospora breviuscula. The sequence continues at coordinate 26,854,806 of CM050402.1, forward strand.
CTGGTCGTTTTTTATAAACGACCAGAGTGGTCGTTTAGATCCGGGCCGTCTGATTTAATCTCAACGGTTAACTTTTTTCGGGCCTATCAATCCTGGTATCATGCACGGGGCATCCTTAACCATTGAGATTAAATCAGACGGCCTGGATCTAAACGACCAGGTCGGCAGACCAGAGGATCTCATTCCCATCCTCGACAGTCATTTAAAAGGACTGTGCCGAGCAGTCTTTTTATTATGTCCGTCCGATCTGGATCCAAGGACGCGCGAGAGATCGCTCATCTCCGTCTCTCTTTCCGCTCTGCCCCTCACTGCCCGAGTCCCAGAAATTAAAAAAAAAAAACTCTCGATGGCGAACTGAGACTTCTCTTCCTCTCGCTCTCTCTCTTTCTCTCGGTGTCACATCTACCTCTCTGTTTCCCTCCTCTCTAACGCTGATCTTCGCGAAGCGAGCGAGACAGAAATCCTCTCTCTCGTTGGAGCCTCAAAACCCTAGACGAAAGGTGCTCCCTTCTTCGACAAAACCCTAGACGGAAGCCTCGACCAAATTACTTTGCAGAACATGTCTTTATGTTGTTAATGGAATTACAGATATAAAATTTCCCGAGCATTATCATGTCTCCCGCCTACTAGGTATGTTTCTGCAAGTGCTATCATACTAGATTTTGGATACGGTTGGTTGCCTTACTTGAGTCTTGTACTGGTATACTAGATACTGGTTGCATCTCAATTTGAGAATCAAACAATTTGGTGCAGATATTATCTTTATAGTTTAAACAGATTGTGTATCAATTGGTCATCTATTAGGTGTTATAGGCATTTGAGAACCAATTGGTCATCTTTTTAAGTATTGGAAGACTTCTGTTTTAGGAATTTTTTTTCGATAAATGTTTTAGGAAATTAAGAGGGGGGAAGAAACCAAGGGTGTATCTTGTGTTGTTGGGAGGTGAATTTATACATATTGTAATTGTACCTCTCAACCTCTGCTTGAAAATGCTTAACATATGCTTAATTGTCATTTGATTTGTCAATTTTGTTGTTTCTTACTTATTAATCTACAACCTTTACTATGCTTAATTGTCATTTGATTTTTCAATTTTGTTGTTTCTTACTTATTAATCTTCGAGACTACAACCTTTACTGGTAACCAGTATGCAAACTTTTTAAATTGAGCTATAAATTAGAAATGAATTAGTAACTTTTTTATTTATTGGATCATTATTCTTGTGCAGGTAATATGATGGCTTGAGAGAGGCTATGCCTTGCTATATCAACTGATTAATTCATAAATTCTTTCCTTTTTTTTTAAAAAAAATATTGTATGTTGAATGTTTGTAAGAAGAAAATGATGTGTGTCAGCTTGTAATTTGTAATACTATATTTAATTTTGAGAAAATGATGTTGTACTGTAAATTAATTTTGTAATCTTCATTCTATTGCTGTTACAAACCCATTATATAATCATGCATCAGCTTCTAATCTTTGGTCACATGGTCTAATTATATAGGCCTAATTATGTTCTAGTTTCCTTTTAGCCTACATTGGATTATCGCACCAGTATCCTTTAACTGTAATAAATTGTTCTAGTTTCATCATCACATGAAATTGATAGTATTGCATAATAAGTCATCAAATAAATAACAAAAACAGAATACAAAAAATCTAGTACATGAGCATAAAAAATATAGCTACAAATACATAATTCAAATCTAAAAAATGCAGCAGCTAAGAGTTGTATGCCTCTTAAGACTCCCAACAGGCATCATCTGTGTCAGTAGCAAAGTGATGCTCAATGCCGGCAGATTTCCTTGTCCAAAATAAGAATAGATTTAAAGTGCTGCTATTTGCACTTTGCCAATATGCAGTCAATTATAATTTATAAAGCCTTTTAAATAATATTCATTGATTGGCCCAATCTGAGTTATAGACTTGAATAAATTTGATGCAAGAATTGAGTAGCAGCTGGACCCGATATTTTTTCTGTCAAGCTCCAGTAGAAAACGGAAGAGATACAATAGTAATTGATTGACTACAGTAATAAATACAAGATTTTTAATTGAGAAACAAATGTATATTGCTCAATTGGTCAAATTCCTTTCAGCCGTATTATCAAAGTTTAAGCAACAAACCAGATTCAACTACCACTATATCAGATAGAGGAAGGGGGGGGGGGAGAGAGAGAGAGAGGGGGGGGGGGGTTGTACTTGGAGCTCGCTAGGGTTTCCTGTGGAGCGACAGGTCTGAGCGGAAACAAGTGGCGGGAAGTGCGATTGAGAAGAGAACGATGGGAAGTCACATGAATGATCAACCCAGTCGCTGTCGCTGTTCGAGGGGAATCGGGCAGGCAGGGCAAGCCGTCGACAGCGATTTTTCTCTGAGTCTCTCGTGCGTCCTTGGATCCAGATCGGACAGACATAATAAAAGGACTGCTCGGCACAGTCTTTTTAAATGACTGTCGAGGATGCGGATTGCTCTACCTTACTACCTATGGGGCAGTTTGGATGGGGCTAGGAATAGCCTCTTTCTAAGAATAGGCTATTCTTAGCATTAAATCTCTCTCACAAAGTTACACACTTCCCAATGTTTTCCGTCTAGGAATAGGCTATTCCTCTTATTCCTAAGCGATCCAAACGGCCCCTATGTCAATTGAACGCTTGACTCTGCATGACCATATATTTTAAACACTCCTATTCGAGCACACAATGGATCAGTCCAGTCAACCACAGACATCTGATATATAATTTCGTTTACCTAAGACAACGACTTGAATATTAGACAAAGCTAATTTCACTTATCTAATTAAATAAAGTATGATATAGAGGCGTCATGTAAATTATTTGGATAAATGAAACCAAAATGTTGATTAGTCATTAGCCACTATTTACTTACTGGCATCGTGACAACTAATCAAACTATTCAGGGACCTATGAAATATACAAATTCCACCAACCCAATCACTTCAAATTGAGTATCACAATGTGATTTTACCATAGTATTCCTGAAAGAAGCTGAGTAATGATATCGAATACAAACTTTAGATGGGTGTGAAATAATTCTTAAATTCATCAGTAAACACATATCTCACCAGTTGAACTCTAGTTACGACATCTCAAGATTTTACTGGTTCAGAACCACAATTTTGACGGTACACAATTGGAAAATCATTCTAAAAAACAGTAGACTAAAAATAGAGCTTAATATATGTCTTGTCAAAAAATAGAGCTTAATATATGTCTTGTCTCTCATACATTGTGATCTCTTGTCTCTCATATCCAACATTTAGGAAACAACAAGTCCCTATTACATAAACTTTAAAATTACATATTTTGATCAATCCAATAAAAAATGCTTGAATCACTTATCTTCATTGGTTATATCCATCTGTATATAAACAAAAGTAATAAAATTTAATTAAACTAAAGAAGGTTGTTGACACAGAAACCGACAAAGCTAGACCACAAATGACAAAGCGATGAAAATATATTCTTTCTTTTTGCTTGAGACTAGTGTTAAAGAGAAGTTCTAATAAAATATGAAATTGATGTCAATATGGTTGAGATAAATGGGGCCGACTAAAATTTCACTTTTCAACCAATTTTTTCCCAGTACCCTTAACAATTTGTATGCTTTTGTAAAGTTGACAATTCATACCTCTGAAAATGAATTTGAGAAATCGGAATTCTTCAGCTCTGTTGTTTTCTTTTCTTTTTTTTTTTTTTTCTTCTATGATGTTTCAATGGCGGCTAGGTTGTACGGACAGTAAAGTGATCAGATGGGTGAAGTCAAATGAAATGAGTTGGGAGTGTCTTGACTGCCTTCTATAAGAAATAAAGGTGGGAATGTTCAGAAAAAAAAAGGTGCATGTGAAGCGTTCAATTAATAGAGATGTGAAGGGCATATTTGTCATTGAAAAAATTTTGTGGTGTTGTATCACTTTAAAGTGGTGCCCGAATCAATTCCCTGATTTTCGGATTTTTATTAAAATTTAGTCCCTTAAGATCTTATGTGATAGGGATTTTGTGGCCTAGGATGCTGCAACTCTTATAATATAATTATTATAGTTGTTATTAGGATTTTAATATAATCTGATTATTATTTTAATTATGATTCAAGCTTTGATTTTGCTAGAATCATATAAACTAATTGTAGATACTACATAAGGTAGAAATTTTCGATTTCGGTTCGATTTTACTGTTGCATCGAATTAATTTATTCCTTAGTTTAGGTTAGTTCTGAGTATTATTTTTATAATTTTAATTATTTCAATATTATTAATGAAATTATTCTAATTAACTAAGCTGAAAGGTAGTATGGTATTTTCTCATATGTCACATGTGGGGGTCAAGATTTCTCTGCATAAATTGCAGAATAGTAGTCAACTCGGTCTACCGAATTTATGCTAATTGATTTAATTGGGAAAAAACTAATGGACAAAATCTAAATTTCTTAAAAAATATAATAACGGCTGAAAGGAAAATTTCTTGTGGGGAACGCTTGATATTGGGCTTCGCCTGTATTATAGGGTATAGGGAAGATTAACAACTTACAACTCCGTATGGGGAAGATTACACAAACCGCATCCAACAAAAATATTTTAATTTCTGGCATTATTCCAAGTTCCTCAATTTTCCTAAGATCTCTAAATTTTCATTTTGTTTTTTTAATGATAAGCTGAAGATCAAACTTCTCAATTTATTTACAAATTAAATGTCCAAAAAACATCCTCCAGCCAGGTTTCAAACCTGCTTTACTCCTAACAAAAATTCCATCAGCTTCATTTAATTCTCTTTTAGTTAAGATGCATCTTAGTATCTTTTCTTTCTTATCGTCAGATCGAAATAAAAATTATAAATACTTGGTCAAAAGTTAGTTACTTTTTGATAGTTTTAAGATTTCAGATACCATTTTGTGAATGAAAATAATAATTAATCATATAAAGAAAAGTTGTTCATATTGCCTGCATTTTTTTTTTTTTAAGTTTCAGCTCAGCCGTTCCTGGAGCATTTACTTCGCCATTTGTAACCTCATTGTTTCTTAAATTAAAAAACTATAATTTTCTCCGCACGAAACTTGATTGATTCATTTTCATTGAAACTAAAACAAAAGAATAAACGCTCCTACAGCATTTACAATAGTCAATAGAAGAGAAACCCCATGAGTGAATCACGGTCATAGCATGTTTATAAGACCCCTCAAATGATATGTAGTACACAACAATTCTAAACCTCACCATAGCCCCCTCAAAACAGTTCTGTCTGGCTCTGGAATATAGCGTGTAACATGAATAAATCATGGCTGTTGATAACATAATCAAATTTAATGTTGCATGTCAGGGAAAAACTAGTAATCTCATTTTAAATGATGAAGCCATATAGAAATTGTACCGATCACAGCATTTCAACAAAACAACACTACTTGCAGCGAAACGAGGCAAACCAAAGTATATTGCAAAAGTAGTCTGCACAAAGCAATCTTATAAAGAAAAAAAAAACTGTACACAAATTACGCTTCAAATTGAAAACTTCCATTCACGCTACATTAAATCTTGAAACCTCAAAAGATATTCACACACAGTACATACATAAGATAAAGATACTTCAAAGAAAGCCATCTTCTCACTGCAAAACAAAGTTTTATGAAAGATCTTTCAGAACAAAACATTTGTAATAGTATATTTTAATGCGTACTGGTTATAATATAGGAAACAGGACCTGATACCAAACTAATCGTACACCTTATTGAGCAAATATATATCGTAAATATTTCTGATGTAATTTTAAGCAAGTATACTGTTTAACGGAATACATAGTGCATGGATTGACATCCTCTACAGCCTCATTAATCGGCTGTTCCGTCCAGCCAACCCAAACTTTTTTAATATTTAAAAATTTTAAAATTCAAATGTTGAATCCAAACCGTTGATCTTGTTCAATTTTATGGGCGATGTATTTTCATGTAAGTTTTATAAAATTTGAAATCGATTTGATACTTGATTAAGTGACCTAATTATGAACGTATTAGAATTAATCAGTGATAGTTAACCATATTCGTTCATTTGTTGATCACTTGATCTAATATCAAATCGGCTCCAAATTTTATAAAATTTATATGAAAATGCATCGCCCGTAAAATTGAACAAAATCAACGGTTTAGATTTAATATTTTAATTTTAAATTTTTTTAATATTAAAAAAAATTGTGTTGGCTGTGCCGTCCAGCTGATTGGTGAGGCTGTAGAGGATGTGAATCCCATAGTGCATTGCACCATTTCTGATACCTGTAGCATACAATTACCAAAAATTCGAAACTGCAACCGCAGATCTTATGTCAAATAAAATTAATTTTTCATAACACAGACACACAGTGACTCTTATTCATTCCAGTCCCAGATTTCAACCTGAGATATCACTTGTTTACTGGTTAGTACCTGTTCTTTGCAACTATTTGCTTCGAAACATGTACCAGAATATATAATCTCTAAACTATATAAGGGCTAATGTCAGAGTATCATATGTAGGATTTAGATAAATAGGGTTGAGAGTAAAAAAGGAAAAAGAAAACATCAAATAATAAATTACAAAAGCCGAGAGCAAACCTTTTTGGCGATATTGCTGGAAAGCCAATCAAGCCCTTCGTAAAGACCTTCACCAGAGGTAGCACATGCACTCTGGATGTACCTGAATCATGAAAATTATTACAAATCAACAATTAAATAAATCAATTGGGCACACAGCTTCATGCAATCGTCAAGTCCCAAATCACATTTTGACAAAATAATTTCTAGTAAAGCCAGATGAACCTCGAAAGCATTCTGATCCAAACCATGACGCCTCTATTTATTTATATAGTCTCCAGTACATCAAAACAACCTTTAATGGTATACAAAAATTGATCTGATATTTGAAAGTTAATTGAAGGATTGACCGCTGTAGGCAGTTAGGGATATAAGAGTAATTTTATGCAAGCTGTACCTCTGTAAAGATTAAAAATTAATCATCTATTTTTTTTTTTAGTTTGAGAGGAATCCTAGATGAATTCAAATGGCCAATACACTAAACTTTGGTAAATGGAATGACAGGAAAGCCTGAGTTGAGGGAGATACCAAGACGGAATTGAAAAATATAATATAGTTCTCAAATGGATTAATAAAATGCCTCAGTTATCCATTTCCAATCGAACAGCTTCACAGTCAAACATAATATAATTGATTTTGATTTTTACCGTAATGCCCTTCCTTGATCATGTGGTCCTCAACTCCTCATTGTTTCAAACTTTTTATCCCTACTAAAAGGTGATGTAATGGAACAATTTTCTTATTTTTTTAAAAAAAAAGTAATTTAGAGGAAAAATTTTGTTTCAATCAAAGATTCCACTCTTGCATAACTCCTGTGTATAGTGTTTTTCTTTTAATCATTTTTCTGATTATGAGGATTCTCACGCAATCTGTAATTCGTTCACATGCTATGGAAACTTCCAGCGGAACCTTACTCACTGGACTTACATCTTCAAAAGGTCTAAGTCACTGGAATTATGTTATAATATATTCCCTAGGTTTCATCGTGCGAGTGGACGACGGTCATGTCAGTTGCAGGATAAAATATCAGTGCAGGTAAATATGAAAATGAATCAATTTAAAAAAAAATTTACCAATGGCGTTGGCGGAGAGAGTGGAGGCCGAGCTTGTCAGTAATTTCAGCAGCAGTCATAGCATTGGGAAGGTCTTGCTTGTTTGCAAATACAAGTAGCATTGCATCTCTCAGCTCATCCTACATAATTTTATTAAACAAACATTAAAAACCCGAAAGTTTTCTCGCGCCACTAGAATCGCATACCAATTTAGTGTGGAGGGTTTTGCCATTTTATTAAGTGTATCTTTTTCAGAAACACCAAGAGGCAGTATAATTAGATAAAGCAAAGAACATCATTAGTTAGAAGAGAAATCCACTATTACAATAAAAAATTGGATACCTCATTCAGCATGCGTTGTAATTCATCTCTTGCTTCAATAATACGGTCCCTGTCATTGCTATCGACCACATAAATTAGTCCCTGTGTGTTCTGGAAATAATGCCTCCATAATGGACGGATCTGAAAATTATACAGGCATGTTAGAAAAATTCAAGAATTCAATTTATGTTATAAGAAACTGAATTCCCTTAGTAGAAAGAGAGATACCTTATCTTGACCACCAACATCCCAAACAGTGAAACTAATGTTCTTGTATTCCACGGTCTCAACATTAAAACCTATCAACAGCATAGCAAATCAGTGTCCTTACATTTAAAATCTTATCAATGCAACATATCCCGCGATTGGTATTTTAAAAAATACCAAGTTAACAATCATACAATTACTTCGTGTGTGTGGTAAAATTAATCACACAGTTGGCTTACAAGGCCTGTATCGTACCAGATCATCAGTGAAGTCTGATACTGACCGACTCACTACTGCTATTTTTTGTTTTACTTCCTTTCAGTAGTTTCCCCAAAAGTTATATACTTATTGCTCTAAATTAAAGCTTCCTTTAGAATGACATAAAAAATAGGTCCCAATAACCATACTCTTACAATTTTAACCAAACTTCTCAAGAATATTTGAAATAAAATCATACCAATTGTTGGGATTGTGGTAACAACCTCACCAAGCTTAAGCTTGTAGAGAATGGTGGTTTTACCCGCCGCATCCAGACCCACCATCAGAATTCTCATCTCCTTCTTTGCAAAGAGCTGACTGAATAGTTTTGCAAATGTCCCACCCATTTCTCTTTCTCGGTCTCTCTATATATGTATATCCTATGATGTATAACATAGAAATTTTAACTTAAAAGTGACTAAAACAAACTCCATTTTCACTACCATACCATCCAATTAATGTTATTAAAACATGTCTGAAACGTCCAGTCTGTACCAAACCGGGCTAAAACCAAGAAAGGATGCCCCTGTGCAACACGCCATGTGGGTTTGTTGTGTTGCACCTGTGAAAAGGCCTAATGGGTACCTTAGGCCATACTTCGATTGAAACCAGGTATATGTATTTTTCGGTATGGTTAGTCTTGGATGTACTCCTCAAAATGATTTATTAAAAAATAGATATAGATTAGAGGAAGAGAAAGTAAAGAAGAACGGATTTGGAGAGTAGGATTACCTGAACAAAATAATATAACTGTAGAAGCTCTCAAGTTTTTGGGAAGAAAGTGCAGTGAGGCAAGGATATAAATAGGAGAAAATATAAGAGGAAATTGACTGTGTGCTGTGCTTCAGGTCTAAGCAATCAGAGGAGGGAATGTCGTAATGGCATAAAACTATAAAAAAGAAGTTTCTGGTCTTCAGATTGATTTTCTCCTTGCCTCCTAGTTTCTCTGTTGCTCTCTCCATCTTATTAACAGTGAGACGGGAGCCTGACAATTTCTAATGTGTGGACATTGCACTAATGTTTGGTCGGTTGAGTGAAATACAATAACTTTTTGTCTTGATTTGGAAGAAGTCTACCAACCATTATTATAAAATTTTAAACGTATTGAAATCAGTTGGAACTTGGAAGGGTCAGGTTGTTACTTTTCAATTGCATCATGTCATTTTCAATAAAAAATTGTTAATAATTGAAGAATAGTTCAATGAGAGTTGATATGGATCAATTTTTAAAATAATCAAATAAATTCTAATTTCGAAATCAAATTTCCAGCAGACTTGGTTACAGAAAAAATTATGTTAATAACCCGCTTGATGGACAGCTATATATGAGGTATACCAAACTTTCCTTTTGTCTAGTCTTCTGGAATCTGGATGGATCAATGGCGCATCGCACGTGGTTTCAGAACATCGGAATTTGGACGTGCGATAAATCGATAACCATCAATTTATTTGTATATATAAAGCGCTATATTGTACTGCATATACGAGGCTGTAAATAAATATTATTAATCCTATTTTATTTGATTTAAAAAATAAGTGGAATTGCATACGAATTTTTAAAAAGTACTTAATGATTTGTTAAATTTATATGTACTTTTCTTACAATTATCTTATTTATTGAATTTTCCTTTGTATTTGAATACCAAATACGTCAAGTCCGATAAAAAATAAAATTAGCATACTATATAAGCTTTTGAGTTCTTTTTTCTTATGTAGCGTACCAGATATATATCTTCAAAAAAAATTAACTAAATCATATAGTTAATTAGTTTCATTAGTTTACTTAAGATAGGCCACGTTAGTTCGTTTAAAGTGTTTACCATCATACATCTAGTTTTGACATTTCAAATATTTTATCTAAAACATTTTTAATATGACTAAAAGTTATTGAATGTTGTATAACTAACCCCCCCCCCCCCCCACACACACACACACAAAACCCAAAATAATAATAATAATTTTTGACGTCCAATGTACGAAGTCAGTGGTAATAGCACAATAATAATAAAATAAATTTGCACTGAGTGTATTTCTCAAGGCATTTTGTGACAAAAATAATGACTTGCTATTTTAATTACAGAAATTAATATGATTGTAATGTAATTTCTCAAGTCTGTACAAACGACGATTCGCAAAAACCATTCTCTCTCATACCCCCAATCGCAACTCTGCCTCCTCATATCTTCGCCATCGTCTCCCTTACCGGACTTTATTTCATACGACAATTGGATCCGAGAAGGCAGTAGAAATGTAATCCTCTGGGCTTGTGTTCCGAATTTGCAAGCTATCCTAAAGCATGGTTTAGAAGAGCTAAGACGAGAGAAAGGAGAGGTAATTAAGGATAATTTATTAGTTACTTGTTCAAAATTTTATAAAATGGAAGACTTCACTCCTAATTTTCAAATGAGCATATTTATCCACTAAAAAATTGGAGTGTAAAAGAGGGGAGTTTTTTCTATTTCTCCATTTTCCCTCCTTCTGAAGCAAATTGCAGTTATCATTTCTGAAAAACTAATAATAGATAAATGGAAGGACTCAAAATACTTTTGATAAATAAATAAACTACCGATACCATATCCCCCCCTCCGCTTAAGCTTAAAGCATCAAGCCTCCAAGAGCTATGCAGACTGAAGTTTAGAAAACAAAACGAACTGGTGACTATATTTTCAAACGTCTCTAACTTGGATGGCTTTAGTGAACCATCAAAGAGTAAACGAAGACCGAACTAAGGCTGAAAATAGCGTGTACTATAAAAGTGTCTCCGGCATTGCAACAGTGAATAACATAATTAACACGATTATGCAAGCTGCAGCATGAGAAAACATTGGGATTCTATTAAACTAAATTAAGCCATGATTACAAGTCTGATCCCTAAACATCTACAAAGAAAAAACTACAAAAAAAAAATGAAAAAATGAGCTATGATTTAGCTGACACTGCCACCTACTCTGACCATTATACACCCCAACCCCCTCTTGCTTTTACATGTACAACAACACAGTAAATCTGTTTGTCCCTCCATTTTTGCCCTTCAAAATCAGGGCCAAAGCTATTGCCTGGTTTTACTGAACTGAACTGCGGCTCCTTTAAACAAAGAATGGAGGAGAAAACTAAATAAATAAAAGAACAGCACGGACCAATTTTCCAACTCGAAAGGAGTTGAGAATGGACTGGTGCTTCCTTTGGTTAGGCTTATTTTAATCGATTATTGAGAATTTCAAATTTCTAGGTCAGAGTGAGAGTGAGAGCTTTTGGCCTACTCTTCATCTTTAGCTGCAGCTGATCTTTTACCATTTTTGGTTAATTTACTTGCTGGAAAATGGAGTCGAGCATACAGGGGCCTTGGTGCTCTTGTAGCTCTGTCAAATCCTCTTACACATACAAATCCTGCGTTCATTGTTCCCAATAATTAGAAATGGATGTCCTTGAAGATAAGCACATACACTTTACTGGCCCAAAATATACTCCCTTTACTTGTGCAGTAACAAGTTAATCAAGACAATGAGAAAAGCAAACAGATAGAGATAGAAGTTAAAAATATGATTTGAGGACAAACACGAAAGAGTTATGGCTGATTGTATTTATTTAGTTATATTTGTCTAATTAAAAATAAATATTTACTATTTAAAAAAAAATAGAACAATTTTTTACCTCTCCAGAAGCAGTGTTGGATTTCTTCCGTTGATTGGCCTAAGAAACCAAAAGGAAAATAAATAACAGATGTAGAAAAACAACAATGAGTATGGTTTAACTAAATAACTAAAACTTTATAGAAAAAGAGGCAATCGGATATTTATTATACCTTTGAAAATGGTTGGGATCGAGGTGCCAAAATAAACCGTTCTCCTAGGAAGATTCCAGATCCAGGATCTCGATAATTCTATTGGGGTACGGCTTGAGTCATGATCAGCAAAAACCTATGAAAATACAAAAATTGTGAATGCTGGTTATTAACAAATTCAGTGCAAACAATGATAAGAAAGGTGTCATTCTGTTTTAGTGGAATTTTATACCTCATTGACTTGAAAGTAGGTTCCATTAAGAGGGAAGCTTCCTCTCATTGCTGTACGGCATGGTATCTGTTTATTTGATAATCAATAAGAAAGTCCTCATACTTATAAACATGAACTTCAAATATAACAACAATTCTAATACATAAATACCGCTAGAAACTTCGCACATTGTCTATGTTCTCCCTATACTTAATCTTCTGGCTAATCATATATTAACAAATAATTAGGGATTAATGAATTAGCATTTTCATTGTGTTGCTTTTTTATTGTTCAACTTCTTCAATTAGAAGCAGGAGTTCAAACATTGTTAGTTCTTTTGCACTACAACAAAAGCCAAAAGAAGCTGTCATAAAAAGCTCACCAGTATAGTCCCACGAACTATCTTACTCCTCGATTCTTTTATACTTGCACATCTGGCACAAGCTTCCTTGTCACACAGCTCATCCACACCTTGTGAGATGCAAAGTGACTTTGGTGGCTCAGTTGACATAGCAGTTTCTCCTGTTTCAAATTTCACACCATGAGCTCATAATTGAATGTTCAAAGCAGTTTCTATGAGAAAATTAAGGTATTTTTTCCCTTGCCTGGAGTCCATATGGAAAGAAGATAAGGAGATGGGTCGTCAGGCTCTCTTGGCTCAAACTGAAAATTGTTTGAACCATTTAGTTCTCTATTCTGAGATAAAATTTTCCTTCTAGATTTCGAATTGTTGCAAAACTTACCCCATTCAAGAGTGTATGATTATCAGGAAGCTCATATCTGAAAGGGGGAAAAAAAAATATTATTGTCAACAATATTAAAATATTTTTGAAAGATCACCGTGCAGGTATTAACAGTGCAGCAGTTTTTCATATGTTCTTTGGATTGTATTCACACAATATACCAACAGCTTATGGTTCATACACAGTACTTGCACATAATTGACTATTAAAGAAAAAATACAAGCCTAGCCAGTTTCCCTTAGGGCATCTAACTAACTCCGATTAATGAACAACTGAATTTATAGAAGCATACACTTGATGCTCAGTTCTAAGGCGGCTAACATTCTTCAGCTTAGGCACTGGTATTGAGGCCGCCTCAGGAGAAATCGCCACCATAGCCTTTGACATGTCGGCCCCTTCGATCTCCAAATTATTTGCCTGGAAATAACTTCTCAGATTCTGTGTGAACTCCTTGAAATCCAACTTGATTACAGGTATTTCGTCTGGGTCATCCTCCACGAAGGCATCTTCTATTGCACCAATCTCCTTCTCAGCTACTGGTTCAGGTTCAGGTGAGGCAGGTTCCTCAATAATAGGCTCGTTGCATGTTTGGGTTTGGGATCGACTTAGAGTTGGATTTGGCAGCTGGGGCTGGATTTGTGAATACATTTGGTTATGGAAAGGGAGGTGTACAGGGTTGGGATACAATAAGGGGAGAGGAAGGGAAGAAGACGTTGAGGATCCTTCAATTTCAGGTGGTGGACCACGTGGTGGGAATGGAGGCTGGAGATTGGTTGAGGTGGAGGTGCCCGAAGGTAATGCTGCTGTACTCGAGCCTTTTTCTTCAGGGGCAGGAAGGGCTAGTCTTGCACTGAATCATGTATTATTTAATCAATTCTTTTATGTAGCTTACCCAGGTTAAAAATATATATATATAATTTCTGTAACATATTTAACTTTAATACTTCTATAAAAAATATTACAGAATTTACCTGGCAAATGCACTAGCAAAATGCTTGCACTCTGCTCTCATGGGACATGCATTACAGTTTGGCTTGCTCTTAGTACAGAAAACCTGGTAAAACACATACGCAATAAGCCAGTAAATTTATAAATGTAACATATTAGTCCACAATAACAAGTTCTCAGAAATTACCTTTCCAAATGTTATCATCTGATAATGTAATTCATATCTGTGTCAGAAGCATAAAAATATATTAGTGGGAGAACGCATTAAGCAAAATCTCTAGTAAAACAGTGATTTAAGTAATTATTACAATGTTCTTTGATCAAGTTTGCATAGCCGAGGCCAGAGGTACTTCTGAATGTTCTCTAATATAGGATACCTTCAAAAGTCAACGCATAAATTAGCTTTAAGTTCACATATGACTTAATTGCAGGTAATCAAATTGATTTATTATGTGTAAAGGTAACATCTGTTACATTTCTAACAAATGCAACTGAAGGGATTCAGGAAGAGGTTGAAGTGGAACCCATCCCAGTCTCACACAAATGCGTCCAACATTAGTATCGACCTTTAAGGAATAAAAACCAAGAAAATTATGCATAGCAAGTTCATTGAAAAAAGGATTCATAAGCAGACAAGAAAAAAGAATCGAGTCTTACTGGAAAAGCCATATGGTGAAGAGTTAACAAACGAACACACTCAACACTCTTTAGTCCAAGGCCCCTTATGCTAAGGAGATAATCCCTGGAGGAAGAAAAAAAAAATTGTAAAATGAGGGATGAGGAATGTTCCTAATGCCTCATGAACAGAAACTTGTAAATTAAACTCACTTTGCTTTGCCAGGATCGACATCTCGCAGCCATTCCAAGTCGATGCTGCCATGGTCTTTTACAACTCTGTCCAAAAAACCCTGCACAAAATATACAGAAAATATTGTATTAATGAATTTATATAGTAGATTTAGTTAATTATGATATATGTTTTAATGGATTTATTATAATGATGTTAAACATTACTGATCAAGTAAAAAAGCAAAACTAAAGGAAGTTAAATTGGCATCGGTCAGACTCGTACCTTGATTCTCTCAGCAAGCATATTATTCATGCCACGCTCTCTGATGGCATCAGAGAGTTCATTCACACTAGCATTTCTCAAAGCCTCATAATCAAGAGAATCCATGGTCTTGTAAGTCCTCTCCTTTTTGACCCCATCAGGACAAACTGCTCTTCTCAAACTATCCCAATCAAAGTTTTTCTTCGATTTGCCACTTGCTCCTTTTCCTTTTCTACCCTTGCTGCTAACCCCATCATCTATCACCGTGCCATCCATAACCTTTTGACCCATATTTTGTTGTTTGCCCTGCACAGTTACTGAGGAGGCCTTTGAGTTTTTATTGGTGTTAGCTTCTGAGGTATTTTGTGGTTGGGATGCATTTCGGGTACTTTGTGCTTGATGATGAGGTTGTTGGACTGGTGATTGAGTAGATTCTACTTGATACAAATTCTTTTCCTGCTGTACTGGGATATATGCTTGGGCAGAAGTGGTGGTCATTTTGATAATGGGGGTTATTGGTTCTTCGGTTCGGCTAACCATTGGTGAATGCAGATTTCTTATTGTTGGCTCACTATCCTGAGTTTGGAATGTCTCAATATTTTTATTCCCATTGACCACAGAAGGAGCAACTGAAGGTGAAAAAACCAAGTTTTGAGGGTACACACGACTCATGTGGGCATTATTTATTGTAGATGAAGTGCCAGAATAATTATTCCTACTCTGATAGATCTGAGAGATATTGGAATAAGAACAACGATCAACTGCTGTACCAGCCTCCTTATTCAAATCTGAGGAAAAGTCAACCTCATTTGACTCAGCCATCCTCAAAAGCTGTGTGTACGATGTTGGGCGGGTGCCAATAAAATCAGGTACAGGTACAGATATGTTTCCAACATGCTCATCTGCACTGTAATTCCCAAACATGCCCAAGCCAGTAAGGTTTTGTTCTCCAGTCTGGAACAGATAGTCTGGTGAGCTCTGATTTGATACTACCGAGTTCTGTGAAGAAATAACACTCTCAGATGCCGGGTCCTCACTGGAAAAGTTAATGACGAGGCCAGGCCCACTGTCAGGTGACCCTGTCGACTTCTTCTCTAGAGTATTACCAGGGCATTTTGAAGTACTGCCCTGAGAATCGTTGCTGTCTTTTTCTTCTGAGGTTACCTGAGATCCAATTTCAGTGAAGTCTTCTATTATGACCTCACTCTGGCGGTGCCATTTTGTCAAGTCGATGAAGTCTCTGGCATAGGGGTTGGTGTTGCAGGGCGTACTGACGATGAGTGTGGATTCTCTTGGCAGCGAGTTTTTTAGCTGTGTCTTTAGGGGATACTTAGCAACCAGAGCCATAAAAGCCGAGCTGAGAAAAAAATTATATTAGCATATTCTTTCTTCATCAAATAAGATGTTACAAAAAATTTGTCAATAAATACAACTCCAAAAATGTTATACGTGAATGTCATAACTTATGTAATGCAAAAAAGGAAATGTTCTTGTGATGTTTTTACAGTATTAGTTAAGAAGTAAGAACCAATGAAAATAAGAGGTTTCAAGCATTGCGGGATGTATTTTCAAAGATATAAGAATAAATCTTACCTTGAAAGATGGTCAGACACATTCTGTGTAAGGAAGACACCCACAACAGAGTCAACAACAGATCCTTTCCAGGGAGAGAAGCGCCTATCACCTGAATAGATGATCAAAGTTCATGAAATAATAGCAATAGTTTATGCATTTCTTGTGACACAAACTAAAGGAAAAGAAACAAGGAATATAAGTTAAATGGTACGAAATCAAAGGTGATTGTGAAAGTTTTCCAGGAGACACAAAGATTCTAGTAATGTGACATGCATTTACTGAAGTTGTACTGGTATTTATGCTGTTACAAGTTGACTAGTGTCATTTTTTTTTCCCTTCTCTACAAGGTTGCATCTGCATTTCAATGTAACCTGTAGCTTTGTTATTGGCATGCCATTTACAAGTGGTACTGGTATATATGAATTAAAATGATTTAACCTGTGAGAATAATGTTTATGGTAATCATGCAAAATATTAGAGTCTATAGGATACTGTTTCCCTATAATGATAGAGTGGTTTTGTGGTTAGAGATTAATATCAATTCTAGAATAATTATTTTAAGTGACAAAATATTACCTTGAACAAGATGCATCCTGGCAATAAATGAATCTACTCGTCCACGAAAAACCTCTCTCTCACCCTCCATCACTTTCTCATCATTCTCACTAACAGTATCAATACCATCTTTCATCTCCTTGCCCATTAACAAATTCCAAACTTGGCTTGTTACGGGATCTAGAATTACCTGTGCCCGTGACTTCCTCTTCTTCTTCTTCACCATGCCATCACCAAAAGGAACTATCGCACCATCCCCAACCCCACTTTGGTATGGGACCAGGGCATAGCATTGCTGGCCTGGTCCAATTTGGCTTACCCGGTTTATATCAAGTCCGCTCAACTTTTGAATAATCAAATCCAGAATGTACGCCAATGCAGCAGGATCATTTACCATGAGATTTGTTGAATTGGGAGATGACTTTTTACCACGCGGCCTTCCCTTGGGACGTGGAGGCGCCTGAGGGTTGGGACCAGTTTTTTCACTCTTAGGAGGGCGTCCTCTCCGTTTTGGTTCACTTTTGGATGGAGCATTTGATATGGGAAATTTTGCTGGTGTGCTTGGTTGGGTGTAATTATTGGTCACTGGCTTCTCAGTAGTTATTTCAGATACTGTTCGTGTGGTGGCCCCAATTTGACAGCTCTCATTTCTAACAGCACCATTTGCTGCATGAGGTTGAAATATAGGGTCAACAGACTGTGTGGATGTTGCATCCAAGTACCTAGTCCCAGTGAGCATTTCCAAGGTGACTCTATTCACCCCAGATACAGCAGGGGTAATTGGTCTGCACAGTTCTGTACCTGAAGTGTTCACATATTGATTCAATGTTGCAGTTCTTTCAGCAAAAGTCTGGATGGAAACTCCAGATTGGTAGATCTGATCCCTCGAGGTCATATTAACTGTACAAGCTGACCAGTTATCATCAGATGCCATGACCTGGTAGTTACTAGGAGCAACAGTAGCAGAACTGGTACAAGCAGGAATGGATGACACATCAGGGCCCTTTTCTGTGTTCCTGTCTGGAATTTTTGAAGACAGCATCTTTGCATTGCTCCTCTTCCGCAATTCTATTAGTCTCTGTGCATCAGCTAAAGAAAACACCCTGCTATCCGGTCTAACAGATAGTAAGGTTGAAGAAGAATTGATAACAGATGAAGCATTGTTTATTGTTCCATGCTGCCCGGTGTTATTCCCATTCCATATTTTCATTTTCTTACCAGCCTCTATTATATCAGGTGAAAACTCTGTGCTGACCTGACTTGTCAAACCAGTGTCACCAAGCAGGGTGCTGTAATCTCTTTTCCTCCCATCAGATATTATACTTGGTGCATTGGAATAGGAGTTTGATGGGACCACAGTGCCATTTGTTAGGCATTCCAAGTTTAGGTTGCCATTGTTCCTTGCAATTGCGGCCAACTTCTTCTGATATTTGCCCATCTGACGCTGATTAACAGGTGTTGTAGGTGTGACAGTGCTACTATTGGTCTGATGAGGCAGTTGCGGACATGGATAATCAGTTAAAATGCACAACCCACCGGGCACTGCATTGACATTGCTTGCAGTTGTCCCTGTAGTTTGACTTGTGCCAAAAACCAGGTTTGTACCACCTGTGTTGGCTGAAGGAGCGGGTGGAAACAATCTATCAAACTCCTCTTGCCACGGCATTGGGGAGCTGTTCAGATCCAGTGTGATCCCTTTTGAGGGACTGGCACTTGTCTGAACTGCTGAGGTTGTTATGGACGCATTCATTCTGCCAGAAGAGGGCAAAGCATGACTTAAATTAGTTTGAGGAGCACCCTTTCGTCCATATAATCTTCCATCTTCAGCATCAAAATTGAGACAACGCCTCACGGACTTGAGTGGCTTGTTCATGCTACTGAGAGTGCTGTAATTGGGAGTATGCCCCAATGTATTAGCCCCTTGTACACTCTTTGGGGTACATGGACTGGAGATGTTGATCGGGTTATTGAGACCTGCTGTAATATTTGGGGTGCAAGGTATGGATACCTCTGCCAATGTGCCCTGTACAGTTTCAGTATTCTGTGTGAAAGGAAGGGGACTGGTTACCGGATTACTCTGCAGATTTACATTGTTCTGGATGGAGGTGGAGTTCCCTTCTGGCTTACCATCTCCATTTGCATTAACTGGTGTTTCCACTGGAGGAGGCTCTACTACTTTCTTTCTCACATAACTCCTTTTGGGTCGATCTTCTGAGGGCTTCTTTGGTGTGGTTGTCTTTTTTGGAGCACGTGGTTTTACAACCTTTGGCACAAATTTTTTTTTCCTAGGCTTCTGTTGTGGGGTCTTGTTAAACTCTATACCTTGGTTATCCAGTGTTACCTGGTTAGTTGCCACCTCTTCTGTTGGAACCATCTCCTGGTTTGGTCTCTTCTCCTGTCCTGACCCCTGAGGTGGCATATCCAATGTTGAACTTGGTTCCGCATTAGATGTTGTTAGAAAAGTTGAATTCTGAGATAGATTCATCTGTGGTTGCGGTGCCACCAAATGTGAAAAACTGGAATCCGTACCTGACTCAGTTGTTGAACTCTTCCGGTGCTCAGCATGAGAAGAATTTGTCAGATGTGGCATTACCATATTTGGGAAACTCAAACCCAATTCATTTGTTGAACCATGCGGTTCACTGTGCAAAGAACCTGTCAGATGTGGCATTACCGAGCTAGGGAAATCCGTATCTGGTAGAGTTCTTCTATCTGGTTGGATCAGAAGAGAACCTGGCTGAGGTAGCATCCCAAAATTCAAGCTGGACAAATCCGAATCCAGTACGGCTGATGTCTGCTTGAGCTGCCTTGAATAAGGTGGCATTTCACAAGTAGAAAAATGGATATTTGACTCGTGAACTGTACTTTGCTGTTGCAAGGCCCAATAGGTGCTTCTCTGAGGTGTAGTCATAAAGTTTGAAGAACCCATATCAGACCTGCCTCTTCCAATCCCCAGTAGATCGCTAATAGAGGGAGAACCAGTATAAGTCACAATGTCATTTGGAAATCCTGAACCAGAATTGTTTGAAAAATGCAAACCCAATTGGTTAACTCGACCCAGTAAAGGTTCAGGCTGGTAAGGTCTCATCTCAGGCAGCATTTTTGAATTCAAGGAGCTCACATCAGGTCGGTTTATTCTTCCAGTAGGAGTCGGCATCAAACTGGGAGTGACACCCTGGTTGGGTGGAATTACTGATGGAGTCTGATGCAGTCTGCCAGGTAGAACATGCTGATGTGGATCTCTTGGGCTTTGTACTCCATCATCAACCAATTCAATAATTTCTGATGGCCGCGTGCAGCTTGTAAAATTATTCTTTTCGTGGAGTAAAGGCGTTGGTGGTAAAGGGGCAGGCCCGCTAATATCATTGCTTGCATTATTCTCTTGTGCAGTATTATAATTGAGAAAACTCAAAGTAAAGCCACCTGCAATAGGTCAGTGTAATTGTTGGAAAGGTAAGCTTATATGACATTTGCACAAGACAGCACGAAAAAGAGAAGAATTTAGCTTCTGTTTATTAAGAATATATATAATTAACCTAACAGCTTGGATGAATTGGAATAGGTAATCTTGTAAATTGGGAGATTTTATTTACATGGCCCAAAACCATCAGGCATCAATAAACCTCTGGAATTTTCATTAACATAAGCCCTGGCTCTTCCTTATCAAAATTACAATTCTGCCCTTAGTTATAATTCCACAAATAAATAATATGGAGTATTCAGTAAAAATAACATTGAATTACTTTGAAGTATCCAGATAGTAAGCCCCAAACCTTGTCATACACAAATCACGTTTCTGTACTTCAGCATTTATTTACAATTTTTCAAGCGTCTGTTTTTAATAAAAAGTGGCTCTAACACAGTCCTAGGCCAAGTAGAGCGCAACAATGTACCCACAAGTAACCAAATTTAAATAAGTAATGCCAACAAAGAAAACAACAACAACATTTAACACTGAAATAAATCAAATTCAAGTCAAAACATACAACCAAATAACTAACCTTTCGCTGCGGCCATTGGTCAAGGTTGAAAAGCAGCTCAAAGTACCACACGCTCAGTACCAAAAGAGCATATCAAATTACCATGCAGAGACTTAAAACCCTGCAAATTTTTCAGGAAAATAGATAAAAATTCAATTGAACATGAGAAGAAGTAGCTAGAAAGAATTAATCAATAAAAAAAGGTACAATTGAAGAAATGTGGATTGAATACCTTGTTCCCGAAGTCAAAGTTTCACTCTCTTCTTAAGCAATCTAAATTCCTCCTGAAATTTAAAAAAAAAAAAAACAAAGAGAGTAAGAACAATTAACGAAACATGAAAAAAAAAAAAAAAAAAACAAACAAACAAACGAAAAAGTTCTACATTTAAGATAAAAATAGATATTCCTTAACCCCCAACACCCCGACCCCTGCTCCAAATATGCAAGTTATGTCAGTACTAAGAATAGGATTAAAAATAAGCATTTCTCCTAGTAACGCACAGGAATAGATGGCTACACTCGCAATAGCAAGAGAAATAAAAAATTAATGTGCCCAAGCAAATTTTACAGATCTCAAGCAACAAGCTTTCTCCCTGATCACGCCCAATTACGAAAAACCAATTCGAATCGCTAAAGAAATTTCTAAGCAATTACATGTAGCATCTCTAGCTCCCGCACAGCAAGGGAAACCGCTGGGAACGAAACCACGCACGAATTCCACCAATCGGTGCAGGCTACAGCAGATCTGATCGATATTTCCAAAGCCAATGAGTCAATTGCAAATCCTGAGCTCAAATTGAACCTCCCATGAATCGCCAGACTAGAAGCTATCTTCAAGTAAGAGATAAGGGAAGAACAAGAGGAGAAGAGGTATATAAGGGGTAAATAGTAACGGCACTAATCATTACAAAAAGGCGAGGTAGATTGTAAAAGCTTCACACAAACACACCATCTGCACCTCCAATTCGTGATTGTAGAGAGAGAGAAGAGAGAGAGAGAGAGAGAGAGGAGGCGGAGAGATAGGTGGTAGGAGAGGAGGAAGGAGTGGACCGAGACAAAGAAAGAAAAAGAAAAAAAGAGAAAGCATATAGTTAATTTTTTCAGTGGAAAAAACTAATGGGAACATAGCTAATTTCAGTATGAGTATGACAGTGGGGTCACCGCTGTGGGGTCCACTGGTCGGTCTTGGATCCCGACAACTCGCGGTTAGATGCTGACGACTTCGCGCGAGAAGTGCTGAAGGGATAGAAATTACCTGGTTGCATTTGGTCTTTTTCTTCTGGTATAGACTCGTCTTTTTGCATTTCTATCCCATAGAAATGTCAGTTTTACACTCGACTATTAAAAACTAAGTAGTGCATTTTTATTTTGATGCACATATATATGGGCAAGCTACGTTAAACGGATGCGGGTGAGGGAATACGTCATTTTAAAAAAAAATAAAATACGACAGTATATATAAAATAATAAAAAATATATATTTTGTAATTAAAAAAACTAATTTATTTATCTTATTAAAAATATATATTTATATAATTTATATATTTTTAATTTGTAACTAACTTGTGTAGTAAATAATTTGTACATACTGAAAACTAATTATGATAGTTTTATATAATTTTTAGGTTCGAAAATTTTGAATGTGGATTTCAGAGGTTTAAGCAGCATTTTTGACCCCGAAAAAGGTAGATATAGGATAAACCTCGGTAAAACTTGTAGATCTTGTCGCGGGTTTTCCAGATTGTGGTTATACGTCTAAACGGGCATTCTTATAAAAAATTTTAGTAGTTTAAAGTTCTAATATTAAAAAACGTATCTCAGCTGTATCCAAGACGTATCCTGACCGAATCCGCCGGTTAAACGCATTAAAATAATAGGATTCACTAAGTGACGTATTCGGTGCGTATCGCACACGTATCGCACATGTATCCGTATTGGATATGTATCCGATACGTGATACGGTTATTTTTTTTTTAAGTATTCGTGCAACATTGTAGGCAAGGTACACTAATAGAGTTTATTTTGTTAACTCATATATAATTTCTCAATGAAATTATAGATTGATATTATATTGTAAAATTTACAGTACTCTAATTTATTATAAAAGATAAATTGTATAAAATATTTTGTTATTTTATAAATGTAAACATTGCTTTTAAAATAGTTTTATTTCTTCTATGAAGTAATTATTAGAGTCCGGAAAAAAAAATTTGGTGCATTATTCTGTTTAAGTAGGAGTGACTAAAAAGACCAAAAGGTTTAGCAGAAAAAGAGTTAAAGAAAGTTTATCGATTCAGAAATAAAAATATAGGAATTAACAAGGTACAAATGTAAATGTATTGCAATTAGTTTCTGCAAAACGGTGGGTTAGGTGGTTGTTGGCTTGTGTTGGTTCAAAGAAGTCTCTTAGACCATGTTCAGAAACAGAGTTCTTGGGTGAAAGAGGCTTCGCATGACTAATGAAGTCGTTGGGCACAGAAAATATTGCGTAGCTTTGTCTCTGCCACGTGTCGTTAAACCAAGTCTATTCATGTTATTGGAGTAGTTTTAACTCCCATCCTATGTTCCTGTGCCAATACATTAACGGCTAGATACTTTATTCCCGTTGGCGCCACGGCTGAAATCTTATGTTAGCTTTTATTTTATTTTAAAATATTTTTTTCGAATATGTGTCGTAGTGTCTTATATAGTTATATGTTATCATTTTCTAATAAATATTGTTGTTTTCAAATGATAGATACATATTATAGGTTTCAAAAGAAATATTTTTTATCATAGTACTTTAATATATTACATCTAATTAAAATTTATTTAATCTTTGTTTTTAAAAATAACTAAACAATGAGGGCTTGATTATTGTAGAATTTGTAAAGCATAGTTTTAATTCTTTCGAAAATAAAAACGCGCAAATTAATATTGATAAACAAAAGCAGTACTATTGTGCATGCGATCATGTGTATCATTAAAATTTTACCACTATTTTATTAAAATAACTAAGTAAGCGTATTTAAGATAATATGATCTTCAAAGAAATTAGGTGTTGGCTATGAAAAGCAAAATAAGAGTAGCTTTACTAAATATATATATGACCATGAAACCTCGCATAAAGTCTGTTTTCATAAATATTCAATAGCTTAATTAAGCTATATCTGCAAACATTAGCCATTGTTCTTTGTCTTTACCGTTCTAAACATAGGATTGATCCATAATGAACCAAAACATTGGATAATTAGCTAGCAATAAAATAGCATTTCAATGTTAAAAAACTCAAATTTACTGTTTTTTTTCCTATATAGAAAATAGTTTAAAAAAAGACATGAAAAACACGTTTCTTTGATCTCTATGCATGACTACAATCAAATAGTAACTTTTGGGATCCTTTAATATATTTGAGATATAAAAAAAAATCACTTGACAGTTCATGCATACGTTGCAACGAAGGTGTTAAATAGCAAATTAAAAGGGCCCTCTGTTTCAGATTAAAAAAGAAAAGTTGAATATTTTTTATGTTTACAAAATAATATTTTCCTTTGTAATAGATCTGTTATATAATTTTATATGACTAATATACTAAATTTTCCAGGAAATCCTAAAAACAAAGTAGTATGGCTACAGAAGAAAAGAAATCAAGTCTTCTGTTTCAGATTCTGTGGCACAATTTCTGAAATGAGTGATTAATTAATTAATAGATAATTAAGTCCTGCAAACTTTTTATTTGGGAAGACCTTATATATATTTTAGTAATATGGGATCAACTTGCTTGTGACTCGTCATACGAGCACTTTCAGAGAAAATTGTATTAGATTAAAAGAAAGTATCATAAAAATCATACGCGCCTGACACTTCAAATAATTAAGTATTTAATTCTAGACTAATAATGACATTTATATATGATGACGTGTATTTATTCAACCAACGTCCTTTTCTCTAGAGAAACTTTTTTTCACGAAACCTTCTCAGAACTTCTATGACACGATAATTACAGGAATGCATGCAACAAGTCCACTCTTCAATAGGAACGAAAATTTATTCGTTATACAAAAAATTATTTTTTTCAAAAATTAATGTACATTTGGCAGAACTATCAAGGAACTAAAATTTATGTACTTGAATATATTCATCCCAGAAATTGATGTAATAGCAACACAATCTTACAGAATAGAATGCAACAGTAGTACAAGGACATTGTTAGGTCCCATAAATAAAGGAGTAATAAATTAACAAGTTGAGATTTGTTGAGACCGGAAAGCGGACCTAGAAGCTGTTTAAATAACTTTGGAAAAATAAAATTAACACTAAAATAATAAAGAAAGCATACCAGTGGGAATAAAGACACGGCTATCTAAGTGGGATCCGCTGAGCACTTTTCAGAACAGAGAGAAACAGATTCTATTTCTATATAGACCCTGTGTATATATTACGTGGTGCTAGGGTTCTCCAAAATAAAATGACACGATCGTGTTGGCACGACACGACACGATACGATCGTGCTATCGTATCGTGTCATAATCGTGTCGTGTTGGCAATCTTAAAAAATTAACATAATTTGACACGACTAACACAACACGAACACGAACTAACACGATACGAACATGACACGACAACACGAATTTAATTTTTAATAGTACCAAAAATAGCATCATAAACATACTTCTTCTTTTAAATTATTTTTCTAAAAAATTATAAATTAATTTTATATTAAAATTTAAATTATAACCTACTTTCTTTTTAAACGTCTATTTACTTTTTTAAAATATTTTATTTTTTTAATCTGTTCAAACAATAAAAAAATGAGTTAACAAAAAAAAATCATCAATTAATCTTTGAACAAAAATATTCTAGCAATTTTGTACTGATATATATACTGAATTTGTAGAATAGTAAAATAAACTACAACAATATTTTTATTCCATTTTAATATTTTAACAGTTTTTAATAAATTATTATAAAAAATAAAGAAAAGTTTCTGACACGACTAACACGACGTGTCGACACGACACGACACGATCGTGTCAGTCGTGTCGTGTTGCCTCTTCTCACCACTCAACACGACACGACACGGCATGATTAAAAAAAGTAGTTCGTGTCAACACGACACGACATGAGACTCTAACACGATCGTGTACGACACGCACGATTGGAGAACACTACGTGGTGCCTTGCTTATGTGCTTCTTTCTAAGGTCTTATTTTGGTTAGAAATATTCACTCCAACAAACGGTTATACACAGTAGAGGTGTTATTTTGGGAACTTGGTGTTGATGTGTCCGACTACAATATGAGTCCAAGTGTGGTTTTTTTGTTATCCTATGTTATATAATATATTCAGCAACAAAAGATGGATTTTTAATGGGTCGTGCTTATTAAAATGAATTTTGGCAGTTCATGTTTATAATTCGATAAGTTGTCGACCTTTTATGATGTTAATTGATTATTTAATTATCTTTTTACTTTATAGTTGAAATTTTGAAAATAAAAATTACAAGCGTACTTTAATATATTCTATTTTGTTCTTGTATAAAATTGAATTACAAGTAACAACCAATAATCATGTATGAATCTTTTTAGACAGCATATTAGAATACGATAAAATGGACAAATCCATTTTCTTTAACTCGAGATATATAATTTTTTATTTGAGGCAACGTGCGTAGGTTCTATCCACATGGCATGGATTAGGCCTTTATTTAATAATATATTTCACTTGTCAAACCGTTAGAATAATATCTGTCACTTCGTGTCACGTGTTTTTATAGAGTACCTCTTAAAATGCATCGAGCCACCGCGTTTTAGTACGGTTGAAATCTTACGTTAGCTTATTTATTATATTATTTTTTTATTAGAAATATAAAATTTTGACTTTTTATTGGACCATAATTATATTTGTTGTACTAAACGTCTTTAGATTTGTCGATTACAAAACAATTTTATTTGACATTTAACAATCTTCTTTGAGTTTTATAGGAAAAAATACAATTTATGAAGACTTGGATAAAAGTTATGAGCATGATTAAGATCAAGTCTTTAGAGAGCTTGTAGGCTAGCTTAGACTAGAGTAGAAGGTATATTTTAGTCCTTAATTATTCTTGAAATGGTCTAGATAGCAGAAAAGCTCACGAAACCAATAAATTCCAATTTTCTGTGCTCAAGCTTTACATAACGCTTCATAGCGTTGCACAACTCTTTATAGCGTTACACAACGCTTCACAGCGTTACACAACACTTCATCAGAAAAGCTCAGAAACTAACAAAATCCAATTTTATGTGTTCATGTGTTACACAACGCTTCATAGCGTTGCACAACGCTTGATCAAGTCAGTAGATCTGTTTACCTGTTTTTAACTTATACGTTGTGTAACACTTCTTTCCGTTACACAACGAAACAAAAATTTAGCGTTACATAAATCTGAACTTGCGTTTATGTAACGGATGAATTTTTGGCAAATTGAGGTCGCTCTGGCATACGTTGTGTAACGCTTGGTAGCGTTGTGTAACGCTCTGACTCCTGTTAGTGACCGTTTGAATTTCCTTGCTCAAGCGTCGTGTAACGCTTGATAGCGTTGTGTAACGCTTGATAGCGTTGTGTAACGCTTCTGACAAAATTCAACGGCTAGTTTGATTTTGTTCTATTATAACGGCTATATTCAAGCGTCGTGTAACTCTTGGTAGCGTCGTGTAACGCTTAGGAGGTATTTTGACTCGGCTGAAACTTGTTAGAGATATGTCCTAGAAGCCAATCATTATGGCTACTTCTATAGTTTATGTTATTGGTGATATTTGATCATTTGTTCCTTGATTTATTCATTGACAGTTCATTCAGGTTGAGGATCTGAATTGTGGATCACCGTTGATCATTTATGATTAAATGACAATAATAAATCAAAAGCTGTCCATAGTCTTAATAATTAACATGGAACATTAATTATTATATAAAACTAGTATGCAAGTTAAGTGATGATTAAGTTCTACAAATCATAAGTAAGGAGTTACTAACTTAATTGCATATGTATATGTTATGGAACATAGTACAGGACAAGACCCAATGAAATAAATATATGGATTGTGTTAAGTGTCATTATTTATTTCATATGAGTTTGATTCTAAGTTTGAGATGCTCAGTCTTTCCACATGAGAATAGGTTCTATAAATATCGTCTAACGTTGATTCCTGATAAGGGCTGCTATACGGACTTTATTTATGCTCTCTTGAATTGTGCGGGGAAAGGCTGTTCATCAAGAAAACCGTATGTCCCTCATTAACTAGATTAGTGAGTGATGATATCTGTTTGGGCCCCTTGGTGGAGATGGATCGTTTGCTAGCAACTGATACGATCATCTCTAGATCAAGAAACGTATAGTCTGCAAGAATGACACATTCCTATCTTGGATTATACGATGATATCATGTGACATAAGAATCAGACAAGGAAATACTATTATTTCTTATGCAGGATTGAGATATTGTAGCAGTACACTATTTATGCGAATTGGGAATCATAACGTGTTGCTAGATACCGCTTATGATTATTGGAATTAAATAGCGATTTAATTCCATGGCCAACATAGCATAAATCCTCAAAGGGTCACACAAATAGAGTTATAATCACACGGTGCATTATTTATTTATTCGCAATAAATTGTATTGCGGAAATATGATAAATTGATTAATTAATTATATACCGTTGCGAACCGTTATAATTAATTAAGTCAAATGGATCATATAGAAATAAATTAATGCATTTTCTAAACCCTATATAATTATTAATATGTTAATAATTATTTTGGTTCAACATATTTTAATGTAATATAGTTATATAAATTAATTGGGCTGCCGTTTAATTGTGAACCGATAGCCCGATTAAAGTGCAATTGGAGGGGCCTATAATTAATGGAATTAAAGGCCAATTAAAGCAAATGAATTGAGCCAATAATAGCCCATTCAAGGCCGGCCATAGAGGGGCATTTTTGTCCACAAAATATTAATGGAAGTTATGGCATATGATGTCTATTTATAGGGGTTCAATTTGAGGAAAAAAAAATCTGAAAATAACTTCTCCTTGGCCGAAATTTTGAGAGAAAAATTTCAGAAATTCCTCTCTCAAATTCTCTCTTCTTCTCCACCAATTGCTCATGTGTTGAGCCATCCTCTTCCTCCATTAATTGAGTGAATTAATCGCGCAAGGAAGGAAGGGTTTAGCCTTGGCCTCGAATCGCTAGCACGATTGTTAGGCCGTGATTAAACTCTTGGTGGACTCGAGGCGGCAACCAGCAACTAGGCGGTGAAAAACGCGCACCCCATTAACTCCTACGCAATCGGATCGAGCCTTGCGGTTACGAGTTCGCAAGAGGTAACAATCCGATCCTTTCTCGTTATGTGTTATTGCTTGAACAAGATCCTTCGTGTTGCTTGTTGTTAATTAGGTTAATTAAATTGTTAATTAACATTAAAATTAAAAACGGGCACTTCCTAACAGTGGTATCAGAGCGCTGGTCGTGCTTGAGTATTTTAATACATAATTAGTTGAGAAAGTGTTAATTAATCAAGTTAATTAGTGATGTGCATGCTTGCTGTCCTGAAAAATCAGTTTTCTGCTTTGTTGCTTGTTTTTCGTAGTGTAATTTTTTCTGGAATTTTTTCTATCTTACTGGAAGATGTAGATCTGTGAGTCATGGTTCTTTTGCCACTGGTTTCACGTTTTTATAAATTGTTATGAATTTCTTGTGATTTAAACGGTAACGGTGCGCAGATCTGGAATTCTGCTGCCTGATTCTGTTGTTTGTGGCTTGGACGGTTTATTTTGGAATATAACTGCCTGTAATCTTTATCTAGGGTTAATCTAGACTTGATACTCTTTCTGGATATGTGTAATTTGTTGCATGTTTCGGTTATTATTCGGTTATTCAAGTATGAAAAGAGAAGAAGTTATCAGATCTGGTTTTTGGAACAAACTGGTTGTTTTGAAAAACTATACTTATTGAGAAACTTTTAAAGAAAAGTATTTAAATGGAATTGTTCTCCTTTAAGCCTGGAATCTGTGAAAATTAATTTTACGGATTTTCATTAAGATTTGATACCTCAACTAAGTGAAACCGTTTTGGTCGACAGTCTGTTTCAGAACAGGGCAGTTAGCATGTTTGCATGATATCTTGTTGATTTTAAATGAAACTAGTTGGTTTTCTCTTGATAGATTAATAGCCTAGTATATAAAGTATTTTTCTATGTAAATTGTTTGCTTGAAAAATATCAAGGGGGTGATCGCACAGGCCGAAAGGTTGAGGCCAAAACAGAATCTTCTCTAACGGCGCTTCGCGCGCTGTCTGGGATTTTGTCTTTTTTGGTTCTCCCTGATGGTAGCTGATCTCTCCTTGAAATTTTTACTGGTAGTTAGACTCTTTGTAAGGATCTCTCTGGATTTATTTCGGATTTTTTGGTGACCGAAAAATATCAGATTTTATCGGGTCCCATATTGTTTATTTTAATTAGTTAAAATATTTTCTAATTAATCAAATGGTTGAAATGTTAATTAGAATACTCCTATAATAACTACCTTTCAGTTATGATTTGTAAGATTAAATTTCAAATGGGTTTGAACAAATGGTTGTTAAGTTGAACCTTCTTTGCATTTGAAAAAACCGAGCAACAAGCATGTACAAAGATTCTAATTAATGAGATTAATTAAGAACAAGTGAACATATATATTGGATATGTGCTAACTCTGTTTTGTAGGAGGATAGTGGGTTTGGTATGGCTCAAGATTCCAATGCCTTGTGTGTTGTAATTGTGAATGCATGTGATTGATTGTATGTAAGGCCTTTGGTGCCACGTTAATAATTAATTTTGATTAATTCTTAATGTAACTTGTGTGGCTTGCATGCCCCTAAGGAATAGGAGGGAATTAGGATTATTTCACATGTATTTATTTCCATTAATTATAGGATAGGATCTATATAATTAGTGGGAGGGCTTGATGTTAGATTAGTCTTGCTTCATGGTGATGCGGCGAAACTAATATGCAAGCAGGAGCCATACAAACCCACAACAATGCTTGAGATGCTTATTATGTGATTGTTTGTGATTGCTATGAAATGTCATAGGATAGGTATGGGTGTATGTTGACACGACCACCAAACAAAGTCGCATAATAGATGTCCCAAATTAAACTTGATTAAGTTGACCGCCCTCCTTCTCTCTATCCCCCTCACGTCGTTTGCCCTCTCATGGCGCGGTCCGCCCAAGCGGACGTCATGGTTGTCACTCGAAAGTCGGGGTACAAATAAATTGATTTGTAAGGAGCAAATAGAGAGAGGTTACTTATCGATGGACCCAACTAGAGTTTGGACATCGGGGCGAAGTTCGCGACGCGAACCAAGAATCATAATTGTATGATTGGTTGGAGAACCTACCTCATCTAGTCATTTTGGGTGACGTGCCATAGCAGGTCCAATTTGACGAAAATGGGGATCTTGGAATTCACTACATTTAGGGACATAATTTAATGTAGTGAAAGTTTTAAATTTATTGGAAATTAAAACAAAAAGCATAAAACTAATTGACCTTAATTTGATGATTGTTGTAGATGTCTTCCTCCTCTTTCTCGCTACGCTCTCTCTTAGAAAAGGAGAAACTCGCTTTCAATGGTGCCAATTACTTGGATTGGCACCGCAACCTTAGGCTTGTCCTTCGGTTTGAGAAGAAGGAGTACCTCCTAACCACTCCGATCCCTTCGGCTCCCAAGACGGATGCCCCGAAGAAGGATCAAGACGACTATGAGAAGCACTTCGGGGACGATATAGAGATATCGGTCTTGATGGTTGCGGTCATGGACGCCGAGCTCCAAAAGGAGTTCATAGATAGTGGTTATGGAGTGTATGAGATGATCACGCGCCTCTCGAACATGTTCCAAACCAAGGCCCGCACCGAAAGGGCCCGTCTCATCAAGGCCGTCGCCAATACTCGATTGGCGGAAGGCCATGAAGTCGGGCCACACGTCATGAAGATGACGGGGTTGTTTCGGCAGCTAGAAAGGCTTGATACGCCCTTCCCGTCGGGGGCGATTCAAGACTTTATTCTCAACTCTCTTCCTCCCAGTTTTACGGGGTTCGTTGTGAACTACCGTATGAACGGCATGGACAAGGAGATGGATGATCTCCAGAACATGCTTGTCGAAACTGAGGAGAGTCTCAAGAAAGAGAGGGGCCACAAAGATGTTCTTGCGGTGAGTGACAAGAGCAAGAAAAAGAAAAGGACCCGCAGAAACAAAAAGGGCAAAGGTCCGGTGACACCCCAAGGTTTGACCAAGGGAGCTCCCGTGGGTTCCAAGAGAAAGAAGAACCCGGCCTCTTCCGATACCGTGTGCTACTACTGTAGCAACAAGGGGCATTGGAAGAGAAACTGTCCCAAGTACCTCGCAGATAAGAAGGCGGGAACTGTTCAGCCTTCCTCCTCAGGTATATTTGTCATTGAAACCCTTCTCGCTACCTCTAGCACTGACTGGATATTTGATACTGGTTCATGTGCTCACATTTGTCGAAATGTGCAGGCACTAAAGAGTAGGAGGCGGTTGGAGAAAGGTGAAGTGCAACTCCGCGTCGGTAACGGCACGTGCGTCTCCGCTATGGCCGTTGGGAGCGTAGAGATGACTTTACCTTCTGGTTTTGTTTTGGAACTAAAAGATGTTTATGTAGTTCCTTGTATCACTCGTAACATTATTTCTATTTCTTGTTTGGACATGGATGGTTTTGATGTAGTTATAAAGAACAAGTGTTGTACTTTATTTCGTGATGATGTTTGCTATTGTGTTGCGCATTTATTGAATGGTCTTTATGTGCTTGATACTAGCGAACATATTATGAGTGTTGAACATGACAACAGAAAACGTAAGATTTCACATGAGAATGCAACTTTGATGTGGCATTGCCGCTTAGGTCATATCAACGAGAAACGCATTAAGAGATTACAAACCGTTGGTCTCTTAGATCAATTCGCTTTCGAGCCAATTGACAAATGCGAGTCTTGTTTGATGGGAAAGATGACCAAAGCGCCTTTTCCCAACAAAGGGATTAGGACAAGTGGCTTATTAGATCTTGTACATACCGATGTATGTGGACCTATGAGTATTTGTGCACGTGGAGGTTATTCATACTTCGTCACTTTTACCGATGATCACAGTAGATACGGGTATATCTACTTGATGCGGCACAAGTCCGAGACTTTTGAAAAGTTCAAAGAGTTCAAGAACGAAGTTGAAAACCAACTTAGTCGAAAGATCAAAGTTTTGCGTTCCGATCGAGGTGGTGAGTACTTGAGTCATGAGTTTGGTGATTATCTAAAGGAGTGTGGAATCGTTCCACAACTCACTCCACCGGGAACACCACAATGGAATGGTGTATCCGAAAGGAGGAATCGGACTTTGTTAGACATGGTTCGATCGATGATGAGCCAAGCCGACTTGCCTAAGTCGTTTTGGGGTTACGCATTAGAAACCGCAGCTTTTACACTAAACCGTGTTCCGTCAAAGTCCGTTGAGAAAACGCCCTTTGAGCTTTGGTTTGGTAAGAAACCAAGCATGTCGTTTCTCAAGATTTGGGGTTGCGAAGCTTATGTGAAAAGGCTAATGAGCGATAAGCTTGGACCCAAATCAGACAAATGTCATTTCGTAGGATACCCCAAGGAAACAAAGGGTTACTACTTCTACAACCGCAGCGAGAACAAGATAGTTGTTGCTCGTTATGGTGTGTTCTTGGAGAAAGAGTTTCTCGCAAGAAGAAGTAGTGGGAGCAATGTGGTCATTGAAGAAATTCATGAACCACAACAAGATGTGCCTCAAGTAGGCAATCTAGTGATTCCCAATGTGGTGCCGAATGAGGTTATAGCCGAACCCGTTCCACAAGCCGTTGTGGAAGAGGTTCAAGAGAATGCTCCCTCGAATGAGGACTCGAACATATCGCGAGTCGATAATGTTCAAGGTACTCAATCCTGTGAGGATCAAGAACCTAGTCCACAAGCCGTTGTGGAACAAGTTCAAGAACCTCAAGAACCCCAAGCACCTAACCTACGGAGGTCAACAAGGGAAAGTCGTCCACCCGAACGGTACTTGGGTTTGCACGATGTTCTTGTCATTGCGAATGAAGAACCCTTGACCATTAAAGAAATGATGGAACGTTCCGACTCAAAAGAATGGCTTAAGGCCATGGAATCCGAAATGCAATCCATGTATGACAACAAGGTATGGACCTTAGTTGATCTTCCCGACGGAGTAAAACCCGTAGAGAACAAATGGATCTTTAAAAGAAAGGTCGACATGGATGGCAACTTGACTGTATACAAGGCACGGCTTGTAGCGAAAGGGTATCGCCAAATTCATGGTATTGACTATGAAGAGACCTTCTCGCCCGTTGTCATGTTCAAGTCAATTCGGATTATGTTAGCAATTGCCGCATACTACGATTATGAGATATGGCAAATGGATGTCAAAACTGCCTTCCTAAATGGCAACTTGGAAGAGGATGTGTATATGACACAACCCGAGTGTTTTGTCGATCCAAAGAATGCTAACAAGGTATGCAAGCTTCAAAGGTCCATTTATGGATTGAAGCAAGCATCGAGGAGTTGGAACAAGCGCTTTGATGAAGAGGTCAAGAAGTTGAACTTCATTCAAAGCGAAAAGGAACCTTGTGTTTACAAGAGGATTAGTGGGAGCGTGGTTGTGTTTCTTGTTCTATATGTTGATGATATACTCTTGATCGGGAATAATGTTCCAGAATTGAATGCAGTCAAGGATTCATTGAAGAAGGTGTTCTCAATGAAAGACTTGGGCGAAGCCGCCTACATCCTAGGAATTAAAATCTATAGGGATAGATCTAGAAGGATGTTAGGTTTGTGCCAAGATGCATATATTGACAAGGTGTTGACAAAACACAAGATGGCTAGTTCCAAGAAAGGATACTTGCCTATGTCACATGGTATATACTTGAGTAAGACTCAATGTCCGGTCACCAAGGAAGATAAGGATTACATGACTCAGTTCAAGTATCCTTCTGTCGTTGGTTCGATCATGTATGCCATGCTATGCACTCGCCCCGATGTGGCATATCCGATTAGTGTGACTAGTCGATTCCAAGCCAATCCCGGCGTGCCACACTGGACCGCGGTCAAGAATATCCTCAAGTATCTCAAGAGAACAAAGGATAGCGTACTGGTGTACGGTGGAGACCAAGAGCTCGTTGTAAGTGGTTACACCGATGCTAGTTTCCAAACCGACCGAGATGATTCGAAGTCACAGTCCGGCTTCGTATTTCTGCTTAATGGTGGTGCTGTGACTTGGAAGAGTTCCAAGCAAGATACCATAGCCGATTCCGTCACCGAAGCAGAATACTTAGCGGCTGGTGAAGCTTCGAAAGAGGCCGTATGGATCAAGGAGTTCTTGACCGAGCTAGAGGT
The DNA here is from genome assembly GCA_027562975.1 of Rhynchospora breviuscula. Classification (NCBI taxonomy): domain Eukaryota; kingdom Viridiplantae; phylum Streptophyta; class Magnoliopsida; order Poales; family Cyperaceae; genus Rhynchospora; species Rhynchospora breviuscula. Next base: position 26,890,494 of record CM050402.1, read on the forward strand.
GGTTCCAAGCATCTCAAGTCCAGTGGATCTCTACTGCGATAACACGGGAGCCATAGCTCAGTCCAAGGAGCCTAGGTCTCACCAAAAGACCAAGCACATTCTACGACGATTCCATCTCATCCGTCAATTTGTAAGTGACGGATGGATCAAGGTCAAGAAGGTGGACGGTGCCGCGAACACAGCGGACCCTCTGACAAAGCCTCTATCTCGAGCCGCACATGAGTTGCATGTTGCATCCATGGGGATTAGACGCATGCCTGAGTGGCTTTGAGTTGTATCTTTTATTTTGAGGCTTTAGTATGAGACATGTATATATTTTGATATTGCATTGAGTACTATGCACTGGCTAGAAGTCACTTTGATTGACTCTAGGCCAAGTGGGAGATTGTTAGAGATATGTCCTAGAAGCCAATCATTATGGCTACTTCTATAGTTTATGTTATTGGTGATATTTGATCATTTGTTCCTTGATTTATTCATTGACAGTTCATTCAGGTTGAGGATCTGAATTGTGGATCACCGTTGATCATTTATGATTAAATGACAATAATAAATCAAAAGCTGTCCATAGTCTTAATAATTAACATGGAACATTAATTATTATATAAAACTAGTATGCAAGTTAAGTGATGATTAAGTTCTACAAATCATAAGTAAGGAGTTACTAACTTAATTGCATATGTATATGTTATGGAACATAGTACAGGACAAGACCCAATGAAATAAATATATGGATTGTGTTAAGTGTCATTATTTATTTCATATGAGTTTGATTCTAAGTTTGAGATGCTCAGTCTTTCCACATGAGAATAGGTTCTATAAATATCGTCTAACGTTGATTCCTGATAAGGGCTGCTATACGGACTTTATTTATGCTCTCTTGAATTGTGCGGGGAAAGGCTGTTCATCAAGAAAACCGTATGTCCCTCATTAACTAGATTAGTGAGTGATGATATCTGTTTGGGCCCCTTGGTGGAGATGGATCGTTTGCTAGCAACTGATACGATCATCTCTAGATCAAGAAACGTATAGTCTGCAAGAATGACACATTCCTATCTTGGATTATACGATGATATCATGTGACATAAGAATCAGACAAGGAAATACTATTATTTCTTATGCAGGATTGAGATATTGTAGCAGTACACTATTTATGCGAATTGGGAATCATAACGTGTTGCTAGATACCGCTTATGATTATTGGAATTAAATAGCGATTTAATTCCATGGCCAACATAGCATAAATCCTCAAAGGGTCACACAAATAGAGTTATAATCACACGGTGCATTATTTATTTATTCGCAATAAATTGTATTGCGGAAATATGATAAATTGATTAATTAATTATATACCGTTGCGAACCGTTATAATTAATTAAGTCAAATGGATCATATAGAAATAAATTAATGCATTTTCTAAACCCTATATAATTATTAATATGTTAATAATTATTTTGGTTCAACATATTTTAATGTAATATAGTTATATAAATTAATTGGGCTGCCGTTTAATTGTGAACCGATAGCCCGATTAAAGTGCAATTGGAGGGGCCTATAATTAATGGAATTAAAGGCCAATTAAAGCAAATGAATTGAGCCAATAATAGCCCATTCAAGGCCGGCCATAGAGGGGCATTTTTGTCCACAAAATATTAATGGAAGTTATGGCATATGATGTCTATTTATAGGGGTTCAATTTGAGGAAAAAAAAATCTGAAAATAACTTCTCCTTGGCCGAAATTTTGAGAGAAAAATTTCAGAAATTCCTCTCTCAAATTCTCTCTTCTTCTCCACCAATTGCTCATGTGTTGAGCCATCCTCTTCCTCCATTAATTGAGTGAATTAATCGCGCAAGGAAGGAAGGGTTTAGCCTTGGCCTCGAATCGCTAGCACGATTGTTAGGCCGTGATTAAACTCTTGGTGGACTCGAGGCGGCAACCAGCAACTAGGCGGTGAAAAACGCGCACCCCATTAACTCCTACGCAATCGGATCGAGCCTTGCGGTTACGAGTTCGCAAGAGGTAACAATCCGATCCTTTCTCGTTATGTGTTATTGCTTGAACAAGATCCTTCGTGTTGCTTGTTGTTAATTAGGTTAATTAAATTGTTAATTAACATTAAAATTAAAAACGGGCACTTCCTAACAAAACTCTTGGCGCCCTCTATATATACCCACCCCTTGTTCTCTCTCTAAATAGAGTTTTTCCTTACAAAAAATTAGACCAGAATTGAGCTTTTGAGCACATGAATACTCTCCCACTTGAGCTTTTCATAGCTAGATCATTTTGAGAGATAAAATAGTCTCAAACACCACCACTCCGACATTGTCGTTAGATGTAGGATGGAATAGGTTGAGAGCTCTTCTCACTTGAGGTCATGGTGCCATTTTTTATTCGAGTTAGACCGATCCACCTCGAGTGTTTTTGTGACGAGACGATTCGGTTCGAAGTTGCAGTCCCATTCTTGTTGTAATTGAACGGAGCGCACCCTTTCGTGGTAGCGAAACTCCCGGAGACGTACGACTAAAGCTAGCAATTCCTAGCAAGTCGGAACTCCGTAATCACATCGAGTGTTCAATTTCTTTCTCTCTCTCTTTCTCCTTTTATTTTTCTTGCTATACTTGAATTGCTTGTGTGTGCTTATTAATTGTTGGATACCAATTGAATTGTGTTAGAGTAGTTCATACCAAACCGGTCTAAAATCTTAATTGCTTCCGCTAAACCATTAATTAAGCCGCCCCTTTAGGGACAACAATATTTGATTGTTTATAATTTATTTATAATAATTAAGTTACTGAATAATATTATTTACAAAATTATTTGACATATATTATGATTACTGCACTTAGACCATACTGTGTTAGTTTTTCTTTCTAATTAGATATAATATTCTTATGACTTTTACCTTTCTAACTTCTGTATTTTCCAATCCACCCTAGGAAATTCACATCATGATTCTTGCAACGTATATAATACTACTTTGTATTGTGACTAATATATTGACATATTGTTAGCAATACATATGGTAATTATATTGGTTGGATTTCAATGGTACCTCGGGAGGAGTCATACATAATAATTTTTTTTTTCAAAAAAAGAAGAAATCTATTATGGTTAATTCGGAACCATATGACAAATTTTTAAATTAAAATAATTATGAATTTTGTTTATTCTTTTTATTGGACGTGTTTTTTTATATAGTAAGTTACTATGACACGTGTTTTATGAACGCACTGTAACTATGAAAATAAAGATTTATTTATTTTTATCACAACTCACCCTAATAAATTTTAGTTTCATCTCTGGTGTACCACACGATATTTAATGTTGATAAATGTTATATTCACAATTGAACTTTGCAGCGGCAAAGGGGAAAAAAAAAATGAGAGCCGCATTACAGCTTTTGAATATTAAATTGTAGGTTTTAAATTCGCTCTCCAGTTACGGCCATGATATTTACAAATGTTGTTTTGCTTTATTCGGCCAGTAACTCCGTATAATTAATTACTAGGACATGAATTTGATTTGTTTTTTATTTCTGGTTTTGTTAATTTATTAGCAGTACTCATTATTTTCATAATTTGTAACAGGTAGTGGCATTAATTTGTTGTATGTACTTTTATGTACACAAGCAGTTGCAACAAAAATTGCATTATTCGTATATTTTACACATGTCGGTTCTAATACAAGCTCTAATCATCTAATGTACTCGGAATCATCAGTTTTTAACAATGGAAGTGAGATATTTACTATTACCTATGATCAAGCTTGGAACGATAATAACACGGTCCAATTAACATTTCTTTCTACGAATCTGGCATGCGTGTATCTATGACAAAAATTATATAAAATAAAAAATATATATATAAAGTAATTTTTTATTTTCGTAGTGAGTCTAAAAATTATCTTCTAAAGATCAGTAAATCCATCGTTGCGCTATATATATTTAATTTTTGATCGAAATTGATCAGATTATAAGTCCAAAATATTTATTAAAACAAATGGCTAATACAAATAGCTAGGCAATACAAAAGTCTTAGTAAGCTCCTGGACTTGATTACAAAATCGTCTTAATTAGTAAACTCCCGGACTTGATTACATAAAAGGGGAGTACAAAATGAGGTTTTTGATGCCCTCTCTAGAAAAATAGAGAGAATGGTCCCACCCAAATTAATATCGAATAAAATGATTTATCAACTACTAAATTTTTATGTAATTTTAATTAAAAATGTCTAAAGGTATATCGTCATATAAGACATGTACTTTCTATGTCACTGATAATAAACAATGCTCAAGTATTGAACATTATACAACGGAAGTTAACAAGACCGTTCGATTGAATGGAATGCCTTGTATGTATCTATCTAAATATTCTTAGCAAAATCCACATAAAATAATTTTGAACTATTTTGTATATAATTCTTTTCAAGAAAGCCGTGAAAAAAAAGCAGGAATTTGATCCTTTTTTTTTTTATTGAGAAAAATCCTCTATCTAAGAAAGCAGCCAAATTAAGACTATATCAAAATTTTCATGAACAAACCTAAATTACAATAACAAACATTTACCCAGCAAAAAGATGAATGAGATAATGAAAAGGAATGAGGATGGCTAAAAGGTGTGATAGGAATTCATACCTCAAGATCTCCACAAAAAGAAAAGTTCCTCTATCTTCCTCTTTTATTTCCCACTGTGCTCAAGGAATACTACTTTGAGTGTGAAGGTGAAGGGCTGATATTCCGTGCTTATATAGCCTGGGGGTCAAAAAATCATTATTAGGTTAATTGTACTCATCATTTTTTATTTTGAACTTTCTTACTTTGAAATATTGAATTAATGTATATTCCCTGAATTTGCATATTATAAGAGGAACGTTCAAGTACCTAATTTTTTTGTGGACCCATCAAATATTTATTTTTTGAGAAACTCATTAAAACACAATGTCTAAAGTTAAGTTGAAAATTTAAACCGTTATATATGCGTATTGTCGCTTTTTCGACGTAGATATATAAGACCGTGACCGTTACAATATACTAAAATTGCCCACACGTAGGTGAATTTACGAACCTTTTGATGTTCATTAAAACAAGGACGGAAAAAATAATAACTTCCTATTTGTATGAATGTAGAGAGTGTTAAAAATCACATATAATATTTAAATTTTATGACTTAAAAATTAGGATTTATGAATATTTAAAAAATAGAGGCACGGTAAGTCGAGTTTAAAAAGTTGAATGCTCTTGCAAATAAAAAATTTTGAATTGCTTATAGTGAGAATCATGCGAGTAACCCACAACTTATAGTTAGTTTCAACGGCTCTTCGTCATAAACGCACAAATTATGATAATAATATCTAATTTCTATGATCACCTTATTAACATTGACTTTTTTATAATTCATACTATATTTACAGCATACAAAAATTATTCGGGAGTAAAATATAATTTACTAATAATTCTTGTACCAAAAAATATTGGAATAGTATTACACAGATAATAAGGGCAAAACTGCATAAGGTCCTTTCAAAAGATCCAAAAGAGTAAAACGAATAATATCTTGCTCTAAGGGGACCATCTATTGATCTATATTCATCGTTTCCCTCTTGGACCGGTTGCAGCTCCTCTCCATTTGTATGGAATTCATTAAATTATTATACTATCTTAGACAAAACTATGCTGTAAAATTAAAACCTAATTAACGAGGGGGGTCAAAATTTGAGTTATATATATATATATACTTTTGTAGAGCAGTACAATAAAATTGCTATTCGCTCGGATCTGAATTGAACTTTTGTATCTATAAAAACCAGTCTAAACAAACTTTAATCGTCCAAAATTTTCCATACATTTTGAAAATAAAAATTTATAAGAATTTCGTTGAAGTGACCCATTGGATTTTTTTTTTTTTTTTTGAAGATAATGGAATTTTATAGTTTGTTTTAAATAGAGGGTCTGAATGAAATTCAACTTAGTTACATTTTTTAAATTTGTGATAAAAAGTGTACCTGATACATACAATAAGATTTCAATGAAAATTTATATATGCATAGAGCTATACCAATTACCATAGAAACTAATGCAATCCATTGAAATGAACGGGGCATTTAATACCTATTGCCTGTGTGCAATTTACAAATTTTAGACTCGGTTCATACACATGAATCCTCCAAGATGTCTTTTGTTTTGTGAACAAAGCCGCCGCTTCTGCTTGAATGCTTTCACCGTTAGCCTCCACGTGGTTATATACACCAGACCTACTTTCTGAATGAGCATTCAAAGTTTCTTTTGTCATATAAAATTTAAGAATGATTACAAATGATTAGGAGATGACTGTTTCAGATAAGGTGGAGTATGACGGCTTAATGCGTCCAAATTCTGATGATCCTGAAAACAAAGTTCAGCTTTTGGTTTAATGATCTCTACTAATTCAAAAGTAGTGTTTTAATCTTTAAAATTTTTAAATTATGTTATTTTAGTTCTATCTTATCATTGATTAAAGAAACAATAAACAGATGGGTTAACGAAATACCGAAATGTACCGTTTTCTTAGATGCACGATAAACTAAATGGTCTTTTCAACCCGTGAATCGTGATGACCACGTTTAACAGGTCTAATTGAGAACGACCAAGAGGTTTTTTTCTTAAAGAGCCAAATCTTTTTGAAAATCTAAACAAAGTGCCACAGGCACCTAGAAATTTCCTTAAAAGACCAAGGCGCCTTAATATTGGGATGAAGTTTGGCGCGGTCGCAGTTATGGTCTAAGCCTTTTTTCAGAAAAACTTGACAGTGGCTGTCAAGTAGTTATGGTCTAAGCCTTGCTTTCAAGGCATTCAAAGATTATGCGCCTTAATATATCTTCTGAAATTATGTTAATTTATGTAAATCTTAAAATTTGAATGTCCAGTATATAGATATTTTTGTAATAATAATAAATTGAGGTGATCATTAAATAAACTTTAGGGTCTTTGCTGAAAAATTTCATAAATTAAATTAAATAATGACATCCTCTTCCCAATCATAATTATTGTTTAAGTTATGAAATTTTTCGCTGAAACTCTTACAATTATTGGCTGATCACCTCAATTTTATAATTATTGTGAAAAACTGTATTTACTAATCATTCAGATTATTTAAAAATTTACATAATTTTTTATAAACATTTTAATCTAGAATTTTATTAATCCTCGGATTATAATTTGTTTGTACATTTAGAGATTAAGCAATTATTGTACAAATCAGATAAGAACAATAATAAATCAGATTCTTTTAATTTCAGTCCACTTTATCAAAATATAATCGAATAAATAATATTATTGAAATGTTATAATGTTTATTAAATATTGATGAATTATTATTAAAATATAATTTATTGATAATTTAAAAAATATATCATATCGTATGGGGCTTCCTATGAATACTCTAAAAGAGGAAATATTTTCTGAAACAACAATTTTATTCAATCAAGTAATTGGTTATAAAAAATTTCGCACAAAGGGACACCATCAAACATAATTGTGGCGCCGCTTCATTTTTTTTATTTTGGAAAAGGATAAGAAGTACACAAGGCTTTTGTTAATTGTATAAATTTATCATCCTCCTTTCAATGTTGAGCATTATGTGAAAGAGTCAGGTATATTGTGCGCTGAAACATGATGAAAAGAAAAGGCACAGTGGCCCTCTGCGCGTTAATATCATCAAAATTTTAGGCGCTCTAGTACTTTGCGCCTTGAATCATTAAGTAAATATCACTGTGTGAATTGTGATAGGCGCTTTGTCGAGATTTACAAAAGAACAAAGCCGTTTAAGAGAGAGAACCTAAATCAGAGCCTCTTGACCTCTTCTGGTGAAGTACCAAAATGAGACAATCAATTCCATGTGAATGAGTTTACTTTAATATATTTATTGGTACTCTTGTTAGTGCCTCAAAAATGCAAACAGAATCATGTGCTGCAAATGAATAATATTATCTTGTTGACAAATTGACTTAAAATCTTTATGAAAGCATCGGGATAAAGTATTAGCCTATATATACAAGCAACAATTTTGTATTTTGTTCCCTCAATTTTTTTTTTTAAATTTTTGACAGAGAACTTTAAAATATAGCTTTGTTAGACTACATTGGTATCAAAACTGCGAGGTAATATGAAAACTATTTCAAAACTAATACCAATATTTCTCACGTTGTATTAATATATTTTGACAATTTTTTTTTACTGTAAGTGTTTGCTAAAACTCTTTTTAGTATTCAGCTAACACAACGTACCGTGAATGACAAAATAGTACGACTCAATTTCCTTCAAAAGGGAAAAAAAAAAAAGATTTTTGAGAAAATGTCTCCTCTTCAAATTATATACACCTAAATAATAGCGATATGGATTTGGAAATGAATGATTTGATAGTTTGAGGTTGCAGTATGTCAAATGGTAGTGTTAGCATATAATTGTAATATTGTGTGTGTGTGTGTGTGTGCACCTTTTTTTTTTGGGTAATATGCTTTTAGGATTGTTTTTTTTGGTCTACTATGAACGCAAATAGATAGTCAAAATAGCTTTCAAAATTATAAAATAAAATAAAATAACTTCAATTAGAGTTTTTTAGAGGTTAAGGTAGCATTGTAGCAAGGTGACCCATTTGAACAAAATGGAAAAAAAAAAAAAAAAACTGTTATTTTTGGCAGGCACGTGATGAGTGATGAACTGATTTCTAAGCCCATTCTGACATTTGAAAGAATTTTAAATGAAATTAAACTTGCAATTATTTAATTATAAAATAACTGAAAGATGATGTAGTAAAAAAAAATATGTTCTTAAATGAAAGATTAATATTAAAAAGAATCGAAGAACTGATTTGTTTGGCTATTATATGGAGGAAGAACGAAAAGAAAAAAAAAAAAGAACATCCAAAAACACAGCAGCAGAATTTTATCAATTTTACTTATTTAATTATATGGTTCTAATAGAATAACATACCTCAAGAATCAAGCTCTCTCGGTCTCTCCTCTTACTCCCATATATACATGCCTGGTTGCTTCTTTGTGCAAAATGAGTAAACAGACAGAGCAATGGTTGAGTATGAGAGTTCCTATTACCACTTATGTACGACTTGCCCAATAAGATTTCGGTGGATACAACCTTAACCAAGTAGGAGAATTAAGAGCTTTCCTTTGATTAATTATCGACCTCGATCATAATCAAGAGAAATTAAACCCTCTCGATTTGTGCTCATCTTCTCCATCATTACTAAATGAAGATATATTCATTGATAGCAGAGAATAATGAGATAATTTTTTTTTTTTTTTTTGAAAGAGCTAGTTTATAATGGATTTATCCAGGCTATATCTCCATCGAAATGGAGAGAGTTACCTTATCTAAGAAAAATGACTATTATTGATATAACATACAACAATTGATAGCAGAGAACAATGATATGTTCTTTATTATTATTTCATTTTTCAATGCAATTGAATGTTTTAGGAAAGTACATAATACTGTTCTTTATGTAGAAGATAGTTTTTGATGTTTACAACGTTTGTTATTAAAAGTGAACGTTAATGCTATCTCATCTAATTGTATGTTGAGATACCTTACATAAAGTTATTTTAAATTACATAATTGTTTTAATTGATTTCAAGTTTCATTTCTTATGAAACCTAAGAATACTAATTGCATATTTTAGTTGATTATATTTTATATATTTCAAAAATTTTCTCCTCTTTCCTATGTATTTCACGTATGATAGCTCATTAATTGGTAAGGAAAAATTAAAACAGTAGTCTGAGATTATTCACGCGGGCTTCCATTAATTATGCAATAGTATGACACGGTGATGCAAGTTTCTTATATTTGTTGTTTGGGAAATTATTAAGTTTTAATGTGTAGATTTGATACATTGTTTCCCTACTAAATTCTTCAAATCGTTGCATTACAAGAAACAACTAAATGAATTGAATATTTGAATTTGATCCATAATATTTATGTAATGGTCTGCTAGTCAAAATTTTCCAAATCAATAACAGCTAAATAAAAGATTTGGTTCACTTGGTTAAAATGTCAAACTAATAATACTATATTTCCGTATAATCTTCGATCCGAGAGATTTAATTATTATAATTCTTTTAAATTATCTATAATGGAAAAGTATAAATTTGAAATTTCAGGAAAATTTAATTAATAGCATGTACTTAACTCTATACGCACCATTTTCATATAAAGTAGAAATTTATGACTTTAAAATTAGAATGGCGTTAGGCTGAAGAAATGTCGACGAGGCATATGTTATTGTTTGGTAATCTTAGTTTACAATCATATGACGAAAGAACATTAAATATTAAAAGTATATCATAATATGTAGTAATTCTTTTCCAGATGACTAAAACAGTGTTGTAGAATAATGAATTAAGTTTACTATATCTCGATATAATTTCGCTACATTGCTAAGCTTTCTATTATAAATATACGTTAATAAAATGTTAAGAGTATGCAGGGAGCATTATAACTTAATTAATTTCTTAATACAGTCTGAACACTTAGATAGAATTTTATATGAATCTAACATTTAATTATAAAAGAATTGAAAATCGATGCAATAAAAGAAATGATGTTCTTAAATGAAAGATAAAGCATAGAAAAAAATGGAAGAAATAATTTGTCATTTTGTTGGGCTATAATTTGGTGGAAGATAAAAAAGGAAAAACCAAAAAGCCGTAGAACTTGAGTATTGATAAATATAAATCAATTTCTAATGGCATAACATACCTCAAGATATCTCTCTCTCTTTTCCCATGTATATGCCCAGTTGTTGTCTTGTCCAACAGAAGTAAAATTACAGAGAAATTGATTAACCATATAATGGTCTCTATTGCCACTTATGTTGACCCACCCAAAAAGATTTTGGTGGATACTACCTTGACTTAACTAGGTAAATTGAGAAATTTCCTTATATTAATTACCAACTCTCTTGCTGGTGGATACAACCCTGACTTAACTAGGTGAATTAATAGTTTTCCTTTGATTTTATCACCGACCCTGATCGTGATCAAGAGGATAAAATCCTCCCATTACTACTACGTGGAGATAATTATTGACATGAGAGAATAATGAGATGCAAAACTTTTAGGGGCCGTTTGGATGGGGCAAGGAATAGCCTCTTTCTAGGAATAGCAAATTTCTAGACATAAATCTCTCTCACAAAGTTACACACTTCTCAATATTTTTCGTCTAGAAATAGACTATTTCTATTATTCCTAAGCGATCCAAACGGCCCCTTAGAGTATATTTACGCCCGAATAAACTAATATCTCACTCAGGCGACCGTTCCAGAATTTTGATTATTAGTAAAAGACGATATGATCCTTTTTAAATTTTCCATTGGTCACATAATATAATGTGGGGCCGCTCCGCCGCTGTCATTAAGAGAAGAGATGAGAGACAATGTCGGTAGAAATAATAGTTTCCTATTCCCATCCTTTTCAACCCGATTTTTGGGGTGAAAAATTGTTTCACCAACACTACTATTGTCCCCACCATTGCCACCATGTTACCCTTAGGAGTTAGGACCCTCCTGGAGCAAGGGACATCTTCTCCTCTTTTATTCCATCACTTCTATTCACTCCTTGAGCAGGCCCAGGGTCATATATCAGCTAAGAACATCACGTCTTTGAGGTTTTAAATTTTAAATAAAATTCACTAGCACTTACATTTACTCGGTAAACAACAATGCAATCAATTATAAACTCGTTTAACTTAAGTAAACTATCTTCTGATTTAGACTATGGAAGCCAATTGTAGCACCAATTCAGAAGTCTATTTTTCATTACGGGTTCAAAGAAAATTCTCCTGATGAATCGACAGTAAAGTCATTGCTCATAGGTGATGATTAGTGATAACAATGTCTAACATTTTACTTCTGAATTTTTTTTAAATTTTTGTGTTCTCTTTATTAGGTGTTTCCAATTGGAAGATGTTGCTTGTGCATTCTTTCTGGGTTTATCACGTGCAGGAGGACATGAAGACAACTAGCGAAGGTTACGCGCTTCGCGCGATTAAGTTTTGTTTTCCATATTTTCGAAAAATATATGTAAAAAGAAATTGAAAAATATATATCTATCGATAACTATTTTTTTAATGGAATTAAAGCCAGATTAGAAGGTACCATTAATACTATCTCATAAATAATTTTCTACAGTAAACTATAATTCAATGTTATTAATACAATCGATAACAACATGTTTGGTTGTTAATCCGATAAAACTCTAATTAAATGTTATTAATTCTCATCGATAAATCACATGTTTAAAAAGAGCTGAAATTTGATCATCAGTAAATGTCATTCTATTATCAAAAAATTTATAGAAGTAAAAGAATTACATCAAATATTGCAAAACTATAAAATTAAAAAAGTTCATATCATTAGATTTTTTTTATAATTTTGTTATTATGTTATAAAATTTTATACATCAACAAAATTTAAAAAGGTTCGAAAACAATGAAAAACAGAATCATATTTCTGAAATAATAGAATTCAGTCATCATATTTAGAAATTTGAAGAAAAAATTTTAGAACTTTTTAACTATAAAATTTTATATTACAGAGCATTTCATATTTTTGTGATTAAGGATATAAAAAATTTATGGCTAATTGAATTAATAAAAGTCCTCAAATAATTTAAAAAGTACTAGATATTCCATATTTCATAAAATTGTATGATCAGATTAAAAAAGTTATGTGGCATGATTGGATTCGTTATAATTTTGCTATTATTTATATAGAATTTTATGCACAAATAAAATTATAAATTTATTTGAATAATTAAAAACCTAATGATATTTATGAAATTTTGGAGATTCAATATTTATTAGATTCAGAAAATTATTTAAAATATTTATTAGTCTATAATTATAAAATTTTACACAATTAAATTCTTCATATATCTGTGAGTAAGTAAATAAATTTTGATAGTCAATTGATTTTTTCAAGGCCTCCTCCAAACAATTTTAAAATGAAACCTTTATGCAGATTAAATTTTATGAGATTCAGAAAATTATTTAAATTATTTTATAACTCTATAAATGAAAAAATTTATATTCATGAATTCTTTATTTTTTGTGAGAACACATAAATTTTCATAGCCAAATGAATTTTTAAAGACACCTAAACAATTTAAAAACAAAACTATATTTAATATGAAATTATGAAATGGAGGTGTTCATTGTTTTGTAGAATGGAGATAACCTTGTGTTGACATCACCCTTGTACCGTAGAAAACTTCCCCAGAATTGAATGTTTACTAGTCATTGTTACACGCTTCGCGCGATTAGATTTTATTTTCCATATTTTATAAAAATATTGAAAATAGAAATATATATCTATCGGCAACTATTTTTTAATGGAATAAAGGTCAGATTAGAAGGTACCATTAATATTTTCTCATGAACAGCTTTCTATAGTTAGAGGCAACAATCACCATTCTAACATGGTATTAATTAAGGATAGGTACAATACTGTCATAATTGTATTTTTAGAATAGAGCAATATCCATTTAAATTTCTAACAACATATTTGGTTGTTAATACAATAAAACTATGCCATCAAACGTTATTAACTCTCATTGATAAATCACATGTTCAAAAAGAGCTGAAATTCAATTATCAATAAATATCACTTTATAATCACATTGAAAATTTATCGAAGTAAAAAATTACAAAAATATTGCTAAAGTATAAAATTTAAAAATTCATATCATTAGATCTTTTTATTTTGTTATTATGTATATAAAATTTATATAAATACAATTTTTGGAAAGGTTCGGAATCAATGAAAAACAAAAATATATTTTTAAAATTATAGAACTAAGTCATCAAATTTAAAAATTTGAAGAAAAATATTTTAGAATATTTTAATTTGAAATTTTACATTGTTGGGTATTTCATATTTTTGTGATAAAGGATATAAAATTTTATGGCCAATTGAATTAATAAATGTCCTCAAATAATTTAAATAGTACCACATATTCCATATTTCACAAAATTGTATGATTAGATTAATAATAGCTCCATGGAATGATTGTATTTGTTATAAGTTTGCAATCATTTATATAAAATTTCATGCATTAATAAAATTGTAAATTCCTTTGAATAATTAAAAACCTAATGACTTCTTTAAAATTACAGAGATACAATTTTTATGATATTCAGAAAATTATTTAAAATATTTTATAAGTCCATAATTATAAAATTTTACATCACTAAATTCCTCTTAGTTCTGTGAGTAAGTAGATAAATTTTCATAGCCAAATGATTTTTTCAAGGCCTCCAAACAATTTAAAAAACGAAACTCTTATGTAGATTAAATTTTATCAGATTCAAAAAAATATTTAAAATATTTAAGTCTATAATTAAAAAAAATTTATACTCCTGAATCTTTTATATTTTTTTGAGGACACATACAAATTTTCATAACCAAATTAATTTTTAAATGCACCTAAACAATTTTAAAACTAATTTATATTTAATCTGAAATTACAAAATGGAGGCGTCCATTGATCTGTGAATGGAGATAATCTTGTATTGCATGACATCACCCATGTACTGTAGAAAATATCCCCAGAATTGGAGTATTTATTATTGATCCCCAAAGTGCTAAAATAGCTTTAAGGAAAATTAAATAACAAAACCCACTATTTGCATAAAAAATAAAATAAAAATCTACAATTATTGTGGTATAAAGCATAAAAAAAATCTTGTAGATCAGAATCCGGAACCGTAAGCTTTAACATACCCTTGTAAAAGCTCTACTCGCTTCTTGCTCTTCAGCTTTCTAAAGGCACAAGATTCAATCTGCCGCACCCGTTCCCGGCTGATGCCTATAATATCCCCAATTTCCTGTAGAGTTTTGGCACGACCATCCTCAAGGCCATATCGCCACCTTACCACCATCTTCTCTCTTGCAGTTAGTGTGTCAAGAACCCTTTTAATGCCCAATTTGATTGACTCCTTGTTCATGATAAATGAGAGACTATCTTCTTCGTGGCATGGGATCGTGTCCTGTCAAATGCTGAAAACATTAGGTTCTACATTTGGCATAGGAACAGCTTGGTCTAATACAATGCTCGTGGCTTTTAACAAAAAAATAGGAACTAGCACTTTAATATCAGATATTAGCATGAAACCAATTATGTCTATCAGGTATTGGAACTATTAGCATAAATATATGGGATGTGTGAAGCAAAATAAGTTGGGGTAGGCTAGAAAAGAAACCCAACAAGAGATGTGTGAAGCAAAATGTTAAGAAATATTCAGTGTATGTCTCTACAGACCTTAAAATCATGTACACGTTCAGACAAGATGCACACCCATCCAAAATGTGCACCAAAACCCCTACTCAACTGGTGTCCTTAAAAATATATAAAATATCACCTATACCCTACCCAACTGATATCCTTAAAAATATATAAAACTATTTTCCTGCTGTATTATCTCCCAAAGCAACCAAGCTAAATTAATGGCTCCTTTGTCTAGCGAGAACAGTAAGGGTTCGGTAAGTTGCTCTTCCGAATATATAATAAATACACATGTTTTACAGGGTGCAAATATGATAAACTGATATGTTACATGAGTAATAAAACTTCCCCAAATGTATATTGTTAAAGAAAATTTACCGAGAGTTTGACATTCTTGTCCCACCCGATCATTGCATCAAGAGACTTGGGAGTTTTCGGAAGCAACATTACTGTCTTAACCATCTTTTCTGTTACTCTAGCAAGCTTTGCAATCTCTGAGGTATCAATATCCTTTAGCTTCCTTTCACTTCTTCTCAGTTCTTTAATTGCCTCCCTCACTCGAAAGCTCGCATTAACCAAGGAGAACTAATAAAGCAAATGAACACAAGGGAATTTTTAAGTGCAAGTGTGATTACTCCTTTGATTGGCTCGTCAATATTTATCAATAGATTGCTCTCTCAAAGATGAGATAGGAGGGTTAGTTAGGACAACTTGCAAATAATAAGGAATAACTAGGTAACTACCCTTGCATTGAAATTTCTATATGAATATTCTCATTTCTGTTAGTTTACACAACTTAATTAAGTTAATAATTGTACAAAATAAGAAAGAAAGATTTCAGAAAACATTAGAAGAAACATACTGGCAAGTGGATAAGCCTAGATTTTTCAGAAAGAGACTTCCTAATAGCTTGTTTGATCCACCAATGTGCATAAGTTGAGAACTTGAATCCCTTCGAGCCATCAAACTTCTCCACAGCTTTTACCAAGCCCCGACACCCTTCCTGAAATGAGCAATTCGACAGAGATTTAAAAATTAAAACATCTTGAGACTACACTGCAAGATATCTTTGATTAAGCTTCCACTCAATGAAAGCAATATTAGAATACAGATCAATGGCTTCCCAAATGAAATTTCAAAAGGAACCTCATATATTCATGAAAAACAACCTTATTGTGAGAAAAAGCACTCAAATCATCCCTCACCACCAGAAACAAACCAAAAATTGAAAGAGGGCAACCAAGTCATCATAATAGAGGAGAATAGACACAGAAAAATACTACTTCTGCAGATACATCACATACTAACCAATTTTTATAAGGTCATAAAAGAGAAGTCTGGTATAGGTATAAAAATTTTAGTATGGAACAAACCTGTACAAGGTCCTCGAGTGCGTATCCAGCACCAGTAAAGTTTCTGGCTATGGATACAACGAGGCGGATGTTGCATTTGATCATCTTTTCTTTACAGTGCATGCTATGTTCCAGTCGCCTCCGCAGTGTCCGTTGGTCAATCTCCGCTGCTGCAGCCCACATGGCAAAGCTTGGATCCTGCCCATACTGCTCTTTCAGCTCCTTCTCAATTGCTTTAAGTCTCAAGAGGTCCTGCACATAAATGTTTGGTATATTATGACTTGTTTTGATCAGAACTGTTTGGTTGCAAGAGCAGAATCAGGGCCAAGGAGTACTTAACTTTTGTTATGTTGGTTTTAAACCAGAAAAAACCATAAAGAGTGCAGTATGTGCAGGAAAAACCACTACAGGCGCAGTAGCAGTATGGTGGGTGAATACTGATCATTCATAACACTTTTGTAGGTATTTTCTTTTACTCAATTAATATCATGACTCCCCCCCCCCCCCCCCACCCACACACACAACCACACACAAATAAAATATTAAACAGAGATATCCATGCCGGCATGAAATTCAAATGGAAATAGCAGCAGAGCAAAACAAAAATTTTGATATCAAAAGACATAAAAAAGGACAGGAAATTTGCAGAACAGAAAATTATGAAAGCTGAAATTAGCATGCAAGCAGGACAAAGCAAACACACAAATGGTCAGTGTCAGGTCATAGCTTGTACCCATGCAATCTGGAATCAAAATCCTTGATTGAGGCACGATTAAAGCACGACTGCATGAGGTTTATTTTACACTACCGGTAACAGTATATCTCTATTCTTGTACACAGCACATGGTGTAGGAAAGATAGTGTAAACGGACCTACTGAAACTTTGTACCTGAACTCCTTCTGAAAGCTCCTTTTCTTCTGCCATTGTAAGAGCCTTGTAGGCCCCAGCTATCCTCTTGAACATCTTCACAGGATCTTTTGAATCATTTTCACGAAAAATCTGGGTCTTTTTCTTGCTAACCCCTAACTTTACCGTAGCAACCCCTGCTACTTTCTCAGTCGCTCTCTGCCTCCTGGCTCTCCTCTCGTGCTGCCGTGTGGATGCCACTTTCACCTTCACATAGTCCACAGAGCTTGATACTTCTTCTTGGATCTGGATTGTGCCTCCATCAAATGGGTTTTGGAAGATTTTATCAGTAATTGATAATGTAGATTCTAATGAGAGGGCTTGAGGACCTGGTTTGTTAGAGAAATCAGATGTCTCACTTAGCCGAACAGCTTCTTGAGCAACCTCAAATGCTGCCCTGGCGAGGGCAACTGCTTCAGCAGCAGCAGCAGTTATGACAGCCTCCTCTCCAGTGAGAAGGGTTTCATTTGCTAAAGCAACTTCCATTGTAGTCTGTGATATTTCAAAACAAAAAATATATTATTTTGTACCAATATTAAGTTCTCATCCAAGGATTATAATATATGTCTCGAACAAATCTGAAATCAATTAGACTGAAAAACCAAGAAGAAAAATATAGAAACTGATAAGTTTAATTACAACAGACATGAAAATGAAAATGATTAAGCAAATATGAAAAACTCGACAATTCCTACAGGGGTACTATGCAATCAGTTTAGTCACTTGATCACAGCTTTATTAAAGAATGTCAGTTATGAATAAGGAGGCATTATTTTTTTTTTTTTTTGCCCTGTTTCCAGAAAGAAGGGTAAAAGAAGCGAACATGTTAACATATAAGGCAGAACCGGACTTACAGCTCTGCATCTGAATTGAGTTGTCCTGGAGATAATTGTAAGAGATGCCTTTTGGTCAATCCTTTGAAAATATCTTGTAGAAGATGCTGTGTGTTTTCTGGTTTCCCTAAATTTACATGACCTGAAACACATTAAGGAAAATATAAATTTGTGTCACAGACTTGTACCAGGCAAAAATAGAATAGAGGTGCCCAGATTTTAATGGGCTGAGGGGCCTGTCATGCTTGCTTGGGTTTAGATAGGGTTTTAGAATAGTTCGAATGAGTTGTATCTGTATATATTAGTTACAATAGAGACACTTAGTTCAGACCTAATTTAAAACAAAAACAGAAAGAAAAATGAAAAATATTAAATTAAAGATTTTAAACAAATAAGCAGCTAATAGAAAAACTAATAGAAAGTTATATTTAGGTCAGATGGTTGCAACAATTAGATGGAATAAAATTAAAAACTTCTAGATCCCAATCCAATTTTATTCCAAAAACTGGAGTGTCACTAATTCGAGTCAAACCTTTGAATGTGAACTACAATTTTGTTAAAACCGGGACAAACAATATTCTCTATGCCGCAAGGTCGAGTGCAAACAATCACACTCATAATTTGCATCCAATTTCAACATACGGGAAAATGGAGCACAAAAACAAAGAAAACTTCTCTCAGTATCACAACTCTCATTCCAGTTATCCCAATTTGGTGCAGAGGGACAAACAAAGTCAGTTAATTCTCCATTCCAGTTCCCGACACAATAATCAATTATCACAGATAGAAATGTGTATTCCCACCTGTAATGAACAGAGCATCATACCATAATGGGGAAACGCCAACGCCAACGCCACGCCGTCTGGGGCAGCAGAAATGGGGAGCCGACGCCGTTAGAGAAGAGGATGCCGCCATTCTTCCGGCGGTATCATATAAATAAATAAACACTACGAAATGTGTGCTTGAGGAAGGAACGGAGGGAGGGACGGAGATACCGAGAAAGAGAGAGAGATAGGAGGGGGTTAGTAGCTATTGTTAAGTCTTCCGTCAAAAACGAAGAAGCAAGGAGGTAACATTTCCTCCACCTTCTGGCCTCGCGCTCTTTCTGCGCCATCGGATAAAATGATAAGGTAGAGGAGGGAATTTTATATTCTTTCGCGTACCCCGTTTGTACCCGGAATGGACTCTGTGTGTCACTGTTTTTGAAAATGACGAACGGCTACGTTACTAGAAAGTTTAACTGCAATTCAATATATATTTTTCAAAAAATGAAAAATCAGAACTTGTCTACTTTTCATTCCGAATGAGTCGGGCAACCTGTGTGCCATTTTCAGCTGCTAACAAAAAGTAGAGAAAATCTCTACTACTTATAAACGCACCCAAAACAAGATCATGATATTTTCACAAAAGAGAGTTCAAACATTTGTTAACATTATTATAGACCATTGATTTATCTGATGTATGGTTTGGATTTCTATTTCAAATATGAAGTCGACTCCTTTACAGCAAAGAGAGTCAGGACGCTGGACGGTATTTAGCAATTTTTGCGTAGCTATGCGCAGTGAGTTCGAGTCCCAGCTCCACTTTATTTTTAGCGTTTTAATTTATTAAATCTATGCGCTCCTTTTTTTTCTGGCATTAATCATTACTTCCAGCTCTACGCCATCACTTTCCTTTTCTTCCTCTCTGCTAATACACATCTCTTTCCTTCTGCACATTGCACATAGCAATATTCATTTCCCAATTAACGAGATTAGCCGCAGATTTCTGATCTCCTTTCTAGGGTTAAGCTTTCGTTAGGGTTTTGCTTTTTTTTTTTTTTTCTCTTGCTCTCATTTTTGCTGCCGCTTATGAACCCTTCGCTCTCTATTTCCCGATCCTAAACCTTTCTAGCTGCCGCTCTCCTCCCGCCGTACCTTCCCTCCATGTCGCTCCTCCGACCCACCGTTTCTCATCTGTTCCTCCGACAAGACGGTGCTTGATCGAGACAAGGGTCCCTTTCATGGGGCACAAGATCAAGCCTTCTCACTCAGCGAGGTCGATCAGTTGGTTGCCTGATCTCCGGTACAGAACTCCTCTCCCTCTATCTCTCTTTCTCTTATCATGAGCGGTCAATGACTCGGATCATCTAGCAAGTATGCTTCTAAATTTTAATTCCTATAATTCCTATTTTTTTTTTTCTTAGAGACAATTATTAGTGCTGCTGCAACTTGAATTTTCAGTTCGAATTCCAATTGGCGCTCTCAATCAAGCTGTATTTCTTCTAATTGGCGTAAAAATGGAAAGAGGATGTAGTGGTTGTGCGAGGTCAGATTGACAACCCTCTCCGTTGAATTTTCACTTAATTCCAGTGAATAAGCGGCATCCTCCGCTGGACCGCCTTTCAGTGGCCAAATAAAGGTGACAGCCGTGATATAGCTGTGTTCTGTAGGTTTTTAATACCTTCTAGCCATATACATCGAAGCTTCAGATGCGATGACTCATGCTGACTGACGCTGACATGGCCGCTTCTTTCCCTTCTACTGCTTCAGATTACAGGTTCGAACTCATTGGTTCCTTTTCGACTGAAAGGCGGATCCCTACTTCTTTTTCGTGTGATCTGATTCATCAAGTATGCTACTTAATATAAAAAAAATTAATCTAGAATCTATAATGTTGATTTCAGGTGTTGATATAAGTTCGCCCATGGATACTGTTGCAACTTCTCGCACTGGTGTTGATTTCAGGTGAGCAAAAACAGTATTTTTCTTTCTCATATCTTTTCTACCTCTATGGATCTGAATACAAAATTTCCTTCCTTTTCCTTATTTTCGTTATTTTCTCAATTTCCTGACCAAATAGGTTAAAAATGCTTTTGTTGGAAATGATTTTCCGTAATAGGTAGCATCTCAACTATTATAACCTGATACCGACACCGTGTATGTAAACATCTTATTATCTTCTTCTTTTTATTGATGTCATGCATTCGAAGGTGACAATTGGTGGAGAGGGCATGCAGCAGCTTTTCTCAATTCGTTAAATTGCAACCAGAGGCACTCCTAGAGTGAGATGGGTTTGAAAATTGCATCTCATAGAATTATTTTTTTTATTGCTTAAATTTTTCTCCCTAGCAGATTCGTGGTTCAATCCCCCTCCTCTGGGAGCAAATTGTGGATTTAAGCTACAAACTTAAATTGAATTTAATTGAGCATGCTAAAGTGGTACAAATAAGTAACTTGGACAACGAAAAATCTACTTTTTTTAAGTAAATTTATTTTTACATTGTTTTTAGTTCATTCTTGTTTATAGTCTAAAGTTGCACATAGACACTTTTACGATCTCATGCAAAGATATGGTGAAGTACCGACAGTTGATCTAACTGATAAGTTAAGCTTTATCCAAGCATCATTATAACTTCATATTTATTTTTTATTAAATGCATGCTTTTGAGTATCCATCGATTAATTTCATTTTCACAGCATGATGATGAGGGAAAGCTAAGCCATGCATATTCTGATGAAATGGAGAAGTTTCCGGATGTCAGGTGCAACTTCTTGTGCTAATACTCTCTTGTAGTTATTATATTAGTGGTTGTTGTGATTTTAATTTTTGTAATTTTTTTCCACCAATCTTAATTGACAGATATGTATCTTTCGACTTCAATAACACAAGTGGCAAAGGAAATTTTGACAGTGTACAACTTTTTATGACCAAATTAAAGAGGACACCGACAAACAAGTGTAATTTTGAATTTTACATTTTAGTATAGTTCAGAACTTCAGATATATTCTCCTAAGCATGCTTTTAATTTGAAATTCAGACCGGTTGAGCAGATATTTTCTAATGAAGCCAGTGGTATGCCAGAAGCCAAAAGGAGTCAAGGACTAATAGCAGACAGCTGGACTGGCCCCTACCGTTAACATAGCGCATTCTCAATGATCATCTGGTAATAACATGTTTGGGCCTTCAATGACAATACCTGCATTATACTAGCATAAGAGTTACATCTAGAATTTTTGCGATTAGGATTGAGAAATTAGTGTACCATTTGCAGTTGCTGCATGGAATTGGAGATCGATTGGAACTTGATTTCCCCTAAATGATGGTTGCAATTCATAACTGCAAAAGAATCATGCAATATTCAGGTATTACTCCGTAAAATATCAAAATTCTACCTGGTAATGTGCAATATGTTGATCCTGTAGGTGCATGGAATATCTGAATCAACCTTAGTTTATCTCCACACTGACAGGCCATAGTGACTATGTCAATATTGTTGCTGCAGTCCTGATGGTTTGCTCTACAGAAGTGGCGGCAAAATTGCACACGAGTTTAGTTACTTTATACGATACCATGGTTGTAGGATATGGTGAATAGGTATGTTACTTCTCTGTAGCTTGAAATGGCCATAATATAAATATGAAATAATGCAGGGACTAAATGGTAAATAATGAGCCATGTCTGTTCTTGATTAGTATTAAGTTACATCTTCTTTTAAAAACAATATAACCACAAATTATTATAAGGACAAGGACCAAAGTGTAAAACAAAAGTTACAAACTGCCCAACTTAGGAAATGTAGGTCCCTCAGTGGATATTGACTTATTATAAGGAAAGCGTGAAATTTGATTTAGCATTGGTATATAAATGGAACATGGATTTGTTTTGTCTAAAGTAAATGACAGCTACTGTATTTTCTACTGACTATTATTCGTTTGATATAGGTACGACCTGAAGGATTTAAGGTTTCTACTTTAGTCACAAATTTATTTGAATGTTATTTTTGGGTACCATGGCGGTATATTTAATTTGTTTCCATGAGTACATTTGAAGAGTTTAAGTTATCATGGCCTAAATCCAAACCATGTACTTGCTGAAGTGTGCAAAAATGGCAGTACACTGGTCATCATAGTTTGTTTATCTTAGGAACTTAATTTCGTATGCAAGTTTCACATTTATTTCTTGACAGTGCTGTTACATGTGTTTGTTGAAAACTATAAAGCATGTTCATCTCCCAAGGTATTTGGCAAGTATAGGTGTGTGAAATTTGGTAATGTAGACTTGATATATACCTAGGATGAATGCTTATCTGAATGTTGTACCGACCATATTGATCTCCTCTGTACCGGCCTTATGAGCCAATGCTCGCATTATCTTGCACATGGCTAGCAACCATCCAAGTTTTTGAAAAGTTAGAAATAGTTAGCAGTGCCTGGCTGTTATTTAGTATTTTATGAAAAGTTGAAATAGTTCCGGCATTGAATATATCATTTCCTTCTTTATTGTACCATGCCGAATTAAACAACTCAAATATAAAACGAGTTGGGAATATTTTAATTTTCTATGCCGAATTCTGTTGAGTCTTGTATCGTCTTACACCTCTTCCACGTTACATTCTTAATTTCTACATTATAATATTTTTAACATGTCTCTTAGCAATAAATTCTCCACTTAATTTCTATCTACTTTGAAATCTAATCGGTTCAATGAAACATGTGTTGTGCCACTGGTAACTGTTAAAAGTTGAGGCCGCAGCTCTCCTAAAAAATTCTCATCTGTGTTAATCAGACTTGTCTCCTCAATTATTTTATTTTTATCGTACTAATGCTTGATGCTAACTGTACGTCATCCATGCAAAGTAGAGGGTAAAATCGTCAAAGTTTAAGTGGCGAAATCATTTCTTTAATATTTTCATATGTTTCCAATCATCGTATTTCAATTTTCGTCAATTGTCATTATATTGATTACGATCATTGAATTTCATTTGAAAATCAACTCCAATCGATTATCAAATCAATTCCTATTAGTGCACCATTTCGATCAGGACCTTAGTTTCTGAGGAATTTGCCCACACATTGGGTGGGCGTATATGCTAGTATATTGCAAAAGTAAACATACAGTTTAGGGTTGTTTGTCAATTTCAAGTTTAAATGGAAATAGCGAAATACTACTCTATTTTGATTGAAGTCATTGCCGGACATGAAATAAAGTTTGAAATGCTGTTTTAAATATCTTGTTTTGATATTCAACTAATTTGACGGAATACGAAATAAAACCTAGTTTAAGCTCCGGAATAGTATTTGAGAATGTCAAATGATATTTTGCTCCATTTCAAATGGTGCTGGTGCTAGGATAGTGTTATAAGATTAATAAGATTAGTTAGCATATTGTTGATCTGCAAAAGCTCTACCTTTTGTACCTTTCCGATATCCAATTGGTTAATTGGGCCATTTATGGCGGGCCTGAGAACTTCCTTTACTATTCTAAATATAAAATCAATATTTGAGAAACTTATGCAGTTATGCTAAGTATTTTAATCCTCAAATGATTAGCATTGTTATAAAATATATGGCAAGAGAGTTAGGACGTGCACCGTTATTAACACATGGAAATACTAAAATTTTACATGAAAACATATTAATTAATAGGACCAGAATATAACTTAAAAACTCTAAGAAGTAAAAGTTAAAAATAAAAAAATAGAGAAAAAAAAGTAGAAACGGAGGGGCTGAGCATCGGTCATGATCTATCTTTTAAAGACAATCTCGATTAATCAAAATAAGAAGAGGTTGGTTTTAAGGGTGAAAAAGGAGATGTGGCCACCGTACCAAAGAACAATGTGAGATCAAGACGTTCCTTACAAAGACTATTTATTTTGTTTTATGTATCTTATTATTGTATTTCTCGCTAAGCACGTGTCGTAGTTTTAGTTTAGATTTATTTTATTTTTTAGAAATTGTTTACAGAATCGAATTTTTAATTAAAGAATTTAAAAAATGTGTATTAAAGTTCATCCTCTGTGGATCGACATTTGAAAACATTAAATGCTAGGTTTTTTTTTTGAAGCAATATAATGCTAGGTTATGCTTTGTTGAAATATGATTTTTTAGATAAAAATATTGAAAGCCTTATGAATTATGAATTTATGATGCATCACAATTCACATAAGAAAGAATCTAGTATTCAGTATGTTTTCGTAATCTGAGGTACCCATTAGTAGTTTAGTACGTCATATTCATCAACACAAGGAAACGGTCATCATTCTAAAGATTTTTTTTTTTTTACTGAAATTAAAAATTAGTGGTGTTCTATATCAGATAAGTAGATAACAATTATTAAAGAGCTGTCAAATAAAATCATTTTCAACGATTGAATAGGATGATTTGACCCAAATTGTAGAAGCGAAAATTCTAGAGGAGCTGAATCAAGAAGGAAGAGGAAATGCATTGCATACATTACACGGGAGAAGGGAAATCAAACCAAACCAAACCAAAGACAAAAACAACACCGAAAGAGAAACTGAAAGACATGTAAAAAAAGGGACGGTGCGACGGAAGCCGCGCGACAAAGAAATTTGAGAAGAGAGATAGACAGAGAGGAAAAGAAAAAACACGAAGCAGAGAAGAGAAGAAGAGTTAGAGAGAGAAAGAGGCGATGCGAGGATTTGGAAGCGCCTCGCCTGAGAGTCTACTGCCTAATCCTTTCTCTCTCCTCGAGAATTCTCGTGATGTGTTGTTATCCTTGGTGCCATCTCTCATGGCGGGCTCTCTCTTCTTCCTAGGCCTTCTAGTCTTTCTTCTTTTGCTCTTTCTCCTCCTCGTTTGTCGGCCATGGCGGTTCTTCGTACGAAACTCCAGGCCCATCGAGGTACAATACAATCCGTAATGTGTCTTGGTTTCCAGCTCCGATCGTCTCCATTCGTGCAGAAACTGGACATGTCCTTGATCCTAGGGGTTTCAAGGGAAAAGGACATGTCCTGTATCTGATTCGGATGGGAAGGAATTAAGCCACCCTTTCGTTGAGCTGAGTAAAGGGAGATTGTTCTCTTTTACTTTTTGATTGAAATTGGGTCCGAGTTCCAAATTGCAATAGGGTAGGGGTATCTGTAACCCCTTAATTATAGATTGGAAAATACAATGTGCCTTCAGATAAAGCTCGCATCTTCCAAAAATTGTGCAGCTAAACCATGGTTTTACTTATTATTGATTCAAAGTCTAGTCTGGTTGGAGATCAAATGGAGATCGATGTGCACTTTTTCTTTCTACCTGGGAAAAAAATTGGCGCAGCATTTTGTGATAATGCACTGTCGTTTAATTTTTGCTGGTAGATTGCAAATGGGCTTTGATTTACATGTCATGTCATAATAACATATTCCCAATTTGTAATGTCCACTTGTCTCCATTCTTAAGTTTATGCCAAGGATTAAAATCTCCAGCTTTTTGAAAGGTATAATACCACTTTTGTAATATAGGTAGGAACCCCCCTATCAGTTCAGGTTCCTAAACAATCTCCATCTTGTCATGTGTTTTTTGTACACATTTATTCTTACTTTTTGAAACACCAAAATTCACCTCAAATTATAATTATCAGCGACTGCTGGTGCTATAAAATGCTTTTTTAGTATTTTTTTTCAAGAGAAAAAAGTTAGCTTCTTAATACAATTTCCTAAAGCTGCATGGTGTTGCTAATTTAGATTTTATTTTTTTAGACCGATGACGTTACCAGGCCTCTTATTTCTGAGAACTTAGATGGCTTTTTGGGCCAGAACAATGGTTTGGCTAGAAGCACAGGTGAACAAAGGCAAGTTATACAAATAGATGAGAATGGTTCTTCAATTAGAAATCATGGTTTTGTCAGCAGGAAGCGTGCTTATTCTGTCCAACCTGCTATTATCCAAGGTACCTGCTTATATATCAGGCAAAAATTATTTTAGTGTTTTGGAAATTCACCCAGACACAATTTCTTTGATGCTTCAAATACATGATTATGCTAGTACTTTGGTTTTGCTTAGCACTATTTAAGCTCTTCTGAGGGGAAAAAAAGGCATTTAATTATATAATGAGAATGATTGGCCAAATGATGAAGAATTGAATATTGTGGTATCTCACTTCACCCACACAATCCTAACATCTTGCAAGCTTTTGTGATGTTATACATCATATGCACATATTTATTTTATTTTTTTAACTTTTTGCATACTGTTAGAATTCACATTCACAATATTACAATTTGTTGCTTAATTTAAGTTTTCTTCATTTGGTGCAAATGCAGTTAGTACCTCTATTAAGGTTTAATTATCCTGGATGAAACACTTGCATCAGTGTTGGGATTTTTTTTATTCCTAATATTGTTTTGTTTTTTCTTTACTCACTATTGATTCGTTCACCTGAGGCAGAAGAGAGCACTTTAATAGACTATGAAAATGATGTGCATGAAGTGGGTAGCACACTGAAGAGAAATGCAGTCGACAGCTGGTACCCTCCTGATTCAAAACATCTTAAGCAGCATGGCAGGTATTTTGCCGTTCCTTCCAATGATGCCAAGTTTCCACGTAAGTGTCCCAAATCCCGACTCTCTCAGACTTGCCTGTGCATGAACACAAACAGAAGTGCAGGGTGCTTTTCACTAAAAATACATTAGACAAAAGAACTTAAATAACGTCGATGACAATTTTTGCGATTGTATTATAATGATTTTTAGTTGAACAGAAATGAATTTCTTTTCTTCGATTCTTTAAAAATTATTTAGGTCTTCATTGAGTTATTATGATCTTCTTCATGTTTTGGAGGTAATCCTCGTTTGCATCGTTGAATATCAGTGGCTGACACCAAAGGACAATGACAGAGAGACATAAAACTAGAAATCTTTTGTAAACTTTTAAAAATGCTAAACAAGTGAGGAAGACTTACATTATCCAAAAGTCCATTGTTCAATTTATACATTAGCTTATAATAATGTTTTTATTGGTTCCAAAGCTGCTTTGGCATGTTCAATCAGTTTCTTTGATAGTTGGGTGTTTAACTGCTTCCCTCGTGTGTTCAAGGCACACTTAGAAACAGGATTATATAAGTATGTAACTATTCCCCTCTGTCCATCATGTCCTCCCTCATTTTGAAATGAGTTATATATATCCGTTTCCTGTGTCTTATATCCTTCATTTTTAAGGACATAAGCCCTTAAGCTCTCCTTGTCCTAATTTCAAGAATCAACAAACAATTACCCTGTAGAGAGAGAGAGAGAGAGAGAGTTTAATTCCTTGATGGCAGAGCCAAAGTAAAGAATGTGAGCAAGTTAGCCAAGATAACCAAGATCCGAGTTCTTTGGTGGCAGAGCCAATTAAAGAACATGAGCAAGTTAGCCAAGATAACCAAGATCCGAGTTCTTCGGTGGCAGAGCCTGAGGACCCAAGAGATGCTTTCAAGAAAGTCTGTATGGACATAAGAACTGGTACTATTAGTTTGGTCACCATTAGTTAATCCACACCACCTTTGCACATAAGCATTCACCACACCAGATATCTTAAGGGGTCCATTTTGAGAAGGGAAGCATTTGGGGCAGAGTTTTCCTTTATAAGAAAAGTGAAGATGCCATTTTGTTTCCTGTATTTAAATAAATTATCTGTTGTGCTGACATTCTTTATGACGACCAATAATCTGCTTTTTCTTCTTTCTAATTGTGCATCTGGCAGAGGTTAGCACTTTGTCTTTGGAAGTGATATCTGGTCCCTCTAGCGGCCTCAGCATGTCCATCACATCTGCCACCTCTTTGGCGACTCTAACCATTGGGCGGGTTCCTCCAAGCAGCCTCATTTTAAAGGACTCAGAGGTTTCTGGAAGACATGCAGTTGTAAATTTTAATTACGAGGTAAGCTCTGTGTTGTGTTTCATTTGGTTTTATTATTTCCTTTGGGGAGTAGTTTACAGATTATTTGAAGAGAAGCAAACGACTCAAAACAAATACCATAATTTTTTCGTCTGTTAACCAACTGGTGTCAGCTTATTAGCAGGGTGTCCCAACTGGTCAGGTCAGGACAATGGTACAGAACTACAGATAATGTACTGACCCTAACTAAACAAAAGCACTATTTCATGTGTGTTCTTCATATCCGTTACTTTGTAGCCAGTTTTGTTTGCTCTTGTAGTAACTATTGACCAAAAGAACAATTGCAAATATAAAGGTTCTTCAGTACTTGCCAATTTCAACTCTGTCTCACTAAAGTTGGTTGTTTACTGTTGGTAAAAACTAAGTTGAAACTAAAGTTTGATTTGAAATGTGAAAATTATCTATTTTTATTTTTATTTTTGAAGAATGAAATTTATCTTCTTTATGCTCTTGCATTTGTATGCTAGAGGCCTACACCAATTACTGATAACATACTTGCTGGTTGCCTTTTCAGACTCAGAAATGGGAAATTACTGACTTAGGCAGTCTAAATGGAACATTTGTGAACTCCACAGCAATTCACCACCCAGATGTGGGGTCGAGAAAACATGGCGCTGCAAATACACTTTCTAGTGGAGATGTTATAACTCTTGGTACCTCCTCGAAAGTGTTGGTAAGGGATGCCTTGTACTAGTTCCTTAATCGATAAGTACTTGTATGTCTTTTCCATTTTATGATTAAAGAGCAGTATTTTGATAGATCTTGCAAATTACCTTGCTGCCATATTTGTAACTACTAAGCGTTAAGTGGTTTGCAAATTATCATTATGTTGTCATGACATGTCAAGAGATATTCAGATATATATTGACAATTTTACCCTTTAATTTGACAAACTTTCCACCCCATGAACTTGAAATGCTGGATGTCATGTACAGATTCTTCACATTGGGTCTGATCAATAAAAAGAAAAATAATATAAAAAGCTAATAATAATTTTTTTCTTTTTAGGTGTTTTATGTTGTGGTATTCAGTTATGTTTTGAACTCTTGGTCTATTGCCATAAAAATACAGATGGTTTATTCTATATTAGGGTCTCTTGTTATGACTATATTATCATTGAGGTTTTTAATTTAGGTTATGTAGGAGTACACGAAGGTATGGCCAAATTTGGGTAGTTAATGGCCTAGCTTATAGCTTTTAGTATATAGATATATATATAGAACACTGCAATCCTTGAATGTTATATGATAATTCTCAGGTTCACATTTTACAAGACAAACTAGAAAATTCGCTGGATGGAAGAGTTGGGGAAAATTCTCTGAATGAGATATTACCTAATCATAATTTTAGAAGTACTGGAATTGGCATGGCATCAGATCCAATGGCCCGGCGCCGAGGTGGTAAGGCACTCCCTATGGAGGATGTCGGAGTTTCCCTTTACCCCCTTCCTGGGGTTGAAAAGGTCTTGCTCCTACATTATTAGACCATTTCAATTTTTATTTAATGATAGTAATTAACGAATGGTGGTCTGGAGTCAAACCAATAACAAGGGGTCCAGAGTGCAAGAAGTAACCTGCAAGCAGTCTGGGTTAATTTATTTCTTGATTTTTGTTATTGTGCAGTTTGGACTTGTTGGGGTTTTTGATGGGCATGGAGGAAGTGGAGCTGCCAAGACTGCATCAAAGTGAGATTTATTTAATTTTATTTTACTCATTTACTTAACTGACATTTTTTCTTAAAAAAATGGCTACTGTTCGGTATTAGGACTTGATTACCATTTTTTTTATTGGATGTGTTTGTATTGAAATCCAATTGTTTAGTGAAGTGTAAACAAGAAATAAAAAATATGTTAACAAAGTACCAAAGAGCTGTCCTTTTGGGATTGTTATATATTGACTATATACCTCACACAGTTGTAAATTTTTATTCTTCTTCTTCCTCATCTTTATTTTTTATTTTTAAAATTTAGGGCTTTTCCTGAAAATGTTATTAAGATCTTATCTCAATCAAGAGCAAAGGAAAAGGTTATTTCAAGCTCTGATGCTTCTGGTATACTCCAGGAAGCTTTTGCTTTTACAGAGGCTCAAATGAAACATCATGAGTATGAGGTTTTTAATTCATTATCTCTGCTTACTCATATTTATTTCTAAGACAGACCTGGTTCTGGTATGGTACTGATTTTAGAGGTCTGGGTCTGGGTTTATTTTTTATCGAATTATTATGGTTGTGAGTTTAGTTTTTCTCTTCTAGTCTTATTGATCTCTTTTTAAATTATGTCCAATGTTTTGGGTACTGGCGTACTGCAATAACTGTTACATTCGTTTGTTTGTGACTTAAAGGGTGCATAACTTAAGTTATGCATCCTTAAGTCACCAAACACATGTTACATAAGACGCCTTAAGGGTGCATAACTTATGCAACCTATTTAGATTGCATAAGTTATGCACCGGTCCACTTTAATTTTTTTTCCAACAATACCCCTTAGAAATAATTAATAATATTATTTAATAATTAATAAATAATAATATTTAATAAGTTACAATAATTATTAAAAAAATCATAATTAATAATAAAGATTAATTATTATAGTTAATAAATAATAATAATTAATAATATTTATAATATTTAATTAAAAGTAATTATTAATATTTCATAATAATAAAAATGACTTATTATTATCATTAATAATATTTAATAATTAACAAATAATTAATAAATAATAATATTTAATAAGTAACAATAATTATTAAAAAATCATAATTAATAATAAAGATTAATTATTATAATCAATAATTAAATACTAATAATAATTAATAATATTTAACAAGTAATATTAATTATTAATAATAATGATTTAATAATAATTAATCAATAATATTTTTTTATTATTAAATAATTAAAAATATTTATAATATTTAATTAAAAGTAATTATTAATATTTCATAATAATAAAAATGATTAATTATCATCATTAATAATTAATTTTATAATAATTAATAATTAACAATAATTAGGTCACAACGTATTATTAATACATAATACTAATTCAAATTTAAGAGCATTTTAGTCTTTTGACATGAATATATGCATGCATTAAGTTACTCATCCTTACTACACAACCAAACATCCATTACATAACACTATATAAACACTTAGGCATCCTTAACTTATGCAACCCCTACTACACAACCAAACACCCCCTTCATTTTCTTCATGATTTTTGAGATTCTTACAACTTTTGAGCTCTAGTGAACAACACTTGGTCAGTATTTAACTCTGTATTTTCAAGTTATTATTGTCAAATTTTTACTCCCCCCCACTTTTTTTTTTTGGCCTGTTTTCTTCCTTTCCAGGGTTGTACAGCAACAGTACTATTGATTTGGTCAGGTTTAAATGAAGATCTGTTTGCCCAATGTGCAAATCTTGGCGATTCAGAATGTGTTATGTAGTATGTTACTGTATCTTTTTGCACTGCCTGGATATTGTTCTCTGTGATTGTAATCAAGTTTTTACATACTTAATGTGATAATCGCAGCGTTGATGGGAAGCAAATAGTCATGACAGAAGTACATAAGGTGGATAGTGTAGGAGAGAGGGCCCGCATAGCTCAAACAGGAAACCCTTTAAAAGATGGTGAATCACGCATTGGCGGTACGTTTAAAAGTGATAATATAATGAAGATATATTGGGATGCGTCCTGATACGATGATCCATGAAATTGTGGCCCAAGTTCACCCAAACCTAGAATTGACCATTTTTATAGGACCGTTGTAATATATTTCTGTTACCATGTAACGCCATCTTTACCAACTTCACTTAAATTTTAATTAAGTTTGCAGCCTGCTCCTTTTATATATGTTCTATGCCAATTTGGAAGATAGTATTCCTAGCAATGGTTGGCATTTTATTTGCATAAGTTGACTTTGGTTGAGAAAGAGTGATTTGACTAATTGTAGCCGTGTTGAATCTGTGCTTCCTAAATTATTGAGTGATTTGTGTCCCCACCAAACTTCAAATTTCTGATTTACGTTAAGATGACCTACATCAATCCTGCCTTCTCACTGCAGAGTAAAACGTTGAGAAATATTGTTTGAGGTTAGGTTGGATACAATGTTATGGTGGTGTACCTATTGTTTTGTTAGGGTGTATCCATTGTGCTTCTTTTGTGTGGTGTGTCAGTGTGTGGACAGTATTCCCTTTTCAGTTTTAGGGCCATGTGTGGATTCCATATGTCAATATCCATGAACTTGCCATTTTATTTTGTCTATTCTATTTTATGCAGGATTAAATTTGTGCAGGATGCTAGGAGATGGTTTTCTTAAAGCTCAAGATCAACGGTTTATATCAGAGCCATATGTGAGCAAACCAGTCCATGTGACCAAAGAATCCACAGCTTTTGCTTTAGTTGCTAGGTAATTGTGAAGATTTTTAATTAATAAAGTTCTTGTTTGTTAATGTGTTTGATCCTATTATTGAAATAATGCAAAAATCTAAGCCAAGTTAACTTGGGTTATAATTGCAATTTGCAAATGACAACAAATGTTCTGTTTTTGTTCCCAAGACCAGCATTTATTGTGTGATATCAACAAACACCCAATGGTCAAATCAAAGCATGACACTGTCTGAACTCTTTTAAAGTTTTAATTAATTATGGAGGTCTGGCTGTCTGGAAGTCTGAATGAAAGTTCCTGGGCTTAATTTTAGTAACATTCATGATTAACGAGCAGCTTAAAGGCAGGCACAATTTTATGCACTTGGCGAATATAATTTTCGAACCATGCTAATTTAGTGTGCAAATGTAACCTTATGTTTAGTTTTATTTAGAGAAGTGCTTTAATAAGTGTAATTTGCAAAAAGTGTATGATATGCCTTGGAGGGATATGCTTAGATCTTTGAAGAATCAACTGAGCCTGACAAATTGCTTTGTTTAAGTGTTAGATAAGCAGTTAAAACCAAAATATGGGATTAGTAGTTAAGAAGCTGGATGATATGAAAAATTTGATCACATGCATACATGTTCAGAAAAGGCTGAAAACTTTTGTATTCTTGATTCTTATAAGCTTAAAAAATACCTGGATGTTACTTTTAGTTCTAAAACTTTGGATTTGTGAAGTTGAAACTTAAAAATTGCAACTATCACCCAGCACTTATGTTGAATTTATTTTTATTTTAAACATGCAGTGATGGTCTGTGGGATGTTCTTAGACCAAATCAGGCAGTGCAGTTTGTTCTTGAGGTATAAAATTATTGTTTTATACATTTCAAAGTTAAATAAAATTTCATAAGAGACATTTGTTGGAAAACTAATGATGATATAATGAGTATGTCATACATTGAGAATTGCGGTACTGTTCTAATATATCATACACAGCTTGTGGGCCATTTGGTACCCATTAAAGTCAATTTTAGGATCTCTTGAACAATATCCAAGGCCTTGGCAATGCCTATATCTCAATTTTTTTTAAAAAAAATGAGAGTAAGAACAGATGAAACCTTCTGGTATCTGCAAGTGCGGATTTGAGGCTTCAACACTCAGAAAAATATCTTAATGATGTCCGCAGAATAAGGCGAAGATGAAAGGCCAGGAGGATGATGCTGAGATTATAGCCAAATCTGTTGTAAAGGAAGCTGAGGAAAGACGAACCAAGGACAACACAACTGTAGTTTATGTAGATTTTGACACTCTAAGGACGTATTCTTCTAGCATCCTCTAATTGATTGATTCCATTTATTTTAGCTGCATTTTATGATCAAGGCTATAGTGCATATATGACATGTAGAGTTTTTTCTCTTTTTTTAATTTTTTTTTCTATATGAATTTTGAAGTTGCCGGGCTAGTGTTTGGTGTAAAATATGTTTGTTTGTTTTCGTCATCAATTGACATTTTGATGATAATTCATGAGAGATAGTTCACAATTTGGGGTTGTAAGATATGTTTTTCTCTGTTTTTTTATTTATTTTTATTTTCGTAACAATGTTCGAGATTTCGTCCGAAGATGCTTGCCGAAATCCATGCAGAACCTCGGAAAATGAGAGTGATGTATATGTACGTATGTAGCTCGATGAATATAAAAGGGTTAGCAAGTTATATGTGCAATAAAAATGCTTTTGAAGAAACTATAAATGATAGAGGCAGTATGTTAGTCAGAAACAAAATTTCTACTAGATGGGTTGTTTAATCAGTTAAGGGGGTGTTTGAATCGCTTAAGAATAAGATAAGGATTAGTTAATTTTTATCATATAAGATCAGGATTAGTTATTTCGAAATGATTAAGAAGTTTTTTGGAGATTTAGAGTGTTATTTCTAAGTGACCTAATATCCAAAATAAATTTTTATTCTTAGAATGTTTGGATCCTCTTATTAATCCAGATTAAAAAGTGGTCCAACAACTCCTTAATCTTCATAAGAAGATGATCTAAACATATTAGAAATAAAAACTTATTTCGGGTGTTAGACCACTTAAATACAACATTCTAGATCTTCAAAACACGTATTCTTGATGGTTTAGAAATATTACTTTTTACTCTGAATAACTAATCCTAATTTTATTCTTAAAGGATCCAAACACACCTAAATTAAATCTTATTTTAAGCTAAGCTTGTCATATGCGTAGTTATTATATTTATGAAACCCAATCTATATCGTAATCTAAAGAGGAGACGATTCACAAATCATAATAGAATTTTGAGACTATCAAACTTATTATAGATCAAACCCAAAGCTGTTTCGAAATTCAAACATAGCGTCTGTGTAATATTTTGATATGTATGATTTTCTTATAAAATAATAAAGGAATTTAAAAGATATAAAAATTTGGATTTGTAGACTTGGGTATGTTTGGCAAATGGTGTGAACTAGAACAAGAACTATAACAAGTCTTGTTCTAGTTCTAGTTCTAATTTCATGGTTTTGGTAGAACTAGAACAAGGAGGCGAACTAGGCCTTGTTCTAGTTCGGCCTAGGGTTTACCAAACGGGGCGGGGGGGGGGGGGGCGGTCCAACCCACGGCGGTCCACGGGTTAGGACGGTGCGGGTTAGGGACGGTCCACGGGTTAAGACGGGGCGGGTTAGGACGGTCCATCCTAGAAACTTTGGCCCTAATCCTTCCTAAACCCGCCCCTTGTAACCCGCATGGGTTATGACGGTCCGGTCCGCGGGTTTTTTATTTATTTTATTGCTGTTTTTTTTTTGGATTTTTCGTTTATTTTTTGCTGTTTTTTTTTTGCGTTTTTTTGTTTGTTCAATATTTTTTTCTGTTTTTTATTTTTTACTTTTGCGTTTTCTCTTTATTTTTTTACTTATATTTTCTGTTTTTTATTTTATTTTTTTGTTTTCTTATATTTGATTTGTAATTTTTTTATTAAATGAAAAATTCAAATATAATTATATAAAGTTACCCTCCTCCTTTTTTCCGGGCTTGGGACCGGCTATACTATTAAATTATTTTATAAAATAATAACATAGGCGGAGTTCTAACTTTTTTTTTTTGTTAGTAATATTTTTTAATGAATATGTTAAAATTAATTTAGATGAAATTAAATTAAAAGAGTTTAGAAATTTATACCACCATTACCAAACTAGTAGTTGTTGCGCAAATACCATAGCTCAGTATCTTTCGGATCATATTCTTCGTCGTCCGATTCCGCCTCAGTTGCAGTACCACTTCCTTGAGTTTCAACACAAGAACTAGTTTCTCCTGGAACAAAATGTTGTGTTCGGTTTTCAGCATCGATCCAATCCTTCATGCACACAAGTCTTTCGAAAATATTTGGGCCTAGCTTGCTCCGTCTATCAGTGAGAATCCTGTTCGCCGAACTAAAACATGATTCGGACGGGACAGTAGAGACGGGTACTGTAAATATATCTCTCGCCATCATCGCTAGCGTTGGAGAAGCACTTGAATGTCTCTTCCAATAGTCGAGGATGTCCACCGGATGTTTTTCCACCATTCCCAAATTATAACTCTTTAATTCGTTCATGCTTGCATTTTCATCTAAGTCATCCTCGTCTCGTAAGTCGTCTAATAAACCATGGTGGCTACCGCTTCTATTAAATTTCAATAATATATATATATATATATATTAATCGATGAGAAAACTAATATATTCAAATGTGTAACAAGTTGAACAATTAGAAAAATAATATATATATATAACAAAAACAGTCTAACCCCGCGCTACACCTTGTTGAAGCCGGTCGGGCAACATTTATTCGTGAGTTGTACAAGTTGAACATGGTCTCCAATGCGTAGTTGACGCGTCCCTCCTCATTGTGGGCCGGTAAACCAAGATTTTCTTTGTACTTTTGCATCATCTTCACAGTGTATTTCACCTTCCAGTGAGGATCAAGGCAGTTGGCGATGATAGTCACAAGAGGCACATCGTCCCAATATTTTAGAAATTTGGTTGTCATTGCTTTTACAACCGGCGCAAGAGTCTCGTCCCGACTTTCTAATTCTAAAAAATGAACAAATTAAAAACTATTTAATTTTAAAAATATACAAATTAAATAATGATACAAGTACTTTAAAAAAACGAATTAAAAATTGTTTAATTTAAAAAATACACGAATTAGCTTCTGGAATGTTAGAATAAAAAAAAATTGTAGGCATTTAAAAATAACGGTCTATATTTCAACCCATATACAAACGGTCTATATTTAAAAAAATGAACAAATTAAAAATAATTACTTTTACCTCTAATATCACGATACACCTTGGAAATGGCAAAAAGATGTTGAAGGAGTTCGTGGGCCGATGGAGTGTATGAGCATGAGAGCTTCACGGTTGCATCAAAGAAGGCTTTGAGGAAGTCTTTTACATGTTGGAGTTGTTGCCACTCGCCCGTAGAGAGCATTAGTTGAATGCTATCGCTATTGTTCTTCAACATGTCGTCTATGACATCTTTGTAAGGGAGGACTCGGTGGAACATTCTATAAGTTGAGTTCCAACGGGTGTCTACGTCCCATGGAACGGCCAATTTACTTAACCCTACTCGTTGGCATAATTGATGAAAATTTTGTTTTCTAACTTGGTTCGAGTAAATGTGGATCAAAGCATTCTTAAATTTGGTAATCAATTTGTCAACACCCGGGGTATCAAGGCCGGCCTTTACGGTTAAGTTCAAAATGTGACAAGCACATTTTTGGTGAAACATGGCACCTTCCATAATTGGGTTTAGGGACCGGTTAAAATAATCCATTGACTTGACGTTATTACTAGCATTGTCAAAAGATATCGAGAAAACCTTATTTTCTAAATCCCTAACCAAGTTGTACTCTTTCAAAACACCCATAATAGAATCGTAAATTACCTTTGCTGTGTGCGGAGAATCTAAAACACGAAAACATAAAATTCTTTTCTGCAAAATCCAGTTGTCATCAACATAATGTGCAGTAATACAACTATAACCAAGGCCATGTTTACCAGCAGTTCAAATATCAGATGTTATGGACACCTTATAGGTAGCTAAAGCAAATTGGGCTACTAATTCATTTTTTCGTTCAAGAAATTGTTTCTTGAGTTCTTTGGTGATTTTTCTATGGTGAAATCTCCTATAAAGTGGTTCGCCTACACCACAAGTAATCAACCGTGTAAAATTCAAGCAATTAGCCATACTTAATGGTTGTTCTTTGTGGGCAATGTAACGGGTAAACTCGCTAAGCATTTTTTCTGGGTCATATTTTCGGTGAGTTCTAGTACCATCCGAGTTTATAAGTGTTTGGACCAACCCACGGTCTGGTTCATTTTGTGGTTCTTCATGGGCATTTTCATGTTTTTTGGCATGTTTCGATAAGGTACTCGTACCATTTTTTGAAACATATTTGTAGATAGTTTTACAACCTTTTACCTTACACGTTGCAAATTTTAAATTACCTTTCTCGTCGAACGTCTTCTCGAAATACCGCCACCAAGCCGCGTTGTAACCGGGAGTGGACCGTTTCCTCTTCTCCGTTGCTTCAGTTTCCGTCTCCGATGCCGGCGGAACGGTAGAATTTGGAGTTGCATCATCACTTGAAGGTGTCATATTAATTTCGGAAACTCTCGAACTTGAACCATGCGCTCCACTAGAATAATTAGGATTTTGTGGATAAATTGGTGGTGTATAATTTGGATTTTGTGGATAAATAAATGGTATATAATTCGGATTTTGTTGATAAGGAGGTGGGAAAAATTCATCGAGGTTTTGATAATCATTACGATTAGGAGATGGATATGCCATTTTTTGGAATTATGAAAAATAAGATTAGAATAAAACTAAATAAGAAATTACGAAAATAATAATAAAAAAATACTACAAATATAAATAAGAATAGAATTATGGAATTATGAAAATGGAAATGGAATTATAGAAGTAGGATTATAGGAATGTTTGTTGTAGAAATGTGAGAGTGAGAGAAGGAGGGTT
Organism: Rhynchospora breviuscula; assembly: GCA_027562975.1. NCBI lineage: Eukaryota > Viridiplantae > Streptophyta > Magnoliopsida > Poales > Cyperaceae > Rhynchospora > Rhynchospora breviuscula. The sequence goes on from CM050402.1 coordinate 26,929,908, forward strand.
TGCTGTTAGAATGGTGTGGAAATGAAGTGATATAGGGGGGTATTTATAGAGTTTTAAATTCGGTAATATTATTATCAAAAAAAAATTTTGAAACTAGCCGTTGGGAATTATAACGGCTAAAATATCCGTTGTAAATTTTTTTTTTCAGAAATAGCCGTTGGGTTCTCTGGGTCTCTAGGTCTGGGTTCTAGGATTTAGCCGTTGGAAGAGAGAAGGGGACACGTGTCGTGATGGGATTGGGTGGGATGGGGAGTGGGACGCGTGTCGTCCATGGGTTGGGTAGGTGGGATGGGGACTTGGGGAGTGGGACTGGGATGCGGACTCCCGCGGGTGTCAGACGCAGACCGGGAAAAAAGAGAGAGAGGGGGGGAGCTGGGGCCAATGGATGGGTGACACGTAGCAGGGCACATGCTGGCGCGTGGCTGGCGTGTGTCCTGCGTGGGGCAGTGGGAAGGGGAAAACTGGACTGGTTTTGCTGGTTTTGGGCTGGTTTTTAGCGGGTCTGGTTCGGGTTTAGCACGGATTTTGGACGGGTTGACGGGGCGGGACGGTCCGGTCCACGGGTTAAGACGGGACGGGTTAACACGGGTTATTTTAGAAATGACGACCCAAACTCGCCGTAGACCCGTCCCGGTCTAACCCTTCGGTCCATGGGGCGGGTTTGGGGCGGGGCGGGTCTGACCCGGCGGGTTTTTGGTAAACACTAAGTTCGGGCCATGTTTGGTGACGCCGAACTAGCTAGTTCGGCTCCTTGCCAAACATAGCCTTTGAAAATAAAAATCATTATTAGCCAAATTTTTCAATGGACAATAAACTATGCATTTAATATCGAGGCTGATAACCATCATCCCCAAGATTCATCATCCCCATCATCCCCCAGCAGTTGGATTAATTGCATTCCGAAAAAGGAAATAGGGGATGAGGATGATGGGATGATGGAATTATTCCCTGGAACACATTTTCTATTTTTGTCTCTCATCCCATCATCCTCCCCTCTGTTTTGCTCCCTCCTTCTCCCTTCTGTTTCGCTCCCTGTCCCACTCCTTTCCCTATTAATTATCCAGTGTTTTCGAAAAAAACTAACTGTTCTCGAAAATAACTAACTGTTCTAGTTGTTCTGGAAAAAAAATTGTGCTGGAAAAAAAATGTTCTAGTTGGTAAACTAATTGTTCTAGTTGTTCTGGAAAAAAATAATTGTGTTGGAAAAAAAAATAATTGTTCTGGAAAAAAAGTAATAGTGTTGAAAAGAAAATGTTAACTAGAACAGTTATATATATTAACTAGAACATTTATTATTTAATATAGAACATTTGTTCTCAGCGATCCAGAGGAGAAAATGAGGATGAGGATGAGGGAATAAGCGATCCAGAAAAGGAAAGAATGAGTAGAGGTGCTGGATAATTAATGAATACACTGGATCATCCCATCATCCCCTGGATTTTCTATTAATGAGGCGCTGGATAATTAATGAGGATTATGGAGATGATGGAGATGATAGAATCTAGAGGATGATGGAAAGCAATTCTGATTTAATATTATCATTTTTTTATATATTTGATATAAATCATATATATGAACCATACCAAAATGTTGAAAAATCTAAAATATATTTGTCATTCATCACTTAACGATGGCCCGATAAGATTCCAAACAAAAATTCAAATCTCATTGAGATAAAGTAATACACTTTTTGATATCATTTTTTTTTTTTTGAATAAAAAAAAATGATATAAAAAAGTTGAACTTCTTTTCCGTTTTGAAGAAAAGGTAAAGTGGCATTCATGAGACCTGCCCTTGTAGGAATGATGAAGCAATTACCGCAGTTTCCCGTACAGAGATAATCCCCTTTGCAGAATTTGCAATACAAATCTAGACTTCGGTAACTAATCCAAGTCAAGAGTAGCCATTCCTTGTTGAAGAGAACTAAATGCGTCAGATTCATTGGCGACGACAAAATGCACGAGAATGACTAAGCCGAAGCTTATTATATAGTAACTGCCGCAAGAAATCAGGGTAGAACGATAATCCAAGAATCCACTTTTACTTGTTAGATTAGTAAAACCAAACAGTAGTTCATTTTCCAAAACCATAAAAAATATTCCCTTTGCTCTGTGCGTACGACATACCCAAAACAGATTCTAGTAAATTCCCTTTCCAAGGGCGTAGAATGTAAAATCTATAATTTATAAAATCAATGCATCACTAGAACTTATTAGCAGCACTTCTACTCGTATGAATTTTCATAATTAAATTAACAAATGCCACAACTTCTATTTTTCATTAATATTTCAAAATTTTAAAAATCAATTTTAAAATCCAAACCGTTAATCTTGTTCAATTTTATAAGTGATGCATTTCTATAAAATTTTTATAAATTTTGGAGTTTATTTGATATTTGATCAAGATGCTAAAAAATGAACGAATGTTGTTGATTATAACAGATTAATTTTAATATGTTCATGTATTAGCCTCTTGATCGAATATCAAATAAAATCCAAAATTTATAAAAATCATATAGAAATGCATCGCTCGTAAAATTGAACAAGATCAACGATTTGGATTTGAAAATTGATTTTTTTAAATTTTGAAATATTAATGAAAAAGAGAAGTTGTGACATTTGTGGCACTAGAACCTGCTCTTAACTATAACCTATTGCAAGAACCACCTTGATTCACCAATAAATTTTTGTTATAATAATTTTTAATGAGCAAGAACATCTTGACAATGTCCAAAAACTATAATTTTTTAAATCTGGTACTTGAATGATCTATAATTTATGCATATATATCTTATGCATAAAAAATAACTTTACCATTCATCAAATGAGTTGAATTTGTAATGTTTCATATTAAACGAACATTATGGAATATATATAAAAGAAAAACTCACATTGCATGATTACATCCTATCTACAAGACCAATAATAATTACAACATTTTACTTAAAAACTTTTTGAATTGTTTTGAGAAGGCATGCATTGTGAAGGTTGTCACGTTTAGCCATTGTCAATAAAGAACTTGACAATCGTAAATAGTATATAAATTTTAAATAAGACATATGAAATGCGCTGTATAATATATGCGTATGATATACTTGGAAATTAATAATATTTTGATAAATTTTTTTACCGTTTTCCAAATGAGTTGAAATTTGCAACGGTCCATATTTAATAATTCTTAACAAAATATATGATATAACACTCAAATTACTTGAGATACACAACCAATATAAAAGGGTTACCAATATTCCTATAATTGATAATGATTAAATTGATAATCTTGACAATCATTAAAACGATTATAATTTTGAAATCCAACACTTACAATATGATCATGTGTACTATATGCATGTTTTTTATTTCACTTGACTTGGTCAGAATTCTCTTACTTTAATTTTAGGCTTTTAGTATATTTTGGTTGGTAATTTGTTCAAAGATCGAGGCATAATGAATTGAGTTATACATTATGTGTTGATGACTTCGTTTCAATATAAAGTTTGATGAACATTCAATACTTATTTATTTTCTTTTGTAAAGATTTTTGACAATAATATTATTGTACTTATGCATCTGCTATGATATTCTCTTTGCTAATTATAGTTAGTGTTCTAAAAAAAACACGGCGTGTCCGAACACGCCACGACACGGCACGGCACGGAGGTGGTACGACACGGCAAGACACGAACACGGACACGACACGAGAACTTCACGTGTCGTGTCCTAAAGCGTGTCGTGTCCAACTTTGATAAAATAGACACGGCACGACACGACACGTGAATTTTCCGAACACGACACGACACGGCACGAGACACGGCACGGCACGACACGAAAGACACAACACGTATTACAAACATGCCAAACATGAAAAGGAGACGCACATTAAGCGTCATAGAAATATAATGGATTTCTCAATTATGTACATACTATTAAAATCAATGATTATTAATAGACTTATTTCCAAAGAAAGCACATGTAAATAGTTTAAATTGAAAATAAAAATATTACAATACAATTAGGTTGATTCAATAAATAAATCACAAACAAAAGTAGAAGGGTCTAGAGCCATTCGCAAATTAAAGATACAAATTTATCTGTAATTTGTCTTAAAAAGAATGAAATAATTTTTGTCATATCTTGTACTATTTTGATAAGGATAGTATAAATTATTCATTGTCTTAAAAAATTGAAATAATTTTTTACGGCTCTTGTACTCTCAAATTTCCAATATTCGATGACCAAAAGTATAATTAATTTTAGTTCAATTTAATTTATTTTCATATTTTAATTTTATTAGTTTGAAAAATATACTAATATAATTTTAAGGTAGTAACTCCGTCTATGTTTTCTCAAACATAGCTGGTCCCAAGACCGATAAAAGAGGAGGGTTACTATAAAATTAAAAATATTTTTTCAAATCAAAATAAAAAAATAATCTATATTTTAATTCAATGGTAAAGTAGGTCTACTTTCTTAATTTTTGACGTATTGTAGTAAACATAATTTTAAATTTAATAAAACAAATTATATTTATGTCAAAAAGTTAAACGTGTCTGAATACGTCACGGTACGACACGGCACGAGGACACGAGGCGTGACGTGTCCTTAGGCGTGTCGTGTCCATCTCTTAGGATTTAGACACGGCACGGCACGGCACGTGAAATATTGAGACACGACACGACACGGCACGAGAGATGATCCGGACACGGCGTGTTTGACATGACACGACACGGCACGACACGTATTTAGAACACTAATTATAGTATAGGATATATTATAAGAAAAAAACGAAATTTATTATTTTTAGTTTTCTTATATATTGTTTTTGTTCAATCGGATAATTAAAATTAATTTCAAATTTATGTCATTCGAACAATTTTCTAAAAATATTACGAAACAAGTTACTAACGGAGAACAAAGTGGTCCAAAAATTAAATTGGCACACCGTTAGCCATCCAGAGGAACATATTTTTGTCCATTTCCACGTGACAGTGCGCACAGGTATGAACCGTCTGGTAGAGCGACCAGTCAAAAACCCTCTCTCTCTTTCTCTCTCACAAATAAAGACGCTTACCTTACCTCCCGTTCTCCACTTTTGTGGGGGGCTGAACGACAGAGATCTAGGCCCCCTTCTCATTCTCTCTCTCTCTCTCTATATATCGCTCTGCTGAGTAATCATCACTCTTCTTTTATCACTAAAAAGGAAAACATACGCAGTACTTCTCTTGACTAGAGAAACAGGCAAGTAAGTTTCATCCATGGCTGCTCCGATCAAGCTTCAACAAGCACTACAATCTGTGGTGCAAAGCGTGCAGTGGACATACAGTCTTTTCTGGCAACTCTGCCCGCAGCAAGGGTGAACCTGAATTTTCAAGTTTCTTTATTCTGCCCTTTTTTATAACTTTTTGTTTTTTTTTTGCAAAAACGCTTTTCTGATAACCAAGTCTGAACTCATCAGTTTCCTTCATTGGCATGTTATGCAGATAATAATAGAGCTAACATAAATGATACAGATGGATTTCAGTTACATATAGCAACCACTGACCAATAATTCATTCTTAGATCGTGTACATTAACTAACAAAAAAAGTTTAATTTTGCAATGCACATTTTTTTCAACAAATTACGTAACTATGTTTTGATTTAAATTTGGATTTTTTTTTTAAGTAAAAAGTGCAGGTCATATTTACAATGTTCATAAATTGCTGTTTTGAGTAAAAAGGAAAACATCGAAAGCCAAATTTAAATCAAAACATAGTTACCTAATTTACAATGTTCATAAATCAAAACAATGGTCATATTTGTAAAATACATTGCGATGTCATCCTTCCCAACGTTCATAAATTGCTGTTTCGCAGTGCTGTTTTTTTTTTTATTATTTTTTTGTAACCGATACAACTTCAATTTGCACCTATATATAAAAGATGTAAATTCATTTGTTTTCTCTATGGAACTTTACGAACACGACAGATAGAGAAAAAAAAAAAGGTTCATGTCTTATTTTTAATAACAGTGCATATTCAAACTTCTTTAATTAGTATATTCCTTTCATTTATTTTTTTTTTGCTTCTGTAACTGTAAAAAGAGTTATAGTATATTCCTTTCATTTCTTTAATATTCAAACTTCTTTAGTTTTGCTTCTCTAGTATTACTCTATTTTTTCTTATTTGGTCTTGTACCTTTTATTTTGTAAACCTTTTTAATTTTGATGAAGTCACATTATAAGCTATCGATGATCAGTTGCAAATTTCAAAAAATGAACCAAAACTTTTCTAGTGCATGTACATATGGTTAACATGTAGCTATAAACTAACAATTAAGTAACATAGAGCTGTACTGATTTTGTTTGTCATGTCTTTTATGTATTATGATCCAGATGGTATGGAATTGTTTGCTCATATTTACATTCTGTGTTCCAAAATGGAAAAAAAAAAAAGAAGATCCGGGAAATAATTTGCCTAAATCACAGAAGACTAGCTAGAAGATCAACCCATGCTCACTCACATGAAGATACAATATGCATATAGAATTATAGATGATACCAGAATTCGGTTTGAAGAAAGATTAATTAACAAGCATTACAGAAAACTAATTAGCAAAATGTATATATATATCTAGCTAATGTATTGTTCATTCATGCAATCTATTGGCAAACATTTATACATACCATCCTTCCATGCAGGATTCTAGTTTGGAGAGATGGTTACTACAATGGGGCGATAAAGACAAGAAAAACAGTGCAGCCAACGGAGGTGAGCACCGAGGAGGCAGCCCTACACAGAAGCAAACAGCTGAGAGAGCTGTATGATTCTCTCTCCACAAGTGAGACTGGAGGTCAGCCAGTCCAGCGCCGCCCTTGTGCATCGCTGTCACCAGAAGATCTCACAGAGTCAGAATGGTTCTACCTCATGTGCATCTCTTACTCCTTCCCGCCTGGTGTTGGGTATGACATTTTTCATTCACAGAAACTTGAAACTTTTTATCAGTATATCAATATGTGCTTGTGCTTATAGAACGGTTAGTTTAACCTAATGAAATGTTATTTTCTACAAAAGATTAAATTCAATTTTATAATAAGTGAAATTAAATTATAGATTTAACAAATTGATTTTTCATATGATTTGATTTTTTCAAAAGAGATGTTCATATTTTGATTTTTCATATGATGATCGAAGTTTTGGTGTTAATTTTTATAACATCAGTTTATGAATTAAAAGAAGCTTGCTAGTTTCTAATTGACCTCAAGGAATTAACTTGGTCCTCTCGAGTAATTGGTCATATATATGAATTGTAAAGTTGTTAGCCTTACTTTGGTCTTATTATATAGCTCGTGTTCTACAGTAGTTGGAGGGGGAGAGAGAGAGAGAGAGAGAGAGAGGATATAGTTTAAATTCTCTGTCTTTTTTCATACTTGAAATAATTCGTAATTCCAATTGAATAGACTAATTGCTATAATATTATAGCATTAATTTTTACTCTCTGATGTTGTTAAATTGGACCTTACGCACATGCTAATAGTCTCGTTCCTATATTAAGAAAGAACACACAAATATCAAATGTTGGGTGTAATCTGAAACTAGGGAATTGTTCTATCTATGTTTTACATGATACCCAAAATCTTCCAAAAACTTCAAATAGTCCGTTCCCAAAGAGAGTTCAAGTATTTAGATAAAAAACGAATAGTTAGAAGAACGTCTAATTAATATGAGGTTAGTAAATACAAAGGCTACAATAATAATAAAATCAATCTTTGGAAAATGGCAAAATTGGCAGCTGCAGAAGTTCGCAACTCGCAAGTTAGCTTCAAATTCAGTACAAAATTAACTGAAACAGACACTGGGCTACAGAGGCCCATAACTGTCTCTTTAAATGGCCTAATTCAATTTGGGTTAGATTAAGTCCAATGTAGCTGTTGGACAATTGACAGCGAGTAAGGCATTATAAGGTGTGATCCAGAGAAAGGGAATCAGGGGGGAAGGAAAATAAGTACATTCATTTTGCTTTTGGATATAGGTAAATGGAGGTGAATTGGAGGAAAAAACAGATAGAATAAGAATTAAAAATACTAAATTTCCTTCTTTTTCTTCCCCTCCCCAGCTCCCCTCAAACTCAGAAAACTCTTAGAGATCTTTGTCACATACTCACATTAGAATATTGGTTTCGCAATTGGAATTTTGCACAGGGCAAGAAGCTCTTGAACTGTAAAAATATCTTATGTTACCTTTTTTATTTCTAGACTGCCAGGAAAGGCATATGCAAGGAGAAGACATGTATGGCTTGCTGGAGCTAACGAGGCTGATAGCAAAGTGTTTTCACGTGCCATTCTCGCTAAGGTAGTTAACCGTACTACAAATTATAAAATTGTCATTCATGATTATTGGCTCGGAAAGTCAGAATTGTAGAGTAACACGAAGTAAAATGAAAACAATAGAAGAAAGTTTGAGAAACTAAATTGGAATGTCTTACCTACAGAAACTTTATCATATGATTCATGTCTTTCAATTATAGTTTTTTACGAAGTAATTGATAGTTACTAGTTAAGTACTGGCTTTGATCTTCTTTTCTCTCTCAATTTCTTAGCGTGTTAATTTAAAGTTTTGCTAATTCTACTATTTTTCTAATATTCATCTTGCTCTTGTTCCTTTTTGCATTAATTTCATACTTTTTCTCTGTCATGCGATGCGAACGGCCTACAATTTCAGAGTGCTTGTATCCAGGTAGGCATTAATATCTTAGAGTTGAAATAAAAGGCTACTAATTTTTTTTAATATAAAAATACACTTAATATGAAAATGTTGCGTTATCCTTTCATACCAACCGTCTCAAAAAAAATTTTCTCCCATATTTGTGCAGACAGTAGTATGCATTCCGGTCATGGATGGCGTACTTGAACTGGGAACAACAGATAAGGCAAGTAAATATTTATACTTTTACACAACTTGATAATATTATAGACATGCAAAGAGCAGTACATAGGTAACTCAATTAAAATTTGCTCTACTTTAGCCGCAACATTATTTTAAGGTTTACTTGGAGTTGAAAATACATGTATAAAAGAAAAGGCAAACATGATCGTACCAACATCTGCATCAGTCTTTTGCAGCAGGGTTTTTTTTCTTTCTGCATTATTATTTTCTTATGGTTTTTGATTAACTTGAGTGCCTCTGCTTCAGCTGGTATAACATGAAAGATTTGATATCTCAATCAGTGAGCCAAATCAGCAAGACACTTCAAATGATGTTAAATGTCTTAACAATACCCTAATGGAAGCACAAATTTAACAGGTCGAAGAAGACATAGGCCTAGTACAACATACAAAGAGCTTTTTTCCAGAGCAACAGGAAATGCATATAATGCCAGCTCTCTCAGAACAATCAACCTCGAACCCCATTTCTTATACTGAATCACAACCCCAGTTTAACCTCCAGAATTTTCCACACCAAATGAAAAACAACCAAGAGAATGACGAGGATGAAGATGATGAGGAAGAAGATGATGAAGAAGCTAATGATGACTCTGAAGAAGAGAATGTGCAAGAAACTATTAACCAAATGGACCCCACATCTAATTTTGCAAATGCCGAGCCTAGTGAGCTAATGCAAGTGGAGATGTCAGAAGGGATACGACTGGGATCTCCCGATGATTGCTCCAATAATTTTGAGGCTGAATTGCAAATGCTTGGGATGTGTCATGATACCAGCGATCAGGTGATTCCGAGACAGGATGATGCTTTCCAAGGATGGCAATTTTTTAATGAGGACTTGAGTGTTGGGTTGCCCCAATCATCAGGTAGCTCTTAAAAACCAATATTTTTTTTTTAAGAACAAAAAAGGATAGCAAAGGAGCAAGTCAACCATGAATGTTTTCAGTGGTACTTTCAATTTATTTTTATGAGTTAAATTGGTTAATTGCAAGCTATTTAATTTTTCTTGCAGCTGAAATTCAAGATTTGTCACCGGAAAATGCACATTACTCTGAAACTGTCACAATCATCCTCCAACACAACCATATACTCCACTCAAGTTCAAATCTAGATCCCAGTTTCTCGATTTCCCCTAATTCAATGTTCTCCAGATGGAGCTCAACAAGAGACATCCTTCCGCCTTTAATTCCAGAAGGAAATAACAAAATATCACAATACTTGCTGAAAAAAGTTTTAATTGACATCCCGAACCTTCATTGCATTAGCAAGGATGAGAACTTGGAGAAAGGTAAGGATGGGGAAGGAGGTGGAGGAAGGTGTAAGAAGAACTCGTCTGTACAGGAAGAGCTGAGTGCAAATCACGTCTTGGCTGAGAGGAGGAGAAGAGAGAAGCTCAATGAAAGGTTCATCATTCTTCGTTCCTTGGTACCTTTTGTAACTAAGGTACATACCTCCAGTTTCTATTTTTATTTTGCCCCCCCATTTTACTGACTTTTTCTTTTCTTGTTGAACAGTTTACAATAAATTGAGGCGACATTGATTTTAATTGTGGGGTCTTACCTCTAATTGATGTGTTACAGGAAAAATATATGGTCAGTTAGGCAAAGTTTAATTGGATGATTCATAAGGTGCAGGATCTAATGCATAATATAAATACTTACTGAGATTAATTGTGCCATTAAAAATCTAACATAGTTGGGCTACATCTAGTAAACATAAAATAGTAGAAAATGCTAATACAGGATATGCAATTATGCAGATGGACAAGGCATCCATTCTAGGAGATGCAATTGAGTATGTGAAGCAATTACGTAAACGCATACAAGAACTTGAAACACGAAACAAGCAATTAGAAACCAGCCAGAGGCTAAAGAAACTACCAATATCAGAGAAGAGAAAGATTAGAGCCATAGAAGGTGGAGACAGCAATACCACAGGGAAGCCTGTACGGGGTGTGACCACAGACATTCAAGTTTCTATTATCGAACAAGATGCTTTGTTAGAGTTGCAATGCCCATACAAAGAAGGATTGTTAATAAATATCATGCAAACTCTTCATGAGTTAAGGTTGGAGGTCATTTCTGTAAATTCGTCCATGGAAGGTGATATATTTGTAGCAGAATTTCGTGCTAAGGTAGGTATCTAGCATTAAAAACTTGAGTAAACCATGCGGTATTTAGCATGCAAAAATAGCTGGGTTCTGTACTGGTAACTGTACCTTCCGGTGTTTTATCATGAACCCTAATGCAGCTTAACTCATACTTCTTGTTCCTTGTCAGGTGAAAGATATGAATGGGAAAAAGGCAAGCATTCTTGAAGTAAAGAAGGCACTTAATCGGATACTTGCACTACGATGATTGAAACAAAAACTACTAGGTGTATTATAATGACATACATACATTTTTCTTTTAGTCTGTAACTACTGACTTAATAACCTAGAATGCAATCAAGTACCTACATGTGTACTGGGATTAGCTAGCAATAGTAGGCTTTCACAGAGAGAACATAAGCATTATGTTGTGTTATCCTGACAGCACCAGCACTTAGTGTCCGACAGATCTGTACTAATTTCCATTTTATTATAACGTAATAGCTTATGCTAAAGAAAATTGCTATTTATATGAAAATGTTGGCTTTCAAACTAATTGTCTAAACACAGTAGAATTCATTATGTAATTTAGAGTTTAGACTACTATACATTCTTCACTATTCTAAAGTTACACAGTTGAACTGACACAATTTTTTCAATCAACCAAATCCGGATCACAATCATCACCCAGAGAAAGTGAATTCTCATCTTGATCAGAAAGATCAGATGTACACAGATCACTGTTTCTCACACCATCACATTTGGGCAGTTCAGACGTCTTTAAATTACTATTTCTCACCTCATAACATTTGGGCCAGCCTAACCTTTTGATGCAAGCTTTATCATAAGCATTGATATTTAGTCCTGAGGCAATGAAAAGTTCAACCTCATTCACGAACTGATCAGTGTATTCAAGAAGAAATGGCCTAGCTGCTTTTGCTAAAAGGCTCCTGAACATATCACGCTTTTCTTCTGCAGTACCAGATAGACCTTCTCTCTCTTGCCTACATTAGAATATCAGATGTTTGCAATATAAATATACCATCACAGAAATTAGGAATTAAATCCAACTAAATTAGAAGAAATCAAGGGTGAACTTTTAAGAAAAACTCCTAATAAAATACCTTTTCATGAAGGATTCTATAGTTCCGTAAATGTGGCAAAGGATGATGTCAACGTCATCCTCCTGCAGAAAATGTAACCACATGAGTTACCAACAAAATTCGAAATCTCTGGTACCATGTGCTTTAATAATTGCTGCAAGTCTAAGATACCTAATTTACTGGAAGTGCATACCTGCAGAATAGCTTGAATATCCCGTCTAAGCCAATTTTGCACCCACATATTTTTTTGAAGATACTTGCGTTTTTTCCAATACTGTACAACATCTGCTCTATTATGTCCTATATCTGTCCATAAAAGTGAAGACGTGGTGAGAAAATCACACCCAACTACATAGATAAAAAAAATAAACATTATGCAAATGTGTTGGTCCTAGGGATGAGAATGCCAAATTGTACAAAGACCTATAGACTATAGTCTAACCTCCTATACACATACCTTCAATAGTGTTATAAACATACAATCTCAGCATATGAGCATCTGACAGAGGCCTGAAGAATATGTCACAATGTTATAATATTACCAAACAAAAGAAAGCTAAGATTGAAACATGGTTTGGGAAACAAATCAACTAAATGTATAGATAAACAAAAAAAAAAAAAAAACCCATTAAATATGAGAAAAACCTATTTATATTATCCTTGCTTGCATAATGTCTCTGAAAGGATCTACCATAGACACCATGTATTATTGATGAGTTTTGGCCCTGCAGTTGGTACAATTAACAGACTATCAGTAATGTTACCACAAATAGTTTGGTAGCAGTACATTATGCCAAGACACGTTTTCTTCTTTTTCGTAGCAGTAAATTCAGGCAACCAAATTTCCCTACAGCATACACATGTTATATAACTGAAATTGCATAGATGTCATGGTTGGTACAGTATGGTTGGCTGGAATGGACCATCATGGTCATCCATAGAATTATGAACATAAACCTAAAATGGGAAAATCCATATTCCAAACAGACCCAAAAATAAAAAATTATAAAAAATAGACAATGACCTTGCAAAGGGGACACACAAACGAAGACAAGGGTTTTGAGCGCTTGGTTGCAACAAAACTCAGCCATTCGCCAATACATTTATAGCAGAACGAATCTATCAAGAGAAAACGAAAAAAAAAAAAAAAAAAGAAATTTATTGAATCTCGATTGGGTCTAATAAATCAAAATTGAAACAATTTAAAAGACGGGGAGAGAGAGAGAGAGAGAGATTACGGAAACAGCGGTCCAAGTAGGCTTCGTCGCTGATAGGTGCGAGACAGATTGGGCATGGCTGCCTCTCGGTTTCGGAGGTTTCAGAGCTGGAGGCCTCCATTTCTGGAACGAAACACAGATACTCTCTCTTCTTTTCCTCTCACTCCTTTTATTCTTTTCTTCTCTCCATTCTAACTGGACCTCGCTCCTTGTTGCGTACAATTAAAATGGGCCACGAGCCCATTTACTTTGAGCCTATTTCACAATCAATTTTACTTTTTGGTCCAGCCAAGTACCAACTGCCAAGTAGGCAAGTATCATTCAGAAAAATTTTGTTAATATTTTTCTTTTTTCTTAGAACGGTTTTTTTAATATTTTCAATACATAAAAAATAATCATTTTTTATATAATAAAAAATGAATTATATATATAATTTTTAATATATTTATTTTATACATAAATTGATAAATAATTTTGAAAGCACAATAATATCTTTTGTTATTTCCTTTGAGCGATCCATTAATTTGGGACCATTGGATCAGTAATAAACTAATAATATATATTCGAAGTCATCTGAAATCATTCAAGTGTTGTCACACTAGTTTCAAATTTGTGGAGCCCAACATATATTGAACAAGAATTTAAACCACAAATTCAGCGAGTCAGTCAAGATAACAATTATGAGAATTTTTAATTAGGCATAGCTATGATGAGTTATTTAGATCTATACATACTACGAACGCATTGGATTTAAAGTGTGCCCAAAATTAAGCGACAACTTGTAAGATTTCCCGAAGAGATAATGTCGTTGGTTGCATCATCAATCAGAGGTGAAAAGCCAGATTGAACGAAAACTTGTACGAAACAATAACAAACACACACACACACAGCCCTACCCCTACCATCAGTCTTAGCTCTGATCGATCTGCGAAGTTGAGCCAATTGGAAAGAGCTGGAGATTCTTATAATGTGGTCTTTATTCTAATAACTGTAGCAATTGACCGACCTGTGTAATCCACACTCCTCCATTATTTGAAGACAATTTCTGTGGCCGTGCAACTTCTCGTGAAAACAGTCCAGTCTACATCTACTTTTTGTTATCTTCGTTTTGGATAAGACAATATTGATACATAAACTGCCAGAAAAAATATTGATGCAAAGAATATTTAGTAATACTTCAATATAAAAAATAAATTTATAGACGTATTTATTTTTAAAAAATTGATCATAGTAGGCTAATTAAGTTCAATGTTTTATTAAAAAATATTCCTCTAGATATTTCTTTTATTATTTGGTAACCAATAGTAGCATTCCATATATACTCGATAGATGGAAAAAAAAAAAAACGTGTTTAAATTTTGCATAGTTCCATTTCATAATTGAACTATCTGGTGTATTACCGGTCTACTTTTCACAGTTTTGATTTGTTGATTTTACATTGAAATTTATTAATTTTTAAACATATAAGAAATAAAAATAATTAATTGTTAAAAAGATCGAATCAGACTCGAATAAAAAAAATTATAATACCTAAACGATCCACGGACAACGACAGTGTCTTCAATTATTCAACTTTCATACTTAAATTAATTTGTTTCAAAAACTCTTTTGAGCATGCAACAGTAAAATCAACTCTACATTTTAGAAATGTTTGTTCTATGTAGCGTGCAAAAATCAAGTATTGAATCTTTCTACATATTTGCAGTTTGTGCTTTAAGACACCTGAGCATGTTATAGCTGTTTATTTGCTATAATTTTAGGGGTCGTTTGGATGGGCTAGGAATAGCCAATTCCTAGGAATTTCATATTCCTAGGAATTTCATCTCTCTCACAAAGTTACACACTTCCCAACGAAAATCCTTATTCCTTCCTAGAAATTGGCTATTCCTAGCCCATCCAAACGACCCCTTAGTATTTTGCAACAAGTTATTGAAACACTATTCGCGTGAATCCAAACAACAATAAGAATTATTCAAAACTCAGGTGAATCCCACCAACCAACATTCAGCAAGGGTCCCACAAGTCAGCATGTGTACGCTACGAGGTTCAATTGAATTTACAAACAACTAGAACAACATCTACTTATATAATAACAATTTTGAGATCAGTACACCATGTGGGACTAACCTTGATCTCCAAACCGGACAACATGCATCCACCAATCCTCTGTTTTTCTCTCCATTTTACTTTAAATGGTCGCGTCCATTTCAGAAATTTTAGAAGAATATATGTTGTTTTTTTAATTATTTGAATCCCTTAAAAAATTATTTAGCCATAAAAATTTATATGCATGCTCAAAATATATATAAAATTAATGGATGTAATGTTTTTTATTATATACTTTTAAAATAATTAAAATAATTTTCCAAACCTCATCATGTTTTATTTCTATGGTTTAATATTTAGTTTTTAAATTATTTTGGACATTCTAAAATAAATAAGTAAATCAGTCTCCAAAAAGTAAATAAGCCAACCCATTTTGTAAATAAGAACAAAAGAACTCCATTATTAGTACAAGAATCATACAATACTATGCTTGTTGGATATATAAAATTCCAATGTGTTAGCCAACCCATTTCCATAATGAGATTTGTCTTCAGTTCATCCAAAAAAATTTAAAAAGTCAAGTTAGATATTAATTAAGTTAAGTTTGACCTAGAAAATACTTTAAAAAATATCTGTTAGCTGACAATTTGGGAGAGACCTTGAAAATTTGATAAGCGGTCACGATTGAACTCGTTAACACATCCTTTTCCTTCCTCCACCGACAACCTCCCTTCCTCTTCCAAAAGCTCGATCTCTCCTCGACTCTCTCCCTCCTCGTTGCTCTAGCTTTCTTCTCTTGCGATTCAAATCCCTACCCTTAGTTCCCCTCTTGCCTCTCCGACCTCGACCTCTTCAACCCTCCTCCCACCAACTCTCCTTCCCCTCCCTCTTCCTCCGCTCCCAGTTGTCACTAACCTAACACTCTGCACCTTCGATCTGACGGCCTTGATTTCCTTTTCCCACCATGGGCGCAAGCTGAAGCGGTTTCAGCTGGTGAGGTGGCTCAAACCCTTGAATGAAGCGGTCAAGTGGATTCATTTTGCTGATGTCAAATGATGTGATTGGATAGTAACGAGCTTTTAATCGATATTATGGTGCTTCTTTGAGTATATCATGAACCATTGTTGTGCTTGGATAGTAATTAAATTGTAAAAATTGGATAATATTGCACACTGTGCCGTCTTATAATCTATTTTTAAGTTGAATCTTTGGCTTGGTAATATTGCATAGGGAAGCTTAATTGTAGTTTTGATTGTAGTAAGTTTGATGTAATCTGACTTGATGTAAACTTCTTATACTTTCTACTATGTATCAGTATTTCTCAATCGGCACTTAAAAACTATATCAGTATGAGTCTAATTTCTTAGACTTTGTATAAATTTATCGTTGTCTTTAAGAAATCATAAATTGAGATGGCACTAAGAAATGAAGTGAAATATATTAATGAATTCAAATATAAAATGTAATAAATCACAAATATCACAGGGGTCGTTTGGATGGGCTAGGAATAGCCAATTCCTAGGAAGGAATAAGGATTTTCGTTGGGAAGTGTGTAACTTTGTGAGAGAGATGAAATTCCTAGGAATATGAAATTCCTAGGAATTGGCTATTCCTAGCCCATCCAAACGACCCCACAATGAATATGCATTAAGGCACGAAGGTATTAGAAGCAAAGCTATTTTTACATATAAAACCAATTGGTAAAATGAATCATCATAATACATCGTCAATACAATCATCAGTACAAAATCAATGAATGGACAATCATCAGTTCTATGATATTGTTGCCTTCAAACTATCAGTATTTTGATGATCAACATGCAGTTCGAGATAAATTAGCATCTGTAACAGAAGCAACATTGGCCAATCTACTTGTCAATGTCTAAGGTAGAGCATGATGGTGACTCCTTTTATAAAGCTGAAGATACGATTAAACAAAAAAAAAAGTAAATTTTGCATCTGACATGATAGAACTAAATACAACTTGACCAATTATATAGTCCGCTCAGTTACTTGGAACTAACAAACAGCTTATTGTTTGGAACTGACAAACATGATTGCAAAAAAAAAACCAAGAAAAATCTTACTAGACACATAAGTTAAAAAAAAAATGAAAAGACTACCTTCCATAGAAATAACCCACCACACCAATTGCGAGCGCTGAAACAAGGATAATTATCTCACCAAAGTAAGCTTAATATTCTCTAAAACTCCTTAGCATGTTTTGACTATAGAAGCCCACACTCTTAACCTTCCAATCAGTAGTTACACGTAATTCAGTAGCTAAGCCATTATCCTAAAGTGTCGTGAGTCATCCATTAAACTCATACATATACATTAGTAATTGAGAAATATAAATGAATTACCAAGTTGGACCATCTGATGAGTTTTTTTTTTAGATAAACTGGACATCAGGTATTTTATAGAAGGTAACCTTGAGTTAATCTACTTCCACACACTTCTTACGCCAGGTATGATGTTCCAACTAACATCGGGTATTTTATAGAAGGTAACCTTGAGTTAATCTACTTCCACACACTTCTTATGCCAAGGCAGTAGGCATCGGTTTTTTCTTGCATCATTCACACACATTTGCACATAATCTGTCAAGAAACTAGCAATCCAAACAAATCTTTAGGTCAAGCATAGGATACAGTTACTTTGATCTCAAATTTTATTTTTGAAAATCAATCTAGTTAGGTGAGACATCCCGTAATTGTACTATGAGTTAAAAAAAAAAGGTAAAATGAAATTTCAGCAAGACTATTTTTCACTTATAACAAAGGGTGGGGGGAAATTATCACTATGCTTAACTTTAATAGAATTATAAGGCCTAATTCTTTCTTATTACACTTCTAATTATACCAAAAGGAACATGCAATTACAAACCACATAAAATTGTTAAGAGATGTAGTAATAGCAGGTCAATGACCAAAGATCTTCGTTAAGAAAAAGGAAACCAGCTGAGCCCTAAGTTATTACTTGTACATATGCAATTAACAAATTAGTTTATTCTTGAGCTCTCCACTGTCAAACAAATCCAATTAAAGTCAATCTTGATTATAACCCCTGTCAAACAAATTCAATCAACGTATGATTAGGAGAGAAACTCTCACCTCTGATGCTGCTTGTAGGACAACTACATCGACATGGTGGAGAAACCTAGGGCGAGATCAATTAGGGCCGCGAGAGTAGGGGTTTGAACCGCAAGCGAAGAGATCTAGAGCAATGGGAAAGGAGAGAGAGTTGAGGAGAGATCGAGCCAAGGAGGGAGAGAGTCGAGGAGAACTTGAGTTGTTGGCCGAGGAAATGGAGGTTGTCGGTGGAGGAAGGGGACACTGTCGGAAGTTTATTCTTTCTTTTTTGTTCGTGTTTTTTTTTTTTTTGTCCTTTTCAGAAAGGGAAATGATGTGTTAACGAGATCAATCATGACCTCTTATCAAATTTTAATCCGACGGTTCGTGATTTGTGGCAACTTGGGGCAGCGAAAATTGATGGCACCGGAACCCTCCTCATAAAACTAAACACCCTACAAAACTTTTTCCGAAATACCACAAAAAGTTAGTTGGAGGTCACGTAAGATACTGAAGATAAGTTTTACAGTATTTTGAGTATCTAAAACAAGATATTAATTAACTAGCCAAATTAGTTGAGATTGGTGCGCTGCACCGTCCCGCGCGTGATTAGATCTCAATTCTACAACAACCTTCCGCGCCTGGCCTCCTTGTAAAACTGTCCTTTTACTAACTGTTAATTGAACACCAAAGCGCTCTATTGTAGCACTTAACCACTTGCAGTAACCAAGTAATTAAGTAACCACAAAATAGAAGCCCCACCAAGCCGCCGCATTCTTTGTAACATTTTGAGCAGTTTAATTGACTCATGTGAAATCCCTTCTTTAACCTCTCGGAGCCTGTATATATACGCCCCACTCTCTAATACACTTTAGTCAAGAGTAAAGGGAGGTGTTTAGATATATTCATAGTTATAAAGAACAGTAGCAGAGGCCACCAACAGCCTCTTTGACATGATCCTAGCACATCTAAAGTCACCTCAAATTCACTCACTGCCTAGAGTTCCCTTGCTAGAGCACCACCGGAGGAAACCTCCCCCTCTGGGTCTCCTTGTAGGGGTCCCGCCACCGCTACCTAAACAGAAAGTGGTGGTGGTGATGGGCACAACCGGCACTGGCAAATCCAGGCTTGCAATCGACCTAGCACTCCATTTCAATGGCGAAGTCATAAATTCTGACAAGATACAGATACATGCTGGGCTGAACATCGTGACAAACAAGGTCACAACTGAAGAATGCAAGGGGGTGCCACACCATCTACTTGGTATCGCTGCACCAGATGCTGATTACTCGGTGTCTGACTTTCGCCTGGAGGCATCCGGGGCTGCACGTATGATCACTCACCAGGGACGCTTGCCAATCGTGGCAGGTGGCTCCAACTCATATCTCAAGGAGCTAGTTGATGGAGATATGCGGGCATTCAGGAGGCATTTTGACTGCTGCTTCCTCTGGGTGGACGTGCATCTACCCGTACTACACTCCTTTGTATCGGACCGTGTCGACCGGATGGTTGAGAGGGGTCTTGTAGAGGAGGTCAAAGATATGTTTAACCCCTGCATGGACTACAGTAAGGGAATTAGACGTGCAATTGGGTTACCAGAGATGGACCACTATATGCGATCCGAAGAGATTTTCAGTGATAGACAGCGTGCCAAGGTATTGGAGAATGCAATCAAAGAGATCAAAACAAACACATGTATCTTGACCTCCCGACAACTGGCGAAGATCCACAGGCTGTGCATGCTGCCTGACTGGAAGGTTCACCGGATCGACGCCACCAATGTTTTCCAAAAAAAAGGGAAATCTCTCGACATGGCATGGTACAGCCTAGTGGAGGGTCCCAGCATTGGTATAGTAAGGGAGTTCTTGAACAAAGGTATAGAACATCACAAGAAGAAAAATCACAAACCAAGAGAGAGTTTAGTCAATGAAACAGTAGTTCTACCAGGCAGCAACAGAGGAAGGTGTAAACTGACTTCTGCTGGCACACTGGTATCAGCTGTGGCCACTGTGTAGTTAGTGTTATGTGGAGTACATTAGAGTGTGGCTCCGAGCGGAAGGTGCGAGCCAGCGAAAGGCCGATAGCTATATCAGCAAATTTTTTTTTTAAATAGTGCGGCCGTGGACAATTTCCGTGTGATAGTAATACTTCAACAAAGCCTACGGGCAACTTTTTTTTTTAAATAAAGAAATTAATAAATAAGAAATGAAAAAGAAAGAAAAAAAGATTATAGTTTTCATGCAGAGGTGTGTTTTAGATGGCCACACTATTGGGAAAATAATTAAAGATTATAGTTTTCTTTTTTTAGGTTAAAATTGGGTGTGTGTATCTAATATATCTACCATATATATGATTTAATATTTGAAACTAGCTACCCGTACTACACTCCTTTGAGTTTTTTTTTTTTGGAAAATTAGTTGTATACCCCTCAAATCATAGCCAATTGGAAATATCCCCCTCTAAACATATGTACCTTAGATATTTACCCTTTTGTCAATATTTTAATTATGAAAAATAATTTTTAAAAATGTTAGACAAAAATGCCCTTAAGTCTTGACGATTCATCTTCTATTTTTTTCACTCTGTTTAATCGAATAGAAATATACAGCAAAATAGGAAAAGTTTTATTCTCCTCAAAATTGAGAACGCACCCCTGGAAGCAATCGCTTCGAACCCCATCAATGGATACTACTTATTTATTTTCCTCAAAATTGCGCTTTAAGCATTAAGCTCTAAAGTTATTGACAAGGATCTGACGAAACCTCCAGTTTCAATTTTAATACCTCCAAAATATTTATAATATAGCATGAAATCTTAGAATATCATATTAAAGAAAACTTAAAACTATATTGGATGGTGTATGCATTGGTCACCAAATAATTTAGTCCTTTGTTTCATGGAGGGGCTACACTACGCCATTTAAAATTATTAGTACCGGTTTTATATCTATTATTAGTACCGGTTATGGATCGGTACTAATAATAGGGGGTGCTAATAATATTTAAAAACCGGTACTAATAGCTGTCTTTAAAAACCACTGAGACTGGAGGGAGAAAATGCGGCTGATCATCAGTACCGGTTTTTAACTAAAAAACGGTACTAAATATAATTCAGTAGTACCGGTTTTTAGTTAAAAACCGGTACTAATGATTAGTATTTTTTGTATCTTTTTGAACGATAATTAGTACCGGTTTTTAACAAAAAAGCGGTACTAATAATCTTATTAGTACCGCTTTTTTGTTAAAAACCGGTACTAATAATTATTTAAATAAAAAAAATTTATTTTTGTTTCGGGGGCTAGCGCCCATTTTTTGCTAGCCATCAATTAATACCGATATATCGGTACATATATCACAAATATATCACATGCATTCACATACAATTAATATGACAAATATATAAGCATATATAGAAATTAATTAACAATATATCACAACATATAAATACACATACAATATATTAATATCACAAATTATCTAGTCAATTAATATTTACCTACAAGTCTAAGAAAAAAGTCAAACCACTCATTTATGGTGGCGTTAATCTCGCGCTCACTATAACGCTTACCAACCGGTTGCAAAACCTACATTTTGACACTTGATATAATTAGTAACCTATGCAAATTGATTATAGACTAATTCAATTAAACTTAACAATTAATTAAGAATAACATGCATATGTTCCAAACCAATTCAATAAAACCGTAAACCATAAACTTTAATTAAAAATATATAACAAAATTGGTCTTAAACCCTAAACTCTGGAGTACAGCACAATAAATTAGTCTAAATCCTAAACCCTAAAACAAGATCATATATACTAAGATTTAGACTTAATTCATACCGATGGGAGCTCGTCATTTAACGTGCAGTGATCAAGAATCATGCGTAGCGATGTCATCGCATAAAACCCGCAATCTTTATTGTTCGGTTGTCGTGGACTCTACAAGAAAGAAATAATACTATTTAATATTAAATTCTAAAAATTAGAAATGAAATGAAATGAAACTATATATATATTAGTCGGAATTATGTACTGGAATCATTTGAACTTGAAACTTGGAAACTTTGACCAATCTTGACAAAGTCCTGCAATATTTAGATATAAAGTTATAAAAATTAATTTTTAGATATTACGATAACTAAATAATGCATGCATGTATTATGTCAATCCTAAACTTACTGATCGTAATTGCTTAGAATTGGAGACTGATACTTTTCCTTTGATTGGAGTGAATCTACTATCCACAACTTTCGTGCCGATAATTGTACGATAATAATCACAAAATGCGACCTGTACTTACATATATATTAGTAAAATTAACATTAATTCGCAAATTCAAAATATTAATTAAAATCAAAATTAGAAATTTGATAACTAACCGATTATAATGCACTAAAACATGATAGGGATCCCTTTTTGCATATTTCTTCAAAAGATTCATTATGTAACTTACTGTGCTGACGGGATCAGTCTCCACATCCACACTCGAGCATCTTTCTGGATCCCAAAATATCCACTTTTTGAGCGCGATATTATGACAATATTCTCTACACCGCCTGTATGTTATAGGTATATATGCAATTCAATTATTGTTCTATACATGTATTAAATTAGAATATCATATAATTAATAATCAACTATTGTAAAGTTAGAGAAATACTTACAAAACCCAAACTTTAATCACTTGAACGAATAGCTCCTCCCTATCGAAGACATGGCGGATGTCTTTGAATTCGACGATGAATGTCTTCACATCTTGAAGTTCGAAATCACCAGGAACGTCGTCGAATTGAGTCACTGAATCGTCAAACATCCTCATATAGTCGTGCATCTTTACTGCGTTAGGCCCAATCTCTGCCAACTTTTTGTCGGTGACAAACGGCTCACGCAACTGAAATTGGTCCTCCGCAAAAAACTGATCCACACTTGGTTCTTCTTCGTCATCCTGTTGCGCCGCCTGCTTTCCCTTATCTTGCGGAGGAAGTTGAGGACTTTGTTTCGCCATTTGTCTCGCTTGCTCCTAAAAAACCCACATATTAGTAATGAAAATGATATTTCTCAATTTAATTTATACCAATATATATAATTATTATAAAACTTGTGAAATTTAGAATAATTTGTAAATTTTACCAATTTTGTCATGTCATAATCCACCAGATGAATCGGCCATCTTAGAAATGAACTCATCAGAACACCAAGCTGATCATCTGCGTTAGGAGGTGGAAAAGGTACTATCGTGTGTCTCGCATTATCGAAAACTTCTAAGATTTGTACATTCACTTCCCCTAAGCCCACTGACTCTCCATGGACTGTCTCACTGAAAGCCTGTGCAGACACCATAGCTCTAGCTACATACACAGGCGTTCCAGATGTCCCTGGAAGGAGGAGCAAGGCCTCGACAGGCGCCTGTAATTATAAACAAATAGACTTGTGTAATAACAAATCATAAACCCTAAATATCATATGTGAACAAAGCAATATCTATCATTAGTTTGGTGAAATTAAGAACCTGAAAAGTCGAATAAGGAATCGGATGTGGTTGATTGTTGCTACCCTGTGATAACATGATGAAAGCTTGTTGAAGTATTGGGTCGTAGGTCGTCTGCGGTGTTTGGCCTTGCGAAAACATCTGCGAAAAACTTTGTTCTCTTCATTATCTTCTTCTTTCCATGCAAGGTACGGTGCCACAAGTTTTTCCATTAAAAGTTTAATGGCATTAACAGTCATTTCGCTGGCCTCGACTTGAAAAATCTGGTTTTCCGAGTTTTGATTGATCGGATTCTGGTTGGTCTGGTTCTGGTTAGTCGGATTCTGTAAGACTTTCTTGGCACGAGCATTTCGTCGGACATAAACTCGTTATATGGACTTTTTCCCTTTTGGATTGCTTCCTTCACCTTTCTCCATTACTACATTTTAAAACATCATATATAAATAATATATGATATCATAGTACCCTAACCATCATATAACCATAACCATCATATATAATACATAAAATGATAAGAAATTCATACACAATGATTTAAATAATGATATTATATAATTAAACATAGACATCAAGTTCGATTAAGTTCAATTAAACATAAACATACACAATAATAAAGTTCCATTAAAGTTTATTCTCCTAGACACAACATAACCCTAATTTAAACCTCAACCCTATCCTAAATCCTAATTTGCATCCTTATTCTTATCCTTCTTGTCATACTCTTCCTGGTTCTCCTCCTCCTTCTTATCTTCCTTCTCCTTCTCCTTCTGACTAGAACCCTCATCGAACTGAATGTCGAAAGAGAAACCAGGCTCCCTGCCACAACCGAGAGGAAAACGGCGTATAGCAGAGACGTTCCGTCTCTTTGGAGGTGGATAAAACGTTTGTCTCTTCACAACCACTTTTTCCTCCTTCACATTATCCTTCTCCACCTCCTTCTGATCCTTCTCCATCTAAGTTAAATAGCAATTTCAATTTTAATTTTAAACGCATGAACAATTACAATCCAAACCCATTATGAAACCCATTATCAAATTCAAATCCATATCAAATTCAAATCCAAACCCATATCAATTCAAACCCATTATCAAATCCAAACCCAAACCCATATCAATTCAGATCCAAACCCATATCAATTCAATTTGTAACTACAATTACCCGTCAATTTGTAACTCCAATCCATACATTCAAAACCTCAATTATCTCAATCCAATCAATTTACCCGAGCCATGCAATCAATTTGTAAAATAAGAGAGAAAGCGGAGTACCTTCTAGACGAGAGAGAAGCCGGGTAAGAGAGAGGCAGTCGGGGGGAGCCTTCTTGGCGGCCGTCGGCTATCACAGCGAGAGAGAGAGAGTGAGAGAAAGTGAGAAGAGAGAGGGAGAATGAGAGAAATGGAGAGAGAGAGACAGAGAGGCTTACCTGAGAGAGAGAGAGCGGCGGCGGCGGCTGGCGGCTGGCGGAAGGAAGAGAGGAGAGAGTGAGAGAGAGAAGGAAAGGGAGAGAAAAGAAGAGAGAGAGAGAGACTTACAATGAGCCGGAGAGAGGAGTCGCAGGAGAGAGAGAGCGGCGGCGCGGGGCTGTCGGCTGTGGAAGGAAGAGAGAGAGGAGAGTGAGAGTGAGAATGAAAGAGAGAGAGAGAGAGAGAGAGGGAGAGAGAGAGGGAGAGAGAGAGGCGAAAGAGAGGCGATCGAGAGAGAGGCGCGAGATCGAGAGAGACGAGAGGCGAGAGGGAGAAGGGGGTCGGGCAGGGGTAGGGTTTAAAAAAAATCAAAGATTTTCTATATCGGTTTTTAGTAAAAAACCGGTATAGAAAACCGTTGCTTTTTTTTTTTAAATCGATTTTCTATACCGGTTTTTAGTAAAAAACCGGTATAGAAAACCGTTGATTTTTTTTTAAAAATCGATTTTCTATACCGGTTTTTTACTAAAAACCGGTATAGATAAGCGGTTTATTTATTTTTTTAAAAAAATAGAATAAATTAACTTATATTTTTATTATATTATATTTTAAATTATATTAATTATTATAACATTTAACAAATTAAATTATATAGATAAGCGGTTTATTTTTTTTTAACCGAATAACTTAAGTTATTATATTTTAAATTATTTTAAATATTTTTATTATATTATATATTTATATTAAATCCTAAAAAATCTAAAAACATTATAATAAAAAGTATAAATCCTAAACAAAAATAAAAATATTACAATAAAAATTATAAGTCCTAAACAAAAATAAAAATATTACAATTAAAATTTTAAATCCCAAAAAAATAAAAAAAATATTACAAATTTAAGATCATTTCTATTTTTTTGGTGATTTTGGTCGATCTACCCAGACGCCTTCATCATGATTCGACCGCAAATTAGTTGTTAACTCTTCAATTGGTTGCGGTGTTGCATCGATACCTGTGAAAAATAATATGTATATCAAATTTGTCTAATTTCACAGATTTAAAGTTATGAAATTTCATATATTAACAATTAATTATACCTGTGGAGAATGACGCTATTTCATCAAATTGGTCATATTCTTCTTCGTCCACGACATCTTCAACGCCAACAATACGTCTTTTTCCGGAAAGTACCACATGTCGTCCTTTATCGACGGGATCAGCAATATAAAAAACATGCATTGCTTGTTTGTTTGCAAGTATAAAAGGGTCATCAGCATATCCCAATTTTTTGAAATCAACGGTTACAAATCCGTTTTTATCAGTTTTGACATCGCTTTTCAGGATCCATTTGCATTCAAATACGGGTATCTTGAATGCATTATAATGAAGTTCCCAAATTTCTTCAATCCACCCATAATACGGCTCTGATGATGTTCTATCACTTGATATAGCTACTATTGTGACTCCGCTGTTTTGTACTGTGCTTTTTCCATCTTGTTTTTTTGTATACCAAGTGAAACCATTTAGATCGTACCCTTGATAGTTGTGCACATTGGCATTGGGACCATTCGCAAGACATCTCACCGTTTCATTTGAAGGTCGGCACAGTTGTACCTTGTTTCTAAACCATTTTATAAAACTTTTGTTGTGCTCCTTAGTAATCCAATTTTGTGATCTCTCGGGATTCTGCTCTTGCAAATCAGCTATGTGTTCATTCACATAAGGACCCACAACGGCGACTTGTTACAGAATTTTAAGATGTGTTTTTTCTCTATTTGCAAGTTCCATTGTAATTACTTTCATACCAATTATGCTTTTACCTAAGAGTCTTCCTTCGTGTCGATTCTTGGGCAGGTCAATAGATTTAACTCCATCTAGATAATCGGTATAGAAATAAATAACCTCTTCTGCGACATATCCTTCAACTATGCTTCCTTCTGGGCGAGATCTGCTTCTGACTAACCCTTTCAATTGACCCATTGCTCTTTCAAAAGGGTACATGTACCGCAAAAATATCGGACCGCACTGCCTTATCTCCCTGACTAAATGAATGGTCAAATGCACTATTATAACAAAGAACGAGGGGGGGAAATGCATCTCCAACTCGCATATGGTCTGAAACGCATCGGTTTCTAACTGAGTTAGTTTTTCAGGATCTATCACTTTGGAGCAAATTTTATTGAAAAAGAAACACAACTTAGTGATAGAGTTTCGAACTTCTTCTTTAAAACATGCTCTAATAGCAACCGGAAGCAACTGGGTCAACAACACGTGATAATCGTGTGACTTCATTCCAATAAATTTCATATCCTTAATTGACACCTTCCATGAAATATTTGAGGAATAACCGGTTGGAACCCTAATAGACCTTAAACACTCCAACAAACTGAGTTTCTCTTTCCTAGATAAAGTATAAACCGCATTAGGTAACCAATCTCGTTTCTTAATATTATCTGCCTTTGCAGCTAGTTCCAGACGAATTCTCATTTCTACCATGTCTTTTCTCACATTAACATTTTCCACTTTTCCTTGAGCATTCAAAATCAAAGTAACTAGATTTTCACAGATGTTATTGATAATGTGCATCGCATCCAAGCAATGTCTGACATATAAATAAGCCCAGTATTCAAGATCCCAGAATATAGACTTCTTTTTCCAAAAGCTCTTTTCTGGAATTCTATTCACAAATGGTTTGCCCAATTGAATTTTAAGATCTTTCACATATTCATAAGTTTGTCTTCCAGATTTTGGTATAGGTGCCCGTCGGGTTTCCGTGTTGCCATCAAATTTGATTTTGTAATTAGGCCGGCGGTAGGGGTGATGACGACTGAGGAACCTACGATGTCCCAAATAAACTGTTTTTCTACAATTCGACAACCATATCGAATGTGTTTCCTCCATGCAAATAGGACATGCCTTTTCTCCTTTGTTCCTGTAACCCGACAAGTTCCCGTAAGCGGGAAAGTCATTAATCGTGCAGAATATCATCGCACGCAGGGTGAAATTGCTTCTGGAATGCGCATCGAATACCTTCACCCCGTCCTTCCACAACCTATCAAGGTCCTCTATTAATGGAGCCAAATACACATCTATATCGTTGCCTGGTTGTTTGGGACCATAAATGAGCAACGGCATCATCAGATATTTTCTCTTCATGCATAACCAAGGAGGAAGGTTGTAAATAACCAACAAAACTGCCCATACGCTTCGGTTGGTACTCATGAGACCGTAAGGATTCATTCCGTCCGTGCATAATCCCAATCTCAAATTTCTAGGCTCACTGCCGAAATCCATGAAATGACTGTCTATGTTGTTCCACTGGGGTGAGTCCGCGTGCCACCTCAGCTGTTTAGCATCTTTTGAATTACTGAAAAGACGCTCAAACCTTTGTATTACAGGCAGATACCACAATGTTTTCGCAGCTGGCCTCTTCTTACAATTATCTTCTTCATCATCCAAGTTACCGTCCCTTTGTCTGTACCAGAATGCATTATACTTTGGACATTTATAGAGATTCTCGTACTCATTCCGAAAAAGTATGCAATCATTCGGGCATACTGCATTTTTCACTATTTTCAGTTTCAAAAGACATAGCAATTTTTTGGCCTTATAAGTTGTATCAGGCAGTGTATTCTCTGCTGGAAGCATTTCTCGCAAAAGACAGAGCAAAGATGCGAAACTTTTATCGCTCCAATTATTTTTGGCTTTCAGGTTGTATAACTTAAAAACAATTTTTATTTTTGAGAATTTATTTTTATCACAACCGGGATATAAGTGTATATGAGAATTTTCATCTAACTTTTGAAAAATATCAGGAACATCATCAATAAAATCACTGGGTAATTCATTAATCATTTCATCCAAATCATCTTCTATATTAACATCATTACATTGTTGTTCACTTAAATTTTCTATATCATCACCCACAATTACATTATTCCCTATATCATCCCCACAATCATTTTGTACAATATTTTCCAGATCATCATATACATTAATGCTCGTTCCGGCATCTAAATTTTCTTCCAATTTTTCTCCGTGTAAAACCCACCGGAGATATTTAGGTGTTGTCATCCATCCACGTTGAATCAGATGTGATCTAATCACTTTACTATCTTGTCTCTCAAAATTAAGACAATATTTACAAGGACATAGAATTCTGGACTTTCCAGTCAACTTCCGATATTCTTCTGCATATTTTAGGAACTTTTCGACAACTCCAATAAATTCATCTGATATCCTTGAATAATCAAACATATACTTCTCCCTCCGATCCATCCGTGTACATAGAAATATATATCCAAAAGTCGAGATTTAGGATTAGGGTTTATAGGTTTAATGCATCACATTAGGTTTTTGGGCCGGTTACCATCCTAGCCCGCTCTTTGGATATTCTGTCTCATTAGCGAGCGTACGTTATATGCAATGTGTTGTCTGAGAAAAATTCGGCAGCATTTCCCCTTATGTTCCCTGAATACGCCAACACACGATTGCTCGTGCGTACGTATTCGTGGGAACATAAGGGAAAATGCCGCCGAATTTTTCTCAAACAACACATTGCATCTAACGTACAACTCGCTATCCTAAATGAGACAGAGTGTATCCAAAGAGCAGTACTCCCGACCGGGAGTACTATCCGAGATTAATCCCTAATGGATTAATTTCGGACGGGCACGACCTAAAATATTTCAA
Source organism: Rhynchospora breviuscula (assembly GCA_027562975.1). Taxonomy (NCBI): domain Eukaryota; kingdom Viridiplantae; phylum Streptophyta; class Magnoliopsida; order Poales; family Cyperaceae; genus Rhynchospora; species Rhynchospora breviuscula. The sequence goes on from CM050402.1 coordinate 26,959,942, forward strand.
ATTCCGACAATTTGGTCCTATATGACAATATAACAAATAAATGCAAATGCCAAACGATATATATATGCACAATACAAATTGATAAATTACCGAATTGAAATTATTGAGAGTTAAAATAGAAATTACCGAAATTGTCAATTCTCTTCCTCTTCCTCTACAATAGATAATTTTTTCTTCATCTTTCTATTTTACCAAACAAAATAAAAAAAATCAATAAAAAAAAATTTGCATGCATAATTAATAAATAATAAATAAATTATAGAAAAATTAAAGAATATACCTCAAATGCTAATTTTTTTTAGCTTCTCTTTGATCTCCTTTGCTTTCTTTTTTAATTTTTCAATTTTTCAGAATTTTTCTATATTTTTAGCTAGTTTTTATGTGGTTTTAAGAGAGAAAAAAACTTCTCGGTTTTAAATGAAAAAAATCGAATAACGAAAGAGAGAGAAGGAAAGAGATGTGCGCAGGAAGGAAGAAGAAAAGATGTTTAAATCAGAAATTCTATATATTTTTAGTACCGGTTTTTTAAAAAAAACCGGTACTAAAAGGGTTGGTAAATAATTTTAAAAAACGATATCCTTTTAGTACCGGTTTTTTTAAAAAACCGGTACTACTAATAAAATTATTAGTACCGGTTTTAAAAAAAACCGGTACTAAAAGGATACCGTTTTTTTAAATGTTGGTCGCCATCCTTCAGTACCGGTTTTTTTAAAAAAAACCGGTACTGAAGGAAGGCCTGACATTAACAAACTTACCACTTCTCTCACTTATACCGGTTTTCTTAAAAACCGGTATTAATGTGTCGGTACTAAAACTTGTTTTTGGTGTAGTGCTAGTAGCGGTTTATGATGTAACCAAAGATATATTGTAAAATAAGGCTCATTGTAAATTAACAATAACCGATTTATTTTGTTTCTACCACAATATCAATGTAAATTAACAAGATTGTATATCTTCAAAATCCTTATTTAATTGGTCTAATAAGCAAGGACTTGGAAAAGACTATTGGATAGACGGATTAGCTTCTCTCCTTGTTACCAAAAGATGTTATTCCAGGTTTCAGTAGTTTTGAGTGAAAAGCTGCGCAAATGAAGGATAACATAATCGTCTGGAAATGTTGTAAATTTCTTTCCGATTAAGCAGAGGGAGAAATAATGAAGAATCGAAGATGAAACAATAGGCTTTAGGGGCATTTTCGTCTAAAATTTAAAAAAATAATTTTCAGAATTAAAACATTGACGAAAGGGTAAATATCTATAGTATAAAAGTTTAGAAGGGGATATTTTCAAATTTAAAGATTAGAGGAGGATATTTTCAATTGGCTATGATTTGAGGGGTATATATGTGATTTTCCCTTTTTTTTTTTTTTGGATGGACCATGTTTTTCCTTCAAGTGCATCTCGAGACTAGCTACCTCTATGCGTCGTTTCTTGTTGCATATATATATTAAGAATATAGTATGGCATTTTGTGGCAAAAAAATTGTCGCAGTGGAGAACTATAATTGTCTAATTAATTTGTTATGGATAAGTAATATGAAGGAGGCTTTTACGTCTTCGAACCCATATATCAATTTGAAATACAGTAAATACGTTGTGTTTGAAATTTGAAGAATTATTTTCTTGGGATTTTGGAGTATAAAACAAACGCATGACTCTGTTTGCATACCATCCACAATTTGTGTTCTCTAATTAATATCGTACGTGTACACGATCGTACTAGAATATCGTATCGTGACCTGTTGATAAAAAAATACATTTTTTTTAATTACATCATGTCAAGTGCGTAGTTAGGATTTCGTGTCAATATGGTCCATAATTTTTTTTTTTATGGAAAATGTATGTACGGCAATGACATAATATTTAATCAAGCTTTTAAATTTTTATTTATTTATCCATTTTATCTAGATTTTCATTATATCGCACAACTGTTTTATCTGTTTTATCACCATTTTATCGCTACACAATCGTTTTATCGTTGTTTTATCACTGGTGAATGCTAAATCACCACCCAACTATTAAACCACACAAATCACATTTTAAAATCTTGTGTCTAATATAGACATAGTATAATAATAATTTTCGAATAAACAACATAAATAAACATAAAAAATCAAACATGTATTATAATAACAACAGAAGATCCAAAATAATATATCCAATATACAAAATAATAATTCAAGAGTCAAGAATCATTCATCCAAGAATCTTCTATTCTATTATAAATTTTATCTTAATAAGATTAATTGTGGAGGAAGAAAGAAGACAATTCGTCAATAACGAATACGACATGGGTCCATGTGCGATATTTTAGGAGTCGAAAATCAAACACGACATGTCCACCTAGATCCTTCAAATTTTTTATTTTTCAGGTGGGTCCTTGCACCCACCAAACATAACGTGGCTTCGCCACTGCATGTTGTGACGACTAGTAAAAGAATCCAACACGACATATATTTTTGGCTCAATATGTCTCACATCATGTTGACACACAATTGATAATATTCTTGTTAAATCGTGTTAGATGCTTTAAATATTTTTCCTAAAAAAATTTAAAATTGTTAAGAAAAATAATATAGAGGAAAATGTCAGTCCATTCAGTTTAAAATATTAGTTTCATCAAAATAATTAAATTTAAAATTTAAATTCAGGTTGACATAATCGTGCCATATATATTGTGTTTGTGCCGTGTTAATTCATGTTTGTGTCGTGTTGCATGTCAAATCACGTTGTGTTGAATCGTACTAACTTTCTAATATCTCAACATAACACGTACGACTGTAACACAACAAGATAATACAATTGTAACATGCTAATTCTATACTCGTGTTATGCAGCGTTGTGTTGCGTGTTGGATCGTGTCATTTTAAAAAACACTATCGACATATCGAATAAGCTACAGGTCATCTGTTTATCCGTCAACTGATCTTTTGGACGCGGTTTCTGTGTGGGGTCTTTTATCCCCTCTTACGGATGTACAAAAAGGACGATAAGAAAATTAATTTCTCATCACTGCTGTGTTATAGAAACTCTTTTTCATTCACGTGTCACTTCAGAATAGGCACGCATATAGCAATTTGCTTTCACCGTCACGAATGGTGGTAAAGTCTTGTAAACACGAAAGAAACTGATTCCACAAGTTGCACTCGAAACATGCGGTTTTTGGACATTCTATATGGACAATTTTGAAAAAATTGATTCAGATTTTAGCCCAAATAAAGAAGTGCATCCAGTACAGAATTTCCCTATGCTTATTATTATTTAAATAAATTGTGTATTAACTTTGGTATCATTTTAAAATAAAATAATCATTGATCAAGCCTTTTAAAAATTTAAGGGTTTAGTTTTGAACCATACTTATCAACCATATAATTATTAAATTTACATCAAATTTGATATATATCATACCAAAACTATTGGGAGTGGCTAGAGTCTTACATGTTGGACACACACTCATCTAACATGATGAAATTTTAATTTTTTTAGATTAGAACAGTCGATCTGAACCACTCAAATCCTTCTCCGTAATAAAATCTCTATGAAGACCAAATTTTATATTTTTTTCAAATTATTTTACTATTTTTTTTTATTTTAGAATATGCTCAATCTAAAAAGTTATGGACCCTCCAATTTTGAAAATTCAGAAAAAAATAGTAAAAAATTTGGAAAAAAATATAATATTTGATTTTCAAGGATATTATAATATAGAGATCATATTGAGTGGTTCAGATCAATCGTTTGAAATTTTAACAGTTAACGTTTCGTATTGTGTTTGACGTCCTATATGTTGGATTTTAGCCTTACTTCTTTAATTTAAATATATCGACAATTTACTTCTTTAATTTAAATAACTGTTTTGTCGATTGTTAGGATTTATGAAATAAAATGTGCACAATGTGCACACAACTCATATCTTAAAATAAAATACAAATGTTAATGACAATTTTTTAAATCCAAGTAGTACTTCAAGTGTAGGTTATTAGTATGATGTTTAACAAGTTTTATATTTATCCAATGAATATAATATTTTTTTTGTCCCTTCTGATATTTTTTTTCTTGAAGATTATGTTTTGGAAATGCTACATGCGTTTCTATTATTATTCCTTTTTTTAGTTCACATGAGAGAATCATCGTTGTCTTCCTCCACATTTTTGTACTAATTATTTTTGTGAGCCAGAGGCGAAATTTCGGACCGGTTTCGGAGCCATTTCGGTCCGAAATGCGTCGGAAATTATGTAAATAATTTATTTCCTTACTTATTTCGTTTTAAAGCAAAAATAGAAACAATAATTATGGCCACCTATATTTCTATAAAGGTGTGTCTCTTGCCTTCTGATAGTCTTCTTCTTCCTCTCTCTTTTTCTCTATTGTACTCCATTATTCAAAAAGAAATAAAAAGATTGGTGGTGTGTGTGAGTCGTGGACGTAGGTACATATTGTACTGAACCACGTAAAATCTTCGTGTTGTTCTCTATGATTGTTTTTGTTTACATGGTATCAGAGCGGTAGGTTCTGAAATCTGTACGATTTTATCTCTGTGCGAGTTACTGCACAGCTGATTCTTTGTCCTCGTGCGAGTTACTAAGATCTGTACGATTTTATCTCTGTGCGAGTTACTGCACAGCTGATTCTTTGTCCTCGTGCGAGTTACTGCACAGGATCTCCTTCTTTGTGCGAATTACTGCACAATCGAACTTCTCTTCTCGGCCAGATCGTGCCGAAACCTTGGCCATAACCTAAATTTCGGACCGAAATTTGTATATTTCGGACCGAAATTTACTTAAATCTGAACCAAATCATGAATTCGGACTCCAAAACTGACCTCAATATGCCATTTACCCAAAACCTGAACAATTCCTGGATTATAGACTCGGGAGCAACTGATCATATGACCTATAGCAAGAACGACTTGATAAGAGAATCTCATCCAAGGAGGACTGAGATCGTCAATGCAAATGGAGAAGTTTATCCAGTCACAGGGGCTGGAGATGTTCAATTTTCCTCTTCTCTAACTCTTTCAAATACTTTATTGGTTCCTTCTATTTCATCAAGACTATTGTCTGTAGGTCAATTGTGTGAAGAACTTAACTGTGTTGTACTCATGTATCCCAGATTTTGCCTCTTTCAGGACCTTATGACAAAGGAGATTATCGGTCGTGGTACTAAGAAGGGAGGACTGTATCAATTGGAAGACATAGCTACTGGAAGAGCTCACTTATCTGCTGGCTTGAGTTCAAGTAGGAAGTCTTCGATTTGGATGTGGCACAGGCGTTTAGGCCATCCTTCATTTGGGTACCTCAAGCATCTTTATCCAAGTTTATTTTCTGGATTTGAGAATGAATCTTTTGATTGTGAGGTATGTATCAAATCTAAGAGCCATCGAGCTCATTTTGCTAAGATTTTGGATGATGATAATAATAAAGCTCCTTTTGATTTGATTCACTCTGATGTTTGGGGACCTTCCCCGGTTGACTCCTTAATAGGAAATAGATGGTTTGTCTTATTTGTTGATGACTGTACTAGAATGACTTGGGTTAATGTGGTAAAACAGAAAGCTGATGTACCACTAGCCATTACCTCATTCGTTACCATGGTGAAAAACCAATTTGATAAGACTGTCAAAGTGTTTAGAAGCGACAATGGAAGGGAATTTGTCAACAAAACACTAGGGGAGTTTTTCAAAACCAATGGGATTATACATGAGACTAGCTGTGTAGGTACACCTCAACAAAATGGTAGGGCAGAGCGTAAGAATAGAAAAATTCTAGAAATGACCAGGGTACTGATGCTAGAAAATAGTGTTCCTCATTCTTATTGGGATCATGCAGTCACCTCAGCGGTGTATTTGATTAATAGATTATCTTCTGTGGCACTTAAATTTCAAACACCATTGCAAAAGCTCTCAACCTACTACATGATCCCTTCTGTACTCAATATCCCACCAAAAGTGTTTGGGTGCATAGCTTATGTCCACATCCAAAAACATTTGCGCTCCAAACTTGATCCTTGTGCTGAAAAATGTGTGTTCATAGGCTATGGGCAACATCAAAAGGGTTATAGATGTATGAATCCAGTCTCTAGGAAGGTGTATACTACAATGGATGTGACATTTATTGAAAATGAAGGGTATTTTAGCAAAAACCAGACCCATTCTCAGGGGGAGAGTATGATAGAAAATGAGTTCTGGTTTGATTCAACAAGAGATGGAGTTTTTAGTACAGAACATGTCAATTTCGGTTCGAATTCTGTCCATTTCGGACCGAAATCAGGTCTCTGCCCAGAAGGATAGGTCAATTTCGGTCCGAATTCTGCCAATTTCGGTCCGAAATGTGATGATGAAGTTGAAAATTTGAACCTTGAGGTGGACCCACTGGTCAATTCGGGTCCATCAGAAGAGGACTTGGAAGAAGAAGAAATGATACAGTCTCCTATCTCACCACATGACAAATCTCCTGAGTCAGAGGTAAGTAATTCTGAACCTGTTACTACTAACCCTGGTTATCAGTTACCTTTCAGGATCAACAGAGGCAGATCACCTAAGAGATACAGACCAGATGAAGGTGGTGAGGGCAGGTATGCAATGGCAAATTTCATGACTATGTCTCACATGCCAGAACCAGTGAAGGATTTTGACAGAACTCTTGCATTAGTTCACATTCCAAGTAATCTGAATGAAGTTCTTAGTGATCTAAAATGGGTGGATGCAATTAAGACAGAGATGGATGCACTGGAGAAAAATGACACTTGGGAATTGGTGACAAGGCCAAAAGACAGAAAGGCGGTAGGCTGCAAATGGATATTTACAGTTAAATATGAGCTCACTGGAGAAATTGACAGGTATAAGGCAAGACTGGTGGCAAAAGGCTACTCTTAGACATATGGAGTAGACTATCAAGAGACTTTTTCACCAGTAGCAAAGCTAAACACTGTTAGGATTCTACTGTCCATTGCAGCAAATCAAGACTGGCCACTATACCAGTTTGATGTGAAAAATGTGTTTCTACATGGTGACATTGATGAAGAAATTTATATGGACATCCCACCAGGATGTGGTCACTCAAGCAATCAGTCTCTTGTTTGCAGGTTGAAAAATGCTTTGTATGGTCTGAAACAGTCTCCTAGGGCCTGGTTTGGAAGATTTTACAGTGCTATGAAGGGATATGGATATACCCAGAGTGATACTGACCACACCTTATTCTTCCTCAAGAATAAAGGTAAAATTGTTATCTTGATAATCTATATTGATGATATGATAATCACAGGTGATGACTCTGAAGGAATCCAAGATCTAGAAGATAAACTGTCCAAAGAGTTTGAAATGAAGAATCTATGAGGGTTGAAGTATTTTCTTGGGATTGAAGTTGCACGCAATAAGGAAGGTATTTCTTTGTCTCAAAGAAAGTATGTGCTTGACTTGCTTGCTGAAACAGGTATGTTGGACTGCAAACCTGTTGACACACCAACCAAACAGAACTCCAAGTTAGGTGTGTTTCCGGACCAGGCACCTACAAATAAGGATCAGTACCAGAGATTGGTAGGGAGACTCATTTACTTGTCACATACTCGGCCTGATATTGTTTATGCTGTGTCTGTGGTGAGTCAGTTCATGCATGCTCCCAGTGAGCAACATATGGAAGCTGTCATGTGGATTTTAAGGTATCTCAAGGGATCCCCAGGACGAGGCATATTCTTCAGGAGGAATGGTCATCTTCAGGTTGAGGGATATACAGATTCTGACTGGGCTGGAGATGTGACAGATAGGAAATCCACGTCTGGATACTTCACATTTGTTGGAGGTAACTTGGTTACCTGGAGAAGCAAGAAACAAAAGGTGGTAGCTTTGTCAAGTGCAGAGGCAGAGTTCAGAGGAATTGCTAAAGGTTTGCAAGAATTACTGTGGATAAAAAGAGTACTCAAGGATCTTGGCCTCTATGATGACAGAGAAATGAAGCTGTTTTGTGACAACAAGGCAGCTATTGCAATATCTCACAATCCGGTGCAACATGATAGGACTAAGCACATTGAAGTGGATAGGCACTTTATTCGACATAATTTAGAAGATAAAGTCATTAGCATTCCTCACGTGAGAACTGACGAACAATTAGCGGATATACTGACCAAAGGGGTATCCAGTACCATATTCCAGGGAGTGATTTGCAAGTTAGGCATGCAAGACATCTACATGCCAACTTGAGGGGGAGTGTGAGCCAGAGGCGAAATTTCGGACCGATTTTGGAGCCATTTCGATCCGAAATGCGTCGGAAATTATGTAAATAATTTATTTCCTTATTTCGTTTAAAAGTGTGTCTCTTGCCTTCTGATAGTCTTCTTTTTCCTCTCTCTTTTTCTCTATTGTACTCCATTATTCAAAAAGAAATAAAAAGATTGGTGGTGTGTGTGAGTCGTGGACGTAGGTACATATTGTACTGAACCACGTAAAATCTTCGTGTTGTTCTCTATGATTGTTTTTGTTTACAATTTTGTCAATCATCCCCTCCCTCATACACCAAATTGGATTTCTCGTCAAACTTAACAATCCTTTCATTATTATGTAATTATTTGCTATTTTAAAATAACAATAATCAGTATTTATATCTACATATTTAAAATAAATAAAATAAAATTATATTTCTTTTGTGTTTCATAATTTTTCCCCCTCAAATAGGAAGCACAGTGATTGTTTGTTAACTTTAAAAAGTAAAAGCAGCCACTATATATCATATATAATAAGTTCGGAGAAATACATGAATCTATTACAACTTTTATTTTCGTTCGGAGCTTGACTTTTGAATTTTGATGAAAGATCTATAACCGTGTTTTGATCATTAACAGGTATTATGTGGTGGCAAGTGACAACTAGTAACTATCCACTTGAAAAGAGATGTTAAGCACGTACTGGTGAAATTCCTATTGTGGTCCTGGTGGATTCTCAAACTCTACGAAACTTCTCCCTTGCAAATCATGACCTCACAAAAAAATTAAAGGATCTCAAACTGTCCACTTCACATCCACTATTGTGCTAATACGAACACACATTGTCGCCTTTTGTTTGTCTAATGGAACTAGATTCCGATATAATATCAGATCAAAATAGTTGAATAGTTCAGATTTTTTTTTTTTTTACCAAATCGGTGTGTGTGTATATATATAAAAATTTCCACAAAATGTCAAACTGGTCCTTAAAAAACGTTAGAAGAAAATATTAAGAATTTTGGGATTATTTTTTTTAAGATAGATTGGGGGTCAAGCCTCCCAACTTATTTTTAAATTAAATGTCTATAAAGACTCTCCAACCGGATTTCGAACCTGCGACATCTCACTTGAGATGCATTGCTCTTTGCCACTAGAACAAGAGCTGGTTCTCAAGAATTTTGGAATTATTATTCATAAGAAGATGAAAATTTTTTCATAAAACTTCTCCATTAATGGTCTTTGTATTTCTCATGATTCATGAAGATATCATTCACTAGTGATATGATCTGGCCGAAAACCGGAAGACGATCCCCTTTAGTCCAATTCATTCTCGAGGGCTCGGCGGAAATTTAACTTCTGCTAGTCTCACACTCTCACTTGCCAAAAACTCGAGGACTAATGATAAGTCCGACCAAAAATCGAGAGATATTGGCACTTTTTAATCCAACACGGACAATATGCAAGTGGTTCCTGATGAGCACATGTGTCAACAAGGTGTCGTCTACTCGTCTTAGGCTTGAAAACTCTTGCAAACTATGGTTGTTCCTCCCGAACCTGAAGAAGAGGGAATCTAGCAATGACGTATGTCCAGGCCTCCAAGGTGGAACTAAGTGCACTTGAAAGTGTGCTTGGCATATGTCAATTTTTAAAAAAAAATTTTATAAGTTTGAAAATTCTATACTAATTTTAAAAATCATATATCCTCAATGTTAGATGAACAGTCCACCTCTGTGTTTTTTTTTATCTCCATCCGCAAGTATAATGCGGCGGGTTGTGATGGTTATTATTAAGCCTTGGAACGGGTTGTTGTATGGAGCTATGCATGGATTTCGCTACGCAAGGTTAATGCTGGGAGAGGGAAGGTTGTCCTCTTGAGTGTTTTTTGGATGAACATGGTCCTCTTAGGACTTTAGTGAGTCTTCTTTGTTTTTGTCGTTTGGTGGGCTCAACATAATGATGGTGTACACAGTAGTTGGTGTGTTGTGCTTATGACTTTCTACAATGTTTTAGTGAGAACTATTGTGGCAATTCTTAATGTGCACATCTCTATGACTGTAAGTCGAATTTTATTGTTGTTGCAATTTGTTACAAGATGGACTACATGGAGGTGTGTGCATAAGCATTTAGCTTTGTATATATTTTTTTCTTTCCGCACCTGTTCTACTACTAGCTGATGAACCGATTACGTTTGATTTGTTAATATGGAAATTGTATTATTTCCTTTAAAATTTATGGTAAAATTGCACCGATCAATTTTTTAGTAGGAAAAAAAATAAACAAGCTACTTAATTTAGTCTGATTTGATGTTGTCCAGATTGTATTGTGTTTGTTATTTATTCATTTCTTTTCCTAAACGAATGGATTAAGAGAAATTTAAAATAAAAAAAATGTAATGAACCTCATCTATTTTGAGAACTGAATGGGAACCTCTTCATATGTAGTAAAAAAAAAAAAATAGTGAACCTCTTCTAGTTTAAAATTTGATTACTCGTCTTACGCTGGTATTTATAATGATTGTATATTTGTAATTTTATTTAGTAATTAAGAAAACCTACATCTTATAATTGTTTAATTTTATGGTTATATATAAGAATTTTTTTCTTTGTATTCTGAAACCATATCATCTTAACAAATCAGTAAATCATGTCAAATGATAAATAGATCATTTGAAGCACGGCATAACATTTTACTTTTTTTCAATCTTAACTTGTAGCATACTGAAAGGATCTAGTTCTTCTAAAATTTTCAAAAATTCTTATTTGATACACCCTAAAAACTCAAAAAATATCTATATTATAATTTTCCGCCCCCTCTATTTGAAGATACTAGTTCCGCCATGCGCATGTCCAAGAGAATGGTTCCTATAAATTATACACCTTTGCCTACCGGAAGGAGAACTTTTTTTTTTTTTTTACTTTTTCTGTCTTTCTTGTTTTCTTTATCACTTTAGTTTGTAGACTTTGAGAAACAATAAAGAAGATTTTTATTAGTTTTGTGGGAGATATAAGGTTGTATGTGTTTGCTTTCATTCCAAAAATTGTTAATCGATAACACCTGATTTTGAAAAAAACGATCTTATTGTGACGGTTCTAAAAATATTTTTTGGCGTAGTGTGATACCTTAATCATTCATTATTTCTTTGTAATATTACATTAGGATTTAGGACGCAGACAAGATAGTAGGTCGCCATTATCTCCCAACAGTTTTAAATTTCGTCTTTAACTGTATACCACGAGTTTCTAGCAGCAACAAAGAATGAGGACTACGAATGTGCCGATGAACTTCCTCAACAAACAACACAAGATCAGAAAAGGGTCACAGTGATCTCCAAATTTATAAACTTTGTTTGATTCGATGTAAAACAGTATTTTATTATTATTATTTTTTTGAAAAAAGGTTAAAAGTTGTTTCATTATTGAAACAATTTATTACAGCCTCCAAAACTATTTCAAAAAACCTGTTTGGCAGCCCCTGCACGAATATTCCGGGGGGAAAAAAAATTTCGAACATTTGAATTGACACGTAGCTGTTAGAGATTATTTCGAAATTAAATTGATATACGATTTTCCTTTCACTTTCCTTTTAGTAAAGAAGTGACTCCTGTTTTCTTTTCCTATGTTTCTATTATTGTCCTTTATAAAGCTGCTCGATCGAGCTGGTCAACGTGTTATTATGTTAAAAAAACCGAAGTATGATTAAAATTAGGTTCATATAACTTATTTACGATAGGCTCACTTTCTTAATTCATATTAGACATGGCAGTCGCAGCTTTGCTGCGCTATATTTTTTTTAGATGACAACAATTCAGCATGAACTATCTTAGATTTTCAAATATATTTAATTCCTAAATTAAATAATGATTGGTATGACTATTTTTAATATATTTAACTAAAAAAATTATTTTAATTATAGCAAATACAAAAATAAAAACGTATTTTAATTATAAAAAAAATACAAAAATAAAAAACTATTTTTTACTATTCAAAATAGCTGTCAAAAATAAAAAAAAAGACATCATAACTTTATTAAATATTATAGATTATAGATTATAGATGCCATTTTTTTTCTTGTCTCTGACTCGAACTTGTTACTTAGAAAATAAAATTTTATAATTGTATTAACCTAATTAATGCACTGTAAGTCCATAAATGGGTCTACATGATCCAAAAGGGGTCAATGTCACCCCTTTTTATTTGAATAACACACATATTTTACAATTTTTAGTGCAATATATGTATTTTTTATTATAAAATTATATTAGAACCCCATAAAAATACAAATATTATTACACCATTAGACATCATAATTTGAATTTAATCATTTTTATTTAATTATTATAATATTTTTTTGAAGATAAATTGGGAGTCAAGCCTCCCAACTTATTTTTTAAATTAAATGTCTATTAAAGTCCCCCATCCGGATTTCAAATTATTATATTAATATAAATAATAATATGGTATGAGAATTTCATTTAAACAATTTCCTGCTTCCGATCATGAACTAACAATAATACCATTAGATAATCTTACTCGTGTTTCTAATTGAATAATTCTTCAGTAGATAGATAAATTAATTTTTCATTTGCATAATACACTATATATGAAGCACGAATATGGATAAGTGACATTGCATCAAACTCTTTTTCTTTATCAAATCCATAGCAGCCTAGTTGCTATGGTTGTGGATTCGTCAAATAATACCCTTTTTGTGAGTAGAATAATTGCCTCGATATGACAAAGGAGCGCTCTAAGATCATAGGTTAGTTAAGTACAGGCATGCAAGTGCCATATTTCAAGTGGCAGTCTCATTTCGAGCTAAAAAATTGTCCACTTGGTACTTGGATTAGAGATGATAAAACGTTGAGAACAATTGGGCTTGAGAAGGATTGAGGGGAAATGAATATCTCTAGACTTTCTCCTCCGAGAAATATGCAAAGTGACCGCCACGTTGTTAAATATACAAGATACCTATATCATTTATTTTATTTTATTTTTCCAGAAATGCCTCTTTTTCTTTCATCTTTTCTTGATTTTTTTTTTAAAATTAATGGAATAATGCCAACCCGAGAAAAAGTCATAATTTCTCAAGTATCCGTGTCAAAATTTTAAAATTTAATTTGTGAACGCTTTATCAGTGATAAAAAAAATCGATAAATGACTCTTTTTCCAAGTAAAAATAACAATTGACATGCATTTTTTAGATAGATGGACATGAAAAATAAAAACTTTGCTAATATTATTAAGTAAGTTTTGTATTTAATTGCAACTATTTTGCTCGGTTATCATCATAAATAATTCAATTCTCCAATACAGTTGTTGTTTTCGATTTTCCATACCAGCTGCAACAAATTTTCTGTGCAACAATGCACGTAGAAAAACCCCTTTATACACATGAAAAACGTAAGGATTCACAGTATTGTTCATAGAATTCAACGGGCATAAGAAAAAGAGAGGCACAATTTTTTACCACGCGTTTTCCCACTCTGCCTGTTCACTTCCGTGTGCACCTGATCTCAATATCTCATGCACCAAAGCTTCAGCATTTCTTCCAACCAAAAAAAAAAAAGCAAACGAGATCAGGTGCCAAGCGGGACTGTGCAGCGCACCTGATTCCACTGTCCAATCTAATATGAACGGCCCCTAGAAAATACCAGATTATAAGGTCCGAAAAAAAATAACCGTCCATATCAGATCGGACGGTGGGATCAGGTGCGCTGCACCGTCCCGCGCGAGAGGGAATAAGGATTGAAAAAAAAAGTCCCTTAAGTTTTTTGTGTTTTGCTTTCGGATCAGACGGCTGATAATTACGAATTACCGAATAATGTTTTTTTTTCCTAATTGAAATTGATGTTATCGGGTCCAAATACAGATAACTTCAATAATTTGCTGATAGACTATCGCATTTTGAAAACTTGATCTTTACGCATAGAAAAAGCAAGTTAGAAATTGAAAAAAAAAATTAATTACTTTTTAATAAATCATTCTAGCTAAATGAATGAAACCAACAATAATAACAACAAAATCTTTCGTCCCAAATAAGTTGGGATAGGCTATAAAACCCAACTAAGTCTAATTTAGTCCCAAATAACAAAGCCTTTTGAATGAAACCAACCTGAATAAATTTTAGAAAGTAATGAATGAAAAAAAAAATTTATTTATACACCTTGTTACCTTTTATTCCTATATTTCTATCTCATACTTTCAAGATTGTTGTTTCTTACTCAAAACAAACAATTTTCACGTTTGTTTATTTACTTCGTCTGTCTTATCTCTACTAGTCTCTACTAGTTACAAAAGCAACTATGGTCGGAACAATTTCACTAGAGGAGGTGAAAACAATTGTTATATCAATTATGAACCATTAATTTATGTAATCTAATGTATGTGTGGTCTAGATGTTGATTTCAGATAAAAGATCAATCCCTTTAATAGAAAAGAGTTAGATGGTGTTTAAACATTTTATTTTTTTTTGAAAAAGTATATTATTGTATTGCTGAAAGATTCAACCGGATATTTTTATTTTCTAACATTATTTGGATTCTTAATTTATTTATCCGCGTATTGGGAGCTAGCATTTTTGCTAGTAATAACCAATAATTTATATGTGATGTAATGAACTTCACTAGGACTTAACTAAACTACAATTTTATGTATGGAAATTGTAAGTACAAAATTATATTCGTTGGACACCCTAACAGTTAAGTTAATTTTAACAATGCTTCCTGTAGTTCCAGAAATTTGTGAGGACAGACGTTGCTTCAAAGATGCTTCGGATGTCCAAAGATACTTATTCAAACTCACTAGTATAAAATTTAAACTTACCATTAAAACATTCAATTTGAACCGCGAAATATTTAACTAAATTATCGCAGTGTTTTGGTGAACATCCAACAAACACAAACGAATTAATCATTTAAATTTAATAATAATTGCATAGACCAAACAATAAAGAATTTAACCTGAACTATATAATTAAAGCACTTCCAAAAATTATCCAGACCACCACTTTTTGTTGTTTCTTTTTTTTTTTTTTTTCTTCTCTAACAAGCTGTGGCAATGAAAGAAAAAGGGTATAGTCAAATTCTAATTCAGATCGCGTTCCTTATGGCTGTGTTCAAAAATTGAAATTTAAAAGTTTTTGGGCAGCACATTCCATTACCATATATATTATTATTCAATTAACATAGTTCTGAGCCTACTTCAAAAAAAAAAAATTTTTTTTTTTTGAAATCCGTTTCAAAATATTTAGGGCTTTGTGCACTTGAGTTTACTATAGATGAAAAAGAACCATTACTTCCGAACAATCATCTAAATTATCATTATTGCATCCTAAGATCAGATCTAACCTAGCCTTTTTCTTCAAATAATCATCTCCCCATGTTTATCTGTCTTGAATCTCTTGATGGGGACTCCAGTACTGGTCGTTTACGTTCAATGTGATGTTGCTACTCGTGTAGCAGGTCACGGAGGAATTTTCACAACCTCACATTTAGGTGAAATCAAGTATGAATAAAGAAAATATACATTTGTGTGGCTCTTGAACTTTTGAATTAGGCTCTGCAATTTGTTTAGATTCATGAAATCCATAAATTGTTACATTAATTAGTACTCGCAAATCATAAGAATTTGTTGAGGGCTATTAATTTCTTCCTATGGCGCGTAAAATTAAGGACATAAACAAGTATAATAATTTCCGAGACTAATTGAAGCCCATGCAATACCCATAAAATTAAAATTTATCTGCTCCCAAATAACAGTAAGGCTCTGATCGGAAGAGAGAAGAACGAGAAAAGATTTCATTTCAACGGAAAAGAAAAGAGAAGATTTTTCACTCGAAATCATTTCCGTTGATAGGCGAAGGAAGCTGGAATTTTCGTGCGATTTTGATCAGCCACCAATCGGAGGAGAGAGAAAGAGGGAGGAGAAGCGGTGAGCAACGAATTCTCGCCAAATTTCGACGTTTTTGGCGAGAGCTCCGTACGGGATTTGGAGCTCGTGAAATCGCACGAAGTCGTTTCTTTTCCTCCGTTCTCCTCTCTTCCGATCACATTTTTCAAATCGCACGAATTCCATTTCCAAATTGTACGATTATTTTCAGCGTTCCGATCAGAGCCTAAGCATCTTTAAATAAAGTTAATTTCTATGTGATCTGCTTTCATTATTTTGTTGGAATTAATCAAATTAATTTTGTCTACTTGTTTGATTAATTTCTAATGTATAACTTAAGCAAATACAAAAGCAACTAAAACTTGATAAAACATAAACATCAATTGTCTTCCTACCCATATTTTCTATTGCTTTCCGCCATTCCAGTTTGCAGAAGTGCCAAAGTAGGGTAAAACCTATGCCTGATTTTTTTGAACTTACGTTTGACTATATCCATTTAGAAAAAAAAGCTCTTTCCCTTTGGGCTTTGCTCTCTTGTTTTATATGGTTGGTTTTGTGTAGATATGTTGTAGTCTGTATAATTTTTTCTTTTTTTTCTTTTTTTTTTGAGTGTTTTCGTCTTTCAACTTGGCAACCACGATTTTCTGAAAAAAAAAGAAAAAAGAAAAAAGAAAACTGCCAGCCGTGTCAGATATTTTTTTTTATCAATAAATAGGGACTGGTCAAGAGAATTTTGATTTGATTAAGAGAAGCTACTGCTATGTGACGGATCTTATCATGTTTACCATTTATACAAGGCATACAGGAAACTTTCCTTTTGGAAAAACCTTCAAGGTAATTAACATGAGATTCGAATTTCCCATATTATCTGTCATGGGACACGGAGAATAAGATATTAGAAACAGGACGAACCCAACATCAACTCAAAATTATATTAGATTTAAAAGTGCGGAATCGGAAGTCTCTTTAAATGTTCCTTACATCAATATACTTTTCCTAACTATAGTTCAGGGTGATCACATTTACCCCAAAAAGTATTGCATGATCATCAGTAAATAATAAGTCATATTAGTACACAAATAATACAAATGAATAATTATTAGATAGTATAAAAATAATTATTGGAGTTTTATATTTTTTTTAAAATTTATATATTTATTATGAATGTTGATATTATATACAAGTTTATTACCAAATTTGAATTTACAAATCTATGTTTTTTTTTATTTTGGAGTATTTATTCTTGTTATATTTACATATGTACAACCTGTGTGAATAAATTTTTCAAAATTATATTCATCAATCATCCAGTTCATATTTATAAAATCATTATATATATATATATATGCATTCAATAAGAGCCAGAAATTTTTTAGGTAGAGTTTACATACTATATTATTATTTATATTAATGAAGATTATATGAAAATAATTAAATTGGAATTATAGGGATCAATAGTTTTTTATGGGGTGCAAACATGATTTTTTTTTTAATAAAAAATACATTTATTGTATTAAGAAGTTATAAATATGTGCATTATTTAAATAAAAAAAAATGTGAGATTGATACCCTTTGCATCATCTAAATCCGTCCATGACGCTCACATTTGTATTACCTCAATAGATATGTTATTAACTTATTATCTGTTGCACAACCGTTCTGTTTTCATTCTCACGTAAATCATTTTCATCATATGAAAAAGACACTGCATATATAGCACACAGCTAAAAATTTAATTTAGTCCAGAATATCATGTGCGTTGCAAGAGCACTGTATGTATATACATGATGTTAGTGACGAGCTAATTAGGACAGATTCCTCTCCAATTGTACAATTTTTATTAAAGACTATCAGGCCGAGTTTGTGACATGATCATTTAAAATTATACGGTCTACACTAATATCTAATTAATCTAAATATAATATGATGTAAGTTTGATTGAATGTGATCTAGATGCTCAATGGTAGAGTTATTTGGCTTAATTCTATTATATTAAGTTTAAATTCCGCATGTGTATATTTTGAAAAATTGAATAATTATGATTTCCTCTTTGTTTAGAAAATAATATGAATTTGATTATCAGTAGCATTTTGAAATTTTTATTCAGAAAAAATAATATTATAGGCACTTGACAAAACTTAATTCTATTATTATTGATGATTTTTCATGAAGATTATAATTAGAGATACTAAGTGCGACAAATCTGTTTATTCTCTCGAGCATTGTAGGTCCTATATATGTTACTCCAAAGAATCTATAGCTAGCCTTTTCTGCAATTTTTAGATAATGCAACGGGCCTTTTCAAATATTTCCAGTAACAGTTTCCTATTGTCAAGCAAAGAGAAAACTTTTGTGGCTGTTTGATAAAAAGAAAGAACAGAACAACATTTTGGTTGCCCCCAGCGATCCATCACACATATATTGTGTAGACGTTCATCCCAGGAAATCAGATTCCATATTTCTCTTTCTTTTATTTTCTATTTGAGAAATATTTCTTTGATGTCAGAAAGTAGAAAAGACATGCATGCTAGTCAGAATCTAGTACCTTTTGTCCTGAAGTGTGCAGGAAAAAAAAAGAAGAATTAACCCGTGGGGATTTTCTGGGAAATAAAAATAATTAATTCATCTTGGGTACTGTGCGGAAAGATAATTAAAGAAGCACTCAGGACATATCAATTTCAAGATCCGTGCGTGTAATTATAGGGCTGACGGTTCACTTTTCTCTTTTTTTAACAAAAAAACTTTTAAGAATACTAGCAAAAATATCTCATACGTGGGCAAATAAAAAACAAAATAATGTTAGGCATTATATTTGTATTTATTTTCTTACGATGTATTCTTTATATATTGTTGTTATATTTTTAATTCTAACTCAGATTTTTATCACGTTATTAAATCGAGATCAATCAGATTTTAAAAATCCATGGTTTATATTTCTCTAGTTTAACATTTGAATGCATCTTTGGACTCAAAATTAAATAGACCTTTGAATTGATGCTTTTATAAGTAGCACATATTATGAGACATGAACTAAAAGCTAAATATACCCAAAACCCAATATGCTATAACAACCCAGTATTTATTACAATCCAAACATCAAGTTCAAAATGCTTCTGTAATTGTTGCTATATTATATTTTTGTTTTTTAAGTATTTATATAAGATAAAATTCTTAAAACTCGAATTATATAAAATGAACATCATATATGATTCATGTTACTTTCCTGAAAGCATATCATAAAATGTATTAAATTTCTATATGAAGATCATATTTAACGGTTTGGATCGGTCGTTTTTGGTTCAAAATCCGAGAACGAGCGCATTGGAGAGGACCCTTCTGTCCAAGTGCATTGGATATTAGCCTTACTCATATTTTAAAGTTGGATATTTTATATTTTCGCTGCTTATTTTACAGTATTTCTAAAATAATAATTTTGGTAAAAGCCTAAGCACTAACACTATTAGGACTAGTTTTCCATTTTATGGTCTAAAAAGAAATCAATTTAACAGTTAATTTTTAAAAATTAAGTGTACTCGTGGTCGTGGACCTGAATTAACCAATTATTCCACATCTAGATCCATTCTTCTATCTAAATATAGTTCTTTTGCGTTGAAAATATTATAGTTTTCTTATTATTTCTAGAAAATTATAGTATTTGTAAAGGGGGAAAAAAAAAGAGTACGAGCACCGCAATCTAAATGTTTGAACCAATACCAAATCTGATATTTTAATTGTAAGATATTAATTTTAAAAATTAAATACATAATAAAAACATAAACGATGAAGGCATTATATTTTCCTAATATGGAGAAAATTTGGCGTAACAACTCCAATGGTAGAGTGCACTGAACAGACTTGTCAATAATGTAGCATTCTGCTTCTTCAGAAGATCAAATCAACATTATTCCTAGAAAAATTGAAAAATGAGGTAGCACACTAATTAATAACATGATTGATAATACCTTTAACTTAAATCAAAACTTAAGAACAAGACCTGCCGTGCCTATATATAGAATCTTATTCGCTTGTCTCAGTCTCAACGGATAGATAAAAAGAAAAAGTAAAAAAAGGAGTTCAAAAGATAGTTACTTTCGGTTGGTGGGGGTTGAGATGGAAGAGGGGCGTTTGTTGATATTTTTTGTGAAATTAAAAAGGTTTAAAGTCCTAAAAAGTCTCACTTAAGTTTGAACAGTTCGATACTCCGATGTCAATTAAAATAGAACCCTTACCTCTAAGTAGAATTTAATACTTGTAGGGTTCAAGTTAAGGACCACCTCTAAATTAATAATTTAAAAATTGTACAGGGGTTTTAATGCAGTCGAGGACCCCCAATGCTAGAATATGTTCCGACTGCACACAGAGTTAAATAATTCGTTGCAATGAGCAGAACTTAAATAGTTAAGTACAAATTTCAACATTAATTGTTTTTAAGAAATTTGTCTGTAATTGTTATCAGAAAATTCATATTGTATAAAATTGGTCAATTCACACTGTAAATGACTTCAAAGAATAGGACTTATATTCTCTTGACAGTCGCCGCTGTCAATTTTTTCCCTTTTATTTTTTTCTTCAATCATGTGACAAATAATTTATTCATGACAAATCAAGCCAGGATGTCTTTGCGGGTTATTTACTTTGTCAACAGTTATGATGGACACGTGGGAAAATTAACTAGTTACAAATAGTAAAAAAACAAAGAAAAGTACAAAATAAAGTAAACGGAAAAAAGCAACATTATAAATGAGTTGAGGGAGCTGGACAAATGACACTCAAGAAAGCATTATGCCTATAGTGTTTTTCTAAACGGTATGTTGATAGACCTCCAAATAGTTTTTAATTATTTTGGATTCAGATTGTAAATAATGAGAGATGCGCATTTAAAAGAAAAATATAGTGTTCGTGTATTAGAAATTAGGAAATAACATCACTAGTAGCATTAATAGCAACAAAATTTGTACATTTTGCAGGATATATATATGGTCTAAGACTATACTGCAAGGGCAAGGTTTTGCAGTAAATATAATACCGAAAAGAAAACATCAATGAAGAAAATATCGTTGGAATTACATGATCTTCCAAATTATTATACCCTGTCCTGTAAATGTATGTCATATTTTGATCCACAGGAAACTTTTTCAGTCATTATCAGTCCATTGTGAATAACGCAGGATATACTTCCAAAGTTAAGTACCTCATTAGGGGTATATCGGTTCTTCCAACGGTACACAGATAAATGTGGGAAAAATTGACGGAAGCATAGTCTCTATATATACACGCGTTTATTCGTAAGCTTTATTAAATAATTTACTTGTTTTGAATTTATTCCTCTGGTCCTGGTGAAGATTTGAAAGCTCAGATGAAGGAATTTTGACAAAACAAAAAAAAGACTTATATTAACGGAAAGGAATAAATTGACAATGGAATGTTTATTTAATAATTATGCTACTAATAAAAACGTTATTGAAATAAAAAATATATATAAACTTATTTTCTATAGATTCGTTTGGTTATTTATTAATCTAGTGTAATTTGAGAATAACTAGGTCATCAACTAAAATATGAAAAAAATATATATTTCTTTAGTTTTTAACATACTTGATAGATAACCAATTGACTTCCAAATTACAACAAAATTTGATACATATCACGTCTAAATTATAAAAAGTTGTCCACAATTATTTTTTGATATTCATTCATTTATGAATGCAAGAAAACTTTGTTGTCAACATAATATGGCCATTAACTAAGGTGAAAATTAGGTAACCCCATAGAATAATTGCCTTCGTGTTATTTGTCTTGGCTTTTTGAGTAAACGAAGAAAAATCACTCGTTTATCGCTGGAAGCCATACTTTTTAAATGTATTTGCAACCACAGCAAAGTAAGTCAATGTAAAATACTTTCACACAAATACCGTTGACTGACCATTTACAATGTTTAGTGTGACATATAATCGCAAGAAAAATACTAGAATCAAATTTTATAGTAGGGAGACTTTAAAGACCAAGACTTACAAGGGCCGAGTTTAAGAAGGGCCAAATTCAAATTTATTTATATTTGTATTTATATTGATATTTTATATAATATAATTAATAAGTATAATATCTAATAATATTTTATTTATTTTTTAGATTGTCCAAATAATATGATTATGCTAAATTATCATTAAAAAAATCCAATTCAATCCACCTAACTTGGTCTTTAAACTCGACTTTTGGAAATTTGAAGGGCTTAAGGGCAAGGCTTAAGAAGGAAAGAAGGGCCAAGCCCAATTTTTAATATTTAGACCCTTAAAGCCCTTAGTAAGCCCTAAAAGGCCCGGCCTCTCAAATATATCCCGGCTCGACCCTTCTAGACTTTCACTCGATATGGGCAGCCATTAGGGTTATTAAAAGTCTAAACGAATCAGAGTATTTGTTGCTGTTGAAATGCCTCCAAAATGCCCATTCCCCAGCTCTCCAACAGAAATAAAAAATCATAGAGCTGAACAGAACGTGATTAACAAAATAATAATTGCATATTTAATCCTAGAAAATACAAAGGCAACCACTCAATCATTTACAGCTAAATAATCGCAGGAACACAATTGAGTAAAACAAGGCATGGCAGGGTACACGAAATTAACTAAAAAATTAGGGGACAAGTTGAGGGCAAACACATACATAAAAATAAGCAATAGAATTTTACACATCCCCCTCTCATACTGGACTCTGTCATGTTAGCTCCATGGATCATCCCAGCCGCTGCGACCTTCTCTCTTAACAAAATCTATTATAGCTTGAACAGCCTCTTGAACTCTGTTAGAGAGAGAATGGTTCCCCCATTCTACCTCCACTTTCTCTGCACCTCCCAGTGCCCGACATAATCTACCAACACAGAAATAATAACAACAACAACAACAAGAAGAATGAATAATGATTGTAACTGAAATTAAGAAAATAAAATAAAAAATAATAAAAGATGCAGAACACATTATATGATGAGTTAAATTTGTATTTTATGATCTGAAATAAAATGCATATTACCTATCTACAAGTGCCTTTTTATCAACGTATTCTGGTACATATTCATCAGCCATAGAGAAAATCACCTGAAAACAAAAGGCATACAAACTAAAATATGTAGCAACACATAATTGATGTATTCAACATATATTTTTCCTTTTTTTTACTTCAAATATTTTTACCACCTCCAATAAGAGAGATGAAAATGGTAATAAACAAGTGAAGTTGATAAAATAACAACAACAACAACAACTAAGCCTTTTGTCCCAAACAAGTTGGGGTATGCTAGAAAAGAAACCCAGAAAAATAGTCTGAAGTTGATAAAATGCTACCAAAATAAATATCATTTATTACGTCAACCACCATGATTGGGAGTTTGATTGGGCAGAGAGACAATGGGTCCAACTTTACCTGGCAAGGTGTACTGGCCATGTGACCAAGCCTCTGCCTCAATTGGTCTTCACTTAGATCTGAACTAAACATATCGTCATCTCCCATGTAAGCACATAATGAGTGGTATCTGCATAAAAACTATTAAATTTTAATACGAGATCTTATAACACATGCAGCGTCAAATTGCAGTATCTCAATACTACATCAACCAATTTGTTTACCTTGTCCTAAAAGCTAACATTTTGAAACATTAAGAAAGAACCTTAACTATGCAATTAGCAGGATAGTATGGTACTGTACAAGTGTACATCAATTGGGAGGTATGGACATACAGTATGGTAAGTAATACAGACCTATAGGCAGTAATAGGAGCTGCACTATCTGCTTCTCTGGGCATTAATTCATTCCCTTTGCCTTCGCTAATCATTTTAGCAGCTAGGTCTATCATTGCAGGTGTTTCTGGAAGCGTTGCTCTATACTCACGATCGCTAACTGGTGCCTGAGAAACAAGGAAATTTCTTAATTTTAGCCCGAGTAGCGTGATGAGTAGACTGACCAACAAAAAAAAGTCCCAGATTCAGGTACTGTGAAGTTTTGATCCTGTTTTCCTGAGCTTACATGCCGGAATGAGCCTCACTGTTCCCGCTAAACTGGCAACTATACCATGTTGATAATGTCAACTTTTCTCGCGCCCCCTTTCTTTAGTCAGTTTAGTAGGTTTATAAATCTCAACTATGGGAACTTTCAATGAAATGGAATTTGATGCTTTTAACTTACAGTTATGAGGGTAGATTAATACAATTGAGTTATATCAACCTTAATTGGAACATAAAAAGGGAAGGTTTGAAACTTAAGTTGGAGAAAAACTAAGACAATTAAGTTTGATTGAGGTTTATCAAGATATTTATAAGGCCGTTGATGCAATTTGACGAATGAAGCTTGATTGAGCTTACCTTGGACAGAACTACAGATTTATAAGGTTTCAAGTAGCATACCATATTCACCAGCAGAAATTCCAAGTCAAATTGAGGTTTGGGTAGGATTCTGGGTATATTTACAGAAAACAATGAACATACACAAAAACATTTAATTGATAAAACATACAAAAGGTTACCTGTAAAATAACTCCACGAACTGCCTTTGAACAAGCGAAGTTGGTTTTCATGTAATGCACAATATCCTGCAAATCACAAATACTTTTACCGTACAGTAGAATATAAGATATCTGACCACCAAAATAAGATAAAACAAAGGAAGCAACCAGACCTGGCAGCCAGTGCTATGACCAAGTAATATAACTCCCTCAGAGTTTTCATTATTAATCAAGTAATTTATAAGCTGGTCTATCTCCAATGCATCCTTCAAGAAAAGTAAATAAATTAAACATACTGTAATATAATTTTGCTGTCTGTGAAATCAGACTAACAGACACTAACTTCAGATTTCTGTAATATAAACTTTAAAAAAAAAAAAAGTACCTGTTCTAAGCTCGACGTGCCATATCCAATATAAGATGAAGAGAGTAATGGTTGCACCAAAGACCAGTTATTATTCTCCAAAGCAATAGACAAAGGTTCAATGTACCTAATGGCAATTTAAATTAAAATGAGAAAATAAAAGAAAATCAATAAATAGCTCTCAATAGTTTATATCCTGCCACTGCTAGAAACCATTACACATACTCAAGAGTGCCAATATATGCATTTCTACAATTAATAACTAATTTACAGGAATCTTTTACTTCACTTTGAAATAAAGTCTCTATTTTGGTATAATTAGTCACAGACTCACAGTTCAACTTCAACTTGCTTGATTGTCATATTAGTCACAGACTCACAGTTCAACTTCAACTTGCCTGATTGTCATACCAATCGTAGTATCAGGAAATGAGCAAGCAGTAAAAATAATAGTCAAGCTAGTTCAAAGACAGTAGCTGTACCACACTTGCTAGCAAGTATCAGCCTTAACCTGTACCTGACCCAATCAAACTGGTAAAGAAATTGATTTCGGAGACGTTTTTACATACTCTGTTGCTAAGAGGCCATCAGTCAAGCCACCAATAAAGACCACTTGCTGAGTGAAATCACCTGTCTTAAATGCCACCTGTAATGAAAGCATGTGCTCCATACCATAAACAAATAGTAGAAGAAACTATGAAAAAAATTTCTTTGGGCTAAATTATCTAACAGAAAAAGGACCTCAATGGCTATGGCTGTAAGAAACAAGATTGCACTGTGGAACAAACCACCCATTCTGAAAATAAACTTGGGTTGTATACTTTCCCCTGAAAACTTGGTGTATTGGAATTACACCAATTGCATAACTGAGGCACAATGAGTTCTGATACAATCTAAGACTCGGAACTTTCAGAAACTAAACAAAGAAGACAAATTTTTCTGTTGGTCTAAATGATCAGCTGAGGAAACTAGCTTCCCAAATTAAGTCAATTACATTAATCGCAAAATCAAACGATGAAGACCAATTTAAGATTCTGACCTGAGCGGAATTGGAGCCGTACTTGAAGAGAGCTCCTTTGAGCTGCTTCTTGCGGCTTCCCTTTCCTACCGACTCGGAGATTGCTGCGACGACGCTACTAGATGCGACCGTAGGCGGCGGCGCGACGGATTTCGTCGAGCGACCTCGCACAATGCCGCTAAACCACGAGGAGGAGGAGGTGGTGGAGCCTGTCGGCGAGGAGGTCCCAGAAGTGGCTGCTAATGCCGTGTCCATCGCTTCTAGCTGCGATCGCAACCAAAGCTCCTGTTCCGAGTAGGTTGGTCGTTTATTGCGTGATTCAAGATTGCCAGAGGAATCCTGAATATACTGCTCAGAGACAGAGAGGATAAATGGAGTTTAGTGTTGGGATTTTATCCTCTGCACTTGAGATGGTATAGTGTGAAGGTTTTTTTGTAATAACAGCTGTTTGATTTTGATCGGACGGTGGATGCTTAGTCTGACGTTATGGACAATTTGACAAATTTAAGAGCTTGTTGACTTCAAATGAAAGAAAATTCTTGGTTTGTTGCGGGCAGTTACTGGAGTTGAAAACCAGTATTAAATAAATAGGGAAATTGCAACGTCATTTGTCAACCAAAGTCTCACATACACTCTTCATTATTTAAAACAGCACACACTACTATAATTTATTGATTTGGAGAAGACATGAGCATGACGTGCAAATATGATCTACCATAGTAATGAATTACTAGTATTTATTATTATTATTCAATAGCTACACAGCAAAAAAGATTATTGTTAGTAAATTTCTTGACAAAATAATTCCATTATTTAGATTTAAATAATGAAATAAAAAATTGTGTTTTGTTTAGCCCTCTGAACCCAGTTTTTCCTTTCGAAATTTCTGGTAATTTACAGACTAAATTCGAGAAAAATGATACAATAACTTTGTTTTTATGTCTACTGCATAATTTTACCATTTAAATTATTTCTTGTATCAGTATATATTTTGTTATATCTAATGATCTTATACATTAAGCATATTACATTACATGCTTTTATCTTTTTGCAAAGACTTGTATCAATATATACTTAATTTGTTATGTTTGATGTTTTTATACGTTTTGCTTATGTTTTTTCATACTTAATTTATGGACGGTTGTTGTGGTCCTGTGGTAATCATTTCTATATTGTTTCCTATATTTAATATCTTGGTCCTTACTAAAACTTACATATGATATTTTGTTACAGATTTCTAAATCTCCAGTAAAATTCTGTACCCCTTTATAAGTTACGGGGAAATAATAGCATCACCAACTTTTTAATCTTTTTCGACTAGGGCGGAGCCACATGGGTCTCAAACTGGACTTTGCACTCCATGTTATTTATAATTTACATAAAATTTCCATGCTATTTTAATAAAAATACATAGATAATAACCAATTTGCCTCCCTAATATGAAAAAATTGCAAATTAACCCTCCCCCCAATTGTTTATTCTTGGCTCCGCCTCTGTTTTTCGGGCCTTTTTAGGGTCAAATTTGTCTTTGTTTGTTTGTTTGATGGATGGGTTGAGTGCAACATTTGGACCCGCCTTTTGAGTTTTCAATTGAGTAGGCTTATATAGGCAGGAATGATATACATCATCCAACAAATTGTCATCAGCGTCATCCAATTCTTCATTTTTCTCCCCTTATGCTCTTTTTCTGGTTTTTTTTCCAACTCTTTTTTTTTTTCTCCGCTTCTCTCCTCCTTCGCCTCACCTTTGCCATGCCCCTCTGCCTCGCCTCCTCTTCTCCTCTCCTCCGTCGCTTTCTGCCTCCTCGCTCCACCTAGCCTCCTCTCCTCTCCTATGTCGCATTCTGCCTCTCCTTCCTTTTGCCGCCTTTCATCTCGTCTTTTTCTCATTGACTCCACCTCTCTCCCCCTACCTATGTCTCATTCCCTTTCGCCTCCACCATATGGACTCTATCTTACTTTCTAATGAACATATATAACAATAAAGTAAACAAATACAAAGATAAGATGAACAAAGAATCAAAGTGTACAGATACAAGAACAAAATAAACATCTATAATAAACAAATTGAACTAATATAAAAAAACAAAGTGAACCCATGCAAAAAAAAATTAAATTAAACATATATACATAAAAATGAACAAATACAATAAACAAAGTAAACAGATACACCTATTAGATATTCGTTTAGTATTATTGACCTAGTAGATATTAGATAGTCTCTTGTTAAAACTAAATGAACAATTATGCTCATTATATATTCCCTTAGTAATATTAACTGAGTAAACATTATATATTGCTTTGTTATAACAAATTGAACACTTGTGCGTATCAAAAAATCCTTCTTAACTGTCAAGAAATATAGGATTATTTAAGAGAAAGAAAAAAAACAAACGAGACCGGGAAGAAACAAGGAGAAAGAAGTAGAGGAGAGGGAGGAAGTAGGAAGCACACTAGAAGGGAGAGAGAGGGAGAAAGGGAGAGGAGACGCGGAAGGGAGAGGAGACGCGGAAGGGAGGGAGGGAAACGTACTGAAGGGAGAAGGAGAAAGGGAGAGCGGAGACACAGAAGGAAGAAAGGGAAGGGGAGGCGCGAAAAAAAAAGAGGGAGAGGAGAATGAGGGAGCGCTCCATCTGGATGGATGGCGTTGATAAATGTGGATGATAAGCAGTAATTTTCTTATATAACGCTAAACTAATCTAGTAACTCAAATTTTTTAATAAAAAAAATCAGCCAATTTTTGGATAATCATCTTGCTTTTAACTCGATCAAAAAAAATCAGCCAATTTTCTTATATAGCGCTCCATCACGACGATTGCAATAGGATGCTGAGAAAATTGGCGTCTTTGCTCCCAAGAGTATTAGATTATTAGTCGAAGTAGAAATCCAAATTGCTGATATTCAGAACCCGGATGCATCAAACGTGACAAACATGTTACATGAGCTGCTTACAATTTTACAAAATAATAAAGACTACCTGAGTGTTCGGTACTTAATTTTCATTGCATCTTAATTAAGAGAAAAGGACAATCGATTTTTAAATACATAAAGCAATAAACAATTTTTTATAACAGTGATTATATGGCCTCTTTGCAATTTGTGCCATTGTTGTATATTAGATAGTTGTACAACCTTAATTATTTTATTCAACTTCATAGATGTCGAAGCCATTAACAAAAATAATTTACAATATGTGTAAGTATCTTAAATTTCAAAAATTAAATTATGTTAATATTAAGTTTATAAATTATTAAGGCCTTAAAGTATTACATTAAATTTGTTTTGGAAAATAAATAATTTAATTTTCTAATTTTTATTTTATGATAAATTGGAGGTGAAGTATTTAACTTATTTCAAATTCGATTAAAAAAATATTTCAAATTTTAATAATGTCCATAAAAGACCTTTTGAAGCCACGACTACAAATTAATAATTGTTACGTCTAATTGTCTTAATTTTAAAAAATATGAATTAAATGTAGAAACAATGGAAAAAAAAAGCAAAAAATTCTACAGATAATGGCCAATAACGTCTCATCCAGAATTTTAAGAACAAAGATAAAAACTGGAAAAAGATGTATTTCGGTAACAATTTATCAAATTTCTCCATCTGCAACTCACTAAATTGTTGCGTTCAAGTCTGATTTTCAAGTCACAATCGTACATATTCTTCCCAGATGTAATGTATCTTCATTTTAAATATTGTAAATTAAAAGCTTTAGCAGACCTTGATGATGAGGAGGTAAAATACAACCTACCGGTTCAGATGAAATGTGAGGAAAACGTGACTACCGAAGCGACTTGCATGAAGTAAAATTTGTTTGACCGTTTTTTTTTTTTTTTTTTTTTTTGAAAACAAGTAGGCCATGCATAGGCCTACCACTTCCATTTAATAGAAGCAAAATGTTATTATACAAGCTGAATCCTAAGAATTACACTAGTACCAGTTAGGCCGGTACTAGCGTTCTCTAACTATCACACCCAATTACACATCAAACAAACAGCACCCAACAGTAACAACATAACAAGCACAGATAACAAAAGTACTCAATGAAATTGCCTTTTAAACCCCAAACCCTCCTGACTCTATTACATGGCAGAATAAAATCACACATCAATCTCGATTAAGCTCCAGCATTGCTCTGACTCCATTGGATTGCCATGTGTGTCCTGTAACATTCTTCCAAAACATTCCTCTATCTCAGTTCCAGCCCGAGTATCATCCTCAATCTGTATGGGCAATTCTGACAACGATGGTGCCAGCCTCCTCACTGCCTCCTTCAGTTTGGTGGGCCACAGGTCTGTCCAATAATTAATCAAACCAATGATCAATACTCCTGTTTGATACAATGAAGGACCTGAGATATTCACAAAGCAACATTTATTTCTATTTTTCCATGAAGTCCAAAGGATGGCACTACACCAAATTCTAAAAGCAACAACAAATTGAGGTTTTATCTCCACCTCAATGGCTTTCAGGTCTTCTGAACAATTTGGAAAATGTGTTTCAAACTGCTGGATAAACCAAACCCATATTGATCTGACATTGTTGCAATTTGTTTGACCGTTTGTGCTGTCCGTTTATTGTCTTATATTATATGTGACAAATTACACGGACTTGTTCTATTGCCATAGATGGGTTGTATAGAGATGGTACTTTGAGATAACAAACACCTAATCTCAACTGACATGTTAGCTCGGAGGAAAGTACATAGTAATTTTAGATAAAATAAAGAATAAAAATGAAATTTGTCCATTAGATCCCTTTTTAATAGAAAAAATATGAACATTTTATTGAAAAAAAAAATTAGAATTCAGTTTAGACTTTATGATAACATATCAGTGATAATTAAGAGAACTAAATGCGAATGAGATCCGTTTGGTAGTCTAATATATAATCCAAAGATTAAAATTATTTTACTATTCTTAACAATAAATTTGTTTAAGCTAGGTCGTTTGGCCTAGTGGTTTCGCTCTATTCCGCCAACCAAGTGGTCCTTGGTTCTATTCACGGAGAGAGCATTTATTTTTAAATTTCTTATAACAAAATCGTTGAAACCAACATGAACATTTGATTGCACCGGGAATTCGGCAAAATTACTGCATGAGCTTACTGGTAAAAAGAAGACAGCACCACAACATTCACTGTTATCTCTGAAAAGTGAAAGCTGTCAGGATATTGGTCCATATCAGAAGGATGGTTCCAGGAAATCAGCGCATGAGCCTGGTTAGGCAAGGAATCAGCGATTTTGGAAAAGATCTGTTTTGGTTAGAATATGTGTTATATTTAGAAAGCATGTACAGTATAGGAATAGTTTATTTATGGTATTGAGATTTATTTCTATGTTTCTGTTGAGAATTGTATAAAGGAACAGAGGCGTCAATTGTAAAGGGAACAAGTTTTTTTAATACAGAATTATTCAAAGTTATTTGCGTTTTTCTTCTGATCCAAAGTTCCTTATTTCTCAAAGTTAATTAATCAAAGTTGCTCTAAGTTTGTCAAAAGCTGACATTAAAATACTCATAGATCACTTTGCTGAAATATGATTGGTATTGTCAGGAATTGAGAGCATGAAAAGTCAATATTTTTTGTTAATTTGCTTGGTTAGCTAAAAATCGTAGTCAACAGAAAGGGCACCATGTTAAGAGTACATCTTTCCACACAAAAATTTCTATGTAGAAAAAGGAAAACTTAAAAAAAAGTACATGACTGATCATTTTGTCCTCATATCTCTCCTTTTTTTTAAAACAAACATGCAACAATATTTCACAACATGTTACAAAAGTCAGACAGGTACCAGAAAAATTAATAGAGCTATGCTGGAATACCAGTACAGAAAAAGGGCTTCATTCCTCCAAAATGTCAAATAAGTACCGTGCTTCACTGATCATCTTCATCCATCGGCTGTGTGCTATCCAAAAGCTCCTTATACATAATAGATGAACCGAGCGAAAATTCTGATATTGCACGAAAGAGTTCAGGCAAGTTTGTCCGAAGACTAATGAGTGATTTCTCTCTAACCTGCTTGCATTGGTCCCTATATTTCGTTTCCTCCTCCTTCAATCTCTTCCCCAGTCCCTCGACCAAGGCCTGACGTTCAGCCAATGGATCTGGTCCAGGTCTCTCAGTATTGCCTGAAGTTTCTGGACGCGAGTACTGCCTCTCCATGTACTTGCGACTCCAATCCTCGAATTGTAGTCTCTTTTTCTCTAGTTCTTTTCGCAATATCTCACAATTCTTCTTGAGCTTTAGCTCATCATCTTGAAGCATGATTATTGTGTGTATGACCTTGAAACATTTGTTTATTAATTAGTCATCAATTTTTCCAAATATTCCCTTCTGTATATGGAAAGCTGTTAAGCTGAAGAAATTAGCTCAGATTTATAATACTTCTACTATTTATGTAATGATAAGCATAATGACATGAGAATTGTAGCACACACACAAAAAGGAGGAAAAAATCGATCACTTTATACTAGTTAAGGCAGCATACCTTCTGGCTGGTGCACTAATGTCTCAAATAATAAACATACCTCAGAAAAACTAAAAATGGCACTCCCTGCTGCCTCGTCCCGAAGCTTCTCCAGACAGGCACGCCACCCACGCAAGAGCTTCTCAATTGCGAGTGGTTCTTGTTGCTCATCTGATGCCTCTGGTTCCTGGCTCGGTGTTCCCTGCTCCAGATGCCGCGGTTTCTTCTTCACATCCGTATCTATTGGGATGAGATTCAATATGAGCCAGTTGAAGAGTGCATGGACGTACTCTCTCTGGTAGGTAGTGAGCCTATGGAACTGTGCATGCCACTCTCGAACAATCTCCCAGAGCTGAGTTGTGCGGTCGTGGTTCTGCTCACTTGTCTCCTTAGTTGTGGCTGTGATATCAAAATTTCTTAGGCTAACAATTGCCTTGAGTTGCTTACTGTGATGCTCATACATTGCCTCCCACATCCTCCACAGCCTGACCAAGCAGCTTATGTTTGATTAATTCACTATAAAGTATACTTGTAAAGAAGATTATAAAGAAGGAAAAATAACACAGAGAGACACGAAGATTTTTACGTGGTTCAGTACAAGTTGTACCTACGTCCACGACACACGCACACCACCATTTTTATTTCTTTTCAATAATTCGAGTACAAGAGAGATAGAGAGAGGAAGAAGATAGGTTCTGCAGGAAGGGACGCACCTTTATAGAAATATAGGTGGCCATAATTATTGTTTCTATTTTTGCTTTAAAATAAAATAAGGAAATAAATTATTTACATAATTTCCGACGCATTTCGGACCGAAATGGCTCCGAAATCGGTCCGAAATTTCGCTTCTGGCTCACACTCCCCCTCAAGTTGGTATGTAGATGTCTTGCATGCCCAACTTGCAAATCACTCCCTGGAATATGGTACTGGATACCCCTTTGGTCAGTATATCCGCCAATTGTTCGTCAGTTCTCACGTGAGGAATGCTAATGACTTTATCTTCTAAATTCTGTCGAATAAAGTGCCTATCCACTTCAATGTGCTTGGTCCTATCATGTTGCACCGGATTGTGAGATATTGCAATAGCTGCCTTGTTGTCACAAAACAGCTTCATTTCCCTGTCATCATAGAGGTCAAGATCCTTGAGTACTCTTTTTATCCACAGTAATTCTTGCAAACCTTTAGCAATTCCTCTGAACTCTGCCTCTGCACTTGACAAAGCTACCACCTTTTGTTTCTTGCTTCTCCAGGTAACCAAGTTACCTCCAACAAATGTGAAGTATCCAGACGTGAATTTTCTATCTGTCACATCTCCAGCCCAGTCAGAATCTGTATATCCCTCAATCTGAAGATGACCATTTCTCCTGAAGAATATGCCTCGTCCTGGGGATCCCTTGAGATACCTTAAAATCCACATGACAGCTTCCATATGTTGCTCACTGGGAGCATGCATGAACTGACTCACCACAGACACAGCATAAGCAATATCAGGCCGAGTATGTGACAAGTAAATGAGTCTCCCTACCAATCTCTGGTACTGATCCTTATTTGTAGGTGCCTGGTCCGGGAACACACCCAACTTGGAGTTCTGTTTGGTTGGTGTGTCAACAGGTTTGCAGTCCAACATACCTGTTTCAGCAAGCAAGTCAAGCACATACTTTCTTTGAGACAAAGAAATACCTTCCTTATTGCGTGCAACTTCAATCCCAAGGAAATACTTCAACCCTCCTAGATTCTTCATTTCAAATTCTTTGGACAGTTTATCTTCTAGATCTTGGATTCCTTCAGAGTCATCACCTGTGATTATCATATCATCAACATAGATTATCAAGATAACAATTTTACCTTTATTCTTGAGGAAGAATAAGGTGTGGTCAGTATCACTCTGGGTGTATCCATATCCCTTCATAGCACTGCAAAATCTTCCAAACCAGGCCCTAGGAGACTGTTTCAGACCATACAACGCCTTTTTCAACCTGCAAACAAGAGACTGATTGCTTGAGTGACCACATCCTGGTAGGATGTCCATATAAATTTCTTCATCAATGTCACCATGCAGAAACGCATTTTTCACATCAAACTGGTGTAGTGGCCAGTCTTGATTTGCTGCAATGGACAGTAGAATTCTAACAGTGTTCAGCTTTGCTACTGGTGAAAAAGTCTCTTGATAGTCTACTCCATATGTCTGAGAGTAGCCTTTTGCCACTAGTCTTGCCTTATACCTGTCAATTTCTCCAGTGGGCCCATATTTAACTGTAAATACCCATTTGCAGCCTACCGCCTTTCTGTCTTTTGGCCTTGTCACCAATTCCCAAGTGTCATTTTTCTCCAGTGCATCCATCTCTGTCTTCATTGCATCCACCCATTTTGGATCACTAAGAGCTTCATTCAGATTACTTGGGATGTGAAATAATGCAAGAGTTCTGTCAAAGTCCTTCACTGGTTCTGGCATGTGAGACATAGTCATGAAATTTGCCATTGCATACCTGCCCTCACCACTTTCATCTGGTCTGTATCTCTTAGGTGGTCTGCCTCTGTTGATCCTGAAAGGTAACTGATAACCAGGGTTAGTAGTAACAGGTTCAGAATTACTTACCTCTGACTCAGGAGATTGGTCATGTGGTGAGATAGGAGACTGTATCATTTCTTCTTCTTCCAAGTCCTCTTCTGATGGACCCGAATCGACCAGTGGGTCCACCTCAAGGTTCAAATTTTCAATTTTATCATCACATTTCGGACCGAAATTGGCAGAATTCGGACCGAAATTGACATGTCCTTCTGGGCAGAGACCTGATTTCGGTCCGAAATTTCCAGAATTCGGACCGAAATTGACATGTTCTGTACTCAAAACTCCATCTTTTGTTGAATCAAACCAGAACTCATTTTCTATCATACTCTCCCCCTGAGAATGGGTCTGGTTTTTGCTAAAATACCCTTCATTTTCAATAAATGTCACATCCATTGTAGTATACACCTTCCTAGAGACTGGATTCATACATCTATAACCCTTTTGATGTTGCCCATAGCCTATGAACACACATTTTTCAGCACAAGGATCAAGTTTGGAGCGTAAATGCTTTTGGATGTGGACATAAGCTATGCACCCAAACACTTTTGGTGGGATATTGAGTACAGACGGGATCATGTGGTAGGTTGAGAGCTTTTGCAATGGTGTTTGAAATTTGAGTGCCACAGAAGGTAATCTATTAATCAAATACACCGCTGAGGTGACTGCATGATCCCAATAAGAATGAGGAACACTATTTTCTAGCATCAGTGCCCTGGTCATTTCTAGAATTTGCCTATTCTTACGTTCTGCCCTACCATTTTGTTGAGGTGTACCTACACAGCTAGTCTCATGTATAATCCCATTGGTTTTGAAAAACTCCCCTAGTGTTTTATTGACAAATTCCCTTCCATTGTCGCTTCTAAACACTTTGACAGTCTTATCAAATTGGTTTTTCACCATGGTAACGAATGAGGTAATGGCTAGTGGTACATCAGCTTTCTGTTTTACCACATTAACCCAAGTCATTCTAGTACAGTCATCAACAAATAAGACAAACCATCTATTTCCTATTAAGGAGTCAACCGGGGAAGGTCCCCAAACATCAGAGTGAATCAAATCAAAAGGAGCTTTATTATTATCATCATCCAAAATCTTAGCAAAATGAGCTCGATGGCTCTTAGATTTGATACACACATCACAGTTAAAAATCTCATTCTCAAAACCAGAAAACAAACTAGGGTAAAGTTTTCTTAGGTACCCAAAAGATGGATGACCTAAGCGCCTGTGCCATATCCAAATAGAAGACTTCCTACTCAAGTTCGATCCAGCAGATAGATTTGCTTGTCCAGCAGCTAAGTCTTCTAAATGATACAGTCCTCCTCTTTTAATACCACGACCAAGAATCTCCTTCGTCAAGAGGTCCTGAAAAAGACAAAACCGAGGATACATGAGTACCACACAATTCAATTCTTCACATAACTGTCCTACAGACAAGAGTTTGGATGAAAGTGAGGGAACCAAGAGTGTATTTGAAAGAGTTAACGAAGAAGAAAATTGGACTTCTCCAGCCCCTGTGACTGGATGGGCCTCGCCATTTGCATTAACAATTTCATTTCTTCTTGGAACCGAATCCCTTACCAAGTCTTCCCTGTTGTATGTCATGTGATCCGTTGCCCCTGAATCAATAATCCAAGAGCAGTCAGTACCAGATGTATTTAAAGCAAAAACTTTACCTTCATTCATCTCGACAGAAGGCAAAATAGAAGGTTTTCCAACAGATTTCGGTCCGAAATTTGAAAATTTCGGTCCGAAATTGTCACTGCCAGGGCCCAAACCAGCCAGATTCGCAGTTGGTGGGGCCCTTCCATCTGTGGCTACGGCTTCAGCCACGTGTGCCTTGCCTTGCTTCTTCTTCTTATTCTCTTCCCACCAGTCTGGATACCCGATCAACTTGAAACATTGTTCCACCGAGTGTTTTGGATTTTTACAATGGGTACACCCTCCAGGTGGGACTGGTTTTTTATTGTTTTGTTTTGGAGGGTAGTTGGGTTTCTGGAGGTTCAAGGTTTGGGTCTTTGCTATCATGGCCAAAGAATTATCTCCAACTTCTCCTCCGCTCAACATAACCATTTGCCTCCGTTCTTCTTTCCTAACAAGGGCAAACGCCTCCTCTATTGTAGGAAGAGGCTTCATTTGGAGGACACTAGCCCGAATTTGGTCCAACTTATCATCTAAGCCATCCAAAAAGGTTAGTACCCTATCTTCTTGTACCAATTTCTGGAATTTTTCAATATCAATTGGGCATTCCATGGGATTTGGTCTGCGGGTGTCTAATTCTTTCCATAGCCCTTGGAGGGTACTGTAAAAATTCTGGACCAATTCACCATTCTGTTTGACCTTACTAATTTTTCTTTTGAGGTCCAAAACCTGAGACAAATCACTACCATCAAAGTACGAGGTATTGACTGCATCCCAGACCTCTTTCGCAGTAGAGTAAGGTAAGAAGTTACCTATTAGTGATGAGTCCATAGAGTTGATCATGAAGTCTTTCACCTGAGAATCCATCACGGACCAACGCTTATAGGCTTCCTCGTCCGAAGGCTTTGGCCGAGTCGAACCATCAAGGTGTCCCAATCTGTCTCGTCCGTTGAGCTTCATCTTCAGCATCTGCGACCAAAGGTAGAAGTTCATCCCATCTAGCTTGATCGACATCGCGGAGGTGAAACCTTCTTGACTTTGGGTGTTTGGTGGAGGTCTCGGTTGTGTAAGCAACTGGGACAGAGTCTCGTTCAGGCTCTGGATAAGGGCCATAGCATCTGGTGGGTTAGGTATAGGTTCAGGTGATTTAGGGTTGGAATCGGTTGAAGGATTCATGGTTTCAGGTCAGGAGAGGGATAAATTTCGGTCCGAAAAAGGTAGATTTCGGTCCGAAATTTTAGGGTTTCGTCGAGGTTTCGGCGAGATCCAGTCAAGAAGAAGTAGAATCAATCGCTCGTGCAGTAACTCGCACGAGGGAGAGGACGTCTGTGCAGTAACTCGCACAGAAAAAGAAAGAAAGAAAAACAAGACGAAGAATCAAGTTATGCAGTCGCTCGCACAACTATTAAATCAACAGATCTCAGAACCTACCGCTCTGATACCATGTAAAGAAGATTATAAAGAAGGAAAAATAACACAGAGAGACACGAAGATTTTTACGTGGTTCAGTACAAGTTGTACCTACGTCCACGACACACGCACACCACCATTTTTATTTCTTTTCAATAATTAGAGTACAAGAGAGATAGAGAGAGGAAGAAGATAGGTTCTGCAGGAAGGGACGCACCTTTATAGAAATATAGGTGGCCATAATTATTGTTTCTATTTTTGCTTTAAAATAAAATAAGAAAATAAATTATTTACATAATTTCCGACGCATTTCGGACCGAAATGGCTCCGAAATCGGTCCGAAATTTCGCCTCTGGCTCACAGTTGTGTAAAAATGCTTGACTAAGCATTCAAAAGAGAATATTAGTTGTGAGAATGATGTAATTGCTTTCAATTAACAGGAATTCTCTTTGAGCATGAGGTACAGCGCACTAATTAATTGAAACACAATTATTATATTAATTACAATTTCACAACTGATGTTCAATCACTAATAACGGAATTACTTTTGGGGCAATGTATATATATGATCAGGAGTTTTTACTTAATTGATCAAATATCATAGAATACCAACAGAAATCAGCATTTGATAATATGCTAATCTTTATGTTTATTCAGATTTCTAATAGTGAGCATGCAGTACAATTGAATTTCATGATAGAAATGATTGAGTAAAGGCAATTTACCCCTTAACAAGCTCCACTAGCTTAGGGTAGAGCTGACAATCACGCAACCGATCAATTTCAGAAAGCGTCGATTCCATAGTTTGCATAGCAACCACATATTTTGTATGCAAGTGACTGGCAATCGATTTTGTCCTCTCTATAGATCCAGAGCCAGCACCTCGTTTCTTTTTCTTGTTAAGTGACACTAACTTCTCATTATATTCCATTTTCATTAGCTCTACTTCCTGCATGAATCAGAGTATCATGCTGTTATTAGGAAAATTCTTCATGCCAGTTACCATAATGCTTTAACTAGACAACCATCACAGAGCTAAGTAGAAATTTTGAAGTGATATCATCAAAAGAGAGACAAAAAGATACAGATGATCAGAGAAAATGCATGTATAATTGCAACTATTAGAGTGCGTGAAGAACATGACCATCAATATATACCTTGACTTCATCGTAAAGCTTTTTCTCCCATGCAAAAATCTTGTCTAAAACTGTTGCATGAGTTTCCCAGTCATCCTTGTCAAAATCTTCCTTTGCCTCTTCAGTCTCTGAGGCACCTCTGAATGACCGGTTCCAAGTGATGACATTCAAGACTCTTGCCGAATGATCAATATATTCTTTGAAAGACAAATAAGATAAATACATAGACCATTGCATGAAACGGTACATTGACGTAATAAACTGAGATTTTACTAGCAGGAAATATATAGA
Source organism: Rhynchospora breviuscula (assembly GCA_027562975.1). Classification (NCBI taxonomy): domain Eukaryota; kingdom Viridiplantae; phylum Streptophyta; class Magnoliopsida; order Poales; family Cyperaceae; genus Rhynchospora; species Rhynchospora breviuscula. The sequence continues at coordinate 26,999,404 of CM050402.1, forward strand.
AGGCCAGGGTATAACTAAAACATGCTTGGTACAAAACAGAAAATATACCTTTTTGTGTACCTCGGTTATCAGCGAAGTTTGAGTGATAGTGCATACGCACAGCCTCGAGATTCTTCAAAACATTATGGGCACTGGCAGAAGCCTTCAAGAAATGGTCATCTAGCTGGTTGAGGACATGAAGTAGGCTCACTATCTTCCCCTTCTTACTCCAGTACATTTTTGGTGGCGGTGGTGGTGGCGGAGGAGGCCGAATCACATTGGCCTGGGTTCATTCTAAGTAATTAGTGTTTTGATAATTGGTTTCAATTTCAATAGACTCTATAAATGGTTTCACAAGGCTTGAAGAATGGTAAGTTGATGGATTGGATTAGGACAGACAATAGTAAATTAAAGTCCATCAAAAGGTTCCATTTATTTGATACAAAACCATATCTTTAAACATCACATTTGGGTTCAATGACCTTATTTTCCCCAATAATTACATGAGTCAGTAAAGGTCAAGCTGGGTCAAATTTATACTTATATGCCAAGAAAATGATCGATCAGATCCTGTTAGGCTTGTCCGTGACAAGGCAAGCAAGACTTGCTAGGCAGTATCGATCTAAATATTACAATCTGAGAGTAGAATATAGTCTGATCTGGTATGTGAGCAATATGCAGTTTAAATTGGCCGTAAATGAAATTAGCAGAGGTAAATGTACACACTTCTGGTGCCAACTTGTATGGAATCGGATACTCATGCATTGTGTCCTGAAACAAGTATTCAGCCGTTTCCATCCCTTTTGACTCATGCACAGGCAGAGGCGAAAATGGTACTGGTTCCCCGTGCATCAATCCAGGCGGTACCAAACCAGGTACTGATTCATCAAGATCAACACCATCCCTGTTTTCCTCTTCTGCTATTGATGCATCAATTGGTGCCTTCCCCTTGTTTTTCGACACTGCAACCAGAGGTGCAGAGGATGACCTTTGAAGTTGGGATATATTTTGTGAGCTCTCAGGAGGCGGTGGAGGTAAAATAGTATCAGCTGGTGGATTTACAGCTGCTCGGACCGAAGAGGTGACAGCTGAAGTGTGGTGGGCGCGATAGATGTCAGAGATGGCCGACTCACCTTGTGCATAGTCTGAGAGAGCCGCACCGGTGTTTTTCAGAGAGACGGCATAGGCTGAATGGGCTGCTGCCAGGCCGTTTCTGGCCACCACGGCTTCTCGCATAAACCGCTTGCGGTCTTTGCATCTCGCCACTGTTTCTTCCTGGTAGATCTTTGACGGACCACACCCCATATCGGTGCTCAATTTCTTGTTTTATTTCCCCTCTTCTCTCTCTCTCTTTCTCTAGTGTGGAAAGAACAAGAAGTAGCAGAAAAGGAGAAGAGAATGGGCAATGGAGTCTTTTGTGCTTTAGCTTTTGCAAGGTGAGTTCTGACGAGTAAAGTACGTTCTTAAAAAAAAAAAGACTAGTAAAGCAAGAGCTTTTGAGAGGGAATAAAGGCGCCGTCCCGCTGTAAGAAAACTTAGTTGGCGTTCAGTGTCTGAGTGACAAGTGTTAAACGATGCTTTGGCCCCGCCAGTCAGTGAAAGCGGTGTAATTTTATCGGTGTATATGATTTTGTGGTGGCAGGATGGGATACGGGTGTTTCAAGTTTCAACGTTCAAAACGCAAGAGGCTTATTGGGTTTCTTAATTGTTAAGGTAATTGGAGAAACGGTATATTAAATTATTTATACTTAAGCCGCTCAGTACCCAATATGGGTACGGAATCCGGTGTGGCACCACCAATACCGTATATATTGGAATCGGTTTCTATTTCATATACGGGGGTCAGTGTGTTTGACAGTCACAGAGATATGGTACATATTATCTTAAAAATTTATATCACAAATTAAATTCAAGGAAAATTTATATATAGAATCACAAAATCCATAGATAGGTGATACAAAATTTTGTGAAATTAAAATGGCTTTAATTTTATACATGCATTTATATTTACAAACGGTGAGAAAAACTCAAATGCATCACCACTAGTGTTAATATCGCATGTTGTGCGATTAATTTTTATTTCCATAGTAAGCACCAATTACTTCTATTACTCTTAATTCTAAAAAAATTGTGCTATTAGAGAAGCAATAATGGATGGTAAAAATTTAATTGTGCACAAAAATAAATAAAAAAAAAAGTGTTTGTAAAGAAACACAACCACAAGAATTGCGGCAAAGCTAAACCATATTACTTTGTATAGTATTTATATTTGAATGTGTGCTTAATACACTAAGGAATATCATGCAACAAAAAGTATTATAACAACATCTTTGAAAACATAAATCGCAAAAAGAAACACTAATAAATTTTTTTTTTTTTTTTATTTAAACCTCCCATAGGCTGAAACACTAATAAATAATGAAACAATATATGGATATTTTGATAACTTGATCGGTGCAAATATGGCCAAAGATGTGTCAGTCCAACTATCATTTCATGTTGCTATCAATGTGGTTATTTGTGTTGTATACTCTTCTAAATCAATACTGGTATGCATGCATAACTCATAATTTCAGAATCTGTGACGCATAGTATATCTCAGAAGATTTTGAGTGATTTTTTAAAATATTATAAAATATTTGGTATGATATATAAAATACTACACAAAGTTGCCTATGAATTTAAATAATTTCAATAATTATAATTGCAAAAATTTAGAAAAATCAAATATAAATTTATTTGAAGTCCGAAATTACTCTAATAATGATCAAATCCATCCTTCTATTATGATAAATATAATAGTATTTTTTTTTTTTGGAAACACAGTGATTTAAACCATCATTTTTATACTAAAAACTCGTGTGCACTCAAGTATTCAACAAAGCCAATTGACTAAACGCTTTTTCATTTTTTTTCACTAAACACATCATTTGATATTGATGCAAAGATCAAAGGGAGCTGATTCTCTTTCCCTCGGGACGGGGGCGGATCCAGAGAAATATTTTTGTCCATGCATAAAAAACTAAAAAAGAATAATATAGTTTAAAGTAGAACTATTAGGCCCAACAACTCAACAAGCATCATTTTCTTTTTAAGCCCGGGCAGTCGGGCACCCTTTAAAATTTAACCCAAGCACAACCATTAATTTCTTAACAGGGCCTTGAATTTTTCAAAATTAAGCCCAGTACTTGTCTGGGCTTGTTATATACTCGATCTGCCAGTGCCTTGGGAGCTGTGCAACTCAAAATGGAGAGAGAAAATAGACAGATAGGAAAAGAAAAAAAAAGACGCGTACAAAAAGCACCAGTAAAAAATATATATATCGGTCACGTGCATCATTGAAGAGCACTAATCAAAGTCAATTGGTGGCTGGATGAAGCTAACGAATCAGATCAAATAATATAGAGAATGGACAGCTCCGATTATTTACTGTACTAACCATAGTATAAAGGTACTCCCATGTGCATGTCACGCTGATCCATCTTTATATATCTTTATATAATGGGCTCGTTTGGATCGTACGGAAATAAGGAAGGAATAAAAATTTTAGGACTAAAACGTTAGAAAGTATGTAACTTTGTGAAAGAGATTTATGTCTAGGAAGAAGCTATTCCTAGGAAGAGGCTATTCCTAGCCCATCCAAACGCCCCCATATGTATAATGTATGGATGGAATAATTGGAATTCATGCTGAGGTCTGATTTAGATTCAAATTTTAAACGGCCAATGCAAATTTTCTATTTTGATTTTTATAATAAAATAACGTAAGAAGTGAAATTTTTATATTTATTTAAAAATATTATTTTTTTCATCTTTCAAAAAATATTGACAGTTCAAAATATCCAATACAATCATGACAATCTTATTTAGAGGCGTAACCAAAATTTTAGTGGGAAAATTAGTTTTATGCCACTCTAAAGTTAAGAAATTAAAAAATTGCCACTTTAAAATTTTGATTTTGAAAATTGCCACCTAAAACTAATTAAATTAGAAAATTACCACTTTAATTGTATAAATCATCTCTTTTCATATCTAATTTTTGTATTGACCAAAATATCCCTATCCTCTTCACCTCCATTCTCGGTCTCTAATGGTGAAATAAACAGACCAAAGTCTTCCGTCTAATTTGATACTGCAAAATTGTCTAATAGTAAAAAGAGAAGGTGACACCTAATTTCATCTGACGAGGATAAAAATTCAGAAATGCTTCTTCCTCGTTTGCCACAACTTGGCTGACTCTGATGTTATCAATCCAAAAAGCTTCTAGTTGTGCATCTATATTTGAAATTCAGATATTGAATAATTTGACGGAAATTATATTTTGGTTAATAAATAAAGGCTTTCATGAAGATTAATTATGTTCGCAACTTAGGTTTGCAACCTATAATATTTAGGATTTATTTTTTTATCAAAACCATATGTAAAATTATGTAAAGTCAGTTAAAAAATAATTATAAATTTGCACGAGCCTACATATTAATTTCAATCAATGGCCTTGAGGAGGAAGAGAGCGCATTCACTATTTCACTTTGTAATTTTTGAAGTTGTACACAGAAAGAAATATACAGGGAATTAATGGAGGAAGAAAAGGGATAGGGAGAGGAGAAATGAGGGTATTTTGGTCAACACGAAAAATTAAATATGGAGAGAGATGATTTATACGGTATAAGTGGAAAATTTCTAATTAAATTGAATTTATGATGGCATTTTTCAAAAGCTCAATTTTGAGGTGGCAATTTTCTAATTTTTCAATTTTAAGGTGGCACAAAACTAATTTTCCCAATTTTAGTATAGGAGGGACCGAGATCCAAAAATCACAAATCTAAGGATGTTTTTAGATTGTTTGAGAATAAAATCAAAATTACATCAGTATAGTTGTATGCAAAGTAGCAACTAAATTTTTAGGAATGAGATTAATCTCATTGGACGCGAATGAAAGAAGAAGTTTGTTTTTATTTAAGGGGAACAAGATATATTGTTTGTGCTCCATTTAACGAACTAGCTGATAAAGCTTAACAAAATCTCAAATCTTAAAGTAGGCCAAGCATACTCATGCCCCCTTGATTCCATCCCTGATCCTATTCGCAACAAGTTTTTTTGTTGATCCAAAGTGCTATTTTTTTTTTTTCCCCTTCCCTCAGCTTTCTTTCTTCCCTCATTTTTCTCTCCTCTCTCCCTTCATTTTCCTCCCTTTCTCTCGTCAATTTTCTTTCTCGGTAAATAAGAAAATCAAAATTGAAATGATATTGATCGTAATAGAAAAGAAAAAATCACTTGAAAATATGGGTTCGAGCTAACCATATTTATTCATAAGTTTAAACGTACTTTTAATTTGTTTTTATTGAAGTTTGAATAGAGAATTCATTTTAACCACCTGAGCTACCAATAATTGATATTTTATATTCATTATAAAATAAAATGTGTCAATAAAATTTAATTTCACTCTATAATCTGTACGGACATAATTTTAGATGCAAAAATTTGGCAACTCAGTTGTCTACCATTTTTTTATATTCGGCCGTACAGTTCACTACACAGATGTCTTCACGGACGAGTGCCACAGATTTTACTACAACTAACTTTCGCTATTTTTTTATATTTATACAACTAACTTTAATTTGGCGGGTCTTGAACTTCGGAATAGAGAGATCATTTTGGATCAAATCCTGCCTGAACCTGTTATACATGCACCTGTGTCGTGTCGTATTCGAGGTTCTCTTTCTTCCATTCGGTTCATGTAAACCAATTTCCGTGATCATCATAAATTAACCCATTCCACACATCTCCCTCCCTTCCTATCAGGCTATCGCCTCTCTACCTTCTCTCAGTCACTCGCCATGGCTACTTCCTCTTCCTTCTCGACATTCTCACTCCTCTCTCAGCGCACATCTCCGCGTTTACCAACTATCACCTGCTCTCTGTCTCCTCTTCCCTCAGTCTCTTCCCTCTCGCAGTCTTCACTCTCTTCCCAGTTCCTCTCCCTTTCCCAACCAATGAACAAAAACAACTTTTCAAAAAGACCCAACCTTTCATCGAAATTCAATGTTGTGGCCTCAGCAGATAAGAAAAAAGTGCTGATTGTCAATACTAACAGTGGTGGCCATGCAGTGATCGGCTTCTACTTTGCGAAAGAGCTGTTGGCATCCGGTCATGAGGTCACTGTGCTTACTGTTGGAGAAGAGGGTTCTGATAAGATGAAGAAACCCCCATTTAGTAGATTTTCGGTAAAGTTTGCTTTAATTTGACCTTTTATCGAACTGGTATGCTCATGTCTGATACTGGTCAGAACCAAGGGCAATGTACAGAGTCAAGGGTTTTAATATGAGAACTGAAATAGATAATAGTGGTGTATGTTCCCCCACTCTGCCAGTAAATAACTAGCCCTCAGCATATGTTTTCTTTGCATTTTTTACTTCTATTTACCATGTTTTCAAGTCCTCATTTCATTTTCTAACAAACTATACAAAAATTGATGAGTGCTTAATGTTAATAGGAACAGACATTCTCCATTTTCATTCTACTAATTTGTGCTTTCTAAATTTATTCTTTATGCCTTTTTTTTTTTGAAGGTTGGTTTGAAACCAACGATTTTGTTATAAGAAATTTGAAGATAAATGCTCTCTCCGTGAATTGAACCAAGGACCACTTGGTTGGCGGAATAGAGTGAAACCACTGGGCTAAACAACCCAGCTTTATTCTTTATGCCTTTATCTGATTCACTATTTAAACTACGGGAAAGATCGATTACATCTAAACTAGCGTCTAAATACATTAAGAAAATTGTACAATATATCTATTTAAATATTTGTTTACCCACCTTTGGTCAGTACTGGCTCTGTTATAATCCTGTATGTTTAGAAGTCTTAGAAGCTATTCTAATGCATTATCATTTTTTTTAGAAGTGTTAGCTGTTTCTTCATGAGTTCACTGTGTTTACAGTTGTAGATGTTTTATCCAATTGCTTTTATTATTTATCTATTTGTTTCTCTTTCCCCACTTTTATTAGGAATTGGTGAGTGCTGGAGGGAAAACAATCTGGGGAGACCCATCTGAAGTAGAGAAAGTGGTAGGTGGGGCTGCATTTGATGTGGTGCTAGATAACAATGGCAAGGATTTGGATGCTGTCAAGTATGTCAATATCTTGTGCTTTTGTGTCTGTGCTGTTATGTCTGATAACTTTCAGCATTTTTCATCCTTCAAACTACTCTTTGTTGTTTGGGCCCAGCATGTTTACTGTGGTACTGTTAAAAATCTGGGAACTCCCAGAAAGTTTTGCATCCTATCAGCCTAATCAGGTGTTTTTACATGCAACCAACAGGCTATGCTAATCAACCTGCATTGAACCAGACATACTCTACACTGGTAATAAATTCCTGGTAGCATAACCCATGTGGAATCCTTTTCTTCCAGATTAAATTGTGGTGACATAATTGTAAGTGTTTTGAAAATGACAGGCCGGTGATAGATTGGGCTAAGTCTGCCAATGTCAGTCAATTCCTCTTCATTAGCAGTGCAGGAATCTACAAGACCAGTGACGAGGTTCCTCATGTGGAAGGGGTACTCACCTCATTAAACTAGTTTTATAATGAATTTGTGTAACTCTTCCAGAGTCCAGATTAATTAAAATGATTATAACAAGTATTATACATCACCAGTCAGCACCAAGGGTAGTTTCTTCAAGTTAGAATTTCTTAATAGTTGATCAAATTGTTTATAATTATCTTGTATTAGGATCCTGTTAAAGAAGATGCAGGTCATGTTGCAGTAGAGAAGTACATAGCAAGCCTCTCTTTTCCAAGTTGGGCCACATTCCGGCCTCAATATATGACTGGATCTGGAAACAACAAAGATTGTGAAGAGTGGTTTTTTGACAGTATATTTCTTTCTTGATTCATTGATATCATAAAATCAAGCCAATTTATTTATTAATCCATAGTAATGGGTTTCAACCATTCAAATGGACTCCATAGTTTTTGTTTGAAAAGTTATTGGTCTATTGGATCATTACCCAATATGGTTATGTCATGCAAACATGAATAATGTGCATTTCCATATAAAATAAAGTGATTCCAGAATTATTGAACTCAGGTGCAGACCCTGAACAAAAATCAAATTGCTTGTGATCACCAAATGACCTGTATGCATGTTGATGTAGAAACTTGATATGCATAGCAACAAATTCTTTTTCTTCCCTTGGAACTTTTCCTACAATTCCACCAGTTTCTTGATAGGTGCAATTTCTGTGGCCTGACAATAAGTAATAATTAGAATGATTCCAAATTGTAATAATTGATTATCACAAATAAATGGAAATCCAAAGTTTTTGCTACAGAAGTACTGATTGCTTTATGTATCTCTTTGAAATGTACCCCCTATATATTGGAGTGGATACGGAACCTCGAAATGGGTCCAGCTACTTATGTTCTTGAAATTCATATCTGAAATTTTATGTGTATCTGACATTTATTTTGAATGTAATGCATGCTTACAGTATGAAAAGATCAATGCCTTTTGGCCTTTAGATATACATTAGATCCTCATGAGCACTGGTTCTGACTTTAATAAACTTGAAACTATTATAGTTGGTTCGAATACATGTCCCTTGAAACTATTATAGTTGGTTCAAGTACATGTCCCAACCTTTCATCTCTTTTTAAATATAGAAATTAATTTCTTCATTGCAATTGCTTAACTTTTAGGAATTGCCAGAAATCGGCCTGTACCTATCCCAGGTTCAGGAATGCAACTCACAAGCATCTCACATGTGAGGGACTTATCAAGCATGTTGACACTAGCAGTAGAAAAACCAGTCGCTGCAAATGGTAATATTTTTAACTGTGTCTGCGACCGTGCGGTGACCTTCAATGGGCTCGCTAAACTTTGTGCACAAGCTGCGGGTTCCGAGCTTAAGATTGTGTATTATGATCCCAAGGAGGCTGGAGTTGATGCAAAAAAGGCCTTCCCTTTCCGCAATATGGTACATTGTTATATTACCTTATGGTTGTTACTGCCCCTTCAAACTTCTTTGATCTTCCCTCTTTACCTTGGTACCGAGTTATAATGGAAATTGCGTCCAAGTATAACCATTGAACAAATCATGCTTTCCCATCCAATGCTAAAATGGGCACTGTGGTGACGTGTGTTGTTTGCACTTTGGATTAGGTCAGTTTGACATTTTAGAACTTCACACTGAGATTCTCTCTTTTGCAAGGGAGAACTTTTGGGCATATTTTCAGACGATCAAATTGAACAACAATATTTAAAATGCCTCTCCTTATATTCTTTCCTTGCAGCACTTCTACTCTGAACCCAGAGCTGCAAAAGAAATATTAGGATGGAAAAGCACGACCAACCTTCCCGAAGATCTAAAGGAACGTTTTGCTGAGTATGTTAGCATCGGCAGAGACAAGAAGGAGCTTAAGTTTGAAGTGGATGATAAGATACTAAACTCGCTCAAGGTTCCTGCTAGTGTTACTGCATAGTTAAATTACTGTGCTATTGTCAGCACGTGCATTTGGAAGACGAGGCCTTATACTGTAATACAAGAGCTACTGAGATCGTTTTATAATTTTCCTTTGATGATTTGTTTTTCTTCTAGCTGTCTTTCTCCTAAGGATGCATCCAGTAATTAAACTAGAATAAGGAAGTCAGCATGTTGTGTACAAAAATAAGGGGTTTTTTATTATAATATAAAGCTGTTGAGATTTTTCCTTTTGTGAATTTTTTTCCTGTGGTCATCTCCTCAGAATGCATCGACTAGCTGACTAGTTACTAGTAGTCAGGTTAAATGATGCTGCAATACTGAATGAGCAAGATTATGTTAAAACCTGATTGTTACTAACTACCGGACCTACATGATGATATTGAGTTTGGCCAGTATAGGTTTGAGTCTTCAATGCTTGATAAATGTATAAGATTTAGAGGCTCATGTGAGAATTTATGATGTGTTTATGAAATTCACGTGGGTGTTGCTTGTTTCACAACAGAGCTGGGAAGGCACTAATTAAACCATAACTAAATCAGTAAAGCACTGAGGCACTACCCTTTTTGACCGTTTCCTTTTTTTTTTCAAAACAAAACTTTTGGACACTTTAAATGTCAGCCCATAAAAAGCTTTGAGAATCGAGCATCTGACATACGCAACAAAAAAAAAAAAAAAAAAAAAAACCAAAAAGTTATCCTTATCATTTCTTCTATCCCATGAGGGCAATTTAAACATCACCAAAAAGACAGCACCACAGTACTATAGCATGATCTATGGAGGGTTATACTATATTATAAGAACTCCAAACAGAGGTTACTAAACAAAACAAAATCAGTCATTTTTGTTCCCTGCACTGTCAATACAGTAGCGCTGGGAGAAGTCCTTCTCTAAAGCCTCCTTCATCCATGGGTAGCGGCACAGCTTAATGGCCTCGGGCACCATCAGCCAGGTTCGCTGTCTGGTGCTCTTCTCTGGCCACAACTCCAACTCCTCATTCACCCGCATGGCAAACACTGAAGCCTTGCAGAGCCCCTCAGGACAGAACTCATCTTGGTTGCTCTTGCTCTTGAAATAGTAGGACCCTAGAAAATCCTTTTATCGAGAGAGAAAAAAAAAAAAAAAAGAGCCTTGACAAATCAGATATAGTTTAGCTAACCAGTTGGAAGAAGTTGAAAATAAAGATGTATTTTTTATCATAATATGATTCTGTCCAACTGGTTAGCTAACCAATTGGAAGAAGTTGAACTAATAAAGGCGAAGAAGTTAAATCTCCCTACATGGATGACAGTTTGAGATGAAATAAACAGGTAATATTTCCTAGTTGACAAGTGCAGAACACTATTGAAGGACAGTATTCCAAGGATTTCAAAAATATTGGAATTATCAGAGAAAATAGCAACAGTTTTTGGCTTCATTCTAAATTTACTATTGTTGGATCGGAATAAGAAATCAGCACTTAGAGCCAAAAAAGAGTGACATGAGATGAAGAATTTACTTGGGAAATCCAATAAATATGCCACATCTCACAATCGAACAACACCAATATAAGCAATACTAGAAAAAGTTTAGGCCAATATTAGCGAATAATATAGCTCACCTGGAAAGAATAATACCTACCTCCAAATCTCCACGCACACCAGCTTCTTCAATAGCTTCTCTTTTAGCGGCCTCTTCAACAGTCTCATCATTTTCCCATCCACCCTTTATGCATAGAGATTATAAAAAAGGAACGATCAAAAACTTCAAAACATTGAATAGACCACCCTAATTAAATGAATTAAAGTCCTAGTAGGCTAGTACCCACTCCTCCCCTTACTAGCATAACCATACTACCTCTCCTACCTAGCTCCTTCCAGTGGATGAATAAGTGAGAAAGAAGGGTAGTTTCATGTATATATACAGGAGAAAGAATTCTCTTATAAAAGGGGCTCGTGAAAAATTACATTATCAGCCCTTTATCTGCCTTCAGATTACAGCACAAAACAATATTCCCCCCTGGTACTTGTTTCCAAGGCACTTGCAAGGATAGCAGTAATCATTATATGCGTTAAATAAATAAAAAGAGTAAATAGTACCTTGGGAAATAAGAGGCCAGGCCCGCTTTGAGAGCTTATCATGAGAACCTCCACAACCTTTTGATTCTCATCAGAACTTTTATATCTAAATGGTATACACCTGAACAAATAGAGATATTATTTAAGAAATTTTCATAACATGAAAAGAAAATGCATGTAACATGTGACAAGAGCTCTCAAATTTAGAAATGCAGGAAAAAATAATGAGGATCTTAGGTTTCAGACTTTGAGGGCAGAATGAGGGGAGAGGGCGGGAGCTTGAAATAATTAGTGGGGAAATATTTGATTAAAAAAAAATGAACCAAGCATGTTACAATTTCTTTTTTTTTAAGAAATAGCCAATACAAAAGAGTACTGCAACAAATACAAGTACCACCTGGTGTACTGAGAAACATAGATAAGTATAGTAATCCTCTAATATATATATAAAAAAAAATGATCCTTAGATGAGATGCAAGAATTCCAAGCTTTGTCAACTTCCGAACTACACAAAAATTACAAATGCATTTCAACGAGGAACACATAGTCACATGAAAATGAAGTTATAGTATTATAGGAAAATGGGGCAACGAGATTCTTCAACTCTGGGAAGAAATCTAATGGGGGCAAATCAGAAAAAAAACAAAAGCACACCAATTTTCAAATAAGCTAAGCATCAGCAAAGTTATTAGTAAAATCCGGATAGCATGCAAGCACTTTAAAAATCAAACGTGACAACTTTTTACAGTTTTCTACCCTCATTTCAGCTGATTTAGCTATCATGCATAAGACAATTACCCGTTAGACTTCAACCCCAAAAATAAACAGGTATGATCATTTAGATGTAAACTCAATAGTTTCTTGGTACACCTAACCAACAATTCAGTATAGTGACAAACAATGTAATATAGAATTACCAGTCTATAATTATCATATATTATTTGGTCAAAGCATCAATACTTGAAACAAGAGTATAATATCTCATTTCAAGAAAGACAATAAAAGACCTAGAACCCATAAGATGATTAGGTTAAATCAAATTGAGAAAGGTACAAACAACTTCATTGGCCCTAATTGAAAGCGACAGCCACCAAAATGGAAATGCATCAGACAATTTGCTAACCCTACACGAAATCCTGTACCATAGTTTATCCTTTTCACATAAAAATCAAAGGATAAGTGCAAGTTTCAGGATTACAATTGACAATAACAGTTTGTGGGTCCCACGTAAGAAAACGAAATTTAGTAACCCTTTTACAGAAAGCAACAGCTTTTCATAATTTGTTTGACATAAATATCACAACCCAAAATTTCCCCCGACCAGCATAGGAAAATATCAAAGCCCCACAACAAAATCACCAAATTGGCCGCTCATATAAGCAAATATTTTCAGCTAGGCATTTTATCAAACAGGTAAGCCATCGGCTTGGTGACAAGTGGAGAGAGAGAGAGAGAGAGAGAGAGAGAGAACCCGGCAAGGAGACGACAACCTCCTTCGTAACGCTGCTGATGACGACCCGTACGGGCTACCAAATCACACATTGCGATTGCGCTCTATGGCTTCTCAATTCCACTCTTATAACTCCAATTCGCCTCCAATTCTCTATCGGGAATAGAGCCCCATTTTCGTTTCTCCTGCTGGAGCAGCCAATGCGGCGGCTTGGGGATGGATGGCGATTTGGGCGGAGAGAGATTTGAATGTAATTATTGAAACTAGAAAAAAATAATAATAATTACAAAAATTGGGTCTTCTGGGGTAAAAGGGAAATCGAAATTGGGTCCCTACTCCTATAAAAAGTCAAAAACTACAATGGGGATATATCAATTTTTGTAAGTTTGGGGGTACAATTGTAAGAGTACATGTAGGAAACCAAACACTCTGTGTCCAAATCCCTGATGCTCTTCCTGTAACATGCTTTTTATTATGGGCCCCACTAGACCAATCAGTTGATTTCCGAAGGACCAGATTTGTAGGCCCAATTATCGGTGACTTGTTACAGGGCATACAGTTGCGACAGCAATCCGAACACAGTATTTAAATGGAACATGGTTGGTATGTCCGGTATTTGGTGGTGTTTTACTGTTGGCAGGAATTTTCGGAAGCGTCTTGACTGGTTGTCTGGTTCTGTCATATGGAACACAGCTTTTGAGTGGACTCAAATCCTGGGTTTTTTTCTTAAACGGCTCTGACGAAAACAATAGCTCAACAAAGCACCATGCGCTATATGATATTTACATAAAGAGCCAAGGCGCAATGTGCTTGTACGCCTTATTTTGAGCCCCTAGTAAGGCGCAATGTGCTTTTGCGCCTTACTAGTTAGGCTCCAAATCAAACTACGCCTTACCTGTTAGGCCCCAAATCAAACTACGCCTTACCCCTTCATTTTTCTGCCGACACTCCACGTATTTTAGCCCTATTTTAATGGAAAAAAAGAGTAAGGCGCACATCTAACCTGCGCCTTACCCCAATTTTCTAAACAAGCAAGCTTTTTTTATTATGTTGAGAATATGTTATTTCATATGTGTCACAATTGCATCCGATATCAAAGCTCATTAAAAGCTAATTGCATCCAATTATTTGACATTAATAATAATAAAATATCGTAGTTCATTATTGAAGCATCTTCATTAGTCAAAATACATTAACAACCCCTTAAAGTTTATGTCCCAGTAAAAACTCGATTGGGCAAAAAAAATAACGAAATTTTTTGTTTGAAACTAAGAATTGCGTTAATAATGAGTCAATGCCAAAAAGATGGTGCTTACGTGTTGGCTGATTGAATAAGATTAGAGGGGTATATATGGCTGATTTTTCTTTAAAAAAAGAGTTCACTGATAAAGAAAACTAATTAAAACACTAATCAATATAAAGGCATTACATTAATCAAAGCACTAACATTACATTACAAATATAAAGGCATTACATTAATCAAAGCACTAACATTACATTACAAATATAAAGGCATAATACAAGTTCAGAATTATACTAATCTTAGCAGAAATAACATTACAATACAAATTTAAAGGCATACTACAAATCTAGAATTACACTAATCAAAGCACAAATAACATTATATTATATATTTAAAGGCATACTAGTCTGTCTTAGTTCTCTGTAAGAAAAACATCATAATCAAAGTTAGAAATTTACAAGTGAAATAATAAAATTAGAGATTAAAAATGCAAGAAATTAAAAAATACAAATAACCTTCATCATTTCTCGTAGCTGTGGGGCAAGTTCTCCGGCTATGTCCAGATTGTCCACAGAGATGGCAAGTGTAGGGATTTTTATGTTGGCTAGTTACGTCCATGTCAGTACGAATTATTAATGTCAAATAATTGGATGCTATTAGCTTTTAATAAGCTTTGATATCGGATGCAATTGTGACACATATGAAATAACATATTCTCAACATAATAAAATAAGGTTGCTTGTTTAGAAAATTGGGATAAGGCGCAGGTTAGATGTGCGCCTTACTCTTTTTTTCCATTAAAATAAGGCTAAAATACGTGGAGTGTCGGCAGAAAAATGAAGGGGTAAGGCGTAGTTTGATTTGGGGCCTAACAGGTAAGGCGTAGTTTGATTTGGGGCCTAACTAGTAAGGCGCAAAAGCACCTTGCGTCTTACTAGGGGCTCAAAATAAGGCGTACAAGCACCTTGCGCCTTGGCTCTTTATGTAAATATCATATAGCGCATGGTGCTTTGTTGAGCTATTGTTTTCGTCAGAGCCGTTTAAGAAAAAAACCCCAAATCCTCTGCAGTCCTTTATGACAGTAGAGCTCTACAGCCCTTACAATTTTATTTATATTTAAAAGTTTTAAAATTCAAATATTTAATCCAAATCGTTGATCTTATTCAATTTTATGAGCGATGCATTTTTATATAAATTTTATGAAATTTGGAGTTGATTTAATATTCAATTAAGTGACCAAATTATGAACGTATTAGAATTAATTAGTGATAGTTAACCAGATTCGTTCATTTGTTGACCACTTGATATAGTATCAAATCAACTCCAAAATTTATAAAATTTATATGAAAATACATCGCTAGTAAAATTGAACAAGATCAATGGTTTGGATTTAGCATTTGAATTTTAAATTTTTTTAATATTAATATAATTTTGAGGGCCGTAGAACTCTACTGTCGTTTAACGACGGTAGAGGATTTGAGCCGCTTTTGAGTAATTGAGTCTTTGACCAACATTTATCAGGCCTCTCATGTGATGAGATTTTTACTGGTTGAGTTGTCAGTTGAAGAGAGGTGATTTTTTTTTTTTTTTTGGGAAAATTTTAATTATTTAATATCATCTACGGCATCTCGGCTTGTACCCCAAAAGAAAAAAATAATAATAATAACCTATAATCGGAAATTTTGTTTTTAATAATCATCCTTCTTCAATTTGCGTAAATAAGTATCATCGTCATGGCAATATTGTCAACTATGGCACCTCCTCTTCCTCTTCAACTTATCTCGTTCCACATCTTCGTGGGAAATCCCTCATCTGAGAATGGAGTTAACAGTTAAGTATTGTAATTCAATAAAAATAAAAAAAAAAGAGAACCATTTTACTTGGATATCAACAAAAATGGAAAGGAAAAATATTTTATGAATATTTTATTAGTTTGCAATAAGTGCATAAACAACAGTAATCGAAACTAACTTAAAAATTGGTTTTCTTTCAAAAAAAAATTAAATATTGGTCCGCTCCATGATCATCAGGAATTTTCTATATTGTGAGAGAACTTTGTCAGAATTTTAAGAACTGGAAGGGGACCAATTGCTATAACTAGAAAGTTACGTCGGTCCTACGTCCCCTTTCTTAAATTGGGAAATTTCTGATATGGAATTTTAATTTTTTATCTCACTAAGTTTTTGTACGATCATTATTTGAAAAAAAAAATTTTGTAGCGATATTCACGGCTATTCATCTCACTAATAAAACCAGTCAATTTTATGGGACGGCTGATTTCTTAGTGATCTTATATTTTATTATTATATATTTTTTTTCTTCGTTTTCTCTAAAGCAGAAAGATTAAAATTTAAGAAAAATATGTGGTGAAGTTTGAATTGTCTTCTTTTAAATTACGAAATGTAGGAGGTGAATCCAAATTATGGAATGTGTCAGGTCGTGTTTCAAAAAAAAAAAAACTCGAACATTGTATATTTAATAGTGTACGCATGTTCTCCCTGCCGCCGCATTGCGGTCAATGCGCACCGTCTCTCAGTCTGATGTGCCACATGGACAAGGCATGAAATACGGTCCAATTTGTCTGTTATATTATGATTATTATCAATAAAAAAAAAAACTATATGAATTTTTGTATGATTCGTGATGGACAGAAAGGGTCTCACAAGAATTTTTGTAGGCAAATTTTTTATTTTGAGAGCATATAAATCCCGTTAGTAAAAAACAAATTATAAATGTTGATATTCAATGTCAATTTGTCACATTGTAAAATAATTGTTTTGTAGCAACTTGCTCATTATTAATTTAACTGAAATTATTGCAATAATATTTGTAATTGATTGTTAATTACAAAGTATATAAAACAAAATATGTTAAAACATTGAATGAATCTGACAAATTAGATTTGGAATAAATCGTAGGATAAAGATGAATGATACTATCAGGACGGTATGCCATCTTCGATTCGATTTCTTTTTGAGACGCAAGTGTTGAATGTAATTTTTTTGTTTTTTAGAAAACTAGGTAAGTGTTAAATGTAGTTGAAAAGGTCTTGTACTGGTTGAGGTCCAGAGCAAAAGGATGTCATACATTCTATCTATCATCTGTGATTCTTAGCAGCCGCTGCTAAGATTTTTCAGAAAATGACATGAACTATATATAGAAGAAAATTTTTATAATTTATATATGAAAAATTGCAAATCCATATTATTTTTCTCATTTGTTCTTATGTGAACAACAAAATTCAAATATAGATATAAATTAAATAGAAAAATAGATGACCTAAAATTATGAAGACAACAGTCCACTTTTATTTACAAATATATATATATATAGAGAGAGAGAATAGGTGGTGCATACTAATGTACTGGAGTTTCGGTGCATACTGATTCAAACTCTTTGATCTGCTTCAAAATGACCGATCCAAACCGTCCAATATGATTTTCCTATTGAAATCTCCTTGCCGACAAAATTTTATATTTTGTAAAAAAATTTTACTATTTTTTAAAATTTTAAAAAATCGTTAATTTAATTTTTTTTCTAAACCATTCTAAAACAGTAGTTTTTAAAATTTCGAAAAAATACTTACAAAAAATTTTAAAAATTGTAAAATTTGGTAGATTTCAATAGGGAAATTTGATGAGAGGATTTTATACATATATTTTGGTTGGATTTTGTCTCCAAACTAAACCAATTTGACTTGAGTTAGGTTAATTAGGGTTATTTTAATTAGGATTTTGTGTCAAAAATGAGTTACTACCATAGTTCCTATTTTAATGCAGATTTTGGACAAAAATATGACTTGGATGAATCGATAATGATGTAGAGCTCGTTGTAAGCTTTCCAACGATTCTTGAATCACCTCAATCGGAGTCCGGATGAATGAGATATGGCAAAATACTGACAGGACGCAGTGCTGAAATTTTTAGAACGGACCGTTTCAAATCAGAACGGTCCGCCCCAACTAAAATTGCCAGAAATAGCAGGATTGCCTGTTTTAGATGCTTGGGACGACCCGTCCCAGATTAGAACGGTCCACCCCGACAGAAACCGTCAGAATTCCCAGAAATAGTCCAGAGTTGCCAAATTTAGAGTTCTATTATGTCATGGCGGTTCCAATCTGTTTCTAGTACTTTCAGAACGTGTTTTCTGCTATTTTCATCATCTCTACACATTTGTAATGCCTATAAAAACATAGTTTGAGGGGATTTTGAGATATACAAGAGAAGAGTTCAATTCTAGATCCAAGTTGAGGTTAGATATAGTTCTATTTGAGAGAATAGTCTCAGGTCAGGATCGTGGCAGCGCCGAATCGACTGGTTTGTGGCAGAAACAGGGCGTTTCGATAGGAGGCTTCGACATACAAGAGGAAGCAAGGACATATTGGGTTTTATTCTTCCTTTATTTTCTATTTCTCTTTGTTTTTCATGATGCCTTTTAGTTGTTGAGTTGATTGTTCTAGGACTATGGTTGTAAACTTTTCTACTTAGTTGCTTGTTTTGATTTGAATATTTAGTTAATTAATTAAGTTAAGTTATGTTTTATCTCTTGTGATTCGATTGCTTTATTCTATTGCTATGCTTGTTTTGAATTGTTAATTGATATACCTGTTAAGCGATGGCCACATTTGATAGTAGGTAGCAATATTAATTAACCTGAATTATAGTGTGGTAATGAAACTATTTGGTAGGTGAGATTCGAAAAGATGAACCAGACCTTAAGAAATTAGGGTTTTACTTGAGATCGGAAGATTAAAAGTGTACCAAGACCCAAGAGATAGACTAGAACATCTAAACCAAAAAACGGAAGTTGAAATTTAGACGTTCTAGGAGTTAAACAATAGAATTTAGTAGCTTGACCTGAACAGAAGTTAGAGTACAAGTTTATAGGTTAAGTATTGTTTAAACTCGCATAAAAATACTTAATTAATAACTAAAATCAATGACAAAACAAGTATAAACCATTGGAACGGATCGTCCCAAGATCAGAACGTACCGTCCGGAAGGGGGAGTCTAATCCAGGACAGCCTGTTCCAATCATTGACAGAGGCTGAAACGAACCGTTCTAGAGATGGAACGGACCGTTCCAACTTTGACAAAAGTAGAATCGTTTGGAACTAGAAACCCTAGAATTATTTGACCTGTTGATTTTTTCTTGTTTATTCTTGTTTTAGCCTTAATAGTAGATTTAGGATTTGTATTCATCTTCAACCTTTAATTCACAAAAGAAAGTTAAACTCGTCTAGCTAATTAATTAAAATAAAAGATCGATATTCCAACACCGTCCCTGTGATTCGACCCTTAGCTTTACTACGATAGATTAAATCAGGTAAAACGAGGTTATTTTGACTAGGTTTGCACCCGATCAAAATTAGCGCCGTTGCTGGGGACGGTTTGCTAGAATATTGGTATTTTGCTTTAATAAATTAGCCTTGACACCCTTGTATTCTTGTATCTTACTTATTTTATCTTATCTTTAAAAATCCAAAAATATTCTCTATCACCATGTTTTGTTCTTTTCAGGGATTCAAACAAGGTGATGCAAAGAAGATCGTCGCATCCGACAAAATAAATGATGAGTTCACCAAAGAATTGAGCAACCCATCAAGAAGGTGCTTGGAAAAAATCGATGTGATGGAAGACAACAAATTACAAATCAAGTATCACATCATAATCGAGCCAACAAAGATGACATCCAAAGAGGAACACTCCAAGCATGTTTCAAGGCAACCGCTCAATCACTTTTGGGAGAACTATGTGTTAGAAAGTGCTCAATTTTCAATTTTAGTTACTAATTAACTTAATAAAACATCAAGCACAAAGGATCTTGCTAAGCAATCAATACACACATGAGAAAAGGAAAGGAATCGATTACCTCTCGCGGAATCGTATCCGCGATGCTCGACCAATGCATGGGAGTTGATGGCGTGCTCATCTTCGCCTTCTCCTCCGTCGACGGCCGCCTCGAGTCCACCAAGAAGTTTAATCACCTCCTCTTTCAACTTGTGCTAGCAAGGAAGAGGAGAGCAACTAATCCCCAAGGTTTTCTCTCTTCTACCTTTGTCAATTAACTAGTTTAATTAATGGAGAAGGGAGAAATCTCAACACATGAGCTAGATGAGGTGAAAAAGAGCAAGAGAAAGAGATGAAAATTCTGAAATTTTCTCTCTAATTTTCGTTCTAGGAGGAAGAGGGAGATAAAAGGCTATGGTGGCTAGGGTTTCTCTCTCCAAATGACCTCCTTTTATAGACCAACCACTCCACAAACTTTAGGGACCTTTTTACCCCTATTAGGGCAGCCACTATATGGGCTATCAAACCCATTTTGTGGTGTGTTAAATGTCCACTAATTCAATTAATTAATGGACCTTTCTCTTGTACTCAAACCGGGCCTTTAATTTACTAATTAAATAAAGGTCCATAAGCTCTATTTAATTCCTATAATTAAATTGTGTTGAACAAAATTAATTATTAACTTATTAATAATTATTTTGGGATTAGTTAATGCATTAATTTATTTCTATATGATCTCCTTGACTTAATTAATTATAACGGTTCGCAACGGTATATAATTAATTAATCAACTTATCATATTTTCGCAATACACTCCTGCGAATAAATAAATAATGCACTGTGTGATTAAAGTCCTATTTGTGTGACCCTTTGAGGATTTACGCTACGTTGGCCATGGAATTAAATCGCTATTTAATTCCAATAATCATAAGCGGTATCTAGCAACACGTTATGATTCCCAATTCGCATAAATAATGTACTGCTACAATATCTCAATCATGCATAAGAAATAAAAGTATCTCCTTGTCTGATTCTTATGTCACATGATATCACTGTATAATCCAAGATAGAAATGTGTCATTCTTGCAGATTATACATTTCTTGATCTAGAGTTGATTGTACAAGTTGGCCAAACAATCTAACTCCATCAAGGGGCCCAAACATATATCATCACTCACTAGGTATACTAATGAGGGACATACGGTTTTCTTGATGAACAACTTTTCCCCGCACAATTCAAGTGAACATAAATAAAGTCCGTATAGCAGCCCTTATCAGGAATCAACGGTAGACGATATTTATTGAACCTATCCTCATGTGGAAAAGTTGAACCATCTTAAACTTAGAATCAAACTCATATGAAATAAACAATGACACATAACACAATCCATATGTTTATTTCATTGGGTCATGTCCTGTACTATGTTCTAATAACATACACATATGCAATTAAGTTGGTAACTCCTTACCTATGATTTGTAGAACTTAATCATCACTTAACTTGCATACTAATCTTTTATGATAATTAATGTTCCCTGTTAATTATCAAGATTACGGACGATTTAGATTTATTACTGTCATTCTAATAAATGATCCACAGAGATCTACAATTCAGATCCTCAAACTGAATGATCTGTCAGTAATAAATTCTAGAAACAAATGATCGAATGTCATCAATAACATAAACTAAGAAATTAAGTCATTAAATATTGACTTCTAGGACACAACTCCAACACTATGATGTATTGAGAGGGAGAAAAGTGAAGATAAGATGAGCAAATACAAGGTGGTCAAGCTATTGACCTAAAACAAGCGCTTCTTGGGAGGCAACCCAAGGCCAAAAAATTTCAATTCCTTTCATTAGTTTAGTTTAGATTTAGTTAGTTATAACTCATTGATCTTTGTTGTTGGTTTCAGATTGTAGATGATAATACAAACTTTTAGAAGCACAATGTTCGAGTCGTGCAAGTGTCAAATAGGTCAAATGAACTTCAACGCAACATCACAACACATGGAAGAAGAATGCAGGTTGATGAAAAGTCGTACCATATGCAAGAGCTCAAGCTTGGGGAAATACACCATGAAGGAGCATATGAATCATCTCAACCCAATAAGTCTCAACACAGTGGAGAAACCATCTCGTTCCATACCGAAATCGAAACCATTCACCTCAACCTAACCCCCAAACGGTCCTTTCCAACACTCAAACGGACCGTTTGACATTCAGCCGAGACCTAACCTAATCCAATCCATTGGCTAGATTTCGAGTTTTCATTGGTTAGTCGACGAACCAAAATTTTTGCTTAATTTAGTCATTTACCAAACCTTCACCTAAATCCAAACCCAAGGGTAAAATCACACCAACCCCTATGTGATTTGTACCCTCAAACCAAACCACCCATCTCCACTACTTGCAAGACACATCTTTTCCAATGAGACGAACCTAGAGACAACTTGGAAATGCAATGATCTATCAAAGCAAGAAAGACTAATGTTGCGCGACCCGACCCTTCACAACCTTGACATTGATTTGATGAGTTTCTCTTTTCCTTTCTCTCTTTTAAGTTTTGTTTTCATTACATTGAGGACAAATGCAAAGTTGTAAGCTTGGGGGGAGAATAGAAAATTTGTATCTAGGATTTGCATCATGACATTTAGGCTTATTAATTTGTATTCATATAGGATTTGCATTATAACTTCATATAGTTTGCATTTAGGTAAATGCTTAACAAGTTCTAATATCGTGAATTGAATGAAATATTTGGGGAGTTTTAGAAAAAAATTTCGATTTGAATTGTGGGTCATCTAATTGATCGACTAGCCCCTGTGACCTTAGGAAAGGAGTAGGTATTGTATCATAATCTATCTTGATTGGAACTTAAATTTGATGATTTGATAAGTAATATGAATGACTTGACCAATTAGAAATCGGTAAACCAAGACAACCACCAATTGAATTAATTTCCAAACTTTGTTAAGATCGATTCTACCGACCCAAATGCATATCAACTAAGGAAATGAACACTAAGTTTAGAGTCAAACAACCGCTGTTTTCAAAATTAATAAAAGTCGAAGATGTAAATACACACCCTTGGAAATAAGTAAAAACACATGTAAAAAGGAGAACTAAAAAGCGGTGCTTTGCCATGGACATTGCGGAAAGCTATAGGTTGGTGTGGATAAAAGAACATCCATAAATCATGGGTAAGAAACAAAAAAGCTCATGATATAAAAAAAAAAGAAAAAAAACGAGAAAAACCTCGGAAAAAGAAAAAAAAATCCACACTAATCTGGCTGACCTCTCCGTCGCGGGAAAAACGTCCTAAGCCCCGGGACAAACCTTTAATAATCTAACCAAAAAAACTTTGGAATCGAATAGGTGAGGAGTTGTATTTTTCGCCTCACTTTAGTTCGATTTTCAATGCGTTTTCGAAAATTAATAAAGTGGTTAAAGTATTCAAAGACTTGGTTGTGAAATAAATTGGTATGAAATGTTATTTGTGTTGGTAGGGTGTGATCCCGAATCTCTTTGCCAAGTCAATTGTCAGACTTTGAAAAATCAACAAATTTAGGAATTGAACAAGATAAGTTATGGACAATAGTTACAAGCATCCTATGTGTTTCACCCGTGGGGTAAGCGTGGGTCGTTTGAGACAACTCAATTCAGTTTGAAATTTTTTTCAACATTGTCTAAATGATTCAATCAAATCACGATATTGGTGCATGCTAAGAATTTTCATAATTTGTAAGCCTTAAGACATTGTTTTAGTTTAGAGCCAAATCATTCTTTTAAGATAAATATTTGCTTGGGGACAAGCAATGTTTAAGCTTGGGGGAATTTGATGAGAGGATTTTATACATATATTTTGGTTCGATTTTGTCTCCAAACTAAACCAATTTGACTTGAGTTAGGTTAATTAGGGTTATTTTAATTAGGATTTTGTGTCAAGAATGAGTTACTACCATAGTTTCTATTTTAATGCAGATTTTGGACAAAAACATGACTTGGATGAATCGATAATGATGTAGAGCTCGTTGTAAGCTTTCCAACGATTCTTGAATCACCTCAATCGGAGTCCGGATGAAGGAGATATGGGCAAAATACTGACAGGACGCAGTGCTGAAATTTTTAGAACGGACCGTTTCAAATCAGAACGGTCCGCCCCAACTAAAATTGCCAGAAACAGCATGATTGCCTGTTTTAGATGCTTGGGACGACCCGTCCCAGATTAGAACGGTCCGCCCCGACAGAAACCGTCAGAATTCCCAGAAATAGTCCAGAGTTGTCAAATTTAGAGTTCTATTATGTCATGACGGTTCCAATATGTTTCTAGTACTTCCAGAACGTGTTTTCTGCTATTTCCATCATCTCTACACATTTGTAATGCCTATAAAAACATAGTTTGAGGGGATTTTGAGATATACAAGAGAAGAGTTCAATTCTAGATCCAAGTTGAGGTTAGATATAGTTCTATTTGAGAGAATAGTCTCAGGTCAGGATCGTGGCAGCGCCGAATCGACCGGTTTGTGGCAGAAACAGGGCATTTCGATAGGAGGCTTCGACATACAAGAGGAAGCAAGGACATATTGGGTTTTATTCTTCCTTTATTTCCTATTTCTCTTTGTTTTTCATGATGCCTTTTAGTTGTTGAGTTGATTGTTCTAGGACTATGGTTGTAAACTTTTCTACTTAGTTGTTTGTTTTGATTTGAATATTTAGTTAATTAATTAAGTTAAGTTATGTTTTATCTCTTGTGATTCGATTGCTTTATTCTATTGCTATGCTTGTTTTGAATTGTTAATTGATATACCTGTTAAGCGATGGCCACGGTTGATAGTAGGTAGCAATATTGATTAACCTGAATTATAGTGTGGTAATTAAACTATTTGGTAGGTGAGATTCGGAAGGATGAACCAGACCTTAAGAAATTAGGGTTTTAACTTGAGATCGGAAGATTAAAAGTGTACCAAGACTCAAGAGATAGACTAGAACATCTAAACCTAGAAACGGAAGTTGAAATTGAGACGTTCTAGGTGTTAAACATTAGAACTTAGTAGGTTGACCTGAACGGAAGTTAGAGTACAAGTTTATAGGTTAAGTATTGTTTAAACTCGCATAAAAATACTTAATTAATAACTAAAATCAATGACAAAACAAGTATCAACCATTGGAACGGATCGTCCCAAGATCAGAACGTACCGTCCGGAAGGAGGAGTCTAATCCAGGACGGCATGTTCCAATCATCTGAAACAGACCGTTCTCGAGATGGAACGGACCGTTCTAACTTTGACAAAAGTAAAATCGTTTGGAACCAGAATTCCTAGAATTATTTGACCTGTTGATTTTCTCTTGTTTATTCTTGTTTTAGCCTTAATAGTAGATTTAGGATTTGTATTCATCTTCAACCTTTAATTCACAAAAGAAAGTTAAACTCGTCTAGCTAATTAATTAAAATAAAAGATCGATATTGCAACACCGTTCCTGTGATTCGACCCTTAGCTTTACTACGATAGATTAAATCAGGTAAAACGAGGTTATTTTGACTAGGTTTGCACCCGATCAAGATCATATTGGACGGTTTGGAGTGATCATTTTGAAGCAGATCGAAGAGTTTGGATCAATATGTACAAAAGCTCCGGTACATTAGTATGCACCACAAATTCTCTCTCTATATATATATATAATCATTTTTATTTTAGTTGTTTACTTATTATTTTTTGGTTTATTCAATGTAACGATATTATTTTGTTATTTGACTTTTAACTAGGATTTCTTATAAAGTTATAATAATTAAAAAAAACACAGTTCCGGCCTCTTCATCCAAACCGTGGCCTATAATGGCCCAATTATATTGGGCTTTTTTTGCGGCAGTTAAAAATGCAGAGAACCGATTAGAGCTAATAAGGAAGAAAATTGATTACTGCCATCTCGCTTTGTGTCATCGTGCGTCAGTCAGCGCTCGCTGAGCAGCGCTCTCCCCCCTCTACTCACCCAGGGATTTTTTGTTCATTTCGTTATTATAAGTGTTCACTTTATTAGATACAAATGTTCACTTTGTATTATAATTGTCCACTGTTTTATAAGTGTTCGCTATGTTCACTATGTTCATTTTATTTTTTTATTTTTATTTTTGCCCAAATGTTCAGTTGGGTCAATACAAATGTTCTGTTAATTGAGTATAAATGTTCAGTTAGTTGCAAAATCGGCCAATCGTAACTCGTTTTTACTAAACCAAGCGAAGGGGTCATGAACCGGACACAAAACACATAAAAAAATAGAAGGGGTCATGAACCGATCCGGTTCAAATTAATTTTTTTCCGACTTTGCCCCTGGCGCGCCTCTCTCCAAGTCTGACGCGCGACTTTGACCCTGGCGTGACTTTGCCCATTAGTTGACGCATTTAACTGAACACTTCTGATTATTAAACTGAACACTTCTTATTATTAAACTGAACATTTGTAACATATAGCAGCAATGGCAGCGATGGTTTATTTAGCGATGGCACTTATAATAGCTGAATAAGGAATAAGTTTCAAATTTTTTATTCACCAAACAAATACATGAATAAGTAATTTGGGCTTATTTGGTTGCTTATTCATACAATGTGTTCACCACACTCAAAATTTTCTTAAAAACTATTTTTTTATAGTTTCTTGAATTTTTTTTATACTTTTTTATATTTTCAACAAATTGTTAACCTAAAAAACCTTTTTTTATGGCCCTTTGTTAACAACGATTTTGAAAATTTAAAAATAGTAAAAAGAATTTTAAAAATATAAAAATTAATTTCTAAGGAGATTCCAATATGAAGGACATATTGTGTGGTTTGGATCGGCCGTTTAAATTTTAGATTTCAAAAAATAACTCCGAAACACCGATCGCTCCGTGCCTTAAGATGTACCATAGTCATTCTCTTTATTTTATAATGACAGAAGAGGAGGGTTCCAATACTAATATTTTGGATGCCCCAAATGCCAATATTTTATTTTTTTATTTTTTTTTTCAAAATTCCAATAACAAATCCAAACTATTGATCTTATTTAATTTAATGCATGATGCATTTTCATACAACTTTTGTAAATTTTAGAGTTTATTGATATTCGATCAAGAGCTAGAAAAATAAACAGACCTTGTTAACTATGAATACGTTTATGTTTTAGCCTTTGATCAAATATCAAATGAATTCTAAAAATGACAAAACTTATATGAAAATACATCACTCCTTAAATTGAATAACATCAACCGTTCGGATTTAATATTTCAATTTTAAATTTTGATAAAGTAACTAAATAATGAAATGTTGGCATTCGGAGACATCCAAAATGTTGGCATCGGAACCGGTCCTCATGATAGAAATATAATTATATGAAAATCGTATTCTTATCCGCAATATCAGATAATTATTATCTCTTATGAAACTATTATTCAAGTTAAAAATTCGAAATATACAACGAAACGAAATGAATGAATCATATTATTAGTTTCTAAATTATAGGATGATGTAGAAGTATCACTAGTGACACATTTTCAACAATCATGATTGTGACCGACCCTCCAATTTCGTACAATTAAATCGGATAAGCTGATCTGACGCCATTAATTAAAAAGGTCTTTGAAGCCATCTTATCGGAATCACTCTAATATAAGTGGCAGCCTAGCCAGCCTGTTTGAGTAATCACTCCCACTCACCAGAATCGGAGTTCTCTGTGATCGGTACGATGTATACTAGATATTACTTTGTGTTGCTATGAACTGTGGAGCGTAACAAACACTCCTGATTCATCAGTATGATTTCTACGAGCTTCCGAGATTTGTAGTGGTACCGTAAAAATATTATGAACAGCAGATGCCAACAATTTTTAGATCGGTTGAAGACATGGTTGACATGGTAACTTAGTTTTTTAATTTAGATCTCCAAATAAGTAAGATTGCTTGTATTATATGTAGTGGTGCGTTGTGGTGTGTATGGAAAGATAAAAATACAAGATGTTTTCAAAATAAATTATGTCATTCATTTAGATATTTAGCCTCATAGATTTTGGCTTTGATAAACTATTGGTCAGAGCTATGGTCGGAGCAGGTTAAGACACATGCAGCGGAGTGATAGCGGGAGACGAGATCACGTACGTCAGAGAGGTGGATGACGCATGGATCCATGCAGTGCTTCGAGTGAGATACAATCAAAGAAGGACAATCTGAGAGGCTATGTTGTGTTAACTCTTGGGTTGAGGAGGGAATTTATTATTTATTTACTTTATTTACGTCATGTTGTTTGTATTTTCCATGAATAATTTGATGAATAAGTTTATGGGTGCAATATTGAATAAAGGGAGATAGTGATGGAGCACTGGTACGGTACCAGTACGACATGTTTTAGGGTTGATGGTTGAAAAAGGATTGTAATAGACTGTTTTTATAGTTTTAATGAAAAAAGTGGTGAGCTTATGCTCACTTGTTACCAAAAAAAATAATATTATAACAAGTGCGGCACATACTTAGAACATATCTATAGAGTAATTACCACAGAAGAACGATCTCTTTGATTGATTAGGCCGCAGATTTTCATTTTCTCACGCATTATTTTTTTCAAGGTTCCAGCTCCTTGAAACTGGAGAATTCCAGTAGTTTGACAGGCCTTGAGTCATACAAGAAAAACGTCCTTTATCTGTTAAGCGTAGAGAGATTCAATTGACTAAACAGCGCATCCATGTGGAAATTTTAAAATACAAGTGAGATAACGAATGCCACCTAATTTGTATGGGGTTATTCTCTGTTTTGTCCGTAGAAAATTCATCAAATTTTGCACTAAAATAACAAATTATGAACAAATATATCGGCATGGTTTTTGATATCTCAGAAATGCAAACTATGCATGAATTTATTTTTAATAAAAAGTGAGAACCATGTACTATGTTAGATGTATGAATTTTTATTTTTAATAAAAGTGAGAACCATGTGCTATGTCAGAGAGATGAATATTTTACAAAATGCAGACTGTGTGAAATATATATATATATATATATATATATATATATATATATAATATATTAGCAAGAATTTTGGTGCATCAAGAGTAAATTATGTACAAAATAAAAAATATAAACCATACACGAACCTGAATTTGCACATGGTTCACGCCTTTTCTTTGCGCATCCATGAGATTAAAACCATGCCAATAGTTACAATAATTGTGCGTGCCTATTCATTTGTAATGCAAATTTTGATGAGCTATTTGTGGATTTTTGTGTGCAGAAACCTTAAGAAGTGTTAATCATCTGTAAAATGACTAAGTAGATTAAATATGAAATTTTATACTGTATTTTAAAAAATACGAATCGTGTATATATTTCGAATTCTTATATCTATCCATTCATGTAGATTAAGATCAAATAATGGATATGTATTGACAACTCTATTGTATTTATCTATCAAAAAAAAAAAAAAACTCTATTGTATTTAAAGATTAGAACATGAATGATGTTTGGTAAGTTTTGAATCATATATAAAAATCTTTTCATTAAAGTGCGAAACTTGTACAAAATGAATTTTGTATTATTCAACACACTGACATGTCATAAATCAAAATTCGTGTCGTCAGCTGATATGGTTGGGATGCTTGCACAAGCCTCTTAATTATTTCATATTTTGTTACAACTTAACTTAAAATTTTAAGTTGATTTAAGAATAAGATTTTGGAGTTGAAAATAATAATAAACGAGTAATTTTTTTTCCCTTGGTCTGCATACTAAAATTTGCACTAAAACGTTTAATGCATTACAAAGGTAAGAGGGGAAAAAAATTGAAATATTGAACAAGATGAGATGATCCAAATATGACCTATATTCCACAATTACACATAAAAAAAGTAATGCTTCATAAATTTTTTGTTTCCAATCACATATTAGATGAACATTCTGGACACTTATTTAACGATTACAACAAAAATTACTTCAAAAAATTTCAATTTCCTTCATTTAATTGGAGATACAAGTTGTGCATTCTATTATGATTTTTTGTCCCTTCCTGTGCATCTAAAATTGTCATAAAATCTTTCATCTTTCCTTTACCACCTAAATTCTAATAAATTTTACCGGGTGCATGTTACAAATTTTTCTCGTCCCATCCCGGTTGTTTGATTAATAAATAATCTTCAAATCAGAGAGAACAGGAAGGATCCAGTTTTGAAGAATTGGAGAGAGAGAGAGAGAGATCTTGGGACAGGTCAATACCCGATCCAAACAAATCAATCAAATTAATCAATCATCAAAGCTTGCTTTCTTCCCTCTCTCACTTGAAATTGTAAGTTAGTAACACTAATAAATACCCGTTCTCTTCTTGGTAGCCCGTACCAAGCCTTATTCTAAAAAAAAAACACTAATAAATACCCCAGTGGCCCAGTCCCAGTGCCACCGTCGGTGTCGGTTAGTCAAATATCATAATTTGTCCACACACCACACTCCAGCGTGAGGAGAGAAAGAGGACTAGAGAAGAGAGGAGAGAAACATGAACTCCGGAGGAAAGGTGGTTTGCGTAACTGGAGCGAGCGGTTTCATCGCCACGTGGCTCGTCAAGGTGCTCCTTCAGCGGGGATACACTGTGCGTGCCTCCGTACGCGATCCCTGTACGTGTTCATAGCTTTCCTTTTGATTAGTTTCTTTGTTTTTTTTATCTTTCTAATTATGTCGATTGTTATAGCTCTGTCTACAAATTTTACACGGTTGACCTGTTTGCCAGTTGGTTTTGTTGTTTTCCTTCTCTTGATTTAAGTCTTTGGTTCGATCAACCTTAATATTTTTTGAAATTTTTTTAATAAAAATTGTTAATTAATTGGCATTGCCAAACTAACCTTAAAAAAAAAAATACAACTCTAAATTTTACTGAAACTCCGTAGCTTAGGAGCCGAGTGCTCTCTCCGGCCAAACACCATCAATTGATTTGACATCTTATCTCTTTGGAAAAATTACAAGATTTCCACATCAGTGTGAATCTTATGTGGCACGCAATTATAATTTGAAAACATACGACAAATCCCTTTCAGTCATGAAAATTTTGTCTGTACATGCCTTTTCTTTTCATTCCCTTTTATTCAACATAAGGTGTTTATTTTTTTTCCATGTGGTGAAAATAGTAATTGTCAATAAATTTCTAAACCATGATTTTGCATGTCTTGAACACATTTAAGGTAATCCGAAGAAAACTGATCACTTGCGAAAGTTGGATGGAGCCGAAGAGAGGTTGCAATTGTTCAAGGCTGACTTACTAGAAGAAGGATCCTTTGATGCAATTGTGGATGGTTGTGATTGTGTTTTTCACACTGCATCACCTTTTGTCAATGACTCTGACCCGGTTGATCCACAGGTTGACATAATTTTGCACATCGCCTATTTTTAACTGAAAAAATATACTGATTGTTTATTTAGAACCAAATCATATTTTTGATAAGACATTAGTGTTACAATTGGCGCCGCCCCACCCCCTACGTTTAGATATATATATTCATCTAATTGGTCACACATTATGCTACCAACAAGTAAAACTTCAGTTTAATCCTAGCCAAGGTTCTTGAATAAAAAAAGATCAGATACAGTTTTACATTGAAGTACTTTCCAATTTCTCACCAAACTTTGGACAAATAAAAAAAGATGACTTTGTTATATGCATTTATAGGCTGAGTTATTAGATCCAGCCGTCAAGGGCACACTGAATGTTTTGGCTTCATGCAAAAAGAGTTCTGTTGGAAAGGTTATCATAACCTCTTCATTGGCAGCTGTGGTGATGGATGGAAAACCAAAACCTCCTAATTTTACAATTGATGAGACTTTCTTTTCAGATCCACAGTTTTGCGAGCAAATAAAGGTACTCATGAAGATTTTATTGTTATTTTATTTTTTTTTAAATATTATGTCTGTTGGGTATGCCATCTGTTCAAATCCTCTCTGTGTGAAGGAATAGGATGAGTTACTGCAATAGTCTACTCAATCAAAAACTTGTTAATTAGGCTAATGAGCACAATTCAGTTGCTAAATGGAAGTCTGGAATGTAACAGACTACAGGTACCAGTATGCTAAAGCTTTGTACTAACATGTCCATATTTTTTAGCTGTGGTATGTGCTTTCAAAGACCTTGGCAGAGCAGGCTGCTTGGAACTTTTCAAAGGAAAATGACATCAACATAATTACGATTAACCCAGGAATGGTCGTGGGCCCCCTCTTGCAGCCAACACTTAACACTAGCTCTGCTGCAATCCTGAAATTAATCTATGGTATGTAAATGTAGTTCACTTAAACAGCATTTGCAATCCGACCTAGGAATGCTCCATATCATCTTGTTGATCCAATTAATTTAAATGATTTGGATGTGAAAGTTAAAAAAAGTTCTATGAAAAATAATTTTCTTCCAAATATTATTCAAGCTTGCCACTGTGATAAACAAATAAATTGCTTTTTGTAAAATTGATCATGTTCTTTTAATATTAAGGAAGAATAAAGCTAAACAGTCATGCTCCATTAATGTCAGGAAATTAGACGCATGTTTGTTGTGGGCATGTAGGTACACTATAAGTTACCCTTACTACAAAGGAATTAGTTATTGTGTCCTGTTTGCCATTTTGAAATCAAAGCTAGAAATGGCTTTTTGATGGGCTCTAATTTTCTTTTCATAGGCACACCTGTATTCCCCAATGTGACCATTGGTTGGGTAGATGTCAGAGATGTTGTAATGGCACATGTCCTGGCCTTTGAGAATCCTTCAGCTAATGGCAGATACTGTTTAGTCGAAGCTGTTGTACATTATTCAGATATGGTGAAAATAATTCATGAATTGTATCCTCAACTAAAGCTCGCTGATAAGTAAGTGCTTTCCATTCAATCTTGTACCTTACTGTCATGCAATACGGTTAGTGTCCAGGTAAGATTCTGTTAAGCAACCTAATAACAAAGAACACATAAAAGGGCCTTCAAAAAAAATAAATAAAAAACAAACAAACAAAGAACACATAATAGGTAATCAAATAAATGAATTTTGACAATCATGCCTAGCTCAATTGGCTAACACAATACTTTCCATGTGGAGACCTAGGGTATATTAAGGCCCTGATCAAAATGATTTTTACGTGGGATTTCATTTCATTTCATTTCATTTGAATTGATTCCATAGGATTTTGTTGGATTTAATTACATGGGAATTCCAACCAAATGACATCAAATCCCTTTGTTTTGATCAAGAATTTTCTAACGAAATGAAATGACATGAAATCCCACGTTAAAAAAATGAGATTTTGATCAGGACCTAAGATTGGAGTTTGGAAGGGGGCGCTGAGCTGCTGAGTCCTTTCGTTGACTAAAAAAATAAAAGAGAGAACTATTAAGCATTTGTTATTCTTAAACCATCAGCTGAACTTTCATTGGCATGAGCAGGTGCCTTTATAGAACCAATGGCCAATTAATTGCTGTTTTTAATTAATGTAGGTGTGTAGATGATAACCCATTCCCTCCATATTATCAAGTTTCAAAGGAGAAAGCCAAGGCCCTTGGTGTGGAATTCAGACCCCTGAAAACAAGTATAAAAGACACAATAGAAAGCTTGAGGGAAAAAGGCTTTGTTACATTTTAGCTCATTCAGTCAGAGGTCTTACATGTATGCGCTATTGCCAATCACATGGTGTGTTTGGATGTGCCGTGAATAAGCATGTTCATGAATAAGATTTGAATAAGGTGTGTTGCAAAATAGCTTGTTCATGAATTGAACGATGTTGTTTGGATTGGTAGTTGCGAATAAGTTAGAGAGGAAAAAAAAGAAAATAATGATTTGTTGTTTTATTTTCTTTCAACTTCTTTCTAATTTAAAATTGCCTCTTTCACTAGTTTTTGGCGCAAACAAAGATCAGTAGAACACATGATAATAAGGAATAAAATAACTATTTATACCATAACAAAATTGACTCAAAATTTTTGCATGCGCATAGAGCACATGATATATCAGTGTTCTGTGTTCATATAGCTGTTTGAGATGTATATGCATTTTGTACGCAGTTATGAAAATTATGATCGTTAATACAAATTGTCAGAGCAAGACATTTTATAACAGCAAAATGCTCAAATGCTCCGGTTTACTATTTCGTTTGCCTCGAATTTTTTGTAGATTTCGTTTATTTGTGGTGTTTAGTAATATAAGCTCTATCGCATTTGATCTTGACAAACATTTGATGTAGAGAAAAAAGGTTGACACCGAGTTCTGAAAAAACGCAAAGTTCCATAATCGAACTTCTTAAAGGAAACATTATAGCAGACCAAATTAATTTGTTTTTATGGGCTCTGAATCCAGCCCAATACAGTTAATCTGGGCCCAAAAGAAATCTATCCAAAACATTCCGACCCGGTAAATTTCCCACCGGATGCAATTTCCAATTCCGGTTTAATTTGTCGCCCGAATCTGATAGAAAATATCCATTCGTATTCGTATCTTTGGCTCTCCGCTCTGCACTCGGTACTAGTAGAAGAAATTCCAAGAAAGAGAAGAAAGGAGGCCAACCTCTATCCGTTACCTCTCCAATGGCTACTCCAATCCCGAGCTGTTCCTCTCCTTCCATGGCTTCTTTCGTGAATTCTCCCACCATTCCACAACCTCTGCCACCAAGCTCCTCCTCCTCCCCATCTCCTCGCTTAATCCGACTCCCCTCGAACAAACGCAAACCAAAACCCAGCGACCAAACA
Source organism: Rhynchospora breviuscula (assembly GCA_027562975.1). Lineage (NCBI taxonomy): Eukaryota > Viridiplantae > Streptophyta > Magnoliopsida > Poales > Cyperaceae > Rhynchospora > Rhynchospora breviuscula. Next base: position 27,034,114 of record CM050402.1, read on the forward strand.
CCCGCGCCATGGGCGGAGAAGAAGCGGGTCGTGTCAGTCGACTACGACAAGGGGAAGCATCTCGTCTCCGGCGAGGTAAAAGGAATCGGGAAGGATGAGATCCCGGCGAAGTATCGGCTGAGAGTGGAAGGGAGCCTGCGCCAGCACGACTGGTCGGTGTCTGAGGTGGCGGCCCGCGTGATGTGGCTGAAGAAGTGGGAGGAAGTCGATGGTGTTCTTAATTCTTGGGCTGGTCGATTCGCCAGAAGGAATTTTTCTCTTCTTATCAAGGTTTCTTATGATCAGTATCACTGTCTAGTGTATTTAGCTTGACCGTTCTGACCACTTTCTGACCCTTATTTTCTGAAGGTGGAGTTTTCTTTTATTGATGTATTATGGTTTAGTTTTTTAATGAACTGAAGCATGATTGGATTTTCATGGTCTAGGCTAAACCTCACAAGTCATAATGACCAATTTCTTGCTTCTTGTCCTAATTAGTTGTCCCATTCTCTGTTGGATGCGAATAAGAACTCTATTCTGCTGTTCTTGAACCTCTGGGATTCTTACTATTTTGGTAATATTATACCTGCACAGGGTCAGATCCCACGCGTGGTGCATTCACTAGATTTAAGTTTGCCTCTTCCGTAGCCTTGACAGTGCCTAAATAGTTTTAACAGTTATATTTTGGGGATCTTATGGTTTGTACCCTTAATATTAATAGATTTATCTCTCTTTCAGGAAATAACAAGTACAGGATCCATTGACCATGCTGTGCATGTATTCAAATGGATGAAAAACCAAAAGAATTATTGTGCAAGCAAGGACATATATGTAATGATGATAAGATTACATGCTAGACATAATCACATTGATCAAGCACGTGGTTTATTTTTTGAGATGCAAGAGTGGAGGTATTGATCCTCATTTTGAAGTTATCACTCATTTTTTATTCATTGTAAACATCTTGAACTTGTTGAGTTCAATTTTCGTGAGTGATCTTTTGTTCAACCATGTTATTCAGTACTCGGTTATTGTATAATATTGGGAATTGTTACACTGAGTTTGAGTGAGCTTCAATATATTAACAATCATCAGTTGGAAATGTATAATACCTGTTTGATTGATTTCTGATCCTTATTTTCATTTTTCCTTTTCTGACCTTTCTTCCTCTTTTTGTTTCAAATGTGGAGGTTAAATTAACATTTAGCTGAGACATATTTGCAAAACTGAGGGTTAGATGTACCAAAATACAAGTAGATTGAGGCTTAATGGGTCTGTTTTGTGCCTAATTTAAAAAATAAGGTACCTATTGCATATTGTGCTTGTACTGTATCTGTGTGGTCTTTGGTCCCATGTAAGTGAACATTGGAAATTTTGAACAACCTATTTAAAAATGTAGATACAAATCTTAAAGCTTTGTGTTCTTCTTTGGTCAATGCTTTTCCACTAATGGTATGTATACTCTACCTAGGTGTAAGCCTGATGCTGAAATATACAATGCACTTATACATGCACATGCTCGAGTGGGTCACTGGAGATGGGCAATCAATATAATGGATGACATGCTTCGAGCTGCTGTAGGCACTCTAAACCCTACTTTTGTAACACTTGTCCCAGGGAGAGTCTTGATAACTGGGGCTTCTTGGGTATTATACAGATTGAATGCTTTGAGTGCTGGACCCTTATGAAGACCTAATCCTGCCTTAATTCCCCTAATAAATAAAATGAAACCAATGAAGGAAAGAATTGGGTGGATACCTCTTGCCAGACTAATATGTTGTTGTAATTACCTATAAATTACATGGACGATTTCTTATTTTGGTTCAACTTCTTGTTCAATAGTTTGCTTTTTATAATGACTTTATGCTGTCACATCTCAAAATTTTGTGCATACCTTGCAGATACCTCCAAGCCGAACTACATACAACAATATCATAAACGCATGTGCGATTGCAGGAAACTGGAAGAAAGCACTAGATATAAGCAAGAAGATGACTGAAAATGGAATTGGTCCCGACTTAGTTACTCACAACACTATATTATCTGCTTTCAAAAAGGGTAACCAACACACAAGAGCTCTGGCTTATTTCGACTTGATGAAAGAAAGAAATATTCACTATGACCATTTTACACTCAGTATTGTTATCCACTGCCTAGTCAAGCTGGGGCAATATGGGAAAGCAGTGGACATATTCAATTCAATGAAGGATAATGGGTCAAAAAATAGACCTGATGTGGTGATATACAGTAGCATTATGCATTGTTATTCTCTCTGCGGCCAAGTTGAGAATTGTGAGAAAGTATTTAACATGATGCAAGCTGAAGGGCTAAAGCCTAATATTGTGTCCTATAACACACTCCTGGGTGCATATGCCTCCCATGGAATGCATGTTGAGGCACTAAAAATATTTAATTTAATCAAGAGGAATGGATTGAGACCCGATATAGTGTCGTACACCTCATTACTTAATGCATATGGACGGTCAGGACAGCCCGAGAGAGCTAGGGAGACTTTTGACATTATAAAAAAGGAGAAAATTAAGCCTAATAGAGTTTGCTATAATGCCCTAATAGATGCATATGGGGCTAATGGGATGTTAACAGATGCAGTTGATGTTCTTCGAGAAATGGAGAGAGAAGGTATTGAACCAGATGCTGTTTCCATTAGCACCCTTTTGGCCTCTTGTGGTAGGTGCGGAGAATTAGTCAAGGTCGAATCTATTCTCTCTGCTGCCCAGGCTAGGGGAGTTGAATTGAACACAGTTGTGTACAATTCAGCTATTGGTAGTTATATGAGCACGGGGGAGTATGAGAAAGCTGTACAGTTGTATTATTCTATGAGAGAGAAGGGTAACATGCCTGACACGGCAACTTTTAACATTTTGATAAATGGAGCATACAAATTGGGAAAATATGAAGACTCTCTGAAATTTGTTGATGACATGAAGAATTTGTCTGTTCCTTTGTCAAAGGAGGTATACTCATCCTTGATTTGTGCATATAGCAAACAGGTATGTGGCTTGTTCAATTGCTTTCTTTCCTTGAACTAGATATTGAAGGTGTAAAGAAACTTTTTGAGTTTATGTTTATTTTGTTTTCTCAGGGAAAACTGCAAGAGGCTGAGTCTCTATTCTCTTCCATGAAATGTTCCAATTGCTGTCTTGATGTCATAACATACACAGCTATGATTCATACTTACTGTGTACAAGGTACTTTGTTGTCAGTACAATGAAAAGTGGTGGGTCGATTATATCTATATTTCCAGGAAAAATATTACATATCAGCTAATATTTTGGGTACAGCATTGCAGTCAACTATAATTGTTATCTTTCTTTTGTTACTGTACATGTTGCCATACTTGCATACATGACCCAACAATTGTCCCATTTGCAGCCAGCAACCCAATTACTGTAGGAATATCTGCTTGTGAGAGTCTGTGTTAGATGAATTGCATAGAAATTGTACGCGCCAGTACTAATAGTTGTTAGGTTTTTCCTACTAATGAGGTCCCTCTCTTCTTAAGCACAAATTGAGGTCCAATCAACTTACACTTGCCAGTTTCCATGATCCCCCTTTGTCATCAGTATTCTGAGTTAATATATGAAATTAGGAAATGATGATCATTAGTTTAGCCATTTCTTTTGGCGCTGTCTGCAAATAACCGAAAAAAATATGTTGGGTTTTGTACTTTTGTTGTTGAGCAATAAAATATTGCTGTCCCTCTAAATATTCTAAATTGCTGGATATCATCATATCTGAAATTTATATTAAAAGCCACTGTTTTCTATCAATGACAAGGGAAATGGGAAAATGCATGGAATCTTTTCAAAGAGATGGAGGCAGAGGGAATTGAACCCGACCCCATTGTGTGCTCCTTATTGATGGGGGCTTTGAACAAGGGGTCCCAACCCAAAAAAGTTCTTCAGTTGCTAGACTTGATGAGAGAGAAAAATGTACCACTAAATCAGAGCAGCACTTTTGAAATCATATCTGCATGTAGCATGTGAGCATCTTATTTTTTCTGGAATAATATTAGATAAATTTGTTTTGAGACGCTCAATGTCCCATTATGCCTATCAGAACTTAAGTTACCCAACATTTATAATGTTTCCATTCAGGTATGTTTGTTTCCATTATGTCTAAAACAACCCACATTTGATCTATAAAATAGTAAATTTTACTTCATCTTCGGTTGGTTAGAAGCTAAAATTCAGCATCCAATCTATATGCTTTGACTTCTCATTTAATGTTGGAAGTTGTGATCCATTCTGAGAGAAATTGGAGCTCATGATTAGAAGGAAGAAGTATATCAAATTTTAAAGGACCACAACTTTTCCAAGAAATATGAGGACAAGTTAATCATAATCATAAATTTTTGGTTCTATTTGCAAATGCTGTATAATATTGGTACCATATGCAAAAGCCTCAATAATCTGTTCCCATTATTCTTCTTGTCATTTTAATACTGCAGTTCACATGATATACTTTTTCCTTAATCACACAATTACTATTTGTCTGTTTTCATAAGTACCTTTCCACAATTTGTCCTGTAAATACTTTACTGCATTTCTGTCATGCCCATACTTCTTTTTTTCTCAGCTTGAGAGATTGGAGAACTGCATGCAACATAATTGAACATATGGAGCCCACTCTCTCGACAGTCTCAGTCGGAACTCTCAACCAGCTTTTGTTCTTTATTGGCAAGTCTGGGAAGATTGATGCTATGACGAAAGTACTGATTGCAACCTCATCTTTACATTATTCTTTTTTCCTGTTCGGCGTAGATTATAGGGGTACTACTTTTCTGTGTTTGCAAATAAGCATGCATAGTTTTGTCATCTTCCCATAACCCCTATTGATAACTGTGCTTTTCAAAAGCACCTACACTTTGAGTGCCTTTTTAAGTGTTAACTAATAGTTCTCTTTTCCTTCACAGCAAATTGAATTCTAGTTATTTATTATTGAGCACATTAGTCAAATTTGTAGTATGATAAGCTTATTTGCAGCTGTTTCACAAGATAATGGTTTGTTGCCCAACTGTAAACTTGAGTACCTACTCCATTGTGATGAAGATTCTCTTAGCTGATGGAAAATGGAGAAAATGTATCGAGGTCTCTCTTTCTCTCTCCCCTTTTCCATGAAACAAATTCCTATATTTGATTCTTTATTCTTTTCTGTGTTGTTCCATTATCCATGAAGTTTGCACTGCATCATCATTATTATGGTTGTTATCTTTCTTTTTCCATAAAATCCATCCTCTTTTACTACAGTTTAAATGTTCTCTCTACAATTTATTCCACGCAGGTATTGAGATGGATGGAGGATGGTGGTCTTCAACCACCAATGCATATGTACAAAAATGTCAGGTATCTTGCATTGAGAAACAATGAAAGGGAACATGTCCATATGCTGCAGCTCAGAATAAGTATGTTTTGTGAAATAATGCATAAATTCCTTATATTGGCCTGTTTCTTTCCGGACAAGCATACATTACCAGTATCTGATACATGTTTCTGATGCCAATTGCAGATGCATTGAAAGAAAAGATTAGCTTTCAAGTAGAGTCTCCACCTTAATTTATATTTCTACAAGGAAAGCAAAGTTGGTGCAAACAACGTATTATCTCAAGTAAGTATTGCTTACCAAGGGCCAAGATCATGAGTTCAAATTATCAATGGACACGGAATTTTGGATATAAATTATTACGTTCTTCTCCTTTTAGTGTAAAAAAGAAAAGGAAAGCTCCAGTTTCTTCTCCTAGAGCTTCACTTTATGGAGAGATCATCAAACCACACTGGTACGTGGAGTGTGAAAGAAGTTATATAGTAGCTGGCTACTAGGGGACATGGCATGACACATGACTTAATTGTTTCCAGATGTAAGCAAAGTTTCGGTTGCAAACTTGCAATAGGTTACCTTTGTGCATCATCAAGTACTTATTAGTTACTATGGAACCTGAGGAACCATCTAGACCACCGGAACCATAATACCTTAGGAAATTGGAATGAACCTGTATCAATCTGGAAACTTCACACATCTGGCCATGATGAGGAAAATTGTCCTGAAGCACGATGTCCTGTGATTTTTGGTCTGAGATCACTAGATTTAATTTATCTCACTCTGTTGGAGCATCAACTGTATAATCATTATTTTTGAATGAGGACTTGAGGTATATATATATATGCCATTTCTTTCATTGTTCTATTGTATAAAATCTTATCGTGGTATCAGTTCTGAACTTAATACTATGTATGATTCGTAACTGTTAGGAACTATTCGTCCAAATCAAACAATAATCTAGTCTCAGCGACCCAACCAGCCCAAGCCGTATTTGTTTCTAATTGATTTCAAATGCTCATGTTAACTAAAGTTTGGCAGCTTGATGATTTTCACAACCTTGAGACATCAGAATGTTATGTTAAGTTTGTTATTACAATATTGCTTATATTGTTTACAACATTTATAGCATGTTTTATCATTCATTAAGGGTCTGCTTCAGAAATCCAAATCGAAGGGAGAGGAAAGGAGAGTAACGGAGACTTTACTCTGCCCAAAGAGTTACTTGCTCCAGATGAGAAGTTTGAGGATAGGGCAGAGAAGAGGGAGTAAGAAATAGAGTAAATTTGTGAAGAGTTTACTCTCAAAGCCTACCCCTCGATTTGGGAGTAACAAAATTCGGTCACTCCTTCCCTCCCTTTCCGTTCCTCTCCTTTAATAGTAGGGTTCTGGAGCAGACCCTAAGTGGCTTTCAACCTAAACGGTTTCAATTTTAACCAGTCTGTAGTTGACAGTCAGGGTCGTGTTATTAATACTTGGGCTGATATCATCAACCGTGCTAACCTTGGTATGGAAGTAATGCACGAACGTAATGCTCACAACTTCCCTCTAGACCTAGCTGCTGCCGAAGTTCCTTCTATTGAAGCATAAGATAGGTTAAGACTGCTTTTTTTATAATATATAAAGGTAAGAGAAATACCCAATATATTGGTTTTTCAAACCAATATATTGGGTAAAGAAAGATACTTAGGGGTACAGAATGGAAGGAAACGTGAGAGTAGGGGTGACCGGTGCTTTCGAACTGTTTTATAATGCTCCAGAATCTCAAATTTTGGACAGGGTACAAACTAAAGGTATAGAAAGAGAGCAAAGACATGACTTTTTTGTATCCTTAAATTTAGGGTGAAAAAGCCCACCATTCTCTTTCTTTCTCCTCTGATTCTATATATATATATATCGATATAGGCACGCCAAGTTGATGATATCGACTTAAACGGTAATTTATTGATTTGATTGATATTTGATAAGATCGTTTTGGAGGGAAAAAAAAAAAGGTTGTACTCCCCTTTTTTTTTCACTTTTTTTATATTACATTCCAAGCTCTGTTTCATGCGTCTACTTGCCATTGCGTTCCTCTGCGACCATCTCGAATATGTTGTCCATTTGTCATGAATGTCCAGAGTTGGTCTCCACTTCCAGGGAGAGTTGCTTTATTTAATTGTTCTATTTGGACGATTTGAATGGGTTTTAACTTTTTATGATTATTCATTCGTGCACTTTCGAGCGGGTCGCTTTGGATCATATTTAGCTATTAAGTAGCACGAACACGCTTTTACGCGTACAAATTAATCGCTGCAGTTACGGAGAATGAATGTCCATTACAACAGAGCAGAATCGTTCATCTCTCTTTTTTTGTTGGGTACTCGTTTTCCTTAAAACGAGATGTGAAAGGGGGAAAAAAACAGTTTATAGGTGATGAGATGCGGACCTAGAAAATCATGTGGGGAACTAGGGAAGGGCATATCATTATGGACAAAATCATGTGCTAGAATCGATGGAGTTCGACCTGCTGTATCAGGCTTTCAAAGTGGGACCAGATGTTTGATTTGCGAGTTGCTATTTAAAAAAGAATATCGATAGAATATAGATTATGAAGAGACATTTCAGTTTTTCTTATTAGTAACCAGTACTTGTGATGGCGAGTTGGTCAGTCTAGTTATTATTTTTACGATAAAATAAAATAAGTTCCAAGAAACTATGATTTCTGAAGGCGGGTGCATGTTTTGTTAGAAAATTTGATTCTCTAATAGCTGACATAAAACTTCCAGAAGCCTTAGAGGCAGGGAGTACCTAATTTTCACTCTTTTAATTAAAAAAAGTGAAAAAGGAAATTCTGAAACCACTTATACACAAGAACTCTATTTTTTATTTAAAACTTCAATTCCCAATTCAATTTGTAGAAAAAATAACAAAAAAGCTTTGGTGAAAGGAATTCTTTTAGTATTGAACCAAAAAAAAAAAGCTAGAAAACGCTATATTATTTTGCAAAAGATAGAAAAAAAGCTATATTATAATATAAACACATGACTATTTTATTTTATTTTCCATTCACTGTTCCTACTTCAGAGGTAAGACAGATAAAGAGAAGTTTGGGTTGGCACCTCAACTTGGCTCTTTTTTGCTCAGAGAGCTTTGAAGTGTTAAATTCAATCGGTACAGACTTGAGCTCGGTTTCCTGAAGTGTTGCAGAAACTTGAGAGGCTAAAGAAGTATAGTGTTTACACAATTTCAGGTTCTCAATGGTTGCATGCCTTTTCTCAAAGTGGTTCAATTGTATGAGTAATTCTTTGTTTAGTTTTACATATCTGTTGTCTGTTTTCTATTTTCTTTTTTTAAAAGGTTTTTTGTTTTTTTTTTAATATATTTTTTGTGTAATAAAATGGGCAGCGATATTAAGTCATGATATCATGTTATAGCCGCATCATGAGAGTAGGCAAAAGAGATACTCAACTCAACTGTGTTTTAAAAAGAAAAGGAATTGGCTTGGAATTGAAACAGACCGTGTTAATACTGAATTGTGACAGGTAATTTCTTTTGAATTAATTTGTAGAACATTTATGGAATAAAATTAGGAAGATTAACAGAAGAAAGGCTATGAAAATCACAACTAGAGCAAGAAAAATGACACTATGATGTTCATGCCATATCCGCCTAATCAGATGGTGTCAATTTTAATCTCGGTCCTGTCACTCCTACCGTTTCATGCAAATTTTCATCCTGCTCTCCTCTCTTTCTCTTGTTCCTTTTGCTCATCAGACCCATCTTGCTTTTAAATAGATTGTGCATCTCAGGTACATCTTTGGATTTTGATAAGTGAGGTTCAAGCCTCGCCAGGTCAGAGAATTTTAGTGGCTTAAGGAAGAAAGCTTCTGCCCCTTCTTCCAAACACCTGTTAGTAGAAAATTTATGCTTTAAGATTAAAATGGAAAGCCAAATCCAAAGATTGATTCAAAATCCAATTCCTTGTTAAAGTTTATTTTGCACTATTTATGATGGAGGAAGATGATATCAAAATGTTTATTGACATTATGACCTGGTGACTCTTGAAGGCACATTTTCAGAAGACAAGATCACAACAGGAATGTCCCTCAATGCGGATGACTCCTAATTTGACAAACAAAAAAATCCATAAGAAATTGACCAAATTTTAATTTACATTACAAGATGAAACTAAAAGTAAACTTAAATATGCCTTGATTTTTTTGAGAAGGTCATATCCGCTCATGCCTGGCATGCAATAGTCTGTAATAATCAAATTCACCTTAGTTTCCTGAAAATACAAAAGATGTTAATTTATATTAAATGAAAAAAATCCCAGAAATCAATATTATGTTCTTTTTAATTAGACAAATAGTTGGGTATTTTGGAATTTGAAATTACACCTTCTGGTATAATGGGAATGTAGAAGCATTGCTTTTCTGATCTTCCTTCAATCCGAGAAATTCAAGAGCCTTGCTCCCAGAGTCCACGGTTGTAACTGAGTATACAAAAACAAAGAAAATGTTTCAACAAAAAGAAAAATGAAAAAACTGAAACAAATGCAACAAATAGATAGCATCTGGTGTACTCATTCACTTGCTAGAGTTATCTACAGTCTACATATAGATAGCAATATCTGCACTTGCCGCTGCATGCAATAAATTACCTTGATATGATGAGGTCTTTAGGAGCTTCTCAATCAGTTTTCTCTCAAGGGAACTATCATCCACAGCTAAAACATGGAATGGGGTCTGTGTCGCAATTTCCATTTGAAAATAAACTCGATCGACTAGCTTACTGGATAAAACATGAGATGCATAAATGTAACACTTTGTATATATATATATGTTTTAAGGAAGAGGTGCGGTGGGTGTGCATTGCTCCTCTCTTTAATATAAAGGATTCTCCTTCAGATTTCAGAATCAACCAGGTTGTCAATCCCATTCCATTTCGTTCCACAAATTTCGGTGCGATTTCATTCCGAAACGGCGAAACCCACTCGGTACGTTCTAATCTTCTCGCTATGGTCCCCAAAGAATATAAGGGTGAGATTTGGGACCAACTTCAATAGTTTGCTTCAGAGATGTAAAAAGGATGATAAATTTTCAGCTTGATACTAAATAACTATACAAAAAATGTTTTCTTAAAATATTCAACGAACAAAATAATTTTTTTAAAGTGAGTACAGACATTATTTGTGGGCCTAAGGGGAATCCAAATGGAAGTTCTCACTTCAATCAAGTTTTTTTTTAGCAGCTTCTTTGTGTGTGTGTTTTAAGAGTATATATGCTTTGAAACAATTTAAAGCATAACATGTATGAGAAAATATGCCCTACATTATTTTACTTTTTATTATATATATGACATAACTATTTCAGTAAGAACACGTTACTTGCCTTTATCTTTATTATCCCTGATGTCCCTTGGCAAGTCGGGTATCGAAATATGTTTGTTCACGTATTGAAATGTGGTGTGTATTAACAATTTTTTTTTTTAGATACACGTGTATTAACAAATTTATCCTGCTCCAATTTGAAATTTGTTTGGTCACATGTTGAAATGTCATTCAATTTCAACAGTTTTGAATCACAAGTTGCTTGGTGAAAAGAAGAACCACTTCCAAAGTGGTCCATATTTTTATACATTATATCTAAATGATGGAAATAGATACATCTCAGTAACCTCATTTATTTGACAAGCAAGTAACGGACAAAATGAGCATCAAAATCACAAAAGTAAATTTGTCGATAGTTTTTTTTTTATAATTTAGATATGTTATAAATAAATTTGAGTCATTAATTTGCTCAATGTACAAATGTAGATATAATTAAAGTATTATTTTTTCAAATTTGACAATAGAAACCGTTGCACTTTTCAATTGCATCAATTACACAATCAATCCAAATTATATAGAAGATTAATGTTTTTTAATATTTTATTTGTCAAATATTATTATTGTGAAAATAAATTATTTCATATACATGCTACTTTTTAATTTAAAATATTACTAAACAATTGAGCAAATGAACGAAAGAGGACGGATATACACTGTTACTTTCTTGTAAAAGTTTTATTTGAGTGATAGAATATGTTGATATAGAAAGTTAAAGTACAATTCATTAGTTTTGAATGCTTAAAAAATATGCATATTATTTGACATGAAATTAACAACAGAAAACTCATGAGTACTTGATAGCTGCCAATATGCATAACAATTATCCATGGTTATATTAAGAAAAGACAAGTAGTGCATATAACGATAATCAAATGTAAATTTTAAAATATTAAAAGATAAAAGATGTATTGTAAGATACGTATTTTTTTTTAGATACAAATAGAAAGTAAGCCTTTAAATTTTAAATATTAAAAAAATAATTCAAATTTAAGAATCAAATTTTCATCAAAATGCTTCTAAATTTAAGGCAAATTTCCTAAAATGATTTTTTTTTTTTTATATATAGGTTGAAAAACAGACGTTCCTTTAAAATTATGAAAAGTTATCGGTAAGGGTTCACAAATCAGACTAAAAAATCTTGGCCCTATATAACATTTCTGAATTAATATTAGTTCTTAAATTACACAAAATATTTCATACGAAATATTTCAAAATAAGTCACCAAAATGATTATGAGGTTCAATTTTCCAAACAAACTTGGGTGTGAAGTGTGATCCACAACTCGAAACACAACGTTCCGTCAAATAAGCGATTTGTAATATAGTAGGTTGGAATCAAACCAGCCAACCACCAAATCCCTAGTCATGGAAAGCAAGATCTAACAAGATCTTTCCCAAATCTTACCAGGAATCGTTCTCCTATAGTGGTCCATGACTTCGTTTTGGGGGTGATCAAAGAAAAAGAGCAGGGACCATTAGCTCAGTTCTCAAACCTTTGCTTGTCTTTTTGGCCTTTTTCAGACGCAAGATTCAGAAAAGAGGGTCTGACACTGTGCATTGGGTCCCTTTATTCTGTGTTTGTCTAATTCATGTCCGTGTTTCTCTCTGCTAAGTCAATTCTATTTCAGAGAATTTCTTTTTTTCAGAGAAAATTTGGAGGTGCTGGTGGTGATGGGGTAGGTCTGACGCAGTTAGAGCCTTGTTGTAGATCCTGTGCTGATGAAAGCAAAAGTGATGAACATCTTTTCAAAACTCAAAAAAGAGTTATTGCTAAAATGATTATGTATATTCCGTATACTCTACCAACAGTTTTCTTTATTATCTTTGATAATTCCAAATTTTTAAATGAGAAAACTAGTAAGGTTTTAGAAGTTAGGCTTTGAGAAGTCCAAAATGATTGTTTTTCTCTACTAATTTGTAAACAATAAACAACACTACGATTAATACTGACTCGAGAACCGGCCCTTACTCCATAGTCTAGTGATAAAGATAATGCATCTTTTAAGCGAAAGGTCATAAGTTCGAAATTCGACTGAATCTATTACGAACATTTAATTTAAAGCTTGATCGCTAATTTATCTTTAAAAAAAAATAGACCGGCTCACTTGTACTGAGTTTGCTTGTTCTGAGAAGAAACAAGTGGTCCTTTCTTTCTTTAATTTAGCATGGCAAACTTTCCTTTGAATTAATTGGGGAAGGTTGATCCCTCAAATTTTGTACCATAGAAACTTAAATCCGATATCACTAGAAAGCCATCCTAATTTGATGTCAAACTAGCCATTGTATATGATGGACCAATCCAAAATTAATTGATATGATTTACAATAAAAAACATTTACAGTAACACTAGTATCACGCAGATCATTTTAGAAGTCATATTGGAGATTTGACTGAAGAGACTTTCGGAAAAGAAAAATAGAGTTGACCACATAAAAAAAATGAATGACATGCAAGGCTTTTCTTTATGTATTTGTTAACTATTTCAAAATTGTCAAACGAAATATTAGAGATCGAAGATGATTTTTTTCCCCAAATCTTCCTTTTTAATGTGATTTGCTGGAGATTCACTACTTTTGTATTATTTGGTCAGAAGATATCCTGTTTCTTAATATATTTCCCATAGCAAAGAGCGTGACAACTGACTTTCCGATCCTTCCATTAAATAACTACTAGTGGGTTTTTCGCGCGTTGCGCGAACTATTTTTTTTCCTTAGAAGTTTATGATAACTATTTGTAATTTCTTTTCAAATACTATTGATAGGTACAAATATAAACAATACAATTTTATTGTCCTACAACATTTAAAATTACGAAATAATAGATCTTTACTCTTTCATGTAAGAAGTTTTATACAGTACCGGCAGTAACACGATACCACAAATTTTGATAGGATTATAGGTGACACATAGAAGAGAAATTGAGAAAGAAAATAGAAAATAAAAAATGCATTTTCAGGCCCTCAATACCTCATCAACTTAGAGTTTGAATTATTGATCGTGTTCAACAAATATATTCTAACATCAGCAATAACGGAATTCTTGTTGAGATATAGAACAACTTATTCACAGATAAATATATTACAATGAAAGGCAAAATCAATGACTAACTTTCAAAAGTACCATGTAGTATAGTTTTGATTATCGACATGCAAATACTAAAAAATAATTTGCAGATCACTCTTCACTTTTTGCCATGTTTGCAGCAGTCCACACTGATGAAAACAATCATTAAAAATGAAAAATATAATTAGAAGCGCGTAACCATTAGCAAATTGATTGTCACTTAATCAACAATATTTGTAACTGATTTCTACTTTCTTTCTAAGCTATTACAATCACCAGCAATCCATAGAGAAGCCAAAGTACTATATCTAACATTAGCAACCAAGCAAATCCAAATGCGTTCAAAGTCTTGTAGGCTATTCACTTACCACTGGGTATTTTGCATAAAAACTATGAATTATACGTACTTTTCCTCAACAAAAGATGTACAATCAGGTACCTTTAACAAATCAAATGTCTTATATATTATCATAATAAACAAACTCATTAAAAATAAAACTTCGGAGATATAACCTCTTTTAGTAGAGTATGAATGTCCAGTCGGCCTCATTGTAGCCATTCTTTTATAAATTTATCACCATGTAGATGCTTTCAGCTATCCTTGCTCTTTTGCGAAAAGGTAAGCCAGACAACTGGTAGTACCAAATGTTTAGTGTCAGTATCTTTGAAGAAAGAGAAATGCTTATATACTTAAACATGTGACAAATTTAAAATGGGCTTTCAATCTGGCTGTTGGGTCGTCAGCTATTAATTTAAGAAAAATCCTAAGAAAAAAATTAATAATAATTTGAAACCTTAAAAAAAAAAGATGTACTTGATGACCAACATATGTAGATATTTAGCAATGTCCAGCAGATGTATTTCGACCATGAATCAGAATCCTAATAGAGAAGAGATTTATAATAGAGATTGAATTAGTGAGGTAACGTACAAAGAATCTGCTCAATTTAAGTGCCATATCAAAGAAGAAAGTGGCAATGTCAACTTTTTCAACTGATGAGAGACGGTAAACAACATCAAACTGCACATATAATAAGAGACGGTGAACAAACCTCAGCCATTTGTTGCCTTGCTGTTACTCTCTGCCTATATGTGTCAGATGATAAAGCATCATATAAACCTCACATGACAAAGTAAACAGAATGATTGCATCAAATTAGATAAATAAATCCTCATGAAAGCATTTCTAATTAATTTTATGAGGAAAAAATTTTTAGTACTAATATGTTAATAATAATTTGGTCTCCAAAGAACCAAGCAAAAATATTGCATCCATGAAGAACAATCATTAAGGTTCGCATCAACTATATGGCCTGCACATACAACAAAATCTTGCAACCATTAATTAGGTCTTTCTTCTTTTATTTTTAAACAACATTAACCTGAATTTTCGTGCTATAAAAGAAGAGGTAAAATTTTTTTTTAGTGGTTATGAATGTACAAAATAGAATTTACATGGGAAAAATATTAACTAAGCAAAAATTGTAAAGAGATCAAATTGATCATAAGTCAAAGAACAACACATTTCTTGCCAATTTTTTAAAATTGATCATGAGTGCATGTAAGAATACCAGAACACAACCAATTTATGATGAGATCACATCTGTACTTGGTTATCCTATTTAAGCCCTAAACAACAATTCAACCATGAAATGATATGAAAATAATTGGAAATACTGACCTGAACAAAGGCAAGAGAAGACCAATAGCATAAACTGATAATTTCATGAGAACTGAGCTGAATAAAGCAACAAATGCGTATAAAACACTTTAGTGAAGACCCCAAGAGAAGAAGGCAACACAGTTGGATGGCAGTGATCCTGAGAGGAAGAAAATTAGAAGAATTGAATCTTGAATAGGCGCAAAACCCCATATTAGCTAGACCAGGGGTAAAAACGGAAATAATTTCCTTTCTTGGGAATGTAGCAAAAATTCAACAATAGTTGAAGTGCAATTACTCATGTTTTGATTCATTTTTTAGGATTCTGGATAAAGTAAAGTACCAAGAGAAAGAAAATATATCTCACAGGAATATCACTATCACTGCATAAGAAAGCCTTTCTTCACCATCACACGTTGAATGATGAAACTCTCTCTTCCATTAACTAATTAAGATTTGCTACCTGATCATTTATATAAGTACAGAAAATCAAATATGATCGTGTTAAGTAGAAATACAAACAATTTGCAATTGTTAAGTAGAAAAGAAAAACAGGAAAGACATTGCATTAGAGAAGAATATGTGATCCTTCCTTCTGATACAGTAATAATTTGTTCATTGTGCGGACCAATATTTTAAAGGAATACGTAGATGAATAGCAAAGCAGTGTAAAAGCTAATAGTGATTAGACTTCAAAAATTAGGTTTCTCAAATTTTTTTTTTAAAAAACATTACTTTAGTGTATGAAATTATTAATTAAGGACTTAGTGATGAACTTATTTTTTATGAATTGAACTAACAATCTGTAAATGTCCCTGTAGTCAACTGATAGATAACAGTAGGTTCCGTGCTAGAAACCAACTAATAACTATCAAGTCATGGCTGCATCCCAGGTTCCCTTTTGATTGACAGCTATCAAGTCTGATTGATTTTTTAGACTGATGCATCTGTTTGTTAAAATGATTTCTGCAATTGCTTCTTATTTTGACCTTGCAATCAGACCTTGCAATTGTTTTTGTCCAATGATACACCAATTATGATTAATTAGGGCCTAAGTTTGTTCAACAGATAAAACAATACCTCATTTGTTGGCTTCATTTGTCTTGAAATGTCCCTGCAGTCAACTGATAGATTAAGTGGATCCATAGAAACTATAAATTCTGAAACAAAATGTTGTTAACTTTATTAAAAGCCTCAATCGATATTGAACGGAATAAAAAACTGTCAAAACTTTTTCATTATTCAGTACATATGTACAGGTCATATTAATCCAATGTTATTCTCTGAATCACTATTATTTGGAAAAATGGTGAGAAATGCAATACACCTATAAGAAGTAAAATTCCCATTTCTCTTTTTGGTTCTCTAATCAAAAGCTCCAGTGCATAAGTAGCAATATAAAGCGACACATCCAAATTTATATTCTCTGAATCACTATTATTTGGAAAACAGAAATAGATAAAACATCAAAAAGTTAGAATATCTATCCATAGCTTTACTTACTGTATGGTACAAAACTGGTACGGCAGAATATCCTCATCTTCAATAGGTATCGCACACCAGCAACAAATAGCAATTCTGCAGTTAAGAAAAAGACCATCTATACTCATTGGTGTCTGCAAAAAAAAAAAAAAAAAAAAAAAAAAGAGACTTTTAAAAAATCTTAAATTGATTGTAATAAAATGAACAGAATTTTTAAAAAAAGAAGAAATATTTGCTAAGAAAAGAAAATTTATGAGAAAATAAATGAGGTTTGTAAGGACGGGAAAAAATATAGCAAAAAAAAAAAAGGAAAGGAAAACACCACAATACGTTGTCACTTGAGTGTGCTCTTTGGCTGAAGTGAACAATAGTATTCAATTGTAGAGAATAAGAGGCTATTAGAAAAAAGATCTAACTAAGGCCATGCTTGAAGCTGGAGATTGCCAAAATAATTAAACATATTAGCAACATAAGTAAGATATTGAAATTTGTGGTAAGAGATCCTTCATTGTTCATTACATTGTTTACTTGACTTTATTATATCAAATTCACCATATAGCTACATAAGTAAGACTTAGCGAGAACAACACAAATTATAAATAGAAGGTAAGAAATTACCTCAAGAAGCAAGCAATAGTAGGTTAGTCTTTGCCTGAAAAATAATAGGAAAGAAAATGAATAAACATTTGGGGAGGTGCTAGTAAGGTGAGCTAATCCCTTTCCACTTGAAAAAATGGCAGCTAGCAAATTCATTGGTATTTTTTAAATATGCCATTGAAATTTTGAGATTATAAAACATGAATGTCAATGCAAGAAGAAATTAATTACTTGTACTATTTTTCAATGAGGAATCTGAAACTGAACTATCAACATATATAACATAGGAAATTATCCAAGATCATAAAAATTGATGTCGAAAAAGGAATACATAAAGCACCAGGAAGACTTCCTAAATGAGATGTAGTTATAAGTGCAAAACATAATGTACAATTATACCTTTGATAAATTTCAATTAGAGAGCTCCATTGATATGCTTCATTTATGTTACAATTCCTTGTCATCTCTTGATAGAACTGTTTCCCCACCTACAACGCATACACAATTCAATTTTTTAAAATTTTCATAGCTACAGCAATAAATTTTAATATTCATTTATGTATGAGCACATAAAACTAATGATCAGATATAAATTTAACAATAAATCGACTATCGATAAAAAGTAAGCGATACGATATGAAAAATCATGTATTACCGACAAAAATAGATCATTAGTATTTAGCTTCTCCCTTTCTGTTTGCATAAGTCTTGAGGAACAGCCTCATGTATCACACTGTCACGAATCCTATAAAAAAAATTGATAAGTAATAATCAGATTCAGATGAGAAAAATATAATAATACACAACTAATTAATGATTATTAAAAGTTAGAATCAAAGGATAAAAATAAAATATAACAAAGCATATAACTCAGAATAGTAGAGAGAAGATGCCATTATGTTAAAGGAGTACCTAAGGTATGTCAGCTAACCAAAGCACCTTCTCGTAGATCAAACTCAGATTCTAGAAAAAGAGGAACAATTTAAATTTTTGATACTGTCAAAGAAACATAATAAAATGTCTCTAATAGTTCATAGGTATGATGATAATTTGACACCATTTGCAGGCTCACAGAAAATTTTCATATGTGAGAATGAGACAACGAAGCAGATTCGTACCTTGTGCGTTGAGGCTAGATCGAGAAAAAGAGCAGAATTGGAAGGAATCAACTGCAAGAAAAGAAAAACTCCAAATTAATGAGGAAAACAAAGAATGCTCACGGGAATGAGAGCGTTTGAAATAGACGAAGAAAATCAGGAAAAGAGAGATAAAAACCGAGTGGAGAAGAAAACAAAATAAAGAGTCGTCGCTCCAGAAATCGAAGGGGCAAATTGGCGAAGTTCATTGGATAGACCGCCACCATAGAAAACCAAGAGGAAATAGGAGAGCGGCAGCGCATCAGCTCACAAAAACAGGTGCGCGCACGAACATATGAGAAATCAACCGAACACCGCAGACAAACACCGTAGCAGGAGCAAGAATAAGGCAGAGAAGCAGGGCGCATACACCAGGATCAGTCCTCAGAAGGGCGTCCGTACTCGAGCCACATGGGCGACGCCACCTGCCCGGTCCATCGAGCGCTTCTGTGAGAGAGGAGAGGAGAGAGCGAAGAGTAGCTGAGAAGTCTCCAGAAGAAATGTATCCAACGAAGGAGAAGAGTTGGATCGAAAGGCCAGGATACGCAGAAGAGATTGAATGGCCAGGATTGAAATACTGTCGGGAGAACTGTTCGCCAATAGTTGTTTCGGAGGCGGATCCAATTCTGTGAAATAATATATGTTTTGATGAGAGAACTTCTAATACTATTAAATTAAGATATTTCATGTTTTCGTACATTTCCTTTTTCTGTACTGAACTTTAGGGCAGTCAATGGGTAGGGTACGATACGGTAGAGACATTTTTCATACCCGTATCCATTAAAATTTTCTTTACCCATACCCTTACCTATTAAAAATTAATTTTACCCGTACCCTACCCTTACCCATTAAGAATTAACGGTAAGGGTAGGGTAACGGTAGAAAATGGATAATAATATTAATAACTCAATGAAATAAATTATATCAAATAAATATATTAATAAAGTGCAATATTGAATAATACTTTAAATATAATAAAATCCTACAATATCTTCTCATGTCAATTGTCACAAAAAAGTACATAATTAATTTCTAATTATACTATATTAACTGGAACAGAGTGCAAATCAATTTCTTCGTCAATGCAAATAGATTCCGATAATGATATAAGTGCTCCATCTTCATTAGCACACTCATCTGTTGAAAATGTAGCAAGTTAAGAGCATTATTTATATAGTTGAATAAATATTCACATGCTAATTTTTTTTTCAATGACTCAATGTAGCGTGTGAATTAAAATTGGAAAGAAATAAATAGTATTTTAATATAGTATTATCTTAAACGTGTGAATTAAAATTGGAAAGAAATAAATAATATTTTAATATAGTATTATCTTAATCAAATTTAATAATTTAATTGTCTAATTAGTTATTAGTTTATCAATTAAAATCTTACAATAATATCTTTCCGATTATGATAAAGATTATAAACTATATATACATATATATAACGGTACGGGTAATTAACGAATACGAAATAGTCTTACCCATACCCTTACCCAATAAATTAACGAAATTTTTTTTTTATCCATACTCATACCCGATAACTTAACGAAAATAAAATCTTACCCATACCCGTCTTATCGAATACGATACGGGTAGGGTAAACGGTTAAAAGGGTACCATTGACAGCCCTACTGAACTTTAAGGGAAATTGGATAGCGTGATAGAGAAGCGAAACCTTAATTTAAGACCGGATCTGATAAGGATCATTTACATAATTTTATCATCACTATCATCACTAGTGTTCTAAAAAAAACACGGCGTGTCCGAACACGCCACGACACGGCACGGCACGGAGGTGGTACGACACGGCAAGACACGGACACGGACACGACACGAGAACTTCGCGTGTCGTGTCCTAAAGCGTGTCGTGTCCAACTTTGATAAAATAGACACGACACGACACGTGAATTTTCCGGACACGACACGACA
Source organism: Rhynchospora breviuscula (assembly GCA_027562975.1). Lineage (NCBI taxonomy): Eukaryota > Viridiplantae > Streptophyta > Magnoliopsida > Poales > Cyperaceae > Rhynchospora > Rhynchospora breviuscula. The sequence goes on from CM050402.1 coordinate 27,054,674, forward strand.
CGGCACGAGACATGGCACGGCACGACACGAAAGACATGACACGTATTACAGACATGCCAAACACGAAAAGGAGACGCACATTAAGCATCATAGAAATATAATGGATTTCTCAATTATGTACATACTATTAAAATCAATGATTATTAATAGACTTATTTCCAAAGAAAGCACATGTAAATAGTTTAAATTGAAAATAAAAATATTACAATACAATTAGGTTGATTCAATAAATAAATCACAAACAAAAGTAGAAGGGTCTAGAGCCATTCGCAAATTAAAGATACAAATTTATCTGTGATATGTCTTAAAAAGAATGAAATATTTTTTGTCATATCTCGTACTGTTTTGATAAGGATAGTATAAATTATTCATTGTCTTAAAAAATTGAAATAATTTTTTACGGCTCTTGTACTTTCAAATTTCCAATATTCGATGACCAAAAGTATAATTAATTTTAGTTCAATTTAATTTATTTTCATATTTTAATTTTATTAGTTTGAAAAATATACTAATATAATTTTAAGGTAGTAACTCCGTCTATGTTTTCTCAAACATAGCTAGTCCCAAGACCGAAAAAAGAGGAGGGTTACTATAAAATTAAAAATATTTTTTCAAATCAAAATAAAAAAATAATCTATATTTTAATTCAATGGTAAAGTAGGTCTACTTTCTTAATTTTTGACGTATTGTAGTAAACATAATTTTAAATTTAATAAACAAATTATATTTATGTCAAAAAGTTAAACGTGTCTGAACATGTCACGGCACGACACGTCTAAAGAAGACACGGTACGACACGGCACGAGGACACGAGGCGTGGCGTGTCCTTAGGCGTGTCGTGTCCATCTCTTAGGATTTAGACACGGCACGGCACGTCACGTGAAATATTGAGACACGACACGGCACGAGAGATGATCCGGACACGGCGTGTTTGACACGACACGACACGACACGGCACGGCACGTATTTAGAACACTAATCATCACCATACTAAAAATACATATTTCTATTTTTAGGAGTTTTCATTTTTAACAGTTTTTCCATCTGCTTCATTCAAAGACAGAGGGAGGGGGTGGGCCCCCATAGTCTCTCGGCCTACTAAAATTGTTCATCTCTATTGTCTTAGTAATTTATCTTAATTGTGCTAGTATAAAATTGTTCATCTCTATTGTCTTAGTAATTTATTTTAATTGTGCTAGTAATTTACATTAATTGTCCTAGTAGTCTAGTAATATTGTATTTCAATATGTCAAAGGCAAGTAGATGGGTGGTTGGGGCACGGGAGAGCCGGTAGGGGGTGTCGAAGCCGGGCGGGGATGAGAGAGGCTAGGTGGAAAATGTTAATAAAATGTCAAAAATAGGTTGGAGAGCAAAAGTAGAAACTTTCCTAAAATAAATTGTTGATGATGGTGATGATAGAAGTAGTGTGATCGATGGTGGTAAGCAATTCCTGTTTAAAATCAGAGCTGACAGGGATCATCACCGATTCTTATCGTCACTATCCACGCGCTAATCACTTTCTATTTTCATGCTGGTCACCTAAATCTCGCTACCAAAACTTTTAGTTTTTGTCCTGATTGTCCAAATCAACGCTAATTTTCCTTTGATGCACTTTCCCTCACCTCACTCTCCCTGACCCATTCTCTTGTTGATGATCTCCTACCACCCAACCTCTCACCTCTTCCCGGTCCCCATGACGTGTGCTTTTTAGGTACACAAGGCTAATAAAAACCCTAACCCTAATCAGTCGGAATGCAAGCGCACTATCCTACCGTTTAGTACTTAGGGGTCGATCCCACAGGGAGACGGTTTAGAATTACCGGACTAACAACTTTGGGTAATCTAGACCTGGCAAGTAGTTGGATTTGTGTTTAACCTACAGGGGTAAAACATGAAAGTAAATAACTAATTTAAATGACAGTGCAGGGAAATGATGCAATCGTACTGGACTGAGTGCAACCAGAGATGCAGGTGAAGTGTTGAAACATGATGCAAGCTAAGATGCAACTGGTTAAACAAGATGCAGTCTATGATGCAAGTGCACTCTTAACAAAAAACAATTATATTTTTTGGTTAGGATTATGATTTCGCCACTATACTCTAGAGTCAACGCAACAATTTACTTAGAATTATGGGGTTTCATCACAAGTACTTTATGCAATCCTTTTATGCCTGGCTACTTGATTTAAGTTTGTAATCCATTAATACAAGCGGACCATTTGGTAATAATCTATCCTAATACTCTCTTGAATCTGGCTACCTAAACCACAAATTGGTAATTTAAGCGGATTGCTAGAAAAATAGAAAAATTGACTACACCCCTGTGTCTAGCTACTCATACTAACTTCCTACAAACAAATCTCAAGCGGGCAAGAATTGGATAAAAACAAATGTAATGAAAATAAAAGAAAAGTGTTTATAAGTGGTTTATAAGTACTTTGTGCGTGTCTACTTGTCTAAATCCGAAATCCATTAACTCGAGCGGACCGTTTGGTAATAGTTTATCATAACCTCCCCTTGAATCTGTCTACCTAAACCACAAACAAATAGTCTAAGCGGATTGCTAGAAAGTTAAGAGAATCAACCACACCTTTGTGTCTAGCTACTCAATGATAATTTCAATCAAATTTATAACAAGCGTGCAAGTGATCAAATAAGTCGCACGACACAGATTTAACAAAGAATAGACAGAATTAACAACAACCACCCATAATAACTAAAATAAATGCTAAATTAACCAAGCAAGAGTAAGAGCTACATCATAATCCTAAATTATTTTAGCTACTCATGAAATAGAAATAAAACAAAACAATGAGTTTGAACACAAATAACAACACAAGAGAATAAAAGATAAAGATACAACCAATCTTCTTGGCTTTCATCTCTAGGCTCGAGTGTTGCACACTTGCACCCCTTCCCCTTGCTGTCACCAAGAGAGATGCAGCCGCCGCCTCCAAAAGAGATCAGGGCCGAAGCCCTAGGTCAAATGCGCCTCCAAGAGAGAAAGAGACAAAATTGGATCTAAAATTTTGGAATTGAGAAGTGATAGTTCTGGACAGCAGCCCTTAGCTGCCTTTTATGCTGGTTTCCTCATTTTCTTCCCTCAATAATTAATTTTCTTGCCATAAATCACAGGAGGGAGAGAGCTGGACTTTCCATCTTTCAGCCAGGTAAGAATAAAGGGAGAAATTTGAGAGATTTTAGCTAGCTGTCACGTGAAGAGCTGGATCTGTTTCCAAATCTGCGCCAGGATGCATCCTGGAATGCAGGTGCATCATCAAATCTGAAAGCACCAGGATGCACCCTGGGATGCGGGTGCACCCTTAAACCTGAAATGCAACAAAAACAACAAATCGGCAGTATCTCTATCTTTTGTGCAAAACAGACAAAATGATGTAAAATGAACGTGAAAAGGACAGAAGTTAGAAAAATAATTAAGTTTAACCGGACACAAATACTATGTCATTTTCATGTTCATCACCCCATGCTAGATACACTAATTGACCTGAAAGATACACTTATTGTCCTGATAAAAATATTAAGCGTCCTAATAGATACACTAATTGTCCTAGTAGATACACTAATTGTCTTAATAAATACATTAAATGAGCGCATATTTGAAGAAAAAATACCAAATCTACACGTTACAATACAGAGAATTATCCAGGACTCCAGACTATGGAAGGCTTGTTACTGAAACCCTTGGTCTCGTCTGTAAGGATAATGAAAAGGTTAGGATAGATACAATGCTTTTTCATTAGTTTTTGCATGTGTAAATTTGTATTTTTCCTTTTTTACTGTACATACTTTTAACCTTTTAATTTAATGAAAATTTGTAGGCGTGGCCTTTATCACCCTACCCTCAAAAAAATAAAAATACATTAAATGTCTTATGAACTAAATGTCTTGGTGGATACACTAATTATCCTGATAGAAACCTAAATGTCGTAATAGATACACTAATTGTCCTGGTCGATATACTAAATATCTTGGTAGATACACTAATTGTCTTAGTAAAATGTCCTATGAACTAAATGTCCTAATAGATACACTAATTGTTGACAGTGGAGGCAGGTCCAATCGGCGGGAAGGGCAATGGATAGGCATTGGGAATGGTAGGCGCTGGATATTGGTTAAGCGTTGGGTAGGATTAGGGGAGAGAAAGCACATAATGATGGTGACGACGAGAATGATGTGACGATCCTAAGTAAATTTCATTTAAACTAGATTTAATTACTTGTATTTTAAAAGGGTTAATGCTTGCATGAAAAATGAGAAACAAAAAAAAAATTATGAGAGTGATGTTTAGCTCTAAATATACAATACTTGTAAGGCCGTTTGGATTGGTAAGAGAGCGTTAATCTAAATTAAGAGAAAGTTTAATATGCACCATAGTGCATAGGGTTTTTTATTCACCATGAACTTTTTCGAGGATATTTTTATAAATTGACAAATTTAATTTAATCAATCTAATCTATATTTTGAAATCTCATAGCAAACCAAAATTTTACAATTTTTTAGATTTTATTACTATTTGTTTTTAATTTTTTAAAACATACTATTATTGGAAACAAACTACTATTTACAACATTCCAAAAATGGCAGGTTTAAAAAATTCGAAAAAATAGTAATAACATCTCAAAAATTGTAAAATTTGGTTTGCTGTGATATTTCAATATGTAGATTAGAATTGTTAATTTACAAAAATACCCCCAAAAAGTCCGCGGTGCATAGAAGGCCCTATGCACTATAGTGTATATTAAACTTTCTCCTGAATTAATGATTATTTTGAAACATTATTGGGCGTTTGAATGGATGACGGTTATTTGTAGGGAAAATCAGCCATATAACCCTTCAAATTTCATCTAATTGGAAATATCCCCTCAAATCATTAAATTTGAATATATCCCTCTAATCACAATTTATATAGAAATTTACCCTTTTAATTTTTTTTTAATATTTTTTTTATAATCCAACGATTCAATTCTTTAAATATGGACGATTATACCCCCATGCCATCTAACGATTGGTTTTCCCATGAGTTCCTACCAGGAAGAAAAAAGTACAATCCCTTTCACCTAGAAGGCTGGAAGCCTAGAACCTCATTTATTGTTCTTTGTATTCTGTCACTGGAGCAACCGTTAAGTTTTGTCCTCTAGTATAAAAAATTATAAACGTTGATATACTGGGTGTGTTTGGATGTGCTCACGAACAGCCTGTTCGCAAACAGCGGCAGCTCGTGGAAACCAAACACTTCACGAACAGCGCGAACAGCGAACTTCTTGGCTTGTTCGCAATCCCCCCATTTTCACGAACTGGTTTTGTTCGTGGGCCTGTTCGTGGGCCTTTGTTCGTCCCCTTGTTCGTCCCTTGTTCGTGAACCAACCAAACAATTGTGTCTAGGAGAATATAGAATCAGTTATAATAGAATCTAAAATAATTATCTTGATACAGTGAATGCCAGATATTGAGGCAAGAATTCCTCCTCTTATCTTCTTGTTCTGAAACTTGATCCTCTTTTCGAATTTTAAATGCTTTGAATGAGAGGAGTTGATTGATAATTCTTTTGTTCTCTTTCACTAATTTAACCAGTAACATAGCAAACAGAAGGACGAAATTGGTTGGCCATTCCTCCTAATGTAATCTAATTCCAAGCCATTTTATCAAGTCTTCTCAGCATATTATTTGGTCATGACACTTGATTAGTTCCCATATTATTCATTTACTTTATGTACTCCAATTAACTTGATATGAAGTCCGAATATTCATGCCCTTCCTAATCTCTCAGTCCATATTTGCACACTCATTGACAGTTACATAAAGCACGTATATTTGTTTTAGTTTAAAGGGAATGCTTGCTCTAAGTCACCTGCTCCAGCAATTGGTTTAACAAGGGAGAAAGAGAGAGAGGCCATTGTTATGGTAAGAAAGAGGGGAAATATCGACGGGTGGCAGGAAGTTGGAAACAAAGAGGGGATAGGTCATGCATGAACAGGTGTCCGTACGCTACCTCTTTCAAATCTGGCCGTAAGATCAGAATGGACGGTCCAGATAATTCGCACGGAAAAAGAGAAATGGCACTGTTCATAGCACGTTTTTTGACGCAGAATTGAGGTGTTTTAACTTTATATATATATAATGTATACAAAGAACAATGGAGGTTTGGAAGAGGTTCATGGCGAATAGGTCAGAAGAGAAATGTTTGAACAGTTCTCATTCGTATCCTTTTCTAATATAATGGGCTTCAGGGCATATTCGTCCATAATTGAATTTTCGAATTTAAAAAATCATTAGAAAAAAAAAATGAAAAGGTTAAATTTCTATACTAGTTGAGATTAGAGGGGATATATTCAAATTTAAAGATTGGAGTGGATGTTTCCAATTAGATAGATTTAAAGGGCATATAGCTGACTTTCCTTTTATTTGTAATAGTCGGTAATTCTGCTGGTTTGTTATTGCAGCTAAATGTTGATCAGCGACGATATCTAAATTAGCACGTTTACGGTTTCTTTCGTTTGATCAATCATTCAAACCTCAATTTCTACAACTGTTATAAACCAGATCCAATTCACAGCTGGAACGAAATCTTCAGATCTCTAATATATTGACATGGAGTGTATTAAAGTTCAGCCTTCGCTACATGTTTCATCAAACCAATCTCACCTGATTTGCATGTTCTTTATTGGAAATTGATTGTATAATACTTTATAGAAGGATTCTCTAATATCGTATTTTCCTCTTGTATAGAATTTTTCTTTGTTTTTTTTTTTTTAACAAAGCTCCAAAATAACGTGAGATGGTTACGGTACTTTGCAAAGTAATCCATTCATTTTACTTCGCCTTTGGTTCCTACAATCTGTGATTCACAGACGACCCATTGACCCAAACCGTTCAATCTCTTTCCCATATTGAATCCTCCTTAGAACAACGACATTTAGTTTTTTTTTTCCCACTTTTTTCATTACTGCAGAGATCTCTTATAATAGAAAATGAGTAAATTCAGAAAAAAAAATGATGAATAACACCAAGGAATAGCTTATGACAATTATAAAAGCATCACAAGCAACATGAACATACATTATATCCCTCGTTAAATTACTAAAATTTATCAAGAATAACAACACAAAAAGAAAATCAATCACCTATCTGGCAACAATTGAGGATCCATGACTATACAATGGTGTGGTGGAACTGCATTCAACACTGACATGTGAGACCCATCATTCTCCAAAACAGCGGAGCCCACACCATGGCCTTCAACCCTCACTGGACAGAGCAATCCCTGCAACCTTAAAAGATAACTCTGGCTCTGAGCAGCTGGTCCTGACCTGATGTACCTGGCAACATCTGACGATGTCACTACAGTACTGGTAGTGGTGGTTAGGTCACTTACAGGCAGGCCACGCACTGGGGGTTCGGGAGGCTCTGAGCGGAGGCCATTGAGTGCACTGAGATCAAGGTTAGGGAATACAGAACAACGACATCTGGGGCATTTCACATTTAATCTCAACCATTGATCGATGCAATCCACATGAAAGTTATGTGCACATGGAAGACCACGCACCTAAGTTATAATTCATACCAAACAAATGACAACATAAATAGCTATGCTACTCATTTTATTTTGAAAATTATATCAACTATTTGCTTGTCCTAAATAATAAATTTCAATGCATATGACAGATATGAGACCTCATTGCCAACATGAAATTCTTCGAGGCAGATGGGGCACTCAGTGCAGTCTGTGGGGACAGCTTTCAGCCTGAATTTTGGTAGCTCCTGGATCAGTGCTTCTACTGCTTCTCTCTAAAGAAATGCAAATTGCACGCTTTTAGATAAGCAATAATAAATGTTTATTCGTGACCTAGTTTGCATGGATACAGACGAAATAACAGAACATAACTGGTACTGATATGAATTGACTAAGAGATGTCTAAAAATGCTAAGAACCATTACATTTATTATATACAGCATGTTTTATTATCTTATGCATAAGAAATAATTTATTTCTTCTATTAAAAATCTAAATGTTTTTTCCCCTTTTTATTGTACAAAATTACAGATGTAAACCTAAAGAAAAGGATTCAATGCCACAAGCTTCTGGTGCTCCACCAAATGCCACAACATATCTTTTACTTCAATATTTTAAAATCGAAATTCCAAGCATTGCATCCAATACCACTGATCTTTTCTCACCAGGGATATGATGATGTAAAATGTTATAATTTTTGGAGTTCATTTTACAACAGATCAAGAGGCTAAACTATAATCACACCAAACTAATCCAGCCTAGCTAATTGAAGATAAATCTTTAATAGAGTTAGCATGGTTAGGAGATGTCCTAATTTCTTACCAGGGATTTGAACTTGGTTCATTCTTTTATAAAATCCTGGTCTTGTTCGAAATGAACTTATAAAAATAATAATTATTATGAACTCTCTTCATGATGTCTATCTAAACTTGTATATTTTTTATTATGATATACATACTATGGAGAAAGGAAAAATATATGTGAATTAACACATGTTTTAAGGTTTCCATACTGATTATTCATGTGCTGTACTAATTAGATAATTAGAAATACTGCTGATATGTACTGTTTGAGGGTTGCATTGACGCATGTATCCAATAGAGACACAATTGCAGACATGAGAGTATCCCAGTAACATATTTCATGGCATTTTAGGAACATCAAGGAGGATGACTTTTATATAATATGAGATGAAAGTTAAAAATAAAATAAACACAACTATAATTTTTGCAAAGGATAAGGTGAGCCAGATAGGTCGTCTGACCACATGGTGTAGCAGCTAAAAGAGAGTAATTAATCAGATTAGTGGCCCCATCTTACTAAGTTTGCCAGATCAAGAGTTAATTGCAGGTCATGCTAGTCAAGAGAAGTCTATCATGACTAGTGAATGTTTGGCCAGGGTGTCTCACAAGCGGCGAAGATATAGACCGTGCATCTATCATATAGGTTTTTAAGAATTTAGTATCTGTGATTGCACTTCTTTAGATTTTGCTTCATTTTTCTCCAATTTCCTACTTGTAAACTCTGCTTGTCTATTTGATGTAATTCAATACTAATTAGAAGAAAAGGCACCCAAATAAATAACCTGAGTAGGGGTCAAATAAAGGCCCGGATGATATGTAGTATCTTGACCCAAGCCTCTCATCTCCTGACCAGCTGCCTCAAAAGCCCAATCAGGCACCCTTATCATATCTACCAAGACCTAAAATAAAAACAGAAAGTCATGCAAAAATAAAGTAATATTACAGAAGGGGTTAGTACTTGGAAAAAAATGGAAGAAATCCTACCCCATATTCCGAGATTGGAATTCCTTGCTGTGCCCTCTGTAAGTGTGCATGCCTCCTAGTTAACCACTGTACAAAAGTAAAAGAAGAATAAATTTAACATAAATAGACTACTAAACCAAAATACATAAACCATTATCAGAGGAACAGACAGGCTCGTCAGGTAATGTCATGTTGGACCCAGTCTAGTCTCAGGCAATTCAACTTGACTCATTTCAGATTCAGGTTGTATGCCTCAGATTGTTCAGGAAGGATCATTTTGCTGCAAAAAGCTGTTTTGGGTCTTCAGTTCTTCAAGTTTTGGATATGATGCATTCAGGTTCCTGTTCAGCTGGCTCAGGGTCAAAATTAAGTTATAAGTCTGATTGAGGTAGGGACCAGGGTGCCTGGCTGGACAGGTAGTTCAGCTCAGCTTGGGTTGCAGGTTGATTAGATTCACATCAATTCAGGTCAGGTGTGGTCATTGACTAACCAATAATAGTAAAATAAATGGAGTCAGGTTCTGGGCAGAGTATTCAGGTCAGGTCAGATTTTGTCAACTCTATGCGTAACCAGAAGCATGTAGATTGTAGCCAACAGACTTCTTGCAAAACAACTCAAAAGAAATTAAAAAAAAAAAAAATTGGCCAGTATCGCCTGCAATCCATAAAAGTAGTCTTTATAAGAAAAAAGAAGTGTATTGTGACCTTTCCACCAGCCATGCATGCAATGCAAACGAGACCACAGTAGCTGAAAAGCAACCATATGAGAAATCCCCACTTCTGACCGTCCTCTGGTAACTGATAATAAACAAAGCCATGAACACTGTTGCAACAAAATTTCTAACAAACCATGTTGCCCTTCTTTGAGCTAAATATATGAAAGTAGGACAACTAGGGTTCCTTTTCTAAACGAGCTTGGATACCATGGCCTTTTTAAATGCTTGCACTAGGACCTCACATACTCTTAGGTAGCTCACTGAAATGGCCAGTATACTGACCATTTCTTATGACTCTTAAAGGTTCCTGTCCTCTGCAGGTCTACCTGCCTGTTCAATTAGATAGTCTGTATTGGTTTGCCTGACCCCTTCTCCCTGTGAGGCATAAAGACTTTGGAGAAAAGGCATGCATCCTATTCCCTTTTTTTATTTTATTCATTCAGGTTTTCAAAAGGCCACAGGACTGCTTGTAATTTAAAAAAAAAAAAGAAAGAGAAAAAAAGAAACATAATAACTTACACAACTTCGTGCACTAGTAAACCAAAGTGTACCGATTATGGTCCACACCCATAGAAAGGGATACAGAAGAAGAACCAAAACTGAAAGCACAACTATCCTACCGCAAAATCGGGCGTAGCGCTGTTGCCACCCCAGATCCCTATAGAATAATATCGTCACAAGATAATCCTAATTCAATTATAACAATGAAAAATGTGATGATCAAGAATAGAAAATTACAGGCCCATTCCTGAAGCAAGCCCATTATCCAAAAACATAAGCAGCCTAAATATAAACACCGTTGTGTAGTCAACCTAGAAATTAAAAAAAAAATACAATGACATAAAGACTAAATTACATGTGTTTCTTAAATGTAAGAGAAAAAAAATATGTACATGGCATTTGAAACTCTAAACCTTACAATAATTTGATCTGATTAGAATTAGGACTAATTTCAACAGGGATTTTGTGTAATCAAACTTAATTAAAGAACCAGATAACATACCACAATCCATATATGAAGAGGGTGCATGCACAGATGGTACTTTTTCCAATTTAAAGATACGATTATCCTAAAATAATATGGTCAAGGAGCATATCCAGTATCCACACTGATAATATAGTGACAAACTTTGCAAAAGAACTCTCTATTAGAGTTCGAATGTGATGCGGCTGTAATAAAATTCGCAATAGAACTTATCAAGCAATTAACACAGAAAAAAAATAACTTTTCTAGATAAATTTTGCTTCCCTGTTATACAGCATTTAGCAAGAATTTCAATATGGAAAAAGTGAGTGATAACTGCCACAACTTCATGGAAATTAGACAAACCTATCTCACAAGCTTAATTACAGCTTATTGATTAACAATTGAGCTGAACAAACTTAAGAAATATTTCTTAAGCAGGTTTAATTTAGCCCGGGAAAGTACATGATCGGGCAGAACAATGACAGAACAAAAAAAAAAAAAAAAAGGATACACGCTGGTGGCAAGCATTGAAAGAAAGAATCCATCGTACCTAAAGTTATGCAAATTGCAACAGATTAGAACTATATTCAGAAAATACCCAAATAAAAATGTACAATGTAAAACTGAAGTGAACAATTACCACTTGAAATCGACTCCTCGTATTGCCATGATTATAAGCGCTTGCTACTCACTTAGATCGAGAACAGAATCAAGCTGAAAACTAGCTTAAATAAGTAATTAGAAGCTTAAGAGAGCTTCACTACAGTAGCAATCCACAGTAAAAATATTCCGAAATTAGTAAAATTACACTGACTCACCAGAAAAGATCGACCTTTTCTGTCGCCATGGAAGGAGCAATGTCGGGAAATCTCAGATTTGGTGGAGATCCGAGAGAGAGAGAGAGAGAGAGAGAGAGAGAGAGGAAGGGAAAGGAAGCCAAGAAATTAACTGTAAAAAGTGTTGGGGAAGAAAGGTGATTCGAGGAAGATGGATAAAAGCAAGGACCACTTTGTAAATATTTATCCTTAATTTTAAACAACAGTAAAGAATTGATAAAAAGGGGACGGATGGTTGATAAACGGACGAGGAAAACGTAGAAAGTCAGGGGCGAAAAGGTGATTTGGTAATACTAACTAACTAATTAATTAATTAATTAAGCGACCAGCATTGAGCACAGATACTTCATACTTGGTGCAGTTGACCTAGAAATTTTAGGTTTCACAACTGACACTTGGGTGAAATACTTGGCTTGGACTTGGATATCTCAAGTCTTCAAACACTGACTGGTACTAACTATGAAGATAGGAAAAGATATTATTTTTATTTTCAGCTATGAAGTCTTTAATTTTTTTACCAAAATTTATCATAAATTTTTAAATTGAGAAGCTGTCTGCTGCTACGTCTCATTCAGCATTTACTTTTATTTTATTACGGCCTCCTAAATTGTACTGTTTTTCCTCTGTTTTTCTTTGGTGGAGACGTGGCAATCCGCATCCTCGACAGTCCTTTAAAAGGACTGTGCCGTGCTGTCAAATGACTCCATCCGTCCGATGGAGATCCAAGGGTGCGGACGAAAATCCATCAATTTCGCCTCTCTCTCCAGCAGCCCTCCCTGCCCGTCCCTAGTAATGTTGAAAAAACCAGCGATTTTGGCTGTCCAGAATAGTCGAATTCCGACCAAAAAGCAGCGATCTTGCCTGTCACATCAAGTCCGCCTCTCAATCTTCTCCTCTCTCGAACGGAAGGTACATCCTGGAGTGTCGCCTCTCAATCACCATCTTTCTGAGTAAAATTTTACTTAATCTCAATTTTCACATTGTGCACAGGCTTCTCTCCACATAAAGGAAAATTGGACATTCAGCCTCTCAATCTCCGACTTCTCTCTGCATCAGGCTTCGTCTCTGACATTGCGCACACAACAAGGTACTTCAAAATCTGAAAATTTGAATGTAGTTGATAAACCGAGTTGTGAGGTGTTAGTTCACGATTTTGCATAATACCGAAATTGCTTGACATTCATTCTCAATTCTCTGTATAATTCATTTGGTTTGCATAAAGTCACTTTTAACTTTTAACCTCATTGAATTTGTCTCAAGTTAACACAAATATGAAATAGCTGCAAATGGATGAATAATGCTCCAACAATTGAGATTGCACTTGTGCACAAGACTGTAACCAACAAAGCATTCACCAGTACCCATCTTCAAACCCCCTTGATTTTCATGTTTTTTTAAGGGTATAGCATAAACCCCCTTGATTTTCATGTATTTTTAAGGGTATAGCATAATTTGTTCTTAAGTTGATTTATTCAACTGTGTGCCTTTTTCAACCCCCATCCGAGTTCCTGCGTGTGCTTATTGTCTTTTTTTTCTTACTCTTCTCTTTAGTCTCTCTTATTAAGCTTAGGTCTCTCATTTTTTTCTTTTTTTTTTACATTTTTGCCTTAGGGGCAGCACACAACTTTGATGTAACTGCTTTATTTCAATGATTTTCACCTACGGGTAAGTGCCAAAAAAAAAAAAAAAATTAAAGCATTCACCAGTAGGTGCAATGGTCAGCTTTCAATTTGAATTTTGTAAAGTAAAATATCAAATTGCTTCTTCTAACCCGGTGGAATGATGTCTAGTTAGTAGCTTAGCTTACTGCTCCTATTAGTAGCTTAGATTTTCAATATGTAATTTCTTTTGGAATGATGTGTAGTGGAATTCTAAATGATCATAGTTTAATTTTTTTTTTTTCTTGTTCTTTATGAGGGATATGGAGAATTCAAACATCATGCCTCATGTTGGTATGTCATTTGCAACCTTGGACGAAGCATGGACATATTGGAAAAATTTTGGTGAAAAATTACTGAAGACTAGACAAGATTTAGAGGATTTTTTTTTTGGCAACATTTTGTAAAAGAAAGAAATAGCGGGATAGTTAGATGGAAATATTTTGTAAAGAAAAGAAATAGGGGATTGTATTTTGAAATAGTTGGCAACATTCCATATATATGAAGTTTAGAAACTTTAATAGATTTATGTGCAAAATTTGTGTCTGGTTTAAACTAGTGTTTCAATGCTTGAACATGTCATGTGTGCGCTTGTACTGGTTCATTGTAACTGAATTCAGTTATTCTGTATTCAGTATATGCATTCAGTATTGCATTCAGGGGTATTTCGGGAAAATCATGTTTAGTATACCTGTAGTAAGGGTTGTTCTATGATAAATATAAATATAGCAATTTCTATGACTTGAGGGACTAAAGTGAAAATGTCATTGTAACTGGATTGCTGGGTTCTTCATGTATTGCTTAGCCACCGGGTTGTTCATGTACCATCAGCGCATGGCCATGTACTGGTATATCTATGACATCAAGAAGGTACCAATCTGGTACCAATGATAAACTTGAATATGCACTGGTTCTCTGTTCATTTTAATAAATAAGGGTCACTTGAATATGTGTTGGTTCTCCATTGCTGGTTCTATATTAATGTAATAAAGATGTATATTCAAGTTTACTAGATGTACCGTGAAGAGTGTTGGTTCTATATTGCTCATTTTATATCCACTGTTTACTAGATGTATATTCAAGTTTACTAGATGTACTAGATGTGCTGGATCTATATTGCTCATTTTATATCCACTGTTCTTGTAGAGAGTTACTAAATGTACTGGTTCTATATTGTTGTATATTCACTAGATGTTCTATGCTGCTCGTATTTTTAGATTGTCACAGTCATTCGTTTTATATTCAAGTTTACTTTAGATGTATATTCAACACATAAACCATATAGAATAACATAGTGAAACCTCAATTTACTTTAGATGTATATTCAAGTTTCAGATTCTTAAACCAATTGAGTATATAAACCAAATTAAACTTAGTCTAAATACCAATCTGGTACGCAAGTCATGCTCCAAATGTATAAACAATCTTGAAATTCCATACAAGCAATCAATTACTCCATATATCATAATGCTAGGAAATTCATTCATTACAACATACTAATAATTATGTCTATTCCTCGTCATCTTCTTCATCATACTCCTATTAATCTACTACAAATTCAAACATTACAACTTACAACTTACAATAATAAAAAAAAACTAATAAATAATACAAGGTATTGAATAATTGGCTCTTAAATTCTTCCAAATGCTTCTGTAACTTCTCTTCGAACTCCTTGAGCTTCTCATCCAACTTTTTATTACTTTCATCTGCTTGCCTTTCTAATTGCTTCTTCAATAATTCCAATTTAATTTTGAGGTACCAACCTGGATAACAACATTGCTTAAGTTAATTTACTGCAGTAAAATTTCTGTCTAGTACTAATTAAATGTGAGAGAGAGCTAACCGCCGTAAAATTTCTGTCTAGTACTAATACAGAGGTGAGTTCAGTACTAGTTTTAGTTATCACAAGTAGAGAAAAGAGAATGCCACAGGAATCAATTTGCCAACAAAAAATTCTGTCAATTCAAGCTAACAGCCGTAATTAAATTGAACTTTTGTTCTAAAAGCAAGAAATATAAAAAATAAGAAATCAATTGGCTAAACAATATTGAACAGAAATCAACCTTGAAAAAAAAGAAACATAGAAAGAATGCCACAGGAATCAAGAAAGAACTCACCTGTCTAGGTTTTGAGAGGAGGCGGAGTTACTTGGAGAGGTGCAGATTGGAGTGCTAAGAAAGGAGATGAGGCAAAGGAGACGATTCTACTGTCACTGATTCTTGATTCACTGTTTCGACTCTAGGGTTTTCGCTCGTCAGGCGGAGGAAATGAAGGAGACGAAGTAAAGGAATCTAATATTCCTATTGTCGTTTGTTCCTTTTTATTTCTTCTCGACACTCGGGCAGCTCGGGTAGGCATTAGACAGACGATTATTTTGCGCATCTATTAAGCGCCCTTAGATCTAGATCGGACAAACAGAATAAAAGGACTGCTCGGCACAGTCCTTTTAAAGGACTGTCGAGGATGCGGATTGGGAGACGTGGAGTTTGATTTCCTAAATTCTGGAAAAGTGGAGAGCAGTCAGGAGGGCCCCTGAATCCATGATCCAATGACCCAATTTTTCACTTAAGGACAATTTGCCTACAAGGCCCATAATAAATAAGCTTGTTTACCGATATTGTCATATTGATTAATGATTATCATCACAATTCACACCGTAGTAATCTCATTAAAAAAGAAAAAGAAAAAAAAAGATAGAAAGAAAATTCATACTGTAATTGTAGGCATATGGCCTAAAGCAATATCGCATATTCGCATAACTTTAGGCCTCTGTATTATTTTTATAATCTCCAAGTTCTAACATATTGTTCTTCCAAAAAAAAAATAATAATAATAATAAAATAAAAGTTCTAACATATTAGATTTCAATCAGCCATATAGAAAACTTTGATAGGATTTCAATGAGGAGAGCTAAACTACACATCATGTTTGAATTTAATTACTCGACCTTTAGAAAATGTGTAAAAATACATTGGACTTGATAATAGAACTCTTCAAAAAATTTAAATATTTGATAATTTAAATGTCCGTTTCTAACTTTCTATACATGATACGGAGCAGACTGCTACTAGAATTCCTTTTCTTTTCTTTTTTTGTGGGATGAATCGCCCATAGGCCTTGATTTCATTAACTCAGAAAGTTCAAATAACAATGCATTTCGCACAGCTACTAAGAGAAAGACACATAAACTGGCTACCCTTCCACATTACTGGAGTACTGATCCTAATACAGACTACCAATAAAAAAGTAATCTTAAAAACAGTAAAATAAACACCTGCATTTCACTACTACCCAAACATACCGGATCTTGCACTTGTTGGAAATACACACTATCCAAGTCCCATGAAATATTCAGAAATCGCATAACATCATCACTGGGGGGTCCCCTGAATGAAACTGTACAAAATGTCTCCTCGCATGGTTTGCAATGTCATGTCATGTGCGACGTGCCATGTGCAACGCTTCCGTTCTGACATGTTTGAGGCTAATTGCCTCTCTTTGTTCATTGCAAATCGTCATGATACGGTGCCACTATGGGTATCGCTCGATTTGTATGAATGTAAATCATCACTGTCCAATATTCCTCGACTGCTCTATCCAGAGTTAAACAATCTGAGAACGCGACAACACTACTATGCCCTTCTCCCTCCAAACCCATGCACTGCATAGCTTCCAACACAGCCACTGCCTCTGCTTAGCACGGATCCAAATTCAAATGGTAATTATACCCCATTTGAAAGTGAGTACCCATCCGGTACGTACTTGAGTTGTGCTATACACGGAAGCGGATCAGTCGTCCAATTTGATCTTAACGGTTAAATTTTTTCGGGCCTATTGATCTGGTATTATTCACGGGGCATCCCTTAACCGTTGAGATTAAATCGGACGGTTCTGATCGAAAAAGGACCAGAGGATCTCGTTCCATACCAGCACGGCCTTGTTCATCACATGAGGGTTGCTCCACTATCACCCAACTGTCTACACTTATCAGAGTTTTTCTTCGAGAGATCTTTTTGGGGAAGGAAGCTCATGGATATCCATACGTTCTAATATTATATCCAACACAGTGTAAAAAAAAAAAAAGTTTCAAATGTCTCAAGAAATTACTTGCCACATACCACCACACCATAATCGATCGAGGGGTACGTAATTCGTATGAAAGAGATTTGATGTTGTGGTATATAATTTACATAGAACAGGTTCCTCATGAAAGAGATTTGATGTTGTGAACTTGTGATATACAATTTACATAGCACTGGGGTTCCCATCTTAATTAGTAAATATTAGAACAACCACAATTACAACTTATTTAGCAATTGATACCCAGCCTTCAAAAATAAAATAGAATAATTACAAGTCGATGACGACGACGACGAACGACCACGACAATGAAGGCGATGCCCTTCAATGTTGCGTTTGTATATCAACAACCGTTTACATACCCCCATTTACAAAACTGATATCAAAATCCTAATAAATGTGAATTCTTCTATTTAAAATTAAGTACTGTACAGGAAATTTTTTTACAGATGAATAGGTAGTTAGGTACAGAGATCAGAGAGAGTATAAACCTGGCGAAATAAACTTAATTTATCGAGTAGATATTAATCAACGAAAAGGGAAATAGTATTGCCAGTGTGAATTGCGTGGGCCACCATGTCAGCCACAGTAATGCACGAACAAATCCAATCATAAAGCGAAACCCAAATCATTTTTGTCAAGTATAATGCCATCTCCGTTTCCATTGCCATGTCTATCGATCTCCTTCCCTCGTCTCTTACATGTAATGAGATATTGAAAACAACTAAGCATATATATAAGCTATATTTAATGGCAAAGGAATAGTAAGATAAGATGGGACTCTACATATTAAGAAGAGATCGATGGAAATTGATCTCTTATATTCAACTGCCAAATGTGCAATATAGAAAACAGTATTTTCTTCATATGGCCAACCCATTCGACCTGGAATGAAATAACAATAATTGAAAATTAAGAGTATCTTATTTTTAAAATGTCTTGCACAGCTAGCTTCAGAACTTGTATGAATGTATGGTGATCACGGATGGTCAATACAAGTTTAACAAACACCCACATCTGATCTAAATGGAACCCACGTATGGACCAAAATTATCTATTTTGGAAGATACGATTCATACGAACAAATATAAATTCCTTAATCGATATGCCGTTAAAAACATGCATTGGTTAAAAATGTAATTACTAAGAATAAAAAAAGAAAGCATGACAAAAAAAATTTTTAGAACTCTCCTGATTATAATTTTGGATGTAGATACAATGCTCTTATGCTCCTTTCTGGACCTCACAATGCCTCAAGAAGTGACGAACCTCATATGTCACTCAAAGAGACTATATATAAAAAAAATTATATAAAAACAATAACTAACAGTTCTATATTTATGTGTGTGTAATCCAGATCAGGTGTTTGTTAAACATGTTATTATGCTGCATAATCTGTTACATTTAGACCGTATAAGTGATATTCCTGATTCTGTCATTATACAATATTCCTCAAAATTTCCAAATTATCATATT
Source organism: Rhynchospora breviuscula (assembly GCA_027562975.1). Taxonomy (NCBI): domain Eukaryota; kingdom Viridiplantae; phylum Streptophyta; class Magnoliopsida; order Poales; family Cyperaceae; genus Rhynchospora; species Rhynchospora breviuscula. Next base: position 27,073,706 of record CM050402.1, read on the forward strand.
TATCTTTTTTCGTCATTAACTTTTTTATTTCCCCCACAAACTAAACACGTCACTTCTTAACTAAACTATTTTTTCTTTAATCAAGTTAATTATAAGCATGACACACTTTATTCAAAAAAAAAAAAAAAAAAAAAACATATATAGCACACATCTTTGGCATGCTTCTTACCATGTCAAGTAATTTTTTTTACCTGAAACTTCTACCCATGTGAGCACATCAAGACATATAGAAGTATAATAAGGAACAAAAATACATCTTTCTATAATTTATCAACCATGTATGTTTGACCATTTGCGATGGTCTTATTTATCCATTGAAAAGTCAACAAACCCTTCCCGTTTATTTCATGTGTTTTTTGGAATCTGTGGGTGTCCAGTCAACTTTCATTTTGGTTAACCAAAATAATGCAATGTTTGGAATCGGATACCCTGGCAATAAGAGGACGGTGAATCATTCATCATGCAATATATATATGCATGATGTTTGACTAATTCCGATTGTCTCATTTATTGGTTTTGCATATAAACTAATTGTATTTTCTTTTTATTTCATTAGTTTTATAGATTGTGTGGGTGTTAATTCAACTTTCATTTTGGCTGACGAAAAGAATGCATTGGATGAAACCGGCATTGAGAAGGAAGGAAGCTCAAATGCTCAATTGCTTTTATAGACATATTCTATTAGTTGCTGTTCTGAGATCGAGTTTTCAATATCATATTTGCAATAATACTAATGGAGATATTGATACCGATGCTTCACGGAATTTGAAATCGATGATATTAGCTAGCTTCAGTAATATGTTGCATTTATATAAAAATATAAAAATGATTAGTTATGTTTTCCTATATATGTTCTCTTCTGTTGCTGTTCTCATTCTCTCTCTCTCTTTTAAAGAAAAATGTGTTTGATATACCTAACACGTAAAAAAAAGTATCTAAAGTAATAAACTTCAAAAATAAATTTCTTCTTCTATAGATTTGTTTTCTAGAATGAATGCAAAAAATAATTCGAGTTAATTAATAATAGCTCTGAAATTAAAAATAGAAAAATGGAAGGCGTTTTTTATATTCTGAATTTGTGATTTGAACTACGTTTTGATTTTTTTTTAGGTAGTAATCTCAAATTCAAAATTTAAATGGACAATCTGAAATAATACAATATGAGCTAAAAGTATATATATATATGCTCGATAAAGTTTAGCATGTGATTGAAAAAAGGATATTTTTCTATTAAACAATGTAATTGAAGTTAACTTTCTCCTGCATGTAAATAAGACGGCGCTCAAATCATTTCGAATTAATTCATTGCTTGGACGATGATAATCAGGTCTTAAGACTACTGTTTTTGGTGAACTCTAATGCTCAAATCATGATTTCAATGTTGATTGAACACAGGCTTTGGTCGGTATACTGGGCCAAGTACTCAATTTTGATTTTTGAATATGGGTTTCCTGTCGCCTGGTTTTCCATATACTAATTATAACATTTGAAACATTTTGTTTCCTCTCTTTTTTCTCTTTTTGCATTATGTTGTTTTGTGTTCTAATTTCTAAAAAGGTAAATTAAATTTGCTCCTTGCATGCCTCAATTCATTATTCATAACCTGATACTAAACATCTTTAATTAGGAGGATTGACAATGCAGCTACTCTCTAAAAACCGCCACAACAAATCAGCAATCCTATGACGTACAAAAACAATAGATGAAAGGATTAGTACTAGACACCAATACCCATCCAACTCAGCACACCAGTGACAAGCTTGACTTGGCCATTCACCACCGTGAATCCACCATCCACTGTCAAATTTAGCCCACTTACATACCTCGCCTCGTCGCTGGCCAAAAATAGCATGGCCTCGGCCACGTCACTGGCCTCCAAGTTGACCCCCTTCAAATTTTCCATGAACCCGACCACTGCATAGAAGAACTTCATGACAAGTCCTGTTCCCCACCATGCTAGTAAGCATGGCAGGGTAAGGCCGGTAGGAACTCCGTACGGGGACACACAATTCACTCTGATACCATGCTTACCTAATTCTGGGGCCACACTCTCTGTTAGCCCGACCACGGCATGCTTTGAGCTGGTGTAGCCATGCGGGCCTAGGCCGCCTATGGTGCTTGCCGCGCTGGGGGTGGAGATTATGCAGCCCTTGCCACGTGGGATCATGATCCTTGCTGCATGCTTCATCCCTGGTACCAGAAGTAAGAAGTAAAGGGTAAATGTTTTAATAAAAGAAGCATCATCTTTGGCTTATTGAATTGGATGTTAGCTTTTAAATTTGGCACCGGTACAGTAAAAAGAACACAGAAGTCGATGGCTTCCTTATAACAGGTTAGGCCGAATGAGATCTGTTGCAAAGTTGATTGCCTAATTAATCAAGAATGTTGGCATGTAGCACAATACCTTGTAATTAAGTAGCTTGGCAGTGCCATTAAATTGACTTAATTACGAAAAATTACACCCTAATTGACTCATCCAGAATCAAATAATAATAATAAATTGATTCATCCAGGACAATTGGGTGTCATTTGAAATTGAAATTCTGGAAACCTATTGGGCATGGTTTATAGAGATTTTAAATTATATATAAATAAATTAATTAACAGAAGATAGATAAATCAGCATGTGACGCTTGATCTTACCTAGAAAGACGCCATCTACATTGATCTAAAACACCTTCTGTAACTCACGTAAGTCAACCTCCCTTATATCAGGCACCTTATTTCCGAGAATCCCAGCATATTCACCATTATGTCAATGGTACCGAAAGTCTCGGCCGTGAAATCAACTGCTTTGCTTATGTCATCCTCCTTTGTAACATCACAGTGGATGAAGCAGGCATTGGTCCCACTATGCAGTGACTCGAGTAGTCGCTTGCCGAGGTCATCGCGTATGTCAGCAATGCAAACCTTGGCACCATGTTTTATAAAGAGTCTGGCGCTGGCTTCACCTATGCCAGAAGCACCTCCCGTTATCAAAGCAACCTTCCCTTCCAATCTAAACAAGTGAGTTTTGTGGGGATAATTAATTGCTGCATTTAATTTACCTTCTTAATTACGTAAATAAATTTAGTTCTGAACTTTTGACCAAAACACTGCACACATGACACATGTCACCAATTTGGTAGATAATCATATGTAGTCGATCTTGAGTGGATCCAATAAGGAAATAATTAAGCACACGGATGAGATAGAGATACCAAATGCAACTTTCCTTTTTTGAGGAAAACATGAGAATTGAACGGAGAAGAGTTTATACATATACCTCCTTTCTGAGATAGAGGTAACTGAGGTACTTGCCATTGTTCTTTTTTTCCAGGTTAGATGCGCCGGGCTTCACAAGCTGAAATCATAGAACACCCTCCCAACAGTACTGCCGTGCTGGTTAGAAGTGAGCACTGAGCAGCATTAATACTAGAGTGATGGCATGGCAACATACTGAACTACTGAAGTACTCTTTCTTTGCTGGTTCACTTTAAAAACCAATCAGTACACCATTTAATGCATTGATTGCTATGTATAGGCACGGCAACTGTTATGTTATTCCATTACATATATATAGAAAAGAATGTTTATTTTATTTTTTTAGGACCTATTCTGGTCAAACTTTATTCATGGAATATATGGGAAGTATGATCCAGTGGAAATTATTATTCTTCTTCTTATTGGGGTCGTTTGGATGGGCTAGGAATAGCCTATTCCTAGGAATAGCTTCTTCCTAGACATAAATTTCTCTTACAAAGTTACACACTTCCCAACGTTTTACCCCTAAAATCCTTATTCCTTCCTTATTCCCATACGATCCAAACGAGCCATTATTATTTTATCATCATCATCATCATTATTATTATGGGGACATTGTCGCCTATAATTTTCAATTGAGTACATTTCTGTACATGTTCTCTCTTAATACAAATAATGCATACTGATGAGTGTTTTTTATACGCATATTCAGGTAGGATTTTATGTCCAAACTAAACCAATTGCCTTGAGTTTAGATAGTTTAGATAGTTTAAATGAGTTTAAGTTAGTTTAATTAGGGTTTTTGTGTCAAGAATGAGTTACTACCATAGTTTCTAATTTTATTGCAGACTCTGGATAAGAAATGACTTGGATGAGTCCATTAAGTTGAAGAGCTCGTTCTAAGCTTTTCAACGGTTCTTGAATCACCTCAAACGGAGTTCGGATGAAGGAGATATGCCCAAAATACTGACAGGACGCAGTGCTGGCATTTTCCGGCGACCCGCTGAAAGCTCCAGCGACCCGCCAGACCTGGAACCGCCAGATTTATCAGAATTGCCCGATTTAGCAGTTCTATGTTTGGACGACGGTTTCCACCGACTCCATGTGCATCCAAAGCGCGTCTTCAGTTATTTCCAGCGTTTCTACACCTTCCTAAGGCCTATAAAAGACCAGTTTGAGGAGATTTCGAAAGAGGAAGAAGGAGAGACAAGAGGGAGATCAAATCCAAAGTCATAGTTAGGGTTAGACATTGATTATTTGAGAGTTGAGTCTCAAGTCCAGATCGTGGCAGCGCCAAGCAGGTCATTTGCGACAGCAACAGACGTGTTTGATAGGAGATTTCGACACGCAAGAGAGAAGCAAGGGCAATTGGTTGTAATCTTTCTTTATTCTCATTTTCTCTTGTGTTTGTATGATGTCTCTTAGTTGTTGATTGTTTGTTCTAGGACTATGGTTGTAAACTCGAATTCTTAGTTGTTGATTGCATGTTTATTTAGTTTATTTGATATATTTGTGTTTTATACCTTGCTTGAATTGCTTTAATTGATTACGTCATGATTATCTAAGTAGATTTGTTTACACCCGTTAAGTAGAGCTCGCTTAATTGCTAGGTGGTTAAGTCCAAACAAACTTAGATTATTAGGCATGATTATGATTAACATGAAGGTTGATACCGAGAGGTTAAATCAGGACCAATTAACGAGAGTTTAAGTGCTTTCCAAAGGTGAGAACCAAGGAATTCGTAGGTTAGAAAGGTATAAACTTATAGAAACTAGACCACGAAACGAGAGTTGAAATCTAGGTTCTATACGAGGGAAATTGAGTTAATTAATTGGTAACCAGACCAGAAACGAGAGTTTGATCTAGGAACCTTAATTAAGCCATTATCCCCACACAATTATCAACTAAATTAAGTCAATTTGCATTCACATCGCTAATCCTAACGGGCCGCTGAGTGAACCAGCGAGGTTGTCTGTGCCCGCCAAGTAACCAGCGACCAGTTAAATAGGTTAGCGACCTGAGTTCTTTTAGCGGACCGCTACAAGAGTCAGCGGACCGCTGGAACTGGGACTAAGAAGAAGTGTTAGCAACCAGAAACCCTAGAATTACGTGACTTGTTGAATCTCTCTCATTAATTCTTGTTTTGACCTTGAAACTAGACTTAGGATTTAGACCCACCTGCAACCCTTAATTCACAAAAGAGTTGAAAACCGTCTAGCTAGTTTAATAAAGTAAAAGACCGATATTCCAACACCGTCCTTGTGGATTCGACCCTCAAGCTGTTCTACAAACGATTAGATCGGTAGACACGAGGTTTTTATTTTGAGACTTGGTTTTTCCATCGATCACATACTCAAATCCATAAAAATATGATCATTGTTCCACTGTTAACTCTCATAGTTACAAATCAGGCATTTCATGTAATATTTTAATGAGATCAACATTGGCTGTGACTATGTGTCCAAGCCTCTTAAAAGTCTCGGTGCGATAGTTAATCACGAGTGATTAGAAAAAAAAATATTTGTTTTTTGTTCAAAAAATATTTTTTCAAAAAACAAATATTTCTGAGAAAGTTTAATATGCACCATAGTGCATAGGGCTTTCTATGCACCGCGGACTTTTTTAGAAGTGTTTTTGTAAATTGACAAATCTAATTTAACTAATTTAATCTACATATTGAATTCTCATAACCAACCAAATTTTACATATTGAAATTTTTCTATTTTTGAAATTTTTGAAATTTTACTAAATCTCATAAATTTAATCTACATAATATATAGTTTGGTTTTATAATTATTTGAAGGCCTTTAAATATTCATTTGGCTATGAATTTTTTTTGAAATTTTAGAAAATCGTTAATCTAATTAGTTATGAACCGTTAAAAACATGACTTTTTAAAAATCTGAAAAAATACTTAAAAATATCGAAAAATATAAAATTTGGTATGTATGGAGATTTCAATAGAGAGATCATATTAAACAGTTTAGATAGGTTATTTTGAACTAGATCCAAGAATTTTGATCACGACTTATGGAGGACTAGTTGTGATACATCTCACCATAGTCAAACTCTACATTTAAGGTCCAAACTTTTTATTTTTTAATAAAAATATTAATACACAAATGTTGGCTAAAGTATCGCTTATTTACCATTCTGATATAATGCCATTTTGGTCCTTTCAAATTATTAATTTATAACAAATTAATAATTAATATGAAGATCAATATTAGCACTGATGCAATGATAATATTTATGGTGAGATGTATGTATATTATATTTAGTTAATTTATGATGCCCTGAGCATCAATATTAGTATCGAATAATTGATAATTTGATACATGAATAACTGCTTTAGATGGTATCTAAGGACCAAAATAACAAATAAGTGATTTTAAGGATCATGTGTGTAATTACTCTATAGAAAATTTTAAGGTTGAAAACAATTATGTGTTAGTTCAATACAAATCGAGCTTTAAAGAACTTCGAATTTGAACAGAAATGTTTGGCTTGTTAAGGCGATAAATCAGTGATTTAAATTTCTTATTGAAAACAAATACAACTATATTTAACCTCACAAGCCCTCCCCTAGTTTCATTTCACAAGCTTTATTCAATTTTCCTTTTGCTAATTCGCATCTCGAATTATTCAACCGTAGATCCTTGTCAAAAGCAAACAACAATAGATTCATCTCTTAGATGGCATCACTTGATAATTTAATGTCATAATTTCTAAAACCTAAGCCGCAACGCCCATGGTAATCTCAAGCTCACTCGCTAATTCAATTCATCACTCAATACAGTCATATAGAAAGCAAGCCTCCACTCGTTAGCATCAATTCATCATAATTAGCCAACCCAGAGGCAACATGGAAGTCAAATAATCACTAGCTGGGACTGGTATGCTTATTTGACCAGCCCAGAAAAATAATATTTTGGGTATACACCATGCATTCAACAGGAAATTAATAATATTAAAGCATTAAGCATGTAAACTTTCTCATTAACTCTGCAGCCTGTACACTGACAAGATGAAATTATATGAAAATAAAACCTCAGATTAATTTACCTAGCACAAATTCGCAACATGAACACAGTTTCTCTTATTACACATAACATGTAGCACTCTACCTCAGGAAACAAAATAATAACTGAAACTAATGCACACAATACCCAACTAATTCACACCTCAAAGGGCTTTAATTCATTGTTCACAACTGTAAACCCGCCATCTACGGTCAAATTGAGCCCGCTAACATACCTCGCCTCATCACTAGCCAAAAATAGCACCGCTTCAGCTACATCACCCACCCCTAAGTCAACTCCCTTCAAATTTGCATGAGAGCCAACAAATGCCAAGAAATCCTTGATCGCACCTTCATTTCTCTCACTCTCTGGCAAGTGGGCCATGGAGAGGCTAGTGGGAGTTGCATAGGGGGATACACAATTGACTCTTATCCCATGTTTTCCTAACTCTGCAGCAACACTCTTGGTGAGGCCCAGAACAGCATGCTTTGACCCAGTGTAACCATGTGGGCCTAAGCCGCCTATCACACTCGCCACGCTAGCAAGGGAGATTATGGAACCCTTAGCATGTGGTATCATAATTCTTGCAGCATGTTTCATCCCTAGTGTCAAGAGAAACACAGAAGATGACAGACCATTATTGTCATGTACACACAAGACATAGGTTGATGGTTATTATATGCACACAACATTATAGACTACTGTGATATACACTGTACAATCTTGATTATTGGATTCAGTTTTCAGAACAACCAAAGATAGTATTATTTTTTGGATTATTCAAGGATAGTTTGATGTGTGGGTAGAACAACAACTACAAAGTGTCTTTATGTTGCATTTTTTTATGTTCTTTCTGAAAATTGCAACCCATGGTTTACTGTGGGCTGTGCAATTAAGCTAGGTGAAGATCCAACAAAGTTACTCCAATATGGCAATACTGTGCAGATATGTTGCAGTACAGAACGAAAACATGCCTTACGCATCTAAAAGAAGGTTGTTCACTACCAATTTATCAAGTGTTGTAAGATCAAATTACATAATCTGCACTATATTCGTGCCAAGCTCTTTGCTCTCATCACCAATTGCCTTGTTAGCATTACCAAAAAAGGGTTCATCTTTTTAGGATCTACCATTATCCTTCATAAGCATCTTATAAAAGGAACTTTCACCCATACGTGCAATATACTTGTATTCTTATCGAAGGTTGAGGGCATCTCAGAGTGTAACAAATAACTAACAATATTAGTTATGGTAAAAGGAAACAGACTGAACTGATGTACCATTGTTTGTCAAAGACCTAATTAATAGATCATAATTTCCACAAAAAATGACCAAACTGCCCCTTGTTGAGGAAAACTGCTCCATCAATAATTTACTCCAGATTGCATAATAGTTAAAAAGAAAAAGAAAGATATGAATTGAGATTATTGGTGCATATATCACTGAGAAAACATTCAATTGCATCAGATATGTTTTTATATAGGGTGTTATTTGAGTATTTAAAGAATATTATGTTGAAATTTGCAAACGAAAAAAGGACAACTTGGATCCATAGGGCACTTGATAATACCTAGAAAGACACCATCCACATTAACCTCAAACACCTTCTTAAATTCCTGAAAATCGACTTCCCTTATGTCAAGCACCTTATTTCCAGTGATCCCAGCATTATTCACCAGTATATCAAGCGTGCCAAAAGTCGCAGCCGTGAAATCAACTGCTTTACTTACATCATCCTCCTTAGTTACATCACAATGGATGAAGCAGGCATGGGTCCCACCACCCACTGACTCGCATAGTTTCTCTCCAAGGTCGTCAAGTATGTCAGCAATGCAAACCATAGCTCCGTGCTTTATGAAAAGTTTAACGGTGGCTTCACCAATACCCGAAGCACCCCCTGTTATCAGTGCAACTTTCCCTTCCAGTCTAAGGAAAAAAAAAATTGAAAAGAAATACATAACATAGCTAAATTTCTCTTCTTTTCATTTGTAAGATCCTGGCTATATTAAAGAATACTGCACTGGCCAAGACTGTCCGCAATTGCCATTATGAAAAAAAATGCATACTGAGTCATTCTAATGCCTAATGCATTATGCATCTAAAATTGTAAATTGATCCTAACTCGAGAGCATACAAAAGGAAAAGAAAAGATCTCCCCGGTAAATTTCTATTGACAAACGCGATTATTTTTATTAAGAAAAGCTGACCCAGTCTGCTATTTGCCATATATATGAAATTGGACATGAAAGAACTTCATAGCAATTTATTTTTTGTTTCTAGCTGTATTGTCAGTATTTGGTACAGGAGGTAAACACCTGGTATGGACCGAATAAAGTAATTGGATATTGTTATGACCAAGGGCACACATTGAGAGGGACAAGGAGGACAGCAAACCCCCCAAGTTTTCATGATATATATTGTTTTAATACAGGTCTAGATGGTAATATAATAACAATTACATGCTTAACAACCACTGAATCAGCCCCTAAAGTCAAAAACTTTTAGGTTTAGGTGGCCGATCACTGATCAGTACAACAATTGATACTGGCGATCTTAAATTAATTTGAAAACTTACAAGGAACCTGTGCTAACAACAAGACCAAACTCGGAGGTTGGGAGGGAGAAGACGAGAAATCAGAATTTGGGTTAAGCTCGCGATCCTTTGACAATACATTGAAGAAAATTACTTGAAACGGGAACTGGGATTTACATTTTTTTTCCTTTGGCTTCAAGGAAACTTGCCTCGGGGTACTGAAATGAAATCAAATGGAGAAAGGAGTACCTTCCAGTAGCGGAGGAGGAGGTTGCGATGCTCACCATGGCGAGATGTAACACGCTTATACAAAGCTTTCCACAGAAAAAGGGTCAGAGCAGAAAAGAAAGAGTGGAATTGCTCAGGGCAGGCTCACATTACTCATTCACTCCCAAAAATGACCAAAATGTACTCTTCTCTAACATCTTGTTTTATCAGATTAGCACTGGAGGAAGGGTAATTTCGTCATTGTTTTAAAAAATGGGGAGTGAATGAGCAAGTTGGACGTGCCCTGAGCAATTCCCGGTACTGGTGTTATACTATTTTGTTTTTTTTTTTTAGTGGCCAAGTGGGGAGAGGAGAACCGGATCCGGGAACCTGGTAATGTTATACTATTTTGTTTTTTAGTGCAAGATCCGCTAATTAGGTTGAGTATTTTTAATATTTAATTAATGTGCATTTAAAATTTTAGCTTCTCTAATATAATTATGTTATAGTAGTGAATGAACAATGAGAATTAAATGAGGAATTAAAATGCGAATCTATGATAGACTGATAGAGATATATAGGTTTCCTGTCTCGGTCAAATATTTATTATATTAGTATTGTTTAATTTCTTTTAATATTAATAGCAGTCAATTATGTAGGCCGGTGATTGCGAGAGTAATTAAATGACGGAATATTTTATTCCGTTACTGATACGGAGCATTCTTAGTTTTAGGACAAAAAAAAAAAGAAAGAAAGCATGTGCTCGCAAAAAATTTGGATCTTCGACGATCATTTCCATGCATCCATTTGTGCTGCTGATTGTTTACATAATCTTTTTGCTGAAAGGAAAATATCACAACTGATGGAAATTTGTCATGAAAAAGTATGATTTGAGAAGCATCCTTCCTACGTAGAGTTCAGTAAAAAGACCAAAATTGGTTCATTGACATTTTATTTTATGATACTGTAAATATGTTGAATCCGCTGCTACGGTAAGTTATTTTTTTTCCGCCACAGTAAACTATTTAAAACTACAATTCTGATTTCTATGCCCAACTCTGTAGATATTCGCTAAAACGAGTTAAATATAAGCTGAACAATAAGAAATCAATTAGCAATACTATGTTGCACCTTGGAGCATGGGTTTACTTACCATTTATAATCGGCCGAATCAAATATGATATTGGGAAGTAACATAGTTTCGCTTCACAGAATTAATCCCGGAAAATATTGGAATGAGTGTCGTTTTCCTCAGTACGCTTTCAGTTTGAGTTTACAGTTAAATAAGAATTCATATAATTAATTATGTTTAGGAAAAAAATATAAAAGATAATATAATTGCAACCGGCAACAATTAGAGTTGCAAAATATTTTTATCTAAAAAATATTACAATATTGTCCAGGTAAATTAAAGTGTCTGGTGCTCCTGAATTTGGCGGATGCAAAAGAACAACGGATTAATTAAAATAGTAGACGAGAAAATGCATTCGAGGATTAATGAAAAAAATAAAAGTAAGCGGAAAAATGCATCATCGATTGGCTCCAACGAGGCAATGATCGATAGGATACAAACGTCAAAGATTGCCATCAGATCAAAATCTCACGTTCGGATAAATACTAATCCCAACATGGGAACACCTAAAATTGAGGAAATTGCATCCAATCGCACAATTTGAAGTCATTCAGCTCTCCAAATTATATACTTCCGGCACATACTTAACCGCAAACAATGCACATATTTGTACATTCAAAAAAAAAAAAACAATGCACATATTTGAACTCATAAATGCCGTGCATCCAGGACAACCATCTTTTTTCCGGTACCACAGAAATGAGAAAACCTATAGTCCTGTAGCCAGCCCTGCATCACCCAGACCCGATAAATTTTCCCGAGAGAGGTGTTCTCACACTTTTAACTTACTATGATATTTTAATATATAAATTGAATTAGTTAAATTAGATTTGTCAATTTAAAAAAATATCAACGTAGAAGACTGATGAACAAAAAGGTTTATTTATCGTTACGCACCATAAATTATCTCTTACGTAATTGATCAAACTTTTAATTCAAATATTGAAAAGAAGCACTATAAAAGTTTATATGATTTAGGGTTTTACGGTCTACGTACGCCGCGTGATCGAGCGTGAATTACATGCATAGCATAGCATAGTTGATTGATCATTTCCTCACAAAATTCTCACCCCCAAATAAGGACCTCATCTTCTCTCTAATTATTACTTTATTAGGTGGTAAATTGGATGATGTCTATTTCATTAGGAAATGAAAAAGCATAAATCATAATTATAATTAAGATTAAAATATATATTGAGAACTAGCTTTTAGTCAAGTAGCAAAGTGTAACCATAGTTTTCAATACCCTACTGGCTAGTGGCTGAAATCTGATATTTTCCCGAAATTTCCTCTCTTAATACTGGATACCGCCATTTTGGACACCATTCCGGTACCCGGTATTTCCGGAATTTTCCGGTAAGGGGTAGGGTATTGAAAACAGAGAGTGTAACACACTTTTAGTAAAGGTCGTAGGTTCGAAACTCAACTTGGAGGATTTTTTATGACATTTAATTTCAAAATAAGTTGGAAGACTTAACCCATCTTATCTTAAAAAAATAATAAAAGATTAAAATGTATATTGCATCATTAAAAGGCTAATATACAGTTAGGTTTGTCTGAAAAAAGAATACAATTTTAGTAATTAACAACAATGATTAATAAGGAAATATTCCCATTAAAGCTTGAGAATTGATAAACTATTTTTTAAATTGTATATAGAAATATACAACAGTCTTTATATATATTGGTCTGTTTGGTTGTTCTATGACTATGAATGTGATGAATAACTGCATAGTGCAAATCTTAGGCTGAAATTACAGAGGATACGGATTCTCATATTGATACCCGATCCGCTAACATTATGAAATCGAATTCGGGCTACTCTGTCTCTCTCCTGCTTTCCTCCTACATCCACTATCCACTATCCACTGACCACTGACAACCTCGGCCTCAGTCCGCCGAAGATAAGGAAAGCTCTCTGCTCCTCCTCTCCGTCTCTTTCCCATGGCGACAAGTGTCTCTCTCTGTCATTTCCATTCCATCTTCTTCTCTCCTCCTCCTAAATGCCATTCTCTGCCTCGGCACTTCACCACCGCCTCCCACTGCCGTTCCGTACGCCAGAGACTGAGATTCCCACTTCCCACTCTCGCCTCAGCCGTCGCTTTGGATTCTACTAACGGCGTCGTTGCCTCGACTTCCAAGGAGGCTGAGCAGTACGGAAGGCAGTATTTCCCCTTAGCTGCTGTCGTAGGCCAGGTGAGACTGAAACCAGAAATGCGGAACCAATTAATTGAATGCGCAATCAGAAGTACTAGAATTTGAGTTCAATCTGAAGTGCAATGAAAAGTATTAAAAAAAAAATCATTAATTTTTTGGGAATAAAATAATAGTATTCAGAAATGCCTGATGATACAGACTATCAATCACATTTTGCTTCCTCTTTCTTTTATATTTTTCAGGATGCGATTAAAACAGCATTGTTGTTAGGTGCAATTGACCGGGAGATTGGAGGGATTGCTATATCTGGCAAAAGGGGAACAGCAAAAACAGTGATGGCACGCGGATTACATGCCATGCTTCCTCCAATCGAAGTTGTGGTTGGTTCTATTTCAAATGCTGATCCGAGCTGCCCAGAAGAGTATTCTTCTGCTGATTTTTCGTTTAATTCTTAATTAATGAAAGAAACTTGCCACAGCAAGGTTTAGTACCTTGTAGGATTGTGTTACCACTTACCTTTTGGTAGAGGACAGTTGTTATCCAGTATTTACTCTTGCAATTAAGTGTTTACCACAATTAAGCCTGAATATCAGTTAATTCTAGCTTCAAAACTAGACCTCAAATAAAAAGAAAAAAAATTAGCCTTAAGAAAAAGGTAAAATAATTGAACCAACAAAATGACTTGAATCAAATATATACATGCTGTACCAGCTCTCATATGTTGATACTACAAGTTTTTCTTCCGATTTGTTGTAATTTTAGATGGGAAGATGGGCTAGCTGATCGAGTTCAGTTTGACACATCTGGAAATGTAAAAGCAGAGATTGTAAAAACACCTTTTGTGCAGGTACCTACCATTATTTTGATTTTGGGTCAGTAGCTCCAATATATATTGGTTTATATTCTTAAAAAGAAAGAAAAAATGGAAAGAAGAAGTGCGAATAGTACCACGAGTTAGGTATCTGTTTCTTCAATTTGTATGATTAGAATTATGTATTGCCGCTATCCTTGACCCATTGGTTTCATCAATCCTAATAATCTAACCAATGTGACTTACTTAATAATCACAGATACCACTCGGAGTCACAGAAGACAGGCTTATCGGCTCAGTCGATGTAGAAGCATCTGTTAAATCTGGCACAACCATTTTCCAACCTGGTCTACTTGCAGAGGCACACAGAGGCGTGTTATATGTGGATGAGATAAACCTCTTGGATGAAGGAATAAGTAACTTGCTTCTGAATGTGTTAACTGACGGAGTTAATTTAGTCGAAAGAGAAGGTATCAGCTTTCGCCACCCATGCAAGCCACTGTTAATTGCCACGTATAACCCTGAAGAAGGGTCTGTGAGAGAACACCTACTTGATCGAATTGCAATCAATTTGAGGTACCCATTTAAGTTCTAAGTGTCTTAAACAACTTCTGAAGTATATATAATGTCATGCTGATGTTGTACAACCTGCATGCAATCAACAAGATGCTTTGGTTGTCCTTTTAAGACTCCATCTGGAAATTGAGCCTCAGTTCTACAATTACCTCAATAGGACCCTTTTGAATTTCAATCAATACTTGAATTGTGCAAGTAAATCCCAAAACTATGAATCTGGACTTTGCTGGTGTGGTATTGGTGTCTGAATGATTTAAGCATAGAAGTTGAATGACACTTCTTTATTTTTCTTAATTGACTTGATTTTCCTGCAGTGCAGATCTTCCAATGAGCTTTGAGGAACGGGTTGCTGCTGTTGGTATAGCAACCCAGTTTCAAGAGTCAAGTAGAGAGGTCTTTAAGTTGGTAGAGGATGAGACCGAGAATGCAAAAACTCAGGTACTAATATTGGTCCAAACTCTGTAGTTTTAGGTTGCTATGTATTGCAATACTTAACTAAATTAATAAGACACTACAATTGGACCAACATACCGTATTACTATGGAAATGATTTTTGTATCAGTGATTTTAATTAATATAACAAAAATACTGAAACCTTATAGAGAGCTTCATCATTACAAAAATGTAGAATCCTGCCAATTAACAGTAAACACTCTCTTGCATCTCTTTTTATTTACCAATTTATTGTATTGGTCTCAGATTTTATTATGGCCTACATAGCATCTTTAGTTCTATAGGGAGAAAGTGAGGTGTGAATTTCTACACTTGGAATGACTATTTAAAGCAGATGAGAAAAATATTTTGGAATTATACTCTACTTAACACTTTAACAATAATATTTTTTTTTTCCATTTCGCGGTACTGCAGATCATCATAGCAAGAGAGTATCTCAAGGATGTAACCATAAATAGAGAACAGTTAAAGTACTTGGTCATGGAAGCACTACGAGGCGGCTGTCAGGTTTTTGCATCAAGCTCTTGAGTCTTCACACTAAATTAGTTCACACCAGTGCACCTTTCTACTAAACATTTCAAGAGCATAAAAGAATAAAGCCACCTCTCGTGCAGCCTAAATTTCCAACAAGGTGGTTCCTGTTAGATAAGAATGTGTCAGGAGCTAAAGGACCATAACAATGAAACTACCTTAGAACTACGTCTGTTGTATACTGCTTTTTGCAGAGTATCTCACAATATCACATCACAAGAAGTTACCATAATATTAATTTGAAACTGTAGGGGCATAGAGCTGAGTTATATGCAGCTCGAGTAGCAAAATGTCTAGCAGCTTTAGAGGGGCGTGAAAAAGTATACGTTGATGATCTTAAGAAAGCCGTAAGTAGCTTTTTTATATTACACCAATTTGAAATGCCTTTTTTCCCCTTAAAATTTAAAAGACAGGGCTCAATATATACCTATATTACTAAGTATTTCAGTAAGTATGTGTTCACTATTTCTCAATTCTTCTATATTTTAGGTAGAACTGGTTATTTTACCCCGTTCTACATTAACTGAGAACCCACAAGACCAGCAACAGAACCAACCGCCACCCCCACCACCGCCTCCTCCACAAAACCAAGATGCTTCAGATGATCAAAATGAAGAGGAAGATCAAGAGGTGATTCTATAATTCAGTGATGAAAAATTACTTTATTTGTAAAGCACTTTTTGATGTAGACTGTAGAACCATAGTTACCCTACAGCAGCAAACCTAACCTGTGCATTCAATGCACTCTGCAACTGAATGCCATACGAGCAGGAAAACCAAAACATTAGGAAAAGAAGATGAAGTGTTAAATATAAAAAAGAAAAGAACAGCAGAATGCTTCAGGACCCAAATTGTAATTTGTTAGTGAACCCTCAAGTTTTAGGCACTATCTTGCACTGCGACGAATCATATGTTTCACTCAAAAAAATAAAAATTTAGTGGACTAATTTGATATGGTAAAACTATATGAAGTTATTAATGCACATGAGTTCTTATTCAATTGAGTGCATTTTATAAGATTGATATTGTAATTATTTCATTTTGGCATCTTTTGAGCCTGCTCTTTTCTCTGTTTTTTTTTATTTTATTTTTAGCTACTTCCATGTATTATCTAGTTGTTATTTCTAATGCATTCACAATTCGATAGGAGGATGATGACCAAGAATATTATCTAGTTGTTATTTCTAATGCATTCACAATTCGATAGGAGGATGATGACCAAGAAGAGAATGAGCAACAAGAGCAGCAGATCCCAGAAGAATTCATTTTTGACGCGGAGGGTGGCTTGGTGGATGAGAAGCTATTGTTATTTGCTCAACAGGCACAGAGACGCAAAGGGAAAGCTGGCAGGGCTAAAAATGTCATTTTCTCTGAAGACAGAGGCCGATATGTCAAGCCTATGCTCCCCAAGGTTTCTTAGTTACTATCATTTATAGGAACAATTCCATTTGCGCCCTTTAAAAAGAAAGAATGCCATGCTTTAGAAAAATAATAGCGATGTCATGACATTCTTTGTGTGCATCACTCCAAAAAAAAGGTGATGTCATGTAAGCCTGGAAAGCTTTCAGTGTTTTCTCTCTAGATTAATGTGAGAGAAAATTAGACAAGAGGGTTACCTTGATACTAAGAGGTCATGGATAATACTTCCTTTTTGTGGAGCGGTTTGCATGCATAATGTGGTTTATACGATAGAACTGATAAAGTAATATTCTTTGAGGCTTAGCATCCCTTGGCACTGGGTAAATTAACAATATTGACTATGTTTTTAAGGGTTGTATGCCTCCATTAGCCCTCCATTTCTAGAACTTAAAATAACTAGAAATCTTAAAATAGAACGTCAAATTAAAACTTTTGGATGTGATTATATTATATGGATGTTGATATTTCAAGTTATTATTTCCTATCAAACCAAAGTGGAAATGCTGTAACTATATATGTGAGTTTAAATGAAGTAACAGATCACATCTAGTGGTTTTTTCTTGTTATGCTATTAAGAAATTAATAGGTCATAGATGGACATCATAAATGGGGACATTTGGACCTTTCTCATCAAAGTAAGGCAAAAGTTTCTCAAAAAAAAAAAAAAAAAGTTTATAGACATTCTCTGAACGCTAAGTTTCACTAGAAGCAAGTTTTCAAGAGACCACTCAAGTTTTAGTAAAAGCTGCTCTTTGTGGTTGTATTGCTAGTGGGCAGGTGGGTGGGTTGGGGGGGGGGGGGGTGTGAGAAATTATGTTTTGGTCTTAAAACTTGTCTACCAAATTTCTAGCTATTTGAGTGTTGTTTATGTCCAAGGCTATGAAATATAGAGCATTGGCAATTTTAAGTCACCTTATGAATGCTGAATATTGCATCAAATTCCATCATTTTTCACGTGCATAATGTAAACATAGTGTACATCACATTTCTAGTGCTCAATTCCAAAATTAGCAATTAGTTATAACAATGATTGTCAAGTTAATCCATTATCAATGGATCTAAACCCTATTTTTAATATTGGGTGTGTTTGGAAGTGGAGTAAATAAGAATGAATAAGGAAATTCATGAATAAGAATCTTGAATTAGAATTAGGAGAATTGTCTATTCATGGATAAGGAGATGTTGTTTGGATGGTGTGTTGTGAATAAGAGTAAGGGAAGAAAAGAATATAATAATGATTTGATTTTGTTTTGAACAATTTGTCATTATAAGAATGGATGAAAATAATATAATAATAATTTATATTCATAATAATAATAATATAAAAATATTAATTAAAAAATCATTAAAGTAATAATTTAAATAATATTAATAAATACAATAATTATTATATTTATTATTTTAAAATGAATAAATAAATTTATTTAAATAATTATCATAATAATAATTGATTCAAAAAAATGAGTAAAATAATACTAATAGTATTAATGATAATACTAATGATAATATAATATTAAATATAATACTAATTAACCGTATATAAAAATAAAAATTATTAATATAGTAATTATTGTAATTATAATTATTATTACTATTATCATTATATAATAATAATAATAACAACAACAACAACAACAACAACAACAACAATAATAATAATAATAATCATAATCATAATCATAATCATAATCATAATAATAATAAACCGTAAGATAAAATGAAATATATAATAATATACTGCTAATAATATTTAATGTTATAAAAATAATTGTAATTACCAAAACAAAATTATTATTATTAATAATTAATATAATATACTAATAATAATAATAATTAACTGTAAGATAAAATGAAATTATATAATATATTAGTAATAAGTAAAATAATATACTAATAATAATAATTAATATAATAAAATTAATTATAAAAATAATTATAGTAATTATTATTATAATTATAATAGTTATTATGATTACTATTAAATAATATTTATTATGACTACTGAAATAATTATCATAATAACAAAAATATTATAATTAATAAAATAATCATAGTGATTAATAATTTCGATATAAATAATAATAATTATAATAAATATAATAATAATTACTGTAATTAACATAAAAATAATTTAATTATACTAATAAATATTGTAATGATAATAGTAACCTTTATTATAGCGGAAATGTTAAGACATTTGTATCAGGGAATGGGTACAAAAAACAACATAGTGGGGCCCGCAGACTTTTCATGTCTCCTTTTTTTATTATTTCCAATGGACGCTAGTCTAATTCACAAGCCAATTCCGACTTTTTGATCGAATAAGAATAAGGCCTTGAATTAGCAGTTCTGCCTATTCGGAAGCTGTTTGGTTCAACGCGAATTGTGCTTGTTCGCGAATAAGCCTATTCGCACGCATACCAAACACACCCATTGTGTTTTATCTAGATTTCAGGGCTATATCCTGATACTGAACAATAATGCAGGGCCCTATCAAGAGATTAGCTGTTGATGCCACGCTTAGAGCAGCTGCACCATACCAAAAACTAAGGAGAGAGAAGGATACGAACAAGTTGAGGAAAGTTTTTGTAGAGAAAACTGACATGAGAGCGAAAAGAATGGCCCGTAAAGCTGGCGCTCTTGTATAGTTCTCCCGCTATCTTTCTTTCTACTTTCAGTTCAGAATAGATTAGTAATTTTGAGCCAGGCCAGTGAGGTTGACCTGAGCTGCCACAGACCTTACCCAATTTAGAGTGACCTGTCATTACTGTGGGCTAGATCATCTTGGTTTCGCCAGTGGGCTGGTTCATGGCTAAATTAGCTTCTCGGTTTCTCCGTACTAATTTTCATCTCAATTTTTTTTCTGCAAAATTATGGGTCCCAATGTTCTAATTAGACCATAATTGATTTGGCATGCTGAGCCATCAGGTCAAGACCTTGTTAGACCAAATTCGTCTGGTGCAATATAGCCCAACTTGTTTGGGACAAAAGGCTTAGTTGCTATTGTTGTTGTTGTTGTTGTGTTGCAATATAGCCCAGCTCAAGGTCAGAGCTTGTTGACCTGCTGGTTGCTAGTGTGGGTCCCTTTTCGTTTCTTTTGTGAAGTAATTGCCGACTCAGCCAGATTGAAAAATATTGCTACCCCTACTTTCAAGGATGTAAGTGTCAAAATAAATCCAATTTGTGTGTGTTTTATTCTCATTCTATACAGGTGATATTTGTGGTAGATGCTAGTGGGAGCATGGCATTAAACCGCATGCAAAATGCAAAAGGTGCAGCTCTGAAGTTGCTGGCTGAAAGCTATACTAGCAGAGATCAGGTAGGTCATAATGTAGCAATCTGGATGAGCATAACATTCCATTTGTTTTTTTCTTTTTGTTCTTTTGGCTTTTTCCACGATTGCAGATTAATGTACTTCAATTGTGGATTGTACAGGTAGCTATTATCCCTTTTAGAGGAGATTATGCAGAAGTTTTATTGCCCCCTTCAAGATCTATCGCAATGGCCAGGAAGCGTCTCGAGAGACTCCCTTGTGGCGGTGGGTCCCCCCTGGCACATGGTCTCAGCACGGTATCTGATTTATAAAATTATCCTCTTTTTGATTGTACAGGTTAATCAATGTGTTTATTCGTGTTGGTTCTTTTTTATTTTATCTGGGGTGCAGAGACCATAGTTGTACAGGCATTTCGGCACTAAACATGCCTGGGTAAAATCCTGTTGCAGGTACAATAAATATCGGACTAACATATTATTTTCTGGAATAATGATGATAAGGCTGTAAGAGTGGGGATAAATGCGGAGAAAAGTGGTGATGTGGGACGTGTAATGATTGTGGCGATAACAGATGGAAGGGCAAATGTGTCACTGAAAAGGTCCACAGATCCTGAGGCTGCTGCTGCATCAGATGCACCTAAACCTTCTGCTCAAGAGCTAAAGGTACCCACTAATCTTCAGTTAAATAAGCTCTGTTTTATCATATTAAAATCGGCTTTTATAAGTTGAAGCATATTTTGAATCTGCACTACTTCAACAACATTAAGCTGAACATACCAGTTATGAACTTATAATTATGGATTTTACTTTCAAATGTTACTTCTATAGTCTAGAACTAAAATCTACTAATAAACCATGCAATGTGATGGCCTCAGAGGCAAAGGATGCTGTGTATTTTATTTTTGAAATATCATGGATTGTGCACCATAAGTTTTACTGCTCTCGCTCTTCATATCTGCCATGTGACATTTCAAATTTCTCACAATTTTGTATGTAGGATGAGATCTTGGATGTAGCAGGTAAAATATATAAGGCAGGAATGTCACTTCTAGTTATCGACACTGAAAACAAGTTTGTTTCCACTGGTTTTGCTAAGGAGATTGCAAGGATTGCCCAAGGTAGGCTCTCCGCCCATTGTTTATTATAATTTTGAGTGTTCCATTGTTATTCTTGTCTAAAAAAATCTGAACATTCATTACAGGTAAATACTACTACTTGCCAAATGCGTCTGATGCTGTGATCTCTGCTACAACAAAAGATGCACTATCAGCACTGAAAAGCTCGTAAACTGCCTTAGTTTAGGGGTCTTGTAAAGTCGTAACATTCATTAGTTTCCATTTCA
Source organism: Rhynchospora breviuscula (assembly GCA_027562975.1). Taxonomy (NCBI): domain Eukaryota; kingdom Viridiplantae; phylum Streptophyta; class Magnoliopsida; order Poales; family Cyperaceae; genus Rhynchospora; species Rhynchospora breviuscula. Next base: position 27,095,405 of record CM050402.1, read on the forward strand.
ACGTGTTCACCAATTTTGAAATGTAAATGCGTGATCTAATAATATTATAAAAATAATAATAATAATAGCTTTCATTTCAGTGGGGCTTCTAGACCGATTTTTTTTTTAAATTATTTCAATATGCAAAAAAACAACACGGAGTCACGGAAGGCTTGCGACCTCAATAATAATCTTGACTCCACAGGACAAATCTCACATACTCCTGCATTCCAACTTCGATTCAGGAACAAAAGAACTGTTAAATAAATAAAAGCTCATGGTGCAAAATTTTAATCTTAGCAAATGTATTGCTACACCCCCAAAATACAAACTCTAAATTGATCAAAAGCTGTTAATAAAATCCTAGGAACAAAACAGGTAAACAGATATAACAAACGCTAGATTCGTCTTAAATTACTAATGACTCTCTACCGAGCAGCAGCTGATGCTTGTGCTGCTGCTTGGGCTGGCTCCACAATGTTCTTTGCCAACATATAGGTACGCATGTTCAAGTTCTTCAAGCTTTCTATTATTTGCTCATGCCTGTCAAAATAATTGGGAGAAATTACCTATTATTCCTTAAAACTGACAACCTCAAAATAAGTAATGATGTAAAAGGAATACAATACGAGCAGACACCAATGGTTGCGCGCCCACTGAAGGCAGTGACCAACACTGCCTTCGAAATTTAAAAAGGCTTTGGTGAAAAGTTGGACGGGATAAATGCAACAAAAAGCCAGCTCTGTTTTGCATAATTGAGAACAGACCCTTGAAAATAAATATTGCAGAAGAGGCATTCCTGTAGTGCTGAGAAAAAACTTACACATTGATATGGTTGGTGGACATAACAAGAGTCCCAGACACAGAATCGATCTTGGCATCAAGTTTCGAACTCCTAACCAAATTCACAATAAAGCGTTCAGCCTCGTCATAGCTCATGTTCATCTTCTCTGCAAGAGTGCTGATATAAAAGAATTGGTGTCAGAATCCCTGATAAACTAAAGATGGATGAAATAAAACAAAGAAGACTTGCTGTTTACTTCCATGAGAAAATACTAAGATGCGAAAAATTTTAACGAAAATGGATGTTGTCTTCCAATACTGTTCCACCTAAACATGAGAGCTATCACCGATATCTTTAAGATAATTCAAGTTTACCAAACCAGCCCACTATTTAGAAGAAACAAGAAAGAATGGGTAGATTTTGACATCTAGAAGGGAGAAGATGGCATTTGCCTCTACTTATGTGTCTGAGATCACTAATGTTTCAGGTTAACAAGAAATGGGAAGTTAGGGGTTTGCCATGTCAGATTTAAAGGTACCTGATATCAATGCACTGGTGGATGCGGCAGTAAGTTTCAAAAATGAACAGACGTGCATTTTCAAGAAATTCATCTCTTAGCGGCACCGTCGCAAAGTTTCCCTCCTCAACACGCTTTCCAAGGAAAGGATCATTCAAAATCACCTGTAATTTCAAGAAAACAACAGGCTCCTTAAAAACATAACAGCCAAAAACCAAATCAAGAGTTGAAAAGGTTACAGAGCCCAGAAAATACCAAAACCACTATGCAGTCGATAGTGAAAGAAAAGTTAGCATCTTCAGCTCAGATTTTAATGAAAAATTTGCAAAGAAGCTTATGCAAGTAACAGAAGTGCCATAACATTAAATTATAGTATATCATTATTAACATGTAGTCATGGTGGAGGTGAAACTGATTGCACAATTTACCCAATTTCGATAAGACACTCAGCATTCTTGTTTGAAAGAAACATAGAAAACTTACTTGCTCGCACTCACGAAGTTTCATCTGGGCACCTTCAAAATCATAATTTACATACAAGCACTCAAGAAATTCAGTTATAGGGTCTTTGTAGCAGTATTGCTCCTGTTGGATGACCTTTATCAGATCTTTAAGCACATTTCTTCTCCTTTTATTTACCACAACAGCAGTTGCTAGGTAACGAAGGAGGTGGTGTGCATTCGTCTGGATAGCATTCAGGTACCTGACAAGGAAATTTAGAACACACAGAACATAGAATATGAGTGTTTGACTGGACCAATGTGAGTGTTTTCAATTCAGTGACAAAAGCTATATATACACGACAAAGCATAAATGCACTGTGCTCATATAATATGCATGGTAATCTTCAATATTTCTCTTTATCTTCTGTCAAGTGAGGCAAAATAACCTCCCTTAATAACTCTCCTGTTTTACATGATTGCATGCAATATTTTAATCAATAACCTGAGAGAGAAAGAGAGAAGAGAGAGAAAGGGAGGAGAATAAACCTGTCCTGAAAGAAAAGATCAATAATCCCATTCCTTCCATTTTCATGATTGAAGAATATGAACAAACTCCAATGCATCAACCATATCCTATTCTGCAGCTGAGTCAGTGGCGAGGCAAAGTTCTATCCATATTAACAAATGCAGACAAGATATCAGTTTCAACCAAGGTTTGATAGAACTTCCACAATTTTTCAGGCAAAGAAAAAATTATGAAAATTTCAGGCTTGACCACATATTATCCCATGTCAACTATTTTTCAAAGATGATACGAGAGAAGCAGCATAGCTGTACATGTGCGACAACTAATACTCATATTTTGAGTTAAATTGGTACAATCTGGTAAAAGGCAATTCCATACTTCCAGAAAACCTCAAAATACTGTGATTAGAACAGGAAAAAGAAAGATCCCTTCACACTTATATCCATTTCTAAGGAAGTTCAGAGAGATAATAACAATGTACCTAATTTTTTTAAAACAGCCATTCATCAGACCAAATTTTTAAAAGAGAAGGTATAGCAGACCTTTGAGTCAATAATCTCTTTCAATCGATTAAGTTCCTCTAGAGCAATGTCCCAATTCTGCATCAAAACCTCAGCTGCAAGCTTTCCCCAAAGCGCACTAAGGCTTCTCTCAGGGTTGGTACAGAGTGCACGATACTGGTAAAGATAATCAGCTGCACCAGAGTAGTTACCGCATTCAAACTGAAATTTTGCATACTGGTACAGCGCCTCTATCTGATTGGCACCAATCTACAAATTTTTAATGAAAGAAAGAATACTGTTAGTCAGCTTCCTTCGCAAGCTATACCCATGTACCCAATTTCAGATGCATTTTATGTCAGCATGCTACGGACACACACATGAAATAAAGACAGGACAGTCCAAAAGTAAGTCGAGGCATTTTTATTTTGCTTGTTCTTTTTTCGTTCAGTTTAGCTCTATATTGTGTAATTTCTATAATTGTGCGAGCCTGTTTGGTACTCCTAAAAGCACTGGTCCACTCGAATAATATCTGCACCGGTGATATCAAAGTTTAATTAATTAATGTAATAAAGGCTGTGAATTTTCTCATGCTTCAGTATCGCAACTTCAAACTTCCCAGTAAGAGATGAAATCTCTCCTAAAGCCCCGAGTACATTAATGCCAAAGTTTTATATAATTGCATTAATTGCAAACAAAAAATATAAAATTACATTAATTTCAAACAAAATTTCAGGGTACAGTATTGAACAAAACTAAGGATGAAGGACCACATATACAGTACTGGGAATACTACAAATGAGAGTCGATTATTAAAATAAAAAAATTACAAAATTACAAAAAATTCAGCATATCCTAACCAACATAGAACAACAACAGTGATATTTCATTCAAAGGAGCAGAAAAAAATAAAGGGCTTGAACCAACCTGGTATCGTTCATTGAGCATCTGAATATTGTACTGTTTGTCAGGCCTCAGCTCCTGTACAAGAGCTGCATTCTGAAGGAAGCTGATCAGTGGGGCAGCTGATTCTTCTAGAGACTTCAACCGGGCCACCACCTCTACCCTTCTGTCAATCATCTCTGCCATATCAAATATACAATATTAGATTTACAGATAGAGAAACCTCCATTATAGGTTGCAAAAATAACTGAATTACTAACTCTTCTCAGAATACACAAGTAATTATAACTGAAACATATAATAGTGAATCTTCCATATGTTGAGTTGAGAAATTTTCTATAACAATCTTCTGACAAAGGAGAAACCTAAACCTCATGTTTGTGTCAGTAATAACATAATAGCATATTTTAGGGGCACAAATATAAAACTCGGATTACTCAACACCAAATCTGCGAATTTCTCTAAACAACAAAACCAAGTATTACCTTGAGGGACCTGATCTGTGTGGTAAAGAGATTTGTGAATATCCATGGCATAGTCAACCATGTTGGTCTCGCTGAGAAGATCGATCTTAGCCTTGAGTATCTCTTCGTCATTGTACAACTGCCTCTCTTGCAAGAACTCGAGCAATGGAAATACCAGATGCCTATCCAGTTGCGGAGCTACCTTCCACGTCAAATCGTGCGTACTCGCCATCGCGCTAGATCGACCTAGCGCGCCGTTATCCCTTCTCGTTTAGGGTTTAGATAGGTTGAGAGAGAGAGAGAGAGAGAGAGGCAAAGAAGCAAAGGGTCGGTTAACTTTTTTTTTTGTTCGAGTGAATACTGGATATGATAATGTCTAGTCGGTCGAATTTCCTCGGCCCATAAGCGTATTGTATTGTCGTATATTCAGAAGTCGATTTGTTAGACTTGAATAATTGAATTGAATTGAGCTCCCAGTATTATTTTTTCTAATAATTAATTATATATTAGTTTTTAGTTTAAATAAAAAGTGTAACTTATGATTATATTTTAGGTGAAAATGATTTAATTAATATCAACAATTGTGAATTTGTGATCTTATATTAACTAATTCACATAAATTGGACACAAACCAACTTAGAAAAAGCCCATAAATATGGCCCATAGAAAGCCCACCTCGAGATCCTCCCAAGTCCTAACTCCTTGGAAAGATATATTACCTTACCAGTTACAAGTTACAACTATACATGGATACCGCGGCTTCGTTTCTAACTTTCTAATCTCCAATAACCTTAAGCATAACGCGCCCAAAATGTAGGAATTTATTTTTCCATACGTTTTCTTTATCTTTCATAAATAAAGAATTTTCTTTCAGTTATTCTTTTCTCTGCCTAGGATCAATCAATAACAAAACGGATTATTCCAATATATCAAATATCGATTCCAATTGCTATTGCTACTATAGCCTTCCCAACCATGATTCTTGCTTTTCCGTTTTTTTTACTTGTAAATCTCCATTTTTTTAACTAGTAAAAAATAAATAAGAACACATATAAAATCTTCTCGTCTATAATTTACCCACCCAAATCATTTGCTAGTATTAGAAAAATATTAACAATTTTTCTAATATTTAATTAATTAATATATAGGAGTTTGGACTTGTGTCGGAATTTGAAAGGCTGATATTAATTTTCCATATTGTAGCTCTAATTTTTTAAACCCCTGATAAATAAACGGACAAAACTATCATTTAATTTTTTTTAAAAGAAAAAAACTCGCCCGCTCAAGTGTTTATCGCAGCAGCGCTGAAATTGAACTAAACTTGCCATGTGTTAACAAGGGTGAAGCATTGTAAGCTTCTAACATCCATGTGGAACTAAATCAGATAGAAAACGGGCACGTACAGAAAAAGAGGCGTAATATTTAAACAAATATTTCAAATAAAAGAAATGGGGATTTTAGCTCCCTATGCAGCACCTGAATCTCGTATAGGCCCAGAACTGCCCAACAAGGGTGAGATAAAACGAAACATCATGCAGGACTAGGGACCAAAAATCACAATCCTTTTCTCATTGTGCAAGTAAACCTTAGAAAAATGACCTTTTTTTCATAGTTGCGAACCTTCTATTTCTTACAGCTGCTCATATTTAAGGCTCAAATAATTAGGGAAAGTAGGAAAGCAGTCCTAAACAGTAAGGGAAAAAATAGAGAACAGGGTCCTGCCAGTATGAGCTTGAACCAGCTAACACACTGGTATCGTGCTAACAATTATTCAAAAATATAAGTTTTTACCAGTTCCAAACCCTACTAAGGAATAGAGAACAAATCTGGAAAAGTAAACAAAGAGAAAGATTTACATTAAATCAACAAAAATAAACACCATAAACTAGCAACTAGGACTCGTCCCTTTTCAAAAATGTATCTAAGATAAAAAGCACTTCTCAATGGAGACTTATGCAGTGATTTGTTCTCTTTCTTTCGGCAAATCCTGAGCCTTTCTATCAGATTCTTTAAGGTACTTCCAGCCTCTTTTATTGACCCCACTTATTTTAATGGGTTCATCGCCTACTTGCACTCCTGAAAAGTGAAGAAATAAAACTTCTATTAACTGGATCTACTTCTAGATACGAAGAAAGCTAGATGATACCATCCGAATGTTTTGGGATAGGATCCAGCGAATGATGAAGTGGGTATAGCTCTTGTTCAAAAATTGTAAGAAGATCTAGAACTTTGTTAAAAATTAAGCAGATCTAAAACTCTGTTAATTTTTTTATTTTTCATTTTGCTTTCTTTGTCTAATTTCCTGTATTTATATAATCGAGCCATAGGCTTGCGATAGGTTTGGCGAGCCAGCGTAAAAACTCAGCCATATATACAAAAAATGACCAAGGTCAGGGTGTCATTTCTAGCCTCCCCAACTTGTTTGGGATAAAAGGATCTGACTTTTGTCTTATATTATCGAGCCATAAATCTTAAGTTCCACTATCACTTTAGGAAGTTTCATAGTGGAGTAAGGTCTGTTCAATAATTCAATGTACAAATTCCCTTGATTCTTTGTATTACCAGTTAAATCCCAATTTGCAACACCCATACAAAGTACTTCTTCAGTTTATCAGATATCAAGTTCTGAATCCTACTACCTTGAAATCCTACAGTATTGGACTATGAATACCAAAACACTATTTTTTGTACCATACAGCCCCCTTCTTTGAGAACAATACTTACCAGCTTTATACCTGATGCCCCATGCCTTACCATGTCGACCATCCTAAATAAAATCAAATATCATGTTAGAAACTAATATTGAACTCGTAACTACAACCTACCTCTTCTTTTGCAGGTCACATATACACACGATATTTAATTAATGATATGAACATAACGAACTACTTCCAATGTTACAGGCATACATCACCAGCCTAGACATGTAGGGAAATTAAGCAACAAATGTCTTAACTACTTGCAGATAAACCCCAGTAAAGCTATTAACCATGCAACATAGCATAAAGTCCTACGAGAAGCAAATGGCAGTCCCTTCATGGCCACTTGATCCAAACTGAACACAAAATCACATTTCTTTGAGCTAATTCAATACTGATTCTGGGATTGGCAACAAAATTATTGCAATATTTCTTTGAGGGCTTGCACCTTATGCGACAAAAGATACAACAATCACAGCCAACTTTCGACTAAAAAAAAAATTGAATACCATTTATCAATATAACAGAATATACGAGAAATAGGGAAGAAAAAACCTTGTAGAGATTGATCTTGGTGATCTCGTAGGAAACATCCCTCCAGTGGCTCTTAGCAACCTTATACCCGATCCCCCATTTGGGCAGGAATTGCACCACATCGAACAAATTCTTCTTCTTCTTCCTCTTACTTTTCTCGGCATCGCCACTTGCTGTCGCCTGAGGAGGCGAAGCGGTGGCGCTGAGGTTTCTCAGGAGACCGAGTGATTGGCGCAGGAAGCAAAAGCTTCTCTCCGCCACCGCCTTGTTCGCCGCGGCCGCCATCGCCATCGCCATTACAGAGTATTGGAGGTGGTGACTTGTGCGAGGTAAAAAATTTGTTCAACGAGTCGGGGCAGAGAGTGAGTGTAAAGCCTTAATGGGCTGGTTTTGAGAGGTACAAAATTTGTTCAACGCGTCGAGCTATGGTAAGGCCTGCTTTGTTGTTTGGGCTTCTTCATGTTTTAGTTTACTTTTTTCATTTCACGAGTTGGATGAAATAAGCAACAATACAAGAAATTAGGATTATTTTCTGATGCAAAAAATACATCTTTGTTTCGGTTAGAGTACTTTTGTATATTAATTTGAGTAATGCTACAATCAAACATTTAGGACGTCAAACACGATCCAAACATCGATCATTAAAATTTTAAACGGTTGATCCAAACCGCTCAATATGATCTCTATATTAAAATATCCTTGAAAATCAAATTATATATTTTTTCATATTTTCTAACTATTTTTTTCAAATTTTCAAAATTGGAGGGTTCATAACTTTTTAGATTGAGCATATTCAAAAATTCCAAAAAAATAGTAAAAAATTTTGGAAAAAATATAAAATTTGGTCTCCATAGAGATTTTATAACATAGAACAATTTTTGCGATTTAGATTGGCCATTTTAATTTTAAAAATTTAATTTTTATCACGTTGGACAAGTGTATGTGTCCTATATGTTTGACACTAGTCACTCCCTACTAATTTATGTGACATTATACAAGAACAAACTTAGTCAATGGTTTTCTTTTTATGTATACATACTCATTTCAAATTTCTATTTATTTTTTTATAAGGAGAGCAAATTTTATGATTATACCAGCATAGACTTACGTTGTATAATGCTTGACTTTTTTATATAATTTTTTTAGAAAATAAAATATAAATTGCAAGACACAGAATTAGTTGAGATCTTCCATCTAATAAAATAATAATTTTGGATCAAAATGAGCGACAACTAAGACAATAAATGCGCACATGTGATATTTGAACGAGATCGATGAAAAAAAAAATGTGTTGTGTAACTTGTGTTATATGTATGTCAAGAAAAAATAATTAATGAAAGGGGATAAAAGATAGAATAGAAGGGATATTATCTGTAATTAAAGTAATTAAGAGAAATAGATAGAGAAGAAAATTGTAATTCTTGGTAAATACAGTAGAAAGAGAGAAAAGCAACAATAACGACTACTAAATCGACAGTTCATATAGTTTATGGAATAATGCGAAGAAATGTGCTCCAAGAACTGCTCCAAGAAGCGCGAAGAAATTCCTCGCCGGAGATTAACCCTTGCTCCGGGGTTCGCTGGCCTAACCACTTCACAATCCTCTGCTTCTCCCTCCCTTTCCTCCCTCTCAAATGATCTGGACTTGCGAACACCGTGTTTGGAAGGCGCAGATTCTACAGGCGTGCATTTGTCGTTGGAGACCATCGTAGAGCTGCTTCAAGTTGATTTAAAGAAAGTCAAAGATTCCTCTTTGACAGACTCTTCTCCGGTTCAAACCACGCCGGTCTCCTCTGGTTCATATGCTGAGGCGCTCGCCAAACCCAGGGTGTCAGAGTCACATAGCTCAAGGCATACGGTGGATAAACATGTTTCACCACCTCCCTCGAGAATCCAACGGTTAAGAGAGATACGTAAGGCCCAGATTGAGAAAGGTCTATGTTTTAAATGTGGAGGTAGAGGTCATATAGCGGAGGGATGTCGCTGTGGAAAAGTGTGTTATCATTGCAAGAAACTTGGCCATTTGGCGCACGAGTGTCGCCGTCTCTTTGAACTCTCTTCTCCCCTTTCCAACCCTAACCCTAGATCCAACTCAAGAAATTCGATCATGGCGCAGAGGGTGTTGACGCAGATCAGAGAAAACGAGCAAACCAAAGCTCTAGAGCAAGAACTTCGAGGAAGTGTGGTTCTCCAAGCAGAGAGCCAGGTCTCGGTGGCTGAAGTCATGGCGGGATGCAAAGGTTTCCTCCCGATTGGAATTCCTTGGACTGTTCGAGTTCTCCCCTTCAATCACTTCCAAATTGAAGGCTCTGTTGATTGGCGTGACAAGGTGGAAAAGGAAGATAGAGTTATGGTGGGTTTACATTGGTTTAAAGTGGTGAAGAAAGAAAGAGAGGTGCTGCTAGACCCCAGGGCTAAGAGGAAGACAGTTTGGGTGCGAATTATGGGGGTACCTTATGGCTGGTATTGCTGGCCATCGATCAAGCAACTAGTTCCTTTTGGCGACATTGTCGACGTCGACAAAATGACGGCGATGCGCAAAGATCTACGCTGGGCTAGGGTTCAGGTGGAAATGAAGGAATCAGATGTGGTTCCTGCTGACCACACTTTTGAAATGCTGAGAGATTCTGGTGAGAAAGAATTAGTTGATTTGAAATTCGTAGTGGAAACTGAAGAACTCCTTCGACAACAGCCATTGCTGGATTATAGTCATCAAGCTTTTACTGATGCTTGTGGCAGACTTGAGAAAGAGCTTTCAGCGAAGAGAACTCAGGCACAGGTCAATAATGCCCCACCAGGATATGAGCATGTTCAACCTATTGCTCAGAACACTCAGGGTCAAATGGGACCCACATTTCTTGGTTTAGGCAGCTCTAGCAATATAGGTCAGAACCTCAACTTAGGGCCACAGTTTTCACCAAATTTGGGTTGTCAATATCCTGGCAATGCTGGTTTCTTTCCTCCATTCCCAATCCAGCCTAACTACTTTACTGGCATGACTGAATGTTTTCCACACAGTTTCAACCCTGGCTTTGGGCCCCCCAATAATGGTGGGTTCATTCAAGAAAATAATGTGAACTTAGTGGATAAAAACTTGGGCCGAAAAGGGAAGAACAAGAAAAAGTCAGTCAAAAAATACTGGACCCATTCACAGACTAAGAATAAAGAAGGAGGAGTGGTGATTAAAGAAAGAGGTGATAGCAGAAGCCTAGATGGTAACTCAAAAGTCAGAGAAGAGGTTTTTGGTAAAGGGAAAGGAGTTGTTGGGACTTCTGATCATGAGTCAGAAATAGGAGAAGTTGAAGAATTGAGGGCAGCAAATCTTGCTCTCAGATCTCAGCTAAGGAGAGAAAAAGAGAAGCAGCTCACTCCAATGGTAGCTAATGCAACCAATGCCATGGCTAACTCCCTGGAAGGTATTCCTACTCATACCTTAGCTAATTTCCTACCTTTTAATAATCTTTCAGATTCCCAAATTGTTGATCTTCTAGAAGATTTGGGAATCTCAATAGGAGTAGATAAAGTAGATAGTATAACTAAAATTAATTCAGTTAGAACATTGGAGTCAAGCAGAATGTTAAACATTCTGGATGGTATTGCCTATACTATCAAGACTCAGAACTCTTTTGAAGTTCTATCCAGGCTTGATCATTTCCAATGATTAAAATTCTAAATTGGAATATTAGAGGCATGGGTCTTCCTGAGAAGAGAAGACATCTCTCTGAAATGATTAGGAGAGATAATTATAGTTGTATTAGTCTACAGGAAACAAAAAAAGTTTCCTTTACTCATAGATTTTTAAATTCTTTAGTTAGAAATTTTTCATGGAACTTCCTCCCTGCTAAAGGGTCCTCATGAGGTATTTTAGTAGGGTTTAATGATTCTCTTTACAATTTAATTAGTTGGGACATTAGAGACTTCTCTGTCACTATGACTTTAGAAAACAAAGATGATAATATTAAATGGGCTTATACCTCAGTGTATGGCCCAGTACTATCTAGACAGAAAATAGCCTTTTGGCAAGAGCTCACAGATATTGGCTCTGCAATGTCTCATCCCTGGTCTATTGGTGGGGATTTCAATATAATTAGATGGAGAAATGAAAAGGTAGGAGTTAACTTTGATGTTAGAAATATGAATCTGTTTAATAATTGGATAGATGCCTTTTCTTTGATAGATTTGAAATGCCCCAATAGGAAATATACTTGGCATAGAGGGGGTAGAAGCAAACAGAAGGCCTGTCTGGACAGATTTCTGATTTGTTCTAATTGGATTAATTCCTTCCCCAATACTTTTTCTAGTAGTCTAGGGAAAGTATATTCTGATCATGTACCCATGTTCCTTAGTACTTCTATTAATAACAGTAGAAGTCAAACCAAAATTTTCAAGTTTGAAAAAACTTGGCTAGATCAACCTGACCTAATAGATAGAATTAACTTTTGGTGGCATGAAGGTTCACTTGGTCAAAATAAAGGACTTTCTTGGACTCAAAAAATTGCTACCATTAGGAGAAAACTTAGAGGTTGGAGTAAAAATATTAATAGAGATAATAAGGTCAAGAAAGTTGAGTATATTGATAAGATTAAAGAGCTAGATAGTTTTAGTGACGATAGAGACTTATTAGATGATGAATTAGAAACTCTTTTCCAACTTAAAAAAGATCTTTCAGATATTTATGCTGAGGAAGAGATCTATTGGAAACAAAGGGCTAGGATCTGTTGGCTAAAAGAAGGAGATTCAAACTCAAAATTTTTTCATTCCATTGACAACTATAGTTATAAAAATAGTAAAATTTCCCATTTACTCATTGATGAGACAGATTGTAGAGATCCCCAAGTTATTCATAACCACATCATGGCTTATTATGCCAATATTTTTGGTCAAAGTGAAAATACTTGGAACTCACTTAATGAGGATATTTGGGATGAGAGTGAAATACTGAGTGAAGAAGACAATCTTTTACTCACTGCTCCTTTCTCAGAAGCAGAGATCAAAGCTGTTGTGTTTGACATGGGAGCAGAAAAATCACCTGGCCCTGATGGGCTCCCTATGATGTTCTATCAAAAATTCTGGGATATTCTTAAAGAAGATATCATCAGTTTATTTGTAGAATTTTTTGATGGGAATTTGAATATCTCACATCTAAATAGGGCTTGTATTAGTCTCATACCCAAAACCTCTCACCCTTCCAAAATTAGAGACTATAGACCAATTAGTCTTATAAATTGTAGTTTCAAGATTTTTACTAAGGTGTTAGCAAATAGATTAGCACCAATTCTAATTAAGATAATCCATCCGTCACAAAGTGCCTTCTTGAAAGGCAGGTACATATTGGATGGAGTGGTGGCTGCCCATGAGGTGCTACACTCAGTTCATCAAACCAAAGAAAAGGGTATCCTGCTAAAATTAGATTTTGAAAAGGCATTTGACTATGTGAATTGGGATTATCTTTTAAATACCCTTAGACACAGGGGTTTTAATGCTAAATGGATTTCCTGGATCACTTCTATTTTGATAGGAGGAAGAAATACTGTTAACATTAATGGTAAACTAGGTAAGTATTTTATTTGTCAAAGAGGTTTGAGGCAAGGGGATCCCCTTTCCCCTTACCTCTTTATTTTAGCTGTTGAGGGTCTGACCAAATTAATTTCTAAGGGTTCAAAGAATAATCATTTCCAAGGTCTAGGTCCACCTCTTCCTGATAACAGCAAGCTAATTCATCTGCAATATGCAGATGATACTTTGTTGTTTATGCAATCAGACCTAAACATGATTGCAAAAATGCATTGGACACTTAAAGCTTTTGACGGTGCTTCTGGACTTAAAATAAATTTTTCTAAGTCTGAAATTGTGCCTTTAAATATTAGCCACGAGGAGTCTACTCAAATTGCTAATATTCTTTGTTGCAAAATTGGTAAACTCCCTCTAAAATATTTAGGATTACCTTTACACTGGAAAGCCCCTAGTAGAGGGGATTGGCTTGAGATGATTGATAAAATCAGAATTAAACTTCCTGCTTGGAAAGGGAAGATGCTGTCAATGGGTGGCAGATTAATTCTCATTAATTCCACTCTGTCAGCAGTCCCTCTTTATTTTCTGGCAATGTTTAAGGCACCATGTTGGGTGATTAAGAGTATAGATAGAATTCGTAGGAACTTTTTATGGGGTGGGGTGAGAGATGACAATAGTAAAACCCCTTATAATTTAGTTAATTGGGACAATATCTGTAGGAATAAAATTCATGGTGGTTGGGGCATACTCAACATTAAACAAATGAATTTGGCTCTTTTAGGGAAGTGGGCTTGGAAATTTCTTCATAATAGTTGTAGTAGTATCTGGTTAAGTATTATAAGAAATAAGTACAAGTTTCACAATTCTTCTAACTTATCACCTTTTTGGGCAAATATTAAGAAGCTTATGCAGGTAGTAAAAATTGGAGGTATTATAATCCTAGGTAATGGAAAAAACACCTCCTTTTGGCATGATAGGTGGTTTGAGAATGAGACCCTAGCTAATAAGTTTCCCAATTTGTTTAATAAAGCTAAGAAAGATCACTTCTCGCTGGCTCAAATTTGGTCTAACGGTACCCCTAACTTTAGATTAAAAAGGGGGGTGTCTAGAGAAATAAGAAAAGAAAAAGTTGAAGCTTCACAGCTTTTGAATAATGTCAACTTCTCTGATCAAGAGGATAGTCTCCTTTGGCATTGGGATAAGTCAGGGATGTACACAGTCAAATCTATGTATAATTTCCTTAACAATGGTGGAACTAGTATTATCTGGAATGATACAGTTTGGAGACTTAAAATCCCTCTTAAATGTAAATTGTTCTTGTGGTTAGCTTTAAATAACAAAGTGTTAACCAGGGATAATTTGGTTATCAGGGGTTGGCAAGGCAATGTTAATTGTAGTTTCTGTAATCGTAATGAATCCGTTGATCACTTGTTTATGAATTGTGCTCATACAAACACCTTCTGGAATACTATAATCGATAGTATTCCTCAGGGGTATCCTCTAGATTGTACTTCTCTAGTCGATTTCTGGAATTCAGCTTCAAAATTAGATAAGGAAAGGGGCTGTTTTTTCAAAACTCTATGTGCTGCATGGTTGTGGGTGACTTGGAATGAAAGGAATAGTAGAACTTTCAATTCTAATGATGGTCTAAACTCATTTAGCTTAACTGTGGCAGCCTTGCATCTTTACTTTGTTTGGACAGGAACAAGAACTGGTTTGGAGCAAAGAGTTAGAAGAGATGGTGTTACTGGTACCAACTCAATTGGTACCATTGGAAACAACACTGATAATAGAGGTACAGGACAGGGCAATAGAGGGGCTGTGATCAATGCTAGTGCTAACACTGATATCGCGATGGATGATGAGGATCTGCTAGGTGACGCATGACTTTGCTAGGCTGGGATAATAAGGCTCTTCTTTTATTTCAGAGTTTTGTTTTTTCTTTTTAGTTTTTCTGTAGTAGGATGGGGGTTCTTTGTATTTCGCTGTACCTGCTGTTTTGCTTCTTTTCCTTTTTTTTCTTTTCTTTTCTTTTGCTACTTTAAATCACCTCTGGTGATTTTACTCTGTTTGTGTTTTTGTGGCATCAGTAAAGTATGCCGGCTGCCCCTATTTTAGGCAGCTTTTTAAAAAAAAAAAAAAAAAACGACTACTAAATCATTTTGTCCCAAACGAATTGGGCAGACTAGAAATAAAACCTAGCAAGAAAAAAATGACAAAGAATAAGATAGTAATAATGAAAAGTAGTAATAATAATTATAATACTAATACTACTACTATTACTAGTACTAATAGTAATAATTTATGACCTAAAATGTTATGACATCATTCCCATCCCTAAATTTCTAAAGGAAAAAAAATATAAAAATAAAAGTAAAGCATTCATTCATTTATTGTTATTTTACATCCCAACAAATACAAAATTTTTTTTTTTTTTTTGAGAAATCCAACAGATACAAATTACACGTTCCCGTCGGTCTAACAAGCAATTACCTATTTATTGGATTTAAATTTAAAACCCTGAAACATAATTGGGTCGCACATGTCATATTGGAATGATATGTTCTATCAACCTTCAACCTTTTAAGGTTGGTAGAGTGTCCATCTTTGATCTAAATCGTTAGATCTAATCTCGACGGTTAATTAGAGCCCGTGCATAATAACAGATTGATAGGTCCGAAAAATTTTAACCGTCGAAATTAGATCGAACGATTCGGATAAAAAATTGACACTCTACCAACTTTAAAAGATTGGCAGAGATACTCTCAATGTCATATTGTTCTCCTCTATTTATTATCAATTATTAATTATTATTATTATTATTATTATTTTTTATTTTAATTTTTTTTCTTTTTTGCGAAGGTTCTTCTTATATCTTATACAAAACGCGCACTAGATTTTACATTTCCTCTTCGATAAACAACAGCCATTTCCAAATTCTGCGATTTGCTTGAAACCTCAACACCGGATCAATGGCGAGAGGCCGTCGCGAGATCGAACCCTGCTCAAAGACCTATGGCTTCCCAATCTACTGCGCTGGGTGGGTCCCTTTCTCGCACATCGCCACCTCCTCCGCGTCGCCGGAGAATGAGAATGAAAACGAAGGAGACGACAAAGGAGACTCTGCCTCGGCCACCGCCGCCGCATCTGATGCCTCCGATAAACTCCTGGTCGCTATCGGCGGAGGCGGCGGCGAAGGGAGGAGTGGCGTGCCTAATGCACTCGTCATCTCTGGATTTGATTTCCCCTCTCGATCTCTTTCGGACGAACCGGTACAGTAAATTTTGCTTTGTACTTTAAAATCCTGTTATACATTCTAGATCACTATTTTGAATTTGTACCTAAGATCTCCTATAAGTTGCTACCTTAAAAGTCCGTCTGCTTAGACTGCCATTCGGTACATGTACCTGAGATCTCCTCTAATTTGTCACTAAAACACTTTATTGTACATCAAATTCGCTTTTTCGTGATAGTTGTTGAGGCGATGTTATCTTACAGTGTTCTGTGTGTGTGCGTGTTTTTTTTTTTTGCAAATAACAAGTCTTAGGGATCTTTATTCGTGTGGCATTTAACCAACCAATCTTTGTTGTTACTTAATTCAGGCTTTTGATATAGAATAATGCTGTGAATTGTCCTCAATACTCCCAACTTGATAGTACTACTGTAAGCTTTTCAACAAGATGCAAAATCATTTTCTACTGAGATCTGGATATGTTGCCATCAAGCTTTATAGTTTCAGATCTAATATGTTAAATGTCTTTCTTTGCATTGAAACAGTTGAATATTTAATGACTGGTTTTATGCTCAATTTGAGTCATTCAACTTGACTAGTACTTGGACACTGCAACTATATCTTAAAAAATGATAGATTCTTCTGTAATTTCAGGTGATTAGAATAGGTACAGAGTCTGATTTACCATACAGGATGGCTATTCATCCAACGGGAGATGGTATTATTTGTTCCTTTCCAAATGGCTCCAGGTAATATTTCAACACTTTACCAATTTACAAATACCACACACCTGACACTTATGCTTGTGGCATGTACCATTTTCAATTTAGATTTCAAGTTTTTTCATTTAATTTTATCTTCATGTTTCTTATGTTTTGGTTAATTTGTAATTGTGGTCGAATATCTGAACTTGAAAACAAATCAGGATAAAATTTAGACTAATATTTTCTTATTTTAAAAGTTAAGCTTGGTTTTAACAATTGCATTTTTATATGCAATATGGAAGATGTGTTTGATCTCCTGTTACTTAAAAATTAGTCAGTGGAATAAATGAATGTTGCATGTTCATTGTGAGTGCAGTAAATTTTTCAGTGATATTTTCATAGCAAAGATATGGAGGACTATTCTTCATTTCTGTCTCAATTGTGTTAATAAATGACGCAGAATGTTTGTTCAGGTGGTTCAAGTGGGACCTCCCAGGAAGTAGAGACTATAAGAAACTTGCTCTTA
Source organism: Rhynchospora breviuscula (assembly GCA_027562975.1). Lineage (NCBI taxonomy): Eukaryota > Viridiplantae > Streptophyta > Magnoliopsida > Poales > Cyperaceae > Rhynchospora > Rhynchospora breviuscula. Next base: position 27,112,727 of record CM050402.1, read on the forward strand.
ATCCCTCTGAGGAGAGTTTGACACAGCTTGAAAATATTAGCTTACAGGCTCTGTGTTTTAATAAAGAAGGTTCTGTTCTTGCCACTGGTTCTGAGGTATGTTTCTTTGGTTCATATAATTCACTGAAGATGTGACAACAACAAAGCCTTCAGTAGGTTAGAAATGAAACCCAACAAGGTCAAAGTCACTGAAAATGTAAAAAACAAAGAAATACTGTCCAGTAGCTTTACTCCAAATTCCATACCTACCGACAAATATAGCACTGGTATGCAAAAGTTGTTAGCATTATGGAGGTAGGAATTGTAATGCAATCAGATGATAACTAAACTGAAAATTTTGCTTAATTGACTCTCTGGCCTGAGTTCAATTTTCTTTCACCTTACCGGCCAACAAATGGTGGTTTCTACATTTGTGGTATAAACTTTGGTCCCAGGGGAGGAGCATTGTCTGAATCCAGTACCTGTTAAAATACCTTTTATGTGCTTTATGTTTAAGGATGGGAATTTGAGGGTGTTCAAATGGCCCGCCATGGAAAGCATTTTATCAGAAGTTGTGGATGACAATAGTATCAAAGATCTTGACTTCAGGTACCATGTTTTTATCATGATGTTATTTAAACAACAAGGTTATAGTATTAGATCTTGACATGGCCTGAGGTGTACTTCAATTCATATTCTGTGTTAATAAATAAAGAAAACTGTACTTGGGAGTTGATGATTATCTGTGTAGAAGACTGCAGTACCTTTTTTCTTCTTTTTAGTCTGCATATTTATATTCTGGTTGGGAAATTTTCTTATCTTGCATGCTGGCCCTTGGTTTTGTAACTTAGCCTTTGGGGGGCAGTACTACAAGTAGACTGTCATGATGCTATCATCTGTTGGTGATATCTTTACATATCCTTTGTTGGTTTGTATTGAATAACATGCCAGTTGTTTTCTTTTGTTTTTGAACTTGCAGCTTTGATGGCAAGTACCTTGCGTCACTGAGGAATAGCGGTCCTTGCAGAGTCTGGGACTTGAATTCATCATCTGTTATAGCTAATTTGGCAAGAGAATCCGTAAGCCATCTTTCCTGAATTTGTTCTTGAGGTCCTTGGGAAGTGCCTTTCTTAGATGTATAGCCTCAGAAATTAAGAGGAAACTAGGAGAAAATGTTGGAACAAACCTCAGCCATTCTTTGCTGTATGAAGTTTTTTTAATGGGTGCTTCAAATATAATGAAAGTTATGTTAAGTTTCTAACATTTCAAATTGAAGAATATCTGTTGTAACCTTTTACATCACCTCTAAAGAAATTTATACCATATTATACACAATATAAACACAAAAGAAGCTTGGTACACACTATTAATTATTTTAGATCAAGCAATGACCACACCTTAGCTTTAACCCAAAATTCTTTTTTCCAGGGAGAAAATTTTCGCTTTTGTAGGTTTTCTTGCAGCAGTGATGATAACCAGGTTCTTTTTGTCATTGCAATGCATGGTAATTTTCTAACATAACAGGTAGTTTATATACTTTACTGCAAATTTACAAACAAAAAAAAAATATATTTCTTTTTTTGAGAGTAACACCCAGTTATTACTTAAATAGGCAAGCATTAAATATTGTTTGATTGCATAGTACGTGATCTTCAGATTAGTCTAGTAAAAATGTGTGCCTGTGTTACTTTCTGTCAGTTCAGTCGTGCATGCTCTATTTATGTTTCTATCCTTTTGCCTTCGGTCTACTTGAACTAATCAAGTGAAACGGATTGTTTATGTTATGTGTCTTGTTAATTGTTAATGTGAGCTAATTTGGGATCAACTCTGTCAATTTGCTACAACAACATTGGGGCAGTTTTATTATTCTTTTCTGTTGGCTTTAGCTCAAGTTTCACCGGTTAAAAATGACTCAAATAATTGGATTTTAGTCTTACAAAGCATGTGGTCTGGTAGCTCAAGTGGTAAGAGCACTGGGCTGACTTCTAAGAGGTCCAGGGTTCAAGCCCGCATGATTGCGATAGGCTTGTGATCCAGCGTAAAAACTCAGCCATATATACAAGAAATGACCAGGGTCGGGGTGTCATTTCTAGCCTACCCTAACTTGTTTGGGATAAAAGGCTTTGACAGAAAGTAATTTATAATATATGGGGTAATTTTCTAAATTTGATGGATGAATAATTGTTACTATAATTCTACTCCTATTGTGAGGACAACCTGATCTTTTAACATCTGTAGATGATCAAGGGAAAATAATTACTTGGAATACTACGACATGGAAGAGGATTGTGTCCAAGAGGGTGGTTAAAGACCCCATTTCAGCTTTTAATATCTCGCCTGACGGCAAATTGCTAGCAATGTAAGTTTTAAAAGTTCATACTTATTTCAAATACCACTTAAGTAGCGTAATACACATAAAAAAAAACAAAAGATATATGCTGCCATAATGAGTTTAAAAAAAACCCTTAAAAAGCTAGTGTTGTCCTAGGTGCTCATTTATTTTCCTGTTGTCTATCTTGGTACTTCTACATATTCTATTCCTCATTTTTATGTTTGCAGACACCAATTTTGTTTTTCTTTCTCTTTATCCAATTATTAGAGGGACAATTGAAGGAGGCATTGTGGTGTTAAACTCCAAGAACTTACAAGTGCATTCAGTAATCAAGAAAGCACACCTTGGTCTTCTCACTTCCTTGGTTTTCTCTCAGGATTCAAGGTTATCATCCATATATTTTTCTAATCATTGTTTACTTGTCTTATTTTCCTTTTTTAAAATGCACATACTTTGAAATTGATCAGATCAGCTTAATTTGGAGGGTCCAGGTTATGATTATATTGAGATTTACAAAATTGGTTCAGTTAGGCATTTGCTTATGATTGGTTAAGTTGAGACTAGTAACTACTGAATAGGCATTTGCTTATTTAGTAGGAAACTAGGAATCACATTTACTTTATGGTTTACTTGAGTTCAGGCCTCAGGCAGCAGAATACAGGCACTTAATGAAATAAATAAAATCCAAAACCTTCACAAACTAAGATGCAGTTGAGCACAAACACCGGGCAACAAGTGGTCCTTGCTAATATGCACCTTTGCTGACAAAATTGGAATGCTAATATAACCTGGTTCTGTAATCTTAGGTGTTAATCATTGTCAGCTATGTTGCTTGACAAATCAAGTGGAATTGTTGGGTTTGAATTGTGTCTATAATTTCAGCCTCAATTCTCATATTAAACCTTAAAATGGAATTAATGGATCTTCTCTTTGATAGGGCCTTGTTATCTTCATCTTTCGACTCAACAGCAAGAGTTACTGCAATTGAAGCTAAAAAGAGCAATGGTACATTTTTTATATCCATTTTATATTTTCGTTACTTCTCTATGCCTGGACTATTTAAGACGTTTTTTTTTCTTTTGGCAGGTTTGAGCATGTGGCTTGTCTTTCTGGTTATTATAGTGGCGATGTTGGCTTATTATTTGCAATCAAATGGGCTAATTAGAAATCTTTGACCGACGATTATCTAGTGAACACATGGGTTCCCAGTGTTTTGTGTATACTTTAGAACCATAGGTTCGTGCGGGTGATTATTTTGCATAGTTAAATAACTGTTGATTTATAGGATGCTTCTGATATTGACTGGAGAACACAGTTGTGTATTAGTTAATAATGTTGTCCGGTTTATGAGATGAATTCTTAGTCGAGTCATCAATCCACGTGATAAATTTTTGGTTGACTATGTTGATGAGTTTCTCAATACTATATTTTGCTCTCCGCAGTTGCATTTGAAGTGTAGATGGCTAGTTTTTCCCATTTTTAAGTACCTTTACCTTTTGCGCATGATTGTACGCTTGACATCCTGGCTTCCGAGCATACAAATATGAAATATGTTTTCACATCATGGCCTACATGTTTTTACGTTAAAGTTTAAAGAAAACACTTTATTTTCTCTCTCAAAAATGTGAAGGATGGCCTGCTATTCTGCGTGAGGTTCTACTCCAGGAACGGTAAGAAGTGCTAGTACGGTGTCGACGATGCTTTTATTTTTAGAACTTCAATAATCATATTGAAAAAAGATAGTATATGTTTAATTCAAGATATTGAAATAAAAAATTTTAGAGGCATGTTTTAGCTTTTACTTCTTTTGGCATATCCTATCTTAAAACTTTGACTGGCATAAAAAAAAACTTAAACTTCGACTCGATTATTATTGCATTAATGAATGCAGGCAATCCTTCTCAGAGTTGCTACATTTCTCAAAATAGCAACAATACTATAAAGAAAGTGATCGTGGTAATTTATATCAATATAATAGTAAATAAAATAAACAAAAAGAATAAATATGCAATGGAATAAATAATAAATAAGGGTATGCTGGACGATCTGAAATTCTGAATCCTAATTATTTATTTATCACTTTAATTGAACAATCTGGATTTAAATTTGATTACAAAATTATGTCCACAGTATATTTTGCCAATAAAATATATACGAAATGGAATAAAGAGATATATTTTGAGATACAAATAAAATTCGCGACAAATTTAGTGAGTGTCATGAGTGTTTATGACTTATCAGACCCGTTACGTAGTGCGTTGACTAACGAGTGCAACCATAAACAGATAAACTCGGTTTTGTATAAGAAAGCACACAATAATTTGCCATTTTTTGCTGAGCCCGCTGGCCGCTGCTTGCTTGCTAGTCTGACTTTTCTTGTAGCAATGGTATACAACCGAAGCTAACCTCCTCTCCAGTTCTTAGCAGTAGATCATCCATCGAACCACCTAGCTCTTGCTACGTCACCTCCGGGGGCCGAGCTAACGGTTGAGATTCCGCAACTCTTCTTTCTTCCTCGCCATGGCATCTCGACCGTTAATTAGTTGCGCTCGGAGATGAACTGGCGGGTTTCGGTGGTTGACGGACCTACCTTGTCAGAACTGGAGAGGAGCTGAGCTTATTCCTATTCCTCTTTCTCAAAATTTCTGATTTAATGTTTTTTGGTTGCGTAGAGGCAACATAATGTGAACTTATCATTAAACCCTAGATTGCTGTGAACTGTGTTAAGACCGATCTTTATTTAAAAAAAAGAAAGCTTTGAATCTTGATACAAATTATATATATATATATATATCCCTTATTATATAGGCTAAGCGTAGGTGTGCAAAAGAAAAATTAAGATCATTAAATGGTTTTCCCTAATTCTCCTCAAAAGTATGAATGGGTACTTTAACTGTCTAATTAAGTGCTATTGAGCCTGAAACATCAAGTCCTGGCTGAATAAGGAACTGGTGCTGCCTTGATACAGTACCTTTCTGTTACCTAGGTACCTGGTTGTATGAACTATTTATTTTGTATTTTTGTATTGCTCTCTTATTTGAATTATGATGTTGTTTAGGGTTTTTTGACAGATCCATTTTGTAATCCTGATCAACCGACAAGGCAAGGTGAGGTTGACAAAATGGTACTCAACATATTCACAGAAAGAAAGATCCAAGGTAGAAAATCTGACCTTTTAGAGTTGGTAGTTTTTTTCTAAAACTCCTTTTAAAATATCCATTATGTTGTTTCATTAACCGAAGTGTTATCAGTTGAAGTCTCCCAAGTCCCAAGCTTGATAAAAACTGAAGAAGTGAAATCCATTCTACTGGTAATCCTCTGAGATAAGCATAATACAACAGTCTAGAGTATACCGGTGAAAAACCAAATTGACGAGGATTACAGGAGTAAGGAGCTTAACTTTCAGAAAGTAGTGTTTAATTGAGGCCTTCTTAATGATATTGAAAGGTACTTAAGGAGCTTAGTGGAATGGTGCTCTCAAGAGGACCAAAACTATGTAACTTCATTGACTGGAAAGGCTACAAAATTGTATACAGGAGGTGAGTATATTGATAATGGTTTTATTGTGCGATGCACGACATGAAATGTGCATAAACAAAATGATGCAGTATTAGGCCTCACTGGCCTTGAATTGTGCACAGAAGCCTAACCAACTCAATCTGACTCAGTTGAGATGATTTGAGTTTTTAATTAATCCAATTTAGCCTCAATATACTCGCACATCTCTGGTTAAGCGCTGACCAAGCCAGGTATGTGAGCGTGCTCCTAAAGCACTTTATATACTTTTGTTTGGCAGGTATGCGAGCCTTTATTTCTGCATGTGCATTGATAAAGAAGATAATGAGCTTGAAGTCCTTGAAATTATACACCATTTTGTGGAAATTTTGGATCGCTATTTTGGGAGTGTAAGTTAATTGTGCATCATGTTTCTTTCTTTAAGAAAATGATTTTAGCTATCTAAGCAAGCATGACCATCGGGCAACATAACTTTTCAGACCTGTCATGCCTTTTGTAGTTTACCTAACCTTTCCTGACCTCTTAAACTTGTTTACAGAATTACAGTTTTTACAGTGTCTGGTTTTGGTATTGTTTTGAACCCCTTTTGTGTCCATTTTAGCTGTCATGATAAGTCATTTTGTTTCTTTTGAATAAATTGTTTGAATGTTACTTGCTGTTTCTTTCTAGGTATGTGAGCTGGACTTGATCTTCAATTTCCACAAGGTACTTTCAGTTTAAGTTTCTAAGTAATAGATTAGCAGATGCTGCCAAACAAACTTATGTTCAAAGAAGTTAAATTGCATCACTGTTATGGGAAGCATATAAAAGAGAACCATCAACAAATAAAGGAAAATTTAAAGTAAACTTCAAAAGAAAAAAGAAAAAAAAGACTTCATAGTGCCTGAATTTCTGACACCCTCCTGGATAGGCTGAAACAAAATATCTACCTGCCTGAAATAGTTACTTGATTCTGGAATTTGCCTCTTTCATCATTTCCCATTGCCTTAGGGGGAAAAAGAAAAAAAATTGTTCTCCATCTCTCTTTCTTGTACAATCTTTTTTGAAACCTTGGCAGCGGCTGCTCAATCTCTCTCTCTCAACCTGTGTGTTAGGCTTACTACATATTGGATGAAGTTCTGATTGCCGGGGAGTTACAAGAGCCGAGCAAGAAAACAATAGCAAGGCTTATAGCTGCGCAGGTAAATTGTTAATGTGGTCATTGTACCTGCAAATTAAAAATCTGTTAGTTGTATCCAATGGTTCGCCCTGGGTGGAAATGATGCTATTTATTCATCCTTTTATTTTATTTTATTTATTCATTCTGATGCCAGGATTCTTTGGTGGAAACTGCAAAAGAGCAAGCCGGGTCTATAAGCAACATAATTTCACAAGCAACCAAGTAAATGCTTAATTGCATCTTCTTATCAATATGACAGTATGAAAATAAATAGCTGATTGTATAGGTGATCAAAGAACAAGCTTAGTTTGTATCTGTATATGTACCAAGATGATGTCTTACTTGAGAAAGAAAGTTGTCTTGTGGAAGAACATGCTATTGTAGTGATCAAAGTGCAGATATGAAACAAAAGTAATAGCTGTGCTGCCTTTTACTGTTATTTTATTACTCTGTATGTTGGTAAGCAGTTTGTGTTGTTGCTACTAGTATGAAGTAAATAACCTGTATTCTGTTCAGCCAGGCCAGTAGGCTGCTGGTTTTACTGCAGTTGTAATTTGGTTGTCTTTTGGGGCTTTTAAGAAGTGTCGATGATATGTGTCATGTGTTCACTGAGAATGGGCCCTCTTCTGTACCAACTAGCCAAGAAAGATCGTATAGTAAAGGTGTTAAACCCAAGGATGTGTTATGACGGATAGGGTAGCAAAGGTCTTTGACAGACCTTTGCTGTTCTGTGATGTTTGTTTATTTTGTACAGTATGATAGACTTGGTATGGGTGTTTCATACAAACAGGTGGTATATCTAACACGTTTGGTCCAAAAAAATAAGCAAAAAAGTTCCCAGCAGAAGAATTTGTTTTAAGCATAGTATGTACATGCTTTGTTTTTTCATTTGTAAATATTATCTCACATTCATATTGTCATAACCCTATTAGCTCCAGTAAACTCCTTTTATATTTAATCCATTTTTTTAAGAGGTTCACTGTCACAAATTTTTTAGCGTCACTAAATCTTATAACAGTTTTATTTAATTTACATTTTAAAGCTAAATTTCAAATGCTGAAATCAAATTACTGATTTTGTTCTATTTTCAAAAGGGATGTATTCACGAGTTTGTTTCAAATAATATCAGGAGACTACAAAATGAATTAATTTACTTCACTGTGACGGTTTTTTTTTTTTTTTTTATCTGATATCTTGTTTTAGTATGAAATGGACACCACAAATTATCAAATTTATTGCCAAAAAAAAAACATAAAAAAATTTTAATGTGATATTTCTATTTTTCAAAGTATATAAACTAAAAAATTGTGGTATTTGACGGCAAAAATTATAACACCAGAAAATCCTCTCTTTTATGTACCAAAATCAAAGCAAAATTGTTTCGCTTCTATGATTTGTGAATTTGGAAGAGATGACTAGGTCAACATCTTGATTGCCCGCCCTAAAACAATTGCTTATAATAAAATTGTTTGTTAATAATAACAGCAACAAATTGTTTGCCATTTCTAGCCTACTCCAACTTGATTGGGATAAAAGGCTCTGAACTTTTTCTTCTTGCTAGGTTTCAATTTCTAGCCTACCCCAACTTATTTGGGACAAAAGACTTAATTTTTATTGCAATAATAACAGCAGCACAGATCTAATACGGGCTAATACCAAAATCTGTTTTAGGAGCTTGACGCAGTATAACAAGGTAACTAATAATTTTTTTTTTTACCGATTTAAGCTGAACAGAAACTCTGATATATCAGATGACCCGTGCAGCAGCCCATTTATATATGAAAACACTAAATAACATCCAGGTACAACAAAAGTTTGGTGAATTCAGCAACTTCCAGCAGATATACATAAATAATTGGCATAATGCAGTAAAACTTACAACGAGCCAGTTCCTAATAACATGCCTATGAGATCTAAAACAACATCTACCTGAATAGCAGTACTATCATATGGTACACAAGCTCACATTGTTCAACTAGGCAGTTTCATATCTTTATCAACCTACTATTGCATGATCAGAATGACTGATACTAATATACATGACAAAGCTACTGATGAACAAATTGTAACACTGACTAGCATAGGGTGGTGCACCAGTCGTGAGTTTCCCCACCCAAAAGTTCAACCACCTTATCCCCATCCCCTAAAAAAGAAGGCCAACATCCATTCAAGATTATTTCACTGTAACAAATCCTGAATTGAAGCACGTTGCTTCTCTTGCTTCTTGCTAAATGCATCTAAAACATCAAGCTGACCCATCATCTGCTTTGAAATGTATGCATCATCCCCCTTCATTCTCTCTCTAAACCCATAAGCAGGTACCTTTGCCTTCACATATGCCTGGATCAGTAAGTGGTATGGCGGAGCCCTCCCTGGGAAGTCCATCTGCTTCAACTGGGAGAATATCTTCTCGGCATTGTGGATGTCGCCTTTCTTAGCATACCCCTCCAAAACAGTTGCGAAAGAGTTGTAAAGTGGTTTGGCTAGTTTTTGCTTCATGATTCTTTCAAGTATTTTGTCTGCCTTTTCGACCTCACCAGCTTTAGTATAAAGCTTCATAAGTATGTCCAAAGTTGCTGGACCAATCTGCAGTCTGTCTTTATCCATGCTTATCACAAGCTTCTTCCCCTTCTCTACAAGGCTGTGATTTGCATACAGATTAAGCATTGCATTGTAATATTTTGTGGAAACCTGCCCGAATTTCTTCTTCATGGTCTCAAATACACTCTCTGCCTCATCTATCTTTTCTAATTTACCATATGCCAGGATTGCCACTAGACATTCTTCAAGGTCAGGATTTGTCCGACAAAATTGCCAGATGCGGTCCACTTCGTCAGACTTACCTAGGGATGCATACAATTGCATCAAACTCTTACACACATCTCTATTTTTGTTAATATCTCCTTCAATCTCCTTGAAAATCACTTCAGCTTTATCACCCAAGCCCGCGGCAGTGTAATGCTGGGCAACTGCACTAACGGTTGCAATGTCAGGAGCCACACCATCTGCCTTCATCAACTTCAGGATTTGTTCCATCCCTTCTATGTCCTTTGACCGACCCTTCAAGTCAATCAACAGTTTATATGAAAAGAGAGTTGGCTTTACTTTCTCCATTTGCATGGTTTTAAACAAGCTCGGAATTTTTTTCGGAGCTAACCTTCTGTACAAAATTAGAAGTTGATTATATGCATAAATGGTGCGGGGTAAGGAGAGGGCTTTCATCGTTTTAAATATATCTTCAGCCTTATTCACATTGTTTAAGCTAACACAGTTGGCAAGTAGTGACTCGTAGACAACTTCAGTTTTGAAGAATTGAGGGATTTGGTCAAGGTAATGGTTAAGGTAACTCTCAGCCGTTTGGAGTCCATGAACTTTTGCAATTAGGTCCAGGAGACATGCATAATCATTGGCATTGAAATCAAGGACCTTCCTCTTCTGCACCCACTCCAAAAACTGAAATTGGCAGAGATTGACTGCATAAGTACCAATATCAATTGATCTCTCAGGCTTAGTAGCCTTGGTTCTACAACTAGTCAACTATACATTCAAAAGAGCCAAAAATGACAAAAAAGGGATTCATGCCTATGAACAACCAGTAAGGGTCAATTAAGCCTGGTACGACACAAAGCTGCAGAAATACTAAATGAGAGGTTAGTATTATCCAGGTACAGTACATTTTGATTTTGTTGTTTAGTGATTTTCACTTTGCAAGTATTGAATTGTGATGGTACTAGTATGTGTTCTGTAGAAGTATAGAATGAAAGAGTAACATATTCTAATTCAATTATAAAGATTGTGTACCTCAAGTGCCTTGATGTACAACCGCCTGTTTTTCAACGCACTAAGGGTATTGTAGACATCCTTCTTATTCAGTGAATTACCACTATTGATCCACTTGTCAAGGACATCACTAACCGACTCCTTTCGCTGCACTCCCACAACAACCTTAAGCAAAGGCATCTTTGGTTCCTTTACTGATTCAGAATCTGAATTTGTGTCAGTATATGATGAGATATCTTCGAAATTTTCAGTATTTGAATATGCGCCTCCAAAATATTCATCAGATTCTTCAATCCTGGAGGATACATTTCGCAACCCAGAAAAGTATATAGCTAAGATACCAGAACGGGAGATTTTTGTGGACGGTTTGTGTGTGCCCAACAGGAGAGCTCTATCAGATGTGACACATGAACTGGCCTGGAGAGCTCGAGAAATTGCACCAAGCACATAAGTTGACCTAAAACAATATAGACCAATTATCAAATAACAAAATCAGAGGCATATTACATGAGAATTTCAAGTTAATAGAAGCACATATTCTTATAACTGTCACTGATAAAAAAATAATACATTGTCTTGACTCCCGAGTTACATTTTCCTTTTGAGTTATTTTTGTTAACACTGTGTCACTGATACAATTGAAGGTCCATACATACCCAGTGTACTAAACACAAGTATCCAATATTTAGTACTTATTGACAAAGTATGTATAAAGGTAACAGTTTCAAGGTGGAAAAACCAGAAAATGACTAAAAAATAAAACATCACTCAATCGCCTTACACACACGACCAATTAAGAAAGAGAAAAAACCTGGTTGGGTTCACAGCTCGGCGGATAGCCAACATTCTTTAAGAGTAGAAGAAAAGCTACTGGTGGCTAAAAACAGCGCAGACTGGACAGCGAAGTGCGAACCCAAAACCCTAAACCCCAGCTTTCGGAGCTCTGATTTCTGTCCGGCGGATGAAGTTATCGAACGACTGGAAAGTTCGATTTTAAATCGAAAGATTAGCCCACATGAGACTCGGCCCGGCCCATGTATTACAATTAGCTTTTTCATTCGTTTTCATTTTAATTTTTAGTGATCGAATAGAAATCCAGTCCAGTCCAGTCCAGCATAGGCTATGTTTGGCAAACCCACGAACTAGCCTAGTTCGCGAACTAGCTAGTTCGCGCGCAACCAAACATGGGCCGAACTAGAACAAGGCCTAGTTCGCCTCCTTGTTCTAGTTCTACCAAAACCATGAAATTAGAACTAGAACTAGAACAAGGCTTGTTCTAGTTCTTGTTCTAGTTCGCCCATTTGCCAAACATACCCATAAAGTACAAACAACCCAGACATTATTCACTAGTGCTAGAAACAAAAAAAATCAGGTGCCATCGCTAAAAAAAATCATCGCGAGCTATTGCTGTGACTAATAGGTGTCTGTTACAAATGTTCGGTTTAATAATCAAATGTGTTCAGTTTAATAATAAAAAATATTCAGTTAAATGCGTCAACTAATGATTTTAATATATAGAGTCGTGCGTCGTGTTAAAGATATGTCCTATAAGCCAATCAGTTGTTGGCTATTATATTAGTTTATGTTATTGATGATGCTTGATCATTTGTTCCTAGAGTTTATTATTGACAGATCATTCAGGTTGAGGATCTGAATTGTAGATCTCTGTGGATCATTCGTTAGAATGACAATAATATCTCTAAAGAGTCCATAATCTTGATAATTAACAAGGAACATTAATTATCATATAAGATTAGTATGCAAGTTAAGTGATGATTAAGTTCTGCAAATCATAGGTAAGGAGTTACCGACTTAATTGCATATGTGTATGTTACTGGAACATAACACAGGACATGACCCAATGAAATAAATATATGGATTGTGTTATGTGTCATTATTTATTTCATACGTGTTTGATTTCGAGTTTGAGATGTTCAGTTTCTCCACATGAGGATAGGTTCTATAAATATCGTCTAACGCTGATTCCTGATAAGGGCTGCTATACGGACTTTATTTATGTTCTCTTGAATTGTGCGGGGAGAAACTGTTCATCAAGACAACTGTATGTCCCTCATTAGTTCACCTAGTGAGTGATGATATCTACTGGGCCCCTTGATGGAGTTAGATCGTATGCGCGCAACTAAGCGATTAACTCTAGATCAAGAAACGTATAATCTGCAAGAATGACACACTCCTATCTTGAATTATATAAGGATATCATGTGACATAGGAATCAAAACAATAAGATACAATTTCTTATGCAGGATTGAAGTACTGTATTGGTACAGTATTTATTTATGCGAATTGGGAATCATAACGTGTTGCTAGATACCGCTTATGATTATTGGAAATAAATGGTGATTTATTTTCCATGTCCAACGTAGCATAAATCCTCAAAGGGTCACACAAATAGGACCTTAACCAAACGTGTATTATTTGTTTGTTTGCAGTAGCGAGTACTGCGAATATATGATAAGTTGATTAATTAATTATATACCGTTGCGAACCGTTATAATTAATTAACTCAAGAGGATCATATAGAAACAATATAATGCATATGCTAATTCCAAATTTAATTATTAATGTGCTAATAATTAAATTCGTTCAACGCATATTTAATATACAGAGCTAATCGGACTTTTATTTAATCAGTTATCTGAAAGCCCGATTTGAGGTCAATTGATGGTATGGATTAATGGGCCAATATAATATGTTGTATAGCCCATAATCCCACCTGAAAATTTCAGTTTTGGAGGGGCATTTTCGTCCATATGAAGATATTAGGAAGAGAGAATTTAATATGGAAAGGTTCCATGTTATATATACCGTCGTTTCTTTGGGAACAAGTCGAAGAAAAACCCTAATTCTCTCTTCCCTCTCTCCTTGGCCGAATTACTGTTCACGCAGTACTATTCACGCGTACTGTTCACAGTGGAGAAAAATTGGTTTCTCATGCGTTGAGCGTTTCCTTCCTCAAATTAATAGTTAATCGCACGCGAAGGAAAAACATGGAATTAGCTATCGTCTCGGACAAGCTAGCACTTGTCTTGAGACTTTGGTTAATCTTCTAGGTGGACTCGAGGCAACCGGAGGCAGTCGCGAGGGTGACGAGCACGCCACCGACTCCAAGAGATTGGATTCGAGCCTTCCAGATACGATTTCGGAAGAGGTAACCTCCTACGTTTCTCCCTTTACGTGTTAATCTCTTGAATAACTAGATCCGTTTATTCGTGCTTGTTAATTGCTTGTTAAATGTTAATAAAAAAATTAAAATTGCACGTGGACTTGAGTTTCTAACAGTGGTATCAGAGCGCTGGTCGTTATTCAAGTTTTTAACATTTAAATCGAGAAATTAATAATTAACAAAGTTAATTAGTGATGTGTGTGCTTGCTGTCTGGAAAAAATCTGTTTTTCTGCCTTGTTGCTTGTTTTTCATGATGTAATTCTTTCTGGAATTTTTTTTCTTTTACTGGAGGTTGTAGATCTTTGAGTCATGGTTCTTTTGCCACTGGTTTCACGATTTTATAAATTGTTATAAATTTTTAGTGATTTAAACGGTAACGGTGCGCAGATCTGGAATTCTGCTGCACAGTTCTGTTGTTGTGGCTTGAACGATTTATTTTGGAATATAACTGCCTGTAATCTTTAGCTAGGGTTAATCTAGACTTGATAATCTTTCTGGATATGTGTATTTTGTTACCTGTTTCGAATTTTATTTGAATATTCAAGTATAGAAAGAATCGGAGTCGTCAGATCTATCTTTCTAAACAAGCTGGTTGTTTTGACAAATTAAAATTATTGAAGGACTTTTACAGAAAAGTATTTGAATAGAGTTGTTCTATTTCGAATTAGGATTCTGTGAAAATTTGTTTCGTAATTTTTCATTAAGGTTTGGTACTCCAACTGGGTCAAAACTTTTCAGTCGTCAGTCTGTTTCAGAACAGGACAAGTCTCTTATATGGCTTTTAACTTGATGATTTTGAATAGACCTGGTTATTTTTCTTCTCATGGAAAGGTAGACAATTGCATATACTAGCTTTTCTGTGTAAATTGTTTGCATGAAATTTGCATGGAAGATGATCCTACAGACCAAAAGGTTGAGGTGAAAAACAGAAAATCTGATAACGGTGCTTCGCGCACGAAATCTGGATTTGTCTTTTTTGATTCTCCCTGATGGTAAGTGATCTCTTTCTGAAATTTTTACTGGTAGTTAGACTCATGATTAGGAGTTTGTATGATTTATTTCATATTTTTTGGAGACCGAAAAATATTGGATTTTATCGGGTCCCATTTAATATTTTAATTAGTTAAAATATTATTTCTAATTAATCAATTGGTTGAAATGTTAATTAGAGCACTCCTTAAATAACCTCGGTTTCTGTTTTAGATTGTTGAATTAAATTTCAAAAGGTTTAAACAAAGTGGTTGTTGATATTGAACCTTCTTTACATTTGAAAGCGAGCAACGAGCATACACAAAGATTCTAATTAATGAAGTTAATTAAGAACAAGTGAACATATATATTATATATGTGCTAACTCTGTTTTGTAGGAGGATCGTGGGTTTCGTATGGCTCAAGATTTCAATGCCTTGTGGTTTGTAATTGTATGCATGTGTGAATGTGTGTAATGCGGCCTTTGGTGCCATTAATTAATTTTGATTAATTTTAATGTAACTTGTGAGGCTTGCATGCCCCTAAGGCCTAGGAGGGAATTAGAATTTTTTCACATGTGTTTATTTCCATTAATTATAGGATATGATCAATATAATTAGTGGGAGGGCTTGAATTACATTAGTCTTGCTACATGGAGATGCGGCGAAGACTAGTATGCAAGCTGGAGCCATACAAACCCACAACAATGCTTGTGTTTGAGATGCTTATTATTATGTGATTGCTTGCATGCTATGAAATGTCATAGGATAGGTATGGGTGTATATTGACACGACCACCAAACAAAGTCGCATAATAAATGTCCCATTAATTTGATTAAGCCGACTGCCCTCCTTCTCTCTATCCCCTTCACGTCGTTTGCCCTCTCATGGCGCGGTCCGCCCAAGCGGACGTCATGGTTGTCACTCGGAAGTAGGGGTACAAATAAGATTTGTTAGGAGCAAATAGAGAGAGGTTACTTATCGATGGACCCAACTAGAGCTTGGACATCGGGGCGAAGTTTGTGGATGTACATGAGACATTTCACAAACTAAGAATCATAGTTGTATGATTGGTTGGAGAACCTACCTTGTTTAGTTAAGTAGGGTGACGTGCCATAGCAGGCTCTACTTGATGAAAACGAGGATCTTGGAAAGCCAACTACATTTGGAACATTAAATAAATGTAGTGGGAGTTTTGTTTATCATTATAAATAAAATATTACGTAAACTATAAAGACCTTAAATTGAAATTGTTATAGATAATAAATGTGTTAATTTCGTTGCGATCAATCTTTGAAATTGAACAAGCTCGTTTCTAAAGGAACTTACTTGGAGAAGTAGTACCGATTCTTAAGACTTGTTCTTAGTGAAGAGAAACTTGAGCATGTTAGTTCCCTTACTTTCCTCGACTTCCCTAACATAACATCGCGCGATAATTGATAGACTTTTGCAAAAAGTTATTCAATAAAGCGGATGCCGATATCCTCATTTTAGGATATCTAGACCTTTGAATTGGAGAATTCATACGGACTAGATATGATTCCTACGCTCACATTCACTTACTCAAGAAGGAGTTCTTAGAGAAAGTAGATGTTGACTCAATCATTTATGATCGAGTAGTGGAGCATGAATTAAGTAAAAAGAGACTTTTTTTTGAGAAGGTACTTGAATGTTCCGATGGCTTGCGAACTGAAAGGTTTGAGTAGCTAATTGGCAACTAGAGATATTAAGATCTCCAATATCAAGGATTGTTGATATTGTCATTAAATGAAGGATATGATGTTACATTTCGCAAACTTGTTTGTGCAAATGGTAATTAGTTAAGTATTTAAGAAATACTTCGCTTAAGTATGAGTTGAGACTTCGAGACCCTCATTTGTGACCATGTGTCACACGAGATGTTTCATTTGCCGTTTATGGAGGCATTTGAAAGGTTGTCCGAAGTACCATGATTATCGTGTTGGAAATGTTCTAACCCTTCGAAAGTATTTGTCGTTCAAATTATCTCGTTATCTCTAAATTCATACTAGTAACTTAGTACTAGTTCATATGCTCGCATTTAATGAAATGTGTAAGCAATGATGAATAAGAGAATGTTCGAGAGTAGTAGAGTAAACTCCGTATAAGGAAATGGCTTATCCGGTTAAGCCACTACCATTGGATACGTAAAGTTGTCTTTACTAATAGGAATTGTAGGTCGAACACCTCGTTTCTTACATCCTAAAACTTTATCTCCATTTCATATAGATGATGGATGATTACGTTTTGTAAAAGACAAGCGATGTTCTTTTATTGTGGATTTGTTTATATGATTTCATGCCTATTGCTTGAATATGCTTGAAATAGATAAACGAGTTTTGAATGACAAATAGAATGCGTAAGACTTCACATAAAGTGTTCGACTTTCATGTGAAATGACCGCTTAGTGAAGCATAAACGAGAATCGCATTATGAGAGTCTACATAGCGTGGAACTCGTGGCTCAATTCGATTTCGAATCAATAGAGATATGCGAATCATGTTTGTTAGATGACAAAAGCGCCTTTGACCTATAAAGGTTCAAGGACAAGTAACTTGATTAGGACTTATACATGTCGATGTATGTAGACCTATAAGTACTTGTGTACTGAAAGGTTATTGAGACTTTACCACTTAGCCAACGATCAAAGTAGATATTAACGTATCTATCTGATAAGGTATAAGTATGAACCTTTTGACAAGTTCAAAGGAGTTCAAGAGTGAAGTTAAAAAGACCGTTCAAGAAGGTATAAGTCTTACAATTGATCATGGTAAATAGCTAAGTCATATGATTTTATGCATTATCTAAAGAGTGTGAAAATAGTTTCACAACTCACTCCATTAGGAACATTATATTAGTATAGTATGTCCAAAAATGGAGGTATCGAACTTTATTTGATATAGTTCGATCAGTAATGAATCGAATTGACTTAATCAACTCATATTAGGGATTCGTATTTGAGGACAATAATGTTTATACTGAATAATATTCTATCGAAGTCCATTGAGAAAGATATCTTACGAGATTTGATCTCTAAGTACATTATTTCTCAAGATTTGGTGTTAAGAAGTTTATTTCAAAGTTTGTTGATTAATAAGCTTTGACCCAAATAGGACGTTTAATGTTTTGTAGGATGCCTAAGCTAACCGAAAGGTATTACTTCTACGAACATGGTAAGAACAAACTAGTTGTTGCTCATCATGATGTAGTCTTGGAGAATAACATTCTCAAGAAAAAGTAGTGGGAGTAAAGTGAGCATTAAAGGAGTTTATGCGTCACTACAAGAAGTATCCTTTATGGAAAACTTGTTACTCCAAACATGGTGCTTAGTGGGAGTTGAGCGGAACTTCACTCACAAGCCGTTGTGAAAGGAAGAAGTTCTTTAGCACGCTCGCTTCTAATGATAACTTAAATATCTCACGAGCTGATGATGTTTGAGAAATTCAGTACATACGAGGATCGAGAACTTATTCTACAAATCATTGTGGAAGAAGTTCATGAATCTCGAGCACTAATCCTACAAAAGGTCAACGAAAGTGATTGTCTAACCGAAAGGTGCATAGACATCACGACATCCTCGTACCTGGCACATGAGGATCCGTTGATAATTAAAGAACCGATGGAAGAACCCGATTCCACAAATATGGTTTGAACCCATGTGATCTTTAAGTGCAATCCATGTATAACAATAAGGTATAGACCTTTGTTGATGTTCATGAAGGAGCAATCCGTCAAGAACGTTCAGATCTTTAAAGGAAAGATTGCATGGATGACAAGTCGACTATGCACGAAGCACAGCTTCACGCTTGTAGCTATGTCTAAGTCAATGGCGAGTTGACTATGTACAAAGCACGGCTTCTCGCTTGTAGCTATGTGTAAGTCAGTCAATAAAGATCATTCTAGCAGTAGTTGCATTTCATATATATCGATATATGGAAAGGTACATCAAAACCGCTTTCATTGATTGAATGAAGAAAGATGTTGTGTATATGACACAAATCGAGGTCTTGATTGATGTATTGCTAGAAACATATGCGTGCTTCAAGGATCCATTAATGGATCGAAGCGAGCACTGTGGAATAAATATTTTGACAAGGAAGTCAAGGAGTTGATCTTCGTCAAAAGTATCTTGTATAGACAAGATATTCAGTGGGAGCATAATTGTGTTATTTGTATTTTACAAAATAACTAGATATTAATTGGGAAATAACATTGATTAAATGAATATTGTCAAGATCTCATTGAAGAATGATTTCTTGGGCAAGATCACCTAAATCCTAGAAAACAAAATCTATGGAGATAGATTATGATGGATGTTAGCAAATGTGCATATAATGACGGAGTGTTCTAGAAACATGAAAGCTGGACTTTATGTCGAACCGCGTCATATGGCATATAACTTGGGTTTGACTCGGTTTATTTCAACTCAATTCGAAAAGAAGTGCATGAAACAGTTCAAGCATTCTTTCGTTACGAGTTTCATTATGTATGCCATTTATGCACATGCCCAAATGTGTTGTATCCTTGGAATGTGACAAGTAGTTGTCAAGTGGATACAAGAAAAATACGTTTGGACAATAATCAAAGGATATTCTCGAGTACTTTATGAGAAAGAGAGATATTTTTTCATTTATGATGAAAAGGAGCTCGTGTAAGTTGTTACACTGATGCTAAATTTTCGAAAGATTGATGTAATCACAATCAAGTTACATATTTTGCTTAAAGGTGGTGTTGTAAGTTTAGAAGGTGTTCTAAATGGGATATTATAACCGTTTCCGTCACCAAAGCAAAATATATAGCAATTTGTGAAGCAACGAAAGGGGATAGTTTGGATCAAGAAGTTCTCAGTCAAGCTAATATGGTTCTGTGCATCTCGAACCATAGCTTAGTCTTGAAGAACCCAATATCCAATTGGTGATCCAACTATGATCTATGACAGTATCACTTGATCTCATATGATGATGATCAAGACTATATATATATGAGTATATATATGTGTAGGTTCAACCAAAAGTGGATAGTTTCGCGAACACAGCGAAGACTCTGACATAACCTCTACCTTAAGCGGTATACGAGATGCTATCGAGCATCCATGCGTAATGGACGTATGAGTAATTGGCTTTAAGCGTATTATTTTCTTTTGAGGTTCGAGACATGTATATATATAGATATATGACATCGTTCTCAGGTCTTTACTGGCTAGAAGTCACTACTGATTGACTTTAGGCCAAGTGGGAGATTGTTAAAGATATGTCCTATAAGCCAATCAGTTGTTGGCTATTATATTAGTTTATGTTATTGATGATGCTTGATCATTTGTTCCTAGAGTTTATTATTGACAGATCATTCAGGTTGAGGATCTGAATTGTAGATCTCTGTGGATCATTCGTTAGAATGACAATAATATCTCTAAAGAGTCCATAATCTTGATAATTAACAAGGAACATTAATTATCATATAAGATTAGTATGCAAGTTAAGTGATGATTAAGTTCTGCAAATCATAGGTAAGGAGTTACCGACTTAATTGCATATGTGTATGTTACTGGAACATAACACAGGACATGACCCAATGAAATAAATATATGGATTGTGTTATGTGTCATTATTTATTTCATACGTGTTTGATTTCGAGTTTGAGATGTTCAGTTTCTCCACATGAGGATAGGTTCTATAAATATCGTCTAACGCTGATTCCTGATAAGGGCTGCTATACGGACTTTATTTATGTTCTCTTGAATTGTGCGGGGAGAAACTGTTCATCAAGACAACTGTATGTCCCTCATTAGTTCACCTAGTGAGTGATGATATCTACTGGGCCCCTTGATGGAGTTAGATCGTATGCGCGCAACTAAGCGATTAACTCTAGATCAAGAAACGTATAATCTGCAAGAATGACACACTCCTATCTTGAATTATACAAGGATATCATGTGACATAGGAATCAAAACAATAAGATACAATTTCTTATGCAGGATTGAAGTACTGTATTGGTACAGTATTTATTTATGCGAATTGGGAATCATAACGTGTTGCTAGATACCGCTTATGATTATTGGAAATAAATGGTGATTTATTTTCCATGTCCAACGTAGCATAAATCCTCAAAGGGTCACACAAATAGGACCTTAACCAAACGTGTATTATTTGTTTGTTTGCAGTAGCGAGTACTGCGAATATATGATAAGTTGATTAATTAATTATATACCGTTGCGAACCGTTATAATTAATTAACTCAAGAGGATCATATAGAAACAATATAATGCATATGCTAATTCCAAATTTAATTATTAATGTGCTAATAATTAAATTCGTTCAACGCATATTTAATATACAGAGCTAATCGGACTTTTATTTAATCAGTTATCTGAAAGCCCGATTTGAGGTCAATTGATGGTATGGATTAATGGGCCAATATAATATGTTGTATAGCCCATAATCCCACCTGAAAATTTCAGTTTTGGAGGGGCATTTTCGTCCATATGAAGATATTAGGAAGAGAGAATTTAATATGGAAAGGTTCCATGTTATATATACCGTCGTTTCTTTGGGAACAAGTCGAAGAAAAACCCTAATTCTCTCTTCCCTCTCTCCTTGGCCGAATTACTGTTCACGCAGTACTATTCACGCGTACTGTTCACAGTGGAGAAAAATTGGTTTCTCATGCGTTGAGCGTTTCCTTCCTCAAATTAATAGTTAATCGCACGCGAAGGAAAAACATGGAATTAGCTATCGTCTCGGACAAGCTAGCACTTGTCTTGAGACTTTGGTTAATCTTCTAGGTGGACTCGAGGCAACCGGAGGCAGTCGCGAGGGTGACGAGCACGCCACCGACTCCAAGAGATTGGATTCGAGCCTTCCAGATACGATTTCGGAAGAGGTAACCTCCTACGTTTCTCCCTTTACGTGTTAATCTCTTGAATAACTAGATCCGTTTATTCGTGCTTGTTAATTGCTTGTTAAATGTTAATAAAAAAATTAAAATTGCACGTGGACTTGAGTTTCTAACACGTCGGTCGCGTCAGTCTTGGAGAGAGACACGCCAGGGACAGAGTCGAAAAAAATTTAATTTGAACCGGACCGGTTCATGACCCCTTCTATTTTTTTCATGTGTTTTTTGTCCGGTTCGTGACCCCTTCACTTGACATTGCACTTATTAAAAAAATTGAAAGTAATACTTAATAAACTGAACATTTGTACTTACGAAACTGAACATTTGTTCTTACTAAACTAAACACTTATACTTATACTTATCCAAATGAATTTTTTTGCTGATAACATTTATATTTTTTATTGCAACTGACTGAACATTTATACTCAAATAACAGAACATTTGTACTTATCCAACTGAACATTTACGTAAGAAATAAAGTGCGCTGGATGAGGGAAGGATGCGCTGGGTGAGGGGAGCGCTTCACTTGCGATGGCAGCGATGGCAGTAATCAATTTTCCAAATAAATACTACCGTCAAAACGACATGTAGGACTCCGTCAAATACGATAACATTTCAATATAAAATTTTAAACATCAATCTGAACCGTTTAATATAATTTTTATACTGAAATCTCCTTACTGATTAAATTTTATATTTTTTTTCAAATTTATTAGTATTTTTTTAGATCTTTAAAACAGTGGTTAGTGAAGGGTTCATAATTAATTGAACTAGTGATTTTATAAAATTTCAAAAAAATAATAAATAAATTTAAAAAATATAAAATTTAGTCGGCAATGAGATTTTGATAAGACACCACATCGAATAATATAGATTAATCGTTTGAAATTTTTCTATTAAAATATGATCGAATTTAACAAAGTACTGTCTACATCGCTTTGACTATAGCATTTCTATATAATTATACTTCACTTCAGTAAATATACATCGATCAAGCCTTTAAGCTATACTTTAGTCGAGTTTAAGTAGGTCAGTTCAGAATTCTTTCCAGCCACGTCATATCGATCCAATTCTTAAATGATGACAATCTCGGTCAAAGCTTCTATAAAAAGAGATAGAGGTCTCCTCTTTTTTAGTACTTATTAAATTATATTTCTAACTCAAACACGGAAAAAACACAAAATTCTTTTCATACAAACCCGTCTAGTATATGTAACAAAGTTTGGTCGGAGAAAGATGTAGGTGTAGTAACCATGTAAAAGGAAAGATCAACGCCAGTTGCTTGCTTCGGTCCATTGAATGAAAGAGATAATTACCCCAAACAAAGGCAAAAGACATTGACCTATCATTTAACTTTTTCATCATAATTTCCTATCCCCCTCCCCTGTATATATCTCTCGACATTTCCGAAGGGCTCCAAACTTCAAAAAAAAAAAAAAATCTAATAATTTAAAATTAGCCTTCAAAAAATCTGAATTGGGAAGTTGAATTGACGATCATAACTTTCTCAGCGAGTGATGTATGTGTATGTAATAAAGAATTTACATATTTATGAATAAAGAATTTTCTGTTGAATCGGAATATATAGTTTTCACTCAAAAGCTGTTAGTTACATACTAGACTAAATGCCCATAAAACAAAAAATTTTCCCCTTCAATCTGAAATTTTAGTCAGTAACAAATATTGCAAACTTTTATTTTTTTAATACAATTAAATTTTTCAATATTATTCAGATAAATAATTTAGATTGATCGTTTGAAATTTTTCTATTAAGATATGGTCAGATTTAACAAAGTACTCTGTCTATATCGTTTTGACTATACCATTTCTCTGTAATTATACTTCACTTCAGTAAACATACATCGATCGAGCCTTTAAGCTATACTTTAGTCGAGTTTAAGTAGGTCAGTTCAGAATCCTTTCCAGCCACGTCATATCGATCCATTTCTTAAATGATGACAATCTCGGTCAAAGCTTCTATAAAAAGAGATAGAGGTCTCCTCTTTTTTAGTACTTATTAAATTATCTATCGATACTATTTATAAACGCACCCAAAACAAGGTCAAGTGACTTCTTTATAGAAAATGGTTCGAACATTTGTTAATATCATTATAGACCATTGATCTGTGCATCTTGATCTGATGTACGGTTTAGATCTGTAGTTTAGACAAATAGTCAGACTCCTTTACAGAAAAGGATCAAGACATTAGATGATTATTTCATTTCTTATTCTTTCTTAATTTGTGTGCACAGTAAAAGAAAGATAAAAACAAATCAACTCTCTCCCACCATACCAATATCGCCGCCTAACAAAATCATCTCAGATTTTTTTTTTTCATTCCTACATGGTCGGATGGGCTCTTTTTGCTAGTATTTCTAACTCAAACACGGAAAAAACACAAAATCCTTTTCATACAAACCTGTCTAGTATATGTAACAAAGTTTGGTCGGAGAAAGATGTAGGTGTAGTAACTAGTAACCATGTAAGGAAAGATCAACGCCAGTTGCTTGCTTCGGTCCATTGAATGAAAGAGATAATTACCCCAAAAAAAGACAAAAGACATTGGCCTATCATTTAACTTTTTCATCATAATTTCCTATCCCCCTCCCCTGTATTGTATATTTGTATATATTCTCTCAACATTTCCGAAGGGCTCCAAACTTCAAAAAAAAAAATTTGTTTCTAATTTAAAAATTAGCCTTCAAAAAATCCAAATTTGGAAGTTGAATTGACGATCTTAACTTTCTCAGCGGGTGATGTATGTGTATGTAAAAACTATAATTTTCAGACTACAAGGAAATTAATCCGTATAAGTTAGAAATTATACTTTTTGCTGTCATTGCTTATCAGAGAAGAATGATCGTGTGATATCATCGAATGGATTGTGCACTTAATTGAGGCCCATGTTGCACTACAAGAACATGTTTTCAATTATTATTCACCGCATTGCATAGAAGAGTTAAATATAAAAAGAAGAATAATGCAGTAAACGAATATATAGTATTTTGTCCTCCCGTTCATTACAAGAGAAAAAAAAGTCACAATTTCTTCAAAAACATCGCAAACAGGTCTTTAATTTTTTTGATATAATTAGAGTTAAGTCTTTCGGATCTACATATTTATAAATAAAGAATTTTCTGTTGAATCGGAATGTGTAGTTTGCACTCAAAAGCTGTTAGTTACAGCTACTGGAATAAATGCCATAAAACAAAAAAATTTCCCCTTCAATCTGAAATTTTAGTCAGTAAACAAGATTGCAAACTTTTAATTTTTTTTAATACAATTTCATTTTTCAATATTATTCCGATAAATAAATAAATTCTGCGCTTTTTATTTTTGTAAATTTTTATCTGAAAATAAACAAATTAAATTTATATAACACCCTCTTTTATAAACGACATCAGGGAATTGATTAAATTATATTTTTCGGATCAGATGATCCAAACTAAAAAAGCAGAATATTTTTTCTGATGCAAACATACGGACGCATACTTGTACATGGATGGTGTAACTATAGTATCAAAAATAGGTACACGGGCAGATGGGCAACGCTGCCCTGGTTTGAACTGAGCGTAGAAAATACAATCAGGGACCGGGAGTACATGAGCTCATCTCTACGACAGGAAGGAAATCATTGTAAGATCTGACAGGGGTCCGGCACGCGCGCCTCAGCACAGAGCCAAAGCGTGGGACCAGCTCCTCTAAAATTCCTTTTGTAACAATTGGTTGGAATTTCTTGACGCCGGAAGATGGAAAAACAGCTAACTGTTAAGCACACTAAGCAATATTATAATATTGTCTCCTTCATATCCATAAATGGTACTACGGCCATAGCCATGGAGATGTAGTGAGTTGGGTTTTCTTTAAATTTTGTGAGGAAATTATCAAGCACATCGAGCAATATTACTATATTCCGTATTAAAATGATTTTGATTATTTTATAATTTTATAGTACCGACAATCATTAAAAATAATTTATCGTATTATATTCCTACAATTTAAATATACTGTTTACTACATGTTTGTCATACACATGATAAAATAATAAGGAAAATATACTGTAATTTTTACCGTTCATAAATGAACTTGAACATCACAACTATTTATATATTACGTTCGATTGTTTGATGGATGACAAATGATACTCAAATGGTCACATTACAAAAAACTTATTACACAATAAATTTATAAGGTTAATAGTATGTCTATAATATTTTTCTTTTTTTTTTTGGCAAAATTGAAGACATAATTGTCAAGGTTGTATAAGACATTATTTTTTAGTCGTAAAGAGATTAAAAAAAAAAAAACAATCACTCTTATCTAATTTTTAGCAAGTAGTGTATCACATGTTGCAATACATGAACAAAAATTTATGTAAAAAAAAAAAATTTAATGCTTTTCTTTCTTATAAGATATTAAATTCTAGAGTAATAATATAGTAGCGATGATTGTCTCGAAGACTAAATATTACTCTTTGCTCTATTTGCTTCTGTAAGGAAGAAAAAAAAAACGTTGTTATATATATTGATCCAATCCTCACTTTAATGACTTGCAACACCTCATGACAAATCCCTGGGACACAAAGGATCCGAATTTCATACATGAATCTGCTCATCTCTTTGACGTTATGTAGGGGGTCAAACTGAGAAAGCAGGGATGGTCCTGGCAACTCATATTTAGGAGCAAGCAATTGATCGCCTGCGCGCACGCTTTGTACCTAGCCCACGTAGCTAGCGTCTACTCATCATCAACATATAGCATATCATAATCCTTTTCAATTAGACAACTAATTGGGAATGATCTGGCCGACGTATCATGGCCCTTCTTTCCTTCTTTCTTTCTTTGGTTTTAAAACAGTCCTACAGTTCTGCTACCTTCTTTTGCTTTCTGTCTAGTATAGTACTAGTAGTATACCGATTTTTTTTTTATTTTTTTCGTTAAGATATTTTAATTATGTATTATTTTGTCTCATTAATTTTTATTTACTTACTTGTGTACAGTTTTTTTGTACACTTTGTACATAATATTATTTTTTAATGAAAATTGCTCCTGGTGGCTGGTGCTTACCATGGGGGCCTTTCAAAAGAAAAAAAAAATTTCTACTTTATGTACAAAATGTATATTAATCTGCTGACAGGAAAATAATCTATATAGCCTTCATTAATTATGTCATTCAAGTACGTACAAAATAACTACTTTCTTTTCTTTTAAAATTTTTAGAGTGATATTATTTATAACAAAAGTTGTCAGAAATGAGAGTAGCTAGAAAAAAAATGTGAATACCAAGTCTGAAACACAAAATGCTTTGAAGTTTGAAGAACAAAAGAAGTGTATGACTGTGGGAGTGAAATGGTAACTTAATAAAACAGTAAAGCAATGAATTGCTTGAGAGTAAGAAAGATTCAGAAACAAGTGCAGAACAGGCCAGTACGATTCCTGACCAGAATTCAGAACTCAGAATTCAGAAACCACAGCCAAGCAAAAGATCAAACAACAGGAGCAGAGAGTAGCAGAAAAAAAAGTAACCTTTTGTCTGGTGCATTCACACCCCTCTCTCCAACAGAATTAGAGCCATTGGATGCATAATCTGATGATCCCAAACAAAAGTGATCTGATCAATATTAAATCAGCATGCATGCACCAAAAATTCTATCTGAACGGTTCAGCTATATGACTGTATCTGATGAAGCAAAATTTTATGTAGATTGAGACTCTTTTTTTAGATTTGACTGGTCAATTATCAAAATATACAAAGTGTTGGGACCTGGTACAGTGGCAAGCACTTGAATAAATAGAAAGGCATTGATTGGATGAATGTAAAGTTATATAATACGAACTGTAATTTTTTGATAGGAGAGGTACAATAAAGAATTTATATTTTATGATGTAAAAGGTTCTTTCGTGAAAGGCTGAGAAATTGATATGCTTTTAACACATCTTTTTGAGCAAGTCCTTATTCAAAAAGCTATAATTAGGATTGTAGCAAGTGAGTCTTTAGAAGCCCTAGAGCCTTATAAATTTCTACCTTTGTTCCCTTCAAAGTACTGCTTTGCTTTTGCCAAAGAAAGGCCCATCAGATGTGAAGATTTAACCTCTCAAAAGAGGAGCAACAACACAACAAAAAGAAACTAGATACCAACAAAAGCTACCGCAACCTACAAAAACATGTCCCCTTTTCATACACCACACATGCTTTCTGCACTCATCACACATCATTCTACCATACTGAGGACTTTAACCAATTAGACAGTATCGATTTGTAACTTTGCTGTATGTATTCGCTATTAACTTCCAAGTGGACAAGACACTTTATCACAAATAAGATAAAAAGCAATGCATTCTCTCTTCCTGAAAGAAATTAAACGTGCATGAAATGGTCCCAAAAAATTTAGCTGCGCTTAGTGTGCATCTGTCTTAAAAATTCGATTAATGCTATAAAGGCTTAATAATAGATTTACCGTCTATCACTGAGCAGGAACCAGGAGCCCTCAAGAAAGAAGTTATTAAATTTATTGGAACTATCAATTTATGAAATATGTATAATATTTCATCAGTATTATTTACACATCTATCCTTTTACCTTGCACATCATAATTTGTACTTTGCGCGCCAGTTGCTAGGATCAGTACTCTAACCTTCGCATCACAACACACTTACAAATAACATAATATAGTGCAAACACTTTCTAAAGAAACATGAAAAAGCGCAACAGTATATACATACTGTAAGGGGGGCGAAAAGACCAGTCATTAATTTGCAAGCCAACACGGAACAATTTTAGTTGAAATTAACATATTTTCTTAGAACAAATTAATCGACCAAATTATTTGTACATAACCTTAATTTTACTAAAACATGAACTATTTTTCTTCATCTTTTTTATTATGATAAGAACAATAACTTGCAGAAGAACACTCATCATTAATTGTTCTCTTTCTTCAACTACACATAATAACCCTAACTTTAAATTCCAGAAATATAATCTAAATTGCACACCACGCCAAAAATCATAAGCTTCATGCATGCAAAAAATAAGGCAAAGTATTTGGATAACTTAAATAAACAGTAGTTGGTGTAATTAAGGAACAATGACTAAGCCAAACTCATATCCACCATCCTCCTCCTTTTTGGCCGATCAGAGGTTGCAGCCATTTGCCGGTCAACAAGTGCCCTAAGTGCATCCCTCAATAACTCACCATTGCCTACCGGCATCTCATCCTCATCTCTGTCTTCATCAACTCCTCTCTCTCTAGCAACAAGCAACACACTCCTGACCCTACCCCCTAATGTCGCAATCTCGGCGCGCAATGTTCTCATTCTTAGACCACGTAATGTCTCGATTAATTCAGGAAGTAGGTCAGCCCGATCGTCGCAACAGACTGATGCCTCAAATATAGTCGGGACCGAGCTGGAAGTGCTAGAGTCAGAGATAGATGGGAGGACTACAATTTCGTCATGTTCACTAGGGAAGTTCTGGTTCTTTGGGATGGTGGCGGTGAGCTGTTTTAGATCCCTCACTCTTTCAACTGCTTTGGCTAGCAAGGAGGCCTTGTCTATCTGTGGAAAGGATAACAACCATGGACAATTAGAAGGAAATAATAAGTAGAACAGTAAAATAAATTCTTACATTCACGTCTCTAGCTCATAAAATATTTTTTTTCTTTCAATTCTGTTCTGAAATTGTTAGAAAATTAAATTTGTTCATGATGTCAAGACAATTGCATTATATATTGCGTTGATCACAAAAAATAGCTGCAACCAATACATATTGCTAACTTCAATGCTTTAGGCAATTGCCCCGGTTGCAATAACAAAAACAAAGTTAAAGAATGAAGACTAGCCAGGCAAGGTCACTCAAAACGAAAAATGATAACAAAAAACGACAAATGTTGCAAAAGAGAAACAGTAAAGAGAAATTAAGGTTTTTGTATGGAACTACTTTTTACTATCATCTGGGTAATAGTAAAGAGAAATTAATGTTACAAAAGCACGACTATATTGAACAATTGGTTGCTAAGATCCTTTGAAGCTATGCTGCACATAATAATGGGTGTAATATGCGCTCTTTCTATATAAATTGGTTTAAACCACAATATATATATTGACATTTGATAGTGTTCAAAATATTTTATGTACTAACAAATGGTAAATTTTAACTAGTAGTGAGAAACTGAGAAACATTATATACATATACTACTTCAAAATAATTTAAAAGGCCGTCTAATTACATGTCAGAAGCACGTTCGAATAAGAGAGATTTAATTCAAAAAAGCATCAATTAATTAAATTAAGGTAACCTTATTGTATATATAGATAAAATAAAATATGAATAGAACAAAATAAAAAGCGTCAATAAGATTTATAGCAAGTCGTAATTGATGAGAGGCAAATGTTCTTTTTTCTTTTTCCTCGAGAATGAAATTGGGAATCAAAGTAGCCTTTCCATAAAAGCTAAAAGTAGAAATGTTTTTGACGATGATGAAAGAACGAATATTGAGACAATGAGTACTTAACTGCCATATATAAATACAAAACAAATACATATATAACACCAAATTAACGATGGAAAACAAACCACAAACTGTAACAGTCTCATAGAATGTCTTTTATGAAGAGATTAGGTTTTGTACATGAAGGAGCTGAAATCATTGATCTCACAAAGTACCTAGACCTATAAGAAAACTCCTAACAGACAGAAAAAGAAATTATGAAACTCAAGGCTAAATTAATAAGGTTTCCTTGACACTAAGAGACCCTTAAGTTAACATACTGAAGAAAATAATATCGAGTATACAGCGAAAGCAAACAATCTTTGATACTATTTGCTCATATGCATACATACTAACTGAATTCTAAGCATTGTTAAACAGAATGTTATGCAAAATATTAGTACAAGTTGTGGTGATCAAATTATACTTCTTTTTTTTCAGCTGTTTTCTCTATAAAAAAAAAAAAAATAGAGCATCGTATAAATAATGATGAATAATAACAAAAATTAATAAACAACCTTTGGATCACAAGCAAGGACAGTCCGCAACCTATCAAGATGCGATTTGATCCTCTCACGGCGGCGCTTCTCTGCCTCGCGGTGATTCCTCGAGGCGAGGAGCGCTCGGTCCATGGGATCTTGTGCTGGCCCCGCCGAAGAGGCACCGGGGTATTGGTCGAGAGATGGTGACATGGGGTGGTGGTATAGAGATGCCATGAAGTAGGCAGGGAGATTGGGAGGGATTGGAGATCGGAGCCTGTCTTGGGCACCACCATGTAAGGATAGGTTTTGCATAGCTGAATGTTAGGTATTTAGGTCCTTAGGAGAGGATTTGATATGATTTGTTGAGAGAGACAGTGACGGAAAGAGAGAAAGGAAAGATGGGATAGGAGGTGAAAGAAATGTAAGGAAGTGATGGATAAGATAGTCTAACGAGGAGGGGATAAATCGAGAGGAATGAAATGAGATGTTTGGTGCATGGAGGGGCCCACGTTGACGCGCGTGGATCGCGCGACAGAGATAGATAGAGAGAGAGAGAGTCTGAGGTGCATGAGTTCATGAGTGCAACACTGCAACTGCGAGCACGGGAAGAGACGCTGTGGATCTTTTGCGTACAAGGGAAACTGCTTGTGCTGGTGGTATTTGTGTGGCGGTATCAATGTCATCAGATTCGGAGATGGGGACTGGCACTCTTGAATTGTAAAAGATTGAACTTACATCAATGATGTATTTTTAACCTATTCGATCTCCTTTGATTTGATTGAATGACTCTAAGCCATCTCTCTGTGTTCTTTTAATTCTTTTTTTAATTCGTTGAGATAAATTTAAGACTTCTGATCGATCTTGCTATATATATACGCTCACTTGTGAATCGTGATGTTCTGTTTCGGGCCGTGTAAACAAAAAAAGTCGACTAAATATAAGAGGTGCGTTTGGATAGATTTTTAAAATACAGCATATTAATATTGTTTTACTTTTTTAACACATTAGCACAATAATATTATTTCGACTGCATTTTGCGTAAAAAAAAATAAATTTGTATGTAAAAATCTATGGCCCTGATCAAAATATTTTTCGCATGGAATTTCATTTCAATTCAATTGATTTCGTTGGATGACGGAGCTAGAAAAAAATTTAATGGGGTTCAAGTATTATGTTAATCTTAATGTTGATATATTATTATGATATTTACCAACAAAATCTAATTATGGGGTCAACAATAAAACTATTATCATATTAAATGGGGTTCAAATGCTACTTTTATTAAAATAATTGTTGATATGTAACTAAAAATACAAAACAAATATGTGTAGTTAGCAAATTGAATGGGGGACATTGCACCCCATTCCATCCATTCAAATCCGCCACTGGTTGGATCTCAACCAAATGACACCAAATTGAGCTTATGAGTCTTTTAACCCATGCTTCAAACCCAAATAATTAAGAATCCAAATTAATACAAACTGTAAAACGGAGTTGATTGAAATCAGTTCAATACAATACCTTGGCGCGCGGCCTGATTTGATCTAATAATATGCAACTGCTATAGTGCAATTTCGTAAAAATAAATCAAAATAATCCAACCTCAAATTTTATAGACCTAACAATTGCATGTCGAGTCTAGATCCAAATAATTCGAGATCCAAAATATTTCGAGTTCAATGATCCAAAATCCAAAAGATAATTAATCTTAATCCAGAAACCAAAACTCGTTAAGTCAAATGATCATGGACATGCATGAACTGAATTAATTTGAATCCTAACCCAACTCAACGTGTCAATTATTTGCATTTATATAACTTTTAAGTTTACTTCATGTGTCATTAGTTTATAAACTTTTAGGAGATAAAGATTTTCCCATACAAAAGTACAAGACCTTAATTACTTTGTGTTCCTCAACAAATATTTGAAATTTTCATATTTTTTTTTAAAATGTTGCTGGTGGAAGAATGAGACTCTGTTAAAGAATACTTCATGATGGTACTTAGTAGAATTCTATGGATGGAGAAAGATTTCAAAATATAAAAAAAGAAAGTATAAAACACCTTTTTAAATAATATAGTTATAGTAAGTAGTTTGCATGCTTAGTTGTCACATGTTTTGCTGTAGATCATTTGTAAGAGAGAAACCATCAATCTCATGATTGAGCACATACTCACCTTAATAGATCCCAGCTCTACATCAAGAAACTCCAACATGCTTACATGCATGACGGTAGCACTATAGCAATTAGCATTAAAACAGCCCCACACAGTCAAATACTACCTAGGCACTGATCAATGAGAAAGAAGTAATCACCACATTAACTTGATAACATGTACGTACCACATATCATTGTCTGTAGTCTTGACAACTATCATGTCAAAGTACTTGTTATCATATATACTACGTCTTTCGGTGAAAATTTCCCTCACTATTTAACTATCAACTGTACATGCAGGGAATTGTGTTCCAATAATGTACTCATAAAGCCTACGGGCCTTTTTTTTCCAAATATAAAAAAAATAAAAAATAATGTACTCATAAGGCTTGTTATTTGTTACTCTGTCAGGCTAATTTACCAATTCACACCACCAAACCAAAGCTGCCCGTAGTTCCTTGAGCCTGGCACTTTTGTAGTTTTTGCTTATTTGTTGGGTCCATGGTTTGGAACTGAGAAAATCCCAAGTGTATCAAGTATACAAAAACCCGCTAAATGTTGCTCAGATCAGCAGCCATATCAATTAATTTTGAAATTAAATTTTCAGAAATAAGAACCAGCTCTTAGTCTAGTGGTAAAGAACAATACATCTTGAGTGAAAGATTACAGGTTTGAAACCCGACTGGGGGGGTCTTTCATAGACATTTAATTCAAAAAAAATTTCAGAAATGTGAATATAAATTTTCATACAAACCCCTCTTTTCCCCTTATATTGGTTGTGTCAAAAAAAAATAAATAAATAAAAAGAAAACTGTAAGGATGAATTAAAATATTCCGTCCTTTCAAGTTCCTGAATATTTAAGTTGAAAATTAATTGTTATTATTTTGAAAAATATTAGGTTTCAGTAGTAGTGTAAATATATATTTTTTTTTATTGAAGGTTGAAGTGTAAAAAGTTCATAACGCACAAGTAAACGTTGGGCCTTCTTGGCAAGGTATCTGGAGCCCAGTATCGGAATGACGCGAAAAAATTAAAACTAGTGTTACTGTTCACTCGAATTTCGATAATAACTGTAAAAATTTGAAATTTTAAAAATGACGTTATAAGATCGTCATCCGGATTGCCGATCCAAGCTTGGATCGGCAAATGGAATGCCGATCCAAACCAAAAAAATATACGCACCTTTTTAGGCACCTTTTTGAGTCAAAATATACGCACCTTTTTGGTAATTAGTGTTTTGTGTGTAATATTACTACTAGCTAGATATTTACATCTGCACTTATACATTGGTGTCCCCATGAATCTTGAGCAGTAATCGAACCGATATTAATCAATAGCTCTTACATTGGCTCCATATACGAGAGCTATTAGTTTGGAAGACACAATTAATATTTGAATTTTCATTTCCTATCTATTTTTTTAAATAATATACATGATATTAGCAGAAAAAATTGTATACAGTAACGTGGGTCATGTTTATCTCGTTGCCATTAAATTATTATTATTTTTTGTTTCAAAAATTCATTTCATTCTAAATCAAGTTATCAAAGATGAATGAATCTAATTAATAGTGAAAAATATTTATTTTAATGCATTCGATTTTAACATCTTAATATAGCACAAAAGATCTGCAAAAATCATAAAATTTTATGTTGCCGCATTCAAATTTTGAATTTATATAACAATTGAATTTTACATTTTGAAATACAAATTAAAAGTGATATGATATTATTTTATAACAAAAAATGATGGCATCAAAACACTCCTATATTATATTGTTGATAAGCATGACAAATTAAGTTTCAACTTTACCATCAAAATTTTAAAATAAATTTACATGTTGAACTTGTTAATGTATAAAAGATTTTATACAATACATTAAAAATCTTTTATATCTTAAATTATGCATGTTGAATAGTTTTATACATATATATTATGTATCATATATTTTTAATTATATACAATAATATGTATAACTATTCAACACGCATAATTTAATTATATACAATAATATGTATTTAATATATAAAATATATGATACATAATATATATGTATAAATAAGTATTATAAACATATACAATATTATGTATTTAACATGCATAATTTAATTATATACTTATATTTTTATAATAGATGTTTAATTTCTAATCACAATTTTGTTATTACAAAATATATAATTTTTGTTATTACAAAATATATAATTTGTTAATACAAAATTATGTAATAACAAAAATAAATAAATAAATAAAAAGAAAACTGTAAGGATGAATTAAAATATTCCGTCCTTTCAAGTTCCTGAATATTTAAGTTGAAAATTAATTGTTATTATTTTGAAAAATATTAGGTTCCAGTAGTAGTGTAAATATATATATATAGAGAGAGAGAGAGAGAGAGATTTGCTAAAGTGCCATCGATGGCACAGAGGGGTCTGTGCCATCGATTTTATGTCCGTTCGATTCTTTAACAATCGTGCACGAGATGTAGATTTGCGTTTCAGATGGAGTCGCTGAGGAGAGGATTTGTTTTAATTTTTTCCGTTAACTCAGTTTCGCTTCTCCGTTAACTCCTTTCAATTTACGTGCTCTGTCGCATGAAAATCATTTTATCTTTCAATCTCCGTTAACTCAAGTACTCTATCTATACCATATATTATTTTTTTTGTTGAGGCAACTAAAAATAAACAGTATAATGACTCAAGAATGGTAAGCATGGTACATATCAAATAATAAGCATCCAGTAATTAACAAGAAAATATCAAGTAAATATAAAATATCCATTACAATAACAAGCATCTATTACAATATCTTCAAAATTGCGATAACACACTATTAGCCTTTCCTCTCAGACAATCAGAAAACTAAAATTGATAATTAATATGGACAGTCCACAACACAATACTGTAGAGTTATCCCTTCCTTCCTTGGAGCTACTTCATATACACAATACTATAGAGTTATTCACCTCAATTTCCTTCACGAGGACATTTGCAGTGCTATAGCTGGGGTGCTGCACTCTATCTCACATTCTGAAGAGCTGATCCTGCATATAAAGGTATCATTTAGTAAATATATAACACACTATTGGTATTGCATGATGGACAAAGCAAAGAATAGCATTATCCATTAGTCATATACGAGTTGGGTTCCATAACTTTAAATCAAAGATCTAAAAATTATAAAATAAATATAACCAGTACAAACATGATCTGTTGTACAACTTCAAATCTATTTCAAAAAATCTTCTACACATCCAGCTGGTTACTGCAAATTTCTGAAACCTTTTTCAGAACCATTTTTCTGATATTTCTACAAACTCAAGTTTCTGAAATTGTAGTTAGTTTCAATCACACATACATTAAAGACACCACAATAAAATGTCGCCCGCTTGTCAGTGGGCTGATTCCCAACAACTTTTGAGTAACCATATTAGCATTCACAATCCTAATTATAAGATAACTCCTACTATAGACCCCCTACTTAGTTCAACAAAAGAGTTGTCACTTCTTGGCAGCCATCCTAAAAAATTGTCTTCATCTAATTACCTGAGGTAGTGATTGAGTACATGCAACTTATACCCGCTTATACTCAATTAATGAAAGAAAATAGAAAAAAATTACAATTAAAGTTACACATATTAGCAAACTCGCACTAGATCCTCTGTAGCGATAACTCAAGACCAATGAGCATCAAAATTTGTGTCACCTTAATTATCTTAGGATAAGACAACCAAATTATTTATTAGGATACCAACCAATGAGCAATGAGCATAAAAAAAAAGAAGCAAAATTACAAACAAATTTTGGCGCAAAGCAAACTTTAAAAAAAAACCAAATAGACCAATGGCGTTTTAGGAAACATACTAAACAGTAAAAATTAGGGAACATATTAACAAAAATAGCAAAATCAGGGAACCAAATTAAACAATGGCGAAGAAATTAACCTTAAATTAAAGGAAACGAGCAAAAATATGCTACAATTACAGGAGAAAGGTATTGCTTACTTGGATCGAGCTTTTAGGGTTCAGGAGCTGAGGAAGAGTCGTCGTGAGCAACCACTGAGGCTCAGAGGCATATGCAGAGAATGATTCGAGGAGAGAAGGCAGATAGACAGCAACAACTAGGGTGATTTGAAGAGAAGGGTTGGATCTGCGTTTTGCCTAGGATTTCGAAGGAGTCGATCGACAGAGAAGGCCGGGAGAGAGCAGGTTTTGAGGAGAAAATAGAGAGAGAGAGAGCGCTAAACTTGGCTGATTTGAGGAGAGTGGTTGATTTGGGTTTTCCTATGGTTTCAAAGCAGATCGATCGAGAGAGGGCGAGTGAAGAGAAAAGTCGATCGATTTAGGTCTATGCAGGATTGGGAGAGTGAGGAAGGCAATGACGGAACTAGAGGTTAACGGAGAAAAATTAAAAAACGTTCTCTCCCATCTGTGCACGATTATTAAAGAATCGAACGGACATAAAATGGATGGCACAGACCCCTCTGTGCCATCGATGGCACTTTAGCAAATCTATATATATATATATATATATATATATATATATTATTGAAGGTTGAAGTGTAAAAAGTTCATAACGCACAAGTAAACGTTGGGCCTTCTTGGCAAGGTATCTGGAGCCCAGTATCGGAATGGCCCTGTCCTGGACCGTCAGGCTGCAATCATCAACGTACGGTAATTGGTATATACCATCCAAAAAAATCGCATCCAAGCATCTACTGGACTGAGCGCAGGCTTTAAGTGGGCCTTAAGTCCGGTCCATCCCTTTGAAAATATAAATTCAGATATATATACACCTTCTATGCGTCATTTGCATCCCTTCGAAAGAAAACCTAGCCGCTGCTCGAGATCGACGGGATGCGCCATTTGCTTCCGATCATATCGACGGATCAGTCATCGACTCCAACACCTCTCATCTTTTTCCTCTCAGATCGCATCTCCTTCTCTCTCCTTTCTCCTCTACACTCGAGCACCAACCCGGGTGATGGAGAGGCGACAAATTGAGGAGATACGACTGCTCGACATGGAGGAGCTTCAGATCAAGAAGTCGACTTCGCATTCTTCCTTCGACGAAGAACTCCCTAGGTTAGGGTTTTGATTTTTAAGATGTTTCGTATGTAGAGATTGATTGTTCCTTTGATTTTTTGCCACACTCTCTTGTATCGCTGGTACAGTGGTCTGTGTGTGTGTGGGTGAAATGGCTTGAGAAATCTGTTTGGTTTCGTACAGCATTTCTCTAATCCCAGTGTATTTTGTATTGTGCATGCAATGTGTTCGGTGAAATGCCATAGTGATTATATTGTTCTTAGTTGTAACCATGGTTTAAAAACTC
This sequence comes from Rhynchospora breviuscula, assembly GCA_027562975.1. Lineage (NCBI taxonomy): Eukaryota > Viridiplantae > Streptophyta > Magnoliopsida > Poales > Cyperaceae > Rhynchospora > Rhynchospora breviuscula. Next base: position 27,151,012 of record CM050402.1, read on the forward strand.
GGACGAGTCCGAGTTGACTCGGGCGAGTCGGATCGGACTCGGCACATAACGAGGCGATTTTCGTTGATTTAGATCGGATTAGCGATACGTACCTCATGAACCGGCTGGATCGACTGGAATCGGCCGAGTTTTGAACTGAATCGGCTGGAATCGGGCGAAATGTGCTGATTTGTGACCGAAATTGGTCATAATCGACTGAAATTTGATGGATCGACAGTCTCACCAATAATTGCATCCATTATTCGCTCACATCTCTCACAGTCTCACATTCTCTCTTCAATTATCGGTCTCAAATTGAATCTCGCACACTCACGGACTCACAGTAAACACTAAAAAAGGCCAATTCATTCTCGCCTATAGAGTCTCGATCCTCAAAGGGGAAGAGGAGAGGTGAAGGGGGAAAGACTTAGAAGAGGTAGAGGTGATCGCGAAGAGGCAGAAGGTTTCGATTTTCGAAATTCGAAAGTGGGAATTGGGAAAGGTGAATAGGTGCTGCCGTGAACTCGTGAAGGGGAAGAGGAGGTACGGGAAAAAAATATCTTTGAGTTTTTTACTCTTTAAATTTATTCTTGCCTTTAGTATTATTTAATACTCCATGTGCTTTCAAACCATGTATGTGTTAATTATTGTTGTCAATAAAATAAACCATGTATGTGTTAATTTTGGCCATTCCGATTTTTGATTTGTTATTAAAATTTGTCTAAATTTTTTTTAATTTGCTTACACGAGTAATGGCTAGTGATATGAGAAAGTTTAATTAAAATTTTTTTATTTTCTAAAAATTAACCATGTATGTGTTAATTTTTTTAAAATTTTGTCCATTCCATTTAATTCTCACTAGTCCTTTGCATTTTTTTAATTAAACGTTTAATTCTTTTTATTTTTATAGAGAAATGGCTAGTGATAAAGGAAAACCAATGGACATGGGTTGGGATCATTTTATTGCACTTGACAATAATAAAAGAAAGGTTAAATGCAAATGGTGTAATAAAATACTAAATGGTGGAATACATAGAGGAAAAGAACATTTGGCAGCAATTCATGGAAATGCTAAAGAATGTAAAAGTGTCCCCGATGAAATTAGAAAATAATTTCAGCATTATATGAGAACAAAAAAAGTAGAAAGGAACAAAGCATGAGCTCGAGATAATATGATAGCAGATGAACTAACTCAAGTATGTGAAGATTCCTCAAATAATGAATGCTCGGATGATGAATTACAAATGGCTTTACATGCAAGTAGGGATAGCTTTAGGGTAGAAAAATCGCAACGAAGGGGGGAAGGTCCATCTACATTAAGAAGAGAAGTGGGACGATCTGCCTCAATGCGTGTTGGCGAAGGTAGTAGTCGTAAGAGAGTTACCAGGTCAGAAAATGTCGGTATTGGACCATCCCTTACACAACCTAGAGTTGATAATTATTTATACCGGACACAAAATAGCAAGCAATAAAAAATTACTAATGTTGTTTTAAGAGGCATCAAAGATACTAAAACATTTATTGGTCGGGCTTGGACCAAATTTTTTGTGAATTCTACTGTCGCAGCACATGCTGCAGATAATATATATTTTAAAAGAGCTATTGAAGCAACTCAAGCAGCTGGAGTTGGTGTTCCGGCACCGACTGGTTATGAAATTTATAACAAGTATCTTCCAATGGAAGTGGCAGAACAAAAGAAAGTGATAGAAGGATTTCACCATCACTGGGATGAATTTGGTTGTACTATAATGTGCGATGGATGGACCACAAATAATCGCAAAAATATTATTAATTTCTTGGTTTATTGCAATGAAGGAACAGCTTTTTTAAAATCAGTAGATGCCACTGAAAAGTTAAAAAGTTCAAATTATATTTGTGGTTTGCTGGCAGAGGTGATCGAAGAGGTTGGTGCTTCTAGAGTGGTTCAAGTGATTAGTGATAATGGGGCCAATTTCAAAGCAGCAGGAAAATTAATAATGGACCAGTACAATATTTTTTGGACTCCATGTGCTGTGATGAAGGCTTTAAACCCGGTATCAAATAAATTTATATACCTTGTTTTACCTCACTAGTCGTTCTGGTAAAGCTAAGGGTCGAACCCAAGAGACGGTACAATTGATTACTAGACTTTACTTTCTCACGAAAGCTAGACAAGACAATTTTTATGGGATTTTGGATGATTAAATCTAAAGATGCAAGTAACTAAATTATTTTTGATATTTTCTGGACTCTAAATAAATGCAAGAGATGTCCTAGGGTTTAGGGTTCATTTAGTTTAGCTTTGAAGCTCTTAGTACACGTGTTTTCACACGGGCAGCAAGGATTTCGGACCGAAATGTATAGATTTCGGACCGAAATCTATATAAGTCGCTCTAAAATATGCTCCAAACTCTCTGTTCTAACTTGATAATTTAATGTTATGTCTTGTGAAGGTTACTTGTCGACCAGACCTAAATCCTAACCTCAGCCGTCGCAATTTTGGTTTTGCAATTGGTTTGGAACTCGATTTTCTCCACGTAAATGACTAAGCCTAAACTTTCGTGTCGGAATTTAGTCACTTAAGATTATCATGTTGGATTTCTAGAGGTATCTAAGTCCTTTCGGATCATTTAGAAACTACACCTTTCGGTCGTTAAGTTAACCTCCTCTTTCGAGTGTTTGGCTTACCTCAATTACTTAATCAATCATGTGTTTAGTCTAGTTTAATGTCCTAAAGACGTCGCGATTCATCCATAGGTAAACATCAAGCAAACAAATAATATAACTAAGCATATCAATAATTCTCAACACGATAAATCACATAACATAGCAATCAATCCATCAAGTCATCACAAATACTAAACTAAACTACTACTTAGCCCTAAGACATAATTAATCTAGCCTAACATGCAAGTAAAATAAGATACAAACTCCATTTGATCAAAATATCAAGAGAAAAAGGAAGGAATAAACCAAATATCGCTTCTAACTCGAGATATCGATTGCCTAGAGCCGTGGTTGGATCGGTTCTACCGCTGTCGCATCCAGAATCGCTCCAAAGTTGCTGCCATGGTCATGCTCCGCTGCGAGAGATGGAATCTCATGCCTTTCGGCGTGACAATGGTGGTGGAAAAGGTGAAAATTTGGTCTATGGAAGGTGGGATACTTTCCTCTCTGTATTTTCGTGCATATATGGCCAGGGAGGAGGCTTGGGAGGCAGGTTAGGGCAAGGGTTCACGAGATCATGCCATAAAATAAAGTTTCCATCTTCAAAACTTGCCAAAACTGATTTTTTCACGTGATTTCAGACCGAAATAGTGGATTTCGGACCGAAATGGTTTTCCAGTATTGCGCACCGATAGTATTTTGACCATAATTTCTTCATCCGGACTTCGATTGAGGTGATTCAAAGATCGTTGGAAAGCTTAGGATGAGCTCTACAGTACTATGAATTCCATTTAGGCATTTTCTTCCCAAAAGTTCTCCCTTTTATGCAATTATTGTGTCAAATCCACCACGTTCCTACAAAACAAGTCAAATTCCACGGCAGTACCCAATCTTGCAAAATAAAGCACAAAAGCACATTGAGTATCATTGGTTTGGATAGTATTTGGGTGCTAAGTACGGTCAAAATACATATATAAATAAGAGATATCAAATCCCCCCAAACTTAAATTTTTGTTTGTCCTCAAACAATATCCTAAGCTTAAAGAAATTGACTATACTTAGACTTACAATCAAATCATCTCAACCCAAACAATGCCATGAAAAATCGATCATTCAAATTTACTCAAAAATTTCACACAATAAATTAAAACAAGTTCAAAAATTTAGTTCAAAGACAAGGATTTAGTTTTCTTTTGGATTGAATTTGTGCCTCTCTTAGTCCTAATGAATTTTCATTTTTCAAATGCAAGAACCCTATCTTCTTTTCATAAAAACAATTGCAAACTCAAATTTATTTGTCCGTTCTTTTTCATGTGTCACAAAAATTTGTAAAGAAATTTTATCAAAGTCGAAAATTTTATAATGAACCCTTCTCAAAATCAATTTCATTTTCACCAATTTTTATTGTGCAAGTCGAGTCGTGGGACTTTGCACCCTAAAGGATTTGATGCGAGTCATTGACCTTGTAAAAGCTACTAGCACATGTCGCGCCAGGGAGGTCGGTCCGGTTTTTACGCATTTTTCGCTACAGACCACTACGGACTCAAGCATTTTGCTAAGTACCTTAAGCCTCCGATTTTTGTGGTTGAGTTGGTGGAAAAAGATCTCGACGCGTCCTCGTTTTCACAACTATTTAGATTTAAATCACTTTAGAAATTTTGCTCGTTGGTGATTCAAGCATTTAAAAGCACATCCAGGTTCATCTTATAATTTTCAAAATTCATAAAATTCCTTTTTAACAAAAGTTTGCAAGACACAAAATCGTTCACTCGACAAAAGCTTGTGAGAATCGACTTAAATCATTTTGACAATTTTCAAGCATCCAAATTCAGGTTCTTTTATCTCAAACTAATTTTCAACTCGGTCTATTGGTGCACAAATCAATTTAAAGCCTTTAAACAATCAAAAGTCCTTGAGAAATCTTTTTCAAAATGCTTTAAAATTCAAATAATGTGAAACAGTGAGTAATTTCATCAATTCAACCAAAACATAGATCAAGCATGCATCAAAAATTAATTTTCAAATTTTTCAAACAAATTTTCACAAAATTCAACATTCCAGAGACTGATTTCGGACCGAAATGGCCAGATTTCGGACCGAAATGCAACAAAAATTTTTCAAAAATGGCCAAAACAGAGACGAATTTGCATCAAAATTTTTCAATAAATCCAGAATTTTATTTTCCTCCTGTTCCCCCCAAACTTGAATCAAGCATTGTCCTCAATGCAATCACAGAGATCAAAATTAGAAAGGAGGAAAAGAGAAACTAACCAAATCAAGTCATGGATTTCCATATGAATTCGACTCTATTTAGCGCGTGGCAGCAGCACTTCAGCTTGAGTAAATCGTGGCAGCAATATGGGAGCTTCCTGGCAGCAACGGGATAGGTTTTCTTGTGGCATGTATTTCGCATGAGGTCGTGCGTGGGTCGTGTGCTTCTTTGTTGCTCAACCCGTGGTGCTCTAGCGCGAGTTGTAAGTAGGACATCCACAATCAATCAAAACCTGTATATCCAAAAATCCAAACCAACCATGAGAGATTTTTTTTTTTTTAGAAAATTTTAGTAAATAAATAAATAAAAATTTTAGGACTTGGGTTGCCTCCCAAGAAGCGCTTGTTTTAGGTCACGAGCTTGACCACCTCTCATGTTCATCTTATCTTCACTTTACGCCCATTTAATGCATCATAATTCACCCAAAAGTACTTGAGAAAGATCCTTGAAACATGCTTGGTGCTTCCTTGTTTGGATGTCATCTTTCTTCGCTCGATTGTGATGCGATACTTGATTTGTGGTTTGTCGCTTTCCATCACATCACTATTCTTCAAGCATTTTCCAGGTTGAGAGCTCAAGTCGACTTTGGTAAACTTTCCATTTGTCATGTCGGATGCCTCGACTTCGAGAGGTGTACCACCATCTTCTTTCTTCTCAAATTCATCAATGATAGAACTTATTGGAGGATCATTCAATTCCAACTCATTAGATTTGTCAATATAAGTTAATCTAAGTGGAATAAAAATTGGAAGAAAATTAGGTGCAGGTGCTACAACTTTTGGTTGTTCTATTTTCTCTTGTTCTTCAAGTTGCGTCTCATCATCACTATCAGTCTCATAACAAATTGCAATTTCTTTCAAAGAACTAAAATTTTCTAATTCTTCATTACCTCGCAATGTCATTTTATCATTTTGTGATCTATATGAGGAACTAGGTTCTTGAACAATTGTGGTCTCAAATATCTTTTCTTGTTGTGTGGCAAAAGCTTTGAACTTAGATGATAGAGAATTCAATTTTTCAAGAAGTTCCTCATTTTGTTTCTTTAGGTTCTCAATGAAATCTTTATACATTAGTTCATCATTTGACATTTGCGAAAGTAATTGGAAATTAGAAATTTCAGCCATGAAATTTAATCTAGATTCATCTTGAGACATTGAACATGAATTATTCCAAGAAAAACAAGAGTTATTAGTCAAACCAGAGTCGTATGCATCATGTACGGATTTTGCATCAAGTTGTCTTCCCTCACATGCTTTCTTTATTGTGTTGTTCACCAAATTGAGTTGATGCTTGAGTCGATCTTGATGCTCGCTCCATCTTTCCTTGCATGCTGCATCTATCTTGTTGTTCACCACATTGAATTGGTGATATAATCGTTGCATGCTTGCATCCTTTGAATCTCCCCGTCGCCTCCAATTGTCCTCTGTTTCATGTTCACGATCCTGAAAAGAATAAAACATGGTGATACAAGTGAATTTTTTTTTTCTTTTTTTTAAAATAATAATAATAAATAAATGAAAGATACAATATCTAGTCTCTCGTTACTAAAGTAAATTCTAATATCAACACCGTCCCTGGCAACGGCGCCAATTTGATGAAGGCTTTAAACCCGGTATCAAATAAATTTATATACCTTGTTTTACCTCACTAGTCGTTCTGGTAAAGCTAAGGGTCGAACCCAAGGGACGGTACAATTGATTACTAGACTTTACTTTCTCACGAAAGCTAGACAAGACAATTTTTATGGGATTTTGGATGATTAAATCTAAAGATGCAAGTAACTAAATTATTTTTGATATTTTCTGGACTCTAAATAAATGCAAGAGATGTTCTAGGGTTTAGGGTTCATTTAGTTTAGCTTTGAAGCTCTTAGTACACGTGTTTTCACACGGGCAGCAAGGATTTCGGACCGAAATGTATAGATTTCGGACCGAAATCTATATAAGTCGCTCTAAAATATGCTCCAAACTCTCTGTTCTAACTTGATAATTTAATGTTATGTCTTGTGAAAGTTACTTGTCGACCAGACCTAAATCCTAACCTTAGCCGTCGCAATTTTGGTTTTGCAATTGGTTTGGAACTCGATTTTCTCCACGTAAATGACTAAGCCTAAACTTTCGTGTCGGATTTTAGTCACTTAAGATTATCATGTTGGATTTCTAGAGGTATCTAAGTCATTTCGGATCATTTAGAAACTACACCTTTCGGTCGTTAAGTTAACATCCTCTTTCGAGTGTTTGGCTTACCTCAATTACTTAATCAATCATGTGTTTAGTCTAGTTTAATGTCCTAAAGACGTCGCGATTCATCCATAGGTAAACATCAAGCAAACAAATAATATAACTATGCATATCAATAATTCTCAACACGATAAATCACATAACATAGCAATCAATCCATCAAGTCATCACAAATACTAAACTAAACTACTACTTAGCCCTAAGACATAATTAATCTAGCCTAACATGCAAGTAAAATAAGATACAAACTCCATTTGATCAAAATATCAAGAGAAAAAGGAAGGAATAAACCAAATATCGCTTCTAACTCGAGATATCGATCGCCTAGAGCCGTGGTTGGATCGGTTCTACCGCTGTCGCATCCAGAATCGCTCCAAAGTTGCTGCCATGGTCGTGCTCCGCTGCGAGAGATGGAATCTCACGCCTTTCGGCGTGACAATGGTGGTGGAAAAGGTGGAAATTTGGTCTATGGAAGGTGGGATACTTTTCTCTCTGTATTTTCGTGCATATATGGCCAGGGAGGAGGCTTGGGAGGCAGGTTAGGGCAAGGGTTCACGAGATCATGCCATAAAATAAAGTTTCCATCTTCAAAACTTGCCAAAACTGATTTTTTCACGTGATTTCGGACCGAAATAGTGGATTTCGGACCGAAATGGTTTTCCAGTATTGCGCACCGATAGTATTTTGACCATAATTTCTTCATCCGGACTCCGATTGAGGTGATTCAAAGATCGTTGGAAAGCTTAGGATGAGCTCTACAGTACTATGAATTCTATTTAGTCATTTTCTTCCCAAAAGTTCTCCCTTTTATGCAATTATTGTGTCAAATCCATCACGTTCCTACAAAACAAGTCAAATTCCACGGCAGTACCCAATCTTGCAAAATAAAGCATAAAAGCACATTGAGTATCATTGGTTTGGATAGTATTTGGGTGCTAAGTACGGTCAAAATACATATATAAATAAGAGATATCATGCTGCTCATTGTATTGATCTCATGTTGGAAGATATTGGTAAGGATGATACTATAAAACAGTTAGTACGCAAGGCCCAAAGTATAACAACTTTCTTTTATAATCATCAGTGAGCTCTTAATTTAATGCATGAGGCCACAAATGGTCGGAAATTGCTTAGACCTGGTATAACACGATTTGCCACCAATTTTATTACATTGCAAAGCTTATATTCATTTAAAGATGCACTTATGGAGATGTGTCTGAAGAATACCTGGGCACGACAAATTGAAATTTTGAAAACTCGAAAAGAAAGAGATGTTGTTGATAGCATCAAGGAATTGTTATTTGATCAGGGGTTTTGGCTTTCGATGGCAGAGACAATTCAATTGTTTGAACCACTGATCAAAGTGCTTCGAATGGTCGATAGCGATGACAAATCAGAAATGGGTTTCTTGTATGAAGCGATAGATAGAGCAAAATTTCAAATTAAGCAAAATGTCAGTGGCAAACACTTCAAAAAATGGTGGAAAATAATTGACAATAGATGGGAGAAAACACTTCATCAAGATATACATGCAGCAGATACAACATCTGTTTGAATCACTTTTTTTGCAAATGTCATTTAATTCCAATCTAGAAGGGTATTAGCATATTCTAAACTAATTTTAATTTATTTAGGTTATTTTTTAAATCCATTATTATAATATTCTGACGGGGCTCAAAATGATGCTGAAGTGATGCGGGGTTTCAAAAACATTATTGAGAAACTACAACCAAACATTCTTCTACAAATTCAAACCGAGAAAGAGGTAAATTTTTTTAATATGTTTGATTATATTTTGGCTACAATTGGCTTGTACGTCATTTGAATTATTTGTATATTTATTTTTACAGGTAGAAAGGTATCGTAGAAAAGTCGGCATATTTTCTTCAGCAAAATTACTCGCTGCAGCGAAACAATGCAAACCTTGGGAATGGTGGTCCTTATATGCACGAGATGAATGTCCGAATTTGACACCTATTGCTGTTCGAATTTTGAGTCAAACGGTTTCTTCCTCCCAATGTGAGAAAAATTGGACAACATTTGAATTAATACATACTCGAATAAGAAATCGTTTGAAAATGGATCGACTTGAACATCTTGTATTTTTCCATTATAATATGCGACTTCGAGAGCGACATTTAAGGAGGAGATATGAAGAAGATAATTTAATTGATCTTGACAAGATTTTTCATGAAGAAGATCCTTTGCAACCTTGGATAAGGTTATACTTAAACTATTTTATTTATAAAAAATATTCAATAGATTTGTTATATTCTAGGCTTTAATTTTTATTACAATAATTTTTTATTTTTTCTATTCAACAAATTATTAAATATTAGGGAGGAAGAAGATGTTGTTCTTGATGATAGAGAAAATCCATGGGATGAAAATACAAATGTTGGTAGTAATAGAACATCGACTGATGATGATGGCAGTAATCCAGGAGCTGATATGCCATACAGAATGCAGACATGGGTGGTAATGATGAATATTCAAATCTAAGAGTTCCACAAGAGACGTATCCGAGACCGACTTCTCAAGATGAGCATGAAAATAGAAGAGGACTTGGCTATAGAGATATTAATGAACTGTCTGTTAGAGTTATGTCCTAGAAGTCAATCATTATATGGCTACTTCTATGGTTTATGTTATTGATGATATTTGATCATTTATTCCTTGATTTATTTATTGACAGATCATTCAGGTTGAGGATCTGAATTGTAGATCTCTGTGTTTCATTTATAATAAATGACAATAATAAATCTAAAAGGTCCGTAATCTTGATAATTAACAAGGAATATTAATTATCGGATAAGATTAGTATGCAAGTTAAGTGATGATTAAGTTCTACAAATCATAGGTAAGGAGTTGCCAACTTGATTGCATATGTGTATGTTATGGAACATAGTACAGGACACGACCCAATGAAATAAATATATGGATTGTGTTATGTGTCATTATTTATTTCATTTGAGTTTGATTCTAAGTTTGAGATGGTTCAACTTTTCCACATGAGGATAGGTTCAATAAATATCGTCTACCGTTGATTCCTGATAAGGGCTGCTATACGGACTTTATTTATGTTCTCTTGAAATGTGCGGGGAAAAGTTGTTCATCAAGAAAATCGTATGTCCCTCATTAATTTACTTAGTGAGCGATGATATCTGTTTGGGCCCCTTGATGGAGATGGATTGTTTGCTAGCAACTGATACAGTCATCTCTAGATCAAGAAACGTATAATCTGCAAGAATGACACATTCTTATCTTGGATTATACGATGATATCATGTGACATAAGAATCAGACAAGGATATACTATTATTTCTTATGCAGGATTAAAATATTGTAGCAGTACACTATTTATGCGAATTGAGAATCATAACGTGTTGCTAGATACCGCTTATGATTATTGGAAATAAATAGCGATTTATTTTCCATGTCCAACAGAGCATAAATCCTCAAAGGGTCACACAAATAGGTTTTGACCATGCGTGCATTATTTATTTGGTTGTATTAAGGAATGCAACAATATGATATGTTGACTGATTAATTATGTACTGTTGCGAACCGTCATAATTAATTAATTAAGTCAAACGGATTATATAGAAATAAATTAATGCATATTCTAATCCTTAAATAATTATCAAAGTGTTGATAATTAATTTGTTCAACATGAATTAATTAAAGTAATTAATTTGAGCTAACGGGCCTATATTTAAATGGTAAATTAAAGGTCCAAATTGAGAGCAATTAATTGGGCCACTAATTAATTGAATTAGAGGACCAATTAAATAATTGATAGAGCCCATTTAGGCCCATTTTATGGCTGCCCTAGTGATGGCATAGTTGTAAATTAGTTACAACTTTTTGGGAGAGTGGTTGGTCTATAAAAGGACCACTTTGGGAGCCAAAACCCTAGCCACCTTGCCTTTTTCTCTCTCCCTAATATTTTGGACGAAAATTAAAGGAAAAATTTCAGAATTTTTCCTCTCCACCATTGCTCTCTTAAGCTCATGTGTTGAGCACCTCTTGCCTCCATCCAATTAAATAGTTAATTAAGGCAAAGGGAAGGAAGGGATTAGGCTTAACCTCTCATCTACTAGCATAGATCGAGGTTTTGGTTAATACCTTGGTGGACTTGAGGCCGAGACACGCGTGGTGGTGCGCACAACCTCGACATCGCCGGATTCGAGCCTCCTTGTTGCGATACAAGGAGAGGTAGCCTTCCTAACCTCTCTCTCTTGTGTGTGAATGCTTGGACTAGATCCTTCGAGGTCTAAGTCGTTTGGATTGCTTATTAAATGGTTAATTAGCACAAAAAATTTGAAAACTTAGACTTCCTAACACTGTCAAGGCTTCAAAATATGAATTTATATGATGGAGTTCCTAGAGTAAGTGGCGGTTCCTCTCCACAACCATATTTTCATGAAGTAGGGTCGGAAAGTAGTGGAATTGACAATAATCAATATTCAAGGAATAACAATTCAAATGATGGAATTGGATCATCTTTCATGTCTTCTATATTTGGTCCTCCCCAAACACAACAAAATAATCCATGGTATTCTATATTGACGAAGGCAGCGAAACCACCGAACCAGCCCGTCATAGCTTCTGGCAATAAATTTGTATGGAGCATCAATTACTTTATGTATAATATTTTATTATCTAATATTTATATTTTATTTATCTTTAATTTAATGTATAATTAGAATTTAGAAGATACAATGAACTTCTTAACATTTTGTCTTACAAACTTATGTAATATTCTAGAATTGTATTGTTTTTATTTATTTATTTTTAGTTAATTTGATGATTTTCAAACTTAAATGTTGTAACTTTCTCTTATAATTATATTTTTCTTATTTTTTCTCATTTTTTCTAATTTTTAAAGACATTAGAAGTGTTTCCATAAAAAATCCGAGTTTCTGTACCGAGTCATCCGAGTTTTTCCGAGTCACCCGAGTTGACTCCTTTGACCAACAGTCCGAGTCCGAGTCCGAGTCCGATTCCGAGTTCCAGAACCATAGTTGTAACCTGCGCTCTTCTATTGATATTATTTTTTACTTCTTTCATTTTGAAGGGTTGGAATTGATATCCCCACAATAGAAGTGAGATATGAGAACCTAAACATAGTTGCGGAGGCTCATGCGAGCAACAGAGGCTTGCCCATTATGTATTTTTAAAACTTCACATGATCTGATTGTTCATTATGTATTTTTACTATCTTTAATTGTTTAGTTCTTTAAGGGAGCATCTTGTTTCATTATGTGTTAAGTTAGTATTTCTAAGGGATTATCTTGTTTTATTATATTGTTCAGTTCTCTAAGGGATCATCTTGTTTCACTATGTGTTAAATTAATATTTCTAAGGAATTATCTTGTTTCATTATATATTTTTTTAAAACTCACATGACCTGAAAGGATTAAATATTATAAGAGCACTTAATTAGTAATTGAACTTAATTGTATTTTGTTTTGTTTGTGTAGGAATTACATGACATGATGAGAAGAGTTGTGAGGAAGGAATCGAAGGAGGAGTTGATGAAGTGTGTTTAGCTTGTAGTGGTTAAAATTATGTAGGATTAGTGTTATTATTAATAGATGCTATTATTATAAGAATTGTTCAGTTTGTTGAAATAATGGATATTATTCTTAATAAATGATCATTGTTTACTTTATTGCATGATTATTAAAACGTCATATTACGAGCGCATCTAACTGAATACATAAACAATTTTAATTGATCCCTTAAATAGTTTAACTGAACACAAAAACTACGAAATCAAATTTCTGCTGCAACTAACTGAACATATAGACACTTTAAGTTAATCCCTTAAAGTATTTAACTGAACACAAAAAACTAAAATTCCAAATTATTGGTGCATTAAACTGAACACATACACACTTTTAAATAATCTCTTAAGGTGTTTAACTGAACCCAAAAACTAAAAGTCCAAATTATTGATGCATCTAACTGAACACTTACACACTTTAATTCACCCCTTAAAACATTTAACCGAACTCTTAAATCAGTATATTTGATGACGTCAGCACCAAAAACTTTTCGGAAATTGGTCAAAAAATTTTTGCTGACGTTAGCACGCGAAAATCTGGATTTTTAAGTCTATTTCTGGCTCGCTGGCCTGTTGGATGTTTGGATGTTTTTTTATTGGATGGTGTATATCACACCTGTCAACGTACAACATACCTTCCCCTCCCCTACACCAGGTTTATCCGTAAACACCAATGTTGGTGTATCTCTTTGTAGACCGGGGTCATCTCCTTCCCCTTTCTCTTCTCCAGTCTGTAGTCTCATTCCGCCACAAAACTAACTAGCTAGATCCTTTCTTGCAATCGAACGAGAGAGAGAGAGAGAGACAGAGCCAAGTATAATGGCGGCCGCACTGAGACCAGCGATCCTTCGCCACCTCCGAATCCCGGCCCAGGCGCAATCCCTGACCGTCGATCCGTCCGCTCCGATTCTCTCCTCTTTCATGAACCGGATCCGATCCATGTCGTCGCACGGTGATGAGCACTTGACGCACGAGGAGGTCGTGGACCGCGTGCTTGATGTCGTCAAGAGCTACCCTAAGGTCGATCCTTCTAAGGTATGAAGAAAATTGACTTAATTGTCCACAGTGCGAAATTTGTAATCAGATATTGTTATTGTCAGACTGACCTGATATTTCTCCCTGCATCTTTAGCATCCTTGTATCTGACATTTTAGGAAAGTTCCCATGATTGAAGATTTGTCTATGCCTCATATTAAATTCTAGAAGATTTTCATATCGTTACTTTAACTGCTAATGTACTGTTGTTTCCAGAGATGGGAATAGATTATATCAGACAAATATTGGAATGCCAAAGACTCGAAGTGTAAGGCCTATCAAGTTTAGTGCCGGCCCTCTCTGGATAATTACTAGTTGAACTTGTGTTCCTGCAAAAATTGAGGGTTAATATCTTGTGTGCCTTTTTAAAACATAGAAGTACCTCACAGTTTTATTGCAAGAGTCAGAAATGAGGAGGATCAAATACTCACTACTCTTTTTTGTCAGTGTTTCATCATAACCATTTTTTTTTTTTTTTTGTTATATTAAAGTCAAATTTCAAATGACAAATTATAATTGGTCACTAATTGTGAAACTTCAAGATTTTGATGCAGAAAAAAAAAATCAATAGTTTCAACTTGACAGTTTGATTTTTTTTTATTTTGAATTAATAATTCTTAATAAAAAAATGGGCAATGATATAAGGCACTGAGTGGTCATTGATCCCTTCCTCTTCACTTCTCGTGCTGATTATATTTCTCATGATTTAGAGGGCTATATAACTATATTTTTTGCTTTTTCAGAGGACTGTGATTTTGTTCTAGGTGCATGCAACGAAATTTTCCATCTTTTAACAATCACTTATTCTCCTTACTCCATATATGGAAATATGAGATAGGCTAAAATCAGCCACGATGGACCCGTCAGCTGCGATTATATCTCAACTTTTGCGGTTCTAATGGCTAATCTGAACCCTTCAATGTGTTCTCCATATTGAAATCTCATTGGAGACCAAATTTTATATTTTTCTGATTTTATTTACTATTTTTTTGAGAATTTTAAAAATCATAGTTATTGAAGGGTCCAGAATTGTGCAGATTAAGAATTTTGTAAAATACCAAACAAATATTAAAAAATTTCAGAAAAATATAAAATTTTGTCTCCAACGAGATTTCAATATGGAGAACACATTGAACGGTTCAGATCGACTGTTAAAATCTCGAAAATAGAGATTTGATCGTAGCTGATAGTCTCATCCGTCAGTCGCGACTGATTTTAGTCTACCTCATATTCCCTTCGATATTTTTCAGCGAACCTGCATTAGCAATTTTGTTTGTACGAAAATTGTGGCCTGTGCAGCTGTGCTATACCCTATTACCCTGGTTTTGCCGTTTTGCTGTAGTATACATGTAACTGTTTTGTTAATACTTAACAATTGCTTGGAACTAATCATTTATGACAAGCTTATTCTGTTCATGTAAATAATTAACTAGGATCACCATAGCACTCATTATAGTATATTGCGTACAGGACTGCACTGTTTGGTTGGCCGTAGCTATATCTTTCTAACTGAAGAGGGTGCTTAAGCCTCAAATTGTGTCATGAACTCAGTAAACAAATGTGAAGATAAAGAACCATAATAAGTTGAAGCACAATCTATCACAATTAGCCTGTTTAGCAGGACCTGTATATTGGTGTTGATATTGTATTAAATTATTAACAATAATCCTCCCTCTTCTTCAGGTAACTCCACAAGTTCATTTTCAGAAGGACCTAGGGCTTGACAGCCTTGACACTGTAGAGATAGTGATGGCTTTAGAAGAGGAGTTCAAGCTCGAAATACCTGACAAGGAGGCTGACAAGATTGATTCTTGCCCTCTAGCAATTGAATACATCTCTAACCATCCAATGGCTGCTTGATCTTACTCAAACAGTAGATGCTTGCTTTTCCTTAGTTTTGTTTGTTTTCTTAAATTTCATTTTGTAACCATGTTAAACTTCTCCCGGGGCATGGGACTTGAGTGTCAATGAAATAATTACTGTATGGTTACGGAGTACCTTTTTGGTCTGATTAAAACTATCTGCTTTGGAACCCAATCAATAGGATTTCTTTGCTTTTCCTTTGTTTGGAAAACAACATTGATATCTTGAAATACAGACGTGTTCACACTTTCTTTGAGCAATGTAAGGCCCTCAGTACATTGATGTCGCGAACTTTAGGGCTGTTAATTAATGTGCAATAAAATTTGCAATATATACACAAATAAATTTAACAATGCCCATGTTCTGAGCGTTAATTTCCGTTAATAATGCCCATTGAGATTTGACTGGGGTAAACCATGCAAGTTGTGTAAAGAGTGAACGATCACCAAGCTAGACAAAACATAAGTATAGTCCCCAAATTTAGTAGCGAACTGTTCCATATTTATAACAATGCCGATGAGTTTAATATCAATTCTCTACAAATTTCACACAAATAAAATTGTTTCCATTTGCTGTTTAATGCCGTTTACTGAAGAAAATTTTGAACAAAACTCTCCATAACTTTAACAAAAACCATTGCATTTACCTGCTCCACATTACCCAGTGGCGGAGATAGTTGATTGAATGGGGGTCAATTGACCCATTCAATTTCATAAAAAAATGCCATGCATTCAAATTTATACTTATAAAATGAATATTTTTATAGTTAACTTAAATTTGAACCCCATAAAAATATAAATATTATCATACTATTGAACCCCATTTGGTTCATGATTGCATTCTCATGAGTGTTTTATTATGTAAAGTTAGCAATTCTTCTAATAAAAACATATTTTGAGACAATAATTTCTAATTAAGTTAGCAATTATCCTCATTACTTTTAGAAAAATCATAGAATAACTTTGTTATTTAATTTATGAAAAATTCTTTCTTTTGATGTTTAAAAAAGATATAAAAATATATAATGGTGTATGAATTTATTTTAATAAAAATATTAATATTATAAATTTGTTGAACCCCATTGTAAAAATTTCTGGCTCCGCCACTAACATTACCTAACCTATATCTAAATCTCATCGCAACCCATCCTGAATAGACTCTTTCAATCAAAAAAAATCCTGAATAGACTCTGAAATCAGAAGGCAGTGAGCAAATCACAAGAACTACAACATCTTTACTTTCATAATTTTCTGTCAGTTACATCAAATCAGTAAAGCTGCCTTGACAAACTTCTACATCTCGCCACATGCAGCTATAATACAGGCTAGCTTGGGTTCGTAGCTAGGCTCAGTGACGACGTTTTAGATCTTTCGCACAACCAAGAGGCCTTCTCCTAGAACCCTTTGGAAAATAAATGGTAATTAGAAATGAGATTGTCACAATTAAAAGGTAAGTCACCTCCAGTCAATTTTCCCGAAAAAATTAAAACTAAGTTTATAATAATAAAGAATTTCGAAAATAAATCGAAAAAATTCAAATTTTATAAATATTGTTGTAATATTGGATTCTAAGAATCCGATACTAAAATCCGTTAGTATCGGATTATGAGAATCCAATACTGCTCTCCGCACTAAATCATTCAAATTCTCCACTGCACTCAATTAAATCTGCACTAAATTTTGTTGTTGTTTTGCTTAAATCCTCTATATAAACTCTCTAATCATCATTTCTTTTTCGCAAAATCACTTCTTCTCAGTAGTCTGAATTTCATAAACTCTCTCCTCGTCATTTCTTCTTCGCAATATCACTTCTTCTCAGTAGTCTTTTTTTTAAAGTAATAATGTTAAATTAATTTTTAAATTATTTAATATGTTTAGAAAATTCATAAAATATTGTAAATATATAGATAATTTGTACCACAAATTAGCAAATTGAGTTTTCATTTTGAAATTTTAAGCTAATGGGACCTAAGCCAAGTTGTGTCTTATCCGGTGTTATTCTCGTCGGAGATGAGCGGACGAACGAAATACGACAAATTTTCTGCATTGATGTTTCAATACCATGGAGAAAAATTTAAGGTTAAAAAAATAAAAGAAAAATGAATATCATGTTAGGGTCCCAAAATTTTTTACAAATATGGTTGAGAGGAATGGAGGTTACGATCTTGGAGGGTCGTGGTTGCGTCACCAGCCAGCAATTCCACCTGGTTTTGAAAATCATCACGAAGCTGAAAATAGTTTCTAGATTCATTCTAGGTCATTTCATTATAATAATCAACAATTAAACTCTTTATACTATCCAGAATATGATTCGTATCTTGTTTATTCAAAAAGAGTGGATTATACATGGTAATTACGCATATAAAGTGCAAATAATGAAATTCTGAGTATCATTTGAGCATTACAATCGTTTCTGTAATCATTCTAAGTCATTTCATCACAATAATCTACATTTAAACTCATTATACTGTCTAGAATATGATTCATTATCTTATTTATTCAAATAAGATTGGATTATACAAGATAATTACACATATAAAGTACAAAATAATGTAATTCTGAATATCATTTGAGCATTTCAATCGTTTCTGGATTCATTCTAAGTCATTTCATCACAATAATCTACATTTAAACTCTTTATACTGTATACAATATGATTCATATCTTGTTTATAAAAAAGTATTGGATTATACATAGTAATTACGTATAAAGGGAAAATAATACAATTCTGAGTATCATTTGAGCATTTCAATCGTTTCTGAATTCATTCTAAGTCATTTCATCACAGTAATCAATATTTAAACTCATTATACTATCTAGATTAAGATTCATATCTTATTTATTCAAAAGGATTGGATTATACATGGTAATTACGCATATAAATTACAAATAATGCAATTTTGTGTATCATTTGAGCATTTCAATGGTTTCTGGATTCATTCTAAGTCATCATATCACAATAATATACATTTAAACTCTTTATACTGTCTAGAATATGATTCATATCTTTTTTATAAATAAAGATTGGATTATACATGGTAATTATGAATATAAAGTGCAAATAATGCAATTCTGAGTATCATTTCAGCATTTCAATTGTTTCTTGATTCATTTTAAGTCATTTCATCAAATAAACTATATTCAAACTCTTTATACTGTCTAAAATATGATTTATATCTTATTTATTCAAAAATATTGGATTATACATGGTAATTACGCATATAATCTGCTAATAATGCAATTCTTAGTATTATTTGAGCATGACAATCGTTTCTGGATTAGTTATAAGTCATTTCATCAAATAATCTATATTTAAACACTTTATACATTCCAGACTAAGATTCATATCTTGTTTATTCAAAAATATTGGATTATACACGGTAATTACGCATATAAAGTACAAATAATGAAAATCGGACTATCATTTGAACATTTCAATCGTTTCTGAATTCGTTCTAAGTCATTTCATCACAATAATCAATATTTCAACTTTTTATACTGTCCAGAATATGATTGTTATCTTATTTATTCAAAAAGATTGGATTATACATGGCAATTTTGCATATAAAGTGCAAATAATGCAATTCCAAGCATCATTTGAGCATTTCAATCGTTTCTGGATTCATTCTAATCCAATTCATAACAATAATCTACATTTAAACTCTTAATGTTGTCTAGAATATAAGTCATATCTTATTTATTCAAAAGATTAGATTATGCATGATAATTACGCATATAAAGTGCAAAAAAATACAATTCTGAGTATCATTTGAGTATTTCAAACGTTTCTGGATTCATTCTAAGTCACTTCATCACAATAATCTACATTTAAAATCCTTATACTGTATATAATATATTTCATATTTTATTTATTCAAAAAAAATGGATTATACATTGTAATTATGCATATAAAGTGCAAATAATATAATTTTGAGTATCGTTTGAGCGTTTCAATTATTTTTGAATTCATTCTAAGTTATCACATCACAACATTATACATTTAAACTCGTTATACTGTCTAGATAATGATTTATATCTTATTTATTCAAAAAGATTGGAATATACAAGGTAATTACGCATTTAAATTGTCAATAATGCAATTTTGAGTATCGATTGAGCATTTCAATCATATCTGGATTCTTTCTAAGTCATTTCATCACAATAATCAACATTTAAACTCTTTATACTGTCTATAATATGATTCATATCTTATTTATTCAAAAAGATTAGATTATACATGGTAATTACGTAAATAAAGTGCAAATAATGCAATTCTGATTATCATTTGAGCATTTCAATTCTTTCTGAATTCATTCTAAGTCAGTTCGTCACAATAATTTACATTTAAAAATTATATTGTCTAGCATATGATTCATATCTTATTTATTAAAAAAGATTTGATTATTCATGGTAACGCATATAGATTGCAAATAATGCAATTCTGAGTATCATTTGAGCATTTCAATCATCTCTAGATTTATTCTAAGTCATTTCATCATAATAATCTATATTTAAACTATTTATACTGTCCAGACTAAGATTGATATCTTGTTTATTCAAAAAGATTGGATTATACATGGTAATTACGTATATAAAGTGCAAAAAAATACAATTTTGAGTATCTTTTGAGCATTTCAATCATTTCTGCATTTATTATAAGGTATTTCATCACAATAATCTACATTCCAACTCTTTATTTTGTATAGAATATGATTCATATCTTGTTTATTCAAAAAGATTGGATTATACAAGGTTATTATGCATATAAAAGGCAAATAATGCAATTCTGAGCATCATTTGAGCATTTCAAACGTTTCTGATTTATTCTAAGGCATTTCATCACAATGTTCAACATTTAAACTGTTTATACTATCTAAAATATGATTCATATATTGTTTAATAAAAAAATTAAATTATACATGGTAATTAAACATATAAAGTGCAAATAACATAATTCTGAGTGTTATTTGAGCATTTCAATCGTTTCTGGATTCATTCTAAGGAATTGCATCACATTAATCTATATTTAAACTCTTTATACTGTATAGAATATAATTCATATCTTGTTTGTTCATAATGATTGTATTATACATGGTAATTACGCATATAAAATGAAAAACATGCAATTTTGAGTATCATTTAAGGATTTCAATCGTTTCTGAATTCATTCAAAGTCATTTTATCACACTAATCAACAATTAAACTTATTATACTGTCCAGAATATGATTCATATCTTATTTATTCAAAAAGATTGAATTATACATTGTAATTACGCATATAAATAGCAAATAAAAAAAATTCTGAGTATCATTCTAGCATTTCAATCGTTTCTGGATTCATTCTTGGTCATTTCATCACAATATTCTACATTTCAACTCTTTATATTTTCTAGAATATGATTCATATCTCGTTTATTCAAAAAGATTGGATTATACATCGTTATTACCCATATAAATTGCAAAAAATGCAATTCTGAGTATCGTTTAGGCATTTCAATTGTTTCTTGTTTCATTATAAGGCATTTAATCACAATAATCTACATTTAAACTATTTATACTATATAGAATATGATTCATATCTTGTTTAATAAAAAAGATTGGATTATACTTGGTAATTACACACATAAAGTGCAAATAATGCAATTCTGAGTATCATTTGAGCATTACAATCGTTTTTGGATTCATTCTAATTCATTTCCTCACAATAATCTACATTTAAATTCTTTATACCATCCAGAATATGATTTATATCTTGTTTATTCAAAAGGATAGGATTATACATGGTTACTACGCATATAAAGTGCAAATAATGCAATTCTGAGTATCATTTGAGCATTTCAATCGTTTCTGGATTCATTCTAAGTGATTTCATCACAATAATCAATATTTCAACTCATTGTACAGTCAGAATATAATTCATATCTTATTTATTTATAAATATTGGATAATACATTGTAATTACTCATATAAAGTGCAAATAATACATTTCTGAGTATCATTCTAGCATTCAATCGTTTCTGGATTCATTCTTGGTTATTTCATCACAATACTCTACATTTAAACTCTTTATACTTTCTATAATATGATTCATATCTTGTTTATTCAAAAATATTGGATTATACATGGTTATTACACATATAAATTGCAAATAATGCAATTCTGAGTATCGTTTGAGCATTTCAATAGTTTCTGGATTCATTATAAGGCATTCATCATAATAATCTATATTTTAACTCTTCATACTATATAGAATATGATTCATATCTTGTTTATTAAAAAATATTGGATTATACTTGGTAATTACACATATAGAGTGCAAATAATGCAATTCTGAGTATCCTGTGAGCATTACAATCGTTTCTTGATTCATTCCAATTCATTTCATCACAATATTCTACATTTAAATTCTTTATACTGTCCAGAATTTGATTCATATCGTGTTTATTCAAAGGGATTTGATTATACATAGTTATTACGCATATAAATTGCAAATAATGCAATTCTGAGTATCATTTGAACATTTCAATTGTTTTTGGATTAATTGTAAGGTATTTCATCACATTATTCTACATTTAAACTCTTTATACTGTCAAGAATATAATTAATATCTTGTTTATTAAAAAAGATTGGATTATACATGGTAATTACGCATATAAAGTGCAAATAATGCAATTCTGAGTATCATTTGATCATTTCAACCATTTATGGATTCATTCTCAGGCATTTCATCACAATAATCAACATTTAAACTCTCTATACTGTCCAGAATATGATTCATATCGTATTTATTCAAAAAGTTTGAATTATAAATGGTAATTACGCATAAATAGCAAAGAAGTCAATTCTGAGTATCATTATAGCATTTCAATCGTTTTTGGATTCATTCTTGGTCATTTTATCACAATAATCTACATTTAAACTCTTTATACTGTCTAGAATATGATTCATATCCTGTTTATTCAAAAAATATTGGATTATACATGGTAATTACGCATATAAAGTGCAAATAATGTAATTCTGAGTATCATTTGAGCATTTCAATCGTTTTTAGATTCATTCTGAAGCATTTCATCACAATAATCAATAATTAAACTCATTATACTATCCAGAATATGATTCATATCTTATTTATTCAAAAAGATTGGATTATAAATGGTAACTACGCATATAAATTGCAAATAATACAATTATGTGTATCATTTGAGCATTTCAATCGTTTCTAAAATCATTCTATGGCATTTCATCACAATGATCTACATTTAAACAATTTATATTTCATAGAATATAATCCATATCTTATTTATTCATAATGATTAGATTATACATGGTAATTACACATAAAAATGCAAATAATGCAATTCTGAGTATCATTTCAGTATTTCAATCATTTCCGGATTCATTCTAAGTCATTTCATCACAATAATCAACATTTAAACTCATTATACTGTCCTGAATTTGATTCATGTCTTATTTATTCAAAAAGATTGGATTATAAATGGTAATTACCCATATAAATAGCAAATAACTCAATTCTGGGTATCATTAAAGCATTTCAATCGTTTCTGAATTCATTGTTGGTTATTTCATCACAATAATCTAAATTTAAACTCTTTATATTGTCTACAATCTGATTCATATCCTGTTTATTCAAAAATATTAGATTATTTCATCACAATAATCTACATTTAAACTCTTTTTACTGTATAGAATACAATTCATATTTTGTTTATTCATAATAACTGGATTATACATGGTAATTACGCATATAAATTGCAAAAAATGCAATTCTAAGTATCATTTGAGCATTTCTATCGTTTCTGGTTTCATTGTAAGTCATTTCATCACAATAATCCATATTTAAACTCATTATACTGTCCAGAATATGATTCATATCTTATTTATTCAAAAAAATTGGATTATAAATGGTAATTACGAATATAAATAGCATATAACTCAATTCTGAGTATCATTCATTATAGCATTTCAATCGTTTCTTGATTCATTCTTGGTCATTTCATCACAAAAATCTACATTTAAACTCTTTATACTGTCTAGAATATGATTTATATCTCGTTTATTCAAAAAGATTGGATTATACATGGTAATTACACTTATAAAGTACAAATAATGCAATTCTGAGTGTATAATTTATGCATTTCGATCGTTTCTGGATTCATTATAAGTCATTTCATCGCAATAATCAACATTTAAACTCATTATACTACCAAAAATATGATTCATATCTTATTTATTCAACAAGATTGGATTATACAGGGTAATTACGCATATAAAGTGTAAATAATGCAATTCTGAGTATCATTATTGCATTTCAATCATTTCTGGATTCATTCTAAGGAATATCATCTCAATAATCTACATTTAAACTCTTTATACTGTATAGAATATAATACATATCTTGTTTATTCATAATGATTGGATTATGCTTGGTAAATACGCATATAAACTGCTAAAAAAGCAATTCTGTGTATCATTTGAACATTTCAATTGTTTCTAGAATCATTCTAAGTTATTTCATCACAATAATCAACATTTAATCTCATTATACTGTCTTGAATATGACTCGTATCTTATTCAAAAAGATTACATTATACATTGTAATTACGCATATAAATAGCAAATAACTCAATTCTGAGTATCATTATAGCATTTCAATCGTTTCTGGATTCATTCTTGATTATTTCATCACAATAATCTACATTTAAACTCTTTATTCTGTCTATAATATAATTCATATCTTGTTTAATAAAAAAGGTTGGATTGTACATAGTAACTACGCATATAAAGTGCAAATAATGCAATTCTGAGTATCATTTGAGCATTTCAATCGTTTTTGGATTCATTCTATGGCATTTCATCACAATAATCAACATTTAAACTCACTATACTGTCCAGAATATGATTCATATCTTATTTATTCAAAAGAATTGGATTATACATGGTAATTACGTACATAAACTGCAAATAATGCACTCTTCTGAGTATCATTTGACCATTTCAATCATTTCTGGATTCATTCTAAGGCATTTCATCATAATAGTCTTCATTTCAACTCTTTATACTGTATAGAATATAATTCATATCTCGTTTATTCATAATGATTGGATTATACATTGTAATTACGCATATAAACTGCAAAAAATGTAATTCTGAGTATCATTTGAGCATTTCAATCGTTTCTGGATTCATTCTAAGTCATTTCACCAAAATAATCAATATTTATATTCATTATACTGTCCAGAATATGATTCATATCTTATTTATTCAATAAGATTGGATTATACATGGTAATTACGCATATAAATAGCAAAAAACTCAATTCCGATTATCATTATAGCATTTCGATCGTTTCTGGAGTCATTCTTGGTCATTTAATCATGATAATCAACATTTAAACTCATTATCCTGTCCAGAATATGATTCATATATTATTTATTAAAAAAGAATGGATAATACATTATATTACGCACAGAAACAACAAATAAATCAATTCAGAGTATCATTTAGCATTTAAGTCTTTTCTGTATTCATTCTTCATCATTTCATCGCAATAATCTACATTTATACTCTTTATATTGTCTAAAATATGATTCATATCTTGTTTATTCGAAAAGATCAGATTATACATGATAATTACGTATATAAAGTGCAAATAACACAATTATGAGTATCATTCTAGCATTTCAATCGTTTTTGGATTCATTCTAAGGTATTTTATCACAATAATCAACATTTAAACTCATTATACTATCCAGAATATGATTCATATATTATTTATTAAAAAGATTGGATTATACATCGTAATTATGCATATAAAGTGCAATAATAATACAATTCTGAGTATCATTTGAGCATTTCAATCATTTATGGGTTCATTCTAAAGCATTTCATCACAATAATCAATATTTAAACTATTTGTACTATATAGAATATAATTTACATCTTGTTTATTCATAATGATTGGATTATACATGGTAATTATGCATATAAACTGCAAAAAATGCAATTATGAGTATCATTTGAGCATTTCAATCGTTTCTGGATTAATTGCAAGTTATTTCATTACAATAGTCAACATTTAAACTCATTATACTGTCCATAATATGATTCATATCTTATTTATTCAACAAGATTGGATTATACACGGTAATTACGCTTATAAATAGCAAATAACTCAATTCTGAGTATCATTATATCATTTCAATCGTTTCTGGAATCATTCCTGGTCATTTCTTGACAATAATCCACATTTAATCTCTTTATACTGTCTAGAATATGATTCATATCTTGCTTATTCGAAAATATTGGATTATACACAGTAATTACACTTATAAACTGCAAATAATGCAATTCTGAATATCATTTTAGCATTTCAATAGTTTCTGAAATTATTCTAACGCATTTCATCACAATAATCTACATTTATACTCATTATACAGTCCAGAATATGATTCATAACTTATTTATTCAAAACGATTGGATTATACACGATAATTACGCATATAAACTGCAAATATTGCAATTCTGAATATCATTTTAGCCTTTCAATGGTTTCTGGATTCATTCTAAGGCATTTCATCACAATAATCAACGTTTAAATTAATTATACTGTCCAGAATATGATTCATATCTTCTTTATTCAAAAAGATTAGATTATACATGGAATTACGCATATAAAGTGCAAATAATGCAATTCTGCGTATCATTTGAGCATTTCAATATTTTCAGGATTCCTTCTAAGGCATTTCATCACAATAATCTACATTTAAACTCTTTATATTGTATAGAATATAATTCATATATTTTTTATTCATAATGACTGGATTATATATGGTAATTATGCATATAAACTGCAAAAAATACAATTCTGAGTATCATTTGAGCATTTCAATCATTTATGGAATCATTCTAAGTAATTTAATCACAATAATCAACATTTAAACTCATTATACTGTCCAGAATATGATTCATAT
This sequence comes from Rhynchospora breviuscula, assembly GCA_027562975.1. Lineage (NCBI taxonomy): Eukaryota > Viridiplantae > Streptophyta > Magnoliopsida > Poales > Cyperaceae > Rhynchospora > Rhynchospora breviuscula. The sequence goes on from CM050402.1 coordinate 27,177,608, forward strand.
CTTATTTATTCAAAAAAGATTGGATTATACATTGTAATTACGCATATAAATAGCAAATAACTCAATTCTGTGTATCATGATAGTATTTCTATCGTTTCTGGATTCATTCTTGGTCATTTCATCACAATAATCTACATTTAAACTCTTTATACTTTTTATAATATGATTCATATCTTATTTATTCAAAAAAATTGAATTATACACGGTAATTACGCATATAAATTGAAAATATTGCAATTCTGAGTATCATTTGAGCATTTCAATCATTTGTGGATTAATTCTAAGTCATTTCATCACAATAATCAGCATTTAAACTCACATACTGTCCAGCATATGATTCATATCTTATTTATTCAAAAAGAATTGATTATACATGGTAATTACGCATATTAATAGCAAATAATTCAATTCTGAGTATCATTTGAGCATTTCAATCGTTTTTGGATTCATTCTATGGTATTTCATCATAATAATCTAATTTAAACTCTTTATACAGTATAGAATATAATTCATATGTTGTTTATTCATAATGAATGGATTATACATGGTAATTACGGATATAAAGTACAAAAATTGCAATTATGTGTATCAATTGAGCATTTCAATCATTTCTGGATTCATTCTAAGTCATTTCATCACAATAATCAGCATTTAAACTCATTATACTGTCCAGAATATGATCCATATCTTATTTATTCAAAAAAAATTGGATTATAAATGGTAATTACGCATAAAAATTGTAAATAACTCAACTCTGAGTATCATCATAGCATTTCAATCGTTTCATGATTAATTATTGGTCATTTCATCACAATAATCTACATTTAAACTCTTTATACTGTCTAGAATATGATTGGATTATACATGGTAATTACGCATATAAAGTGGAAATATCGCAATTCTGAATATCATTTGAGAATTTCAATTGTTTCTGGATTTATTCTAAGTCATTTCATCACAATGCTCAATATTTAAACTCATTATACTGTCCAGAATATAATTCATATCCTATTTATTCAAAAAGATTGGATTATATATGGTAATTACTCATATAAATAGCAAATAACTCAATTCTGAGTATCATTTGAGCATTTCAATCGTTTCTGGATTCATTCAAATTTCATCACATTAATCTACATGTAAACTCTATATAATTTCTAAAATATGATTCATATCTTGTTTGTTCGAAAAGATTGGATTATACATGGTAATTACACACATAAAGTTCAAATAATGCAATTCTGAGTATCATTCTAGCATTTCAATCGTTTCTGGATTCTTTCTAAGGCATTTCATAACAATAATCAACATTTAAACTCATTATACTGTCCAGAATATGATTCATATCTTATTTATTCAAAAATATTGGATTAAACAATGTAATTTCGCATATAAAGTGAAAATAATTCAATTCTGAGTATCATTTGAGAATTTCAATCGTTTCTGAATTCATTGTAATGCTTTTCATCACAATAATCAACATTTAAACTCATTACACTGTCTAGAATATGATTCATATCTTATTTATTCAAAACGATTGGCTTATACACGGTAATTACGCATATAAAGTGCAAATAATGCAATTCTGAGCATCATTTGACAATTTCAATCGTTTCGGGATCCATTCTAAGTCATTTCATCACAATAATCAACATTTAAACTCATTATACTGCCCAGAATAGGATTCATATCTTATTTATTCAACAAGATTGGATTATACATGGTTATTATGCATATAAAGTGCAAATAATGCAATTCTGAGTATCATTTGAGCATTTCAATAGTTTCTGGATTAATTCTAAGACATTTCTACAAAATATTCTACATTGAAACTCTTTATACTGTCTAGAATTTGATTCATATCTTGTTTATTCAAAAATATTGAATTATTCATGATGATTACGCATATAAAGTGCAAATAATGCAATTCTGAGTATCATTTGAGCATTTCAATCGTTTCTGGATTCATTCTAAGTCATTTAATCACAATAATCAACATTTAAACTCATTATACTGTCTTGAATATGATTCATATCTTATTTATTCGAAAAGATTGGATTATAAATTGTAATTACGCATATAAATAGCAAACAACTCAATTCTGAGTATCATTATAGCATTTCAATCGTTTCTTGATTCATTGTTGGTCGTTTTATCACAATAATCTACATTTAAACTCTCTATACTGTCTAGAATATGATTCATATCCTGTTTATTTAAAAAGATTGGATTATACAAGGTAATTACGCATATAAAGTGCAAATAATGTAATTATGAGTATCATTTGAGGATTTCAATCGTTTCTGGATTTATTCTATGTCTTTTCATCACAATAATCAACATTCATTATACTGTCCAGAATATGATTCACATCTTATTTATTAAAAAGATTGGATTATACATGGTAATTAGGCATATAAATAGATAATAACTCAATTCTGAGTATCATTATAGCATTTCAATTGTTTCTGAATTCATTCTTGGTCATTTCATCACAATAATCTACATTTAAACTCTTTATACTGTCTAGAATATGATTCATATCTTATTTATTCGAAAAGATTGGATTATACATGGTAATTACGCACATAAATTGCAAATAATGCAATTCTGAGTAACATTCTAGCATTTCAATCATTTCTGGATTCTTTCTAAGGCATTTCATAACAATAATCAACATTTAAATTCATTATACTGTCCAGAATATGATTCATGTTTTATTTATTCAAATAAGATTGGATTATACATGGTAATTACGCATATAATGTGCAAGTAACGCAATTCTGAATATCATTTGAGCATTTCAATCGTTTCTGGATTCATTCTAAGTCATTTCATCACAATAATCTATATTTAAATGCTTTATACTATATAGAATATGACTCATATCTTGTTTATTAAAAAATATTGGATTATAGATGGTATTTACGTATAAAGGGAAAATAATACAATTCTGAGTATCATTTGAGCATTTCAATCGTTTCTAGATTCATTCTAAGTCATTTCATCACAATAATCTATATTTAAACTAGTTATACTATCTAGAATAAGATTCATATCTTATTTATTTAAAAAGATTCGATTATACATAGTAATTATGCATATAAATTGCAAATATTGCAATTTTGTGTATCATTTGAGCATTTCAATGGTTTCTGGATTCATTCTAAGTCATCACATCACAATAATATACATTTAAACTCTTTTTACGGTCTAGAATATGATTAATATCTTTTTTATTAATAAAAATTGAATTATACATGGTAATTATGAATATAAAGTGCAAATAATGCAATTCTGAGTATCATTTCAGCATTTCAATTGTTTCTTGATTCATTTTAAGTCCTTTCATCACAATAAACTATATTCAAACTCTTTATACTGTCTAAAATATGATTTATATCTTATTTATTCAAAAATATTGGATTATACATGGTAATTACGCATATAATCTGCTAATAATGCAATTCTTAGTATTATTTGAGCATGACAATCGTTTCTGAATTAGTTATAAGTCATTTCATCAAATAATCTATATTTAAACACTTTATACATTTCAGACTAAGATTCATATCTTGTTTATTCAAAAATATTGGATTATACACGGTAATTACGCATATAAAGTACAAATAATGAAAATCGGACTATCATTTGAACATTTCAATCGTTTCTGAATTCGTTCTAAGTCATTTCATCACAATAATCAATATTTCAACTTTTTATACTGTCCAGAATATGATTGTTATCTTATTTATTCAAAAAGATTGGATTATACATGGCAATTTTGCATATAAAGTGCAAATAATGCAATTCCAAGCATCATTTGAGCATTTCAATCGTTTCTGGATTCATTCTAATCCAATTCATAACAATAATCTACATTTAAACTCTTAATGTTGTCTAGAATATAAGTCATATCTTATTTATTCAAAAGATTGGATTATGCATGATAATTACGCATATAAAGTGCAAAAAAATGCAATTCTGAGTATCATTTGAGCATTTCAAACATTTCTGGATTCATTCTAAGTCACCTCATCACAATAATCTACATTTAAAATTGTTATACTGTATATAATATATTTCATATTTTATTTATTAAAAAAGAATGACTTATACATGGTAATTATGCATATAAAGTGCAAATAATACAATTTTGAGTATCGTTTGAGCGTTTCAATCGTTTTTCGATTCATTCTAAGTCATCACATCACAACATTATACATTTCAAATCGTTATACTGTCTAGATAATGATTTACATCTTATTTATTCAAAAAGATTGGAATACACAAGGTAATTACGCATTTAAATTGTAAATAATGCAATTTTGAATATCGATTGAGCATTTCAATCGTATCTGGATTCTTTCTAAGTCATTTCATTACAATAATCAACATTTAAACTCTTTATACTATCTATAATATGATTCATATCTTATTTATTCAAAAATATTGGATTACACATGGTAATTACGCAAATAAAGTGCAAATAATGCAATTCTGATTATCATTTGAGGATTTCAATTCTTTCTGAATTCATTCAAAGTCAGTTCGTCACAATAATTTACATTTAAAATTTATATTGTCTAGCAAATGATTCATATCTTATTTTTTCAAAAAGATTTGATTATTCTTGGTAATTACGCATATAAATTGCAAATAATGCAATTCCGAGTATCGTTTAAGCTTTTTAATCATCTATGGATTTATTCTAAGTCATTTCATCATAATAATCTATATTTAAACTATTTATATTGTCCAGACTAAGATTGATATCTTGTTTATTCAAAAAGATTGGATTATACATGGTAATTACGTATATGAAGTGCAAGAAATGCAATTATGAGTATCGTTTGAGCATTTCAATCGTTTCTGGATTTATTATAAGGTATTTCATCACAATAATCTACAATCAAACTCTTTATTTTGTATAGAATATGATTAATATCTTGTTTATTCAAAAAATTTGGATTATACATGGTTATTATGCATATAAAAGGCAAATAATGCAATTCTGAGTGTCATTTGAGCATTTCAAACGTTTCTGATTTATTCTAAGGCATTTCATCACAATATTCAACATTTAAACTCTTTATACTATCTAGAATATGATTCATATCTTGTTTAATAAAAAAGATTGGATTATACATGGTAATTAAACATATAAAGTGCAAATAATGCTATTCTGAGTGTTATTTGAGCATTTCAATCGTTTCTGGATTCATTCTATAGAATTTCATCACATTAATCTATATTTAAACTTCTGAGTATCATTTGATCATTTCTGAGTGTTATAATATAATTCATATTTTATTTATTTGTAAATATTGTATAATACATTGTAATTACGCATATAAAGTGCAAATAATACAATTCTGAGTATCATTCTTGCATTCAATCATTTCTGGATTCATTCTTGGTCATTTGATCACAATATTCTACATTTAAACTCTTTATACTTTATATAATATGATTCATATCTTGTTTATTCAAAAAGATTGGATTATACATGGTTATTACGCATATAAATTGCAAATAATGCAATTCTGAGTATCGTTTGAGCATTTCAATTGTTTATGGATTCATTATAAGGCATTTCATCACAATAATCTACATTTTAACTCTTTATACTATATAGAATATGATTCATATCTTGTTTATTAAAAAATATTGGATTATACTTGGTCATTACACATATAGAGTGCAAATAATGCAATTCTGAGTATCCTTGCATTACAATCGTTTCTTGATTCATTCTAATTTATTTCATCACAATAATCTACATTTAAATTTTTTATACTTTCCAGAATTTGATTCATATCATGTTTACTCAAAAGGATTCGATTATACATAGTTATTACGCATATAAATTGCAAATAATGCAATTCTGAGTTATTATTTGAGCATTTCATTTGTTTCTGGATTAATTGTAAGGCATTTCATCACAATATTCTACATTTAAACTCTTTATACTGTCTAGAATATAATTCATATCTTGTTTATTAAAAAAGATTGGATTATACATGGTAATTATGCATATAAAGTGCAAATAATGCAATTCTGAGTATCATTTTGAGCATTTCAAGCGTTTATGGATTCATTCTCAGGCATTTCATCACAATAATTAACATTTAAACTCTCTATAGTGTCCAGAATATGATTCATATCTTATTTGTTCAAAAAGATTGAATTATAAATGGTAATTACGCATAAATAGCAAAGAACTCAATTCTGAGTATCATTATTGCATTTCAATCATTTCTGGATTCATTCTTGGTCATTTCACCACAATAATCAACATTTAAACTCTTTATACTGTCTAGAATATGATTCATATCCTGTTTATTCAAAAAGACTGGATTATACATTGTAATTACGCATATAAATTGCAAAAAATGCAATTCTGAGTATCATTTGAGCATTTCTATCGTTTCTGGTTTCATTGTAACTCATTTCATCACAATAATCAACAATTAAACTCATTATACTATCCAGAATATGATTCAAATCTTATTTATTCAAAAAGATTAGATTATACATGGTAACTACGCATATAAAGTGTAAATAATACAATTATGTGTATCATTTGAGCATTTCAATCGTTTCTAGAATCATTCTAAGGCATTTAATCACAATAATCTACATTTAAACAATTTATATTTCATAGAATATAATCCATATCTCGTTTATTCATAATGATTGGATTATACATGGTAATTACACATATAAAGTGCAAATAATGCAATTCTGAGTATCATTTGAGCATTTCAATCATTTCCGGATTCATTATACGTCATTCCATCACAATAATCAACATTTAAACTCATTATACTGTCCTGAATTTGATTCATGTCTTATTTATTGAAAAAAATTGGATTATAAAAGGTAATTACCCATATAAATAGCAAATAACTCAATTCTGGATATCATTAAAGCATTTCAATCGTTTCTGAATTCATTGTTGGTTATTTCGTCACAATAATCTAAATTTAAACTCTTTATATTGTCTACAATCTGATTCATATCCTGTTTATTCAAAAATATTAGATTATACAGGGTAATTATGAATATAAATTGCAAATAATGCAATTCTGAGTATCATTTGAGTATTTCAATCCTTTCTGGATTCATTCTAAGGCATTTCATCATAATAATCAACATTTAAACTCATTATACTGTCCAGAATATGATTAATGACTTATTTATTCAAATAAATTAGATTATACATGGTAATTACGCATATAAAGTGTAAATAATACAATTCTCTGAGTATCATGTGAGCATTTCAATCGATTCTTGATTCATTCTATGGCATTTCATCACAATAATCAACATTTAAACTCTCTATAGTGTCCAGAATATGATTCATATCTTATTTGTTCAAAAAGATTGAATTATAAATGGTAATTACGCATAAATAGCAAAGAACTCAAATCTGAGTATCATTATTGCATTTCAATCATTTCTGGATTCATTCTTGGTCATTTCATCACAAAAATCTACATTTAAACTCTTTATACTGTCTAGAATATGATTTATATCTCGTTTATTCAAAAAGATTGGATTATACATGGTATTTACGCTTATAAAGTGCAAATAATGCAATTCTGAGTATAATTTATGCATTTCGATCGTTTCTGGATTCATTATAAGTCATTTCATCGCAATAATCAACATTTAAACTCATTATACTGCTAAGAATATGATTCATATATTATTTATTTAACAAGATTGGATTATATAGGGTAATTACGCATATAAATTGTAAATAATGCAATTCTGAGTATCATTTGAGCATTTCAATTGTTTCTGGATTCATTCTAAGGAATTTCATCTCAATAATCTATATTTAAACTCTTTATACTGTATAGAATATAATACATATCTTGTTTATTCATAATGATTGGATTATGCATGGTGAATACGCATATAAACTGCTAAAAATGCAATTCTGTGTATCATTTGAGCATTTCAATCATTTCTAGAATCATTCTAAGTTATTTCATAACAATAATCAACATTTAAACTCATTATACTGTCTTGAATATGAGTCATGAATTATTCAAAAAGATTGCATTATACATGGTAATTACGCAAATAAATAGCAAATAACTCAATTCTGAGTATCACTATAGCATTTATATCGTTTCTGGATTCATTCTTGGTTATTTAATCACAATAATCTACATTTAAACTTTTTATACTGTCTATAATATGATTCATATCTTGTTTATTCAAAAAGGTTGGATTGTACACGGTAATTATGCATATAAAGTGCAAATAATGCAATTCTGAGTATCATTTGAGTATTTCAATCGTTTCTGGATTCATTCTATGGCATTTCATCACAATAATCAACATTTAAACTCACTAATACTGTCTAGAATATGATTCATATCTTATTTATTCAAAAGGATTGGATTATACAAGATAATTACTCACATAAACTGCAAATAATGCACTCTGAGTATCATTTGAGCATTTCAATTGTTTCTGGATTCATTCTAAGGCATTTCATCACAATAATCTTCACTTCAACTCTTTATACTGTATAGAATATAATTCATATCTCGTTTATTCATAATGATTGGATTATACATGGTATATAAACTGTAAAAAATGCAATTCTGAGTATCGTTTGAGCATTTTAATCATTTCTGGATTCATTCTAAATCATTTCACCAAAATAATCAATATTTATACTCATTATACTGTCCATAATATGATTCATATCTTATTTATTCAAAAAGATTGGATTATACATGGTAATTACGCATATAAATTGCAAAAAACTCAATTCTGATTATCATTATAGCATTTCGATCGTTTCTGAATTCATTTTTGGTCATTTAATCACAATAATCAACATTTAAACTCATTATCCTGTCCAGAATATGATTCATATCTTATTTATTCAAAAAGAAAGGATAATACATTATATTACGCATAGAAATCACAAATAAATCAATTCAGTGTATCATTTAGCATTTCAGTCGTTTCTGTATTCATTCTTCGTCATTTCATCACAATAATCTACATTTATACTCTTTATATTGTCTAAAATATGATTCATATCTTGTTTATTCGAAAAGATCGGATTATACATGATAATTACATATACAAAGTGCAGATAACACAATTATGAGTATCATTCTAGCGATTCAATCGTTTTTGGATTCATTCTAAGGTATTTTATAACAATAATCAACATTTAAACTCATTAAACTGTCCTGAATGTGATTCATATCTTATTTATTCAAAAAGATTGGATTATACATGGTAATTGCGCATATAAAGTGCAAATAATGCAATTCTGAGTATTATTTGAGCATTTCAATAGTTTCTGCATTCATTATAAGACATTCCACGACAATAATCAACATTTAAACTCTTTATACTGTATAGAATATATTTCGTATCTTTTTTATTCATAATGATTGGATTATAAATGGTAATTACACATATAAACAGTAAAAAATGCAATTCTGAGTATCATTTCAGCATGTAAATCATTTCTACATTTATTCTAATCCATTTCATCACAATAATCAACATTTAAACTCATTATACTGTCCAGAATATGATTCATATCTTATTTATTATATAAATTAGATTATACATGGTAATTACGCATATAAAGTGCAATGATAATACAATTCTGTGTATCATTTAAGCATTTCAATCATTTATGGGTTCATTCTAAAGCATTTCATCACAATAATCAACATTTAAACTATTTGTACTATATAGAATATAATCCATATCTTGTTTATTCATAATGATTGGATTATACAGGGTAATTATGCATATAAACTGCAAAAAATGCAATTATGAGTATCATTTGAGCATTTCAATCGTTTCTGGATTAATTGTAAGTCATTTCATCACAATAATCGACATTTAAACTCATTATACTGTCCAGAATATGATTCATATCTTATTTATTTAAAAATATTGGATTATACATGGTAATTACCGTTATAAATAGCAAATAACTCAATTCTGAGTATCATTATATCATTTCAATCGTTTCTGGATTCATTCCTGGTCATTTCTTGACAATAATCCACATTTAATCTCTTTATACTGTCTAGAATATGATTCATAACTTGCTTATTCAAAAATATTGTATTATACACTGTAATTACGCTTATAAACTGCAAATAATGCAATTCTGAATATCATTTTAGCATTTCAATCGTTTCTGGAATTATTCTAACGCATTTCATCACAATAATCTACATTTATACTCATTTTACAGTCCAGAATATGATTCATATCTTATTTATTCAAAACGATTGGATTATACATGATAATTACGCATATAAACTGCAAATAATGCAATTCTGAATATCATTTTAGCCTTTCAATGGTTTCTGGATTCATTCTAAGGTATTTCAGCACAATAATCAACGTTTAAATTAATTATACTGTCCAGAATATGATTCATATCTTATTTATTCAAAAAGATTGGATTATACATGGTAATTACGCATATAAAGTGCAAATAATGCAATTCTGAGTATCATTTGAGCATTTCAATCATTTATGGGTTTATTCTAAACCATTCATCACAATAATCTACATTTAAACTCTTTATATTGTATAGAATATAATTCATATCTTTTTTATTCATAATGATTGGATTATATATGGTAATTATGCATATAAACTGTAAAAAATACAATTCTGAGTATCATTTGAGCATTTCAATCGTTTGTGGATTAATTCTAAGTTATTTCATCACAATAATCAACATTTAAACTCTTTATACTGTCTAGAATATGATTCATATCCTGTTTATTTAAAAAGATTGGATTATAAATGGTAATTACGCTCATAAAGTGCAAATAATGCAATTCTGAGTATCATTCTAGCATTTCAATCGTTTCTGGATTCTTTCTAAGGCATTTCATAACAATAATCAACATTTAAAGTCATTATACTGTCCAGAATATGATTCATAGCTTATTTATTCAAAAAGATTGGATTAAACAATGTAATTGCACATATAAAGTGAAAATAATGCAATTCTGAGTATCATTTGAGAATTTCAATCATTTCTGAATTCATTGTAATGATTTTCATCACATTAATCAACATTTAAACTCATTATACTGTCTAGAATATGATTCATATCTTATTTATTCAAAAAGATTGGTTTATACATGGTAATTACGCATATAAAGTGCAAATAATGCAATTCTGAGCATCATTTGAGAATTTCAATCGTTTCGGGATTCATTCTAATTCATTTCATCACAATAATCAACATTTAAACTCGTTATACTGCCCAAAATATGATTCATATCTTATTTATTCAACAAGATGGGATTATACATGGTTATTATGCATATAAAGTGCAAATAATGCTATTCTGAGTATTCTTTTAGCATTACAATTGTTTCTTGATTCATTCTAATTCATTTCATCATAATAATCTACATTTAAACTCTTTATACTGTCTAAAATATGATTCATATCCTTTTTATTTAAAAAGATTGGATTATACAAGGTAATTACGCATATAAAGTGCAAATAATGTAATTATGAGTATCATTTAAGGATTTCAATCGTTTCTGGATTTATTCTAAATCATTTCATCACAAAAATCAGCATTTAAACTCATTGTACTGTCCAGAATATGATTCATATTTTATTTATTAAAAAGATTGGATTATACATGGTAACTACGCATATAAATAGCTAATAACTCAATTCTGAGTATCATTATATATTTCAATCGTTTCTGAATTCATTCTTGGTTATTTCATCACAATAATCTACATTTAAACTCTTTACACTGTCTAAAATATGATTCACATCTTGTTTATTCGAAAAGATAGGATTATACATGGTAATTACGCACATAAATTGCAAATAATGCAATTCTGAGTAACATTCTTGCATTTCAATCATTTTTCGATTCTTTCTAAGGCATTTCATAACAATAATCGACATTTAAACTCATTATACTGTCCAGAATATGATTCATATCTTATTTATTAAAAAGATTAGATTATACATGGTAATTGCGCATATAAATAGCTAATAACTCAATTCTGAGTATCATTATAGTATTTCAATCGTTTCTGAATTCATTCTTGGTTATTTCATCACAATAATATACATTTAAACTCTTTATACTGTTTAAAATATGATTAACATCTTGTTTATTCGAAAAGATTGGATTATACATGGTAATTTCGCACATAAATTGCAAATAATGCAATTCTGAGTAACATTGTTGCATTTCAATCCTTTCTGGATTCTTTCTAAGGCATTTCATAACAATAATCAACATTTAAACTCATGATACTGTCCAGAATATGAATCATATCTTATTTATTCAAAAAGATTGGATTATACATGGTAATTGCGCATATAAATTGCAAATAATGCAATTCTAAGCATCATTTTAGCATTCCAATCGTTTCTGGATTAATTCTAAGGCATTTCATCAGAATAATCTACATTTAAACTCTTTATACTGCATAGAATATAATTCATATCTTGTTTATTAAAAAATATTGGATTATACATGATAATTACGCATATAAAGTGCAAATAATGAAATTCTGAGTTTCATTTGAGAATTTCAATCATTTCTGGATTCATTCTAAGTCATTTCATCACAATGATCAACATTTAAACTCATTATACTGGCCAGAATATGATTCATATCTTATTTATTCAAAAATATTGGATTATACTTGGTAATTATGCATATAAAGTGCAAATAATGCAATTATGAGAATCATTTGAGTATTTGAATCGTTTCTGGATTTATTCTAAGGCATTTCATCACAATAATCTACATTTAAACTCTTTATACTGTACAGAATATGATTGATATCTTGTTTATTCAAATAGGATTATACATTGTAAATACGCATATAAAGTGCAAAAAATAGAATTCTGAGTATCATTTGAACATTTCAATCGTTTTAGGATTCAGTCTAAGTCATTTCATCACAACAATCAACATTTGAACTCATTATACTTTCTAGAATACGATTCACATCGGATTTATTCAAAATGATTGGATTGTACCTGGTAATTACGCATATAAAGTGCAAATAACTCAATTCTGAGTATCATTATAGCATTTCAATCGTTTCTGGATTCATTCTTGGTCATTTCTTTACAATAATCTACATTTAAACACTTTATACTGTCCAAAATATAATTAATATCTTATTTTTTTCAAAAAGATTGCATTATACATGGTAATTACGCATATCAAGTGGAAATAATGCAAATCTGAGTATTATTTGTGCATTTCAATCATTTCTGAATTCATTCTAGTTCATTTCTTCAGAATAATCTACATTTAAACACTATATACTATATAGAATATGATTCATATCTAATTTATTCAGAAAGATTGGATTATACATGGTAATTACGTAGATAAAGTGCAAATAATTCAATTCTGAGTATTATTTGAGCATTTCAATCGTATCTGAATTCATTCTAGGTCATTTCATCAGAATAATCTACATTTAAATTCTTTATACTGTCTAGAATATGATTCATATCTTGTTTATTTAAAAAAATTGGATTATACATGGTAATTCCATATATAAAGTGCAAATAATACAATTCTAAGTATAATTTTAGCTTTTCAATCATTTCTGGATTTATTATAAGTCATTTCATCACAATAATCTATATGTAAACACTTTATACTATCAAGAATATGATTCATATCTTATTTATTCAAAGAGATTGGATTATACATGGTAATTACGCATATAAATTGCAAATAATTCAATTCTGAGTATTATTTGAGCATTTCAATCGTTTCTGAATTCATTCTAGGTCATTTCATCACAATAATCTACATTTAAATTCTTCATACTGTCTAGAATATGATTCATATCTTGTTTATTTAAAAAAATTGGATTATACATGGTAATTATGCATATAAAGTGCAAATAATGCAATTCTGAGTATAATTTGAGCTTTTCAATCGTTTCTGGATTTATTATAAGTCATTTCATCACAATAATCTACACGTAAACAGTTTATACTATCAAGAATATGATTCATATCTTATTTATTCAAAGAGATTGGATTATACATGGTAATTATGCATATAAAGTGTAAATAATGCAATTCAGAGTATAATTTGAGCTTTTCAATCGTTTCTGGATTTATTGTAAGTCATTTCATCACAATAATCTACATATAAACTCTTTATACTGTCAAGAATATGATTCATTTCTTATTTATTCCAAAAGATTGGATTATACATGGTAATTAGTAATTACGTATATAAAGTGTAAATAAATCAATTCTAAGTATTATTTGAGCATTTCGATTGTTTCTGAATTCATTCTAAGTCATTTCATTAGAATAATCTACATTTAAACTCTTTATACTGTCTAGAATAGGATTCACAACTTGTTTATTAAAAAATATTAGATTATACATGGTAATTACGCATATAAATTGCAAATAATGTAATTCTGAGTTTTATTTGAGCTTTTAAATCGTTTTTGGATTTTAAGTCATTTCATCACAATAATCTACATTTAAACTCTTTATATTTTCCAGACTTAGATTCATAAGTTGTTTATTCAAAAATATTGGATTATACGTGGTAATTACGCATATAAAGTGCAAATAATGAAAATTTGAGAATCATTTGAGCATTTTAATCATTTCTGGATACATTCTAAATAATTTCATCACAATAATCAACATTTAAACTCTTTATACTATCCAGAATATGATTAATATCTTATTTATTCAAAAATATTGGATTATACATAGTAATTATGCATATAATCTGCTAATAATGCAATTCTTAGTATTATTTGAGCATTACAATCGTTTCTGGATTAATTTTAAGTCATTTCAGCACAATAATCTATATTTAAACACTTTACATTGTCTAGAATATGATTCAAATCTTATTTATTTAAAAAGATTTGATTATACATGGTAATTACGCATATAAAGTGCAAATAATGCAATTCTGAGTATCATTTGAGCATTTCAATCGTTTCTGGATTCATTCTAAGACATTTCATCACAATAATCAACATTTAAACTCATTATACTGTCCAGAATATGATTCATATCTTATTTATTCAAAAAGATTGGATTATATGTGGTAATTACGCATATGAAGTGCAGATAATGCAATTCTGAGTATCATTTGAGCACTTCAATCGTTTCTGGATTCATTCTAAGGTATCACGATAATCTACATTTAAACTCTTTATACTGTATATAATATAATTCATATTTTGTTTATTCATAATGATTGGATTATACATGGTAATTACGCATATAAACATCAAATAATGCAATTCTAAGTATCATTTGAGCATTTCAATAGTTTCTGGATTTATTCTAAGCCATTTCATCACAATAATCAACATTGAAACTCACTGTACTGTGCAGAATATGATTCATATCTTATTTATTCAAAAAGATTGGATTATACATGGTAATTATGCATATAAAGTGCAAATAATGCCATTCTGAGTATCATTTGAGCATTTCAATCGTTTATGGATTCATTATAAGGAATTTCTTCACAATAATCTACATTTAAACTCTTTATACTGTGTAGAATATAATTCATATTTTTTTTATTCATAATGATTGGATTATACTGTTAGAAAGTCTTGCTATACTCAATTTTAATTTTATTACTAATTAACAACAATTAAAAGAACTAGCAACAAGAGGAACTAGTCATTTAAGCAATTTAACATAACGTAAGAGTAGGAGGAAGGTTTACCTTTTCCAATATCGCAATTGGAAGGCTCGAATCCTTTCTCGCGGAGTCGACGATGTTCTCGTCACCACCATCGATGCCTCGGCCTCGAGTCCACCAAGGAGTTAACCACAAACTCAAAGCTTATGCTAGTAAGCTTGAGTTCAAGGCTAATCCCTTTCTTCCAATTAATTAACAAGCTTAATTATATGGATCTATGCTCAATACATGAGCTCCTATCAAATAAGAGTAGATGAGAGTAAGGAAGAGAGCACAAAAATTCTCTTTCCTTGAGAGAATTTTGGCCAAGGAAGAAGGATGATAGAAAATGGGGTGGAGGCTAGGGTTTCTCTGTCAAAAAGTGGTCCTTTTATAGACCAACAACTCTCCTAAAAAGTTACAACTAATTTACAACTATGCCATCACTAGGGCAGCCATAAAATGGGCTTAAATGGGCTCCATCAATTATTTAATTGGTCTCTAATTCAATTAATTAGAAGCCCAATTAATCGCTCTCAAGTTGGACCTTTAATTTACCATTTAAACAAAGGCCTGTTAGCTCAAATTAATTACTTTAATTAATTCATATTGAACAAAATTAATTATCAACATCTTGATAATTATTTAGGGATTAGCATATGCATTAATTTATTTCTATATGATCTTTTTGAGTTAATTAAGTATAACGGTTCGCAACGGTATATAATCAATTAATCAACATATCATATTATTGCATTCAATAATGCAACCAAATAAATAATGCGCGTGTGGTCTCGTCCTATTTGTGTGATCCTTTGAGGATTTATGCTATGTTGGACATGGAAAATAAATCGTCATTTATTTCCAATAATGCGGTATCTAGCAACACATTATGATTTCCAATTCACATAAATAAATATTGTACTATTACAGTACTTCAATCCTACATAAGAAATAGATTATCTTATTATTTTGATTCCTATGTCATATGATATCCTTGTATAATCCAAGATAGGAGTGTGTTATTCTTGCAGATTATACGTTTCTTGATCTAGAGTTTATTGTACAAGTTGCCGGCAAACAATCCAACTCCATCAAGGGGCCCAGTAGATATCATCACTCACTAGGTGTACTAATGAGGAACATACGGTTGTCTTGATGAACAGCTTTTCCCCGCACAATTCAAGAGAACATGAAATAAAGTCCGTATAGCAGCCCTTATCGGGAATCAGCGGTAGATGATATTCATAAAACATATCCTCATATGGAAAAGGTGAACCATCTCAAACTCGGAATCAAACACTTATGAAATAAATAATGACACATAACACAATCCATATATTTATTTCATTGGGTCATGTCCTGTGCTATGTTCCAGTAACATATACATATGCAATTAAGTTGGTAACTCCTTACCTATGATTTGTAGAACTTAATCATCACTTAACTCGCATACTAATCTTTTATAATAATTAATGTTCCTTGTTAATTATTAAGATTACAGACTCTTTAGAGATATTATTGTCATTCTAACGAATGATCCACAGAGATCTACAATTCAGATTCTCAACCTGAATGATCTATCAATAATAAGCTCTAGGAACAAATGATCAATCAATAACATAAACTAATTAAGTCATTAAACCATTGACTTATAGGACATAACTCTAACATATACATGGTAATTACGCATATAAACTGCAAAAAATACAATTCTGAGTATCATTTGAGCATTTCAATTGTTTATGGATTCATTCTAAGTCATTTCGTAACAATAATCAACATTTAAACTCATTATACTGTCTTGAATATGAGTCATGAATTATTCAAAAAGATTGCATTATACATGGTAATTACGCAAATAAATAGCAAATAACTCAATTCTGAGTATCATTATAGCATTTCAATCGTTTCTGGATTCATTCTTGGTCATTTCATCACAATAATCTATATTTAAACTCTTTATATTATCTAGAATATGATTTATATCTTGTCTATTAAGAAAGATTGGATTATATATGGTAATTACGCGTACAAAGTGCAAATAATGCAAATTTGAGTATTATTCGAGCATTTCAATCGTTTTTGGATTAATTCTAAGTCATGTAATCACAATAATCAACATTTAAACTCTTTATACTGTCTAGAATATGATTCAGATCTTACATATTAAAAAAAAATTAGATTATACCAAGTTATTTTGCATACCAAGTATCATTTGAGCATTTCAATTGTTTCTAAATTTATTCTAAGTTATTTCACCATAATAATCTTCATTTAACCTCTCTATCTAGTCTAGAATATTGTTCATATCTTATTTATTCAAAATGTTTTGATTATACATAGGAATTATGCATATAAAGTGCAAATAATACTTTTTCTGTGTGTCATTTGAGCATTTAAATCGTTTCTGTATTCATTTTATGTCATTTAGTCACAATAATCTATATTTAAACTCTTTATACGGTCTAGAGTATGATTCAGATTTTATTTATTCAAAAAGATTAGTTTATACATAATTATTACGCATATAAAGTGCAAACAGTGCTTATTTTGAGTGTCATTTGAGAATTTCAATCGTTTTTGCATTAATTCTATGTCATTTCGTCAAAATAATCCATAATATAAATTTGTATCCTATATTTAATAACAACACTTTAGGAAAAAAATTATTTATGCACACAAAGAATTTTTATTAGATATTACTTGTAATTTGATGAAATTTCAATTCATGAAAAATATATATATATAGAAAATGGTTAGGAGTGACTAGTGTGAAGTGTCCAATATGTTGGACACAAGCACTCGTCCAACATGATAAAATTTCAATTTTTGAGATTAAAATGGCCGATCCGAACTGTTCAAATTGTACTCTCTAATAAAATCTCTGTTGGGACCAAATTTTATATATTTTTTTTCAAATTTTACTATTTTTTTGAATTTTTTTAATATGCTCAATCTAAAAAGCTATGAGTCCTCCAATTTTGAAAAATAAAAAAAATAGTTAGAAAATTTGATTTTCAAGAATATTTTAATATAGAGATCATATTGAGCAGTTCGGATTAGCCTTTTAAAATTTTAACAGTCGACTTTTCGGATCGTGTTGAACGTCCTATATGTTTGATTCTAGCATTACTCAAAATGGTTTGGTCAATAGCAACACAAATATAGAAAACATACCCTGGTTCACAAAAAAAAGGTAGTGGTGTGAAAATCTGACCGGCTGTCGAGCTATCTGTTTGTCGATTTAACCGTCCAGTCAGTTTGAAATGGAGACAACCAGATTATTTTAAATTTTATTTATACATCCAAACATATACAGGCAAGCACTAATTCGTGTCGTCTAGGTTCCTATATTAAAGCTCTCAGAAATCTTTTTCTTAAAAAATCAGCTTCATTGCTTAAAATGTTGACAAAACATGATGCTAGCTAGTACACATAAATTTGATTTCGATCAATTAATAAATTCTATAGGTTAGAGACCTCTGAATATATACCATCCAATATGGCACACAGTTTCATTATTCAGATCCCAGCAAGTAAGATTTTTTATGAAAGCCTAGCTAATGATATGAATTGATACTAAGAGCTAGACAAAACAAAAGTATAATCCCCAATAGGGCTGCATAACGTCTAAAACGATCACGAAAACGGTCAATTTCATTTTGGCTACCTATTTGCGTTAACCGTTTTGTTTTGGACGAAATGGTCACGGTCGAAACAACAAAAATACCACGAAAATACACATGGACGAAACCGTTTCAAGATTTCGTTAACTGTTTTATTTTTGAAACGCAACCAAAATCTTTTAACCGTTTCGTTTCGTTTTGGACGAAATGAAACGAAAGAACGGTTGAAACGGTGACCGTTTTCACCCCTAATCCCTAAATTTCGTTGAAACTGTTCCAACTTTACAACAACGCCAACAATTTTAAATATCAATTCTCTATAAATTTCACACAAACAAAATTCAAATTGTTTTTCTTTGCTGTTTAATGCCGTTTACTGAAGATATATTTGAACAAAATTCTCCACTTCTAACAAAAATCATTTCATTTACCTGCTCCGTATTACCTAAACATCTAAATCTCATTGCAACCCATCCTGAATAGACTGAACTCAGAGGCAGTGAGCAAATCATGAAAAACTACAATTAATACAACACCGCCATTTGGTTAATCATCTTTGCTACAATAATTTTCTGTCAGTTACATCAAATCAGCAAAGCTGCCATGACAAACTTCTACATCTCGCCACATTCAGCTATAATACAGGCTAGCTTGGGTTTGTTGTTGGGTCCAGTCGCGACATTTTCTATCTTTCGCACAACCAAGAGGCCCTCTCCTAGAACCCTCTGGAAAATACATGATAATTAGAAATGAGGTTGTCATAATTAAAAGGTTAGTTACCTCCAGTCAATTTTTGCAATCACCCTCACCTAGCAAGAACCCAGGTATTACAACTCCTGATAGAAAGAGGGTGGGTACTAGACTATTACCCTGTTAGAACAAGGACTACGCTAGATTACATTAGCAGGTTTTGTAATCATACTTGCTTTAGATGAAACCTGTCTTCCCAACCACAATCAACTAATTCAAATAGAAATCAAGGAACATATATTTGCTAAATTTGTATAGTTAGCAGCGTGATATTTATTGAGATGTAGATCTTTATAGCAAACCGGAAATGATATAAAAATAGAAACTTACCCCAAAAACAACATGCTTGTTATCAAGCCAGTCACACTTAGCACATGTTATGAAAAACTGCGACCACAGATGATGAATGAAATAGATGAAAAATTAATTCAATTCTGTTAAAATCAAAGAACCTTATCTGAGAAAATTAATCATTATAGTTAATAAGAGATTAATAAAACAGAAGCCTTTACACAGAGAATAGTATAGTACTAACCTGACATCCATTAGTGTTGGGACCACTGTTTGCCTGTAAATGATGGCACAAGAAACTAGTTTATACAATTGAGCACAAGCTTCCAAATGAAATTTTACAAAGCATACTTAATAAATTTTAATTTGCTACTACATAATAAAATAGATAAACCATGTTTCTAAAGTATGACTATTTCATAGTTTCCTATCACAAAACTCTAAGCAAACAAAAGTAGCCCTACTAGGAAATTGGGAGTTAAATAAAACTGCATCGCATTTGCAAATAAAATGACAGGTTTATCTTGTTTCACAAGCCAACCACAAATCAAGCAAATAAATTTATATGTTGGACTTTCAAGTCTGAAAGAGTTTTTATGGAGCTGCAGTTGACAGGACATGAATATATTCAACGAATGAGTCCAACTTTACTAAATGATTGTATCTATTTAAGGTTGATGTTTGGATAGGAACAGAAACATCAGATGCTATGTGCATTCAAAATAATCGACAGCTTGCAACAATAACAAATTCTTAGTAGTTTATTGGGTAGAATATTCTGAATGCAAGCTACATACCATATCTAACAAATTATTGCCATAATAATAGACAAATTTCTTAGTAGTTTACATACCATAGAAAGCAAGCCAGGCCCAGTATGCTTCGCCACAAAATTTTCATCATCAAATTTACTACCGTAAATGCTTTGACATCCACTGCCATCACCCTACAAAGTTTTACATATTTCAGTCTGAAGGAAAAACAACCTACAGAAAAATCAAAATAATAACAAAATTTGAAGCAGTTAGGTTGTATAATAAACCTTCACAAAATCACCAGCTTGAATCATGAAATCTTTGATTACTCGGTGAAATTGGCATCCTTTGTACCCAACAGGCAAACCCCCTTTCCTGGGGAAAAGAAAACAAAAAGAAAAATGACCATTGTTAGTATCTTATTCAGAACCTTATCTGCTGGCTTTGAATCAAAATTTTGAATATGCAGTAAAGAATTCAGAAGCAATCAATATAAGAAATCAACAACCAATTAGAAAGGAACATACAATTTCTAATTATTTGCAATACCAGGCGCACTTACAAACAATAAAGGCTGATAAATTCTTACTTTGAAAGTGCAACTTAATCAGTTCAGTTTTTTAATCCTAGCAATGATTCTAAATATCCAGGGAAAAATATTCTTGGAAAGATGGCTAATAAAATATGAAAGGATGAGTTAGATTATTACCTATACTCCCCTGTACAGAACTGCCTGTGACAAAAGTAGAAAAAAAAAATATTACCATCATGTTTATTAAATTAGTATAAATGTTACATCTAATATATGCTGAGGCAGAATAATATTTCAGAGTCATTTTGGTAGGAACAATCGACAGCATTTTACCATATTAAAGTTCAAATAGCACATACAGTTTCCAAAGACTGGACCACTTAGGCAAGAGCAACAACATAGACAAAATAAACCAATACAACTCCAGTAATGTTAATTGAAAAGTGGTAGAGCGCTCCTCTACTTAGTTCCAAAAAAAAAAAATCCAGTAATGCAGTACCATCAAATAGAGAGATATTTTATATGATGCATAAGTTTCTTCTATACCATGTTAAACACCGCATAATAAAAATAAACACGTGTTAAGGTCTGAGACTTTAGGTGTGTATACAAACAAAGAACTAATGATAACATTGAGAACACGAGTCTAAAAAAAATAATCAAAATTTCAAACGCATGTACAATGCAAATGGGCAACATGTGGTAAAGTGCACAAGTTAACTTTCTAAGTAAATTATATTCAGAGGTCATTAAGTTGGTCAAATGCTACAAATTGCTTATTGAATATCTTTGTTCCCTATACAAGACAATACAACTAAAAGACTTCATATCTGTTCCAATTAGGACCGTCCATCCAAAAACAAACAGTATGTGATACTGTGGACAGAATGAAAACTGGAACAACCGAAATTTCTTTCAGTGGCTTATGGGGAAGAAATTGAAGTTCTGTGATCAGATGATATTTGGCAAAGTTTAGGGACCTTGCTTTCTTCCCCTACTCTAAACAAATTGTGCAGGCTACACTCCTAGCAGTGTGCATTACAACTATAAACCCAAAACTTCCAAGCGTCTATAAATTAAATAATGCTTTACATATACACACACAAAAAAAAGCTTAAAGTCTTAGACACATATTCTGTAATCAGAAAGGTTTTTCAGGGGCATAAACGCAAAACCTGAAGTTCTCAGCAGTTTTGGGAGCGATATCAGCAAAGAGCTCCATCTTGATTCGACCAGCCGGGATAGATCCGATCGTGACATCAAAGAAGACTATAGGGTTTTTAGGGTTGGCAGGCCTCTGATGCCACTCCACCACTGCCTGAGGCGCCGCTGGGACCGGTGGCGCCACGGCGGCAACTCCAGCCGAGTTGGTGGTCGTGGTGCCGGGAGGGGTTGTTGCCATGGTTGGAGCCTACGAGTTGGAAGAAGGTTCGAGTTTGCGAAGACGCGAGAAAGCAGTCGAGCAACAGCAAAAATGAAATGAAAGGAGGGTTTGTGGAAAGAATCCGGGTTCGGAGTTCATAACATTGCTTTTGTGGACCCGGCCCGTAAGTTAACTACAACACAATGGGCCCTTCTCACTCGCAAGTCGTAAGTCGTAACTACATACTGAAACTCTATTACAAAGTCATGAATCATTTGCTCAAATAAAAAAATCTATAACACGGTTCACTTTTTTTTTTTTTTTTTTTTTGTTGTTGAAACAAGTGGACAATCCTATTACTTTTCCCTTCAAAAATGTGAAAGTTTACTTATGTACCCCATATCTGTCTATACCAGTACAAATGCTATTAGATAATACAATGTCCCAAAAATCTGAAATTGTACTAGTACCTATAACACGGTTGCAAAAGAGTAAATGACAAAGAGAGAATAGAGAACAATAATACGCTAAAAGTGCTACGAGTGTGAATCTTTAGTTCAAATCTTCTTCAACCATAGAAAAGTACATTGATTCCCAACAGGAAAAACAAAGTACATCAAATAAGCAAGCCATGCCTAGTGAATATGCAGAGTAAATCACTTTAGATAATTATTAGCAAACAATAGAAAAAAAGTTTATATAAAACTAGATCAAGGATCTACCAACACAACTCTATCTATTGTGTATCTTTTAAATAAAGTAATCTCTCCTTGAATTCTAGTCATTAATCAGCTTTCTTCAGAAGGGCTGCCAGACCCAAAGGCCAATTGACGGTGCTAGAAACTCCCTGTTTCATTGCTCCTGATGACCTGAAAAGGAACAAAAGTTGATAAATTTACTTATAATTGTATTGTTAATTTCCAGATGGACAGGACTTTAGCAAAAGTGAAAGATAGAAAAACCACTTTCTTTTAAATTGTGCATCCTAAAAAGGAACAACAGTTTATATATTCCAGAAGCAAATGCTTTTTAACATCAAACGAAAAATTAATTAAAATGGTCAAAGTAGAAACAACAAGATAAAAAAATTTTGAGAGGAGTTAACTGAAGAGATTTCACTAGTCAGAAGGTATGACAAAATTCATATTACATAGAAACTCACAATTAATTTTGGTTTGCATGGCCTTAGAAACATTAGAAGTTTTTCCAAACCGAAACCTTTTTTTTTTTTAAATTACCATTCAAAAATCTGTTACGATCCACTGACAATAGCTTAACTTGCAATTATTTCTCAAGTCCAAAATAAATGTATAAGTATATTGTGTGCTGCATATTTGTTGTGTAGCAATTTGCATGCAATTTGAATATCATTTGAGATTCCACATGCTGTTTAATATATTGAACACTGAACCTTGCATCAACTTCCATCATTTTTCAGGTGTATGATGTGCATAAAATATATATGACATTCAACTATCAGATTGCAAACTTATATAAGTTATGCTTACAAATTGTTAAGATTGTCAAATTAATATATTGCCATGGTCCCGACCTTAAAAATTAAATCAAAATATTGTTCAAAACTAATTTAAAAATGACCCTCTCAGCCATATGATACTACTGGTTTATTGACACTAACGTGATAAGGTGTACAAAAAAGAAATCATAGCTCGGATTTTCTATTTTTTGTTAAAACCAGGAACTTACAAGGATTTGATGTGCTTCTCATCTCATTTTTTTTTTCCTACCTCAATCTCTTTCCTTAATTTCCTCCAATGTTTTGTCTCACTTGTGCCTAATTGTCTAATGAGCCTATATTCTAATATGAGATGACACCCAACATCTAAGAACTTGACTTGAAAAGCCTGGTTTTAGAACGGTCAATGTATTCAACTCTCTAATTAACGAATAGTAATTTAAGTAACCTCAACAACATTAGCTCATACTTTTCAAGTACTATTAGACCTGAATCAGAAACATAAACAGCTTGACAGATTTCATGAACCCATAAGGAAATTCGAACAAATAGCTAGGTAAAAACCATTCATTACAGAACGAAATTGTTAAAAAATAGAAACCTAGTTAAATTCACATTGTAGTTGATTCTCAACAATTTAAAAGCTTCTGATCAACCCTCTTCCAGATTCAAATGACTGATCCAACGAACAAAGGGACAGCTCAGCTTTACAAAAAGAGCACGTAAGCACAGTTTGTTCAGGTACTCATCTCTTAATCAGACAGCAATAATTTTAAAATCTCTGAGGAGAGATACTTGCTTCAAAACAAAGAAGCATCAAAAGCGGAGACGACAGTTTAAAAAATAAAAAAGGAGATAAAGAGAGAAAAAGGTTCATACGAGGGGAAGGGAGCGGGAGGAGGGGCGGCGAGGGTGGAGAATCCCTGGCGCTGCTTGTGCTTTCGTTCGGCCTTGCAGAGAATGTAGACGCGGCCTCGGCGCTTCACCGTCCTGCAATACTCGCACAGCTTCTTCACCGACGAACGCACCTTCATTTCTCCTTGTTTCTTTCGATCTCTCAATCTCTCTCAACAGGAAATAGTCCTATGGACGGTCTAGGGCTGGCACAGCTTCGTCTGGTCTGGTCGTCAGGGTTTTGCTTTGGGCCTCTTGGCAAAGTTAGACCGGGTTTGGACCGAACTAATGGGACTGGATTGTTTGTAACTGGGGCCGTCGTTGCACCCGGATCCTCAATAGCCATAAAAAGAACTGCTCCAAGCAGTCCTTTCTTTTTTTTTTAATATTTAAAAATTTTAAAATTCAAGTGGAGAATCCAAACCGTTGATCTTGTTAAATTTTACTGGCGATGCGTTTTCATATAAATTTTATAAAATTTAAGGTCGATTTGATACTTGATTAAGTGACCAAATTATGAACGTATTAGAATTAATCTAACCAGATTCGTTCATTTGTTCGCCACTTGATCTAGTATCAAATCAAATTCAAATTTTATAAAACTTATATAAAAACGCATCGCCCGTAAAATTTAACAAGATCAATGATTTGGATTCTCCATTTGAATTTTAAAATTTTTAAATATTAAAAAAAAGGAAAAAGACTGCTTGGAACAGTCTTTTTTATGGCTGCTGATGATCCGGGTGTGGCCGTCGTTGGATATTGGATCGCCACATTACGAACCAACATATTTAACAATTTTTATGACTTATGAGAAATGTGTAGCAGTGTAGTACGTGATGTACTGATGAATGATGATAATTAACTAAATAGTCTTGATAATAATTTTTAGACGAATTATGGAACAAATTTTCAAGCCTGATTTTGAAGTCTAATCAATCACAGATTCACAATTGTTCGTTATTTTATAACCAAACGGTCGAAATTTTACTCTATGTAAATATATTGATCCACTATAATTTACCTTATTTTTATAATTAGTTTGGAATATTTTTTTTAATAAAAAATGCTTATAGATATATTGTTCCTTTTATAGGTTGTTGTGTTTTGTAGTTTATATAATTTAAACAGCACTTGATGCTGATACTCAAATATTATCAATACATGGCCATTTGAAAAACTCTCAACTATCTGCCGAATAATTAAATCTGCATCAAATGTTATTATTTTTTAGATGCATAAAATATATAATTTACAAAATTTATTCCAAATGTTGGATTTCAAAACATAAATTGATATTATACGGTACCCGAGATTGCTAAATTAACTATCGTCAAAAAAAAAAATTCATGTGGCCTACCGCTTTCATGCTCACCTATGACTCTCTTGAGCTTTGAACTGCACGAATGTAATCTTCAGGTGTCAAACTGGACGGGTCTGCTGGGTCGTACCGACGTACCCTGCTTCCGTTGGTACACCAGTCAATCGGGACCAGAAGCCAGTTGTCTCTACTGAACGGGGCACGGATCCTCTTGGTCGTTTTTTATAAACGACCACCGGACGTTTTTTTATCTGGACCGGCTGATTTAATCTCAACGGTTAATTTTTTTCGGGTCTATCAATCCGGATATTATGCACGGAGCATTCTTAACCGTTGAGATTAAATCAGACGGTCTGGATCTAAAAATGACCAGAGGATCTCGTTCCTACTGAACCGGGATATGCTAAAGTGGGCCGTCCTTGTGGTTTCAGGCCAAACCCTATCACTAGCCTTTGAACTTTTTGTACAGCGGAAATTTCGAAGGACTAAAGGGGGTCGTCCTTGTGATTTTGGGCCGCACCCTCACTAGCCCTTCACCTACTATTAATAAAATATAATAATTAAACAGGAATGATAACTGCCATCGGCAGATATACCATCGCGCGGCATCGCTGAACAGAGGACGCGTGCGCATGAGTCTCGCATGACTAACAGGTGTCTGTTAGAAATGTTTACTTTAATAACTAAATGTGTTCAGTTTAATAATAAAAAATGTTCAGTTTAATTTGTCGACTAATGGTTTTATTATATAGAATCACTGAGGCGCTATTGGAGAGAGGCGCGCTAGGGACAGAGTAGGAAAAAATTTAATTTGAACCGGATCGGTTCATGATCCCTTCTAATATTTTCATGTATTTTTTATCCGGTTCGTGACCCCTTCGCTTAACATTGCGCCTATTTAACAACAGAAAATTAATACTTAATAAACTGAACGTTTGTACTTAATAAGCTAAACATTTCTACTTAATAAAATGAACATTTTTTCTTATAACATTTATATTTTTTTATTGCAACTAACTGAACATTTATATTCAATTAAAAGAACATTTGTTTAGACCCAACTAAACATTTGGATAAAAAATAAAAAAAAATAACATAAACATACTGAACATAGCGAACACTTATAACACAACGAACATTTATAACTAATAAAGTGAACACTTATAATAACGGAATGAACAAAAATAATATGCGCGCTGGGTGAGTACATGTGAGGGGAGAGAGCGCTGACGTGCGATGGCGAGCGATGGCAATTTGAGCGATGGTAGTAATCAATTTTCATAATTAAATATTCTTCAATCTTCACGGCAATTATAGTCCTCCTCTTTCAAAAACGTTTAACACGTCAACTAGCGAGCTGTGTGTCTAATGTCAACCAATTAATTGTTTTGCTTTTCGAGATTTTTATCTAACAAGGAGAGAGCTCAGCTTCCGGTTCAGTGATGTGTCATTTAAGTTAAGTAATTCTTCATGCCACATAAGCATGATTTAGAACTTGCAACCTTCAATTAATTTTCTTGTTATTTACTAAAGAGAGAGAAGAAATCCGACCTCTCTCTTCCTAGTATTGTTTAGAGATTTCTCACATGTTTCAAGCATTTTCGATATCTCCTCTGAGTTCTTATGGTTGGTAGGGTGACCTTTGGCATGTAGCTTATCAATATTTTCTTGCACCTCTTGCATCTTGTATATTTAACTCTGTAATAATTACATTATTATTTTTAATCTTTTAGATTCATCCCTCTTTAATTGAATCGCGTTTTGTGTTGATTTTGTATATATTTTAGCATGCTATTTGTATTTTATGTTTTCTAAACTAGATAAATTCTACAGAAGAATTAGTTCTTCTTTAGATACTCTAGTAATCTTACTTGAAAAAAAAATGAAGCAATTTCTCTTGTAGACTCTTCTTTCTAGCTCAGAATTCTATTAGTTTCACATCAGCCATATGCGACAATGCTTTGACACCCAATGTGACATAATATAGTAATCTGCTTTTGTCGGTGCCATTGAAAAGCTGGGCTGAATGAAACCAAAGAAATAACAAAGAGGCGATTTAAATAAAGAAGTTAAAAGAAATGTAGTTGCACCACTGAAGATAAACAAATCTATGCTAATTCAAAAGGAATTTTGTAATCATAAGTTGCTATTCATCTCAGATTTACCATCGAGATAAAACTCAGCAAAAACCAGTGAGCAATCACTGAAAAAAAAGAAAAGAAATGTACCTAAACATCCTTTACCAAAATGGAAATCATACTTCCAAAATCAAAACACCCAAATTCACTTATTTACAACCCTGAAGTTAGTTCGTCAGCCATCAGCCATCACTCTTGGGTTCAATTCGGCAACATAGGATACCTCAGTTTGTCATGAATCTCAGACAGCTGAGTGCCTATGATGTCTCTTTCTAGTATCTCACCTACTTCTCTAGATCTAGATTCCATTTCTTCTACAGAAGCTAAACTCGGTGCAACCCAAACGTCTTCACTTGGGTTTAATTTGGGAAGAGCTGAAGAGATTTCTCTTGCATCTGCCTTATCGTTAACTGGGATATAGAAACAAAATAAAATTAATTCAAATTTTCATCTTTTAATTTGGCAAAATTATAACTTACTTGGAATATTATCTGTATTTGCAAATTAAATGTCTGTTTCTCCAACAAAAACCCCATTCAAACTATTTACCCAGAATCACAGACTGCTAGATACATATTAGAGAGAAATATATTTCGCGGAGCAACATATGGGCACAGGTGGGACGCTTCAGACTTGCCACCCCCTGGCCCAAAAATAATTGTAACAATATGCTTAATTTACTGTACTTTTAAGGAAAGAAATATAAAAATAAGCCTATGGTTCAAAATAATTATGAAATGATGTCCCACCCTGAAATTTTGATGACCGTGGCCCTACGCCTAACATGCTCTTTCTGTGTCAAGCCTGGAAGGAGCTACAACCAAACAAAGAAATGCAGGTGAACAGGTTGGTGGTTGTATAAGCTGGCCTTCAATGTAATTTAGTACACATAAAAATATACAGGTGTAATTCATTCCGTTATACCCTGACTTAAACATAACTTACTCATACTGGTGGATGTTGCAACAAAAACAGTAAGAGGCGAGCATCTGAAAGATTACTATATTGCTCAAAGAGAGAAACTTTGACATGGACAAGCATTGCAATAAATGCCAAATTTGTACCATACATGTGCCACCTGATCCTCAATCAATCTACCTAATCCTGAATAAATCATTGGTTTTTCCTTCAACAACAAACCCTCATTTAAACACGAGTCAAACAATAAAAAAAAAAGCCATAAGAACTCAATCAAAATATTTTTGTGCTTATAAGGCTGAAACCAGGACTTCCACCAGTACCATGCTTGGACCGATTGATACTGTGTAAAAATTCCATGCTTTAGTTCACAAAATACTTAGCACAAGTCCAGAACTGTGGCAGAAAACCAAACCACTACTAATCATCTTAAGGGTCTTGTTAGATAGGAACAGTTGAACTTACTTTCAAACAGGGACTCATCAAGCTTCTCATGTGATGAAGGGCTGGAATCATACACAGGTTCTGCTGCATGGGCCTCCACCTCATCTTTACCAAGAGATTTAAATTTCCGAAGTCATATACAAGTGTGATGAGACAACAAATTAATAAGAAAGCAAGATGGCAAACTCAATGACACAAGTTTGATCACATTACCAGTCACGGTTCAAGAAAATTGTACCTACAGGCCATAAACCTTTTATTCAGGCTCTCCAACAACTTTACCTATATATTAATTTTTTTTTTTGAATAACCTTAAATTTGTAATCCATTAGTACTAGATAACAGTTTTACACTGATCTAACCCATAATCAAGTCTCACCATTTAATTATTGATAGTTCGCTTCAATTGAAAATTTTTAGTTGAATATGAATAAATAGATTATTTAAAAATATAATTTGGATGGTGGCACATCAAGCACTATCCCCTCAGAACTCAAAACATGGTATATACACAAATAAAAATCATAATACCTGCTATGAAATTTGTGCTTACCTAGATGTTCCACATTTGATACTGTCTCATGATCACTCTCCACATCTGAAGACAATGAAGATGAAGCTGCTTTTCCTTCATTATCACCTTCCAAAACGCTCTCTTCTGTCATGCTACTAACATTACTGTGCTTGTTTTCTGATGATTCATTTGATTCCCCATCAATTGGCTCTTCTTCAATCTCCTTCAGTTTTCCATCTCTTTCTGATTTGTCAGATGAAGATGACTCGCTGACTGTATCATGTGCAATACTACTTTTTCTCTCTGCATTTGACTCATCAAGCGCATCACTTCTCTTGCTAGTTTCTCTCTCTGTATCACTTTCAGTACCATCCAACCCCTCTGGTATAAAAAATGGCTTAAACCTAGAGGCCCTTGGCTCTGACCTCATTTCTTCCATGTAAACAACTGGTGCACCTAGTGTAAAGCTTTCATGCCTCCTATACAATGCATTTCTTCTAAAATCTTGGTTCATAAAACCAGTGATAGTACTCGTACCAGCGCTAGCACTAGCATTAATATTGCTGCTATTGCTATCAGCATGATTGGAAACATTAGCATTGTGACATGCGGGAGTGGGACTGTTCTGCTCTGTATGCTCAAAGGGAATGTCAAAAGGGTTGCGGTTAGCAGGAAGGAGAATTGATGGGGCGGACCCGGGAACGTCTTCCTCATATGGTAAATCAAATGGGTTCATCTTCGGTGCGATAACAGGTTGGATCTGAAGCTGGCTTGAGTCCATTCCTTCTAAATCAATCAAGTCTCTTTCTAAAAGTTTTCTCACAGCCTTTCGCCTTGCTATTACATGCTCAAGCCTGGTGTTTTTCTCTATCTCTGACGAGCCGACGCTCAATAAATTTTTTTGATCAT
Source organism: Rhynchospora breviuscula (assembly GCA_027562975.1). NCBI lineage: Eukaryota > Viridiplantae > Streptophyta > Magnoliopsida > Poales > Cyperaceae > Rhynchospora > Rhynchospora breviuscula. The sequence continues at coordinate 27,209,258 of CM050402.1, forward strand.
CTGCTGTCCATGCAACTACCTTCCGAGCCTTTTCAGCTTCTTCTTCCTTCTCAGTTTCCTCCCCTACACTTGCATTATCGGAATTCAAGTCAGGTTCAGAATCTGAGAAATCTTTGGATTCCAGACCTGATTGAACAAGGTCAGATTCTAGAAGTGGGTGAATTTCATCGAGGGTCGGGATTATTTCAGATTCTGAGGCAGAATCATCAGACTCGCCGGATTCAGATTCATCCACTGGATTGTGCTCCCTAACCCACTCCACTGGTTGAGCTCTCGTTCTGTTAAATTGGTTTGCTCCGTTATGGTTTTCAGGTATGTTTGGTTCACCATAGGTGAGAACAATTGCAAGGAGGATTGTAGTGAACAGAATTGTAGGGGAGGAAGCAAGAAGAAGGTTGAAGAGAGATGGAAGATACTTATAAATCATTAAAAGGGAGAAAATTGTAAACAGGAGAAAAGGATGTTGAAACGCCGATCGAAGGATGCTACGAATTTTCATCCTGGCTTCTCAGCTCTTGATGTATTTACATCCCCCAACCTGAAAAAATAGAGCATATAAATCTAAACACTAAAGTGAATACAATAATTTATATAAGTTACTTAACATTTAAATCTATTTTGATAGAAATTAAACTCGAAGAGGTAGTCCTATCACTTAGTCACATGATGTTAACAGAAAAGCATGGATGAATCAAACAACTTTCATATAACAGCTATTAATTTTTGAAAGTTGGAAAGAAATATGCGCAGTCTCTTTGAATGAATCAAACAACTTTCATATAACAGCTACAAACGAAACAAAAATGAATTGGGATAAACATCAAATGATAGCAAAACTGGGATAGGGAAAGATCTTACACTGAAATCTAGCTTCTGGTAAAACCTATTCGCAGTTTGATTCTCTCTTAAACCGGATTCACCGCTGAACGAGGTTTTCTTCGAGCAGCGTCTTTCTCTCCTGTCGCTTACCGCCTTCTCACAGCTCAAGACATGAGAACGAAGCAAAATTTCGAGGGAAGATCTGGGCCGTTGATCATGATTACCTCCGACTCGGATTTGCTGAATTTGATTTGAGGTACACTTTTGTTAGGGCTAATTGTCTCGGTCTCCGGCTTCCACTTCAATATGTGTATAAAATCCCCAATAAACAAATAGGATAATAACAGAAAAAAATATATAATATATGGAAACATATTTAACAAAATTGATTTGACCAATAATTTATTTTCCGAAGAGAAATATCTTTGAATCATGATTTAAGATTTTTCATCAGAAAATTGATTAATAACGATTTCAATGTTGTAAAATATTGGGTAATTATCTCCAGATTAGAAAAAGTAGAACTAGTAAATATTCAATTTGTAGTTTAAATCTCGAACGAGAAAATTGTAATTTGGATCTTGTTTCTTCCTTTCTGAAGGTAAATAAAGATAAGTAAAGGATATGGATCGAAATACCTTTTGAATGCAAAAAAAAAAAAAAAAAACCTAAATTTTGCAGCAGAGATGGGGAATGAAAATGAACTGCGTAGACTTGTCTTCTCGATCTCAAAATTGAATCTCCTACGGACTTCTTTTATTCTATTTGATTTTTCGCAACAAAAGATAAATCAGGTTTTCGGAGAAGCCAATGTGAGGCTAAAAATAGTAATTTTATTCTTCGTTTTATCAGGTGCACAGAATATATCATACGACTGCTGGGTCATATTTCTTGAACGGATGACAAAGTAATGTTAACAAGTTTATATATTTAAGGAGCCGATTCAGGAAAAACTTTTAGTGAGATTAAATATAAAAAATAATTAGGTATGAACAGTGTATCGTTATCGTTAGACAAATAAAATTCTATCAAATACTTTTTTCATCTAAAGAATGAGATATTTTGGCAATACTATTTCAAATAAGTTGAAATGTTTTAAGAATTATGAAATTACATTTTAGATATATTATTGGACATATAGTCATATACATGAAAAATGAAATATATAATGTGATTATGCTAAAGCCTATTTAAACATTCAATGGACGGAGTTAAAAGAATTTTGTGTAGGACAAGAGTTACCTTTTTTAACATATGCACATTTTCGTTTATTAACTGTACGTCAGTATCTTATACGTGTTGTACATATTGTATAATATACTACTGATCCAATCTCTCTCTGGACTACAATCTAGAGGTGAAATGGTACAGCCTGTTGTCATACGATGGTGAAATATCTAGCTTCTAGGGATACATAGTCTAACTTCAAGTGCTAAATCATTTCCCCATTTTTTTATATATAATTTGAATCACCAAATTTCAAGTGAAAATCATTCTTTTTAACTCTATTATGTTGAGATAATTGAAGGACCAGCATCCTCTGTTGACCTTCGATCCAAACCGCCTGATCTAATCTCGACGGTTAAATTTTTTCGAACCTATCAATCTGGTATTATTCACGAAGCACTCACCATTGATCGGACAATTCGAATCGAAAGTTAACACTCTACTAACCTTAAAAAGATCAGAGGATGTGATTCCACTCCCACGAGGGCCACGACGATCGAGTGTGAACAAATTTGAGGCTTCAGAGAGATGAATCAGACATCAATCAAGAAGCTGACGCGGCATACACTCCAAACATTCAGACTTCAGAGCATCCGGTGATCCGGACTTTTATCTTCTATTTTTAGGGACGGAGTCGTTATATTGCATTGAATGGATAACCTTATTAAATTATAAAGATTTCAAATCTGTTCACGTTTACTTATCCTTTCACCCATTATCTTACAATTCGCTTAGTTCCGTTCTTCCTGAGGATTGACAACTTAATTTCGCGACACAGTCTCTCAAAGTTAAGAAGAGAACAGCAAATAAGTAAACTTTCCTAAAACAAAATGCAACAAAATACTTGGTAAAATCAATTTGCAAGCATCTCAAAGTAACGATGCAAATTTGTTACAAAGAAAACCTTCAAATCAACATCTCAAAAGTAAACCTTTAAACTAAACATAGCCAGGATTCAGATTAGTTACAAACTATTCCTTTAAACTAACACCTCAAAAGTAAAAATTAGACCTGGCAGGACAAGTATATCAGTGGTAATATGAACCCTTGTGTTGGAAGGTCGCAAAGGAACGGTGCTGGCCCACAATTACATAAGTACAAAATGCCTTCCATAACACCAAAATAAAAAGATAAATGCAAGTAGGTTAATCTCAAAAAAAGGCAAGACTGAAAACTCTTTCCACCTTGTACTTTTGGTAAAAACCCAATACAATCGCTAGACCGCTTCAATCTGCTCCTCTTCAGAGGTATCATTCTCATCCCCAGATATTATGGAAGCAGACTGTATTTTCCCAGCATGTTCTAATCTCATCAAAATTACTCCCCTATAAAATGAATAAATTCAAAATTCAAAATCAATAGTAAAAGTTTGTAAATCAACACCAGTAACCGAAAAAAAAAAAAATGAATATAGATAGACACCCCTGCACTTGGGAAAAATGTCTAGAAATAGGTTGAGCTGAACAAAAATTTAAGCTTCTGATAGGCAAGGCATCAACAAATAATTTTAAAAAGCCCTATGGGCTGTTGACCAACTATAGTAATAATGAAAAAATAGCCAAGTTACACCACCAAAATCAGAAAAGAAAAAAGGAAGAAAATCAATTACCTGCTGGAACGACTCTGGATCGATATATCTCTAACCTTAATCCTGTTTACTATACCGCTCTCGCTCACTAGAACCAATTGCTCATCACTCTCACCATCATCTGTAGAAATCAAAGATAACATACATCGAAACATGATTCGTTTAAGCTATTAACTACTTACAAATAAAAACGAAAAACAAATTGGAAGAAAAATATATGACACAAAATACCTGCTAATGAACAGCCAACAAGAAATACTCCAGCAAGACTAATATCCTGTGGAAGCTGCAAACCGCAAGCAACAGTTAAAAGTATGTTTAATAGTTTACCAGAAATGCCAGAATATATAACAGCTAAAGGGGTGGAGTGATATCCTAGGTCAGTGGCGGAGATAAGTGTAACAAAGGGGGGTCAATTGACCCCATATTAAAAAGAAAAATTGCTACCTTGCATGCAAAAAAATGTGTTTACAAGATGAAATTTTGTACTGATATACTACGGTGAATCCCATAAATAATTATATGATTCTTTAATGGCTGAACCCCATAAATAAATTACTTTAAATGTTCTATGTTTGTGTGTGTTTTTTTTGGCCTTCATGGGGTACTTAGTTTTAAATTATTTTGTACTTTATTTGTTTTGTAAAGTTTTGAATTAGTGTGATTATAAATTTTAATATATATATTAATATATGTATAAATTGATTTAAAATTTAGTATGACAATATTAATATTATGAATACCCCATTGGTTAATTTTCTGGCTCCGCCACTGTCCTAGGTTTTAGGTCATATCTTTAGCTTACCGTGAGGATGTAGGTTTTATAATAATAATAATAATTATTAGTACTAGTACTAATAATTATTCTTTGATTAATATTATTCTATTCTTTGGTGACCTTCATCTTGCTTTTTTCTTTTCTAGCCTACCCCAACTTGTATGGGACAAAAGACTTGGTTGTTGTTGTATTTATTCAGGCAAAGGAGTAGGATGGCCAATGCTGAAATTGCGACAGGTAGGAAACCCTATGATATCAGATTACTCTGATGCCAGTAGACACCAATTCAAAAATAAGTGTTTACTTCACAAGTTTAGTTTTATACATTCATTCACGAGACTTGATTTATACTAACCAAATCCCTACCTGAAAGAAGCATGCATGCAATATTCCCTCTGTGATATTAAAACAAAGAATGGTAAAATACAACACCACTTCCATCCCATTCAACCCCACAATATACCTAGTAAACTATAATACCACTTCCAGCCATTCCAGCCCAAAGGCTACCTATTGCTATTATAATCTAACTCATTGTACAAGCCAACCTATAAACATGATAAAAAACCTCAAAAGAAATGTGATAAACTTGATTTTTATTTTCAGCACAAGGAAAAGATGGAATAAACAAGAACAGCAGCAAGAAAATTAATTCAGGAATTCTTTCTGAAAAAACAAGAAAGATGAGAGGTATTTACAGAAAAGGATCAAGATATCATACCTTGTAGCCTTTCAAACCAAACCTATTAAAAGATGAAAGGCGAAACATGCTTAAAGAGATGCGCTTCCCATAACCATTCTCAGATACAAAGAGCAGCCATGGAGGCCCCTTGCTGCAAAATGTTTTTTAACTTTTAGTGCAAAGTAAGATGTCAGCACAAAAGTTTGCAAGTAAACAAATTCATTGGTTCTCTATTTTTGTTTTCTTCATGGTGAGAGGGGTGGTGGGATAAAATAAAATAAAACTCCCTATAACTTAAAAAGCTGTTGCAAGTTACAGAGTCTCGTGCCTCAGGATTCTTATTTACCATGCACTATAACAAAGAAAGTTCTTAATCACTACTTTTGGGCTATATGGAACTGAAATGTAACTAGAAGTCAAATTAAGCATTCTGTTTAATTTTAAACTTAGGATTCTTTATATTATAAAAAAAAAAAAAACTCAAAACAGGGTAAAAATGGCCACTGTACAAATATCATAAAACACTCAAGACGTGCATTGCCAGAGGACATGAGAGAACTAACCTTTTCTTTGGATGCATGCCAGGCAAATCCTTGTGCATCTCAGCAGGGATGACATCCATTGCTGCCATCTTATCCCCTCCTCTCAGCTTCATTGCCAACACCCCCCTTGTTTTTCTTCCAAGTGAACGAAGCTGTGGTTTGGGAATTTAATTGCAGAATATGAAAGAGATAGTAATGTACAAAAAAACTTACACTTACAAATGTGTGTTTACTCAGGTATACATGTAGAAAAAGAAAAGCCCATGGAATGTCCACGTATGCTTACTAAAATTGTCTCTAATTCTCCATGTAGAATGAACAGGGAGGACCAATAATAACAGATCCAAGACAAAGGAGTTAAAATACAAATGTTCTGTCATGATAAGTGATAAAAGAGACACATACACAACCACATGCAAATCTGTCTAGAAGTAAAGAAATCCTACTATCAAAAAGTAACTCTATATGATGGCATACATAGCCAATCAAAAACAAAAACAATAACAGCTTACCTTGTTGCAAGAATTAACGATGACAAACCCATTTTGAGAAGCTAAGATAACAGTATCATCATTAGCAGTCCGACAAACCCACCTAAGCTCATCACCAGGGACCTGAAATTAAAAATTCTTTCACATATTTTAAGCCAACAAAAAGGAATAAACAATTATATGCTATGCCTAATAACTCAAAAGGGTGATTGAACAAACCAGTTGTATGGCAATAATCCCAATTTTTCTAATTGAAGAGAATGCATTCAACGGAACTTTCTTGATGAATCCATTCAAAGTCAGCATGGTGAGGTACTGATCTTCAGAAAATTCACTTACAGGAATTATCGAGGTGATTCTCTCCCCTTCAGACAATGACAACAGCTAGACAATACAAACAAAAGGTAAATCTAACAAATGAATTAAGACAGTAGTATGGAGGTTCACAATATCACTTTTGTCAACACTAACATTATAGAGATCTCCCAGGAAATTATATTTCAAAAAAGAAAATAAAAAGAACATTGTTATTGCTGTGGTTAGCACGTTGTTAAGTACCTGTACCAAAGGTGTTCCTGTCGCAGTTCTGCTACATTCTGGAATTTTGTAAGCTCGGGCTGAATAAACTGTTCCCTTTTCACTGAACACACAGACCACAAAAACACATTCACACATGCGAAAGGTCAAAATCTACCAGTACAAATATGTATAAATTGAGCAGCTTTCATTTAATTGAAATTTCACTAAATTTGATGTATAATTTCTTTAGTTTCAGCACTTTGGATAGTATAGGATATTTTTTTACCAGATCATTTAGGGGCAATGGCTCAACTTATACTCTGAAGCAAACAAATTCAGTCATTTAACTCTACTCCCTAAAGCAGATATTCAAGTAGGTATGAGCAAAGCACCTGAAATAAAGCACATGATCGTGCGTATGGCAGACAATGAAGTCAGAAGCCAGGTCATTCATTCGCATCTTCCCAGCAGACTTCCCGATCGTGCCTCTTCGTTGCAGACTGAATGTGTTCGGCTTCATTCTCTTAACATACCCTTTTTTGCTAAGAATCTAACAAATGACAGTTAAGCAATGCAATGTCATCAGCAGTATTATAACAAAATGATACCCTCCTCATAGATATTCACAAACAAAAGCTGATGATTAATGAATATCTACATAATACCACCACAATTTAGTTTTTTTCCAAAATAAAGCACACTATTAAATGAAAAGAACCATTCTTCGAAAACCCTCTTTTCTGTAGATATTTCTTCGGCATCCCATGATCTTGGCACAAAGCCGTTATTCTGATCTTTTATATCAGCTAACAGATGACAGTTTAGAGAGGCAAGATATATTTGTGGGTGGAGCTCATTCCTAGACAAAAACTCACTTTGCATCCTATAATGAGGTATAAATGGTTTAAAGATATCATAGAATAGTTTGTCACAGGGTAATCACCCTGCTAGTAAAGGATTTTTTTTGGTTCATGCTTCCATAGCAAAATAGAAATATGCTGCAAAGCTTTAGTACATTGTAAAATGCCTCCCTTTCTTATTCAGTTATTCTCCTAATTGTATGATAACATGCATGAAATTTGATATGAAGTTGAACATAGGCACACAAGTTCTACAAAATAGCAGAAGAGTCAGATACAGATCAGTCTTCTCAATTGCAATTTTATTTGCGCATATCATACCAACAGCATTTCTTCGTTTGGGATTACATCCAGGTCCTCCACCTCAGCACTCAGTGTCTCCTCCAGCTGAGAACGCCGTGGCGTCCCAAACTTATTCTTTAGCTCAACAGCTTCTTTCTCTATAAGCTGAAATTTGTTGAACAATAGATCATAAAGATTAAAAATTCGTAAAGCTGTAATCTACTAAGAGGGGATAAGCTTCTCTAGAAGTATCTAGTAATTGATCATTCAACAAGGATATTATAATGTCATCCTGATTGATGATCTTATATCAGTACAATCAAATTTTGTTAAAACAATTGTACATGGTGTCCAAAATTCTTTAGCTCGATGGCTTCTTGCTCTATAAGCTGAAATTCGACCCCAAAAAAAAAAAAAAAAAACAGTGCCATAACCAAATTTTAATATTAAAACTCTCTTTGATGTCATCTATCGCAAGGAAATAATCTTCTCTAATAGTACCTAGAAACTTGTCATTCAGCAAGGATATTCTAATGCCATCTTGCGGTCATATTATAAGTTGAAATCACCAGTGTTGACATGCAGTAAACTCCATGTCTCTGTACCCATTTTTTTCAGAATTGTCACTAGGCATTTGCAAGACAATAATAATTACCTCAAATATCAGCTTCTTGTTTGATAAAAGCTCATTTAGATCTGAAATTTCATCTGTCAGTGTTTTAGCCTCATCAACAAACTTCTTTCTCTGTTAAAAAAAAATGGGTATAATACTTTAGTGCTGATTAGAGATGTAACAAGTAGAACATAAAAGAACGTGCAATTGTGTTACCTCTAGAGCAGTGAGTTTCCTTAACGTCATATCCAACAAGGCTTCAGCTTGCTTCTCCGACAAACCGAATTCTACAATAAAGGCCTAACGTATTAGAGATGCAATAAGGTTTACATATTAGAACTAAAGTTGTCAGATTATTACTGTTCACAAGAGCAGATGTTGCCATTCCATGGTTGGTGGTTCCTCGGATTATTTGAATAACATCATCCAAATTATCAAGGCCAATCATGATACCCTGAAAAAATAGTGAATAAAGCATAATGACTAACCAAGGAACACAAACTTAGCTTTAGATCTCAACAACTTATTAAATTTTTCCGATATGAGGTTCTCAACAGATCATATATTAGAGCACCAGATCATTAGAGCACCTTCAATGCAAACCTCAAACTTACCTCCACAATATGCTTTCTTTGCTGAGCTTGAGAAAGCTTATATCTGGCACGTCTTTCAACAACAGAACTTCTAAAGTCGAGGAACGTCTGAAATATTGCACCCACAAAATTCATTAATAAATTCAACACGGTAATTCTCTTCTACCTAAATATCTGCATTTTGTTAAATGGCAATGAATGCATTTGGTGATCTTCTATGGCTCTATTGCAACAATTGTGTTGTTCAGTTTATTATTTTAAAATAAAGTGCCTTACAATTTCAATTAATGACGATATCTAATAGTTTTCTTTCATTTTCCACTTTTCCTTTTCTTTTCTCAACTTTCACAAGTTGTAATAGAATTGACTTCTAGTATTCCTATCAAGGAGCAAAAATTGAATGCATAAATTGTTATCTTCACACCAAAATGCCTACAAGTTTCAAAGTGAATATATGGATTATGCCAAAATAGATGAAGGTCAACACTCAACAGTAAACCACAATATAATATTTGAATCTTGAAACTTCAAAAAGTCAAATTAAAGATAGGAAACATATATTACCTGAAGCATCTCCTTAAGTCCCATCAGCTTTGGTTGTTTATCAAGAATACTGCTCAAGTAACAGAAAAATAATGTGAGAAACCCACACAAGTGAATAGGCTATAACACATCATTAAATCATCTATATTTGTCAATATCGTCACAATAGAAAAACAATACTACAAGAACTATCAATCCATGTACTTACCCGACCATGTTACAGCTAAAGCTCGACTGAAGAGCTGTATGACGAAATAGATTGTTCAGAACTATCTCAGGATTGGCACCCCTTTTCAGCTGTGACAAGAAAAAAAAAATGTGAGAGGAAAATTAATTTATCTCTTAATTCTCCCTTATGTGTTTTTTGGTAGATCATGATGGATTCAGTATAAAAGGGAAACTAGTATTGACCTCTATCACAACTCGCATGCCAGAACGATCGCTTTCATCCCGCATGTCACTAATTCCATCCAATACCTGTGGTAAAGAAGTAAATCAGGAGCTTTTTCTAAATTTAAAGCTCAGGTACTATCGACATAAGATTGGATCAGAAACCTGGTTGAACAAAAATATTCCTGTCATGCATACCAAATACCAATTAACTCAGGGAAAAGTGGATTGATCATTAATAACAAAGCTCTCTATCTCTCTTTCTCTCTCATAACTTAATTTAAATTCTTTGTAATTAGGGTTACTGCATAATTTTATACCAACTAGCAGAATTTTGAATCCTCTGCTTGTGTTACTGGACGTTTGGCTCAGGTGTTCAAATTCTAGGAATATCAACTTTTCAATAAATTCTTAATCTTGTTTCTGTAAAATCCTCTGCTTAAGAATTAAATAATCAAAAGAACTTATTCAAACCAATCGGCTGATTACATTACCTTCTCTTCCACAAGTTCTGCAATTCTCTGAACAAGTGAAGCTTTGTTTGTCTGGTATGGTACCTGAACCAAACATACAGATTCAACTTAGCAGAAACTCAAGGTAAGCATCAACAATGATTATGTGGTTTAAAGCGATCCATATACATATTTTAGTCCCTCGTCAAATATTCCAAGCACCACGAGTCTGGTAAAGACGCATGAATATAGATGATTGATAGTTAATACCATACACATACATACCGATATTTGTCCTGTGTAAAAAGTCCAGTCTCAAATCATATCCTCACTAGTTGCTACTGAATATATATCACTTTGATTCTGTCTTTATGTTTTGGAGAAAGATAGCTTCAACAATGCCTTGTTAAATCTCATGGAAGTTAGCCTATTAATTCCACAGGACGTTATTATGCCAAAGAAAGGATGAAATATAAAAGTAACCTCTTTAATTATAATCGCTTGGCGTTTTGTTCTTTCATCAGTCTCAAATTCAGTCTTTCCTCTTATTACAACACGGCCCCGTCCAGTTTGATAAGCTTGCAAAATTCTATTATTACAATAAAACTGAGCATATAGTATTGTACCTCATTACACCTTTTATTAAAGCAGGAAGAGAAAAAAGAGGAAAAGTACCGTACCCTTCATTACCCATGATAATTCCTCCTGTTGGGAAGTCAGGCCCAGGCATGTACTCCATCAATTCTTGCACCTTTACATGAATAAATAAAAAAAAAATATATACAGAAGTAGACAAACAATATTGGCAAATAGAGCTGCGAGTATACAAGACCTACACCCAACTAATATAAGTATTGAGAAAACAATTCTTTATGTCGCCCCATGAAATGGTCAAATTCCAATATATAATCTTTTTATTATTAAATCAGTACTTTAAAAAGAAGAGGAATTGCTTACAGTTGCCTCAGGGTTATTAATCAATGCACAAAGTGCATCCACAAGTTCATCAAGATTGTGTGGAGGAATATTTGTAGCCATTCCAACCTAGAGAAAGAGGGGAAGTGGGATGGGGAAGCAAGATATTAGAATTACAGATTACACAAAAAAAGGAAAAAAAAAATACTTCCTTTGAAACCTATAAATAATTCAAAGGAAAAAATTGTGCCATCTTCATACGATGAATTCATGATAAGAAAAGCATCCAAAATATCTATTGCTTACCGCAATTCCAGAGCCCCCGTTAAGTAACAGAGCAGGTATACGAGCAGGCAAGAGAGAAGGTTCTTTCTGTGAGTTATCAAAGTTTGGGGTAAAATCCACCTGTTCATTCATTCAAAAAGGAAAAAACATTAAGTTCAAATCTAAAGATTGGACAAATTAACTGAAAAACCAGCTCAGTAAACTTACTGTGTCCTGTTCTATATCTGTTAATAGCATTGCTTCAGTTAATGCCTAAAAGGATAAAAAGGGGAAAAAAAAAGGTAATTTTACATTGCATAGGCACAGAAGGCCGTTAAATAGAAAACAAATAGTAATGCAATGCACAAAAGGGTCGCTAAGTATTGCACTCACTTCTAATCTGCATTCTGTATATCTCATCGCAGCAGCAGGATCATCATCGATTGATCCAAAGTTTCCATGACCTTGAATCAGAGGGGACCTCAATGAGAAGTCCTAAGTAGGGGAAACAAAATTAATAAATCAACAAAGGTTTTTAGTTTTGCAAATTAAACCACTACTCACTGTTGTGCAAAGAACCTGATACATATTTGTAAAAGAAATAGTTTACCTGAGCCATTCTCACCAAAGTATCATAGATAGCTTTATCTCCATGTGGATGAAACTTACCAAGAACCTATATAATCAAAGGTAAAACCACAACTCAACCATTATTCACTTTGCTACAATTAATAATAAATGGGAAAGAATTATAACTAGTGAAAAAAAAACACTTGCATTTATGCCGGTTAAAGCTTCCTTGAAGAAGTTTGCAACTAAATAATTAAAAATAATATTTATAGCATTCACAAGACCAAGAAAAGTGAACTTCAAAATCTCTTTTTCCTCCTTTTTACCTCGCCAACTACTTTAGCAGATTTCTTGAATGGCCTACGTGATGAAAGACCCAACTCATGCATAGCAAACCTGGAATTAAACACCAATTAGTTGGCCATAAAGAGACAAGTGTACTAAATTAAGAAATAAAACCGAAAACAACTTTTAAAATTTTTACAAGGTATATGGGCCAGCAAACAATTTCAAGGAGAAATTACATGCTCCTCGCCGGTGCAGATTTGATGTGAGCGCACAGATATTCAACACTCACAAATTATGTAGCATCAATGTACGTGCAAATATATTTGTGCAAATGCATAAAAAAAACCATACTGGCAAGGAGAGTCGGGGAAAAATCATTACCAAGTTAAATTATACGAGTCCAAGGACTACAGTTCTTAGTCGATAAGATGAAAAAATGACATCTCAATAGTATCTGGCTGGCAAAATAAACAAGTATACCAGCCAAATCACAAATGACAGTTTTCCTGGTATCGTAGCTAAGTACATATACATAGTATTAGAAGCAGGGGCATATGGAAAGTAGTGAGAAAGGGTCCATTTCACCCCCACTTTTTTTCCCAAATCACACAAGATATCCACACTTTTATCTAATTTCTTTCGGACAAATTACTAAATGCAGTCAGAATTGACCCAAAAATTAAGTACATATCAGGACTAAAATCACTCCTAATACCCATGAGTTCATGACCTTAAAACAATAATATTTGAGACATGATTATGGCGTATAATCTGTAGACTTGAAATACTAACTCCCCCAATAAAAATTCCCACCTCTGTCCTTGATTAAAAGCATCATCTAATTCCATGATGAGATAACACATCAACACTAGCTTTAGACTCAAACTAGCATTAAAGCAGACAGTACCCTTCGATAACCAAACCAGAAGCCCAAAACTTTTGCATTTCTTCGCTAGGATAAACTAAATCCAGTTAAGCAATTTTATGGAGAAACCAGCCAGTTTTCCTATCTTAGGTTACCATAATCACATTGTATTATCCCACAAATACACATTTTGCATGAATAGCCCCCTCTTAACAAAATTCTAATTATACTAAAAAATCCAAGACACGCTTCTATGGGAATACAGTAGAGATTCACAGAAATCTCTTTTTCAAAAATCTAACGATTAAAAATAGGGAAAAGCAAGATACATTGAATACTGGGTGCAAATTAAAAAAAAAAAAAAAAAAAAAACACCCAATACATTTCTTTCTCCGCAAGAGTAATTAATGTTACCATCAGATTTGCACAAAACAAAATAGAAAGAAAAGTTCAGAAAGAGAAAGGCTCACAAAATCCTTCTGTGCACAGGCTTGAGACCGTCTCTCACGTCTGGTATAGCCCGACCAATGAGCACTGACATTGCATATTTCATGTAAGATTCCTTCGCCTCCTCGTGAAGCTCTGACTGTATAACTCTCCCTGAATCGCTCTCTTTCACCATTAGCGCCCCATCCCCTTCCTCCCGTTCGGTCCCTTTCTCCTTCCTTCTCGCTCTTACTGGTCTCACACTCCGCCTCGAGCCGCCGCCGCCGTCGGAGCTTTTCGCAGAGAGAAACCGTACAGAGCACGCGAGGCGCCCATGGCTGAGGAGAGGAGACGAAGAGGCGCGAGGGAGGAGGTTGGAACGGAAGGCGGAAGATGTGAGTCGGAGAAAAGCTGTAGAGAACGACATTTGTTTCGAGATACTGTACTTTCTAACTAGGGTTTGGTAATAAGGGTTTTAGTGAGGAGGCGCCATTAGTGAGAGAGAGAGAGAGGTGAGTGGAAGTGGAAGGGTTTTTCGGCTTGCGAGCGGGAGCAGGACAAAGACTGAGAGGGAAGGAAAATATAGTTCGGCGGATAGGGTTTATGGACCGCATAAGCCGAATCCCTTGTTGGTGGGGCCTATTGTCGGAACGATTATTAAATTGAATTGTCGTCGTACAGCTGGGTAATAGGCCTGGTCCAGGAAGGAAGTTTTGATAACTCTGGATCTGTGTAACGGTTACTCTGTAGGGCTTTATGTAAGGAGGTCAGAAATGGGGGTCCATCCAAACAAACCACGTTATTTAAAAGATTTCGATAGGGTTCACTCTGTAAGGGTTTTTATTTTGATGTTTTCGCTTCAAACTTTTACAGTTAAAGTTAAGCCAGCGCATATACATTTGTTGCGCGGAATTTACTACCAATAATTTTCAATAATAACATAGTTTCAGTCGTTCAACTAATTTTCAAATAAAATGTCTATAAAAAATTCTCTAGTCAAATTTGAAACATCGAATGTCGTTCATGCATATTGAAAAATATATTAATGACGTTACGTTATTGATGTATTATCACACAGCTAAACGCATCGAAAAATATTAACTTCACAATGAGTTCAACGTGATTACATACACGTAAAGAATACCAATTGGTACGGTTCTAAAACATCAAATTTTTGTCAAAATTCTAAAAATAAACTTTGCTTTACATCGAAAATAACAACTGGTAAAAATCAACCAAAAAATGCCAAAATACCATTTACGCAATATTTTCAAAATCAAGAGAAGTCAGGGAACTATTCAAGGACCAATCATACATGAAATATTAACAGATCCCGTGGATCATTCCATGTTTTTTCCTCAATTTCGACCTTAGTTTAAAAATTGAAAAAACCACAACCCTTGTTTATTTTTTAAATCTAACAAAAGATAAAATTGATTCGGCTAAATACACTAAACAATGTTATCAAATTCGAATCAAACTATGATTTATGCATAATTTTCTTAACCGGAGGACAAGTCGATTGCTGATAGTTAAAATTAAGAATGTAGCCATGCAATTGAAATTTGAGGGACGAATTCGGAGCAAGACTTTAGAGAAATCAAATAACGATAAAATATAATAAAGCAAACTAAATTCTGACTTGAATCGTAATTCATCGTTTTTAGGTTTATTTCGTTTTTTCAGGCTGCCATCCCTAAATTCATTAATAATTAACTATTAACGATAACTTAACGATTAATATAGTACTTTGTAAAATGTAGACTCAAGTTAAAAAATGAAATCGGAGATATGTTTCTTGTTGGATTGGTAAGTGAACGAGCAATCGACGTGGGAGGAAGAGAGCTCTCATTTTGAAAGCGCCTGTTTGTTATTTTTCTTTTGTATGTGTTTTTTTTAAAGATGAATTGGGGTTAAGTCTCCCAATTTATTTTTAAATTAAATTTCTGTGAAAGACTCCCAGTTAGGTTTCGAACTTATAATTTTTTACTCAAGATGCATTGCTCTTTGCTAATAGACCAAGATCTAGTTCTCTTGTTTGTTTTTTTTATAATTTGTTTAAAGATATGTTACTTTTTTTTTATTAAAAAAGGTAAGGTCTGAAGCAGTGTATTGTAAACATATTGTGTCGTGTCGACACAAGTTAATATTTTCAACATGTCGCATCATGTCATGTTGAATGAAAGAATTGACTAACATGACACGTATTATGACCCAACATGTCTGTGCCAAGTCAAAAATATTTTCTTTGTGTCGTGCCAATTCGCTCATATCGTGTCATTTTAGAGAAAACTAGATCAAATTGTAGTGTTATGTGAAATTATTTATTTTCTCATTTTCCAACAAATTGGCAGAGTTGCCAATATATCTTTTTTTTTTTCTATAACACAAAATAAATATCCAAGTAATCGACTTCGTTATAACATAAATAAAATAAAGACAAGGGACGATAACTTTTTCTCATGCTCAGTTAGTGTTCTCCAAAATAGCACGACACGAGCATGTTAATATGACGCGCATGCGTGTTGACACGATAAAAATGAATATCATTTAGAATTTATTAAATTATATTGAGTTTATATCATATATTTAATAACTTTCATTTATAATATTTTTATTTTAATATACGAATTTTCAATAATTTATTATATATTTTTCTATTTTAAAATTTATTTAAATAGTGTTTAATGAATTTTTAGTAAAAAATTAAAATATGACTAGACACGTTTAACACTTCGTGTTAGACGTATTGTGTCACAATACGTGTTATGTTAACTAATTTTTTCACTCAATACGACACTACACGACACATACGACATGTTAAAAATAATAACTCGTGTCAAAACAACACGACATGAGTTCTAACACTATTTGACGCGACAGGTTTGGTTACGCTCAGCGTTGCCGTTCCGACTTTTTATTCCTCCCCAACAAATAATTTTTGATTTTTTTCCAACCCATCTTTCTTAGTCCCTTTCGGCGTTCCACTTCCACACTACGACACAATTTTGGAATTTCGAGCGCGTCAGTGAGGTCAGAACAGCTGGACGGCGATGTTACGGTCCATAAACCGAGTCCACCTTAGTGAAATCCAATCAGATCGCTTTTGTTCCCGGAACGGCTGTTACAGAGTACAGACGGAGAGAGAAAACTATAATCAAATCAAAATCACATCGAAAAAACAGAGAAAAATACAAATAAAATAATTTCAGGAATATTCCCTTCGAAAATTAAGAATCGCCCCAACAAGAGGCAATCGCCTAAAATTTCTCGAAAAAAATTTCCCGAATGTGACGCGAACCTTTCGTCGTCTCTCCCATCCCAAATCCGCCATTGCTAATCTCACTCTTATCTGAGCTTTCTTTGTTTTATAATGCCCTGGTGTTCTCCGTTGCTCGGATCGCGAATTCGATCTTTTTTTCGCGATTACGACAGTCTCCAGGGTCTCGCGATCGTTCTGATATACATTCAGGTGTGTTTTATCTCGAGGTTTTGTAAATTGGCATAAAATTTTGTTCGGATTTAGGGTTTTGATCATTCTTTGATCAATTTTGATGCCATTATCCCAGCTCGTCGAATCTTTGAGCGCCTATTTATAAGAGTTCACTTAGCTTGACAATCATCTCATATCAAGGAGGCTAATTTTCCTTCTTCAGATATTTTATGATCTTCTTTGGAATGATCTATGCGTTTTTTTTTTTTTTGTGATTAATAGTGGCACACAACTGGTACAATATGTTTCTATCATGACAAATGAGTAATGACACAGTTGCTTTCTTTTATTCTTTCACACTCTGAGAACTGAGATGTTAAGATGCGAAAACATGACTCACAATAGTGAAAATTGACCGGCAAAATACTGGTTAAATTGTTGTTGAGAGCTTAGTTATAGCGCCAGCGCGTACTTGTTGCCAAATCACACTCGAATCAGTGTATAATTCTTGGTAGCTAGTGTTAAATTAATAAAGACATGAAGTTTTGAGTAAAAGCTCGAGTTGATACATTATGGTTTGTTTAGTTACTTTTATACTTGCATGATTTTTTTTTTCTATCCATGTGGTACAGATTGGTTGTGCCTTGATTGGCTCGCTTGGGGCATTTTACAATGGTGTTTTACTGATAAATCTGGTGGTGGCTTTATTTGCGTTGGTAGCAATAGAGAGTGGCAACCAGACACTTGGCCGTACCTATGCTGTGCTTCTCTTTTTTGCCATTTTTCTCGACATAGCCTGGTTCATACTCTTCTCCCATACCATATGGTATGTAGGCCTCTTGTTGCATTATAACAATCAAGTAATTTTTTGTATGATTGTTTATGCATTTTGCATGCTGGCTTGCCCAACTTAAAATTCCTGTTAGTGGCATCCTTTAAGTACTTGATTGCACATTTTGTTATATCTCGGTGAAATCAAATGATTTTAGTAAGCAGTAGATCAGTAGAGTCTAATACAAGCTGAAATGTGCCAAAGGCTAATAAGGAAAGTCAAAAAGTAAAATTAGAGTTTCCATCAGTAAAATCAATCATAGAGCCATAGTGTGCTGAATTTGAATTGCATGGTTTTGAATAATGATTTGGCTTTGTCTGGTACAGGAACATAGCTCCAAACGAGAAGTATGGGGCGTTAGTAGTCTTATCAATAAAATTGGCATTGTGGATGCAAATCATTGGGTTCTCAGTCCGCTTCTTTTCGTCCTTTGTGTGGGTCCAGATGTACAGACTTGGTGCATCATCAGAAAGCAACAACCCAAGCTACCATGACACAGATTACGATGCAAGGAACAGCTTCCTGAACCGGGCTGGAGGGGTAGCAAGGGAGAACTCCATCTCTGACGAGATCTTGGGTGGCTCCATTTATGACCCTGCTTATTATTCTTCTCTTTTTAAGGATGTGCGAGATAATGGTTGCATACGTGAGGTGCGGCCTCTTTTTGACATTTTTAATTTGCTTTCTACCTTACATTTTACTCATGTGTAACAGTGTAAGTAACATTATGTAAACAACTGACTGAAATTTTAAACATTCTTGTAAATGAAATCAGGTTAGCCAAAAGTCCACTCACTCACGACAAGATCTTGAGGCTCCCTCTATAATTAAGGGCTCATTCTTCTTATTTCACAATAGATTGTTCAAATTTAATAGGTGCCTGCACGAGTGAATCTTTCACTGCAAGTTTTAGTTGTCGCCTAACAAAATTTCAGAATATTGCTAATACACGTGTTAAAAAAGAAAAAAATTATGTATACTTATAAAACATTGAAAAATGTTTCCATATACTTTTTTTTTCTCATTTTCATGAAAACAACTGCATTATTCTTTTATAATTGGGGAGGGACCAGAGATCATATTTTGATCTGCCCTTTTTTCATTTGAAGATGCTTTGAGGGAGTAATATTCATGATATCTAAAATGCTTTGCAAAAGTATACTAGATAGTTTTTGGTCTGTCATGTATCACGAGTGCCAGAATCTGCTGCCTGCTCACACCATTGTGCCATTATTCAATCCAAAACACCCGACCTGCTCTAAGTTAATATGGCCATCTGATTTGGTAGCGAGTGGCAGATTATCTGAGAAGTACAATTTTGGTTAGATGGCTTAGAGGATGCTATGGCACTACTGTCCCTCGTGATAATGGCAGGGGGCATGAAATTGGTACCTTGATACTGTAGCCATGTTTGAAGTGGGATATATTGGAGGGGAAGGGGATAACTCTTATCCCTTGAAGAGTGGTATAAGAGTTATCCCCTCATCCATGCACTCTTTCCCACAACCAAACATAGCCTAAGGTCTGGCAGGGGTGTTGTATGAAATGTTTGCCCTTCTTATTTGTGATGCCAGATTCTTTTATTGGCATGCTGTATATTGAAATCTATCAAAGCCAGATAGCATTTCATAAAAATAAATCATTTTAAATGTAGCAAAACATCTTTGCTTTCCTTTTGGAACGAAAGAATATCGTAATTAGCATCTTTGATTAAGTTCTGGTCTATCCAGCAATAATGGGGTTTTAATAATGGATGATATATTATATACTGAACTTTTTATATAATGCTTAATAAAGACTTAATTCAACCGAGGAAATGTAAGTATAAATTTACATACTAAATTAATGACTGGTATTAACTGTAATGGGTTTTGGTTCTGAGGTTGGATCCTAATTTTGTATATTCAACTGATGGTTTGATTTGATTATTTCTAAGGTGGATGAGCAAATAAGACCAGATGGAGAGTCTACATCAGCAAATGTATCTCTACAGATCAAAACATGCACTGTTAGATCTTTTCGGTCAATTGATGTAAGTTCATTCCCTGGAAAAAGTTTCCTGTTTCTTAATGCAGAAAACTTGTTTCTTCTACTGGCACAAGTAGTGCACTGGTCCTTGATAGTGTGGATATATTGACTATAATGGTTACCCTGCGTCCCTGCCAGCTGGTGCTGTTACTATTCGGATAATAGTTATTGGTGAAAAGGTGATAACAAAGGAGCCAGCTGGTACTGGTACTGTGCCTTGTGATCCAACTGTGGTAACAGAACATACTAAAATGGTTGTTCTTTCCACATGCTCTAATTTAGATTTGCACCCTTATTTCCTTTTGGTTTTAATTTTTATCTGCCTTATTGAAGAGATGCTCCACTGACAGGTTGATCCCACACTAACAGAGCCTTTGAACCACTAGCATAAAGAAAAGAAAAGCTTTATGGGATTTTGCCCATCCTTTCGAATCATGGGCATTGGCTTCAACTAACGTGTTTTGCTAACCACATCTGGTGCAATGCAAATAAGGAAAGGAATAGGAAAAAGTTTTACCTCTCTAGGGCCATTATTTGTTTTGATGTGTAGTTAAAGAGGTGAGGTTTGACCAAAAGCGTGCATGGTTAGGTGTTTCTTCGAGTTATATCATTTTTTTTTTCATCCAATTGATGCTGTTTATAGAGTTAGCAGGCAGAAGAAAATTTTGGTTGAGTTTTAGTTTGTGCAGGTATTATTTTTGCTATGATTTGTCCTTTTGCCCCTTCCATTTTGTGTAGGGCGGGGCATCATTTCATTTCATTTTACATTGCATGTAAATCCCTATGTGGCTGTAAATATTTGAAGTTAATTACTTTCCTGTGCTCGCTTTGAATTCAAATTGGTGGAAGACTAGGGGTGGTTCTCAAGGGTGAAAAAAATGCTTTGATGAGCACTCCGTTGTATCTTATCGGGTTTCTCCTAAATCAAATCTAATTAATGATTAGAAAGTGAGATGCACATAGCAACGCTTTTGACAATCAAGTTTCTCTACAAGTGCTCCTGTAGCTCCTGTCTTAGGGCTTTTAGCTGGAGCCCCAGTATAAGATACAATGTATAATTCAATTATTCAAATTTAGCCACTTCCCAGTTCCCACGATAAATGTAATGCAAGAGCGGTAGTTTGAGTGTTTGCCATACGACAAATATCAGTTTGGGCATCACATTTCATACTTTTTTCCATATAATTTTGGGAGTGGCTAGTCCAACATGTTGGACACATACACTCGTCCAACATGATGAAATTTTAAATTTTTAGATTAGAATGACCGATTTGAACCACTCAAATTGTTCTCCCTAATGAAATCTCTATGGAGACCAAATTATATATATTTTTTTTTCGAATTTTTTACTATTTTTTGGAATTTTAGAATATGCTCAATCTAAAAAATATGAACCTCCAATTTTGAAAATTCGAAAAATAGTAAAAAAAATATATAATTTGATTTTCAATAATATTTTAATATATAAATCATATTGAGCGGTTCGGATCGATCGTTCGGATTCTAGCATTACTCTATAATTTTATTGAAACCTGATTCCAAGACTAACATAAACCTCAGGCAGAGAAATCTTTTAATGTTCCTGGACAAACTCATCAAAGGTATATAAGTTTTTTTAAAATACTTTGATCTGGCACAATGGAATGTTTTAATTCATGATTTATGAATTAGAATGTTTTTATCTTTTTAATGTTTCCGCGTCTCTGGTTATTTCTAGCAGACGAGCCTGAAATAAATCAAATAATGCAAAATAGGCAAAGTTCATTTGTTGGAATAGCAATGAGTTAAATTTGCTTCATCCAAATTTTGTCTTGCACCTTCGTAGCAAATTTCTCTTACTTTTAGGTCAAATATTTGTAGAAAAGAAGTGAGAAACCTGTGGCAACATGGTTTTCCTGGATTTAGAATTCAACAGGTGCATTCTGGAGGACACGCTGTAATGACCAAAACAGAAAAGGTTTTGTAACAGTACCGTTTAAACCAAAATTAGCACTACCTCAGATCAGGCCAAGGACCAAGCCCCTCAACATTCCTCTGGAGTTACTCCCAAACGACATAGTAAATTAAAATCAACAGAGTATCCCACAGAAAAATAGAGACAAAACTTGCAGCTACAGGTCTGATAATCCAAAAACTATTCATAAAGAACCTCAAGCAAAAGCACTAGATAAAGTATCTTGTTCAACAGATAAAAAGAAAATCTAAATGGAGACTCTTCAGCGCTTGCCACCGCCGCCACCAATCTTGGGGCCCTTGGCACCCCTTGGGGCAGCTCCTTTAACGGTGCCTTTCTGGGCCTTGGCCATTATCTCTTGCTTCTTGGCCTTTTTCTCATCTTTTGTTTTCTTAATGCGCTCCTTAATCTCACTAGAAACGAGACAGAAAATCAATCTCTATTAAACACTTAGCAATGATGTTCAAGGGAAATAAAACTGGCATATTTCTATCTACATCCAGCTTTTTATCTTATACCAAGATGATAAGATAAAAGTATACCCTACCAATATAATATGTACTTTCATGGGAAAAATCATTCAAACTAACCCCCCCCCCCCTACTGCACCACAATTCACTGGGAAGGGGCCAATTTCATAAGTTCAAAACTCTGGAGGCATTGCATCATTGAAATTTTTTGTATTTACAAAGCCATTGATGAGATTGTTCACACAAAAAAGAAATGGTTTCTCATATAACTAAGCAATTAACCTAAGAAATGTAGATGATATGCAAATGTTCAACATACCGAAGAGCAGCCTCTCTGGCAGCATCCCTAACCTCAGGCTTCTCAGTTCTCTTTTTCTGGATGACCTCAAGAGTGGCACCCACAATAGACCTGGAGTATGGCTTCTTTGTAGTCCTGCGCCTCTTCTTCACTGCCTCAGCATGGATGTCCTGCAATGGCAATTTTAACGGTTAAGTTGCAGGAAGTACTTTATTTACCATAATGGATGAATTAATATAAACTAATGATCAATATCTGCACTACAGTCCAAAACAAAGATCCAACATCACTCAACATTTCACTTGTCCAACATTAAATAATACCATTATACTAATGCAGTAGTGCAAAAATGGCACAGCCAACAATACATAACAACAGAGAACCACAGCACACAAACAAACAGGAAAAATCTTTCTAATGCAATTTATACCATTATAAAGTTGAACTCATCCATGAACACCACAAAATGAAATAATTGATAACAGAATAAAGAGCCCCAGCCACCACACCCAACAACAAGACCATATTTAGCACAGGCAATACCTGATACTACACATAACAATCTTAGAGAATTATTTACTTAACATAATTCGAATATAACATACATTAAAAAAAAAGTAGCCCTACTTTACACAACAGTTACTGGCCCAAAATACATAGCAAAAATGATACCTTCTTGTGTTGCTTACGGTACATAGCAGTCCATGTAAGCTTGGCTGGCTTCAGGCGGTTGTGGAAGTATCGCTTACATTTCGAGTTTGCAAATAAGAAAACCTATGACAAAGTAATCTTAATTTCAGCACCAAACTATAACAGCAAACCACAAGCATTTTAATCTTATGAAACACACAAAAAAAAGATTACTTGTGAGTCAGCACGAACAAATCGAATACCCTTTCCAGGATAAATCTTCTGACCACTGAAACGGCATAGCTCCGTCCTATACACCAGCAACATATACATACAAAACATATTAAAAACAAAAAAGAGCAATATAATATTTGGGCTTACGCAGGAATCTTTTGCATATGGTCTGTTACTGATACATCCAGCTACTACAACCATATTCAACAGAGTGTGATTGACTGAGGCTTAAATAAGGCTGAGCTGCCATTAATATGACCTAGCCAAGCCGAATGTAAATCAACCAATTCTCTAATTAACAGTTCATTTAAGATTACTAGTACTAGGCGTACTAAGGATCGCCCAGGTTTTAGAAAAGACATAGGAAATGATAAAAATGGTGTGAAATGGGAAATTAAAGCTAACAAAAGAACAGAAACAACTTACTTCAACACCATCTTCTCAGCCTCCTGTTGCCTTCACCTTTCTCTTTAAACTACAAAGACGCAAACCCAAAAATTAAATTAAACTAGATTAAACGAAGCCTTCAACGGCGTCTCAGATCCAAGTATCATTCGCTATAGATCAAATCAAATCAAGCATTTCCAAACAAACAAGAAGATACTAATCTCAGGATGTACAAAACTGAATGATCTGAGCACAAACTACCTACCTATCGCCTAAAAATCTCTACAACGCCGCCGAAAAGAACAGAGAAGAGAGAGGCGGGGAAGGGAAAGAGAAATATATACCTTACCAGAGACGGGGGGCGGCTGCAACTAAAAACCCTAGATGCTTGATTTGTTATATAGAATCGTCGATCATGAAGGGTTGAATTCAACGGCCCCGATTAAATTCATCTTGCCCGATTCGTGGACCAATTTTAGGCCCATTTAACTCGATTAGGAACCCTAAAGATTATACGGCCTTTTTGTGAGGCCCATGAGGCTAATAGCCTGCTGTTAATTGCAAAACACCTCATTGTTAATTTGTTATGATTATGATTTCATGATTTCGATCCCTAATCCCCCTGAGCCCTAACCATGACGTGTTCAATTCATGTACATAATATGGATGAATCAATTCAACAGGAAAATTTAGTTTGTTGAGAATTTGGCTACAATCAATATTGATGCTTTTAATGGAGTAAATATAAATATAAAGAGAGAACATTCGAGTCAAATTGATAATGCTTGTCATAATTTGAAATAAGGCTAGATATAATTATTACCCTGCTTCCCATAGTTTAATTGATATGTTAAAGTGATGTCCTTTTTGAAGCCTTAACTTGATGATTGTGTTGTGGGTATTGAAACTCCAAAATTAGTGGAAATTTCTTCCAGAGTGCGGGAACAAATCAATGAAAAAAATTAAGTAAATGCAAACTGTCGCAAAGACAGTAAATGTGCTAGATCAGTAAAAACACTTCATAGCTGAATTTTCTCAATAGCTCAACTTTGATTGATTTTGCTAGGTTGTTCTTATTTGTGAATAACAACAAATAAAATGCGCAATTTGGTTTGGCTTGAATTCATCAGGCACAAAGAATGAAGGTTTTTCTTCAAATGGTTGGCTGAAGATCTTCTTGGATTTTTGTTGCATCTAATAAATCTTTTGCTGTAGATAGTAGTGGGTATAATTTTATTTATTTGATGCTTTCATTTATCATGTCAATATCGTATATCTGATTTCTATGATGTATAAGTATGATATAACTTTTGACGTGTCTGCATATGTTGACAATGTGGTACATATGGTATATTGGTATCAATAAAACATTTGCTTTTCATAACAGCAGAAGTAAATTCTAAAAACTTGACCCGAGCGAGATCAAGTGAAGTGACAGAATATAGAAGGACGCATTTTTAGAAACTTGTTGAGTCATTCAGATAGATGGAGATTTACTAAAAAGCCTTTATTTCATATCACACTACAGACTACACTGCAATAACTATTGTAACATTGAGTTGAGTACAGAAAGATTATCTCAAGAAATGAAAAAATTGGAGGGTAAAGACTAAACAGTGAGAAATATGAAATCATTAGCGCTTTTGGAAATTGAGACGGCTAATGGAGAAGGCATAGACACTAAAGAAGAGCACTGAGAATGCTACAAGAACAGCAACACATGTGCCAGTCATTCCAGAGCTGTAGCCAAGGCTGACTTCCAAATACTCCTTTACAGTACCATCGAAACCGGGCCCCACCAATCTGGTTTCCACGTCACCCAATTGTGATGTGATGATGCCTCGCAAGGTCCACGCAACTGGGCATATGTAGTAAAACCATATCCACCAAACAGGAATCATCTGTTGCAATATCATTTCACATCATTAGAGTTCTGTTAATCTTAATAATTGACATATTCATAGAGTTATGCTTCGATTAACTTTTATATGTGATATATGGGTAGACGTGGGTGAGAAGTTAACCATCCTGATTTCAAGAGTTTTAAGTAAACAGCGCAAAAACCAAACTAAAAGAGGAAAAAAAACAAATGAGGACAGATGAACTTACACTTTTTGGAACTAGGAACCCAGAGAGAAGATTCCACAAGGAGTAAAATGCAGAGGAAACAACTGCTGCCAGTTGTTGCGTAGGTGTCAAACCCACGGCCATCATCCCGTAGAATGTGAAGTACATAAATGTAAGGAACATAAACACTAGGTACAGCAAAAATTTTACTGCAATTTGAAACAATTTAACTGTTAATTCACATTATCATTTGAATCATAAGATTACGTACATAGCTATGAAATTCACTAATTAAACTCAAATTATAATAGTGGCTGGAGATCAGAGAAATGCAAAGATACTAAGTAGATGAGGGGTCTGACCTATGGATCTTTCATAGTTAATCATGAAGTATGTAATTGTGCCAAATATACATGTTTGTGCCAATATGTAAGGTATCTCTACTAATCCCTGCACATAAAAAGCAAAAGTAAGCAATTTGACAAAGTAAAAAATGGCATTTAAAATCTTAAACGGGAATGAAATAAGAGATAACCTGAGCTAGCGCATAAGGCAAGGAAGAGTACATTTTAGCTGCTCTCTCTCTGTAGTAGACAGTCCTCTCAACCGATACCACAGGTTGTACCGATGAGGAATTGTTGACTCCGAGAAAAATGCATGCAGAATATAGAGCTCCCATTACCATGAATAAATCCTTGGTTGTCTTCCTACAAGTTCATTAGTGATAACTGATAAAGTGATAAGAACAAATAGATGGTAGATCCTTGAGAGATAAAGATTATTTAAGGCAATACCTTGAAGAACCAACATTCCAAAATACGGTACCAAAAATAAGGGCAGCCATTGTTGTGAAGAAGAGCCGAATAACATTGTACTGTGGACTTCTCCAGTAAACAAGGTTTTGCTTTCGGTAACATATTTTGAACTGATCGAGATTATTTTGTGCAAACTTCGAAGGGAAATTGAGAGGCTCTGTTCCATGTTCAGGTTTGCTTAGTTCTTGGATCAATGATTCCACTTGCCTGAATTGATCTGAGTTCCTATAAACACTTGCGAAATCTAGAGAGAGACGTTCTTCATTTGCTTGTGAACTGATCTCTAACATCCATGTTGCTGGGTTGTAGCCACTCGGAATAGGAGAAATTCCAGGAATTCTCTATAAGTAAATCATTGTATTAGTTAAAATGTTATACTTGCTTACCAGATCAAGAAACTATGGTAAGAACTATATACACTATAATTAAGATTTTTATTGAAAGCTTGACCCATGTCCAAGCAAACTTTCAATTTGATCAAGATGGAATTATCGACTTTTGATATAAGATGTTTAACAAAGGAAATATATGTGACCTGAAAGTAATCAATCATAGTTTTTGAATGAACCCCCAATGGTCCTCCATAAATCACATGTCCTCCTCTCTTCATTAAAAGTAACTGTCAACAAATTAAAAATTAAAAACAGAAATTAGGGAGTGCCTCATGCAAACCAAATAACAAAGGGCATAATATAAGAAACAAAAGGTGATGGCAATGTAAAGAAATGAGCTAACCTCATCGAATGCTTCAAAAATGTCAATACTAGGTTGGTGAATAGTGCAGACAACAGTTCTACCAGTATCAACTGTGTTACGGATAGTACGCATAACAATGGCAGCGGCACGGGCATCCAAGCCAGAGGTGGGCTCATCCATAAAAATAATAGAAGGATTTGCAACCAACTCGACGGCAATTGTTAAACGCTTCCTTTGCTCAGTAGATAAGCCAGTTCTCCCCGGCATTCCCACCAATGCATGTCTTAGTTGGTCTAGCTCCACTAGTTCCATAACTTGCTCTACAAATGCATGTTTCTCCTCTCTACTTAAATCACGAGGGAGGCGAAGACTGGATGAAAACCAAAGCGACTCTTCCACTGTAACTTGAGGAGAATGGATATCATTCTGCTCCACATAACCTGAAACTCTGGCGAAGCTGCTCTGCTCTTTTAAAAAACCTGATATATGAATCTCCCCTTCGATATATCCCCCTGTTTTCCTCCCAGCTAATACATCCATCAAGGTAGTCTTCCCTGCCCCACTCGATCCTACCAATGCTGTCAACACACCCGGTCTGAATACTCCACTCACATCACGCAATAATTGTAAGCGCTCCTCCTGTATCCCTTGAGCTCTAATTTCCTGACAATTTGTTTTTTTTTATTGTTATTCACACATATATTACTCATGTATAGCAATGTCGCATCAATACTCAAATGATTATTTTTCTATATTGTCTTAGTAAATATATACAGAACCATGCCAAGTGATCTTGAAATTTAAAGGTAGACACAGAGAAACAAAAATATAGAGGAATCATGGAAGAATGCAGTTTACCTTTGGTATATCAACATAGTAACTAATGTTATGGAATGTCATTGACAGAGGTTGAAACGGAAGGATCATTCCTTTATTACTGGTGCTTGTAGCTCTTTCTTCAAAGTTTCCTTCTTCAGCTTTTTTTAAAAGAATCGTAAACAACTATTAGCAATGCTCACCTTCAAACTTAATACAATAAATACGGCAGCTATTTTTTTTTTACTATAAAACAATTAATTAATCACCTTCAGATGCATTTTTGAGTTTAGGAGATGAAGGGCCGTTGCCCTCCTTCTTCATTGCTTCAGATGGGATTATTGCTTGTGCTTTTCCAAGGGCTTTAAAAAACATGAAGTACAGAAATAACGTTGCTTTAGTACAAAATTTTTGCCCGTAAAATAGCTTCTGAAAATTTTTTAGACTTACGCTTAAGATGCGCAAAGGCAAGGTTAAGAACAACATTGAATAAGAGAGTATAGCCCACCAATACACCAACTCCAATCCAGTACCAGTACTCCTGGGTAGGAAGGTTTTGTAAAATCAACACATTTTCTCCAACTGTTCCACTTCCTGTAGAGGACCTCTGTTCAAGGTAGAGAAGAAAGAAACGTTGTTAGATTTTAATTTAATTGGAAAAGATTGTTTGCTTCTATTATATGTATGATACTTCAAACTCGATCTATATGATGAAGCATACCAAATCCCATCTTGGGGCAGAGAACTCATTAACTGAGATGGCACGTTGAGCATATGTTAATGGAGAGAGCCAGTAAGCCCAAATACACCAGGATTTTACTTGGTCTACAAATGAAAGATTTGAATACCAATAAGAATATAAAAAAAATGATGCAAATTATTTGAAATCACTTTTATCAAAACATCGACAAACCTTTGGGAACGATAAAGCCTCCCAAAAGGAAGGTGACTAAGAGGCCAGCAGATCCAAAAGTATTGGCAATGACTATGTCACGGGCAAGAGCTCCCATCATCCGAAATAATCCCAATGCCATTTGGTGCATACAGAATAACACCAGCATAAATTGGAAAAACCTTCCAGCATCTGGTGCAAATCCTACTGTAAAATAAACTACACATGACCACACTAGGGCTTCAACAATAGAGTAGGGAACACGGACCATCCAACTGGGAATCGAGAAGGCCCAAGCTGGATGAAACAAATTATCTCTCTGCTTGTAAAATACAGGAAGTCGAGATATTGTAATTGACAGCTCTGAAAATCCATTAAACATCATGTGCACTAGCCCAAAAAACAAGCAAGCTAGATATTCTCTCCCATTTGTTTCATCTACCGGATGTAGCCTTGTTTGTAGAAACATGGTGCATGTTATTATTCCAACTATGGCGACCTGAAAGAATTTCAATTCTCACATATAATTTACATACTAGAAAACATATATGTAAATTTCTTTGTGATGCATTTAGTTACATTGGTTTTTGGAAAAAGAAATTGTAAATTGCTATGGTTGTGTGTGCATGTCGAGTTTGGAAGCCCGCAGTAAATTGCTTGCTTGTAAATCTAGTTATTATGCTACTTCATAGGAAGAGAGCATGAACTAGCCAAGTACTTTACTCTTATATATCCATAATCTATCATAATGTGATAGAGGTTGTTAGAGCAATACCTGACAGGTCCTGAAAGTGTAAAGGAAGCGATGTCGGCCTAATAGGAGTAGCTCTCTTGAAAAGCATGCTTTAAAGAGCTCTTTTTTCGAGATGGCAAATTTTGTTTTGGCAAGGGCTACTTCATCATCATCTTTAGTACTACTAACATGTGATGGGGAAGACATATCAAATTGCACTTCTTTCCAATATTTCGATTCTTCATAAGCCCTGACCATCTCAGATACAGGAACAAATGAATATGGATTGGAATGGTCTGACCAGTACTGCGCCTGATCCTTTCTAGAGGTAACCTCTTGAAGAAAATCAGCTACTCCCTTGCGAGGTGGCAACGTAAACCCCAAAGACTCGAAATGCTGCACGACAGCATCAGTGGGGCCCTGATATATGATATGCCCTTCTGACAAAAGAATGACATCATCAAAAAGTTCAAATGTCTCTGGCGGAGGCTGTAAAAGTGACATGAGCACTGTCCCCTCCATTAGATGCACAAAATTTCTCATGCACTTGACTATTTGGTATGTAGTTGAGCTATCTAATCCGGTTGATATTTCATCCATAAATAGAGTTTTTCGTGGCCCAACTATCATTTCTCCTGTAATAAATGAAAAACAAAATTAGGTATGCTCCTAAATGAGAATATTAGAAGAAATTATGGTGAATGTGTCTATAGAAACCTGTTGTTACTCGCTTTTTCTGACCACCAGAGATACCCCTGACCATATCACTTCCAACTAGAGTATTAGCGCACACATCAAGGCCAATAACATTTAGGACGTATTCTGTCGCAAGATTATTTTTTTTGCCTCCTAATGAAGCAACCTATATATAAAAAAACAATTCAAAATAGATAAATGCCATTTTTTTTTTATAATCAGTGCTGGTAGATGCACTGAATATTTCATATGACGAACGACTAGGGGTTGATTTTGTACTGACCTTCATGAAAGCATCTATTTCAGGACTTGGGTGAATACCCTTTTTCTTCTCAAGAGATACCAACTCTGCCAGATAATCTATAAAAAGAGATGCATAAATTGATAGATGAAAATAAGAAAGGACTGAACAAATAACATACATGCCTTCCCAAAAAGAAAGAGAGATATACCTTGCCAGCTTTGACTTGCACCCTGGCATTGTGCAGCAAAATCAAAAGTCTCTCTTACAGTCAACTCAGCGAGATGATTGTCTGTCTGACTAATATAAGCACAAGTCCTTTGCACATAAAACTCATCCAGATCACGTCCATTATAACTTATCTTTCCTGATTTCTGAGAAACAGCCACATTTAACATTCACGTTAGATAATTAGAAGGAAGCTTAAATACTTCTAATGCAATCCACTATTTCAATCCATATTCATGGTCATCAAAGTCATCCTTATATACAGGAACTGATAATTCAAAAGAGCTATCCAAGCACACAATAGCTCCAAAAGAAGAATTTCAAAAATTACTATGAAATTAACTCAAAATTAAGTACAACAAAAGAAAATCAGAAGTTCTGACAAGTTTTTTTCTCTGTATGAAAAAAAACTTATTTACACTCGTATACTTCCATAATTTGTAGATGTGACATTGATCCATATTGTGTAAAGGAGTAAACTTTTATGTTCAAGTTGCAATAAAATTTGAGTTCTTAATTTGGTGCTGTCTACTGTAGAATAGTATGTCCACATCTAAGTCAAAATTTAGAAAAAAAAAAAAAATCTAACTGTAACTATATACAGTTACTGTGAACAGAGAAAGAACAATTCAAATTAAAACTTGTATAAATATAACATTAACAAAGGAGAATAAACTAAAATTCCAAAAAAGACATTAGGCCAAGACCTTTAGCTGAGCATCCAATTTACCAGAAAGAGCTCGCAACAGAGTAGATTTACCCGATGCAGGAGGTCCCAACAACAATGTCATTCTGTGTACCAAAAAACAACCATTAAAGCCAGCAATCATTAAACAAGTGAGAAAACAAGAACATTTTATTAATGTATGCTTAGTAAGGAAAACGCAAGCAAACATAAGAGGAGTTACCTTCCAGGTTTGATAACACCACTGACGTTGTCCAAAATGGTGAGAGTGTGTTTTTTGGGTCGTAGAACATGCAAGGATATCAGAACTTGCTGCACCAACATTAGATAATATTAAAGTCAATTCCATCTGTCCGATCATATAGAAAAGCTAGTAAAGCAATAATCTCTCTCTTATATGTTGTGTTATGCTAATCCAGGGCTACGCATTTCTTTCTTTCATCGTGAAAACCCATACAAATTGGTATTTTGGTAATAGCATTGGAGAAAATCAGAAGAATTGTTTTTTAAAATATAATTAAAGAAGAAAATTTGAAAAGTTTCTCCACTGCTCTCTGTTTGGAAATAGAAGTCACGTAATACAATTCTGGCCCTTGAGACTTTGACTAGTTTTTTCTTTTTATCGTTTTATACATAACTAGTTAATTTGGCTTATTTGTTTAGTAATCCGGGCAACTAAAAGACAAACTCAAGTTTGGATATCATTTGCACCAAATAAGCATATCTTTTCCTTGTCAGTTACAAAATTCAGGTGAGCAAATCAATACACGCATATTTATTTTTAACTTAGACCGGACTTCATATCTAAAATCTAAAGTCAGAGCCTTTTGTCCCAAACATGTTGGGGTATGTTAGAAATGACAACCCGACCCTAGTCATTTCTTGTATATATGGCTGAGTTTTTTTGCTGGCTCGCCAAACTTATCGCAAGCATGAGGGCTTGAACCCTGGACCTCTTAGAAGGGAGTCCAATGCTCTTACCACCTGAGTTACTAGACCACATGCTCATATCTAAAATCTAACATATATAAATTTGGAAAAAAAAAAATTATATACCCTTGTCGCCTCATTTGAAAATTTCTTAAAAATCTTGTCAAATTAAAAATGTAACAGTTCAACGAAAATTTCCTATATTAGAGCGTCTCTTAGTTTATACAGTTTGATACAGAGAGAAACTATTACACACCACTGCAAAAAATTAGAGTATGTTGATCAGATTCAGATGCATAAAAAGAGCGGCAAACCTCAGCAATATCTTTGACGTAATTAGTGAGAGAAGGTAACGCTCTGCTACCAACATGAACCTTTGTAGAAACATTCAAATTCTCAAACCTCACTTCGACCTTTGGTACTGTATGCCCCACCCTATAATATATTCACAAATTATATTACAAGGCTTATTAGCGTCACAGTCATGAGCATATCTAAATTTTTTTTAAATTAAGTATAATATCAAATAATAATATATTAATATTAATATAATCAATATATTAAATAACTCAATTATTATTATAACTAAACAGATCAATACTGAAATAATTATATATTTTTATAAAATCATGTAAGAACTTTTTAAAAAGAATATTTATATATAACTATATAGTATATATGTATGTCTATTGTTTAATAAAAATAGAAAATATGGTCCTTTAATTATCTTTACTTACTGGATCCACATATGTTCATAGTTACTTCCTTATTACTAATTATATATACTAAAGAAAGATCGATCCAGGTAGCACATCTTCTCCCTCTTTACAAAATTTTAGTAGAAAAAAATAATAAAAACAAGAACGCTTTCCCAAAAATAAAATTGAAAAAAGTAAAAAAAAAAAAAAAACTCCTGTGGAAACATATAAAGTAATCACGTACGCATCAAAACGAGCCTTAAGCCTCGAGAGGAGATTGAAATTGTCCTGTTCGGAGGTGGCAAGAGCGTCTTGAAGGATGACACTTCGCTTTCCACGGTCGAGCTTGCGAACATCAACGAGCTCGAGAGATCGAGCCGCTGAGGCCGAGACAGAACGGGGGAGGATGGCGAAATTTCTGCGGTCGATAGAGGGAACCCGCTCCATGGCAGCCCATAACAACTCCTTCTCATCCTCCTCGACCGTCTCGGCATTGGACGGGCGGTTGAAGTGCTGATCCCCTGCCAAAATCCCTTCATCAATCACGTATATGATTTCACTTGCACCCGGTGCGGCTGCCATTTTCTTGGACAGGCAAACGCCACCTTGGATTGATCAATTCAACCCCCTTTTATATCGCTAATATTTATACTCGTTCATTCACAATCACCAAATCTATTCCTTGCCTTGTAAAGGCGTTTATTAATGAAATACTCGTTCATATCCCGCCAGTTAAATTTGGGAAGTTACTATAATACCCTTTCTAGAAGCATGCTGTAAATAGTAATCGGGAGGTATAAAATAACACCTGTATGAACGGAATGCAAACAACAATTTAATTATTTCTATTCCTCACAAACGAGGAATGCTAATATGACTCACGCGCTTTTGTTATTTTTATCTTAGTTTTGCTCCTTACGTATTTCCATTTTTCAGCTAGCTTATTTTTGCATACTGTCCATAATTTGTTGTGGCATAGCTTCTAAGTATAGTAATTCAGTATAATCTCGACAATTTTGTACTCTAAACTTGTAGTTTTGAGTTTTACTTAGGGATGTCCGATACTCTAATTCTTTTATCGAAATAAGGTGGAAAAATAATGCCAAACACAAGTAGAATGGTGTGGAAGATGACCAATTAAAATTAGATAGATTTCTGTAAAAAATAATATTCCTATAGAAAAGTAATTTCCTCCACCTTCTACTATAAAAGTGCATTCATTTTCAAGTAATTATATATTAATTTAACATAATAACAACAACGACAATAATAAAATGAAGTTAAATTTACAATATTTTAAATAATATATGTATCGTTATTATTGTTGTTGTTGTTATTATTATTATTATTATTATTATTATTATTATTACTTTTTTTTATACGTATTATTATTATTATTACTAACACTACTAATACGTATCATTACTATCAATAATTAGATATCTTTTAATTTAATTTATAATAATAATGATGTTGACGATGATGATAATATATAATTATTATAATCATTACAAATTATTTCCATCATATAATAATAATGTTTGAATTGTACAATTGCAACAACATGCGTTGCTTGAACGTGGGAATCTACGGTTGGTCACTGGCTTTGTCGTTTATCCAAAATGTAATGAATTCAATTCTCGACAGCTAGACGCTGAAGAGGAATAAAGTCTCTATTATTTGGTTGCACCTCTCTAAATAAATTATCTTAATTCAAAAAAATATATATACTATGTGTCTTCAATGATGATTATAGCACGAATGCACGAAGCATTTATTTCTTTATTATTTGTTATTTGTATTAGTGATTTAATATGGAAAATATAATATTATTAATAGTTTAAAAAATATATATACTTTCTTCTAAATTAGGATAATTAACCAAACATCATTATAATAAATTGAAATAAAGCAGAAGACAATTTTCCGAAAAATCACTTTTTTCCATTTTATTCCGTAAAAGAGGGTCTGAATTGCCATGACGAATTAAATGAAAAACATTTATAGAGTCGATGACAAAATTTCAATAATTGCAATGAAAAATTTAGGCAAAATTGGATATAACCCCTAGAATCTTGCTTATCTGGAAATAAATCCCTGCAAATTTCGAAATTAGAAATAACCCCTGAAATTATGTCATTTTTGGATATAAACCCCTTTCATTAATTTAAATAAGATTTTAAATGACAAATTTCAAATTTTAACACATATGACCAAATTACCCTTCCTTTTAGGAGACACTGACTCAACCCTCCCATCTCGCCGTTCGTATATTTTATTTCCATTTCATGTAATATGTAATTTCAGGTTTAATATTTGCTTTCTTCAATTGTGTTCAACTTGTGCTTAGTGTTGACTGAATACAAAATGATGATTAAAGATTAAGGTGAAGTGTCTATACCATCATAATAAGTTAATGTTTGGTTGTTGTGTCTCCGTATATTTTCAGAAAAAAATTATCAACAAATGTTTAATAAAGAAATTAAATTCAGATGGGATACGAGCCTTTCATACTACACTATCACTACAGCCAACTTCAGTTTTCTTCTTAATTTTGTTTAGTTTATTTTGGACAATAAAAATGCACAACGGACTATGGAGAGGGAACCCTTTTTTTTTTTTTAAGGTCAGGTGGCTGAAAACCACACCGACAGAATTCATTAAAATAAAAGTTTAATTACGTACAAATGCCAAAAAAGACAAGGAAAAAACTAAAGAAAAAATAAAAAGAAAATAAACTACCTATACAAGAGAAACAACTCCAACTATACAAAAGAGAACGAAAAAAAAGAGGAAAAAGAAAAGGAAAAGAAAAAACACAACCAGAACTAAATAAAGGTCTTCCAAGAGTTGACGAGAGCCGAAATCTCCCGAAGAAGCAGAAACGTAGGTTTAATAGAATTGGAGAAAATTCTATTGTTTCTCTCCTTCCAAATTGACCACGAGACCGCCGCCCAGATAATATCCCATGTGGCACCTAACTTGGCTCTATTCTCTAACCAGAAGTTCAGCAGGTCCAGCGGAAAGAGCAAGATAGGGAGGTTGAAGTGCTGCTGAGAGAGGTCCCAAATGCTTTTTGTGAAGGAGCATTGTAGAAAGAGGTGAGCGGAGGTCTCAAGCTCATTACCAGGGCAACACGGACATTCGTCATTGGCCGGCCAATTTCGGATATTGAGGTTCTGTTGGGTCAGCAATCTATCGAGGAGAAGTAACCAAAGGAAAATTTTGACCCTTGGCGGCACTTTCATTTTCCAAAGCTTAATATGGAAGGCACAACGTACCCCTGGATTCGCA
Organism: Rhynchospora breviuscula; assembly: GCA_027562975.1. NCBI lineage: Eukaryota > Viridiplantae > Streptophyta > Magnoliopsida > Poales > Cyperaceae > Rhynchospora > Rhynchospora breviuscula. The sequence goes on from CM050402.1 coordinate 27,246,022, forward strand.
AGAATAGAGTAGGCAGAGGCGGCAGAGTAGAGACCTGAAGTTGCCCAACGCCAGGAAGGTATCTGGTTGTTCGGTTGAAAGGAAAGCGAGGCCAAAAAGAAATCCTTAAAGAGCAGGATATCCTTAAAACCGTGGGAGACAAGGCGATTGATGGCCAAAGTTGTCACGTCAAGAGAGCCATAGAGATTCAGAACTGTAGTAGCCCAAGTGTCATTGGGTTCTAACCTTAGTTTCCATAGCCATCTCAGGAGCAACGATTGATTCTGCAAGGCTAGATCAAGGATTCCCAAACCTCCTGCACTTTTTGGTAGGCAGCACTTTTTCCAATTTACTAGGCAGTGTCCTCCGAGACATTTATCATTGCCTTTCCAAAAGAATCTCCTACGAATACCATCCAAGTGAACAATAAGCCAAGACGGAAGGTTGATCACTTGCATATAGTGGAGCGGCAAAGCTGTCAAGACTGATTTTACAAGAGTTAGCCGCCCCGCAGAGGAGAGGTATTTGGCTTTCCACCCATCAAGTTTCCTGTGGAACGCATCTATTAAAGGTTTGTAATGAATTTTCCTTAATCTGCGTATGGACAAAGGAAGACCCATATAGGTGATTGGCATATCCTTGGGCGCACAATTCAGAATAGTAGAGAACACAGGCAAGGCGGTGACTGGAACAGCTACTGGCACAAAAAGGCATTTTGCATCGTTGATGTGAAGCCCTGTTAATTTGGCAAAAATGGATAGGACTTCTCTTATAATTGCCAAGTTTCTTGGGAAAGCCTCCATAAGAATAATGGTGTCGTCCGCATATTGCAGAGCACGAGGGGGAATGATAATTGGACCAGATGTTAAGGCCGAGGCATTTTGGATAAAGGACTGTAAAGCGTCGACAACCAAGTTGAAGACGAGAGGCGAAAGTGGGTCCCCTTGTCGAAGGCCTCTACGGTGAAAGAAGTAATTTGTCAAATCGCCGTTAACCTTTATTGCAGAGGAAGAGGATCTGAGAATGCTCAGAAGCCATGAGATCCAAGAAGGAGGGAATCCTCGTTCGACAAGCAGGTTGGCAAGAAAGGTCCAGGAGACAGTATCGAAGGCCTTTGCAAAATCCACCTTGTATAAAATGGCCGGGATCCTATGTTTGTTGTAATAGGATAGGTATTCCCTCGCTATCATGAAAGACTCCATGACAGATCTTCCCTTGGTGAAGGCAGTCTGCAAGGGCGAGATCAATTGTGGCATTAAAGGTTGCAGCCGGTTTGCCAAGACTTTGGTAATGATCTTGGCAAATGAGTTGATAACACTAATAGGCCTGTAGTCATTGGCATGTGAAGGTGCAGACTTTTTTGGTACCAACGTAATTGTCGCCTTGTTAAGTTGTCGGAGACAGAGGGCGCCTTGTTGGAAGGCACCAAGGGCATTCATGATATCTGCGCCAATGATTTCCCAAAAATTCCTAAAGAATTCCATTGGAAAACCATCTGGACCTGAGGCTTTATCAGAAGGCAAGTCTTTAATGGCCTGAGTAACCTCCTGTTCTGTAAAAGGGAGTCCTAGACTTGTCAAGTCTAAAGACTGACCTACTTTACCAGAGAGGTCGAAAGGCGGGTGTTGTGGTGGGGGGGAGCCAAGGATGGATTGAAAAAAGTCGAACAAACCTGTCTTCAGATCAAAATGTTCAGTGACAATCCCCGAAGGCAGGGAGAGACTGTTAATAGCACTCGTGGCCCGTCGCTTGGAAGCAACTGCGTGAAAGAATTTGGTGTTCTTGTCTTCTAGCTTCAGCCAAGTTATTCGACTACGTTGCCTCCATTTTTCCTCTTGTAGACTGATCAGAGTATAAGCGTGTTCTCGAAGGGTAATGCGTAGAGCAAAATCCTCAATGGAGAGTTGGCGAGATTCTTCCAATAAGTCAAGGAAGTGGATGATAAGCTTGGTTCTGGTAAGAATCTTGTTGGAGGCGGCATACTTAAGGTTTGACCAAGAAAGCAAAGCCTTGCGAACGGAGGTAAATTTATTGGTTAGCAGACGTGCAGGGTCAGAAGAGTGAACCGCATCTTGCCAGGCTTGGGAGATAATGAGCTTAATCTCAGGTGCACGAAACCAGTAAGATTCAAAGCGAAAATGCCTTTTCTTGCGCTCATTCGGGTTGAAAAAAGAGAGAAGTAAAGGTGCATGGTCCGAGGTAGACGCTGGCAAGTCAGAGAGTTTGTAGGAAAAAGGAAGGGTGAGCCAGTGGTGGGAAATAAAAGCGCGATCAAGTTTTGAGAGGGTGTGATTAGGACGCTTACTGGACCAAGTGAACTGCCTACCCAACAGAGGCACCTCCATCAGAGAGGTATTTGTAATGAACGAGTTGAACTGAAGCATGGAGTTTACAGCTCCAGAAGTATTTGAACAATCCTGTGGTTGTCTGAGGAGGTTGAAGTCCCCTAAGATGACCCAAGGTAGATCAGCAAACTGTTGGATTGAAGTTAGCTCTTCCAAGAAATCTTTCTTAAGCGAGTCTAAGACCGGGCCATAAACGGAAGTAATCATAACGGAGAGGCTGCCAAATTGAAGTATAGCCGTAAGAGAGTAGGTAAGAGAGAGAATGCGAACGCAATTGAAACGGTGGTTCCAAACAAGTAGGATTCCACCGCGGGTGCCATTTGCTGGCAAATCGGCATATGAGTCAAAACGAGAATTGCATAACGAACGCATTCGGAAATAATCACAGGAATTCCATTTTGTTTCTTGCAAGCAAAAAATATCACACTTTGCCGAGTTAATTGCATCCTTAACAATATCACATTTTTTATGGTCTGAAAGACCTCTGACATTCCAACAAAAAACAGAGAAATTTTGAATCAACATTAAAATAAACAACCATAAAGTCTTTCGAATGAGACTAAAGGAACTAAACAAAACCTAGAACAAACAAGTCTAGCTAGCTAAGTCTCAGATGAACCGCCTGTCTCGGTAGTCACCGGTCCAGGGTCCGACTGTAGCACCGCACAATAAGACATAAGAGCGGATCTTTCATCCGCAGATAGAGCGGCAGAGGAGGCCGAGGCCGAAGAAAGATCTCTTGTGAGACCCGCCTCATGTAGAGCAGCCTGAATGGCTTTCCTTGAGGTAGCAGCTGAGCTGCGCGGTGCTTTTTTCCTTGTACCCACCACAAAACCCTTCAAGGCCGCCGCTGGCTTGGCCGTCCTGGTACTGCGACGCAGCGACGACAGACTAGCTGAACTAGACCCAGCTTGAAGAGACTCAAGCGCCGGCACAACTGACGGTTCTGTTAGTTGCAAAGGGGAGGAGTTACCGGTAGGGGAAGCCACAGGGAAAAGGTTCTTCTTGGCAGAGCGAGGGTTGCGCCTGTCCGACGGGGAAACGGTCTGGCCAAAGGATCTGAAACCTCCTCCTAAGGCAGTGGCATCGAGGTCACCCGGGGAAAGGGATAAAGAAGAGGCGAGGCTGGTTGGTTCTTTGGCAGTGAGGTGGGAGACAGCGACGGGCTTGGTGACTGAAGCTGCTTCTACGGCCTGAGCAGAGGTAAGAGGGAGGGGAGCCGTGTGGTTAAGTGGTGGGCTGTTAGGTGCGTAGGCTAGGAGAGCACGGGCCGAGTTAGAATGAGAGCCCAACAGAGAAATAGCAGCTGTAGAAAGCGGGTATGGGTTTGGGTTTGGGTTTGGGTAGGCTGCGGTAGATGGGTTCGGGTCTGGGTTTGGGATTGTATGAGGCTGAAGTGAATCCGAAAGAGGAGGTATTGGGTCAGTACTAAGAAGAGGTAGGACTTGGGTGCACCGAACCAAAACCACACCAGAAGAAACAAAAGGGGGAGCGTCCCCAGCAGGCGCGAGTTGGACCCCTTCCTCCCTCCCTGGAGACAGCTGCACAGGAGAAGGTACTGAAGTGTCTTGTAGTGCAGAGGAAGGTGAAACGTGGCCATCTCGCAGAGTAGAGGGAGATAGCCGTTTGCTTGCAGCCAAAACTCTCTGACCCAGGTTGAGATTTTCTGTGGCAGCTGAAGAAGTAGACGGATCCGCTGTGGCGACAAAATTCCCAATCGTGTTGCTGCCTTGTACTGGTGGTGGCTGCACCGTTTGAACGACAGGTATGGGAGCAGCTGGATGTGGGCGGCGCTGCAGCCTTTCCTGGTACTTTGCCATTGTCCAAAAAGGGGACCGTTGGAGGTATCGTGCCAGATCATCTTTTTGCTCAGACGGCGATAGGGTTGCCCAAGCCTTGAAGGCGGCCTCGAAGTCCATCTCCACCGTGTTAGAGAGAGGTAAGGGAGATGAGGGTGGATGAGTAGGCGGAGGGTTGGCCCTGATCTGTTTTTCAATAGCCGCAAAGTACTCCGGCGGAGGCGTGGGGTCCTGCGGTGGCCGAATGGTCAAAGGCTCCTCTATCCAGCCAAGAACAGAAAGCGGGATTGCTTTTTTTAGCCCCCGAAAGAACAGACGGCCGTTGACAGGTACGTCTTCAAGGTACCGGATGGCAACGAGGACCCGGAGGCGCTCAAGGCTGTGGACGCCATTGAAGGGCGTGTGCTCAAGGAGAAGACCGAATTGACCCACCATTGGGAGTAGGTGTTCCTTGTTCCAAGCTTGGATGGGCATGTCCATCAAGTCGAGCCAAACCTTGAAGCGATACTCTACCGGCGAGGCATCTAAGGCCGGGCTCCAAGGATAAACCACAAGGCCGAGAGCTTTGAGGTTAGACCGGACAGCAGCTATGAACATTGCCCGGTCAACCTCGACATTGAGGAGCAAGAGGTGCCGTTCTTTACCAAGGTGTAGCATAGGGAAGGGAGCCGCAAAAGGGGCATAGAGGAGGAGAGCTGCTTGAATGGCCGTTGTTTGGAAGCACCCCGGCTTGAGGCGGCCATCGAAGATAACTCCTTTGTCAAGATAGCGGAGGTCGTCAATGGAGTCAGCTGTTGCCGGCATGTAGAAGTCAATAAGCGGGGTTCGACCGGGAGGGAGACCACCATCCCCTAAGTTGCCCCTGGGCTGAAGGGCTTTTAAGATGTCAGACTCAGTCTTGCATGGTGGTCCTGACTTGTGAGTCGCCGTGCAGGAGGAGAAGCCATGGCCTGGTTTAAGGCACTTGGCACACGCGCGGACAGGGGCTCTGCACTGAGAGACAGAATGCCCTTTAACAAGACAGAAGAAGCACCGCTTGTTCCACCCTTTCTTCCCCGGCTCAGGCGGGAGGCCAAAAGGAATTAAACCCAAGAGAAAAGGGTCCTTGGAGTAGGCCTCACGTGTGGCAGCATCGTTTTGGTACCAGAGAATGTGTTCCTCAGGTATAGGTTGGCTTTTGCGTGGAGTAGGCCTGGGTTGGGGTTGGCGAGTAGGTGGGGGGGGCCTCATTAGAGCAGGGCGAGGGGAAGGAGGAGGTTGGGAGGAAGTGAGTTCAGTGGGAGGGGGAGAGGGAATGAGAGAGGTTGAAGGAGGGTTAGGGGCAGTTAAAACAGTGGGGGAGGGAGTTGTTGGTGGGCCCGGGTGGGTTTTGGGGAAGAGATTGTAGATACCCGATCGATGGGTGGGTCTTCTGTTGAAGGGGGGTCGGCGAAGATAGACCTGCTTGGCGGCGCGGCGATGCTCGGCTTGCTTTGTGGTGCGGCTGACAGTGAACCACCCATCTCCAGCGTCAACTAGGCGTCTCCTCATTCTGCTGTTTTGCTTTGTTGAAAATTCGGAGAGGGAACCCTTTACAATACTTAAAGCACCTTTAACAATAGCTCAAGTAAAATTTCTATATTAACTCTACCTTTGTAAATGCAAGCCTCTATTTGTATTTCAGACATTAAGCTTGTATTTCATTTCTGGAGTAAAGTTTAATTGAAAGGGATAAAAGATGAACAGACAAGGAGATCGAAGGTGGGAGATGAAAGGTGAAGGGTAATTCGGTCATATATTTTAAAAATTGAAATTCTTTATTTATAATACTAGCAGCAGTGCCCACTCAATGTGTGGGCGAATTTTACTACTTTTTTCCTCCAAAAAGATAGTAAATAAGTTTAAAAAAAATGTAAATATGAGTTGAATACAGTAAGTATAAATTGACAGTTTTGAATCTAAAAAATTGAAATAAAGAAGTAAATGTCGGTGTGTGGATTCTATGTGTAGTAATATAGTGTCATTTAATTTCATTAGTTGCTACTTCATTTTCCTCATTCGCATTTATAAAGAAAACTATAATTACGTCATCAAACTCAAATATCACTTCTTTTTAATCTACATTTGGTTTGTTTGGGCGGAATAGAGTTGCAAGGGAGCAAATAAATGAGCGTTCTTCATCCATTTGTGATCTACCCTTTACTATCATCTAAAACTTAAGTTGCAAATTACAGCCCACTATGATAGTTGATGCCGACAAAATTAATCAGATATTCGAAAATGGAAAAGAAAAATTAGGTCCTACAATAAACTAACTGTTACATGTACAGTGATTCATATAAAACTGTAACAAACATTACAAAATCGTCGCACTTCAAAGTGCTCCTTGCCTTCACATTGTCACATTATTTGTATTGTAAATAGCAAAGATTACTTTCTGCGATTTTCCAGCAATTGTCGTGTCTGCATGTCAAATATCAAAATATTGAAGTCAAATAATAAGCTTGAGAGTTGAGACCATTGCCAATAAATGCCTTTCTTTTTCCATGACTCACTTCAATCAAACGATTCAAAACATTTAAAAACAGTTAGAGATGTGAAAATGGAGTGCCTATATTGAAGTGAACTTTACCAGCATGAGACCTCATGCAGAACAGTTCCAGTACACTACCAGTACAAAAACTCAGATTAAAATAATTCATTCGCCCAATTAAAGGCACAAGATTTTACCACATCGCATGATCATGTTAGTGACACCATTGTAGGCAGTATAAACAGTACCTTTAAAGATAAAAGTGAAAGATGATGACAAAACTGAATTTTGTCCTTGAAGACCAGTCAGTATTTCACCAATATGTACTACAAATTGTCATTATTTTAAAATTTAATTAACTTACCAATGATAAAGGATAATGCTTTCCAATTGCTAGTTTGATGCTTCAATATTGGATGTCCTTTTAGATCAACTGATCCATCACCTGTGTAATCCTTCCTGCAATTTTAGATCAACTGCTTGTGCCTTCTCCACTGTTTTTGGTCTGCCAGTGAGACACTTAGCCACAATTGAATCACAGACCTCCTTGGCATACCTATATAATTTACAATTTCAACTAATCATACTATTATATACACAATTTTAACAGGCATTTATACAATAAACCTAAAATTCTCCTATAAATCGTACCAGGAAGCATCTGCATCAGCAGCTTTTCAAAATGAAATTGACGCATCCAACGCCTTCTCCTGGACTGGGGCGTTCAAATCCACCACATTTCACCACAGCCACAGTCTTGATCAAACATCACGCACATCGTCGCCGCGGGACCCTTCGCGTCAGCGTTCTCCACAGCCACAGTCGCCGCCATTCCTTCTATGAACGAAGAGAAGAGAAGGATTTAGATTGGATCGGGTAGTGGTAATGGTAATCGCCATTCTTCTCCTAGCTGTGCTGAGTTTTTAGGGATGGAGGCGCTGAGTAAAAAGAGTTTCTCTAGCATATGCAATCGCCTGCAAATTGTAGTTATAACAACACAATTTATATGAAAAAAGCGTTGTCATGCACATCTCTGATTAGAGTAAACATTGTTTTTTTGTCCTCATAAAAAACATCTAGGACATCTGATTATGTGAATCAACTATTCATTCTTACACCAAAATTAAACATTACTTAAATTGACTCTTTTCTACCCTGTTTCTGATTTGCCCCAAAATAATTTTATTTGGAATACTACCCAAGCATGCTCATCTGCCTGCAATGCATTTCATAGGCAACATAAAAATTATGTAGAGTGATGGGAAAGACATAATAACAATGCTAAAGTTCATCAATTGACTGTACCTTTTCAGATAAAACCTTCCCAAGCAATGACCCACCAAGAACAGATATCTGCAGAACAACACGATAAGAATTAAAAAGTTCCATTCACTATTAAGAAAACTAAAACACTATAAAATTGTTCAAATTATATATTTTTCTTTTTTCCCTTTTGTAATCTTACCAAAGTTGAAACAACATGACCAGCAAGTGTACTTCCAATAACCTCAAGAGGTGAAGAAGCTGTAGCAAGTGCTGTAAAGCAAAACATAAGATATTATCGTTAAAATATCAAATACAATCCCCTCTCACTTTCTTTTTCTTTTTTTTCTACTCCACTCATTTGGTCATTTATTACAGCCCGGAGGCAAAGATAAATGAAATGGAGCCTTAGAGGTATGGTACATACTGATTATAATTCTTATCGTGGAGAAAAAGGAGTTATCGCCCACTCAACAACAAAAACCAAGATGAAAGTGCTAATTACAGTGCTACCGGCAACCATTATTGCAGCTCTAATTCCACAAAATTTTGAAATTGCTAGCTCTGCCTTAAAATGTTTCCAATTTTAGTTTCATTTTACTTTCGACACTTTAGATGGTCCAAGGATCAAAAAGTTTTGAGTGGTGCGCCAGTAACAATGTTAAATATAAAAAAAGAAACAAAACAAGGAGTGCAAAAAAGGAAACTTGCCTCCTCTTTCTTTTATCTTTTGATTGTCCCTGAAGGAGCATCTAGCAATGTAGTCACTCCAAAATATATCTATTTTCCAAAGTAATGCAATGTGGTTCTGTTATTAGCATATTTAACTGCCTTGACTGTCTTTGCCATCCCTTTTCCTTCGTCCAACTGATTTGCAATCTCTATAAACAAATCAATGCACACCATGGAATTTGGTTATTAGAAAGAATTCAATCTGACACCCGTAGGTATATTGTAGCATAGATGTAAGTGTGCCTAATCTTACTTTATTGCATGGTTAAGAATATTTAATTAATATTCGAACATGATCAAAGCACCTAGAAAGCTAGCACAATACTGAATTGAAGCTATAACAGTGTCTAGTGTGGTATAGGCTTACTAACCTATGTACTTAGTACTGATTAAAAAGTAGTTGAAAGCACAACAATAAAACAAGGAGCAGTTATGCCGCTAAATTAATGAAAATAATTTTATATGTTTTAGAGGATTTAATAGATTGGCTTTTACAATCCAAACATAAATTAAATTAAAAGGAAGACGAAGAAGAAGAAGAAGCAAAGAGAATCAAAAGCATTGAAGATGAGCTCACTTCTCAGAAGATCAAAGCTTCCATAGCGAGCCCTTCTAAAAACTTATGTTCGCTCGAACTATCATCAAAAAGAAAAATTATACCAAAAAATAATAACAAATTAAAAAGCTTCTGCTTCAGATTTTCGTGCCTGAGAATAGATCGAGCAATACCTGAAAGACCAGTAGAAGCATCAGCCGTCATGGTGAGAAAATTTTTCCAAAATCGCTTGGAATTGTACGATCTCTGTCCTCTGAAACCAAAGAGAGATGGAGGTGGGAATTGGGATGTGGGAACAGGACATCGCTTATATGGAGTTGAGTCAGACTCGTCTGCACCTCGCTGTACACCGACATCACGCGCGTCGTTGCCATCGGACCCTTCGCGTCGTCGTTCTCCACAGCCACAGCCGTCGCCGTTCTCCACAGCCACAGTCGTCGCCGTTCCTTGTATTAACGAAGAGAAGAAAAGAGAATGATTTAGATTAGATCGGGTTCTGGTTATGGTAATCGCCATTATTCTTCTCCTAGCGATGCTGAATTTTTGGGGATGGAGGCGCCGAGTAATCAGAAGGGATAGCTTGCGCAAGGGGATAGGGAGTGGCGGCGAGAGAGAGAGTTCTGAGAAGAAACCTAGCAACGATTTTATGGAGTGGCGCTAGTTCCTCTTTCCACATATGCCAGCGTAAGGTAGGGTAAAAGATGGAGCGCAAATGAGACGCAACAAAACAAAAAAATGCTCTAGACAAGAATCGAACTTCCGATTTTCACTCAAATAAACCCAACGCGAATCCGTTCGCTCCAGCGCAATCGCCGCAATGTTAACATGTTAACATCGCTCTATAGCAAAGGTTTAAACCTTTGATATCGTTATTAAATCCATACCGCTGATCTGATCAGATCATAAATAATCTATGGCCTATATTACAAATTGTTAACAAGTCTAACATCCTTTGGACTCAAAATTGGATAGACCTTTGGATTGATGCTTTTATAAGTAGTAGAGATTATTTAAGTCAATCAAAAGGGTTTATATCCAACAATGACACGATTCTAAGGGGTTATTTTCAATTTCAAAGATTGTAGGGGTTATCTCCAGATGAGCAAGTTTTGGGGGTTATATCCAATTTTGCCAAAAATTTATTGCGCGAACATCAGCACTGGATTTATAATTCTGCACCGAGTACATATTCATCGAATGCAACGCCACAATTAAGTGTGCTACTTAATCCGATCATATAGAACAAAACTTTGGCCTGAAATATGACAAGGCATATCGAATAAATAGCGTGCAACAAGTGTTGACCTTTGACGAAATAAGTTGTACCGAAAATAGATCTACCATGAAAATATGACGTGTTTTATATCGTTCATTGTCCAATTCACGTGAAATTAAAAGAAAATTCTTAAAAGATTCCACGCAATTTTATCTAAAGAAAAATATTTAAGATAATACTCTTCTCATATTATCTGCGGCAATTCATACATAGGACATTTTCTAAGTTATGAGGAAGTCATTGCGTTGTACACGGACGAATCTAGCGGGACCGACATGCCGCAATAGTAATTTGACGTTAATATAGTTAAAATTAAATTTTACATAATAATTATATGAATAAATATTTTTTTGAGGGCCAGGTGACAATCACCACACCGACAAATTTTATTAATAAAAAAGTTACAAAAAATTAAAGAAAAAAGAAAAGGAAAAATAAAAATACAGAGCGAAGACCTAAAAGTGTACAAAGACTAAAAATGGAAAAAAAAAAATCCTAAGCATGTCTAGACCAGGTGGCAATGGAAGCAGTGATGTCCTTCAGAATAAAATTAGGAGTAGATGCAACGTTCTGGAAGATTCACTTATTTCGTGATTTCCATAAATTTCAAGAGGTTACCGTCCAGATGATGTCCCAATTATTAATGCATAAATCTCTAAGCGTTACCTAAAAATATGGCATGTCTTGAGTGAAGTCGAGCCTCGGAAGTCTGAAGTGGATGGATCAGAGACCATACATCAATTTGCGAAATAGCAATGCAAAAAGAGGTGATCTCTTGATTCCATACTTCCATTGTCAGTTTGTCACAACAAGGGCACGAAGAATGAAATCATTAATTGCAATATGTAATTGTAATTTGCGTGGTATTTTGAAGATTTAAGCTATATCCTTTTTTTATTCAAGCTATGTCTAACGGCTGAATGAAAACCTCTACTGTCGTAAAAACAATAGTAGAGAGATGTCCTCACAAAGATTTATTAATATTTTAAAATTTAAACGTCCAATTCAGATCGTTGATCTTGTTTAATTTAAAGAGAGATGTGTTTTCACATAAGTTTTATAAATTTTGGAATTGATTTGATACTAGATCAAGTGGTCAACAAATGAACGAATCTGGTTAACTATCATTGATTAATTCTAATACGTTCATAGTTTGATCACTTAATCGAGTATCAAATCGACTTCAAATTTTATAAAACTTATATGAAAGTGCATCGCTCGTTAAATTAAATAAGATCAATGGATTAGATTGAGCGTTTGAATTTTTAAATTTTTAAATATTAATAAACTTTCAAGTCCGCATGCTTGCGATAGACTTGACGAGCCAACGTAAAAACTCAGCTACATATACAAGAAATGACCAAGGTCGGGATGTCATTTCTAGCCTACTCCAACTTGTTTGGGACAAAAGGCTCTGACTTTTTTTTAATTTAATAAACTTTTTTGAGGAATTTCATTCCGTCTAACGGTTACTGTATTTCTGACTGCATGACCGAGCGCATTTATGTATTCGAATCCAGTTTGGGTGAGTATCAATTCTCGGCATTCCATTGTCGCTTTTCAATTAACTATTTTGTATGTAAGAACCGCCTCTGTTACACCAACCGACTTTTTAAAAATATTTAACGATAGTATTTACTAGGTGGGGAAGCGCGGCTTTGTCGTGCCTTAGCGGATTTTTGATAATTAACAAATGTGATCTTATGCCTGAATTATCTAAATTTATTTTTTAATGATGTCTTCAAATTTGCTATTTTATATTGAGAATTATCTAAATTTTTTCTTTCAAATTTCTTAATTTATTAAAGTAAAATAAATTTTTTTGAAAATGATTACATTTTCAGATTTCATTGTCTTTACATTAGCATTGACACCAATTTGATATATAGTTCATTTTTATTATGTTATTATAATTTAATTATGTTCATATTTAGATATATATTTCAGCTATGTTCACTTTTAGAGGCATAATTTAGTTATGTTCCAAATAAGATGACAAATATAGAGAAAAGGCACAGAAACTATGATTCAGGCTATTGCTACTTTGATGATTTCAGGAACTGATATTAAAGGTTAGTAAGCAGAGAATTTTGTTGTCTTTCCAGATTTATACAATAATAAATAACCGGCTATTGAATTTAAAGAAATAGGCAATGACATATACAATTTTTGTACAAAGGATGTCAATCCAAATGAAGGCATACTTTAAAGTTTGCACAAAGTATCTGTTTAACAAAATTTTCAAACGAACTTTAAATCATCTTTTTAATAAACTCAAACAATTGCCGACATGATGAGATAACGTATGTCAAATGGAGAAGATACAGAAACTTCTAAGGTGCATTATTGTCTAATCGGTGATCCCTCCAAGAATGAAACCAAGTCGAACTGGCATTGAAACCCTAAACATCACCTGTGTAATCGAAAAGGGTATCAGTTTTATATGATTAACTTAATGGTTTCTTTAGATCAAAACATCTAAGTCTGAATTGAAATTTGTTAAATCTGATATAAGATAATTAATTCTAGAATTCACTATCTGATGAGGATTTCCATTTAACATTGAAATATGATAATTTCAATTAAACCATAAGTCAAATAATTTATCCTTTCATTAAGTTCCATAGATTCCATATTGTGATAAAAATCAAGTATTAGTCTAGGTTTGAAAGAAATAGCACTTCAGTTCCTACCAATTGAGTCTCAACCAAATCCTGTATAAATAAAAATAACACAGATTAAATAGTAAGAGAATATCTTACTGGTTAATAAATACGTAGGGTGCAAGATCCTTTGAAATAGAATATGACTGGCCAGTAGCATGTCTGAAATACTTATTTCCAAAATTCGCAATCTTCCAAATGCTTTGGCTCATAGTATCTTACCCATGTACAACAACAAATCAAATTGATACCCTTGTCAACCTTACTGAAGGAAAGAATCAAATAAAAACAAACAAATCAGAATCAAATTTTCTAGTTCCAATTGGGTGACTGTACTTGGTGAGCAAAATGATAAATCTATAGTTAAGCAAAACTCAATTAATATTGAAATCTGATAATATGGTGCTAGCTCTGAAAATATCTAAATAAATTAAAAAAGAAAAGTCAAGAAGATGTGATATTGAGCATTTCATGTGCCTAAACATGGATTCTGTGTGAAACTTGCAATTAGAAGAGGATAGTAGAGGTAGTACAGTGAAATTGTATCCATAAGTGTTTGGCAAAGTCAAATTTTTTGGACAACTGAGGCAAATGCATAACTCCTTGTGAAGAATAAAAGAGATCAAGTTAAAACTAAGTGCCTTCATGTCCCTACAATGACTGCTTGCTACATTGTGTTCTTGTACAGTCAAAACGTTTCTAAGGGGTCGTTTGGATGCATTGGGAATAAGGGGAATAGCTTATTCCTAGGCGGAAAGTATTGGAAAGTGTGTAACTTTGTGAAGAGTTTGGATTGTTTATAATAAAATTTTCCACTTTTCCGCCCGGAATACCTTATTCCCCCTTATTCCCAACCTATCCAAACGGGACCTAAGAGTATAAAAAGAAAATATCTGTTATTATATTTGACAATTTGTAATGCTTTCAAGGTCTGTTCAATTGCTTATGTATGTGCTTATTGAACTAAAGAGATATCACCTTAGCTAAACAGTTACAAAAGGTTATCTGACCGCAATTAAGAAACCCTGATTGTTTTATATCTTGAAAATATCACAAAGCAATTAAAAAAATTGAATGGTAGTTTAATAGTGCAAAGTATTTAATTATTACCATAAGATGTAGTCCATGCATGTTTCTCTGCTACTTTGTGAAGTACCTGCTTTATTAATAAACAAATTTTTGTTTAGCGTCTCTCAACTTGAAAAAATAAACCATATACCATATCTAACTCAATTAAATCCATATTTGATGTATAAGTAAAGGAGAAAGTCTGGAAGGCTTTCGAAAGCATGAAATTTTAACAAAATTAAAGCAAAAAAACTTGAAATGTCACGAATCTTTGGAACAAATTGAATGTGAAAGAAAAAAAATTCAGCAACCTGGTATTTCTGCGTTGAAAGGTGCACATGGAGGATGTGCAGAGGAGGTCCCATTTTTGCCCCATTCCTTCGTACCTCCTTACGCCCTCTTTTTATTACTTTTTACTGGAAGAGGGAGGGGGGCAGAGTGGAGAAATTGGAAAGCGAGGTGAAGGCGGAGTTAGCGAGCAAGAGCAAGAGCATTGTTAGCCAATTCCAAGCTTCTAGTTGCATTCTTATGCAACATATAGTGGATCCAGTACTATGGATAGTTAGCACATGCAATTAAGCACCTCTCGTACAATTTCACAATCCGAAATGACCAGCAATATCATAAGAAAACTATACAAAATAATTAGGGTAATAATATTAATTAGAAAAGGAATATGATATATTTTTTTCTAAAAAGGAAGTTCACACTAAGTACTCCATTAGCTGAGAGGCCACCTCATTATCTTATAGATAGATTGTTAATAGGGTAAGGATTAAGCAAACACACACCGGCACGTATGAGATTAAAGTATTTAAGATTATTTTGTAGTACTTAGAGAATTCATCAATCCATAACATTCCACTGACAAATTAAAGTTTGGAGTACTTCAAAAACTCTCCCGAATCAGAGGCTTCTTTAGCTGATTCATTCCCACTGTCAGGTGGTGCCTCCCCATCAAGAACTTGCTTTTCCATACTAGCCTCTAAATTGGAGGATGATACTGATTCGGCAGCATCATGCCTTCATCAGGTGTCTTTAATTCTGACAAAGGATGACTTGCTGTCAACTACTTGAAGCTAGAAAATTGAAATCATATGGCATGAGAAAACATGAATTAATAACAGGAAAAAATAAATCCTTGCACTCTATTCCAAAAAAAAAAGAAAAGAAAAATGAAAAAGGGTAATTAATTGTACTAATTATAATATCGATCAAATTGTTGGATTGGATGCTAGAGTATACTGGAATATATCATTGCAAGGTCGCTGGTAAATATCATCCCATAATAAATCGGAGCGGTAATCGGTGCCAACATACGCCAAACCTCTTTCAAACATCCTGAGAGCAAAATCGGAGCGGTAAAATCAGTTTTAATCCCTAATTTTCCTCACTACCTGTACCAGCACCATGGATTACAATTAGGACTTACCATGGAAGCACATATAACGGCAAAGAAAATATTTCTTGAGGAAGGAACAAAGCTTAGATGGAGGAAACAAAGAAGAAAATAAGGGGTATGGATTGAGGTGGTGTTAGCGGAGGAGGAGGCAACAGAGAGGAGGGATGAGGAGCAGGGGTTGAGGGGGGATTGGTGGAGGAGGAAGCAAAGAGAAGGAGAGTCAGAGGATCTGGCGAACGCCAAAGCGACGGAGATGAGGGATGAGTTGCAGGGGTGAGGTAGGGATTGCGAAGGAGGAGGCGAAGTGAAGGAGGCTGGAGAGATTGAAGAGAGGCAAAGGAAGGAGAAGCTGGGAGGAAGAAAACGCTGGAATAAAATGAACGATCAGATTTCGCGTTAAAAATATGAATGAACAGTGAGATCGGCGTGTAGAAGCGAAGAAAATATCGGTCACGGGAATTAATATATATATCTTAGATGTAGTAAAACCAATTATGAACTAAAGTAAAAAAAAAAAAAAACCTTTGGACACAATATTTGAAGTACCAACAAATTTTGTTGTGTGTCTGGTTGCACTAAGAATAGAGAATAAGAGAGACAGAAGAGGGGTATAAAAAGTTTATTTCTTATACCACCTCTACGTAGGAAGAAGGAAGAAGGAAGAAGGAAGAATGTTTATTTCTATCTCATTTTTTATTGTATCTCTTTCTTATTCCTGCTCCCCTCTTCCTTATCTCATGTTGTTTGCATTCTGATCTTAATTTTTAAAAGATCATCAATAGTTTTTGGTGAATTTTCACGAAATTATTAATTAGACCATAAGGTCCATAACACATTAATTATACAATAGTTGAGTGTGTATTTTTAGGGTGATTCAGACAATGAGTGCGAAAATAAAAAAATTAAAATGTGTATTTTGCGATTATTAAGTGCATAGGTAATATTCAATGTGTTTCGCGTTAATCAAGTGTGCATTTTGATGGATTTGCAAAAGAGTTAGTTCATAAAGGAAGATATTCACATCCATCAAAATGTTGTATTACATCTTATCTTTTTTGAAAAAAAAAAAATAGTACATCTTATCTTAAATAGACAAATTAATGTGCATTATGCAATAACTGAGTATGTACTACATGATTAGTAAGTGTGCATTACATACTAGCCAAATATGCATTTTAAATGTGTTAAAGAGTTCATGAAAAATATTAAGAGAGATAATGAAAAATTACTATAAGAGCCAAACTTTTTAAATTATTTGAACAAGGAAATATTTTAAATTTCCCTATAGTTTTAACTAATTCAGAGTACATTAATTGGAGTTTTGTAACCAAAATTAGTGTTTTAGATACTAGTGTAATATTTTAATATGCTTTTAGGAAGTAATTACATAGTAGAAATGTCATTTGATTAAAAATATATCAAAATTTCTCTGAGTCGGTATTTAGAAATTAGTTTTACCGCATTTGTAGAATCCAAAATTGTTATCGAGATTAGATCGGAAAGGAAATTATGTGATATGAAGAAACGTCGTAAAGTTTGTTGGGGAAAAAAAAAATTTCGGGTGTTGCGAATGTCTCATATTAATCTTGAACTTGTTTGTTTTTCCTTACTTTAATTTTTAAATTCAAAAATCTTTGTGAATTTTGACTCATTAAAAAAATTGCTCCTTCAAAATTCATATATATCTCGATGGTTTATTAAATAAGCATTAAGCAGTCATGTTTTCGTGTGTTACTGCGGATTCTGCTAACATGTACTTATCATTGTCAAAAACAAAACATAGCCAACGAATTCTATCAATTTATGCAAATTTCCTTTTTCATCTTTACATGATACGTGTAATTCCACAGCTCTATAAATCTTCCTGTGAACTTGATTTATAAGCCTAAAAAAAAGAAGGAAAAATACATACTATAATCGAATGTTGTTGAGCAAAATAAGTGACCGCAAAAAACGAGATTAATTGATATTTTAAGGGAGAAAAATTGAGAAAGAGCACAATAAATACTCTAGAGCTATACGCAAAAAGTACATATATATTAATTAATTAATTTCTATAAGACAGTCAAAATTACAAATTATTCTCGACTTATACAGTTTACAGTAACACAGCTGTAAAAAAAAATCCAAATAAAATTTTAGAAATATATGTAAATAAATTTAATGTCATAAAGATTTATAAATCTAGAGATTGCTGCAGACGACAATAAAAAAGGTGAAGACGATAGAATAAAAGGAAATAAAATATTTTGCCATTAATTTGCTCTACCAAGTATAATGAAGGGTGAAAGAGGTCTTAAACGGCTCATCGCTCCCTCTCTTTCACTTTCGAAGCAAAAGAATTTTTAAGACATCATCTTTTCTATCCGATCCTATATAAAACTAATTAATATTATTATTTCTAACAATGGGAGCTAATCACAATTGTCACAAACTACCCTAATACAATTCAATTGATAGTAAGCAATTAAACAAGCACTCAAGAAATTCAATACATTACAAGTAAAGAGGAAAAAAAAAAGGAACATGGAAGAGTTGTATAGTACAATAAATATAGTTAAGACGAAGGACATGTTGGCAATTATTTACTAATTGCAATTGTTGAATCCAGAGGATTAAGTTAATCTCATTTTGCTTTTTAAAAATTTTGATATTCCTAACTTCAAGATTTACCTAATTATATTTTATCCTACATCTAAGAGAAAATATCAACGACAAAAAAATTCTAAAGTACATGGAATCTTAAAATTAAAAGTATCATCTGAAAGATAGGTAGGAGAGTACTATATATATATTTATATCGTTGTGTGAGCCTGAAAAAAAAAAAACGATACTTTATTCAATATATATTTGTTCTTCTTCCTTTTTTTTGGGGGGGGGGGGGGGGCTTAACAGAGTTGGAACAATAGCGTGCTGAACAACTGCTTAACTGATATGGATGCAGATTTATTAATATAATTTGTTACCACCAATTTTGGATAAATTTTTATCTAATTTTAATCATCAAATAATAAATTCATCTCAACATACAACTTTTTTTCTAAAAAAAAAATTCTTCTAACAATAATGAAGACCGGCCAATTTAGAATCAAGAGTCATTCCATCCCGCACCTGCTCTGGAATAAATTTAATTTTAAAATAATATATTACTCAAAATTTAGGCATGACATTTGTTTTTGTTCACTTTATTAATTAATATGTTCAATTTGTTTATATATGTTTACTTTATTCAATTATGAATTAGATTTTTTTTTTTGTATTGTCGTTTGGATTTTTATATGCATATTCAACTTATTTTTTTGTACGTGTTCACTTTGATTATTTAAATATTTACTTTGTCTATTTTATATGTTTATTTTGTTCAAGTATTGGTAAATGATGACAAAACTGCATATTGTAGTTATCGTTTCTGATGTTGAACTCAAGTAGTCAACCGTTAATTTGAAGTGTAATGGAACGTAATCAAATTGGTCCATAGGCTTTACTGGCCCAATAAGTCCGCAACCTTACAAGTTACAGGGCTAGAGAGAGCATGGTCAACAGGTCAACCAAATCAAGCGGATCCGAAACAGCGGGGTTAAATAAAATCCGACCCCAAACTTGTTCACAAAAATTAGACCTCTTGAGTTTGTTTGTTTGTTATTTCCGCCACACCTTTTTTTTTCCTATTTTCGTAGTATTTTCCCCGCCTTATCTTTTTCATGCGAAAAGAAAAAACGAGCAGCAGCGAGTGATGCTGAGCAGAGTCGACTCGGCCGCCAGCCGCTTCTCTTCTCTTCCCTCAACTACCTACCGAAATGCACCTCGAAATTCACGCTCCTTCATCTGGCACACCAATCGCCTCATCCGGTTCTTCTCCTTTCCTTGAACCTGATGTGCTTTTCTTTGTTTCTATTTTCTTTTTATGATTATTTGTAGATTTTTCTTGTGCAGGAGGAACACTTGTTTTCAAAAGAAAGATCCGTTGAGAATTAGGATTGATAATGGAGATAGATCAGTTAAGGTTCATGCTGCTCCAGAAAATTCTGAAGGAAATGAATATCCTATGTCTAGGAGCCGGTACCACCCGTCTGAGGAATTAGATGAGCCGGTCGGCCTTGATGTGGCTCGCGTCAGTGCCTCCTGTCTCTCTGATGCTCAAATTGCTAGGACAATTGTTGAGGTCTTTATTTTGAACACAAATCATGAATGATTTCTTTCCGTTTTCGCTACATATGAATTGTCATGTTACTAAATGTGATCATGTAGGTGCACAACAAAGCGTCAATAGTGCTGTCGCTTGATGAGGAAGAGGAGGACGACTTCACTTTCCCTGATTTGTCCTATTCCACCGATGAGCGTGGAGGTACTTCAAACGTTATGCAGTGGTGTTGAATTGTAACCCAGTTGTACTTATAGTCCAGTTTTAATTTTGTACATTTTTGGCCAAGAGTTCTCAAATATTTTCTCTTGAAGTTGGTATAAATGGAAATCTGCTCAGATATCTACTTTGAAGTCGACAATGATGAAGGCTTGGTGGAGTTTGCGGATGAAAGGATTGTGGTATTGGCTTTGAATCTCCACATTTCCACTTATATTAACAAATTAGTAACTATGTCTAAGTAAATGGCAAATTGTGATGATTACTGACAATTTCCCTGTATTGTTACCTTGTAGAAAGTTATAATTGGGTTGGATAGTTCAGAGATGGTCGTGGAGGAAGACAAAATCAATGACCTTGATTTTGAGATTGAAGTAATCGCCAGTGATGAAAGTGACTCTGATGACGAAGAATATAATGGGGTTAATGATTTATTTTTTGCAGCAATTATTTCGTTTTTTTTTTTTTTTTTTGAAACAAGTACCCAAATTGCTGGTACCAGTGCAGAAATGCTATCTCAACCCAAAAATTAATATCCATCCAGGCAATAAAACGTAAAACAAACTACATACTGACACACAGAAATTAAGACCCTCTTTAATACTCAATTGAACATGAAGAAACAATACATCTTCTCCTTCCCATCTCCAACACCTCTCTGCACGCTGACAAGAAATATCACAATTTGCACTGGTACCAGCAATTTGCAGCAATTATTTCCATTTCATTTTCAGGAGTTGTGTGATTTTTTTTTCTCAGTGGAGTTAAACTTGTTTGAGCAGGTTGATATAAAATTTTTCCTTCTCGAAAATGGACCTGAGGAGTTCAATTGGTCTGATTTTGAGACAGTGAATTCTTGTTATCCGTCTGACTTTGCAAGGGCAATAGCACAGGTCTGCATTTCTGTCCCTAATTTTTCCTGTCCATGCTGAAAAAATAATAAAAGTTATATTTTTATGGAATTGGTTTTGTCATAGTTTAGCTACTTGATTACGCATCTCCTCTTTCCTGACTTGAACAAGTTATAAGCCCAAAGTGTCTTTCAATGCTTAAGTGGGTGTCCAGATTAAAATGCTTATTGTTCTTCTTAATTCTTAAAATGGCATATAATTTCCAAGCAGAATATTTTAAAGATTCCAAATCAATCAAAGGATGACTTTGGTGCTAGGAGTTGCCACAGCCTCTTTTTTAGTTTAAAGTTAAAGTTCAAAATTCATATGATCTATCCAAAGTGCTGATTCTTGTTACACAAGATCAATAAATTATAAAATGAATAAACATGATAACTGCAGTAGAGATCTTACAAAAATGAACCTGAAAAATAAGAAAAATTTTACATGGATGCATCTCTTGTGGAGGAAGAACAAGACCAACAATATTGTTTGGATGTTGCATTTAAAATATGTTGAGTAATATTAGTTATTATGTTATTTCTAGCATTTATGTTATTTGTAGAAGTCTAGGGTCTTATTTGTAAAAGTACGATTCTAGATTTAATATAAATAGGGAGCCTCTGTACAGAGGCCATAATCCCTACTGTTTTAACCCTAATTATTGTCTAAAACAACATGGTATCAAGAGCCGGTTGACGGCTGCGCAGAACTTCCGTGCTCCATCTCTTCTCCGTGCTCGACCCTTTTTTTTTTTCTCTTCTTCTGCATCTCTCGCAACTCATCTCCGCGCAGCACCTCTGGCTCACACGCGGTGCACAACTTCTGCCTCGTGTCTCTCCCTCTGTGGACCGCGGTACACCGATCAGCAGCTGGTCTCATCCTGTGGACCGCGTCAACACCAACAAATCCTCTCTGTGGACCGCGACAACACCACAAGGGGCGACAATTCCTCTGTGAGCCGCGCAAAGACCAACAGAAGGTTTTTTGTGTGTTTCTGCTGTGTGGACCGCGCATAGACCAACACAAGAGGATCATGTTAGTCAGGTGTTATTTCTCTTCCTCTTCAGATCTGTTTTTTGTTAGATGTTAAAACCGTGATCGTGTGCATCCGCACGGTTTGTGTTTGGAAAATTGTTGATCTCGTCCTCTAGTTGTGTTTGTATTTGAGGTACAGTTTGGTAGTTAAGATGGGTGAACCTGTGACTACTAAGGATTTACAGGCCGTTATGGAAAATATGGCCAAATTGTTGAATGTGAAATTTGAGGAGAATGCGTCCGGTAAGACTTCCGGATCTGTGTTTGAGTCACAGATGGTACAGAAGATAGAGCTGTTACCTAATGATGTCAAGCTTGAGGGGATGAGAAATTATTTGAGTTGGTCTCGGAGGGCGTTGCTGAACCTTCAGATGAAAGGACTTGAAGGATATGTGAATGGAGAGTACAATGAACCCGCTAATGAGTCGGGTATTATGGACAAGACGAGTGCTACGTGGATGAGATGGAGTCATATGAATTCTCTAGTGGTTTCTTGGTTGTTGACATCTGTGTCACCAGCCATAGCTGGAATGGTGGAATCGATTAGAAGCGCGACAGATATCTGGAAGACTCTGGCTAAGATGTACTCAGGAGCTGGGAGTGTGATGATGATGCTCGACGTGGAGGACAGAATTGATGCTACTGTCCAGGGGGAGAAATCAGTTCTTGAGTATGCGGCAGAGTTGCGTCGTTTGTGGGCTGATTTGGATCACTATGATCCTTTGTCACTGAAGGATCCGACAGATGTTCTTTGTGGGATGCAATACCTTGAAAGAAGGCGTGTGGCTCGCTTTCTGAAGGGTCTGAACTCGAGATTTGAGGCAAGAAGGGCGGCAATATGTCATTTGCCGTCTCTCCCATCGTTGAATGAGGTTATCGCTTCGATGGAGGAAGAGGAGGTCAGACAGAAGGTGATGGCATCTGAAACCTCACCTGTTGTTCGTTCAGCATTGGTAGTTCCTGGAGCCCAAATCAAAGATGACAGGGACTGTTTCAACTGTGGACATAAAGGACATCTCAGTTTCAATTGTCCTGAGCCTCGCAAATCTGGTGGTGGTCGAGGAGGTGGAGGACAGAGAGGTGGATATGGTGGTCGCGGACGTGGAAATGGATATAGGGGGCGAGGAACCCGAGGACGTGGAGGTCGAGGTGTTGCTCATTTTGCTATGACAGAGGAGCCCCAAGCCGCGACAGAGGTGACTGGAACAGAACTGACAGAGCTGGAGGAACTGCGTCGGTTCAAATCTCAAGTCGAGAGCTCTAAAGGGAAGGCAAAGTCGGATGAGTGTGATGACGATGCTTACTTCGGTAATGTTGGTTACTATGCTCATGTGACTAAAGGTATTCAGGCACAGGCTTTTGCATCCACTAAATCACATGTAGATTGGATTATAGATTCAGGTGCATCTAGTCATATAACAGGATCATCCAATGAATTTGTAGAATATTGTCCTAGTCAACAAATACAACCAGATACAGTCCAAACAGCTGATGGTACATCCCAACCTGTCAAGGGTTTTGGTTCAGTCTATTGTAATTCTTTTATTACCCTACCATCAGTGTTGCATGTTCCTTCTTTTCCTGTTAATTTGCTCTCTGTTAGCTCACTAATTGATCAATTGAATTGCACTGTTCTTTTTGATCAAAATACATGTCTGATTCAGGAAAAGGAAACGGGGAGGAGACTTGGGAATGGCAACAGGCGTGAGGGACTTTGGTATTTGGATAAGGATGCTGCTATGCTCGTTGCTGCTATTGGAAAAGGGGCAGAAGCAGAGGCTATGTTACAACATAATAGATTAGGGCACTTATCTTTTGATAGTTTGAATAAGTTGGATCCTGATATGATGAATAAAGTTGATAGGGAGAAATTATTTTGTAATGCTTGTGAACTTGGAAAACATACTCGTTCTAATTATAAAATGATTGGTTTAAGAAGTTTGGAGCCCTTTGCACTTGTTCATTCTGATGTCTGGGGACCATGTCCTACTACTTCTGTTAGTGGATTTAGATGGTTTGTCACCTTTATTGATTGTTATTCACGCATGACTTGGATTTACATGATGAAACAGAAATCTGAAGTACTAAAATGCTTTAAGGATTTCTCAGTTTCTGTGAAAACTCAATTTGGAGTACAGGTGAAGATCCTTCGATCAGATAATGGAACTGAGTATGTTAACAAGGAGTTTGCCACCTTCGTGTCCGAACAAGGAATTCTCCATCAAACTACTTGTCCGGATACCCCAGCCCAAAATGGAGTGGCCGAGCGTAAGAATAGGCATTTATTGGAGGTGACACGTTCATTGATGCTGACAATGAATGTACCTAAGTTTCTGTGGAGTGAGGCAGTTTTGACGGCAACCTACCTGATCAATAGGATGCCATCAAGAGTGTTAGGAATGAAGACACCACGTGAGATGCTACTTGGCTCTAATAATTTTGTTGTTCCGCCCAAGGTGTTCGGATGTGTGTGCTATGTGAGAGATCACAGATTGACAGTAGGAAAGCTAGATCCGCGAGCGGTTAAATGCATCTTCATAGGTTATCCTTCAAATCAGAAAGGATACAGGTGTTGGTGCCCTACTGAAAGAAAGATCTTTGTTAGTATGGATGTGACTTTTCGAGAATCTGAACCATACTATGGAGGAAAGACAGAGTTGGACTCATTGTTCGAAGATGACTCTACCAGTGTTGGTAGAGAGGGGGAGAAGGAGAATGGAATCATAATTGGCGGTTTTCCATGTCCTTTGTTGGGACCGAGTGGTGATAGTAATCTGAACGATGATGAAGATGGTGGTGGTGATAGCAATCTGAGTGGTGAAAACAAAAAACAAGGGGAGCTGATAGTGTATAAAAGGAGACCAAAACAGCCTGAGCAACATGAGCAGCCTGAGCAGCATGAGCAGCCTGAATCGACGGTCCCCTTGAATGCCAATGTCCCAAGTAGCTCTTCCACAAGTCCTTCCTCAGATTCTCACTCAGAGTTGATAGGTAACAATTCTCCTCAAATCTCACTCCGTAGAACATCGAGGGTTAATGCTGGGAAACCTCCTGTTAAGTATGGTAATTGGGGAAATGATATTGCAAATTACATTTCATATGCATCTGTTCCACCTGCATATAAGTCCTTCCTTGCATCTCTAGATTCTGTGCCTGTACCTAACACATGGCAGGTAGCTAAGCAAGATCCCAGATGGTTCAGTGCCATGCAGGAAGAACTTCAGGCGTTGAAGAAGAATGACACATGGGAGTTGGTATCTTTACCAGTTGGAAAGCGCGCTGTCGGATGCAAATGGGTGTATACTGTCAAGCAAACTCCAGAAGGCAAAGTGGATAGATACAAAGCCCGACTGGTTGCAAAAGGATATAGTCAGACTTATGGTATTGACTATGATGAGACCTTTGCTCCTGTTGCAAAAATGAGCACTGTGAGGATGCTGGTGTCGTGTGCTGCCAACTTCAATTGGCCACTTCACCAGTTGGATGTCAAGAATGCTTTCTTACATGGAGATCTCCAAGAAGAGGTGTACATGGAGGTTCCACCTGGATTTGCTAATCCACAATCAGCTGGGAAGGTATGCAAACTCAAGAAGTCATTGTATGGGTTGAAACAGTCTCCGAGAGCATGGTTCGATAGGTTCAGACTTGCAGTCTGTGGCATGGGATACAAGCAGTGCAATGGAGATCATACTGTATTCTACAGGCACTTGAAAGGTCGTATCACCATTCTGGCCGTCTATGTTGATGATATTGTGATTACTGGAGATGATGCTGAGGAGATCATGCGGTTAAAGGGAAACCTTGGAAAAGAGTTCGAGGTCAAGGATTTGGGACAATTGAAATATTTCCTTGGGATTGAAATTGCTAGGTCAAATACGGGTATAGTGCTTTCTCAGCGAAAGTATGCACTGGATCTCCTTTCAGAGACAGGGTTGTTGGGCTGTAGGGTTGCTCTTACTCCTATTGAGTCAAATCAGAAATTGTGTGCTGAGGGAGGTGACTTAGTGGACAAGGAGCAGTACCAAAGACTAGTTGGTAAGCTCATTTATCTGTGCCACACTAGACCTGATATTTCTCATGCAGTGAGTGTGGTGAGTAGATACATGCATGATCCGAGGGAACAACATTTGGATGCTGTTCACAGAATTCTCAGATATATCAAGGGGAGTCCCGGAAAAGGACTGTGGTTCAGAAGTCATGGGCATCTGAGAGTTGAAGGATATTGTGATGCTGATTGGGCAGGTTGCGTGGATGATCGTAGATCCACCACAGGATATTGTGTGTTTGTTGGAGGCAATCTTGTGGCTTGGCGAAGCAAGAAGCAAGATGTGGTGGCCAGATCTACAGCTGAGGCTGAGTACAGGGCTATGGCACTCAGTCTATGTGAGTTGATGTGGGTGAAAAATCTCTTATCTGAGTTGCGTGTGTTTCGAGGAGAATCCTTACAACTTCAGTGTGACAACAAGTCAGCAATCAATATTGCAAACAATCCAGTTCAGCATGATCGCACTAAACATGTGGAGATTGATCGTTTCTTCATCAAAGAACAACTGAATAATGGAGTGCTGACATTGAACTATGTGAAATCAGCAGACCAGTTGGCTGATTGTCTAACTAAGGGTTTGGGTTGTAAGCAGTTTGAGAGTTCTTATAACAAGATGGGAATGATTGATATCTATCACCCATCTTGAGGGGGAGTGTTGAGTAATATTAGTTATTATGTTATTTCTAGCATTTATGTTATTTGTAGAAGTCTAGGGTCTTATTTGTAAAAGTACGATTCTAGATTTAATATAAATAGGGAGCCTCTGTACAGAGGCCATAATCCCTACTGTTTTAACCCTAATTATTGTCTAAAACAACAAAATATTAATCAGAAAGAGAGGTGGTGCATAAACCCTCATCGATCAATTAAAATGCTATTTAGAAAGTTGTGCTTTGTATTATGTAACGTTGTCACTTGAATCAGTTAACTTACAACTCATGGAGGGATTTCTTCATATTTGTGAACAGGCTGTGTGCGATACCAAAATTGATTGGACTGATCATCCGTCATCAGGCATTGTGGTGCAGGGATATCTAAGGCCTGCCTTTTCAAAAGAGCGAACACTGACCAAAAGGATTAAGTCAACTGATAATGGTAATTTTAAACAAAATCTGCATTTTTAATAGGCTAAATTTTAGTTTTTTTTTTAAATTTCCTTTTTATGCAAATGTGCAGGGGAAAGAGACAGTAAAGATCAAAATAAGCAGGAAGGGTTGACTAGCTTTCTAAAACTAGAATTGGTGAATATTCAATTAATCACTGCTTGTGGAAACCAAGTATGCTTTCTTTCCTTATATCTAACTTCATGTATTACTTCATCTCTGATAATATTCTCTACCTGATAGCTTAAACTATGCAAAACTAAAAAATGGAATATCAAGAAATCCAATGTTTGGGAACCACTTACCAGTTGAAATACAGAGACTTCAGTACCATGGTATATACTTTGTTGGCTACTGGACATTGGTACATATTATGACTAGCATTTGGTGACTGTAGAAGCAGACCCCATCAGATATCAACCACACAAAGCAATTATTGTATGACAGCCATCGGTAGTTACTGCAAGGACCATAATGAACATAGGTTCAGAAACTTGTCCTAGATTAGTGATCCTGGAATTTGAACAAGCCTTCCAATAGATTCTTTTCTGTTAATGCATAATCTATATTGAGTATTCTGAATTGGCCAGTTCAAAGTAAGTCAGCAATAGATTCTTTTGTGCGTGGGTTATTTTCAATATTTTAAATAGAAACATAATCTATTATATGAATCATTCAAGGTAACTATGGTCAATATGAGCGCACTGTCAATTTATAGATACTATGCCTGTACCATGGTTGCAAACATTCCATAAAGATCTTTATTAATCCCATCTCATAAATTACAGAACATCATAATGATATCTAAGGAGTACGGATCTTGGTAGTAAAATACACCAGAAAGGACAACCTAAATGAAATGAGAGAACCTTTCTCGGCTTTAATATACTGCAGTTTGTCTTAATTCAGCTTAGACTGTACATGTTGGACATCTTATATTTTGAATTACTGGTGAAAAAGGTGATTGTTGGTGGTTATTGTCTGGTTGTTTTGCAGATGGGTTATATTAAGACTGTCTAATTGTTGTAGATGCATTGTTAGTAATCATACTCCATACGGCAAGTGATAGGACAAACTGTGTGCGGTAAGTTGTATTGCTGGAAGCAGTAGTTCCGAAAGAGTATCAATGTTATTTGTAATTGATTAAATATTATAGACTCATAGTATTTATTTCCATTGCAACAATTTTAAATAATTCTCAGTGATTACCACGCACTATAAAAACATTCTACTGTATATACCTGGAAGCTTTATCTTTCTAAAATTTTATTAAGATTATGTTTTTTTTTTCATGTTTCCTGAAGTAAATTATTTTTCTCTGAGTAAATATTTGCATGTAGACGTAATCTTATATCGGCAGATCCACAACTACTTCAAGGTCTTAAATTTGTTCAATATTTTTAATTGTGTTAACCTTATAATTTCTTGACAGTCTACTGTAAGCATGCATGATTTTTGGGGAGCAAAACCAGATGTTATAGCACACTCGGCAGCAAACATCATATCACGACTAAAAGCTGGTGGAGAGAAAATCACACAAGCCCTAAAATCCCTTTGTTGGAGGCACTTGGGCCTGCAAGTTGAGGTGCTACAATCTGTTTACAAATTTATGCATCAGTTCTGGATCCTTTTGGTACCATTCTAACTTATTCTGGAAACAAGCCCAAAGGGCAGTTAAGCTAAAGAAGGGAATAATAGCAGATTAGCGGTGAGCTTAAGGTCACCAAAGGTTAATGAGTTGACTTAAAAAAACCATGGATTGATATCAAATGACAAACTTGAACCATGATCTTGATCTACTTGATTTATGCATCTACATTTCCATTTCCTAATAGGTTAAAATGCATTATTTGGTCATTTTCAATAATTTGTCAACCTCTGTAATCTTATGCAAAACAAATTCAATAATGAAAAATTTGGAACATAAAACTTTGCTCCGGATAAAGCTCAATGGTTTAAATTTATCATTTGAAGCCGGTCCATGGTTTTTGAGGTTAAACTCACAAACCTCCTTGGTGAGCTTAAGCTCATACTAGCTTTGCTCCATGCATAATGCAAAAACAGTATTCCATACTGTCGTTGTCTGGCTAATTCTTCAGCATTTGGTCAAAGACTCAAAATAATTGGTGAGCTAGAACCAAACACACTTATCACAACTGAATCACAGTATTTTGGATGCCTTAGGAAGCATGCGTCATTGCAGTGGATAGCCTAGGGTTTGATGTGAAAGTTTGCTCCAACAAGCAACTGCAGGTTGTTAGATTTGCATTTGACAAACGAGTAAGTCCTTTTAGTCCTTTTTCTGGAACCTGATATTGGCATCCAATGATATTAATCCCAGAGTGCCATAGTGTTATTGGTCCAACCATAGAATAAAATTTGAAGAGTTTTGTATTGTGGTCCCTAAAATTTCTTATATTTGTACTATGTTTGTATCTTTCTGTTTCCAAAAACAAATGGGCGACAGCCAAAAAAATCAGCCATGTGGTTGGCCATTTTTATGATTGGCATAAAAAATAACGAACTTCTTGTCAGTTAATTTCCAACTAGAATTTCTTACCCTTTTCTTTTTGGCTGAAAGCATATGACAGTCCAAATGTTCTAAACCAGGACTGAAACATAATAAATAACTCTTCAAGGAATATTATTGTTATTTACAGTCTATTATTATACAACGGTTCAATGTTGCAGTTCCCTCATAATTAGGCCAATTACTTTGTTCTGAACCTTTAATATGGAACAAGTTCACTGTCCATTTATTTTGGCTATATTTTCTCCACAACATGTGCTGCTATCGGTGTCTGTTTACATAGTAACTGTCCATTTCTGACAGCTAAATGCTGTCCCCACCTCTTTTAGTAGTCTTGCTGCTGATGCAAGAATTATTGTAAATTACAAGCAGCAGCGAGAGTATCCCTTCTAATAGTCTTGCAGCTGTACCCTATCTAGCATGAATCCTTATCCCATGTAGCACTACACGCTGTATAGCGCGCAAAAAGACAAACAGGACACACAGCATATAGCGCGCTACAGTACCAGATTTTTTGTCTTTTTTGCTGTGTAGCGCGGCACAGGATTTCAATTCATCTAGCATTGGCCAACATGGGTTCTTAAATTTTCTACTAGTAGGTCTGGTAACATTGGAAAATCCAGCTCCACATTTTGTTATATTCTGGATATCCACGTGTTTTTACTATACAATGTTCTCACAATGTTTTGCAATTCAGGCTACTTCTGAATTCGGAGCAGAGAAACAAGTCCATGATTTATTGTTTCCCCGGTTTCAAGAAGACAAGTCACAAGAGACAGCAACAAGCAAGTCAACATGAATGCTGAGTCAGCTACCACTTACGCACTTCTATTATTTTGAGAAAAGGAGCTATGCCTGCTTGATGCGCAAATAATATAGGAAAAAAATGTTGTATTTGTAGCATTATTTAGCAGGCAAATGTATATAGGTTGATCTCCGAATCTCATCAACAAAGGTTGAATATTCGTTGTGGTAATACTTTGTCATCTATACCTCTGATCCGCATTCTCTCTCTCTCTCTCTCTCTCTCTCTCTCACACACACACACAGACACACACTCACACCCACGATGGGCGCCAGTTGATACGTCTAGCTAATAGAGATCAACCATAATAGCGGGGAGAGAGATTGAGAGGTGAATCGGTAAATCTTTATTGCATAATAGTGTTACAATGGTGTGTTTCAGTAATGGAATGTCCCCTTCTTTTATACAATGGTCTACCCTTTCTATATATAGGCGTTGGCCGGAGGATTTCCTTGCTGACGTCATCCGACAGTCGTTATGCCACTTGACTCCTGGTTTTACCTGAGGTGCCTTCAGATCTTCAAACGAGATGAGTTTGTTATGATAATCTTGTCCGAGATGCCTTTCCTGCCCTTCTCGCCTAGGGACTCCTCCCTGAGGGCAGCGATGGGCATTGGATTACCTGTAGGCGTCTGAACTTCTCTCATACCTGGCCTGTAATCTGATTTATGCTTGGCTTGCCTGCCTGGGTATACCGGAACTGGATGAACAGGCATGAAGATATGTACCTGACCTGGCCACAGGTCTCATCAGAACCACGTCTGCCTGTTATGCCTGTTCAGAGAAAGAATGTGAAAAGCTAAATTTCGGGGGAGAGCGAGAGAGAGCGGCACAGAGAGAGATAAGCGGAGAGCGGCGGAGAGAGAAAAACGAGAGAGCAGTGAAATCGCCATGAAATCGCTATGAAAACAAAATAAGGTCGGGTTCAAACAGGTGGCTGCAGGCGCCTTCACACTTGAGATGTTGGGCCTTAATAAGCCTGTTAAAACATTTCAGGCCGAAAAGATAAGGCTTCAAGCGAATCAGGTGAGTGTAGGTAAACGGGTATTCGGGTTGAATGCCCATCCTTACCCGAGGGAGCTCTGTTAAGTCGTCAACCACTTGATCCACTTGGTACTTTCTAAGTGACCTAGGGTTGTCAGAACCACTTGGTCTTTCCTATGTGACCTAGGATTGTTAGTACAATGGAAAACAGTTCTCTCCCTCATCATTCGGTGTCCTTCTGGCATCTCGTGATATTCCGAGGCCCCTTATATCTCTAACTGATGGGCCTAACATTATCACTCATTCTGTGTCCTCCTCGGGCTGGGGCTATTGGGCCTGGCCCTATCATCACCCCTCCCCGACTCTAGAACGAGATCCTCTGCAGGTTTTTTAAAAAATCCGCAGTGCAAGTCTTTAGTCCTTGGCCGTCCAATCAATAATGAATGTCTCGTGATTAATACCAGGCCCGTTGAGATTCGTACGGTTCGTGAAAATCTATCCGTCGAGATTAAATCAACGGCAAAAGGGTTGTTCTTTTTTTTTTTTTCTAAAATGCCCCTAGTTTTTCTTTTCAATTTTATATACACCAATATCTAAGGAGTTGTTTTGTCATTTATAAAAATTATGGAGTAAGATACAAAAATTAGGAGTGTAAAAAGCAATTTCCCAACCCCATACAGAAATATTTTTTCCCCCCTAACTTGGCGTTCTCTTTCAAGATTTTGGAAAAGGGGAAAAAAACAATTTTCTTTTCCATATTTAATGACTCTGGAACAATAATATGTTTTTTTACCTCAATAAGGATTGGTGGTTTATTACAAGGAAAATTCTGACTTTTGTGATATATTTCATGCGAGGTCGTAGAGATGATATATCAGAAGAAAACCACTTAAAATTGGTCATAACTTTAATCATCCTTTTACGTCCATCAACAGTTGTATGAATCAGATGAAACAATGTTTCAAAATCTTGAATTTGCACAGAATTTTATGAAATTCTTTGATCGGAATAAATACATTTGATTTCATTTAGGCGTTGATTGGAATCACTTTTTTTTCACGCAGGATTTCATTTGATTGGAAATTATTTGATCAAAATAAAAGGAGTTCATTTCATTTGATCAGAATTTCTATGTTTTTAGTCCGATGAAATTTTAATAAATCAATTCTCATCAAATGAAATCCCGTGTGAAAATCATTTTGATCAAAGCTTTTATCATAATTTTTATTTCATGTTATTACACCATACAAAATCTTGAAAAATCAATTTAAATCAAATCAAATCCAATGTATAAACCATTTTAATCAAAGACAAAATTCTGCCATGGATTTAATTTTGTAACGGAGTTTAAATCAGATCGTTTTATTAAAGTTATGAACAGAGATAGATGATCGGAATTCGAATTAGCTTTAAAATTTCTGTCCATCATAAAATTACCCAAAAAATAGAATTCTTTTTAACATTTGTTTTAACAAATATCATCTTGTAATATTTTTTATGTCAGCAAGCTTCACCAAAATTAAATATATTAGTGTGGGGATGGTGTCTACATCGATGTAATAAATGTGCACTTTCTTTTAACAACATAAGCGTTCAAAGTTGAAATTAAATACACAGTGCTGGTTTTGCTACATTCAAAGTAAATTGACTAGTAGAGTAACAAATCAAAAAATGGACATGAGACACAGATATACAGTCATGCGTGCCTGAGGTGACAAATTCCTTAATTGATTCACTGTTACAAAATTGCTTTTTTTTTTTTTGAGAAAAACTAGATAGTGGCTATCTAGCTAACGGTTACATAAGAAATAAAAATACAATGTTACAAACTTGTTGTGACCATTTTCACCACCGTTTCAGACTAATACAGCCAAAATTAATTTGAGGTCAGGGAACCATGTATTAGATTTAGTGAATTTAACAAAGATTAGTAATGCCACCGACAACCGAAACAGATTATAAAACAATTACGCAATGGTTGACCAAACCAATATCTCATGCCGACCGCAGAGATCAGATCAGCGGATCAGCCTCGCTTACACATTCAGATTCAGTACTTGGTTATTTTTAGCCAAAACCGGATAATTAATGCTTAGCTTAGGCTTCGGTGAACTGCAATTTACTATTGTTAACCCATTTCAGCTTTTCTAGCACGTGCGATGCCATCCATTCTGTCATGGATGAGATCCGAAGAAAGGACAACAAAGTCGGTGTACCACTACTACAAACCGTTGGATTGACAGCGACACAGAGATCTGTATGGTTATGAAACCGACCTGAAGAGTAGAAGATCCAAGATCCATTCAGCGCCGCGTCGCATTAATTACAAGCAAAAGCAATGGAAAGATTCGAACAGCCCTTCACGCAAGCATGTTTTTTATACCGTACCGGATACCGGAATCCGAAACAGATACCGAAACGGATGTAGTCGGTAAAACGAGACGAAATACCGATAAATTTCGGAAATCTCGGATTTCGGCTGCTGACCGGTAGCTATGCCGGTATGGTGTTTAAAATATGTAGCAGAGCACAGGCTGCCCGTACTGCCCCACCATCGCTCACTCGAATCGAGATCTACTCTTCACTCTTCTGCGAAGGCTTATCTTCCAGCTTGCATTCAGAGATCGAATCATAAATACAGAAAGAGAAAGAGAGAGCTCTTAGAAAAACAAAACAAAACAAAAGAAAAGAAAAGAAAAGAAAAGAAAGACAGAGAGAGAAGAAGAGAGAATCAATGGCGTCGACAGTGGAAGGAAGGCTGGATCTGGACGGGAATCCGATAAAGGCGATAAAGATCTGCATTATCGGAGCCGGAGGCTTTATCGGATCGCACTTGTGCGAGAAGCTCATGGCGGAGACACCTCACACCGTTTTCGCCGTGGATGTGTACAACGACAAGATCAAGCACCTCCTCGAGCCGCCGCGCGCCGACGGACGGATCCAATTCCATCGCCTCAATATCAAAAACGATTCTCGTCTCGAGGGAATCGTCAAGTTGTGTGATCTGGTATTGCTTTTTTCGTTCTTCAATTCTTTCTTGTTTTTCATTGAATCGGTAGGTTTTTCTTGAATTTCTTGTAATGTGCTTTGCGATTTGCTTTCTGGTTTGAAAATGTGTGTAGACGATCAATCTGGCAGCGATCTGTACTCCCGCTGATTACAACACCCGTCCTCTGGATACAATCTATAGCAACTTCATTGATGCGCTCCCTGTGGTACGTTTCAAGAGCTTGAATTATCTGAATTTTGATTGGATTATTGTACGCCACCTCTTTAATTGGTATTCTTTGATTCAATTTAGGTCAAATTCTGCTCTGAGAATGGCAAGCGTCTGATACACTTTTCTACTTGCGAAATCTACGGAAAAACTGTAGGCAGCTTCCTTCCCAAGGATCATCCTTTGCGTCAGGTTTGTTTACTTCTTCAATCTGTTAAATCATTGTCTGATTCCACTTGTTTCTAGAAATTGAGTTATGTAGTGCATTGATCTATAACAAGGGAATTTATGAAAAGTTCACATATGTTCTGCGTATTAATCTAGATTTGAAATCAGTAATATTTGTTAAACTTAAATGGTTGTGTTGTATTTTGTCTGTTTGTGTGCCCCTACAATGGTTTGTAATAAATTAATGCAGGAGAATTTAACCTTGGAATATCTTTGTCCCAGGTGGTTGTACAAAATAATAATAAAATACATGTTCATTCTGAATTGCTAAATTAGTCCTTACTAGTTAGTAGTTAACATTCATTAGAAAATGTTAATTAAAGGTGTGTAATTAAATGATGAGGCTCTATTGATTATTTAACATTCTAGTGAGTGGACAAAATATTCAATCAATAATGTATTCTTTTGTCCTTCTTCAGAAGGGCCAGTATGATTGAGTAATCCTTATCCATTTTATGGAAGTAGTTTATTGATTAATTAAGGAACAACATTGCTGGTATGAATTGCATAGGCTCCTATTTGCTAATTAAATATTTAATAATGTTAAATATTGAGTAGTTGGTTCTGTATAATTTCAACAGGATCCAGACTTCTATGTGTTGAAAGAGGATGCCTCTCCATGCATCTTTGGCCCCATTGAGAAGCAGAGATGGTCGTATGCATGTGCGAAGCAACTGATCGAAAGGCTAATCTACGGTATATCTCCTTTCTTAATCTATGAAACATTCTTAATTACCATTTTTATTTGCTTTATTGTGACTTGCTTTTGTTTGCTGTCTGTGTTCTATAGCTGAGGGTGCTGAGAATGGCCTTGAGTTCACAATTGTTAGACCCTTTAATTGGATAGGCCCAAGGATGGACTTTATCCCTGGAATTGATGGTCCTAGTGAGGGTGTCCCACGTGTCTTGGCATGCTTCAGTAATGTATGCATTATCTCTTTTTGTCATTGCACATCACACAACATGTATTTGAGTACATAATTCCATCTAAAATTTCAATTTCATTTCAGAATCTACTGAGGAGAGAGCCCTTGAAGCTTGTAGATGGGGGTGAATCTCAAAGGACCTTCATCTATATAAAGGATGCAATTGAAGCGGTGCTTTTGATGATTGAAAATCCATCTCGAGCCAATGGTCAGATCTTTAATGTTGGGAATCCTAACAATGAAGTGTCTGTTCGTCAACTTGCAGAAATGATGACTCAGGTAATGTCTTAGTGAAAGCGCACATGGTCATTCTTGGCCTTGCTTGGAAACAATTCAAGAAAAGTAATTAGTATAATTTCTTTCCAGGTCTACTCCAAGGTATCTGGTGAGCCTCCATTGGAAGTTCCAACAATTGACGTGAGCTCAAAGGTGTTTTATGGTGAGGGATATGATGACAGTGACAGACGCATCCCTGACATGACCATCATCAACAAGCAGCTAGGTAATTACTATCACAGCCCTCTGTTTTCTTTAGACTGGTATGAAATCCTTTAATCAAATTTTGATGGGTTTTTTTATCTACTTTCAATTCAGGCTGGAACCCAAATACATCCCTGTGGGATTTACTGGACTCAACATTGACATACCAGCACAGGACTTATGCTGAGGCAATTAAGAAGACTTTGGCAAACCCCACAACAAGTTAGATTATCATTGTAGCCCCTGCAATATATTCAAAATTCAGCATAGTTTTGAAAATAGTTGGATATGTTCGTATGTTTCAAATATCGCTTGTCTGTCTCCCTGGAGCACCCAGTAGGTGGTGGTTACATGTTTTGCATTGGCAATGCCGTCTGCTGTTGTTGCCATTATATGTTTTAGTTCCTTCAGGACATCTTATTGTCATTAGTTCTAAGTATTCTTTTATTACCCAGCTAAATGTGGGTTTCAATTTTTGCGTTCAATACATATATGTATCATGGATACCTGTATTCTTTCTCTATCTGACATGATATCCCCACCCACGCCCTTTGGAAGTTCATCAGATGTTGCTCTATTGCCCTAGTCATGTTCATGTAGTTGTATACCTTTGCTCAATAGATAGTATTTTATATGAAAGCTGTATGGTTTTAATTGAGCAGATAAAACTATTGAAACAAGAAATGTTTTTCCTTTTTTTATTTTTTTCGGAATCACACTAAATTGTGTTATCTTAGGCCTACGAGAGTGCGCGTCTGAAAGTGACAGGGTGTTGTTTTTGGTAGCACTTTAAAAAAGGAAATTACTTGGATAAAAGTGCATTTTACCTTTGGACAAATGAAGACCTGCAACTTTTTAAATACGGATTTGTTAAATTAAATACCTACTGTTTTGTTAATCGGGCATTTCTAAACAAAATATGCCGTGTCAGCCCTTTATTCTGTGTTGGGTAAACTCAGCTCCTACTGATATATTGATTCAACCCGTAAATCAGAGTGCAAACGGACAAAAATATCTTGCACTTGCTGTCCAGAAAATTCAATTCCACAAATTGTAAAAATGAAATGATAAGGTAAGAGTATATCTTCATAATCCTGCAGATGAACTAATGCTAAAAAAATAAAAACAAAATCGAACATCAAAACAATACAAAGCTATTACAAAAAGGTACACAGAACACTCGTGCAAAAAAGGGGGAGAAAATGATATTAAGTCACCCGTTATTACTTCCTTTATTGCAAGGGGAAATCAAAACAATACAAAACTATTACAAAAAGGTACAAAGAACACTCGTGCAAAAAAAGGGGGAGAAAATGATATTCAGTCACCTGTTATTACTTCCTTTATTGCAAGGGGTTCGTACCACTCGGGGTCAAACCCCGCAGCCTTTCTTGCTTCGACATTGAAAGGGGGCTTCAGTGGCCCACGGAAATGTCTCCTCACAACTGAATGAAACTTCTCGATCACGGCTTTTTCATCCTCATTCTGATTATCAGCAGTATCCAATTGTTGGAAAGCTTCTTCCAAATCTTCACTGGTTTTAGTATTAACAGCATCTTCCAGGGATGAAGGGTTCTTCTGCACTTTAGTTTGTGAACGAAGACACAGGTATCTGAACCAACGGATTCCTGCTGCACAGTGTGTGATCTCTTCAGGATAGATGACTGATTCTAGGAGTTTTGCTGTGATTTCATCCCCTCCTTTCCGGAACCGTTCTATGGTGGTTGGAAGAACATCTAGTCCTCTGGCCTGTCTTTTGAAATGTTAGCCTCAACCAAACAAACTTTAACAAAAAAAATTAAAGGTGTCATTATAAAATAAAGTTCGCCAATAACCAATTTAAAAGGTATTGATTATTCAAAGCCGTCGTTAAGTTCATAGGAGTTTTTTTTTTTAATTGAAACTCTTTACACCAGCTAGAAAGGTTATAACACAACTGTTGATTCTAATCAGGAGAATTAGAAACTTGGAATGCTGGTTCAATGAGGGCATTTGATAGCATCTCCAGAGAGAGGAAGGTTGAAAATCATCCAAACAACTTTTACTTTTTAGTCTAAATAAGATGTTGAAAGAGCTTTTATGCAACAGCAATTTCTAACTTCTAATTCCTAAACCACTTTGTTTTAACTTTTAATGCAGCACTTGAAACAAAAATAAGACAAAAGGAACCAAGTGTAAAAAATTGAACACGCATACGACATACCTCATGCACACAATGCTCAACGGCAAGCCGAGAAAGCAAATCAGAAGATGTCTCCAACGCAGAGTCCCAGAGGCCGTCATGAGCCGGCAATGCCCCGTAAAAAGAACCCATCTCCTCTAACCGAGCAGAAAGCAGCGTAAAGTGCTGGCCCTCATCAAGTGCCACCATAACAAAATCAGTGAAGAAGTCCCTCGGCATCAACTCCAGCCTCCCAAACCGCGCTATTATATCCTGCTCACTCATTCCAAACCATTTTATTGTCATGTTATACACTTCATAACTCAACACTATTAACTTTATAATTGTAGGAATGAATGAATGAATTAATTACCCAAGAGAGGTCAATGGCCCAGCTCTCAGTGTGTACAAGGCTGTGCACCATGGCTTGGCGGCTCTGGAGACTGCCTCCTTTGCCAAGCTTAGGCATCTCCTTTGGCGCCACCAGCTTGACCGTAGAAAGGCGCGCAGGCCGGTCGGGAACTTCGGGCAGGGGATCCGACGGACGGTATGCGAGGGAGATGCTCCCATCCAGCCAGCGCCTGCCCGTGTCTTCACCAAGGCGTGCCTTCTGTACAGGATCAGGTTCATTTAGTATACGCAAGGCTGCTTCTACTAGCGTCTCCGCCTCTCCTCCTCTTCTCTCCATCTCCAACCTTTCCTAGCTGTCTCTGAACTCTGAACTGAACTGTGAGTGTTTTCGCCGAAACGAACAAGGGTTTTGAGTTACGTTATTGGGCCGATATAGGCCCAGTTGCTTCCTTTAGACGGTTTATTATTTTATAATCCAATTTAAACATGTTATAACAATTAATGCTAGTTAATTGGTAGAACCAAATAAAAAAACAGTAATGATAATTGCCATCGGCGAAAAAACCATCGTTTCCCGTCGCTGAACAGACAACGCGCGCGCATGAGTTTCTCTCTTG
Organism: Rhynchospora breviuscula; assembly: GCA_027562975.1. Taxonomy (NCBI): domain Eukaryota; kingdom Viridiplantae; phylum Streptophyta; class Magnoliopsida; order Poales; family Cyperaceae; genus Rhynchospora; species Rhynchospora breviuscula. The sequence continues at coordinate 27,285,352 of CM050402.1, forward strand.
ACTAGCAGGTGTCTGTTACAAATGTTCAGTTTAATAATTAAGTGTGTTTAGTTTAATAATCAAAAGTGTTCCGTTAAATGCATCAACTAATGGGCAGAGTCGCGCGTCAGAGACAGGTGCGCCAGGGGCAGAGTTGGAAAAAATTTAATTTGAACCGGACCGGTTCATGATCCCTTCTAATTTTTTCATGTGTTTTTTGTCCGGTTCGTAACCCCTTCGCTTGGTTTAGTAATAACATTTTTGCTTATAACATTTATATTTTTTATTGCACATAACTAAACATTTATACTCAATTAACAAAACATTTGTACTTACCAAACTGAACATTTGTACTTACTAAACTAAACATTTATACTTAATTAAATAAACATTTTTGCTTATAATATTTATACTTTTTATTGCAACTAACTGAACATTTATACTCAATTAACACAACATTTGTACTTATCGAATTGAACATTTGGATAAGAAATAAAATAAACATATTGAACACAGTGAACAACTATAACAGAAAATGAACATTTATATCTAATTAAGTGAACACTTATAATAACGAAATGAACAAAAAATAATATGCGTGCTGGGTGAGTACAAGTGACCGGAGAAAGTGTTGCTCAGCGAGCGCTGACGCACGATGGCGAGCGATGGCACATTGATGGATGGCAGTAATCAATTTTCATAAAAAAAAAAAAATAGCCGACTTTGTGATAGTTAGTATATGTTTTGTCGTCTGTATTTCACAAAGCACCATGTGTATATGCATGGGATTCATTTAGAACCAAGATTTTAAAAAACTCTGTTTTTTCGTCTTATCGCCGTTTTATTTTAATTTTCGTTCATACCGCACTACCAGTTTACCCGTTTTATCACCAATAAACGCTAAATCACAACCCAACTATCAAACAACACAAATTGCATTTTAAAACCTTGTTTAAAATAATGGCAGGCGAGACAATGTTGTAGTACAAGCTCATTCTTAATCTCTGATACTTTTTGTCCGTATTTCACAATGCACAACACGGACAGCCAATTTATTGTAGAGTGTTGTGCAGCTAATCGCATTGAATCACTGATGCTTGCCATTACACGGTTGTAAAATTATACAACACATGTTTCTTTTTTCTTGACCACAAAATCATTTCATGTGTTTCATATTTATAAAATTATACAAGCTACCACAGAGAAAATCAATTAATTAGAAGGACGAAAGAAAAAGATGTGGAGGCCTATTACTAGTGAAAATTGAGCACCAAAGCTACAAAAAGTATCTGGTAAAAACTCAAACAGGAGGAGGGGGGAGGTCAAGGAGAAGCCAGAAGCCGACGCAGTCATCTGAATCCAGGGTTTCCTGGATAGCAAGGAAATGGAGGCCTGAACATGCCTTCTTTGCAGATTCCCATGCCTCAGCCTCTTTCGTTGTTGCCGCATTCTTTTGATATGAAGCATAGATGTATCTGGTAGAAACTCCCACTGATAGTATAAGGTTTGCTCGGTTTGTGTCTGCTTCCAATGAACAAATCTCTAAACCATTCATCCATGCTGTCCTTTCATAAAACAATAACATGTATTCATTCAATTCATGTGATTTTTCATATACTGAATCGAAGGGGGAAAAAATGGGTACTTGGATTACCTGCGAGAGCCTTAGCACGTGTAGAGGCAACTGCTAGCCCAGGGATTAATGTATTTTCATCTAACTCGAAGCCAAGTAAGTCAAGATCTAGACCCTGCCCAAATGCGTATCTTTTATTTAGCAAAGACATTTCCTCTTGAACAGCTGAAATTAGATAGGATCACAGTTAGAACTGATGTAAGTCAATCAGATTCTGCATTTGAAAAATAGCAAAATAGGAGAAAATTGAGTATATGCAATCTGAAATTTTGGAGGAAAAACCTGAAAAAGGTAGTTGGACAAATGCCCATTTTTCCCCGAAGAGGTTATCAGGAAGGTTCATGGCAAATGGATTATCCAATGTTAAGAGTGGCTTAAATCCTTTCTGGAAACCCGGATGCCGTGTGTATACCGTCTCATACCGTTCTTCTAGCCATAGAAGTAATGATATGCACTGTCATAGAAGGATTAATGAGGAAGGTATACTAGATATCCTTCTTGCATAGTTTTCATTTTCATAACATGCGATCTCTGATAGCTCGCAAGCTAACCATTTTTGCGATACTGAGATGCACTGAAGGTTTCTATTTAAGCTAAATAAATTGATTCCGAAACATATGCTGATATGTTGAAATACAAGAACGTTTCAATATGAGGACGAAGAATTACAGTATTGAAGTACAAGATATGTTTCTCCTACTTCGGTTCTAACTCCAATCATATGTATCAGCTATACTGGAACAAAACCAGTGCAGGTCAATGTGAATTAAATTATATGCTAGTTTTTTCTACTGTTTTTTTGTTTCTATTCAATTCTTAATTGAGGTGATTTGAGAACTCAATTGACTCTTAAAAACAAAAATATGGCAAGATTACTCTACAATGGTGTATAAAAATTGGTACTGTACAGTGCGCAGAGCTGGCAGAAATTGTTCTCCAGAAAAGCATAAAAAAATAACTAGAAGTCACTATTACCCTTCCTATACCAACCAAATCTGTTTAGGAGCTAAAAATGCAAGAAGTCTGGCAAAATCAGATGAAACCAGCGAAAACATCTTGTGATTTTTGAATTCAGTAGTGAATCAGTATGTCCATTATAACACCTAATGACAGAAGGGGGCATGAAATGAATTATAAAATCAAGAGAAGGCAAGGTAAGGTACATCAGGAAGGAAGAGTAGGAGTTGCACACCCGTTTACTCGGGATGGGTTTAATCGCCAGCTCATTACATGCCTTGGTGATAATTGTCTGCATCTGCAATCTGCGCAACCAAATTTAAACCAATCAGCATCCTCTCCTACACTCACAATGCACTGACAAAAGATAACTGAGATAATAGTAACCTGAAGAAGCGGATTTTATTAGGCAAAGGGATATTGAGAGAAGAGGAGATGTTAGCAATGGCATCCTTGAGAGTGACACTATTGATGACGTTGTTAGGGAAGTAGCGCGTGAACTGGAGCGAGAGAGTGGCGTCGCACACCACCAATTCCCACACTTTCTTGCCTCTCTCGTCGAGGATAGGCCGAGAGCAGAAATCCACCTCCCATTCTATGATTCTCCCTGCCTCTGCCTCTGGGTCTAGATACCTTACCTCGGCTGTCGGATCCACCTCCACTTCCAGCTCTTCGAGTTGTAGTTCTTCTTCTTGTATTAGCTCTCCTTCTTCTGTAGCTGATGAGAGAGGAGGGGAGGGGGAGACTCCTCGGTTGTTGGGTTGGGATAGGTGGTGGTGTTTTGTCAGTGGAGAGTGAGGAGATGGTGAGAGGAGAAGGGACGAGGTAAAGCGAGAGCTTGTGAGGAGTCCTCTGGGGATAGTGTGCATTTGGGTAGAAGTAGAACAAGGAATAGGGAGGGGAAGACGTATGCTTGCTGTAGCCATGGCCATGATGAGAGGAGGGAAGTGGAGGCAACGATCTCGCCCGCTACTTTTATCGCTCCTATCGGATAAGAAGGAAGGTCGGTTCAAATTAGGCGCACACTATGGAATTCTCGTATGACCCAAACTGGCCTGGGTTCTGAACTTTTCGTCTTGATTATTATAATTGCATTTATAATAATTTGCACACTTTTGTCATTTATTTAAAAGGAACCAATGGGAAAATTAATTAATTCAGATGTCTAATTTTTGGTATGCGTGAGATCATCTGATGGTCACAAAATTAAATGTATAAAATTATTTACTGTGTTTGGATTGTAAAACTTTCTTAGCTCTCTAATGGATCTGACAGTGTGTACTCTTAAAAAGTCTGATGCGTCTGGCAATTAGGTTAGCTTTTCTGCATTACTCAACTGCACAATCTTATTCATATATTGAGATAGTTCACCAAATTGAAATACGAGTTTTCTCATTCCAAGAAAAATAAATAAAAATTATTCTCTCCCGTCATACAGGGCAGGGCATAGCCTCTATCGTTTTAGCAAAATATTAATCTTTTTTTTTTTTTTTTTTTTTTTTTTTTGCATTCGTGTTCTACCGTGATGGTTATACTCCTGCAATAAAAAAAAATGATGCCACAACATGTACATTTTAGAACGTGGCGCATTTTATATATTTTATATTATATAAAATAAAACACACGGAGCAAATGAAAATATTTGGTTACACTTATAGTGTCACTCCATTTCGCTTGCTGCGCGCAACGCTCGTTGGCAAGTCAAATGGAAGGGAAAACAGGACATCATATCAGTCCTTTTTTCTTTAAAGTTGAAAGCAAATAGCCAAATTATGTGCGAACTAAAGTTCCTAGTAAAAAACTTGAGAACTAAACTAACAATACAAATGAAATTTGATACACATTAAGCTCAACCACGCGACAAAAATAAAACTTCCAAAAAAGAGCCATGAGTTTGTGGACTACTCCAGTTTTGCTCTTAACACGCAGGATGCTATAAATAGAGTTTTATATCACTAAGCATGGTGCGCAAAACACCAGGTTATCATAAGTAACAAAAATTTCCAACAAAAGCCTAATCCTCCAACTCTATGATTTTCACAACAGAAGCATCACCAACTTTTTGGCAGACAACAACACGATCATGTGATTTGATAATGCCTGAGGCCTTTCCGTGCTCCAAAGCCACCTTCAACACAGATTCATTTGTTGCACTAGTAGCCTCAGCCTGGCAGAGGATATCAGAAAAACAATTCCGTTAGATCAAAACAACTGCAAATCTTCCATTGCTTCGTAAAATACTAGTGACAACAACCAAAACATAATAGCACTTACTGGGTGACGGGGATCGGCCAGCATTGGGAAAAGACCCCTAACAATGAGTGACTGCCTTGCCTGCATTTTGTTTAGTTCTCAGTACCATGTTTGCAATTACACATACTTTCTTTTCAAAGATTATCAAGTAAATCAGATATTCAGAAAATATCATTCATATAGGGAGAATTCAGGTTTCACAATTAATCAAGGATACTGAGAAATATTCTTACCCTCGATTTGCGAAAAAAAGTATGTCTGACAAAAATATGCAAGTAAAAATAAGCTAACATCTGAGACATAATAATGTATGGAAACATACCTCAAAAGCACCAGTAAAACTCCAGCGAAGCTGGTTTGTCTTGAGACGAGGAATGACAACAGACAGAACTGGCATGGTTGGCCTGTACTTTGCTATCAACCTAAGCAAATAACAAAACAAAATTTGTAACTATCATTATGCTACAAAATAGCATAATTTTAGAAATCTTTATCTTTACTACTTATAAAAGCATGGACCGTAGAGGTATTACCGCTAGGTCTAGCATGTAAACAGATGTTTATGTCGTTCAATCGATTTGATCTATGGTTGGATATCAATCGCCAAACGAAGCAACAATATATTTTGGTTTTCCGTCTAATAAAGAAACAAATTGAATAGCATATCTATTTGTATCGCTGGTAAATTAAGCAACATATTTTTATTGCCTGACATTATTTTGTTTCTTTATTTGCCCACATAGGAGGGCATCTTAGGCTAGTAGTTAAAACATAGTTTCCATCGCATACCTTGCAGCTCTACCAGAGGATGTGAAACAGATGATGATGGAAGCCTTGACCTTAATAGCAGCACGCACCTACACAAGCACCACATATGCATAATAAGGTATTGATAACAATAAAACTTAATTGTACATTGCAAACTTAACAATATGATATTCAAAAAATAACATCCTTAGATAAATTGTAAGATACCCTACTGAATATGCAATAAGTTATATAGAATTATAGACAAAATTCATAGGGTACCGCAGAAGAAGCAATAGACTCCAAGTGAGACATTGGCTCGCCAACAAACTTCACAGTTCTCTTAAAATATATATCTTGGTTGAAAACCTTCTCAGCCTGCAAATAGGAAAGTCGAACAATCATTCAGAAACTTTATAAGCAAGAGAAAGAAAGAGCATCTATGAAGAATTAGATGTGTATCCAGAATTAATATTACCTCTGCACAAATTTTGCCCACTGTGGAGATGGTCTCAACAGGGTATAATCCTCTTAGCGTCTCCGCACCCAGAAGAATTGCATCACTCCCTGAATAACAAATCACAATTTAACTTCAAATATTAGAAGACAAATTATTACTCACAAATTTTGTAAAAAAGGTAGAGAAATAACTACCATCAAGGACAGCATTGGCAACATCAGTAGCCTCAGCACGGGTAGGACGTAGGTTGTCAGTCATACTGTCCACAACACGTGTAACCACTGCCGGCTTTCCAGCCATGTTACACTTAAATAGTGCGGCTTTTTGAAACAAAAACACCTGAATTCCATTTATCCATGCAGAATATTTTTAAGTGAGCATTCTATTCATGTAAGAATTTTATTTCCCATATCTGAGTAAAAATATTCTACTAAGATAATGCTTAATAAAAAAAAAAATGTTAACCTTCTCTGGAGGAAGATCAATTCCAAGGTTACCACGTGAAAGAATTATTCCATCTGCTGCACTAAGAATCTCATCAAAGTGGGTCAATCCCTGCAATAATGATAAAAAAAGTTTTAATCAATTTAGAAAACGAAAGGAAAACTACAATAGGAACATAAATCATGCTGCAAACTACCTCAATGTTCTCAATTTTTGCAAAGATCTGGGTCTGTTGGAGATCACCAAACTTAGATAAGAACTCCCGGGCCTGAAGCATGGTAAATAGTATCAGTCTCTAGAAACACTCATAGGAATGTTTGGATAAACAGTGCTTAACAATTAGTTACTGAGTAAGCACTTGTAAACCCGAGTAAAAAAAATTTACACATTAAATTTCTGAAATTGAAAATGATGAAAAAATAATCTAACCTCTTTAACATCCTTAGCATGCCTTGTATAAGACAAAGAAAGGAAGTCAATCTTATTAACAGCACCCCATTTGCTAATAACCTCCTTATCACTATCAGAAAGAGTTGGAAGATCGATGTGAACTTGAGATACATGCAGAGTGAACAGAGAACCAGAAAGAGTAGCTGAATTCTTTATTACACACACCACATCATCCCCCTTCAACTCAGATACCTGAAAATACCACAATTAATATACACAAAAGCAATTATGTGTGGAAATAGCAAGTGTTAGTATTGTATTGAAGCATGTACCTCTAACCAAACAGAGGTTGTCTCACTTCCAGTGAACAAGTATTGCCCCATAAAGATTGTGTCTCCTGGTTTCACAGCCTACAAAAGGCACAAAAAAGCTTAAAACCTTATTTTGCACTGGTAATTAGAAAAAAAAAAAAAAACTAAGATTCAGTGTACTATCTATGTGGTAAGATGAGGAGATTGCTTGCCTGGGCTAGTCCATTAAAATTAATTGGCAGGAGCTGAGATGTTGCTTCTTGACCCTGATCAGGGGTCAATACAACAGAAGCATTTTCCTCGAGTGAGATTGCGCTCTCGCCTTTGTTCACCACCTGTAGCTCGGGGCCTACTGTATCCAACATGACCTGTTATCATTCATCAAGGAACAAATATCAGTATATGAAAGACTTCCTTTATTAAAAAAAAAAAAAAAACTAAAGATACCAATTAATTAGGAGAGAATATACTTACAGCACAAAGCTTCTTTGTGCTCTTAATAGCAGTCTTAAGATTTTCCAAGGTTTCCTGATGATACTCTAAATCTCCCCATGAAAAATCAAACCGAGCCACTGACAATTCAACCAAAATATTAGCATATGCTTAACTAAAAGCCTAGAAATTAAGTACTGAAATCAAATCACATAATAACAACAAAATGTAAATTTTTTTTTAAAAAAAATACCTGACATCCCAGACTTGAGGCAGGAAGAGATGACCTCGACAGAGCGCGACTTGGGACCCAGAGTTCCCACTATTTTCGTCATAGCAGGGAAGAAGCTCTGAAAATTTGCCATACAAATTACAACATCAATTAACAAAATCACCAGTTGCTTTACTCAAATACTAATCAACTCAAGCTCCGATCTACGACTAGATCGGTTCTCTTTAGTTGATACCAATTTTAATTTGAGAGAAGAAAAGGTCGCTTACAGGCTTCGAGGGTTCGAGGATGGAAGCCATCCTGATAGGTTCTTCGAGCAGGAGGTTCGTCGAATGCATTTTCGCAGTTTTTAGTCGAAACAATCGATTAGGGTTGAAGAGAGAAGGAAGGAAGATCTGTAGTTTATAAGAGAGAAAAGGGAAAAGTAGAACAGTGCGAAAAAATGAGGCTGGAGAGAATATAAAAAGAGTTTCTCTTGTGTTGTGTGATATCAAATTCGGACCAGCTGGTGCGCTTTCCTTCCCTTTATCTCGCCTTCCTTTTTTTTATTATGATTATTTTATTAATTATTTAATAATATTATTGAATATTTTATTGATGCTTTTTTATTTGATTTGTTAACCTTCTCGTAATCTCGAATAGTCAATTACCAATTTGGTCGGAATAAGTAATTCCTCGTCATTCCTTATTAGAATGTTCCTTTGATGAGTATTATTGTGATGTTTATTATTGAGAAGATTTCGATGTCATGTCAATATCATTCCAAAAAAAAAAAAAAAAAACAAGACTTTCTTGTTTAACATGTGAAGTTTTAAAGTAAATAATTTAAATTTTCATTTTTCTATTTTACAGGCATTTTATTTTTATAAATGAAAAATTAATCAATTTCAAATAAAATTAAAATCATCAGAAAAATTTAATGACCTTTTTTTTTACAAAATATCCTTATTATTAAATAAGTATGCTAGATTTTTTGGATCACCGACAATTTTTCAAAATCATGTTTGTATTGCCTTCTATATTCAAAAAGGAGTGATAATTTATAAGGGATTTTATATTATTCAAAATATAAATTTTCAAAAGCAATAAATAATACAAAATGGGAAGGCAAATGACCTTAGAAAGACTTGAAGAGACGAAAGCGACATATATTAATTATAAAATATTTCACAAATTGCTCATTCCTTTTTGTTCCAGGAAAGTGAATCTATAAAATTGGCACTAATAATAAACAAGGAAAAAGTGTCCATAATTGTAGTACAGTGCACCATTAAACCGGACTTCTTCTCCAAGAAAAATTCTTAAACAAAAAGGCACATTTAGGTCCGGTATAATATTCCAGTACTTTAATTACGCCATTAGATTATTTAATTCAGGGTCAAATCTGGTCCTGACGCCTCTTTTTCTTTGGATCTTCTGTGGTAACTTCGCTGAAAAATTTCTCGTAGAAAGTCGTTTCAAAGACAATCTAAGACTCGTTACATAATAAATTTTAGAATACAATATACAGAAAAGAAATTGAACTCGTGGAAACACGAGACTCGCACGAAACCGAAGTCTCCAAACGGAGGGCGCTCCCTGAATTCGGACAAAAACATGGGGACCAGAGAAGACCGTCCGATCGCCAGAATCCGTACATCTGAACGGTCCAGATCGTTCAATCTCGGTCCGATCTTCTAGAACGTGTGTGCCTACTGCCTACCTCTTGTTCGTCTCTTCTCCAGTTTCTCGCAATTGACCTGTTCCATTGACAAAAAAAAAAAAAAAAAAAAATTTGACCTGTTCAATGTCTGATTGTCTGGGGAATGAAATGAGTTAAATCCAAATGGATGTATCATGTGTTCATGTTTTGCAAATGCCAGAAACGACCTCATGATTTTTGTACAATGCTCAGGGGAATTGCTAGAGACAGCATCAATTTTGCTATGCAATATAATCTTTCATCTAATAACTAAATTGCTCTTCAACCAATTCTTTAATTATAATTTTAGTCAAAAATATATTGCGTTAGCAAGAACCAGTGTTTTGAATACCGTATTGATACCGGAAAATTTCGATAATATTGGGAACCAGATCAGTGACCGAAACGATAGTATCCGGTATTGTGAGAGGAACAATTTCTGAAAATACCGGTAAATATCAGATTTCGGCCATCTGGGCGGTAGGGGTGCCGGTACGGTTTTAAAAATACTGGGCAAAAAGCCAAAAACGATGTTGTCTTTGCAGTTGCGGATGCTGAGGTCATAGCCTCGTCAGTGGAGTTCAACATTTGACTCTCCTTACTTAAATAAGTATTCATGAAAAATAATGGGTATATGATGCAAAGTTCGCATTCGTTTCATTTGCTTGATTCAGGACAGCGATATTTTTTATAAAATGATGGTCAACTTAAAAATTCTAAATGAACATTATTTTAGTATTGCTCTATAAAAATATGTACATTTAAAAGAGATGTCAGGTCATATGTGTGTTGGGCTAACTCTCATAATTGCAAAGTTTACGTCAAATGACGTTCACAAAAAAAAATTACGTCGAACCGAGTGGCGCTGGAATTATTGTATTCCCCCCCCCCCCTATTTTTCCTTTTACCCTGGGTTGCATTGAATTTCATTCAAAAAGAAATGAGCCGCGTTGAAATTGAGTTTCAGTCCTATCAAACTTTTTCCAATCTCAACCCCTTAAAAAAAATAATAGAATAGAGTAGAAATGCGCCATGCATGCCCACGGGCACAAAATAAAAAATAGTTTGACTACAGATATTATTCGTAGTATAAACATTATAGTGTTACGAGTAAGTATTCTAATTTATAACATTCAAAGGTAAATTTAAAAGCCGTTTCATTTGATTAATCATTTAAAAAGTATAAAGTAAAATTTAACCCACGAAGAAACTATACCGGACTGCCAATTATGCCGTTAGGGTCCTTAATGTGTTAGAATCTAATAATAATAATTTAACATCGACAATTTTGACAATATCTTTCGAACTAAACAACATAATTTTAAAACTAAAAAATGTATATCAAATATTTAATTATTTTTTTTTACATGCATATTGGATAATTATTGCATTTCATAATAAACTTTTACGGCCTACGGGCTTTAATGTTAAAAAAAAAATAATAAACTTTTACGAAATCATTTACTCCCGAAACATTATTGAAAAATGAAAATCTATTCGTGATCATTAAACTTTAATGTATTCGTATTTTGTGATTGAATTTGGACATTTTTCTTCAATCATGTAGTCGTGTAACACTTTTCAGGAAGAAAGATAATGTAGTGGAGCCGTCATGAGATGCAAAACCCTCAAACCAGACCAAATTCCTTTTTTCTTTTTTTTTTTCAATGAAACCAAACCAAATTCCAGTGACCTAATTAAACACACAGCGCTTCCTGAATTCGACGGTTTCGACCAAAACCCTGGGGAACCGTCGGGGCGGACCGTTACATTTGTTAATTTTACCGTACATCATTGAGGCCCACACCAGAGACGACACCAGACTCTCCAGTTGATCAATTTCAATTCTGCGGCCCGATTTACTTGAAGGAACGACGAGTCGACGACTCGCTGCCCCGTCTACCTCTTCCTAGACTCCTAGTCCTGGAAATTGCTCCGCTCACTCCTCAAAATTGAGATTCACACCAAAATTTTTTCATAAGGACAAAACTAACTTTGAGTCATTGGACTGAAAAAACTATATTTATTGAAAAGTGAGGGTATTTCGGTCATTATTGGAGTGAATCTCCAAATTAGAAGTGAGCAGAGCAATTCTCCCAGTCTTAGGGAGAGTATCCCCTGCCAAAGGTTGGCAGAGTGCCAACTTTAATCTGAACCGTTAAATTTAATTTTAATGGTTAATGGAAGTCCGTGCATAATACTAGATTGATTGATCCGAAAAATTTTAACCGTCGAGATTAGATCGAACGGTTCGAATCAAAAAGTTGGCAGAGGATACTCTCCCCTAGTCCTAGGCTATCAAGGTCCCACCACGTCCTAGCTAGGGCTGCGTAACGTCTAAAACGACCACGAAAACGGTCAGTTTCGTTAACCGTTCAATTTTGAAAACGAAATTGACTACCATTTGCGTTAATCGTTTCGTTTTGGACGAAACGGTCGAAATTACGAAAATACAATGAAAATATACATGGACGAAACCGTTTCAAGCTTTCGTTAACCGTTTCGTTTTTGAAACGCAACCAAAATCTTTAAGCATTTCGTTTCATTTTGGACGAAACGAAACAAAATGACGGTCGAAACGGTCAACGTTTTCACCCCTAGTCCTAGCCTCCATTTCTCGAGTCAAACATTTTGACTACATTTACGGGCCTGAAGAAGGCCCATAAATGAACATTTTATTTACAAAGATCACGAAATATGCACGTTGGGCCATGAACGGGCCTTTTTACTGAGGGCGAAGAAAGAATTCCGAATGGCTCTCGGAAGACAAAAACTTTGTGCAGGTTTGACGTAAAACATGAACAGGCCTCTTCTCTCCTTGTCCTTGACATTTCAATTAATGAAAATGAATGAAGGTAATTTGGATTCCTTTTTGTTTTTGGTTTTGATTTTTTCTTATTAATCTTTGGCTTATTTGGGAATTCGATAAATTTCTTAACGATTGATGCAGATTATTTTTTTTTATATTAGGCCGTAGCCTCACACACACCCACGCTCAACCAGCTTGAAGCTGGGATCGAACCCATGCCCTCCTATTGGAGAGGCACATGCCACGACCAGCTGCTCTACACAGCGGTGGCATTGATGCAGATTATGAATGCTACTGTACTTGATACGCCACACTGCTGCTTAATTTCTCTTAACCGTCCTTGATTTATTTTTTATTTAAATTAACCAGTCATCGGCAGAACCACCGGTATTGGCAGAGGTGGTGAAAATCCTTCAAACCTAAACAAACTGGTGTACTTACTATAAGCAAATAGGCATCTGTAAATGTAAACAACAGCAGCTTTGTTGCACATATGCATAACATTACAACAATTTCTAGTGACAACATCTGCAAATAGCAGAAAATGTTCCTCATTTATATGATAGTTAGGCCATTCAATTTTATAATTGAAAATCATTAGCATGTTCAGAAGTTTCAGGAACTGTAATGAGTATGAAATAATTGGATTCATCTCCTTGACTAGTCAGTTCTAGGGGGGGTAAGGGTAACTATGCATTACTTATCCTTCAGCTGCTGGCTACAATGGACCTATTCCCAACTCTATTTTTACCAAATTCAATTACCACTCTTCCAAATTATCCAAACATAACATTCTTCTACTGCTCTCTTAGTACTCTTTAGCACAGTTCTAGACTTTAAGTTTACTCTTTAGCTCAGTACTGTTGAACCATTGTTCCTCATATTTTGGCAAACAACTACAAGCTAATTAAATTGCTACAGTTCACACTTTCACAAAAAAATCGTTACTCTACTTTCCAGAGAGCTAGAATTAAGCTCTCCTTGTCATACAAAAGTATAGTTCAGGATAACATGCCTAGAAATGACAAATACATTTGATATAAGGGCAAAATAATATAACAAGAGGCAACTAGCAGCTGAGCAGACCACCGTCATCAGTCATAGCAGCAATTGAAGGAGACAGAGTAGATTGATCTTCTACCCTAATAGCTTCTACCCTAATAGCTTCAATCAACTTCACTACCTCTGGCATGCTGGGTCTATTTTCTGGCAGCTGGTTCACACATGCCAAGCCCACATGCAACATGGACACCATCTCCTCTTCTATGTCCTTGTACCTGAGCAACTCTACATCAAACACCTCAGCAGTCCACTCCTCCCGCACCACCAACCGCACCCACTCAACTAACCCGACATCGGAGGCATCCACACTGGTGACACCAACTGCCTTGTTATGTTTCTTTTGGCTTGTGGAATCAGCCAAAGGGGGAGGATGCTGTGTCGGTACTTTTCCAGTAAGCACCTCTAAAATTAGCACACCAAAACTGTATACATCAGCCTCTTGGGATAGCCTTTTCGAATGGGATTGCTCAGGTGCCATATAGCCGCCAAGACGAGCAATGGCATGTGCTGGACTGAGAAGAAGTGAAAGACCAAAATCAGCTATACACGCGTCATGATTACTGTCAATGAGGATGTTAGAGGATTTGATGTTGCCATGAGGGATGCCTGAGACACTGTACTCTTGGTGAATCCAGGCCAAACCACGTGCAGCTCCGAGCAATAGTTTGAACCTGGCAGTCCAGTCCAGTGGGACCCTCCCAGGACCCCGATTAGCTACAGGAACAGAATGTACAATTATGTTAATTTACAGCCTTTAGATATATCTATGAATTGGTTAATATTGTAATGGCAAGCATCAAACAGTTCGCATTTTCAACATTTTAGGATAGGATGCTCTCCAATTAAGAGTGGGTTAGAAACATAATATGCTTACATAAAAATAAAATTATATGTAGTGAATGTATGTGCCTGTGGTATATATGGACCAAGTTGATTCTATATTTGTACTTGTATATGCTTAGTATATATTTGAATTAAAGCCTTAACAGTAGAATTTGTCTTGGCAATTTTTTCATGACATGGAACAATTATTGTGATGAAATTATTGAAAAACTGATAACAATTTATTCCTAGTATAAATTGATATTACAAATTACTAGATGCCTTAATTAATTAGATTCCAAAGGTATCAAAAGTTACCCACGACAGCTAAAACATTCATATCTCCTTAATTGGCTTAACAATTTGTTCAATTCATGTTAAAAATCAGTAACGCTGTCACCTTTTGCACGGACCTATATTTTCCAGTTACATTTGCTGTTTACCAAATGCAAAAAATCAATATGCTAACCATGGAGGCAGAAGTGGAGAGTGCCGTTCGGAAGGAAGTCATAGATCAAAAGTTTCTCCTGCTTGGCATAGTAAAAGGCTCGAAGACGAACAAGGTTTGGGTGGCGTAGACGGCCAATCAGGTCCATGTACCTGTAAAAGTCCTTGCTGGGACATGGATTGGTGTCCCTTAGCCGCTTTACTGCCACCATGCGTCCATCCTCAAGCACTGCTCGGTACACCGTTCCGAGGCTCCCTTTCCCCACCATCTCTGCTGATGCCCTTAACAGCTCTTCGAGTTCGAATTTCCGTCGACCTTGATTTGGCTTTGATGTCATCGTCCTCTTCTCACTGCTGCTGTCACTATTTCCCTCCTCATCCCCTTCCAACCCAAAGAACACAAGCTTGCTTTGTGCACCATCACTCTCTGCCCCATCACTAAATCTGCCTATTGCTCCCATGGACTGCTCCCCTTTCTGATTTTCATCACCCTCTGAATTGGAACTGCTACCTTTTTTGTGCTTATTGCTCGAGGCATCACTGGAGCAGCAGCAATAGACTGTTAGCAAAGAGAGTATAAGAAATAGGAAACAAATGTTTCCTACAACAATCCCTATGATGGCTCCTTTGCTCAATCCTCCCCTTTCTGTATTAGCAACTGGTTTTTTGGGACCATTTGAAGTTATAGAGGAAGATGCGGAAGCGGGGTTGGAAGGCACCACGGATTGAGAGGACGGTGACAAGGTAGCAACAATAGAAGGTGGAGGTTCATGGGGAATGAAAGAGCAAAGAGGTAATGGAGGGAAGGGCCCACAAAGACCGCCATTTCCCCCGAAAGATTGGATGCCGAATTTGGCATGCATACCATCAGGTACCCTGCCCGACAGCTGGTTGTTGGAAGCATTGAACTCAACAAGACGAGGCAATGCAGCCGATAGGTCGGGCAGGAGACCGGAAAGAAGGTTGTCCTGCACTCGAAAAGTTAAGAGGTGGGTCAAGTTGGCAACAGCATCACCCGGTATGGGCCCGCGAAGATTATTATTTGAAAGGTCTATGCGAAGGAGGCGAGTTAATTGGCCAATGGCAGGAGGAATTTCCCCAGAGAAGTCATTATGGGAAAGATAGATCAGCTTGAGATTTTGCAAGGAGGAGATGGCAGAGAGAGTACCATTAAGCCGGTTGGAATGTAGGTCGAGAACACGCAGCTGACCGAGGTGGGACAGTGTGTCGATGGGCCCGCGCAAGTCAAGGGATGGTAGAGACACAGAGATAACTCTTTTGCCCCAGCAGGTGATGCCAACCCAGCCACCGGTGCAAGCATCGGCAGTGGTCCAGTTTGCAGCGAGGTTGCCATGAGTGTCGGTGTTCTCGCGAAAGAGGATCAGAGCAGCAGTGTCGCCAACTGCTGTCGCCGGTGCTGCCGGTGTGGTTGCGCTTGCACTGAGAGTCAGTAAAGAAAGGAACTGGGACAATAGCAGGACAATGGGAGCCATTGCCGTTGGCATTTTGAAATTTTGATTTTTGATGAGATTGGAGACACAGGTAGACTGTTGTCTATATCACTCTTTTTTTAAAAGACACAGAAACTGGCTCACATTTTTTTTTTCTTTGTTCTCTTTTGGAAATGGACAAGCCAATTGGTCTACACTCTACTGTCTGTGTACACACTGATCTATGTAATTTTGCAAGGTCTCTAGGACAGTGAGTAAAGTCCCCAAAGTTCAAAGTTCAGAAGTGGGTCCCACTGTGTTCCAATTAGTCTTTAGGAGATGTCTATTTTTTTTTTTTTGGTTTTTTCTATTCCCTTTATTTGTTTGCTTTATTGGGCGGGAACCAGTGAATTCCAAGTTTCAAAAAAAGACACAGAAAAGAAGAGAGCAGGGGCCAGTGGGGGTTACTGGGACATGTACGGTAGAAGGCTTTTTATTAATGACTGGGTCTAACGGACGCTTTTTTCCAATCTACGAACAATTTTTTAAACATTTGTTAATTAATACTCCTCTGAGCATGTCTAATCAGACAGATGGGATACTGCCAAGGATAAGCTTGTTTCTTATGTTATATCTGGTCATGAAATTACAAATATGAAGAATCCATTTCAAAAATCGAGGCCGCACAAGATTCTTCTTATAAGACTCTTGTTTAAATGTTAAAAAATATTAAAGATTTCGCAATTAGTGGAATAACATGTGTACTTTACAGCTTAGAGGTAGTACTAATGTACGATCATTGAAAAAGTTGACTGATGTTATCATGTAATTTAGGGCTGTATACGAGTTGAGTTTGAGCGAGTTGATGACAACTCAAACTCAGTTCGGCTATAACTCGAGTTGAGTTGAGTCGAGTTAGAAATACTTTCGAGCTTTTTAAACTAGCTCAAACTCGGCTCGTCCTCAACTCGAGCTAGCTTCAAATAAACGTATATCCTTCAAATTTTTATTTATTTACTTCATATGTTATTCTAGTATTAAAATTTATTGACATATACAATATTATAAACAATAAAATTATTGTCTTTTATATTTTTTCTATTGATTTGAAATAAAATATGTCTTGAAACTCAATCTATCATATGTAATATTATTTAAAATAAAAATATATAAGTAGAAAATTATTATAATTAATTTATAAATTTTTAATACTCATAATTTATAATACACATGTAAAATATAAATTTATTATCTGACGAGTGGGCTCACGAGTTGCGAGCTGAGTTGACCTCAACTCATACTCGACTCGTCAACTAAACGAGTTAGTTCAGCTCGACTCGAGTTCCGTTGGCTCGAGTTATGTTAACTCGAGTTCCGTTGGCTCGAGTTACAACTGAGCTTTTCTGAGTCGAGTTCGAGTTAGCTCACGAGTTGCGAGTTTTTTGCTCACCCCTAATCATGTTATAACTTATAAGAGCTATTATTCAGCCAATTAATTGATGATAAAAGCCTATGATTTCATGATTGATACATAGCACAATATGCCTTAATAATCTCATCTCATATTTGCCATTATCACGCCGAGATATCTTCAATCAAAGAGAATAGCGCATGCATCAGATTGTAATCTATGCAGCATGCACAAATCATTTGGTTTCTCTCTTTTACGCTTTATTTTGCCACTCTCCGTGCTTTATCGCTTTATTCCGTTCAATCTTTGAACTACTTTTTCTTCTCCAAGTTAGTGACAAAAAAAATAGGAACAGTACAGCTGAGCTGAAAAATATAGTATGATTAGAGAACACAATCCGTAACGGTAAATCCAATATAGATACGCTAGCAATTGGTTTGTTTTTCTTTTCCTCAAAAGAATTTGTCCTAGTAAGCCACAGGTCTAAAAAAATTGACTGGATCAGATGATAATTATCTAGTGACTTTCCTTAAAAGGGACGGGTCAGGATCCATAGACCGCTAGGTCAAATTGTCGAATAAGAGGCACATGGAATAATGTTGTGCGCTTCATTGAACCCTTAACTAAATAAAATCTGATTCGTAGTAAAATTACATTTTTTTTTATTTTGATCAACACACTAAATTATAAAAACTAAAAATTTATCATTCATGAAAGGTTAAACCTTTGATATTTTAATATATAACAACTATATAAAACATATGAGTACTTTAGTTAAGAATATGTGAAAACTTATATGACGTGATAAAAGCTCAGAAGCTATATTTAATTTGAAGGATTATAAATTATTCACATCTGCAATTGTATATGTATAGATACAAATAATTTACCTACAGGTAAGTACATTGATACCAAATCTGTACTTACTGTTGAATATATTTATAATATGTCGCGAGTATATAAACTACGAGGGTCTTTTAATAAAAAAAAAAATACATGGGGTGATAAAAAAAAAACTCAGAACCTATATTCATTTTTAAGGATATAAAATGTTCGTGCCGATAATTGTACCCATGTTTGGCAGTTGGGTGAACAAGGCAAGAACAAAGAATTGGAACAACTTCGATTTTCGCACCCCAGTTCTTGTTCCGCCAAAAAGGGGGAATTGAGAACTCCCCTGTAGTTCACTGTTCGCAAAAATATTTTCTCTGTTTTGTTTTGCGCGAACAACCTTGTTCGCGAACAGCGCAGATAAGTACATATACAAATATAAATAGATTACTCATGAATAATTATATAAGTAGGACGATGAACTTCATAAATAATATCTTTTTCGTTTTTCAATCCTAAATGAAAACCATGTTAGTCTTAGCAAACATACATTTTTTGATAGAATTTTGGCTTCGATATGAAGCGGTGAATCATCTCCATAACTATTTAGATTAATATAAGATATTTTATTAAATTTAAAGAAAATTAGATTAATAAGGTAGGTTTTTTGTCTTTCTTTTTTTGTCGTGAACATAGGTTCTCCGGAATGATATTCTTTGCAAAGATTTGCAGAGTGAAAATTTTTCTCCAGACTGTCCGATCAATAATGGATGCCCTATGATTAATATTGGATCCGTACAGTTTGTAAATCTTAACGGTCCACATTAAATCAGACGGTCTAGAGACAATTTGCAAGCTCTCAAAAGGATGCTCGTCCTAGGTTCTCCACTCAGAGTACACCATGAAATCCCACCCCAGTGGAATTCAAAAGCTGAAAAGCCTCATCTGCCATAGCAGATTCCAGTACCTTCACTTGCTGCGCTTAGGCAATATCGCTGTATTGGAATGAAGAACGACATTAAATAACGGAGTGCATTTGAGTAAAACGCACAAAACATCGAGGTCTAGAAAACTATTTAGTGTCTAGTGTTTTGGGCCGATCCTTGTTCAATTGTCTTTACATTTTGTTCTTTTTTCGGTCCTAAAAATATTTGACATTATAACAAGCCTTAAGAAGAAAACATAATCACCATGAAATAAATTTGGGTGAGTATAAATGACCATGTTTTTGCTACAATTTTATATATGAACGAGAACGAAAATAATAAATAACGAAAGGCAATGGTCCGGGCAAATTTCTCGTAAAACTGTCTGACATTCAGAAAACAATTAGTGTTCATTAACGTCTCGACCAAACACAAGTAATTATGGTCTGGCTTCCTATTTATGATGTTGACTCCTTGAGTACCACAGCTTTGAACAGCAACAGACAAGAAAAAATGCTCAACATTGATTTCCTTCCAATCAGTTTGAGGGCACGAACAGACGTTCTACTGTGAAATGGGAAGGATGCAACCATTAATTGCTCATTTCTGACTTCTACTGTGAAATGTGAATCCACAATACCTCGCATATCCAATATCCCCAGTGTCTACCTCACATACGTTAGAGGGGTATACAGTATACACCCGATTTCCCCAAAATCTAACGCTACATTTGTTAAGGCAAGTTCTCCAACTTAAATGAGCCAGGATCACTGTCCATTTTTATTTAGCCTAAGTTTTGATACACTTTCTACTATACAAATTCTAAATTTTCACCCACAGTACAATATTTTTTTTATAGACTTATGAATAAATTCAGAAATCGCATCTCACACTGTCCAGTAAGCACTAAGCGTAGGTGTTTTTTTTTCTTTATTAAAAATATTTCCAACTAACTCTTTTTTAACAAAATCTGGTGAAAACGAAAAAGCTAAAAATATATATATTAAGGCATGCAATATCATCAAATGGAGGGCTTCTGCAAAATTCAAAACTATAATCTCTAAAGTAGTATAATCAAATTGGAAAGGTTGAGGCCTGAAAATAAGATCAGCAGAAAAGAATGAATACAAACCTCAGGCCCCACTGGAAAGCTAAAGAAAAAGACTGGAACATTACCGTGCCGGTGCCTCAACTGTTACTGGCAAAGCCATGCCGATTAATCAAAAAACAGCAAAATATCAGGTCCCCAGAGATCAATAGCCTACACTGTGATCCCACATAGACTCCTGAGAAACTGTTCCCTTACCAGTTCGTCAATACAATACCCAAAGAAACATGCAGCCGTGCGGCCGTATCAATTTTAATATCGAAATAATTATCCAAATAGAAAGCTTTTGGTGTGCTCAAATATGGCATTGCATTTCTCAAGTCACATTTCATTCAGCTTGGTATGTGTTCATCCAAACAATGGATATAATAACAATGGGAAGACAGATCTTTTTGTACAAATTTTTTATTTTCCCTTATTAATTATCAATTATTTCATATACCCTTTCAATATTAAAATAGATGCATAATCAAACAAAATGAAGTGAATTTGCACCCATTACCACCTCACCCTCTAAATAGCCACAATTCCTTTGACAGTCAAGCACTAATGCATTATATCATGTGCACGGTGCACCCTTCTAACAAAGTGCGGATGGTGATGTTTTACATATAAACAAACAAATATAATTGAGCAGCATAGTTCAATCACAGGAACAAAAATTAAATATCTGGACTAAGAATGATAAACTTAAGCCAAGTTTCAGCTCCAAGATGTTATTACAGCAAGAACAGTATACAAAACAGATGAGCATATGAATCCAATTTGGCAAGCATTGACCAGGACAATTAAATGTCACAACAAGATATTTGCTAATTCACACTCAAGCACTGACTATCATTAAAAAAAAATCTGGAAGTGCAGAAATTTACTAACCATTCTAGAGAGGTGTAGTATCAACAATTGCTTCTAAAATCCTCGACTCGAGATTATGGTCAGAGACCCAAATTGAACTCTGCTTGCGCAAAAGCTCTCTTTTCTCTGCCTTCTTTTCCTGATTCAGTTTCTCTTTCTCCCTCCAATACTCCAGCTTCTCTGCTCTTTCTTTCATCTATTAATCACAGTAAAAACAAAACCAATGCCATCAAATGGCAGTTCTATACACACTAAATTAGAAAGATTGAGTTATTTTTCCTTCTGAGTAGAGGTTTATTTTGTAAGGATTCCAATTCCATATACTTGCTCCAATCTGGAAATAATAATACTATCATCTTTCTGATTCTGATCTCCAGGTAGTTGCATCAAATTAATATAACACTCTAATTTTAACTGATCTAAAGCTATATACAAATAATTATAAACTAACAGTAATAATTAAATTATCATACCAGGGTTTGGCGGAATTCTTCCAGGAAGGCCTGGCGCTCAGCAGCACGGGTCTGAGCGGCAGCGGCTTTGGCCTTCTTCCTCTCCTCACTGGCAATTCGGACAGCCTCGCGGCGCGCATCGTCCTTCCTCTGCTTCTCAACCCGAAGCATCTCAACCTCGTACGCATACTCCTTCCTCAGCTGCTTCACCTGCTTCCCGTACGCCCTCCTCAGCCTTTCTAGATTGGCCTGAGCCACACGCGGGTCGCTCGGGGGCGTCCAGCTCCCGAGGAACCCGCACGGCTTCTTCAGATCGCTGCCGTCGTTGCGAGCGGAGGAGGAGAGACGACGGAGGGATTGGGATTGGAGGAGGAGATCGAGCCCTCGTTGTAGGAGAGAAGGTGCGCCCCCTCCTTTGTTGAGGGATCGAGCGATAGACATCGCCGATTGGTTAACGGTGGTGGATTGGGAATTGGGATTGACAGTGGGAAACACTCCGACGGCCGCTTTTGTGTAGGCAAGGGTTGCGTCCGGATCCTCAGCAGCTCTCTCCAAGTAGTCCTTTTCATTTTTTTTAATATTTAAAAATTTTAAAATTCAAATGGAGAATCCAAACCGTTGATCTTGTTAAATTTTACTGGCGATACGTTTTCATATAAGTTTTATAAAATTTGAAGTCGATTTGATACTTGATTAAGTGACCAAATTATGAACGTATTGATATTAATCTAACCAGATTCGTTCATTTGTTGGTCACTTAATCTAGTATCAAATCAACTTTAAATTTTATAAAACTTATATGAAAACGCATCGCCGGTAAAATTTAACAAGATCAACGGTTTAGATTCTCCATTTGAATTTTAAAATTTTTAAATATTAAAAATAATGAAAAGGACTGTTTGGAGCGGTCTTTTTTCAGCTGCTGAGGATCCGGACGCGGCAAGGGTTTATGTTGTTATTATCAGTGGTTTAGTCTAGTTGTTATGCTATGCATTGGGGAAGGTTAGGGTGCACCGGAGTTGTTCCGATCTTCGGCCCATTATTTTTACTTGTGAATTGTGATTGATCCGAATTAAATCCGTCCGTCCATTTGCAATTTTTGAGTGCAGTGTAGATGAGCAATCTTGTATCACTTTATAGAAATTTGCTCTTCCTATTTGTTTGTGATCATCTCATATCAATGCAAAATTGCTTTTGAGCACAGCAGTTAAGACAAGGCAAATGTCACAAGCACTTCACACTAAATGGATCGTGTTGATTTCGTTAGATTTAACTTCTTTTAATAGACTAGGAGGCATCTTGCTCCTGTGTGAGTAACGATATTGGTATGACTAAGAAATTACCAAAAGCCTGTTCTTCAAGCCTTGACCGAACTAGCATCATGAAAGAAGACCGTCGATCATGGTATACAGGAGAATTTCGGACAATGGCCTTCGTCTTAACTTCTCATTTTTTTTCTTTTTAAATTATTCCCCTAGAAACCTTCGATTTAACTACAATATTATAATCAAATGAGAATATGAGATAAAAACCTCTAGCCAAACACCAGACCGAGTGACCGACACAGGATGAAGAAAGACAACTTAAAACAGATTGATGCTGATTATATTTCCCATGCTCGGTCGACCTAACATATTATAACTCAAATATTAGTCTGTACCTTTTGAATATGTCTCGTAACAGAAATTGACAAGAGTTATTTACGAAAAGCAAGAAAGAAAATAACCAGTAAAACTTCATCTTGAAACGACAATAAAACTGGTGGAAAATGCTCAGTGGATCTTCAATAATAACGAGACCACTTGCTAGCAACTTTTATCTGCATATCTTATTATTGATCGCCATGTTTCACAATCGAAACCAGCTTGCCACTAGACCTTAACTGCAGGAAAAGAAAACACAAAAACCCACCAGACTCTGTCTAATTTTTTCGCACAGCTTCCCACATGAAGCAAAGCCTTTTTCCATTCCCAAGTACCCTAATTACTATAGAAACAAATCTAAAAATGCATGCAGGTTCAAAATTTTCTACTCTGTTTTATCTCACTTTCCTTTTCCTTTAATTCTAGAGCTGCCGTGATCTTTTCTACGTATACAGTAACTCTGTATGAGTTCACAAACACAGGGCTGCAGAACAACTAGGGAACCGCCGAATAAAATGCGCTTCCACTACACAAGGTACACCACAAACGAAAATACTTTCTTGAAGATATTTTCAGCACACCAATAGGTCTCCTCAATGAATTAATGAAATAATGATTCCCCTGAACTTGGACTACCGCCACTCGCGGCAGTTGCCACATTTCCATTGCTCCGCCCCAAAAGATTCCTCACTCTCTATCCAAGGAGAACAATAACTGTGAATACACAATCTGCAGATCTCACAACTCATATCAGGAGCCGGGTCGGAACCCTTGCACCTATCACACGCTACCACCTGATCTTCAAACACTGGCTGGGGATGGGCCTGGAGGTGGTGCTCAGTCTCTGGCCAAAGCCCAGAACCAGGCTCGTCTTCTTGTAGTGAGTTTGCTAGCAGCTCATCAAAGGAAGCTCCAATCTGCTGATTTTCATCCAATAGGCTGTTATCCTCAGGGGCCAATAACTCAGTGAACGAGAAGTACGTCTGTGGTTCAAATCCATCATCACCCTCAACTTGATCAGCGTTTTCATGGTTGGATTCCGTCCAAGCAAAATTTGAGTTGGCATCAGGTAGTGCATCTCCATCTACAAAGCCGTCTACAAAGCCATCTCCGTGAGAGAAATCCCACTCCAGTACAGGAGACGAGAACTCTGAAGAAACGCTGACATCATTCAAATCCTCCGAATCAGTTGCTTGTGTGCCAGCACCATCAGCAACTATCTCACTGTTGGTCAGAAGATCAGAATCATTCTTTGTCTGAGCCCTTCTCACAGATAACTTCTGGTTGCTTTTCAAGAGTAATTGGCTAGCATCTGGTTGAATAGCAACTGAAGTTTCGTTTTGAATTTGTTCAACTGGTTCAACTCTTCCATAAGACGAAAGGAGGGGATCATGGAATAACATAAGATCATCATCTCTTGAGTGAAAAGGTTGAGCAGAAGTCTGCTTAGCAGGTTTGTTATTGTGTGTAGTTGTGGCAGATGGTCTGACATCATGTACTTTATTGCTTTTGAATTTCTTTGAGCTTGGATCTGCAAAAGGGCATTTAGGTTGGACCTTTCTACGGCATTTTCCGCACTTGAAGCCTACCAGGTCATCAACCTGTGATTCCTTCAGCTCCACTGAATCACCATGAAACCAACCTGAAATATTAAACAAATTAAGTACGTGGCTTTGTGGTGAAATTGAGTTATCAATAACCAGATACTACAAAAAGACAAACAATCACATATTACTGAGAATCGAATTGGAAAGGATGAGCTTACTCAAGCACTTCTCGCAACGGATATATATGTAGTCAGGACTGTATGGCCTTTGGCATAGACAGCATATTGGCTGCCTTGATGGGTTTGTCCCTAGCTTGCACTTCAGTACGAGATTTTCTGATCTGAAATCCATCCCTGAATCTAGTTTACCTTCTCTCTTGAATCTAAGACCGTAACAAATAGGCTCCCCTGGTGCTGGTTGCCTTTTGCGTTTTTGCCCAGACTTAGACTCTGGTTCAGCTGTCGTACTGGGCACAGCTGGAACAGCCTGCTTTGGGGCATGGGCACTAGAACCAACCAGGAACTTGACCTTAGTATTACTGCCCGGTACTTGGTCGACCTTTTGCACCCTTTGTATTTGTTGAGGTGTCAGAGGCATTGGCTGCCTCATCTGTATGACCTTGGGAACCAAAGGTTGTGCCACACGTTTTGCATGGCATAATTTGCAAATAGTACCAGAAAGGGAAAAAACCATGCACACCTCGTGACAATCACCTGTATTTATATTCAAAATTGGAGTTAAAATATGAAGATTTGGAAGCAAAACTGGAAACACAGATCGTACTCAGCATACCTTGACAAGATACACATCTGACAATATCCCTGAAATGACCAAAAGGAATAAAGCAGTAAGTTAGGCTATTTTTATAACTGGAAAATAATATACGGTCGAGTAACAAATACAGAAAAATTATTAAAGCACCTTAGCAGAACTTGTTGCTTGCATGAGGCACAAGGAGGTTTGAGATGTCTCTGGCCCCTGTCAGCTAGATACGTGAAGATGTCTGTATAGTATGGTTGCAAGCGCTTTTTTTGTCTTATTATAGGCAGGCCAGTAGGAATCACTGTATTAAGACCCAGCAAGGCTCTTTCCCTAGCCTTTTCCTCGTATGCTTTAATGAGATACAGTGGTATGTGGTTTTCAGAGAACCATAATTTGCCACTCAAGTTGTCAGTTTCCTCCATTTCAATAACATTTTTGGTCACGCGTACAGGCAGATGCTTCTGATTTGTAAATAGCAGAGCATAGAGTATCTTGTTTTCCTGTATCTTCTTAGCACAAATGACTGCATTTCTGAAAATGGCTGCATCAGTTTCAGCGGCTTTACCTTCTGTAAGGAGCTGATCAGGAGGTACTAGTTCTTTCCATCTTATTTGGGAATTCAGATACCTGACCTGATAAAAGGAATTCACAGATGCATGTCACAGAGAATTTGTAATACATGATACATAATAAATCATACACCAGGTCTATAGTCTATGAGGCTGAGAGAGATACCTGAAGGGCAAGCTGAGCTGTGCTCTTGCTCGACTGTACAGAAACTCTCCACGCAAATTGGCGGCTTCTACGTGGATACTCTGAGCTGTCATGATAAGAGATACCAGGTATCTTTTTCACCCCACCTGACAGAAAAAAGGTGTTCCTAATATGTAATAAATCGACTAATATCTTGGCAGAAAGAAGCACATACCCTTGCAAAGTATTTCTAGGGCATAACATCATATAGTGCAATATTATCATTCTCGACCCAGAAGATTAGGAGTAAATAATGATGAGTAAAGCTAGGTTCAGTTTAAGCTCAAGAGTAGGTTCATGAGATTTAACCTAAAAAACCTTTGAATCAGCTTCATTCAATCTTTTGATCTTAATCTAGTTTATAGGCCAAGTGTTTAAATTCCAAATCTCAGATTATCAAAAGGCCGAAAACATATATTATTTTGGTGTCTTTGACTCTTCATACAACCACCACCACAACAACAAAGCCTTTAGTCCAAACGAGTAGGTGTAGGCTAGAAATGAAACCCAAACACACCAAAGTGACCAAATAAAATGCTTGGCTCGTTAAGTAGACTAAAACACATGATCAAATTTATTGTTCCAAAATCAATCATATTATTTTTGAGGTTAAACTCACACAAAAATATATCAAATATGAACAATAAAGTTATATCAGCATGATACCTTGACGAGCAGCCTTTCTGGCAAATGCCTGAGAAAGCAGACCTCTCTGGAAAACAGCTTTTGAGAGCTTTCCTCCTCGCCACCAGTTTACCTCTTTGTCATCGGATGCACCAGAAGTGGATTCAGCAACACCAGAACGCTTCTTACCTCGCCTCCCTGTGCTGCCACCAGCACGTCTTTGATTAACACTGATACGTGATGATACACATCCAGTGGTCCCAGAGAGCTCAACTGACCACTCATCCAACAGTTTGAACCACCCACTCAACAGAGCAACTCCTCTTATGCACTTCTCCAACTGCATCAATAATAATAATCAATCAAGGTGATAAATTGTCAATATTGGCACAGGTCAAGGATTATAAAAAAAAAAATCAAAAGCAATGCTGACCTCAAGCAAGAGAAATTTAAGAACTTTGCAATCATTGGCTTCCTTGAGCTGATTCCTCCACCAATCCCGGTACTTAGCATCTAGCAGGGCACCATCTGTCAGACCTTGTAAGCTCTCCTCCATGCTTGCAATGTAAGTTGCAACAATAGGCAAATTGCTCTCTTCAGTCCTGTAAATGGGTCTTAGGCTGCTAAGGCTTCTAGCAGATCCTTTAATAGCATTGGCAGCAGCCCAATTGAGCAAACAACCCTTTTTATGTATATTGGGACCCTTGCAGGACATGCACCAGCCACACCGATCTCTTGGCACCTCCATCAGGCGCCTGTCAGCACTGGGCCATACAAACTGTGAAGCCGCTTGGGAGAATGCCTTCATTTGGAGCATCATCATATGTTGCGTCACTTTTCTAGGGTTTGAGGCATCTGATGCCTTCGAATTGCTCTCTTCAGCTGATAAAATTGCAAATGTTGCAGCTGCTGTTGCAGCAACATCACCATGCATGTACTGGTTCAGGTACAAATAGGGTTTAAAGGTTGGCCCCAGCCGGGCTGAGCTTTTGACAACTATACTCTTTGATGTTTCAATGGACATCCCATGTGCATTTGAGTTTTTCCCTGCAATGACATAAGGAGTGGTGCAAGCTGCAAGTCCAGATGCACTGTTCTGTACGTTTAGAATAGATGGAGTGGCAAGAGGGGAACCATCAGCGGCAAGTCCAGACAAACTGTTTTGGACCTTTTGATTGGATGGGGTGGAATAAGTGGTGGTGCAAACATTAAGTCCAGACAAACCATTCTGAAGCTTCAGATTATATGGTGTGGCACCATTACATTTTGCATCTTCATTACGGCTTATTACTGAAGCATTATCAATCCCGCAGAATGCATTATCCCAATACTTGGAAATGCCCTTGCAGATGTTAGCATAATGAGCTCTTTCATCTGTGTTGGTAAGTACATAAAACACCTTGGCAACATCGGACTGGTTGTAGTAACGGTCGTATCGCTCTGCATCCGGCAATGATCTTGTCCTGCTCATACAAAATAATAATTTACTTGAGCATGAAGCCTACGAATCTGATAAGCACACTTGGTTTAGACATGATAACATAAGAACAGAGTTTACAATAGAGAGTGTTGGTACTATGAGATTTAAAACTGCTCCCAGTAATAACAACTGCAGAAAATTTAAGACCGAAATGCTTGGACGCAATTTCACAAGTTATTAGTGATGGCATAGTTTTTAACTACATGACAGCTCAGGTCCTGTCCATGAGATGTAGGATGAAGGGTTGAAACATTTATCCACTCCACATAATCCAATTTAAATGGATAAAGAAATCTAATAAACAAAATTACTCCACTTTCCACCAACAATCTCATCCATATACAAGACATAATCACCTTAGGTCCATTGTTTCCTCCAACACTGCCCCTCTACATTTTTCATGACAACTGTTTTCCACATTGCTATTAATTAAGAAAACATATATATACAAAAAAAAAAAAGACAAACTTAGAAGCCAAGAGAGATAAATTAAGAACTTACACAATCAGATAATCACAAGCTCCAACAAATTGGCGTCCAGCAGCATCAATCCCAAAATAACATGCTCCTCTTGCACCCCTTTCAATGCGAGCAGATATAGGCCCAAGTTTGTTAATAGTGCATTCAGGGCAAAACCATTGCCCTTGGGGTAAAGATGCCTTGTTGAGCCCAATACATCTTGAATGGTATGCCCATGGGCACCCGTCACAGCAAATCAGCATCCCATCCATCCCACAAATTCGACAATCATCACTGTTCCCATCCTGGCCCACATCTAGTGAGAGTGAGCTTTCCTTTTCAGCAGCTGGTTCTTCTTGTGTTTCTCTCATAGTAGAGGTTGCCCTTGCACTCCTCGGTCGACCTCTCCTGGTACTGGACTCTGTGGGAAGAGCATTACTGATACCATCAGAATCATACTCTAAGTCCTCTGAATACTCTTCCCTCTTCTCCAGTTCACTCTTCATCTCAGTTGAACTCATGACTTCATCACATAGTATTTGCAACATCTTAAGCTTTACCGAGACAGGCAAACCATAATATTCACCACTGGATAGGCAAAGACCGAATTTCAGCCCTCCAAGTTCCCGAACCAAACCCCTTAAATGTAGGAACTCTAGCAAAAAAACTGGCCACGTCAACGTATCTAGCAAACTCCAATCATGATACCTATATGTACACAGCACAAATTAAACCAAACAATTAATTTATGTTTCTTTTAGTCTTTTATCTCTAATTTTGGGCATTGAATCATTACACTTCCATGATATATATAGAGAAATGATGGTTTAACTATACAATATGAAAGTGTGGTACCTAAGACATGTAGAAGCAAACTGAGATCCATCTGACATAAGAGATTCAAGGTGTCGTCTCAAAGCTTTCATTAGTGACAAATGTACAACATCCAACAAAAAATTTTTTACACTGCAGTTCAGTGAACCCACAAAATCAGCCAGTGTAAAAGGGCTGAGAAACAGATGCACACTGAACGACCGCAAGAAAGTGTACACAGAGAATAGATGCCCGATCGACTCCTCTGGCACGGCAATGTCCCCCGAAGAAGGGGGCAACTCAGGAACTTGTATCTCTCGCACTGCCTCTGACGAATCCAAATCTCTTCCAGACGATTCACATGAATTACTGGACGAATCCGCATCATCAGATACATCAGACGCCTGGGACCCATTAGACACGTCAGAGGGGTTCTTCTTATCTGAACCCTGAGGCCCTGGGGACATCTCAGACGGGTTCTTCTTCACTTCTTCTGAGACCAAAAGATCGAGTTTCCTCTTGCGACAACTCATCTTCAACCTGGATCCAGTGCCATCATCATCAACAAGGATCTGAGACAGTTGATTCTGATCCAGATTCTCTCTCTCTCCATCCTCATATACTACACAATAAACCTTCGACTGCGCATCGTACGAAGTGACCTTTCCGAGAAGAACTCGAGTGGTCCCAGCCTCCTTTCTACCCACGTAACAACCCACCACGCACTCTCCCTCTTTCTTCTTACAATCGAAATCCAAAACACGATCAGTACCCGATTCCTGGCCATTGCTTTCTATTTCCATGGGGGTTAGGGTTATTTCGGACTTAACTCCGCCAGGATTCGAATCCGCCTCCGCCTCCGCGTTCGCTTCGGATGGAAACGATTCGTCTCTCCGATCGGAACCCGCCGCCTCTGCCTCCATGTTGTAAACCTCGATTCCTCCTCTGAGAATTTCTCTCTATCGGCTTTCTCAAAGAGAAAGGTGGGCAGTTGCCATGGATGGGATTTGGGGGTGTATCCGTCTCTTCTAGTCTAGGGTAATAAAAGTTGAGGAAAACTGTAGTGCGGCTTACACCGCTTCTGAGCGCGCGTGCACTGAACCGGTCGGTCTACTTGAACCGGGTGCAGGAGACCGGGAGTAGCCAGTTTTGGTGGTTTTTGGGCTCAACTTCCATCTTTTTCTCGATTCCTGTCGCTTTTGCTACGAAAATTGAAACGCGTACCCGAGAAGTCCTATACATGAGTGCCACGTCTCCTCGTAGTGTTCGAGTTTTAATTGACAGCCAACTTATTTTACAACGGATTAAATAATAATTAAAATATAAAAATAAATTTGTAATGATTATTTTATAATTTAGTTAGATTAAATTTTGTGTGATTTAAAAATCGATTATTTCACAATATAATGATTCGGTACTTGATCAATTCTCATTTGATTCTCAAATTGGATCCAATTTTATATGCAAATATCTCCCCTCTTCTTTTAAATGCATTTATAAAATATTTAATTTTACATTTCCATCATGATAAATATTGTTTTTATTCCACTCATTACGTTTGTATTTTGATGGCAACTATTGAAATAAAAATAAATACAAATGTCTTCGTACTTACCAAAATAAATTAGAATTATTGTCTACTTATCAATTTTTTTCTGGACACAACTGGCTGATATGTTTAACAGTCGGGCATTGTCAATAACATCATCGACATATTTTTAAAGCATATAATTTCATATCACATCCTACGGCTTTACTCTAGAACAATGCTATTAAAAAAACGGAGAGTGGAGGAGAGGAAGGTTGCCCGGTCTCATTACCCTCCAAATTGGAGGTGTAGGAACAATAGAGTAAACCCTTCTTCAAATCACTCTCTCTCTCACCTTCTCTTCTCTTCCTCTCCTTATTTTTTGGATCTGGAGCGAGTAAACAGTCGGGCAAAGTAAACTCGTCCGATCTTTACGTCACATTCTCTTCCTCTCCCTCCAAACTCGCGTTCTGGAGTAGACCCTATAAGAGCATCTTTAAGTAATTAAGTGGATGTCATTTTTTTCTTATCAACGAGACTATAACAACAGTAAAATAGAAAAAAATAATTAATGTGAAAATAAAACATCAATGTGCATTTGTGTGAGTATGTGTAGTCAATATGTAGTATATGTAGTATAAACAAGTAAAATGTGGATCGTGTCGCAGGCTCATTGAAAAAAAATCATAGATTTTTTTAAAGCTCAAAGAAGTATGGTGTTATTAGGTGCTAAGGAACTAAATATTTCATATATATCATGTTTTTACTTCTTTATGTTATCCCCGGAAGTAAAATAAATTTGATTATTTTTAACAAGTTAAAAATATCTATATTTTTTCCAATGAAAAAAAATTTCTATAGTTTTTTTAAACTAGTTTTGTAGATGAACAATATAAAATTCGTTGAGATCTTTAAAAGAGACTCGATGTTTTTAAAAAATCGATTGATCCACTATATTTTATTTAATACTAGAGGGACACATCGAACTTCGCTCGATCCAGAGTGCCTCTATCAGTTGCACGACTAAGCTAATGTAGGACTTGGTACCTAGCCTTTTGATAACCTCCTCTAATTGACAAATCTTATTCTGAAGCCCTTTCATATAAGCCTTCATCAAGGGAAACAAACCAAAGAAAAGAGATTAATTCCTTGTCAGATCGCATTTATCTTGAAATGAAAAAGAAAGAAAAAAATATTTCTGAGTAAAATTAAAACAGCAACAAGCACAAAATTCAACAGAGGAGATATACAGCGCCTATACCATGCTTTTTTCTAATTGCCACACTCAGCTAATGCGTTGCTAAAAATAAAAAATTAAAAAATGTGCTGTTAAATTATTATCTTCCAGTGAATCATGTCAATTTTCTGAACAATAATACCCGACATACAAATAGTTACAGAGTATCATGCTACAAAAATTGAAAAAAAAATATTATTTTCACAATGCTTGAAGTGTCGGACTTGATTTAACAAAACGATCCGACACCCACACGTCTTTATTTATAATTTTTATTTGATTTGATTTTATGGTTCCCTGCAAAAAAGTCAATAATATCATTCTATTAGTATTTTTTAATCTTTAAGTATAGATAGTTTACTTATATCAATTTTATAGTGAAAATACTATATAAAAATGTATATTTAAAGGGGACTTATAAAACTTGACCGAGGAGTACTTTGTTGAAGATATAACAACTTTATCTTTATTTTGTCAATGAACTTCAGTAAAATAAAGGCCGCTTAATTTAGAAGCAATGTCTTGCTATTTAAGGAATCGGAAACTTTGCTCTTTTAAGCAAGCTTAATATATCTTTTTTAAATCTTCATGCAAACTAATACTTATACAATTATATTTCTATTTCTAATGGACCAGGACTACAGTAAAAAAGAGCACATGAAGATGAAAAAAATATATATATTCAGGACAATAAAAAAATCTTGAGATAATGTTCATTTAATCAATGTTAGACACACCATGACATTATATATTAAGTATAAATTATAATTAAGAAAAGAAAAGGAGCTTAATAATTTTGTAGGAAAATTTTGTGAAATTTTGAGAAGTGTCTTAACTTGCGTCGTTTTGTAACAAACGATAAAAAAAAAAATAACCTATATGGAAGTTACATCGCAAAAAGTTACTGATTTAACCCCATCACTTGATTTTTTTTATATTCTGCTCGTACTTCGTCAAAAGCAATTTTTCAAATTTGATAGCACTATAGCAGTGTTGTTCTTGGAGATTTGACCTTTAGCAAAAATACAGCGCGTAAAAAACTAAAAACAAGTTCTAAAATTCTGTTACTCACGAATACTCATTCGGGTACAATTCCGAGGACGCATAGAGATACGAGGAGGTTACTCCGTGTACAAATCAGATCTACAAGAGCCTAGCAGGTTTTACCACGTCTAATCTCGCACGGTGTTGGACTGTTGGCGTTGTACTATTGTTTGGCGAAAAGGGGTCAAACAAGTGCAGGAGGAATTAGTTTCCGACTCACGCCGCATCAAAAACCAAATGAACTCAGAGCACCTCAACTCCATTTTTCGCTCAAAAAATGATGCACATAATTCAAATTTAATTGTAAAATGGAGGGAACCAAACTCCAACCAACGGTAACTCGTGTTGCTCGCACCAATAAACCCGCCAAGGCTTTTGTGATTTGCAATATCACTTATTAGTAGTCTCTCCCGCCACTTTTGGTCAGCTGCACACCTATTTCTAGTATATATTATTGTATAGAGTTTGACTATAGTAATGAACCTCTTTGACATGGCCTCTTTCATAAGTACAAATATTGAGTCACTAGATGCCATAGAAAATCTAACACAAAAATAGCAACATCCTAAGTTCTGAAGCTCATAATCTTTGTTGAACTTGTTAAGCACATGTAAGGTGCATTGGCTTAAAAGGTGAGAAAACTCATCTTGCAACTAATGCACAAGTCACTACACAATACATACAAGCTCTATGCTTCGAAATGCTTAACATGAAAATTGAAATTTTCAGATCCCCCAAGCACTTCCTTTGATTATCATACACATTTTTTCCCCAACAATTTCTTTATTCGCACCTGTTGCTTGCACCATATCGTTGTAACGAATACTCGCGAGTTGAAGATATATTTTCTTGAGACTGTGTTAGAGTGTGGAATGAAAGATGTAATAGCTGAGATTGTGAAATATTGCAACTGAAGCCGTCTAGATCACCTGATTTTTCTTTTTATTTATATGATTTTTCATATAATATTTGGAAGTGACTTTTACGGTATATGTACCCCCAGTCCCCCCTTCTTTTTATTTGGTCCGGAGCACAAGGACTAAAACTGCTCAAAGGGACCTTCATACCTGCACCTTTACAGTATTTTCTTTAAAACTTTTTTCCCTTTTCAAAGCATGAATAAGTATGTACAAGCTATTACGGAAACCCAACTATCGTTTTGATAATGGACTCAATTTATTTTTCCTACGAAACAAATAGGGTAAATAAAATACAACTATTTTTCCTAATGAAATTTGAAATAAAGGACTGAAACTTGAAAGGGCCTAGTTTCAAAAAAGAAGAAAGCAAAATTGTTACACAGCCTAACGTTAGAAATCAAAAGCCCGTTCTGGCCCACATAAAATAGAGGATTATGAGATAATAATATTTTCAGTTTTTCACAAGGATTTTATTAATTAAGGGGAAAAAATAATCGTTGCTTGATATTAATTTTAACGTAAGAAAATACATACTATAGCCTTCAAACTAGCTCGAGGAATAAAAACTTATGACCCTGACAAGTAGTAAAAAATCATTGAATAGCATATTAATTAATAATAATGTTCGCAACCATAAGAAAGAACGTACAATTTTTCAACTATAATAGAAAGCATAACGTTTGAAATACTTTGTTGCCTTAAGGGGAAAAAATTGTATTTTTGCGAAACTAGACGCCCCGAATTTTCCAATTACTCTTTCCACATCCCAAGTTACAGTTGAATTCGTTAAGTAATGATGGCAAGAGTACAACTTACGAGGTTTTCCATCCAAACCAGAACAAAGAGATATTAATATTCTTTTTCTTTTAATCGTGTCCGAAGATAACGATTTTATTTAGTATAGGAATATATTGGCAACTAATTTCAGGGGTGGAAGATTTTTGAAATGGGGGACTGAAAATTATGGAAATCGATTAATGTCTATAGTTTTGCCATCACTTGTCATTCTATGAACAAAGTGAATATATAAATGATCAAAATGAACAGATACGATCAAATAAGTTCAATAAAAGTAAGTTGAATATGCATATAAAAATCTGAACAAGAGATAACAAATTTTTTTTTTTTGTATGTGTTTACTTTGATCATATATATGTTCACATTGTCTGTTTTATATGTTTTGATGTCCCTAAATAAAGACCTAGAAGGGGGTGAATAAGCACAAATTCAATTTCTAAACCGGTTTGGACAATTTTACGGAAATTACAATTCAATTCAATTCAAGTTTGGCTCAACACAAACAATCAAACACACAAGTAAAAAATAAAGTAAATAGAGAGAGAGAGAGAGATGACACGCGATTGATTATGGAGTTCCGACCCGCTAGATGAAGCTAGCCTTAGTCGTATGTCTCTGGGAGTTTCGTGACCACAAATCGGGCGCGCTCTGTTCTATTCCAACCGAACGGGTCTACAAATGCGAACCGAATCACTTCGTCACAAAGAACTCGAAGCAGATCGGCCTAACCTCTAGCTAATCACCAAATAGCACAAATGATCAAGGCTCTCAACCAAATCGCTCAATAATCTAGCTTATCAAACTATGGGTTTAGTTGATGCACTCAAATCTCTACAAATTGTCTAAGAAAATGCTCAAATAGGAGAGAAGAAAGATCTCTGGGGTTTAGAACTCAAAAGTAGATATATAGCTAGGTTTTCAATCAGTTTGATCAGCTCAAAAAGGTCTGATATATATAGAGGGCGCCAAGAGCTCTAAACCAATCAAATTCTGAACAAAATGTTACACAACGCTCCGAAACGTTACACAACGTTTCAAAATAGCCGTTAAATAAAACAAATTCCGATAATAACGTTGGAGGGTGTCAGAAGCGTTGTATAACGTTGTACAACGCACTGAACAATAGACTCCAACGTTCAAAAAGTTGTCAGAGACGTTACACAACGCTAGGAGGCGTTATGCAACGTTTAAAAAATAAAACGTTGTGTGACGGACTATAACGTTATATAACGTAGGCCATAACTCCCTCAAAATGGCCAAAAACCTCTAAGCATTAGAATTTCCTAAACGAACGTTTTGTAACGCTTGATTTTTGATCCGTTGTGTAACGCTAGGAAGCGTTACACAACGCACTGTTAAAGTGTTGTATAACAATCTCTGACTTGGTCAATCCGTTGTGCAACGCATTCAAACGTTGCACATCGTTTGACCAACCGTTACACGACGGAATGAAACGTTGTGTAACGCATGAGAACTGTTTTTGCAACGATGTAAGTCAGGAGGAGTTCTGTAACGTTGTATAATGTTTTCAAGCGTTGTATAACGCTATAACTGAATTTTGAGCATTTTAACTTAGAGATTTGAGAAGATTAGTTTAGAATTACAACTTTAAACACTCTGACTATCCAACTAATCTCCAGCAGTCTTTTGTAACTATGTTTGAGTCGCTCCAAGTCATTCTTCCAAAATAATCACTAAAAACACTAATTTAAATAGTTAGTTGAGAGGTTTGATGTTGTTTTGCAAATCAGCAAATCGAGAGTTAAATGTTTAATCCAACATGTTCATTTTGTTTAAACGATGACAAGCGATGACAAAACTGCAGATGGTAGTAATTATTTTTTAAAAACTATAGTGTGAAAATATTTGAGTTTTTAAGAAAGACCAATGCGAAATTAGATTCCCCCCCCCCCCCTAAATATTAGGGGGCCTGGCCCACTTTTGTCCATAGTGTAGTTCCGCCCTGACTAATTTCATTTAACAACTGCAACAATTGATAAAATAATTATTAAAAATAAAACTAAATTTATAAAATTTCTTCTTTATAATATATATTTTGATGAAATTCGAGAAAGATTTAACAATCGATTAAATGTTGCAAAAACTGCACCCATTAACATTTTAAATCGATTAATAGATGATCCATTAATTTTTAAATTACACTAAGTTTCACACGCAGTTTATCTAAATTATAAAGAAGATATCTATAACATCACTTTTAAAAATTTAACAACTGTTAAATCAGTTAGATTTAAATATAACTTGTCCCTAAACGCTCAGTTTCTGCACAGAGATATTAATGTACGAGTGGTACTTTTGACATCTTACTGCAGACTCAAAATATTTTCTATTCCAATTTGGCGTTTCATTAGCAATATTTTGATTCTACATGAATTCTGATCCAGATCTCACACAATTTTCAACGCTGACGTTAGAATTCTTTATACTTATCGCACATGATTAAGCATGCCCATTTATTCCACTCATATCTGCATATATTCTAACTTGTGTGGTTAGAAATGTGTGCATTCTAAATTTCTAATTATCTTTGCAATTGAACTTGAGAAAATCATGATTATATATATGCCATGCCAAAGATAAGAAAAAAAACTTGTTTGTTGAGGCGAAAGGTGGAATCGGTACCACTCCGGTTTTGGCTGAGCTTAACCAATCGGCACCACTCCTTGGTTTTAGTTTGGTTAATTATTGTTTTGGTGGTGATTTTCCATGCCTGTACAATGTGTACATGGCGATGGAAACGTGTTTCTACAAGCTAGAAGCAGATAATAACTTCGTAGTTCGCACCACTTTTGATAAAAAAAAAATTTAGAAGAATTTTTTTTTATGAGCAGATAAACTGTTTCATTTAATTGTCCCATGAATCTAATTAGTTCCTTGTTATCATAATATACATCAGTTTAAGTGGGCAATCTGTTTTATAAACTAAAACTATAAGATACATCGGCTATCAATTATAAATTCACATCTGCTATCACTGTTGCAATGACAAGATTTGTATGCAAAGGCGGATCTGCTAAAGAAAAATAGGAAACTAGATCCTTCATTTTTTTCTTTTCTAATAATATCTGTATATAAAATATTTTTAGTACTATATATGTATTTCTAACAAAATACATATTTGTTCTTACTTCTTATAAAAATATGAAATATGATTCTATTTTTGACCCATGTAGTTTCAGTTCAATATTTTTAGTATATGCCGCAATTCATTATAGTTGAAAAACCATATAGTTGTAATTTATTATTGACCCATATATGTATATGTTATATTTTTAAGTAGTATAATGTGATTACTTAATATAGTGTGTGACTGAAATAAAAATAAAAAAAAAAAAATTCTAGCACTATCCACGTTGTATGGCATGCGGTCTCATTGGGAATCTAGCAGAAACCTCAAAAGACCCTTCTTAAAGTTCAGATCACATCTTGTGCGTTCAACCCGAATCAGATGGTTGAAATCATGTACCATTATACCCTGCCATCCCAAGTTTCAAACTATAGAGCAGATTTGGACTCATCAACTACAAAGGATAATGGTGGGCGTTTTCATTAAACAGGATCAGTGTAATGTGCTATTTTAATTATAGCGACTGCTATTCTATTAATCAAAATAAAATGTTGATTTTCTCTTTCTCATTATTGAAATTAGTCAAATTTGTTCAAGTTGTCACCGTACCAATTGACATTGCATGTGCTAAGAAGATCTCTGCAATATTTCCGGATTAGATACGAAGTATCATTTTCATATTACATAACAGGCCAAACTAAAGAAGACTCCACTGATAGCTACTATTCATCAGAAGAACTGTCTGAGAAAAACTAAAGACCCTCTCCACTGATAGCTACTTTATGTGATGCTGTCTTAAAAATTTGAACAATTGAAGAGTTGATTTTTTTCCCCATGATGAAACTAAAATTTTTCTGCAAATCCTTGCAGAATTTGATACTGCACCTGTTAATAGCTCATTGCTAGGTTTCCTGTTGATTAGATTAAAAATCTAAATTTTGAGTAAACTGGGCAAACAAAAGAACACTCGACATTCGACAAGGTGAAAACTACAAATTAGCAGAATGTTTCCATTAGTGCATTGTAAACAAGGGTCAAGAGGTACACCTAACTGCTTCACTTTTTTTGAGAAATGGAAATCCCAGGAAACTCAACAGTAATGCAAGTGTGTCAGCAACTTTTTGCTTTCTGGTGGAAGAAACAATTTCAGAATTGCAAATAGCATCTTAATTGCCACTCGATCAGGAGATACATTCTTTGAGAGGAAGGTAGGGTTGTGATTCGGAATTGATAAGAAGTTGTGCACTGATCAAAGAAAGATTCGCATTTTTCACTCCAGAAGAAGATGCAGTACTTAATGGCTCTGGCATATTGTGAATAACTAGTACTACTGGTTAATGGCTGCAAGCAAGGACGGCAATACAGCGATCCAAATTGACCACAAAAATGAGATTCAGTTATGGTGGTTCCGTGCGCTCCATTGGAAGAAAGGAAAAGAGGACTTTATGGAGTATGACAATGGAGGTGCATTTACTGACAGAGAGTGCAGTATTAGACGCCAGCAATGACCAAATTCACTTTTGAACTGCGGTTTTGTGCTGTTGAAGTGTTTCTGGTGTAACTCCCTATTGATATTTTAGTTTCTTATCCTAATTTTTCATTTTAGACCATAAATTGTTTTACTACTTTCTCTAAAGTATAATAAGAAACTATAAATAGTGTCAATATTTTGGCAGTCTAATCTGAACTATAACTTCAAAAAATGTGTATCTGATGTAGACAATTTGCAAAGAACCAAGTAAATGGTTAATGCATCAGTGTTAACTAAAAAGTTGCATATAATCTGCAGGATAATAAGCTCAAGTGTGAAGTTTTCTAACAAACACATTAAACCAAGCATTTAACTTCTCAAATCTTGATTTTGCACGAACTTCTTTAATCTCGATATTTTAGTCTAGGCCCTGATCCTCGCACATCTTGTGCCAGTACCAGACTGATTTATACAACATCTGCCTAATAGTGGACTAGTTGCTACCTGTACTGGTTCATAGATGGTACTGAACTCCCAGTAATGACTAACGGCAATAGTTAATACACGTTTTCCCATGGCTTTGTCAGGTGTTATTTAACATTTTGCAGAAACTATTATATTTTTGGTCATTGTATGTTTTCCCCATATAGATTTCTTATAAAGAAAAATCAATAATAAAATTTGGTTTTCTCCCATTTTGTGCAGCGGAATTGGGAGGTATAATAATTCTTCTACCTATTTCATTGGCAACTAAAGCAGGCCATTTCCAATTCTAAACTTAAGAATCAAAATCATAGATATACAATTTCGTGTAGCCATTTATGTTGCCAGGCAAAAAAAAGAGAAAAAAAAAAGTCAAAAGATAATTAACAAGGGAGAGTGCAACAGAGAAAAAAAAAAATAAATAAAGAAAATTATCCTGCTACCAGGATGCACTTCTCCTAGTGGTTACATACTTACATCTGAAGAATTTTGAGCCTTTGATGTTCTTACTTTCTTTCTTTTGGGGGATCAAGACACATTATTTGTTTCAGAAAGTAACCACTGACCAGTAACATTATGCATCTTAAAAATTTTGATTCTTTAAACAATTACCGAGGACTGAAGCAATCGTTATAGTCTCGACTGCTGACACACTCCAAAATAGCTTTGTCATTCAGCTCCCTGGCATACCTCCATAGATAATTCAAACCGACCAATAACTCAGTGATAGCCGCTTCTGTTTTAGCCTGATTTGCAAAATAAAGTGTCTGTAAAAGAAGCACATTT
This sequence comes from Rhynchospora breviuscula, assembly GCA_027562975.1. Classification (NCBI taxonomy): domain Eukaryota; kingdom Viridiplantae; phylum Streptophyta; class Magnoliopsida; order Poales; family Cyperaceae; genus Rhynchospora; species Rhynchospora breviuscula. The sequence goes on from CM050402.1 coordinate 27,326,460, forward strand.
GTGGTCGAAACCACATGCTTCTGTTCAAAGTTCCTTTCAGACTGCCACCTTATCATGTTATGCGCAAGTGGGGCCAACCAATCAAGAATCCTCCCAATAGCTTCTGTCCAATCAGATGCCAGTTTAGGATCATATACTGAAGAGGTTAGGTTCTTTGCATAGGTTTTCAGCCTCCCTCGGAGCGCTGCTCTTATACTAGCAGTCAACATGTTATAAAGATCCTCTCTTGCATCTGACCCGATCAGGTGGGGTGACACCGCCAATTTCTCTATGACAATAATCAGATTCGCATAATGCAGTGCCAGAGCAGCTGCACCAAGTGTCGAATCAGGTGCTTTTGGATAGTTATTGTTGTTACGAAGATCAAACATGGAAACAAGAGAACCGCTGTGCACAATCTCTGATTTCTCTAAAGTAGAGGTTATATGAGTGGTGTTTGAACTCTGGTAGCCTGCTTCTAAAGGAATGCAACTGTGCATTACAGGAGAGTTACCCCCACCAGCCATGCAACCATTGAATGGCCGCCCAATGACGACCCATTTTGAGGTTTTCAAAGTTTGGTTCTTGTGAGAAGGCGGCAAACTTGCCGACATGTTTCTAGTAGTTAGAATTGGACCAGATTTAGCAACAAGTGGACCGGAAGAGAATTTATCTGACGGATGGACAGACACATCCGGTACACCAGGCACCAGAGATGACTGGCTACGAGAAAGCCGTTTTGTAGGCTTTGATTTGCCTCCTACAACAGAATCCCTCTGCTCAAGCCTAAAGACATGCTTGATCCTGGCGACAATTGCGAAGAGAGCTCGGGCAAGCAGGCGAAAGGTGTAGTCATAGGTACAATTCCACAGTGAATTTGCACGAATATACTTCACCTCCTGCCTCTGCCACAGCACCTTCTGTTTGAATTCGATTACACTCGTCTGATCGGCATTTGCTCTGGATTGGAGCTGGAGCCGACAGAGCCCTTGCTCGAGCTCAGCAAGCACATCCAACTCCTGATGAAGGTTGGAGGTGGCACCAATCAGCTTCTCCATTTTCTTCACCTTCTTCTCCATCTTCCAATTGGCATAACACATCCCATAAGGATCCGACCCAGTCTTAACAAGATCCATAAACAATTCCCGGAACCGATGGAGAACCGGGTCGGAGCACCTCTTCCCAAGCCGGTCAACCGAGCGGGAGAGGAAACCAAGCGATTCAGTTATCTCAGCAACAACCAAACCGAGCAAAAACTGGTCATCGTCGGAGATTAGCCGGTGAACTCCTTCCAAGTGCAAAACCTCATCACACAATTGCGTGATTTGGTGATCACTCAGGGAATGCCAGAGGTGCACAGTTTTGGACATGAGGCTTGCCACCTCAAAGGCCAACACACCAATTGTGGCATTGCCATTGCCATGAGTTGAACTGGAATGCTTGAGGCCAGGGATTCTAACCAGACCAAATAGTTTAGATTCTGATTTCACCTTTCTCATTGATGTCTAGATAGTACCTAGCTAAGTAGCTAGCTAGATAGATAGATCTAGTAGTGGTAGTGGAATAGAGAAATGATGGGGATTGGAATGGGGAGGGGAATGGGAATGGGAAATAGAATTGGAATTAAACAAGGGGATGTAGGTAGAGAGGCCCCATACCATACCACGGCAGTTCGGCTTAGCTGGCAACTGATTGAGGGAGAAGAATAAATGAGGGAGAAAAAAACAGTTGGAGGAAGAGAAGTAAAAGAGACTCACTGCTCACGAGGAGTTACAGAGAGAGAGAGAAGAGTTGGGGAAGAGAGAAAACGGTGGTCGGTGAATGTTTGATAGAAAAGAGTACGGACGGTGGCAAGTAGTGCTGGGTAGAGGAGAATATTGCTCTCTGCACTTTCTTTCTCCACTTTGACACTTTCTTTACTTTTCCATTATTTTCCTCTCAGGATGTCTCACTCATCCAATGGACAACTCCATTTGTTAAACTATTGTTTTTCCTACTTTTATTGTAATGGATCACAATTTAAATTCTGGAAGTGGGAAGGAGATAAATGACTGGTCTAATTGCATAGGAAAAAATGATTAATTGTTACACAGCTTGATTGTGATTAAAGTTATATATAAATACTTTTTCTATAGAATAATAACTAGAATTATGATTAATTAATTAATTATTAAGGAACTATCATCCCCGCATGAATGACAACCCAATATCTTCCAATTAAAACTTGACATCTATTGATGGAAGTACAAAGAAAATGCAATAAACAAACGGAAATAATTTAGTCCTGCCGCTGCTATTAGCTATTGATGAGTGACCCCGTCAAATTTCATTCAGGCCGTTAGTATTGACAACAATGTTTCTAGAAATTTGAAATTTGAAAGTTTAAAATAAGTCTATAATTTGATTTTTGAGATTCATTTTCTAGATACCAAAAAGAATCCTATTCTTCATAGCTAACCTTCTATCTAAGTTGCATGGGTACGGGTACGAGTACCGTACTCGGTACGATTCGGGTACGGCGGTTAAAAAATTTTCAAAAATCTACGGTACGGGTACGACGATATATATATATATATATCAAAATACATACAATTGGTGTATAAACTGTATGTATTTTCGTACCGTAGATACATACAGTTGGTGTATCAATAACATCGAACGGTTTTATGAAGTTTTAAATTAAATGTTCATTTTGAACCTGTGATTGTGTTGAAAATATACCAACTAGCATGACAACCAAAGATTGTAGTACGATTCGCTTCATTGAATGCATCTTGGAGATTATATAAATAAAAATATAAAACCTTCATATCAAAAAAAAAAAATTGGTGTAGTGGTTAGTGCGCTGGCATGGATCCTGCATGTAGGGGGTTCGATTCCTGCCTCAGTACGCGTACCGGGTCACGTACTCAGTCAAATATATTAAAATATTCCGGTACGCCACGTGACGTATTCGGTACGTACCAGTGCCGTACCGGAGGCGTACCCGTACCCGGTACCGGTACTCCTGCATATATAGAGTACCGGAGTAACTTAGCTTTCTATGAACATGATTATATTGTTATTTATTTTCTACCTTCATTGGCAATTGTTTTCAAAGATTCTTCATTTGACTTAAAAAATCAGAACAAGAATGATTGGAATTTCACTAAAATATTTTAATTATTTGTCAATACAAACTATTTTTAAATTTTCTTATGTAAAGTATTAAATGTAGCACTTTCAAATAGGGGAAAAAAAAAATCTTTATGTCTATTTCCAGATCACCAGATGTCAGATGAGCCTCTTTAATAACGGCCTGGCAAGCTTGGAGAGCCTTGGAATCGTCTATGCTCTTAGGCCTTAGCACTGCAATGTAGAGGCCCAGTAGTAGTACTTAAGCTAGCAATAAAAGTTTTTTTGAAACAGAATAAAAAGTCTGTTCGCCTAATAATCAAGGGGGGTAACTTTCGGCCCGTTAATTACTTTGAGGCGGCCTAATTTTAGAGTCCCAATAGGATTATAAGAGGAACCCAATTTTAAACACAGTACATACAAAGGTAGTTCACATGCGCTTCTACAGACTACAGTTGTCAATGACATGTTGCATTTTATTAGGCCTTTTTCATTTAAATTGACAATAAATTATTGATAAATTGGATCTAGGTTCAGCTTTCCAATTTATTTTCGGCTCACTTAAAAAAATTTAAGTTGCTCTGTTTTTCTTTTCAACTTAATAGGTAAAACTGACCGAATATGACAGTTGTAGCCTTGTAGGTTTGTGCTTCGGGGAAAAAGAACAAATGGCATGTGACATATAAGCCCATTGCCCTTTCTAAAACTTACTTTTTCATGGTCTAATAATGCACCTTAGGAACCACATAGGACCAAAGTGTATGTACATGAATTATGTGAAAGTAGCTAGCAATCATGCATTTTTTTTTTTTTTTTTTTTGCAATTCGAATATGGGATAGGTTGTATTCTGTACTGGTATAGTATTACATCAGGCCTGTTTTTTCGTAATTCAGGGGCGCTATTGTAACTTTAGGACTAAGACGTTAACGAAAATATTGGAAGATTCTGGGATTTGGTAGAAGTTAGTTTCAATTAATATTAGGTAGAATTATAGGTGCAGACTTAAAATGGTTCGATGTTATTGACGGGTAATTAAGGACAATTTTCCTATATAGTGGGAACCTTAAGCAGGCGGCTTTTATATATCTTGGCATATTTTAGATGAAATTCCAGAAAGATCAAGTGATCCTGATGTTTCAACCACACTATGTATAATGTAAGGGTGTGTTTGGATGCAACGAAATAAGGATTCGGATAAGAATAAGCTCCAAATTTCTTATTCTAGTGCAACCCAAACAACCATGGAATAAGGAATTTGGGCCTTTATTCTTATACTAACAAAACTATGTTATTAGAATAAGAATAAGAATTGGTACGAGATTCTAAAAATTTCTTATTCTTATTCTTATTCGGCCTCCATCCAAACACACCCTAATATAACTGGGAATCTGGTATGTTAATTAGGAACGCTATCATGGGTCTATTTTAAGGTAAGACGCACACGAACATGCAAGGGATGTGATGTATATAGTTCAGAGACAGTTAACTACCTGCTGTTCCACATGGATAAATATCCTCTGTAGTGGTTCTCAGAAACCGTCCGATCGAATCTCGATGGTTAAGATTTACGGACCATACGGATCCGATCTTAATCACGGGACATCTATTATTAATCGGACGGTTCGGATGAACCACTATAGTAGCCAAAGATCAAACCTTCTGGTTGATGGAATTTGAATGTCTTATTATTAGATGATATTTTTTAAGTCGATGCACAAATTCCTCCTATCTAAATATTTTATTTAACGATAAATCTGAAAAATACTTATAGTTTTCACTGAGAAGGAAATTTTGATCCCACGAGATTCTTGCGAAAGGCATTTCCATGACCACATATTTCATTTATATTCAAATTTTAATAGCAATATTAAGAAGTATGAAAACTTAAAAGTCAAGAAATTTAAATGTTTTATCTTAATTCATAATTATCTAGAGCACCACTAAAGCCATTAAAATCACCGCTGGACTTTAGTTTTACCAAACACCCGGAGTGATAAACCCGGTGGTTATTAACAAACCCCATTTTTTATAACATAAAAAGTAGTTTTGAACAGCGCTGGATGTCAAGTGTCACTTGTTTGATTGTTTAGTTAGGAAAGAAAAAGAGAATTTTGAACCTTTTACAGCTAATGAGCTATTGACTGCAATATACTAAGCAAGTCCTTCCCAATTCTTGCATCGATATCCCAAACCTGCTTATCTTTTTTCTTTTTTTTTTATTTATGTCTGTTTCCGTTCCGTCTTTACCTTTCCCAATTTTTTTATTATACTTTTCTTCGAGTTACAGTGTTAATTTTGCAAAAATAGTTAATGGTCCAGAATATTTCGAAAATATCATGGACTGTAGCTTGATGCACGAAGAAATGTTCACTTCATTGGTGTTTTTTAAAAATAAAAATTAATTATTTTAGAGAAATAATTGTAGATATTCATAATTTTGTTTACTGACAAAATATTGCGATGTCTACCATCCGGGAAAATATGTTGAGCTTTATTTTGCACCAACAATTTCTACAAACAATAATGTTGTCACTACGAAGTAATATTAAGTCCATTGTAGTTCTTTTTTAATCATGTTATGTTTTAGAGGAATCATTCTAAATTTTGTAAGTTCGGTTTGATAGACAAATAATGTCCATCCAGAAGAAATTTTATTAATGTTTTCACAAATATTTCCACAAAAAAAATATTTCGCTAAATTTTGTCCGAATAATTTTAATTAATGGAAAATAAATTAAGAGCTCAGTTTCAGAAAATTAACTAAATCTTAAAATATAAAAAGGACGGTTAAAGATCCCTTCTCATGTATTTTTTTTTTCTTATGTGCGCCTGACTACAAAAAAAGGGGAAAAAAAAATGAAAAATGTGGAGACTTAAAATTATGCGCGCAAGCAAGAGGACTTCATGCATTTGCTTAGATTGCAAAAGGCATGCAAGTAACTGATCCAATCAGAGACGTAATTTTAGATTTCCACTATTAACGGAGGTATTTTAAGTTTTTTTTACTTTATCCGGAAAAGATGGATAAGTTTGGGGAATTCAAAATTCCTCCATTTCTATATTTCGAAACCTAGTTAGTAGTTTCCTACATATTAACTTTCATTGATTAAAGAATTTCTATGATGTTGCGGAATTTCATTTCGAAGACTGGTTAAGAACACAATTTATGGCACAGTAATACAGAATTTTTTCAGGTCCAAATTGCAAAACCTCCTAATATAGCGTAACGAGGATTGCGAGGTTGCCACCGTAATTATTACCCTGTGAATAAAATCATACTCTGGACCATCAGTTGTGCTTTTCACACCCTCGGGGATTGCAAATTAATTACTGACAAACGGACTTCAAATTTACTCAACCTAATTTAATTTTCTCCTTGTTTGAAAATAAATTATCTTTTTAAAGTTTGCACATTTTAAATTCTTTACGAGATGCTTAGACAGATAAGCAGGATGGTTAGTTTTAGTTTTCTTTTTCCCAAAAGCAGGCGGTGTTCCCTAGAGGTTAGAGTAGTAGATATTTGTACAATTAAAAAGATAAAATAGCCTTTTGCGAATTCCGAAATTCAAAGAGGTTATGAGTGCATTCAAAATTTCAAAGGCTGCAGCTCTATTTAAAGGTTAATTAATTAATCCGAATAGTCATTTATTGGTGCAGTATAGATAGAAACTTAGAATTAAATTTGTCTTGCGTTTTGATGGCTTGAGAATAAAATTAGAATTTATTATTTGGAGTAAAAAAAATATTTTTAAAAGATCAACAATAAGGTTTTTCTTGTGATTTAGAGTGTTATTTCTAAGTAGTCCACCATACAAAATAAATATTCATTCGTAGTGTGTTTGAATCATCTTCTTGACGTGGATTAAAAGTTCACAAACAACTACATTTGGCCACTCAAATCTATCATTTTATTGATTGGGTTAAACTTATTATTTGTGACTCATCTATATATACTATATATGTTATTTGTCATATTGCAAAATTGTACCGCACTTATATTTTTATGTGGACCATAGTTAGTCGCATTGAAAATTGCCACTTATTTTTCTTCTGACTTATGTGCTATAAATGTCATTTTGTTCGTATGCAAAACTATAATGCGCTTATGCTTTTATTTGGACCAGAATTGACTGTAGTGAAGAGTGCATTTTCATTCATTCATTTTATTAATTGTGTTAAATTTATTTTTTCTTACTCATGTAGATACTACAAATACAAAATTGTCATATTGCATAACTATACGCACTTATACTTATATGTAGACCACAATAAATCGCATTGAAAATTGCCACTTATATATTTTTCTAACCCGTGTGCTATATGCCTATAAATATCATTTTGTTGGTATGCAAAACTATATTGCGTTCGCACTTTTATTTTGACCGCAATTAATTCCACTGAAGAGGGCCATTTATATCCATTCATTTTATTGATTGGGTTAGATTTATTTTTTCTAACTTACTTAAATACTACAAATATAAAAAATGTCATATTGCATAACTATACGTACTTATACTTTGATGTAGATCGTAATTAACCACATTAAAGATTGTCACTTACACTTTACTTTGGAAAGCAGTAAGAGTACGAAGAGATAAAGAGAAGGGAACGGTTATCCATTTGTCCAAAAATCTTTATAATCTCCTTTAGAATAAATTATTTAAAATGAAATAGAGGGAGTGAGAAGATATTACATATGATATATAACTTAAATAATTTAGTTTTTTTCTAAATTTAGTGTTTGAATTTTAGTTCATTAGTATTTTTTTTTTCATTTCCTAATATGATGCAAAGCCTTAGATCGCTCTCTATAACAATCAGTGGCGGATCCAGCAGTGGGTCAGCTGGGGCTAGAGCCCCACCTACCACTGGATTAGCCAGTATTATATTTGTGTTTTGAATGACTGAACGGCACTGAATTTTCTTCAATCATCGTTGCTATGAACATATTTGGTATAGTAATGAACACAGTTAGTAAAAATGCACGTACCTTTCAGTAAAATTTCCCCTGAAATCCTTTTGCTTGCTTGGTGGTGGTCAGTGGCGGATCTAGCCCCACCTAAATATTTTTTCTAGATCCGCCACTGATAACAATTGTGCTATTTTTTTTTTCTTACTCACTTATATACTATAAATGTTCGTTTGGAAAATGTGAAAAAGTTGTACCATACTTGTACTTTGATGTGGATCAACCAACTATAGTGAGCCACTCAAATCCATCACTTTACTGAATAGATTAAACTTATTATTTCTAACTCATCCATATATACTATAAATGTTACTCATCATATTGTAAAACTGTACTGCAATTATACTTTTATGTGGACCATAGTCAATCGCATTGAAAATTGCCACTTATTTTTTTTTCTAGCCGGTATGCTATAAATGTCGTTTTTTTCGTATGCGAAACTATACTACGTTTGTGCTTTTTATTTGGACCGCAATTGACTGCAGTGAGGAGTGCACTTTTATCGATCTATTTTATTAATTGTGTTAGATTTTTTTTAACTTGCGCATATACTATAAATATAAATTTGTCACATTGCATAACTATATGCACTTATATTTTTATGTGAATCGTAATTAACCACATTAAAGATTGCCACTTACATTTTGCTTCAAGGAGTGAGAGTACGAAGAGGTAGAGGAAGGATCTCATAATCTTCTTTAGAATAAACTATTTGAAATAAAATAGAGGGAATAAAAATATATTGCATGCAATATATATAATTTGATAATTTAGTGTGTAAATTTCAGTTTGTATCTATCTCATTTCTTTTCTTTTTTTTTCATTCCCTGATGTGAAGCAAAGCCTTAAATCACTCTCTCTTTTACAAATTGTGTTAAATTTTTTTTATGACTGGCTGTCCTTTTAGCAACGCCAAAAATTGCACCATGCTCGTACTTTGATGTGGATCACAACCAAATATGTTGAGCTACTCAAATCCACCACTTTACTACCTGGGTTAAACTTATTATTTCTAACTCATTCATATAGACTATAAATGTTATTCGCCATATTACAAAAATGTATTGCACTTATACTTTTATGTGGATGATATATAGTCAGTGGCGTTGAAAATTGCCACTTATTTTTTCTTTAACCTGTGTGCTATAAATATCATTTTTTTCGTATGCAAAATTATACTGGGCTTGTGCTTTTATTTGAACCGCACTAACTCAATGAAGAGTTCCATTTATATCCATTCATTTTATTAATTATGTTAGATTTATTTTTTCTAACTCACTTAAACACTGCAAATATAAATTTTTCACATTGCATAACTATAAGCACTTATATTTCTCTATGGATGGCAATTGACCACATTAAAGATTGTTCACTTACACTCTAGGGCGTAGTTAGAATTTCGTATCAGCAGGTTCCATAAAAAATTTGCTGAAAACATATGAATGACGTAACATTAATATAGAATGCGGTCTATATTAATGTTACGTCATTCATATATTTGACTCTTGAATTATTATTTTGCTGAAAAAATTTGTCTTAATAAGATTTTGCGAAGGAAGGAAGAAGGCGATTTGTCAGAAAGAATGCTACATGGGTCTTTATGCGATTTTTTAGGAGTCGTTATGCAATTCAAATCAAATGCGACACATCCACCTGGGTCCTTCCAAAATTTTGAAATAGGTCCATGACTTCTTGTGTTTTTTTTTTCTTATTTACAACCAAGTGTACAATGTCAAGTATTTTTTTTTTTTCCTGGTGGTTCTTTGGACCCACCAACCAAAATATAACTTCGCCTCTGCTTATGTTTTTTTTCGAAAAAAAAGAGTAAGAGGATGAGAGATAGAGGGAGGAAAATGATTATCCATTTGTCCGAGATCTTGTAATCTGCTTTTTAGAATAAAATATTTGAAATAAAATGTAGGAAATAAAAAAAATATTACATGTAATACATAAATTTTGACAATTTAATGTTTCCGTATTTAGGAATGTTCATATCTCTCTCCTTTTTTTTTTATTCTCTAATATGAAACAAAGCCTTATGGGGGCGTTTGGATGGTGTGGGAATAAGGAAGGAATAAGGAATAACGTTGGAAAGTGTGTAACTTTATTGGGGAGTGTGTAAATTTGTGAAGGAAATATGAAGGATTTATGCCTAGGCGGAAATTTCCGCCCAATTCCCCTTATTCCCACACCATCCAAACGCCCCCTATATAGAGTGCTCTCTTTTACCAACCGTGTTAATTTTTTTTCCTCAACTCTCCTATTTATACTATAACTAAATGTCGTTTCATCAAACAAAAATTGTAACACATTGTACTTTGATGTGGATCACAATCAACTGTATTAAGTCACTCAAAATTCATTATTTTACTCGCTGCCGACTAGGTTAAACTTATTATTTCTAATTCATTCTTATATACTGTAAATGCCATATGCCATATTGTAAAATCATACAACACTTATATGTTTATGTGGGTCTCAATCAGTCATAATGAAAACAGTCACTTTAATTCCTCTAATATAACAGAGTAAGGTTCTAGTGTTCCACTTTTATAATGCTACAAATGTCAAACTTTACTTTTTTTTAATATTTAATATTTAATTGTCTGATTTGAACCATTCATCTTGTTTATTTTAATGTCAGATGAGTTGTCATATTTTCTAATTTTTTGAGTTTATTTGATACTTAATAAAGAGGTCGAAAATGAACGAATCTAATTAACTATGATAGATTAATTCTATTTCGATCTCTTTGATCAAGTATCAATAAATTCAATAAATACAAAAAAAATTAAAATAATGCATCCGTCGAGAAAATGAACAAGATCGATGGTTCGGATCGGATGAACAAATTTAAATTTTAAAATAAAATATAAAAAATGTGGCATTTGTGGCACCATAAAAATGTAGCATGGAAAACTTGCTCAACTATTTTTATACGAATGATTTATGTATGTTATAAATTACGTTCTAATTTTAAATTGCAAAACTATTTTTCTTACCATCAAAATTGTTGAATTGATCTATTATTAAATATCAATAAATCTTACCTAAGAAAAAAATATTAGTTATGAACTTCTGATAAAATAAAACTTTCGTTCGCTCTCCAGATAATTTTTATCCATATAGAAATGCTAGTGTCCAATATACTAGACGGATGAGTCCGACCAATACGATTGTTTTTACATTTTTAAATTGCAAACGACCGATCCGAACCTTTCAATATGTTCTTCATATTGAAAACTTATAAGAAACCAATTTTTATATTTTTTTTGAATCTTTTTTACTTATTTTTTAGTATTTTGGAAAATTCATGGTATAAAAGTTTTGAATCGTACAATAATAACGATTTTCTAAAATACCAAAAAAATAGTAAAAAATTTAAAAAAATGTAAAAATTGGTTTCTTATAATTTTTCAATATGAAGAACGTATTGAACGGTTTGGATCGGTCGTTTATAATTTAAAAATGTGAAAACGATCGTATTGGACGGACCTCATGCGTCCAATATATTAGACTAGCATTTCTCTTATCAATACCGTTCAATTTCTCTTGATAAAAGACTCATGCCGTCACACAAATAAAAGGGTATGTCATTCGCCTTTACATTCTTCAATAACCTTTTTCATTATTTAAAAAAATTAGTGACCCATCATACCAGTCACCATTGGGCATTGGCTATTTGCTTTAAGTTATTACATCTGTTTTGTAAAATAATCCCGGATTCCAAGCGGCTCCCTGCAGAAGCGACCGGCCAGACGGTAAATTAAACAAAAAGGTCTGTCAGGGGTGTATCTGTAAATTCGCCACAAGGGTTTTGGTGAGAAAAACAAAAAACAACACACTGGCTATTTCTTGTTCCGGTCCTTTTTCAGTTTTTCTTCCACTCACGGCCATTGCAAGTAACAAACAACTCGCAAAAAAAAAAAAAAAAAAAAAAAAGCGTTTAACCGAGTCTTCTGTCAGTTTTTGTAAATTCCATTCCCTCCCTCCTAGTTCTTACATCTTTCCAATAGCACATGTAACGATTTCTTAGTTTGTACGCATGGAAGCGAGTGATAGAGGCGCCATGGTTCCTGACTTTGGAAGGGAGGTAGAGGTAGAGGTAGCGTCTCCTTCTACTACCATGTCGGGTTCGGCTTCTCCCACCCCATCTCCGCCTTCTGAGGCACCACAAACCTCCTTCCCTTCGGTTGCTCAGGCAGCGACTTCAGGCGGTGCCGGTACTTCCGTGCCTTTGGAAATGAATGCTAATGCTTTCACGGGTGGTAGTGAAGGCAGTCAAGGCACAAGGAACCGAGATGAGAAAGTAGGGAATGATAGGTCGGAAGGGAGTGGTGGAGGGATGGAGCTTGCTCTGACTCCTTTCACACCTGTTGATTTAAGTGGGAAACGGGGAAGAGGCCGGCCGCGTGGTTCCGGCAAACGGCAAGTTCTTGCTTCTCTTGGTACACTACTCTCTCACTCTCTTTTTTCTTTTTGTTTCGTAAATTTACTTTCTCTACTTTTGTTTGTTTATATTTTAGGATTAAGTATATGGCATCTGATATTTGGTTTTGATTAGTTTTGATCTATCCAAGCTAGTCTGGCTACGTGTACATCGAAAATTGCATGTAGTAATTTTAATTTTGTTTGTTATCCCAACATTTTCGTTGTAGTTGAAATACTCAACTTTTTTGTATACTTAGAGGTGTTATCGTTCATTTCTGCCTCCCCCTTAGACCTGTTTTTCTTTTTGTAAATAAAATTTTGTAGTTAGTTTTTTACTTTTAGTATATCAAATGTCCCTTTAGATTTTTATATTTAGCTCCTTAAATTGGCGTGACACTAGGAAATTCAGGATCCATCTGTTTTGTCCCTAAAAAATTCTAGAATTGGACTTGTTTTCTTGATGGTTTTTTTTACTTGATTATTTTTACTTTACTGTTAGTTTGCTAGTTGCAACTGGTACACTGTTTACTTGGAGGGAGGATAAGAATTTATTAGATAACCCAATGGTGTTCTTACTTCTTAAAGACAAAATAAAAAATAAAAATAAAAAAGTGAGATCTATAAACAATTTAAAGGTTGTGGTCCCATCTGCTCTTGACTTAGGAAACATCTTGAGAACACTGAATGGGAATACTGTTGGTTAGAAAGCTTCTCATGGAAAGAATGTTTTGTCTTAGTTTTGAACAGGTATGCGCATCTGTTAACATATTGTGATTGTGTGCTCATGTGATTATTAAAAAAATGTTTTTTATCTGATTCCACTAAATTGGCACTGTGTGGTTCAATAATAATGGGTTGTTGGGTTCTCACTACAAGGGAGGGATCACTTGTGTAATCTTGAGACTTGTCCTTTTTTTTTTTGTTTGATATTCCAATCTCGAGACTTGTCACAAATAGGCTTTAAATATGAAATTTAACAGTATAGTCATGATCTATATAAGGTGCATATATCATTGGGTATCGTCTATCAAGTGATTTGCACTTTTCAATTGTCTAAGAGTAATGACACTTGTTGGATCACTGAACTATCTCCAGATTGCATTAGATTTAATTTGTATGCTAATACCTAACAGCATACCCAATTCTCAATTGTAGTTGGATTGATTTGAGGTTCATTATCACGATTATTAAAATGATCTATTGTCAAAATTTATTCAATTTAATCTGTTAGCTAAGATAAACTGATGCCGTAACTGCTATCAGATGTTTAGTCGTTGTTGAATTGTAGAGGCGACATATTGGAGACCAGGCCGTCTGGATCAATATGTACTCCTCTTCTTGTATTGGAATTCAGTCGATTGCTCTATGGAAGATATCTGGAGTGTCCCTTTTCTCATTTTCAAAATAGAGCTTTCCATTTAAATTAAACAATTCATCTAATTTTTTACCAGTGACTACAATTTTACGTTTGTTGACAATTTGGTCATGTGTAATGTAGATAAAACAGATCATAGACAGAGACAACCTAGCCAATCAATTTCTTATTCTTGTTAGCTCTGGTCTGGAGGATTCACTCAGATCCATACAAGTTGACAATCATGATAATTAAACATTTTTTTTTAATTCATATAAACTTATCGCAGAATTAGAAATTGGATAGGTATGCTTTTAGCCCAGTGATAGCTCAATGTACCAAATTTTATGTAATTTTCGTACATATGACAATTTTCAAAGGTTCTAAAAATAGACTGTTGAATGATTTTTGGTAGTTTTGTGAACTGTAAAATATACATCAAATCTAATAATTTTCTTTATGCCTCACAAACATACTTATACTTTTCTTTTAGATTATGATTAGACTTTGTTTGCTACTATTTTCAAGATTGCTACATTAATTAGATGTCAAGTCCTTTTTCTTTTTAACTTTTTATTTACTTTTAAGTGTTGTCAAGAAACCTAACCCTTTCTGCTTTCCGTTGCATCTCATATTCTTTTTTTTTTCTTTATTTCTTTCTTTGTAAAGGAGAGTGGTTTGCATTGTCTGCCGGAGGGAATTTCACACCCCATGTAGTGACCATTCCTACAGGCGAGGTAAGGCATGGACTCAAATCAATTTTCATCAAGGATCAGCAAATTGGTTTGATCCAGAACCGGCCACTGATACAAACCATTACTGAGCCAATCTTCAGTTAAAATGTTGGTGCTCATTGTTATTACTGTTATTTAGAGCCAAACATATTTTCTGGTCCCTAATAAGTCTTAATTTTCCTACAAAATAACAAAATATAAACAAGAGAAATGAGTTAACCAATACCTGGAATGCTAGGCATTGTCCGCTAAAACTTAATGATTGCCCGTTGCAACTTCAATTGATATTTCACAATTTCGGTTGGAAGTTGTAGTGATGAACCTTATTTGTATTGTTGTCTGTAAATTCTACTGGTTTTGGGTAAATTTGGAATACTGTAACCATATTTGATGTGTGAGGACTGATGAAGTACTTAATCGCATTGCATTATTACACTGCTAGGATGTGGCAACACGGATACTATCCTTCTCACAGAAGGGTCCGCGGTCAATTTGCATCCTCTCTGCAAATGGGTCTATATCTAATGTCACACTTAGGCAGCCTGGGTCATGTGGTGGCACCTTGACTTATGAGGTTTGACTTAAAAAAACTGTAAACTGTCTCTTTTGGTTTTCTGCAACTCAACTGAACTCTGCTATATTCTTGTTTGATTTGTATTTGATATCATATATGCACAGGGGAGGTTTGAGATTCTGTCCTTGTCGGGATCCTTCACTCTTAGTGAGAATGGTGGTGCACGCAGTAGAACTGGTGGTCTGAGTATTTCACTTGCTGGACCTGATGGTCGTGTTGTTGGTGGTGGAGTTGCTGGATTGTTACTTGCCGCTAGTCCTATTCAGGTGCCAATTATCAGTTTCATCTCGTGAATCTTATGTCACTTCCAATGCTGACTATTTTATGAAATTATATCGAGTCACAAAACATACAAATTGTGGAAATAATAGGTTCTTCCTATTGTAATTTTCAGTGTATACTTGTATTGCAGGTTGGTTCTGAAATTAAGCTTCCACTCTCAAATGGCCACAGGAATCATAGAATTGAGAATTAGGCACCAGAATAACTTTGAAAATTGAACTAATCTTAATTTCAATTACTTTCTCTGGACAATAATTGAGAAACATATATTTAAATTGTAAACAGAAAATATAAATTAGAAACTGGATTTGAGAAACAAGAAAAATGTCTGCAGTTCATATTGTTCTATTATGAAAAATATTAAATTACTGAAAAAGAAAATCACAGTAATAAGAACGATGCAGTGGATTTCCCAATGTAAGAGTTCAAAATCTGACTTGGTTAATCTAGTCTTACCAGCTGCAAAGTATGCGCTAATCTGACTGGCAATAGTTGATGTTTAGGAAGGAATGTGAATGCACTAAACTGACCTACATCAGCCATGCTATTTTTTTTAGTGTATGATTGTTGTTTCTGAAGTAACTTATGTACTATTAATAGAGATTTATTTGCTTAAAATGAGATGCAGACTTAGTTGAACACTTTAACTGCAGCTTTCTAGTACTAAGCTATGTGACATAACAATATGTACTTTTAACAGGTAGTTGTTGGGAGCTTTGTACCAAACACTGTTAAAGCTCATAAAAGGAGAACAACAGCAAACCAAGAACAACCAGCTCCTACAATAGAAGCAAGGCCTGATCTACTAGCCAATGCAAGTGTACAGCCTATATCTCAGGTGGCGCCTAACGATCACCACAATGCCATACCAGTAGTGCAAGGCCATGCTAATCAGGGTAAGGTTGATGCAATCGACATGGACAGCACAAATCCAGCTCCTTTCAGGATGGTGGGGTGGCCTCAGGAAGGATTTTCATTGGGAGAGCGGAGAATTTCTCCTGATATTAACGTTTGCTTGCAGCATGAGCAATAGTAGCTGCATCATTATGAGGTTAATTTATGATGCCTAACATGCTGATGTAGGATATTATCAGGCTATATAGGCTATTTAGGGCTACATGGTGGTAGCAAAATCTTAGGTGGACTCCTCTAGGTCTTTTGGTCCTTTTGTAGTGATTGTTGTCTGTAATTGTGATATGGGATAATATGATGCTTTTTGTTATCTAATTTTTGGAAGGAAACTTGATCGTAAAGTATTTTGCTTTTCCTTTTTCTTTGTTTCTTAACTTTTGCTTTTGATACTGAGGTAAAGTTGCATCTGTAGGCCACCTCATGTTAATAGTTGGTTGTTCAATTTAAAAAATTCAATGTCGATTAACTTAAATTCTTACCCAATGTCTTTCCTCGCAAATCGACAAATATACATAACATTTATTTTGGCAGGTTTACTCCTGGCATGTAATGATAATGGCAACCGATGTATGGCGAACTTGATAAGTCAAGTGTATATATAATTCAGACGACGTTTAATTAGTTGGTGGCGCAATTGCATAATATGTATATTGCACCAAAGGTGATTATTCTCTTTTCTTCATTGACAAAATTCCCAAATGACATTAACACGCGCCGTTAAACGTCGAGATGCCTTCGTACCTAATTTTCCCAAGGAAATTAGACTATCTAGTACTTCTTTTGCTTTTTTGTTTGAAATTATTGTTAGGCTAGATTAAACTCGGATCTTTCCGTCCCTATTAGTAATTGGGCGACTTAATTTTAAATTATTCGAGTCAAAAGCTTACGATCCTTCTTCCAAAGTGACAATAATACATATGATGAATCACATGCATTCTTGTCGACTTGGAAGAAAATAGTGTATTTTAATATTTTTGAAAGAAAGATCAGATGAAACTCCAGTAGCTCAGATGAAAAGTAATTAGGAATACTTTCGGAGATCTTCGATTTAATATTTGAAAAACATTTACTGATATTTTCATCCAATCAATAAAATTCACAAAAAAGTTAGATATATATATATCAACAAATGAACTTTTTAAAAAGTTCATTTGTTGATAAATATCTAATTCTAGATATGTTAAAAAGTTCATTTGTTGATATATATCTAATTTTTCTGCCAACAAAAACAACTAGGATGTTTTAAATCAATTTGAGTCTCATTTTAAATTGTAGATAACTAAAATCCACTTATATTTTCAAATCATCTTAAACTTGCACAAAAATTTTTACATAGAAGATTTTTGAATGATACATCTAATTGTATGCAACAAAATCAGCTGAAATGCATTTGCAACACATTATATATGTGCATCCGTTGGTATTTTTTATAAATTCAAGTGTCATTTCAAGCCATAGTATTTGTAAAATTAATTGTATGATGTGTATGTGACGTTTTTTGTGCATATATTTATTTTTTAATTAACTACTATTTTTGCGAAACTAAAATAGATAAAATAAATTTACAACACGTTCTTTGTATAGGCAGCTGTGTTTGGTAAATTTAAACATCTTTTTAGATCGTAAAATTATTTAAACATACAATTATACTCTGCAAATAATGCTGAATATATATGAGCGTCATTAAAAATTCCCAAAGATCCAAAACACGAAAGACATGGGGTAAGAATTTATCTCTATATGTATATACTTTAGCTGGAGTATACTGTAGCCAATCTCTCTCTCTCTCTCTATATATATATATATATCAGCAGGCAGCCGGATACAATAGCAATCCACAACGAAAGAGTTGATTAGCTCAAAATTGAACATCATAAAATGAAAAAAGAAACCCCTAAACACTATTCTGCTGAAATTGGGGCAAACCCTAAAATCCAAAACTTTGATCCAAGAAGTGAGAAATCACCTTGATAGGGCAATATGCGGAGAGAAGAGAGGGTGAGGATAGAGGCCAGTGAACGGAGCGAGCACCGTACACAAATATATAGGAAACACATCTTTGCACCATTTACCTTCAAATTTTGGCCAACCTTGATCTGATGAGAAAGCCGTTAGGGTTCTACCGGAGCCTTGAAAGAGATCGATGGCCTGAGGGATGGAGAGAGGCGAGAGTTGCCTCTAGTGACCGGAGAAATCAAAAAAGAAAAGGAGAAAAGAAAGATGTGGGAGAGGGAGAGAGAAGCGGCAACTCTTTAGAGAAGCGAATAGGCGAGAGAAGGGTTGAGCAGAAAAATTAAGAAGCCAAGACAATCAACAGGCGCAATCAATAATCACAAAATGAACTAACACAATGCATTACTGTACTAACTACAGTACCCACGTGCAACTCACGACACTCCATCTTTATATATGTATATGTATAATCGATACATATATTGTTCCAGAGTGCAGATCCGGGTCCATAACCCACGTCCGACATGTTAGAGATATGTCCTAGAAGCCAATCATTAAATGGCTACTTCTGTGGTTTATGTTATGGATGATATTTGATCATTTGTTCCTTGATTTATTAGTTGACAGATCATTCAGGTTGAAGATCTGAATTGTGGATCTCTATGTTTCATTTATAATAAATGACAATAATAAATCTAAAAGCTCCGTAATCTTGATAATTAATAAGGAACATTAATTATCGGATAAGATTAGTATGCAAGTTAAGTGATGATTAAGTTCTACAAATCATAGGTAAGGAGTTGCCAACTTAATTGCATATGTATATGTTATTAGAACATAGTACATGACACGATCCAATGAAATAAATATATGAATTGTGTTATGTGTCATTATTTATTTCATTTGAGTTTGATTCTAAGTTTGAGATGGTTCAGTTTTTCCACACGAGGATAGGTTCAATAAATATCGTCTACCGTTGCTTCCTGATAAGGGCTGCTATACGGACTTTATTTATGTTCTCTTGAATTGTGCGGGGAAAAGTTGTTCATCAAGAAAATCGTATGTTCCTCATTAATTTATTTAGTGAGCGATGATATCTGTTTGGGCCCCTTGATGGAGATAGATTGTTTGCTAGCAACTTGATACAATTATCTCTAGATCAAGAAACGTATAATCTGCAAGAATGACACATTCCTATCTTGGATTATACGATGATATCATGTGACATAAGAATCAGACAAGAAAATACTATTATTTCTTATGCAGGATTGAGATATTGTAGCAGTACATTATTTATGCGAATTGGGAATCATAACGTGTTGCTAGATACCGCTTATGATTATTAGAATTAAATAGCGATTTAATTCCATGACCAACACAGCATAAATCCTCAAAAGGTCACACAAATAGAGTTATAATCACACAATGCATTATTTATTTATTCGCAACAGTGAGTATTGCGAAAATATGATAAGTTGATTAATTAATTATATACTGTTGGGAACCGTTATGATTAATTAAGTCAAAGGGATCATATAGAAATAAATTAGTGCACTAGCTAATCCCAAAATAATTATTAATAAGTTAATAATTAATTTTGTTCAACTTACTTTTAATTAATTGAGCTTATTGGACTTTTATTTAATAGTAAATTAAATGTCCAATTAAGGAGCAATTGGAGGGGCCAATAATTAATGGAATTAAAGGTCCAATAGAGCAATCAATGTAGCCCATAAAGGCCTTCATTGGGGCCGGCTATAGAGGGGTAGTTTTGTCCATACAAAATTATAGGAGAGCTAGGTCAAGAGGTCTATAAATAGAGGTCCTATTTGATGGAAACCCTAGCCACCTTTTCACCTCTCTCTCTTGGCCGAAATCCACAAAAAGGGAAGAAAATTTTCAGAATTTTCTTAGCTCTCTCCTCTCATCCTCTTAGCTCATGAGTTGAGCAATCTCCTTTCCCCATTAATTTGATTAATTGAAAGCTAAGGAAGGAATGGATTAGCTTTAACCTCCCCTCTACAAGTATAGATTGAGGTTGTGGTTAATCTCTTGGTGGACTCGAGGCCAATGCGATGTGGTGGTGCGTGCAACCTCGACATCGATGGATTCGAGCTTCCTTGTTGCGATACAAGGAGAGGTAGCCTTCCTAACCCCTTCTCATGTTGTGATGTTATGATGCTTGGACTAGATCCTCTTTCCTTGAGTTTAATTGAGTCAAATTAGTTGAAAAATTAAATTTGAGCACTTTCTAACACGACACTGTTCTTAACTACAGTGCTCCAGACAGTAACTTTGGCCGGATCCTTTGTTGCAGCGGCTCATATCGTGCAAGAGTAATTGTCACAGAAAATTCGATCAGATAGAAAAAGTATGGCTGACACATGCGTCTCTCTCTTCATTGGGCTGTGGAGCCATGTGCATCCATGTACATCTCTCTCTCCATTCCCTTCAAGAATGGATGGTTTCATTTTTCGATTTGAGAAAAAATATGATTTTGTTTTTAATTGTTTGGAGGACTAAAAAAAAATCATTTGCCTATGAAAATTTATATACTTGCTCACAAATATATAAGGAATCTCATCGTATGATATTTTCTAATTATAGAACTCTAAAATTTTTAAATTATTTTCTAAATCTCATAAAATTTAATCTCAATTATAATTTCATTCTTTGATTGTTTGAAGACTTTTAAAAATTTGTTTCTCTATTTAAATTTATGTACTTATTTACAAATATATGGAGAATTTCGTCATGTCAATTTTTTTATTATCGACGTATGAATATATAAAGAACTATTGACAGCTTCTTAAAAAATATTTAAAAACATATAGCATAAGCTTTAAGAAAAAAAAATAGATCGCGCAGCTCATGAACCCCCGCTAGTGTTAATTTAGGGTAGCCAGAGGATCTGCTCCAGAGCCTTTATAATTAATTATAGAGGAAAGGAACAAAAAGGAATTAAAAAGGAAAGTAACATAAAGGAATATTTTGTAATAGGGTTCAATATTATTTTTTTTATTTTATATAATATTATAATAAATAAATAAATTAACATAATATATATTTTTATTTTAAATTTACTTTTTAAACTTCTAATAGCTCACTTTGGTGGACATTCATATGTGTGTACCAGATTTTTTATTTTTTATCTTTTATTATATATAAAAAAAATATAAGCAGTCAACGACCTATTATCTCATAAATTGCAAGGTCGCGTTTGTTCCTGATGAATGACCTTATCCCTTCCTCAATGAATTATATTAAGAATAAAATTATTATTTTGAATATTGGATATAGTATTCTAGAATTTGTATTGTTATTATAAATATATTTGATTTCTCATGATTTTTTTATGTTACATTATTTTAGAATTGTTTGTTTGAAGCAATTATTGTTCAAAATAATCTTACAATATTGTAACGTTATATTAGACATGAGTATAACGTTATTAGACATTATTGTACATAAATACAGAGATCATAAATATGAAAATTGGAATGGTTTTGTAACCTTCAAGCACAAAAGCGAAATTTTTTTGGATTTGTAGTATATGAATATACATATATATCGACAATCACATTTATTTCACAACCTGCCAGAACCAAATCGATTTATAACTAAAATAAATTAGATATTTAGTTTCTCAATCTCAATAAATTAAACCTATGTATTAAAGGGTTTTTCACTCAAGCCTCTTCATTTTGATTTTCTGAGTTCAATAATTTGAAAATATTCAATTTTCCTTCCCACCCATAAAATTTATTTGCATCATAAGTCCAATTTCCATTCCCTTGTTTATTCCTTTTATTTTTTTTTGACTGTGCGTCGATGTTTGCTTTGATGCATCGTGTTATCACATCCAATACTGTAGAATCATGATTGCTACATGACTTTTTTTAATGATATTTTATTTTAAAATACGAAAGTAGGTGTGATCGCGGAAGTGTAATAAGTGTCGGGTATTAGAATATGTATGCTAAGTGATTTCGATCGAATTTAAAAAAAAAAACTTACAGCTAGAGCCGAGATTAATGTGCAATTAATGGATCTTCGCAGTCTGTGAGATAATACACAACTGTTTACGCTATTTTTTTTTATAAATTGTAATATTAACCATTATAATGAATAGGATATTTAGGCTGAAATACGGTATATCGCAATGTCTAGTGCCACGAATAATCCAGTTTCGTTTTTATTCAAGTCGGACAGGAGCATAGATAGGGTTTAGGCTGTTAGAACCCGTAGAAGCATAAGCATAGATAGGAGTTAGGCTGTTAGGGCCCGTGTCGGAATCAACTAGCGAGCCCAACCGTAACCGTAACCGTAGCGAGTAGAGTAATCCCCTCTCGATCTATCTGACTCCCTCTTCGCTGGATGCGGATCCGTATCCTCTGCCGCGCGGCACGGGCAGGGCTTTTATCCGAGCTGTCCGATCTGATTTTGACGGTTAATTTTTTTCGGGCCTATCAATCTGGTATAATTCACGGGGCACCCATCATAGATCGGACGGTTCGGATGAAAAGTGCGGCCCTTGCCGCGCGGCAGAGGATGTCAATTCAACGCTGGATAGCCGGCCTCGCCTCTCTCATCTCGTCTCGTCTGGACGCAAAGCAGCCACCACTCGCCTCGCCTCCAAACTCCGAAATCGTCATCAAGCTTCTCTTTCTCCAATACATTCTTCTTCCTCCGACCATATCGCCGGCGACCGCGATAGATTGAGAGAAGCACATCTCCATCAACAGATAGATACACAGGTCACATCACAGGTTAGATCCTTTTTCCTGAACCCGTTAATTTACTTGCGAGCGACCTGATACTGTGGCGACCTGAACTCTGGGCCCCACTTGGGTGTGGTTCTTTTATAAATTGAGATTGTTTGTTGGGGGTCTTGGAGCCATTTTTCTCTGGGTTTTGGTCATCTATACATAAGATTTCTGAAAGCTTGAATGAACTGAACACCATTGTGGTCGAATCTGGTACAAACATCTCTTTTTCGGTTGGATATAATTAGCGGGCTTTACTAGTACTAGTAAATTCCTTTTTATTTCTTCTCATATTTACAAGGAATTGAATTTCACAGATAAGGATGCATCCTCCTCTTACATTACACCGGCATCCTATGTGTGCTGAAGTATGTATGTTCTTTCGTAACTTGTTGCTTTTTTCTAATTGAAACCTTCTGAATTTGCCTTCTCTGATTTTTTTTTTAATTATTTGTTGCTTGCTTCCTCTGTAGATAATTGAAGCATTCCAAAAGTGCCACACAGATCATCCCATTAAAAAGTTTTTTGGAGAATGCACTGATCTTAAGGTTAAACTTGATCGATGTTTCCGTGAGGAGGTGAGCCGTATATCATTTTTCTAATTTTTAGGGGCGTTTTAGCATTTTCCTCTTTTTCATTCATCTCATAATTTTGCACTTTTTTTTAATTTTGGAGTAGCTTGCTATATAATTTTGTCATTCAGTTTGAGATGATGTAAATATCCTCTTAGTCTTATTTGTCCATTGGGAAGGTCAAGAAGAGAGACTGTATTTCTGCATCATACAAACATTAATTTTAACAAGTTGTAGTACCTGGCATCATTAATTACAAAGAAACAAACCCAACAAATTCCACATTATACATTTTAAATGAAAGATCAACACAAGTTCTAGTAACACATCTCTTGAACTATTCCCAGCCTAAAATCTGAAACTATGAGGTTTAGTTGTCTATCAAATCTGCATGTCTTTAGCAATTTTTACCCATAAAACATAAGAGAGAATACTTCTCATTGAATAGAGTAACTACTACATACTGTATCAATTGATAATATCAGATTTGGTACTTGCATCTAACTTGCAGAACTTTATGCAGCTTTTTTGTTGACATGAGTTCAATTTTTGTGGGGTTTTCAGAAAGCTATTAAGAGAAAGGCAAATTTTGAAGAGAGCAAGAAGTTTAAGGAGAAATTGCAAGCTTATAGAAAAGAGTTGGCAGAGAAAGAGAACGAATCAGCAACCCAGTAAATTCAAACTGTTATAAAATATTGGAACATTCAATTACTTGTTTAAATTTTCTTTTTCCAAAGTGTACCGCTGAATGAAAATATTTCCTTCACTAGATTGGTTAATTGGGGCTTCGCCCTAACTTAAGTGGAAATAAATTGACTAAGTTCGTGAGGAACTTAATTTTTATTTATAATAGTGTCAGTTGACTTGTAGCTTTTGGCACAATATTCGTGGGTTGTATTTTTTTTGCCATAAACAAAAAAATTTGGAGCTAATTTTTGTTAGTTTGGATGCATGGCAAGCAAT
Source organism: Rhynchospora breviuscula (assembly GCA_027562975.1). Classification (NCBI taxonomy): domain Eukaryota; kingdom Viridiplantae; phylum Streptophyta; class Magnoliopsida; order Poales; family Cyperaceae; genus Rhynchospora; species Rhynchospora breviuscula. The sequence goes on from CM050402.1 coordinate 27,351,064, forward strand.
TATTTGTAGTATATTTTATTTGGGAGTTTAATTAAATCTTATAGTTATTAACGTGCGTTGGTAAATTTGTTCTTTGATTTTTTCGTATTGTATATATAAATCTATTGTTTGCATAATGGACGAAATAGTAGATGGTAATATCACATCGCAGTTCAACGGCATCAAAATAGAATGGCACTATTCAGAACTGTTCATTCCTCTATTCTAAATTCATATATTTATAATTAACAGGAACATGTCAGTTGTTCATGAGATTCCTAGTTATGTCATCTGCACGCTAGTAGATATAGGGGTGCATAACGTCTAAAACGACCACGAAAATGGTCAGTTGCGTTAACTGTTTCGTTTTGGACACAAAATTGACTATCATTTGCGTTAACCGTTTCGTTTTGGATGAAACGGTCGAAATTACAAAAATATCACGAAAATAGACATGGACGAAACCGTTTCAAGCTTTCGTTAACCGTTTCGTTTTTGAAACGCAACCAAAATCTTTAACCGTTTCGTCCAAAACGAAACGAAAAAAAGAACGGTTAAAACAGTCACCGTTTTCACCCTAAGTAGATATTTATCCATATTTAAGATATAAGATAAGATTAACTCAAAAGACAACTATCCTCTGAGAGACTAGAGAGAACTTCTGTCGGGCCGAAAAAGATTTTCACTAGAAACAATTTTGGAACAAAAAACGGCCCATCGTAATAGAAAAGAAATCAATCGACCTTCTAGTTTTCTACACCATTCGATAATCGATACAAAAGCTTCTACCACCTTCCCATCCATTCTAGACTTCTCTCTTTCCTTCTCAGTCCACCGCCCCAGCACATATAAATCCGCAACATCCCCTTCACGCTTTCCTTAGCATATATCCGATCAAATCTCACTAGTTCTCTACTACGAAGGAAAAGGAATAGCAACATATCTCAACTTCAAACCTCTTATTGATCAAAATGGAGGTAAGGACAGTGCACAGGGATGAGGAGGGAAAGAAGATGCCAGAGAAGGTGCCTGTGCCAAACACTCGTCATCCTGAAACTTTTCGGTACATCGAGAGGAAGCTAGTCGACAAGGGCTTGCACCGTCTTGATCGTCACCCTGTCGACGGGTTAGGTGGGATCGGTGTGCCTCCTCCCAAATCCGGGCGCGGCGGGAAGTACACATGGGAGGGACCTGTTGGTGCAATTGACAGTGAGCTTGATCCAGCCCCGCCGGCGGTTGATCCCAAGGACCCGAACTATGTTCCCGAGGAGGAGAAGGTGGAGGAAGAGGAAGAGTTGGTGGTCGGAGAGGTCGAGGTGGCGAAAGCTCCCGAGGCAAAGGAAGGAGTTGCTAGGATTGAGGTTGCTCCTCCTCTTCAGGATTAGAGAGAGAGAGAGAGAGAGATGGACGGAAAGGCTACAATTTTTTTGTGCCTTTTCCCTTTATGGGTTGTGTGTCGTGTGCGTTTTTGTGTGGTTATAGGGTGTGTGTGTGAGTGTGTGTAGTTTCCATGAATGATCTTGTTCGAATAGAATAAAACAGAGAAGCTTGTGCAGTAAACTGATCTGTGATTTTAAGTTATTGTTTCGTCTTTCCTTTATAATTTTCCCTTAAACTTATTGCAAGTCCTTAGCGGCGAGTTAGCGTTCCGCTGTCATCAGCAGGCAATGTCAGATGCAACAGGAAATTTGCTATCTGCTATCGATTCGTTTTGGGTCATATCTAAGTGCATCATCCATTCATTGATTCATATGTTTTTTTTTTGCCTTTTTACACCAACGAATGCGACTGCTTATTTGACCAATGTAAATCGGTTTGGGACAATGTTTTGAAAACCGACCCGGACATCGAACCGGCGAGGCTACTGGGTCAAGGGTCGGACTGGTCGGACCGGTCGAACCGGTGGATCGAACCGGATGACGTCATCCACTCAAATCTTAATTAAATATATTAGTTGTTTAGTTTTTTCACAAAATGACTTGTGGCCCAGTGGCAAGGCTCTTGTTTGTTCGGCCCAATGACATGGGTTCGAATCCCATAAACAGAAAATTTTGTTAGAATTTTATGTCATCTAAAAAATCAAACCAAAATTGTTAACAAATATAAAACCGGACGGTTTGGTTCGACGGTTTAGCCAAAAACCGGACCGGACCGGCCGGTTCGTTGTGGTTCAGAAACACCCAAAAAACCGGCTCAGTTTGGACCGGACTAGGGTCCGGTTCGCGGTTGAACCGGTCGAACCGGCCGGTCCGGTCCGGTTTTCAAAACATTGGTTTGGGAACGTACTTTGAGTTTTGCTATGGCGAGTTGCAACTCACCAAAGCATCCGTGAGTTGCAATCAAAACTGTTATATCTATATTTTGAGTTTTGCTATGGTGAGTTGCAACTCACCAAAGCGTCCGTGAGTTGCAATCAAAACTGCTATATCTAGATTAAAATGACCGATCCAAACCGTCTAATACAATCTCTCTATTGAAATCTCCATGCAGACCAAAATTTATATATTTTTTAAAATTTTTAAGTATTTTTTTTCGGATTTTTAAAAACTGCTATTTTTGAACGGTTCAGAACTAATTAGATTAATGATTTTCTAAAATTTCAAAAAAATACTTAAAAATTTCGAAAAAATTTAAAATTTGGTCTGTATGGAGATTTCAATAGGGAGATCATATTAGACGGTTTGGATCGGTCATTTTGAATTAGATTTATGAGTTTTGATCGCAACTCACGGAGCCTTTGGTGAGTTGCAACTCACCATTGCAAAACTAACATATTTTTATGTTATAGAAAAGCGAAATTAATCATTTAATAAATTTAATCAAATAAACATGTGCGGCTCCCTATGAACAAAAACTTAAATATTTATTTATTTATTTGTTTGTTAAATTTCGTGAATTTCGGTTGCTAAGTTGTGCTGTCTGCTTCCGATTTGCCATAGATATCTTTTCCGTAATTGGTTTATTATTACACATCACTCTTATACTTTCCAAATCTGATATGTTTCGGACAAAAAAAATTCTTGTTTTTCATAAGTCAAATGAAGTTAAAAAAACGTATCATTGTTGATATCAGTGAAGTAAATGGAATAAATATTGTATAGAAATAACTTGCCAATTTGCCATCGTGACACTGTTACAATAAGTGAACAACTGTAAAAACTATTAAAAACAAAGAAACTTGATACTAGAATTCTACTTTTATCGATGATAGTGTTTTAGTATTGACTTATTTAGTTATTTTATTAAAAATTATTTTCTTTTGGTATATTAAAATGCTTGAGGATATTTGAAGGTTGACATGTTTCACCCAACTTCATGTGCAGATGTGTTACTCTCCTAGTGAGCTTTGTACTGGACCGCGGGGTCTCTTGGAAGGAGTCATTCCTGAATCCTGATTTAAGGTTTTGAACCGAAAAAACTAAAACAAATTTTATATTAATATCGAATTTCGAAAATAAATGAAAAAAATTCAAATTTAAAAAATAATATTGTAGTATCGGATTTTGAGAATCCAATATTAAAATTCGCTAGTATCGAATTCCTCGAATCCGATATTAGAATGTGATTTTAAAGTGGCATGGAATCCGATATTAGAACTGTTGGACCAATTCGGCAGTCAGCTTTTTGTCCACAAGTTCCTTGGAGAGGCGTAAAACTGAAAGGTTCCATGAAATTGATTAAAATATACTTGTATTTTTTTTAAAAAAATACTATGGGTGCGTTTGGTTGCACAAGAATAAGGAGGAGAATAGAGAATAAAGAAGAGAGAAGAAAGAAGAGTGAGAATAACTTTTGGTGAAAAATAGAGTTTATTCTTTATTCTTGAATGTTGTTTGGATGGGTCTCAAGAGTAAAGATGGAGGGAAGTGAATATAATAATGAATTTCTTTAATTTAGTTCCAACTAACTTGTTACATGCATGCAACAATTTACGCAAATATTAATGTTAGATAAAAGACAACCACTTAGAGCAAGTAAATTTAAGAAAATTTCTATCAGAGCAAAAAAAAAATAATAAAATAATAATAAAATCATACCATTAATAACCACCACAATTTACGCAAGCAACAATTAATAAACATGTTTACACAATAGAAAAATGATTTCATACAAGAGCAATCATCAGTTATTAAGAACAAGTGCAATTGAACGTACAAAATATCCTAATGTTGTCTATTAGCCCTATTAGCCCACAATATGTCTCTAATACTATCTCTTAAATTATTACCGATTTGCATATTAGGGACTCCACTGTCTTCTTCATCAGGTTGACTATTGCACGTTCTGTTTCTATTGAGCCGTTCTTCAAATATATTATCTTCCGGATTACCTTGAAGACGATTATGTTTCTTAATAAAATTGTGAAGAATACAACATGCTATGACAATGTCAGTTTGAATCTTAAATTCATAGGGGTGCATGTCAACTAGAATTCTAAAACGGCTTTTAAGTATGCCAAATGTTTTCTCAACTATATTTCGTAGTTGGGAATGTTTGTGGTTGAACAACTCTTCTACACATCCATAATGATTTCGTCCGCCTCTACGACGATTTCGAAAAGATGCCAAGTGGTAGAGTGTAGCTCGGTATGGGCTGAGGAATTGAGGAGTGTTTGCATAGCCTCCATCAACGAGGTAGTACCTGCCAGTTGGAACCACAAACCCATCCTCAACTGCTTTACGCAAAATCAAATTATCATGGGCTGATCCTTCCCATCCAGCGACAACAGCCACAAAATTCCCATCAAAGTCAACAGCTGCCATCACATTTTGTGTGAGATTTCCCTTCCTATTACGATAGCGCTCAGGAAACTTGTCATTTTCATCAGGTATTGCTTTAATGTGCGTTCCATCGATTGCGCCCAACGCACCCTACAAAATCAAGTTTTTGTTAAAGTATGATGGTTCAGGAACTTTATATATAAAAAAAAAAAGAACTGGCAAGATACCTTAAATGCATGGAATTGTGTCCCTTCTGCTACTTTAGAAGGTATCGGTGCATCTGAAGTAATCGGGGTTTGATATAGTCGGGTTGCAAAAGTAAAATAGCACTTAGTACTCTTCTAAAACATCTCCACACCGTCTCAATTGAGTGCTGGAAATCATAGCCTACAACTCTCATGACATGTCCATGGCCAACAGCTTGTAGAAACATGGCCACTTGTTCTTCTAATATTACATGTCCATTGCACTCCAGACCTTTGGCCTTTAGCTCATCACATAATATATTGAAGTTGGTTGTGCTTAGACGATAACGCTCATAGCACAATAAATGATGACCATCCAAGTGGTGCATAATCCAATCTTTACCTGACATCATTCGATCATTCTTTGTCTGAGTCCATGATATGGTTGCACAAGCTTGAGCAGCCATACAATACCAGATTGTTGTATCACGCAACATTTGCTGCATGAATTCTTCTTGTGCTAGATCATCATCATCTGACATGTTCTGTACAATCATCAATTCAATGCAAAATATGAGATTATGTACCATAAATTGTACCACTTTAAAGCATATTTTGTACCAAATTATCAACGTGCTTTGGTACCAGATTTTATCAAATTCAGCACCATATTTGCAAATTTATGAAACAAATTACTACTACATTGTAGTCCATAAAAATAAACTAATCAATAGTACATTACAAATTGAATGAAACACTACAACAGCTAATTAGTAGCCCATACAACTACTAACCTAATCATAATTCAAATGACATAACTACTACAATTTAATGAAAACACTACAACAGCTACTTAATAGTCCATATAGCTACTAACCTAATAATAGTTCAAATAACATAACTACTACAATTTAATTAGTACTGCTACTACAAGCAATGAAATAATTTTAATTAGCACAAGCACTTGATCACTGCGGTGGTACATCTGGATTAAGGCCATAGGATCGGTTCATCCCTAAAAGGTCAGTAAAGTATTGTGGGTTGTTTGGGGGTATATTGTTGAATGCATGGGAGTTATTATAGGGTATGTTGTTGAAGTGATGGGGGTTGTTATAGGGTATGTTGTTTGGAGGTATGTTGTTGGATTGTTGCGGGTTGTTGTAGGGTATGTTATTATTTCTGAACCATTTGTATATCTCAGCTTCACTGGAATATAGAAAGTAAGTCCTCAAACTATCAACGTTAAAGGATGACAAGCAAAAGGCATGTGCGGGACCGTCAATTTTTAGCCTCTCCATCTTCTGGAAACACTCTATTAGCTCTTGTTTCTTGGCTGCTTCATGCGAGTACCTACTCGGTGGCACATGATCGTATTTACCGAGCAAACCTTCACCTACTTCAGCAATTCTTTCCAAGAATTTGTCTCTTGGTCTAAGTTTTATTTTGTTTGCCTTTGAACTTTCTTCACTGTCGTCACTGCTTTTCCTCTTGTGCGAACCGGATCCCCCACTTGTTGGCATGGTTCCATCAGAGGATTGTCCACCAGGTTGAGTACATGCTGGCCCCATAGGAGTACGTTGCTGAATCGTATCATCAGCGGTTAAATTAACAAAATTATTATCAGGGTCATCAGAGCTACCACTGCCACTATGCATGGAGTTTACTGGTGCTTGGCTAACTCTGGTGAAAGCATTGCTATGTCCAGTACCTGGCAATTCTCGACCTGGATTACACACTTCCTCCATCTTAGTAAAGTAGGGAAATTTTCTAGTAAACCACTTCATCCTATCTCCACCTTTCTGCATGCATTGAAGGCAGTAGTAATGAATTAAGTGTCCTTATTTAAATCAGCTTGTCCCAAAAAAAAAAAAATAGAAAAAGAAATGCTACCTCAAGAGCTTCTTGGAGCTCTGCCTCTGAGGGTATTTTGAGTTCATTAGTATCCTCAATCCATCCCCATCCACTCCTAGTGGACAAGTCTTTTAGGACACTGAAAATATTTTTCAAGGTTTTTAACCGATTTTCCACCTGATCAATTGTTCTACCACTTCCAGGTATAACTTTTTCAAACATTCTTAAAATATGACCCCTTTCAGTCTTAGTGAAACTAAAATCATGTCTGCCTCTATCGTTCTGGAACTCTTGAATAACATCGAGTAGAACATTGGTTTCAAGTTCTCCCCAATTAGAACCTCTAGGTTTCTTTGGAACAGTTGGGGGAACTGATCCCTCTCCAGCTTCAATGGTATTACGCGATTGCCTATTTTTCTTGCCCTTTGACTTAGAAACTGTGTTACGGAAGCTTTCCATGGAACTAAAGCAAGGTATACTTGTTAGGTGCATCATTATTTTTGTACGAATTAAAAAAAATGATTGCAAACATAACAATATAGCTTAGTAAATAATAGAAAAATTATATTAGAATTGATGACATCATGTCTTTATACCAGTAAAAGCATGTTGTTTCTACATATCAGTATCATTTATTAGTTTGAATCTGATACAAAAGAGAGAGAAGAAATTAAAAAGTGGGTTTCTACAAACAATCATCCACTTTGTATGCTACTTTGTTTTGTTGCCCCTAATTTATACGTGGACTAATTCAGGCCCAATTAATCTTGCTAGTGCAGATATATAAGTTTTTTCTTTCTTTTGGTAGTAGTGTGTCTCAAATTAACCTTAAAATACTCATGCTAATAAACAACAACGGGAATACATATAGCCACAAGGGACGTTTGGAAGCAAAAAAAAAAAAAAAAAAAAGGCTAAATTAAAAAAAAACAAATTTATTTAGTAATGTAAAAGGACGCATCTATCATCTACTGGTTAGATCTGCTTGTATTTGTGGAATCATTTGAAAGAAATCTCGAAAAGAATTCATGCTCAACCTCAAAAACCTAAACAGAAAAGGGACGAAGTGAGAAAGGCATACCTTAATAAAATCGGTACTCTATTTATTGCTTGTGTCACTAAGAATCGCGAGGTGCTAACGAAATCACCGATTGTCTCTCCGATCGTCGTAGATCTGCCGTGGAAGAGCTACTGGGAGGTTGAGTCTCAATAATTGAGAAAGAGTAGTTGAGTCTCAATAACTGATAGGGAGTAACGGACCAACATATTATAAAAATGTTTTCTCTCTCCTCATTAATTTCTTTTTAATATCCAACAGAGCGGTCTTATTCCTTATTCTTAGTTTTCGCAGGAAGAGCGAATAAGGCCTATTCGCTATTCTATTATCTGTTTGGTTGCGCCTACATCCAGGATAAAATGACCTTATTCTCTATTCTTGCCTTATCCGGGCCAACCAAACAGACCCTATATATTTATCTTTGGTACATCACTTGTTAGTCTTACTCTTTTAGGGTGTGCTCCAGAATTTTGGAGTAATGGGAAGGGAAACAAATCAAACAATAGAGTGGAATGGAGGTTGAAGGAAGAGAGGATACAAAGTTGTTCTTGCTCCACAACTTGATTAGAGTTAAAATTTGTCACCCAAATCATATGCTACAAAAATTAAGTGGGGTCCACTTTCATAGATGAAATTTTTTATTTTCGCTGTCTACACCTCCGATTTTCGGGGTTTTATTTTGTCCCCAAACTCACTTTTTGTGCCATTCATTCCCATTCTTTAACTCTACAAGCTATTCTGGAGCAAGTTAAATTTCCTCTCTTCCATTCCATTCCATCGATTAAACCTTTTTGGAGGCACCCTAAGTTTTCCTCACATTTAATTTTGCAACTGATTTTTTAAAATAATAATAGTTCTAATTTTCTTTCTTAATTTCGTATCTCTAATAATTCTTCCCAAACTAAAAGAAATAAACTTACTAATTTGGTATTCATCATTTCAATATGATGAGAATTTAATTTGCTTTATTAATTTTAGGAGTTGTTTTGACCATCCATTATTGTGTTAAAAATTTTAAAATAGTTCAGTTTCAATTAATGTTTATCAGCAAATGACTACAAACAAATCCAACATTGACGTAGAATATATATTAAATAACGAAAAGCACATTTTTAAGAAATTTCTTTAATTATGTGAACAATGTTCGATGAAGTAGGTTAAAACAATATATTCATATTTTATAGCAATAATGCCCTATTTCATACTTGGTTAAAGCAAGATATTAAAAAAAATAAGAAAAAATTCCAAGAGGTATTCAAGGCTTCGATACAAGCATACAACGATAAAGTGTCTTTTTAAGTAGCTAAAAAGACAATTTCATAACGAAGCCAAACTACCCAATTTCCTAGAAGATTTTCATTGAATTCTTTAGTAACATCATCATCACCGTTTCCACCCATCATCAAATAATTTATGTATTAATGCTTTATTCACTTTACAATACCTATTTAGAAACTAAAAAAAATTGGAATAGTATCAAATTATAAAGTCTTAACAGATCTTCCATTGTATTCTATTGTTATTTTATTATTATTATTATTTTTTTACAAATGGCCGGATAGAAAGGGACATTTGACATATAGTACGAATCCGTATCCCATCCCGTGCGGGACGGTGCAGCGCACCCATCTGCACCGTCCGATCTGATCTGAACGGTTCGGGTCTATCAATCTGGTATTATGCACGGGGCTCCCATAACCATGGAGATCAGATCGGACGGTACAGATGGTGCGCTGCACCGTCCCGCGCGGGACTGGATCTCATTTCATAGAGTACCTATCAGACTAATTCATAAAAGTATAACTTTTAGAGAAATCCTCTTTTGTAATTCCTCCAAAATTCAAGAATGAATATCGTGATATATAGCGTAAGAGATGCATGTTCTAAAAATAAATATTGTTCACTCTTTTCTGAATAGCTTAACCATTTTCTTGCAGAACATTACGGCTGTACGGTCCATACAAGTAATCTTATTGTTGAATTAATCCAAATGCTACTACTTGTTCAAAGTTAAATTTTATATCTGATGAAATATAAAATACTCTCTCTTTCTCATCTATAACTACCCTACAATAAAGATGACGTAGAAAGCACTAATTTTTTTTTTTTTTGTGATATATTCAAGTAAGTAGCTTAGATTTTTAAGCCGAAGATCCCTTCAAAAACACTTGGGGCCCACATTAGCCTCTCGGAATTTCAATCAATAGCTTTTAAAACTAATAGTCTCATTAGGATTCCGCAAGTCGAGCAGTTAATGACCTAAACACAGATATTTAAGATAGAAATCTTCATGTCCAAACCCTCCCGTTACATTCCAAAAAGGACAAACAACCCCATTAAAGAGCACTGACACATATTCTAGCTTTAAAATGTCAGTTTATGAGTTCCATGCCACTTTAAAATCACACTTCTAATATCGGATTCCAGGAATCCGATACTAGCAAATATAAAATTCGATATTCGATATTAATATAAAATTAGTTTTAATTTTTTCGGGATTTTGAAGCTCTGGCCTATTAAAATAGGGATAGCCCTTTAACAAGGATACCAACCAAATCAAAGCCCAGACCAGCCCATATTTGATCGACATCTAGGGTTCAACAGAAATTAAAGCCCAGCCCAAATTACGGTCGGTTCAATAAACACGCTTTCTCGCTCCTTATTCGCTGATAAACCGTTGTCTGGGGTTTTAGGCGAGACAGAGAAGACAGTGGAGGAAGCTCATAGGCGGCGCTACCACCGTTGGTAAAAGGAAATTACCATGGCGAAAGGAGACGACGCCATTAGGCGAAAGAAGAACAAGAGCAGCCGAAAGCGCATGCGCAGCTCCGAGTCCGCCGTGTCAGCTCGCATCTCCGCCATCATCGCCTCCAAGCGCCGTCGCAAGGCTGGAAAGCGTCGTATTTGCGAGGTATTCATCTTTCCTAATTTCTCTCTCTTTTTTTTTTCTTGATTTGAGTCTGGAAATTTTAGATTTGAAGTCAAGTTGGTCGAATTTGTTTAATTCAGGCAATGTGCTATAGCCTTCCTACACCTGATGATCCTTTCAACGATCGCCATGGGAAGAAAGAACCTGAAGAGAAAAAGAAGAAGAAATCAAAAGATATCCCTGGCGAAAAGAAAAATGAAAAGAAATTGGTATTTGAGAATGGCAAGAATCTAGTGGAGCAGAGCTGCCCATCTAAGTTCTTAATAGTGTGTCTTAACACAATAAAAGATGCATGGCGAGAAGAAGGTGAAGTTGAAGAGTGTGATATAAGTTCGTGGGGTTTAGATTTGTGGAGGTGTTGCTCTAATGGTTTGTCGAATGTGTTGGATACTAGCGGGCCCTGTGCTACAAGAGAACAGATTGCGTGGTTGGTTTCGTCAGTTTCTGACATTGTTGCCAGGAAAGAGAAGCAAGGGATTCTCGTCTCCTCCCCTTGCTTGCTTTATATTGTGCCGACCCAGGAGAAAGCTGTTCAGGTCAGATCGATCTGCAAACCACTAAAGGCGCTTGGTATTCATGCTGTCAGTTTGCATCCTGGTGCATCAATCCAGCATCAGCTACATGGGTATTTTCCTTGCTCTTTCCGCTTCTGGTTAACTTTTGATTTTATGTTAGCTATGCTAAAACTTTCTTCGATTTCTGTGTTTAAAAACAGGTTGAAGAATTGTGAGCCAGAGTTCCTTGTATCCACTCCAGGAAGGCTTCTTGAACTGGTCTCATTAAAAGCAGTTGACATCTCCTCTGTATCTTTTCTGGTAATTGACCTTATATATCTGAACACAAGTAGTTCATAATCCAATAATATGTGATGGATATGCATTTTCCTAGTTTCATATATAGTAAATTTCTGTTAGGTCATTGATGGGTTGGGAATTGGAAGTGATGAGGAAATAAGATATGCTGATAAGCTTAATTCAATAAAGGAGACCATAACCAGCAGTCCTCATATAGTGGTATTTAGCGATCACTGCGATCAAATGGCAGCATTGGCACATAACCTACTTGGCGAACCTATTACTAGACTGTCTCTAAATGATTCTGTGACTAGCCGAAGTGTCTTCATCTCACAACATGTGCACTATTGTCAATCACAAGAACTGAAGATTACAAAGGTATTATTCTATCATATGATTTCATACTGTCGATACATTTCACAATGGCAACCGTCTTATGTTTTACAGAAACACAAATGCCGTGGATTTACAATACACCAAAAAAGCATTTTGCCATAAGCTTTTCAATTTACCTGCATGTTTTACAAAAGATTGTTAAGCTTCAGAGCGTTGAATTTTGCATTAATGAAACTGTTTGGACTTTGGATGGAGGATGGCTGAAAGAATGGGAAGGGAGGAAAGACAACAAGATATGTCTTGTTTTGCACTTTTGTTTTTTTGCCACCTTAAACTTTTGAATTTTGACTGCACTTTCTAAAAAAAATTTCACACTTCAGAGAATTGCATTCTACAATTATAACACAACGTTTTGATGGGGCATGGAGAGAACAACTCTATATTTCTACTTGCAAATCTTAGGAGGTTAAAGATTAAAAGCCTTAATGGGCAATATAAACTAATTTTAACCTCCAAAGTTTGTAAATTTTATTCTCTCCAAATCAAATTGGAATGAGATTGAACAAAAAGGGCTTAGCAACCAACCAACCAAGAGAAAGAAAAACAGTTACCTACCTTTCCACTCCATTCAATTGCCTATTTTCTGTAACCTTTCTTTATCTTTCTCTCCTGGTAAGAGAACATGGTGTAAGAACAGTTTGCTGCCAACCAATTTTCCCAATAGTCAGTATCATGATTTTATAAATGAGTGAATCTGAATGATACCAAGTGTTTCAATGCTTATACAACAACAAAGCTTTTAGTCAGAAACAAGTTGGGGTAGGCTAGAAATGAAACCCAAGTACCCAACAAGGGTTTCAATGCTTATATGGGCTTTAAATGACTTCAGGTTGCTTAGAACCTCATTTAGACCCTAATTTGTTCATAGGCCCCAACTTAGCATCAATAACAAAATTTGAATCAGAAAATTAGAAGGCATTTTTGTTAATACACCCTCCCGTTGTGTTGAACAAGTTGACCTTTATCGTGGCTGAATAACAATTGAAGGTTCTCCATGTATTTCTTCCATAATGAGAAATTTGTGCACTGAAGTGTAATGTTTGCTTCCCATGCTATTAAACTGCACAATAAGTGTTCCTCTCAAGTTGACGCAAAATCTAATGGGACGAGTTCGGTCCTTGCGTTGCTAATATTTTGCGACTTTGTTACCATTACCACTAGCATTACCATTATAAATATTGCTATCAATATTTTGTCAATTTTGGAACTTATCAGATAAATAAAATTTGCAGATTCAGGAAATTATCTTGCAGTCAATGCATGACAACTGTAAGTATACTAAAATGTTAGTTGTTATGAAGAGCGAAAACAAGAATGGATTGACATCTTGGCGACTCAACTTGGAAAACTGCTCAATTACCAATGCTTCGAGCAGCGGTTCCTTTTCTCTTAATCATAGGTAAGAAGGGAGTTTGAGGTTAATATGTTGTGCATGTGATCATAATTTTCTAATTTATTTGAGATGGCCATCTGATTTTAAGATACCCGCTAAGAATGCACCCACCCTGGTGTTGTGCAGGGAAAAGACTATGAGAGTTGTGGTGAAGGATGAAGAAAGCCTCCAATTGGACAAAGTTGAAAATTTTGAGATGGTGTTTCTTACCGATTTTCCCTCTTCCATGAAAGAATATGTCGGAATCCTTAAAAGAATAGCACGTCATTCAGTTACTGGAGTGCTGCACAGTTTATTTTGCCAGGCAGATGCTCATCTTGCCAAGAGGTTGGTCAACCTTCTTAGCGAATGCAAGCAGGCTGTTCCTCAGTTCCTCTTAGATTTTGATTCTTGATAGATTTTGAATAAGATAAATATCATCAATTTTGTTTGCTTTCCAAGTAGAAAATTGAGCTATAAAATATATTTTTATTTATTTTATTATTGGTCAATTGTAATGTTTGTCCCACGGATTTCCACTAGAATTCTCAAGCCGTTGAATTTTCCTTTAGGAATGTAGTAGTAAATTGCAAATTGGAACTTAAAGAACTTCAAATAGATCAAGCACAATATAAAATTTGATATAGAAAAGGTTAAGAAATCATGTAACAACCGTACATGGAATTTACATCTTCTGCTGAATCTCACTAAGTGAATTTATTATATTCACATATCGTTTATATACATTTTGCTATTTCATACATTTTGATTGAACCATCGAAAATATGATACGAATACGATCCAAAATCTATATCGATAATAATAAGAAAATCGCATTGTGTCTTGAAATAAATATTGAACATAAATCTTAATTCGTATTTTAATGATACAACTATAATCCGATCCAAATGGTTCTCCGAAGCTCAGGGTTCTACCTTCTAGGCTTCTACGCATGGCTAGATGGTTCCAGATTTGATTTTTGAGATGTCCTCTTTATCTTTTAATAGTTTGCACCAAGATAAATAAAAATAAAAGATAGGATGGAAACGGCATATAAAAGGTAGATGTAGATTCCACATTTTAAACGGAGGTTTGTCGTTCTTTTTAAAGCAGAACAGTACGTCAAACAGAACCCCAACTCCCCAAGGCCAAGGCAAGACAGAAAACTCTTTTGTTATCTAAACAAAGAGAAATACTGAAAGACAGCATCTCCTTATAAGCTCAAATAATAAACAAGAAAGAAAGAAAGATAATAAAATCAACCCTCTTATAATTATTATAAACTAATCTAAAATTTAGAGAGCCTTGAGCATATCCTCAGCGCCACTGTTAGTGAAAGAGCCGCCTTCCTCCAAATTGAGAACCTTGACCACTCCATCCTCCGCCAAGAGCGAGTACCGCCGGGACCGGACACCGAGCCCCACCGGCTTATCACTCAAATCCAACTCCACTCCAAGCGCCTTAGTAAACACACCATTCCCATCAGACAGCAACAGAACCTCATCCCCAACCTTCAAATCTTCCTTCCATGCCTTCATCACGAACGCATCGTTGACGGACACACACGCGATCACATCCACCCCTTTCGCCTTCAACTCCTTCGCCTTCTCGACAAACCCAGGCAAGTGTTTCTGCGAGCAAGTAGGAGTAAATGCCCCCGGCACGGCGAAGAGAACCGCTTTCTTCCCCTTGGTCAGATCTGAGATGGTGATGGTTTTGAGCTCGCCGTCCGAGCCGAAGTAGGAGAGAGTCGCGTCAGGGAGCTTGTCTCCGACGGAGATGGCGGAGACGGTGGTGGAGGAAGGAGAGGCGGTGGCGGAGAAGCGGAGGAGAGGGAGGAGGCGATGAGGGGTGGGAGTGGAGATCAAGCGGTTAGGTCGTGCGGAGGTAGTGACGTGGCGGAGGCGGATCGAGGTGGAGGTTGAGAAGCAGAGGCGCCTCACGGCGGTGGAGAAGGAGGCAGCTGTCGTTGTCGCGGTGGCCATTTTTTGGGAGCGATGATTCCGAGAAAGAGAGAGTGGGAAATTCGATTGCGGCGTTGAGGTTTTTGATGGGGAGAGAGGTGGTTTAAGGAGAGGACAGGTGGGAGGGAAGAGGTGTCTGATGGTTGACACGTGTATGAAGCTCCAGAAGATTAGCATCCTGGGATCATTTTAGGGTAAAAGTAATCTAAATTATTAGTTTAATTTTATGTTTTTTTTAGTGAATCTTGTCATCCTAGTCTGGTCTGGTCTGGTCACTGGTGTCTTTTTGAGTTGGGAAAGGTTCCTCCTCCTACAGTCTTACTGGGGCCGTATGGTTTAGTCAACAAAGCTGAGTTTAAAAAATTGTAAACGTCGGATTCAAGCTGGTCAAACGTCAGAAAGAAGACAAAGAAAAATAAAATTAGTGAACCAATAATAGTGCTGACTGCTTAATACGTTTGTATTGGGCCAGGTGTTCGGTCCTGGAATTTTGGGCCGGAATATCAGCACCCAATTTAGTCAATAGCATGAGTGATGACACCTGAATTTCAGATCCATATCTTTCGGCTTTTGCAAGATAAAAAATCTTAAGATAAACAAAACCAAATTAGGGTCAACCACTCAAATCTCAAACTTCCTCTCTAACTAAATCATATTTCTTTCATCTTCTTCTGTTTCTAATTATTCCTTAAACTAAAAATGCAATATCAGACCCAACTTGTATATCTCATAATATCTGAATATTAGAAAATTGATATTTGATTATCTTGAAACCAGCACTCTGATATCCCGAAAAAATTAAAAGTGATGTACTGTTCACTTGAATTTCGAAAATGAATTAAAAAAATTTAAATTTTAAAAATAGTGGTGTAGGATCGAATTTCTGAAATCCGATCCTAGAAATTGCTTGGATCAGATTCTCAGAATCCAATCAAACACATTTCATGAAATTACGGCAAAAGCCAAAAGGATTGCACTTTGTTACATTTTTTAATTTGCAATTTTGTTTTTTAGCCCTCAAAATTTTTGTTATTACAAAATATATAATTAGTGATTAGAAATTAAACATAATTTAAACATCTATTATAAAATATATAAGTATATAATTAAATTGTGCACGTTAAATACATAATATTGTAGATGTGTATAATACTTATTTTATACATATATATTATGTATCATATATTTTATATATTAATTATTAAATATATATTATTGTATATAATTAAATTATGCATATTGAATAGTTATACATATTATTGTATATAATTAAAATAAATGATACATAATATATATATGTATAAAGCTATTCAACATGGGAAAAATTAAATATATTTTTATTGAATTTATTTGCCGATGATCCTAAAATTATTATTTTTACAATATAGTCCAATAAATTTTTTTTGTTATACATTAAATGTAATTATAAATATATAAAAAAATTATATACATTAAATATACATACAAATATATATAATTATAAATATAATATATGTATAAAATTAAATATAATTTATAGTATGACATGTGTAATACTTTTATTTGTATTTAATTTTACACATACATATTTGTATGTATATTTAATGTATATAAAAAATCTTATATATATGTATATTTATTTATACATTAAAAATCTTTTATATCTTAAATTATGCATGTTGAATAGCTTTATACATATATACTATGTATGATTTATTTTAATTATATACAATAATATGTATAACTATTCAATATGCATAATTTAATTATATACAATAATATATATTTAATATATAAAATATATGATACATAATATATATGTATAAAATAAGTATTATACACATATACAATATTATGTATTTAACATGCATAATTTAATTATATACTTATATTTTTATAATAGATGTTTAAATTATATTTAATTTCTAATCACTAATTATATATTTTGTAATAACAAAAATTTTGAGGGCTAAAAAGCAAAATTGCAAATTAAAAAATGTAACAAAGTGATTGTCTTTTGCCATAATTTAATGAAATGTGCTTGGGATCGGATTACTGGAATCCGATCTAAGCTTGGATCGGATTACTTTTTTTTTTTTTTGATGAACTGCCCTTAGGCTTACCATTAACACATAAAAATACTGATACGGTTACAGCATAATTAAGCCCAATACATTAAGAAAATCAGAGCTCCCCCAAGCTACAACTAGAACATCTATCTTACCTAGAGAAACACAGAAACAAGCTAACAGATCTAGACTAAAAACAAAAACTAAAAAATAAAAAATGGAAATTAAACAGATGGGGAGCTTAAGCCGAGACAATCATGGTTAGAGCTATGGTGGTCTCTCCTGCACCTGATGAAAGAATCTATCATCTAAATGCATCCCAAGTCCAGCTTCCATCATAAGCAATGCTGTAGGTGCGCCTTGATAGCTTGTCTGTCTTCTTCTTGCCAAGTTTGCCATGTCATGAGCTGGTTTCAGTGCTTCTCTGGAGACATGGTGCAAGAATATCCATCCTCCTTCCTGATTTAACAGGTTTGCAATGTGCGCAACTACTGGACGGGCCCTCCATGAAGGAATGAGATCCAGGTTTCTCTCCTCTACTGCCGTAACAAGGTTAAGACAATCTGTGTAGATGCGCATCAGTCGATTTCCACTCTCCACAGTATTTTCCTGTATCCAATTGAGAGCTGAGTGTAAAATCATTGCCTCTGAGTGGAAAGGGTCTGATGCTTCAAAATTATTTATGCAAAACCACTTGAGAACCCCTGATTCATATGCTAGGTAAGCCCCTCCTGCTTTGCTTGATGTGTCCCAAGAGGCATCAATTAAAATTTGCCATTCTCCTGCCATAAATTCATAAGGCATGTTTAACTTGGCAATCTGTTCATATGGCCTTTGAGTTTCTCCCTGCACATCCATTCCTACCCAGGCTGTTATCTTCTTACAAATCGCCACAGGATCAAAATTTTTCTGTTGGAAAACCACATCATTTCTTGCCAGCCATAATTCCCACAGGGTATAGCAGAAGATGCGAATTGCATCCTCATTCATTCCATGTGTTATGTATTCCAGAGCCTCAGCAAAATTCATCGGCAGGTTTTCCGTTCTTATTCCCAAATTGCCCATGAACCACACCATCCTCGAGCCTTGGCAAAAGAAAAAGCAATGCATTGTGTATTCATTCTCCTCTTGACATCTAGCACACCTAGGAGATATGGCATGTATTCTTTGGTGTATATTGTTAGCTAACGGCAGGCCATTTGCTAGCAATCTCCACAAGAAAATTCTAACTTTAGGGACCAAGTTCTTCCACGTCCAGATGTATTTCCAAGGCACATCTTGTACATGTGAATTGCTGACCAAAACATTATAACCCTCCTTGACCGTATATCTCCCACTTTTGGTATGTGCCCATATCAGCATATCATCCAGGCCTTGAATTTGTACTGGTTTCTTTACATTTGATGTGACTTGGTCCGCAGCCTCCTCTCCCAACAAAGCTACAATCTGTTCTCTCTTCCAATCATCTGTTGCAAAATCAAACAGGTCTGCTACTGTAATTTTTCTCTCCCTCCTTGTAGCATGTATACTCACCTGCCAGTTGGGGTACCAGGGCTGGGACAGGGCCTGTACTTTCTCACCTCCCGCTAACTGCCATTTGACATTCTCCTTGAAGAATTCCCTCATTTTGACAGTATGTCTCCACAAGGGGCTTGTACCAGTCACATTACTTGCTCTCCAAAAACCGAGGTTGTGATAATATTTGCCGCCGCAGATATGCACCCAGATTTTATTACTTCCACTCATCATTTCCCACACTAGTTTAAGGAATAGAGCATCGCCAAACAATTGTAGCTGTCTCACTCCCAGACCCCCTTTGTCAGTGGCCTGACATATCCTTGCCCAAGAGACTAAGGATAAGTACCTCGACCGATCAGTTTTTCCCTAGAAAAATTTTGCAATCAAGCTTTCCATCTGCTTTATTATCCCCTTGGGGATTATCTCCACACTCATAAAAAATACCGGAATGCTCATCAAAACAGCTTTAATAAGAACTAGTCTCCCTGCATGTGAGAGCATGTCGGATCGCCACCCGGTGAGTTTTGCTTTCAGCCTCTCAAGTAACAAAAGACCTGCTCTCCTAGCACTGTTATTTTTTGTAAGCAAAGCCCCTAGGTACTTTTCTTCTTCTTCAGCCATATCTGCTCGAAGGGTGTGCTGGACCCTCTGTAAATCTTGTTCATCACAGGCAGAAGAGAGCCAAATTTTTGACTTGGTTGGGTTTATCTCCAAACCCGACGCCTTGCCAAAGTCCTTCATGATTTTGTTGATCTGCATTAACTCTTGCGCTTCCGTGGTACCTAGCAAAATAAGATCATCAGCATATAAAACATGTGTTAGTATGGGGCAGGCTGGGGCTAAGCGGACCCCTCTGATCTGTTCATTTTGCATTGCCAAATTAATTTTTCTTGTCAACATCTCCATCACCATTATAAAACAGTACGGCGACATCGGGCATCCCTGTCGCAATCCTCTCGTTGGGTAGAAAAATCCATCTCCCGTGCCATTGATTTGTATAGTAACCCTTACCTGTTTGAAAGCATTCATCAACAACTCAATGATTTTGGTTGGCACGTTAAGATATTGCATGGCAGATTGCAGGAAACCCCATTCTACCTTATCGAAAGCCTTGGTGATGTCTGCCTTAAGCATAAAGGCTTTCTTCTTGAACTTGGCTGAGTTAAAAGAATGAACCACTTCTTTTACTAGAATAATACTATCTGTGATGCACCTCCCCGAGATGAAAGCAATTTGTTCTCTAGAAATTATTTTTTGGAGGAAAGGTCTCAATCGATTAGCCAAGATCTTCATGAGGAGCCTGTAAGTCACATTACCAATGCTAACTGGTCGATAATCAACCGGAGAGAGTGGTTCAGTTTTCTTTGGGATCAAAATAACATTGCAACCAAGCCATGATTCTGGCACTGCAGCCGTGGAGAAAATCAACCGAATTTGGTTCACCAAATCTTTGCCCAGAATGGCCCAGTTCTCTTGCAAAAATCTGCAATTTACTCCATCTGGTCCTGGACTTTTATCGGGTCCCATCTTAAAAAGTATTTTTCTCACCTCGTAGTAACCTGGTAGACGAGTAAGGTTATGGTGTGCTGAATGAGGAATTATGTGGTGGGTGTCGGGCTGGTTAAGGTTTTGGAAAAAATTATTTTGGGTCAAATGGAGAGGGTCTGGGTTTTGTGTCTGTTGTGGGTTTTGGGTCCTGCTTTGTGGGTTATTTGCATTGTGGTCCGAGGAAATTGAGGGACTGTAAATATTTTTGAAAAAGGTGACAAAAGTTGCTCTAATCTTATCCTCGTCTCCAGTTAGAATTCCATTCTCATCTTCCATCGCAATAATCAAATTATATCGTCGGCGATTGGTTGCCACTGTGTGGAAGTATTTAGTATTACGGTCACCTCCTTCCTCCCACTGTAATCGGGACCTCTGCCGCCAATACATTTCATGTTGTGCCTCTACCTCATTGTATTCTTTTAGGAGATTGGTTTCAAGAGAGTGGTCTCGGATCATTGGGTGAATTATTTGGATATCAAGGATTCTCTTAGCTAACTCATCCAACTTCTTTTTAGGAGTGATATGATTATTAGCCCACTGTTGAATGTTTTTTCTCATTTCTTTCCACTTCTCCTGCCAAGGCCGATTCCCCATTTGCTCCCAATTTGGCACCCAAGACTGTTGTAAACCATTCTCTTTGAACCACCAATTTTCTATCTGAAATTGTTTTTGCCTACACGGCGGTTTTTTGATGCGCAACAGGATAGGGCAATGATCACTATGGATCATGGGAAGATGGTTGACATAAGCATTTGGGTACATTTCTAACCGATCCGGTGTTACCAAAACCCGATCAAGTCTTTGGTAAATGGCATTAGAAACATTTCTATTGTTGGTCCAAGTATAGGCTGGTCCTTTGTACCCCATATCTATAAGCCCCGCTCTAAAAACAAACTCCTGGAAATCCAAAGTGTTTTGTTTCACCCGTGTACAACCTCCAAACTTCTCACTAGAATCAAGAATCTCATTAAAGTCTCCAAGTAAGCACACCTTGTTATGCAATCTTATTAGTTGAGTGAGGGTCTCCCAAATATGCCTACTATGAAAATGATTAGGGTCCCCATACACCCCCAAAATAACCCAAGGCGGTTTGTCTTTGACCGTGACCCTAGCACAAATATAGCTAAGAGAAGAGTTAAGAACCTCAACCTTTACCGAGCCATTCCACGCCATACAGAGACCACCCGCTGTGTCCCTAGCCGGCACAGCGAAGAAATCATAATTTGGAACCGAGTGCATAAACCTCATCATTCTTCTCCTCGAGGACTTGGTCTCTGAGAGAAACACAATGCTAGCACGTGTCGCTCGGAGAGTGTCTCGTAGGAATTGTTTTTTCCGCGGTCCCCCGAAGCCGCGGCAATTCCAGGAAATAGCATTCATTGAGAACGTGGAGGCGAGTTTGGGATCGCCTCCCTGGCCCGCTTGCAGTTTATCTGCCCATTGTTAGGGTTTGTGTGTTCATCACCTAAAGAAATCATCTACACCACTTCCTCATTGAGATCCATAGCTCTCTTCTATTTTTTCCTTTCTCTGATCCTCGTGCATGACCCATCATTAGTAGACGCCTCTGCCTGATTTGGCTGTTTGTGTGTTGAGCTTGTTGCTGATGCAGATGCCGTGTCAGAAAAATCATCTCTGGGCACCCTCGTCCGGTCAGTGATCCATCGGTCTATCTGCCTGTCAGGTATTTCTTTTTGGTATTTCCCTTCAAGTTTCATCCTCCATAGTCTCATTTTGGTTGGGCAGTTTGCATGATCATGCCCGATTAGTCCACAGAAAAGACACACATTAAGAACTCCAGTGTATACTATGTAAGCCCAAAAAGGAGGTTTGTTCTTTCTATTGACCGGCACTTTAGGAATTAGAGACTTATTCAGTTTGATTATCAATTGTTGTTTATACACTTTCTGGTTGCCATAGAAACCGATCTTGATATCGGTCAAAGGTACACCCACTTTGTTGAACACCAGTTGTATCTGTTGTACTAAACGTCTCTAAGTTTGTCGATTACAAAACAATATCATTTGGCATTTAACGATCTTCTTTGAGTTTTATAGGAAGAAGATGCAAAGTTTGAAGACTTGGATAAAAACTATGTGCAAGATCAAGATCAAGTATTTAGAGAGCTTATAGGCTAGTTTAGACTTTAATAGAAGGTTTACTTTAGTTCTTTTATCCTTGAAATGGTCTAGATAGCAGAAAAGCTCAAGAACTCAGCATCTTTCTCAGTTTCAGACCCAGTGCGTCGTGTAACGCAATATTGGGTTACACAACGCACCAGTGAGTTGTGTAACGCAATATTGGGTTATATAACGCACCTGTTTGTGCAGAATTTTTCCTTTAACAGAAACAGTGCGTTACACAACGCAACAGAAGGTCGTGTAACGCACTAGCTGCATCATACAACGCAATATCCTCAAGTCAAGCCAGAACGTTGTATAACGCACTGAAACGTTGTACAACCTTTCTTTGGTTTTACCCTGGCCTTTTTCACTCACTTTTCCTGATCATTTAATGTCATTTAATGTTGCGTTGCACAACGGATGGTCCGCGTCCTATAACGCACCTGACAACTCAACGGATAGTTTATCCGTTTTGTTTTATTATAACGGTCGTCCAGTGCGTCGTACAACGCAATATTGGGTCGTGTAACGCACTAGCAACGGATAGCTCGTTTTGTTTATTTTATTATAACGGCTATCTGTGGGTCGTGTAACGCAATATTGCGTTGTGTAACGCACAACAGTAAACTGAGTTGTTTTATAGCTTTTGATGAGCTCTATTTATATCCACCCCTTGTTCTCTCTCCATAGAGAGCTTTCTTTGCAAAAATTGACCAGAATAGAGCCTTTTGAGCACAGGGATACTCTCCTACTTGAGCTTTTCATAGCTAGACCATTTTGAGAGATTTAGTAGCCTCAAACACCACCGCTCCGACATTGTCGCTAGGTGTAGGTTGGAATAGGTTGAGAGCTCTTCTCCTTTGAGGCCGTTGTGCCATTTGAGTTAGGCCGATCCACCTCGAGTGTCCTTGTGACGAGGTGATTAGGTTCGAAGTTGTAGACCCGTTCTTATTGGAATTGAACGGAGCGCGCCCTTTCGTGGTAGCGAAACTCCCGGAGACGTACGACTAAGGCTAGTCTTTTCTAGCGGGTCAGAACTCCGTAATCATACCAAGTGTTCAATTTCTCTCTCTCTCTCTCTCTCTCTCTTTATTATCTTGCTATACTTGAATTGCTTGTGTGCTTGCTTGTGTTGGGTACCAATTGAATTGTGTTAGGGTAGTTCATACCAAACCGGTCTAAAATCTTAATTGCTTCCGCTAAACCTTGGTTAAGCCGCCTCCTTTAGGGACAACAAAGTGGTATCAGAGCAGGAACCTCGATTAAGTTAGTCTTAATCTCGGTTTTTGGTCATGGCGGCTCGGTTTGTAGAGAAACCGGATAAATTAGGCCAAAATTGTAAAAATTTCTCTTTTTGGAAGAGATGTATGGTGAACTACCTCAATATCTTGGGATATTGGCACGTGGTAGAAAATCGGTATACCCCCGAGTATAAGCCCAATTCTACCGATTTAACTAAAAAGTCCCGTGATGACCAAAAGGATAATGATTGTGCGGTTAATGCCATATTAGCCTTGGTCCATGAATCAATTGGTGTGACCCTTAGTCGTTTTGATCTAGCACACGATATGTGGATGGCTCTCCTCACCCGTTATGAGGGAAATTCTCAAATTAGACACTCTAAATTGTATGAGTTGTACTCTCAATTTGAGAATTTCCACATAAAGGATGGTGAATCCATTGAGGATATGTACACTCGTCTTGTACAACTCCAAAATGAATTCACCGAAGGAGGTGAGCCCCTAACAAATGGCAAGATTGTAGAAAAGATGATGCGGGCTATGAGTGGAATGCACGAATGGGATGCTCATATCACTTCGCTTGAGACCATTATCCGAATGGATCATGAGTACACACCGGAGCAAATGTACACCGAACTTCGATGTGTGGAGGAGAAACTCAAACAACTCGCCAAACTAGGGCATCCTCCAAGAACCCTAGCCATGACATCCACGAGCAATCCCACCTTCACATCCTACTCTCAATCCTCCCATCGCCGATACCCACATCAAACACCCTTGAACCTCTACGAGCTTGATGAGGCAAGGCAAGAAGTGGTGATTGAGAAAATGTTTCGTGGGTTGCTCAAGCATGAGGAGAAGTTCAACAAGGAGAGAATAGCCCATGATGAACGGGAGTTGTGCTTTGTGTGCAATAAAGAAGGACATTCCATGCACAAGTGTCACAAGCTTTTCCCTCAAGTGCAAAACCACAAGCTAAAACCTAAGCACAAGAAGGAAAAGAAGAAGGCTCAAGCCATGCATGCATTGTGGGATGTTGAATCCGAAACAAGCTCGTCCGACTCGGATTCTCATGAGGTGTATGCTATGGTGGCAAATGTGGAAGAGGTGGTATTCTCAACGGATGATGTGGAAGATGACTTCGTGAAGGACGTCCTCAACGAGTTCAATCAAGGAACAAGATTTGTTCATCCACTAATCCAAGCGCGTAAGGCACAACCACCTCCATCTCCACCGACTTCATCAAAATTGAGCTCTCCTAAGGTATATCTCCCTCTCAATGATTCTTTTAGCGATGATGATAGTGAGAGTGGTGATGAACCAACTAGTTCAACCAAATGTGTTGATTGTGATAGGTTGAATTCTATTCTTGATGCCACCCATGATGCCTTGGTTAGGAAAGCCGATACCATAGAAACCCTAAGAACCAAGGTAGATGAGCTTACTTCTAAGATGGGTGAGTATGAGGCTAAAATTAAGGAGCTTGAAAAACAACTTGAAAAATCGATTTTAGCTCAAGTCCCTAAAATGGATTTGAAAAACCTTTTCAAAGGTCAAAAACCTCATGACAAATCCGGTCTTGGTTACCAAAAGCCTTATCAAACCAAAAAAAAGAACTTGTCACAAAATGATGGGAAACAAAATGCACAAAATACACAATTTCAAAAACCTAGGAATTCTCGTGGTCATGCACATATGTACCAACGGAAGCCTAGAAACACTAGAGTGCAAAACAAAAAGAATTTGCATAATCAAAACAAGGAGGTTTTTGCTCCAAAGGCGTCCAATAAAATTTATTTTAGAGGACCCGATGGATGGTTTTATGAATTTAAAGAGCAACACTACTCTCAAAACCACAAGGCTCAATCTAATGAGCATCAAAAGAATGTTTTCCAACATTACCAAAAGGATCGCAACAAGAATTTCAAAGTCTCATCCACCGATCCTAAGAAGAAGGCCGAATACCTTAGAGCCCATTACTATTCTCATTTTGTCAATGATTCTACCATACCTAAGCCAACCAATGCATTTTGCAACTATTGTTGTCAAAATGGACATATCTCTTTGGAATGCAAACTTAGGAAACCAAATAGTGAGCCCAAAGGTAAATGGGTTTCAAAAGCTTGTACCTCTAGTGGTACAACTAATGGTATGGTAACCAATGTGGCCTAAATACCAAGTTGACCCCCGGTCTTATAAGCCAAACATTTAGGGGGAGCCTCTTTTATTTTTTGCATATTTCTTTAAGAGGTTAAAAATTGGTCACACTATTTCATGTAGTGCCCTAAATTGGTTCTCCAATTCATTTTCTCCACATTTAAGGGGGAGCCATAAATTTAGGGGGAGCTTGTTACAATTGTTTCACCTTTTGTCGATTTACAAAAAGGGGGAGAATTGTAATAGAGCTTGTGAAATGCCAAAATTTAATCGCTTTACTAATGATATTGTTTTGCAAATCGTCAAAAGGGGGAGATTGTTGTACTAAACGTCTCTAAGTTTGTCGATTACAAAACAATATCATTTGGCATTTAACGATCTTCTTTGAGTTTTATAGGAAGAAGATGCAAAGTTTGAAGACTTGGATAAAAACTATGTGCAAGATCAAGATCAAGTATTTAGAGAGCTTATAGGCTAGTTTAGACTTTAATAGAAGGTTTACTTTAGTTCTTTTATCCTTGAAATGGTCTAGATAGCAGAAAAGCTCAAGAACTCAGCATCTTTCTCAGTTTCAGACCCAGTGCGTCGTGTAACGCAATATTGGGTTACACAACGCACCAGTGAGTTGTGTAACGCAATATTGGGTTATATAACGCACCTGTTTGTGCAGAATTTTTCCTTTAACAGAAACAATGCGTTACACAACGCAACAGAAGGTCGTGTAACGCACTAGCTGCATCATACAACGCAATATCCTCAAGTCAAGCCAGAACGTTGTATAACGCACTGAAACGTTGTACAACCTTTCTTTGGTTTTACCCTGGCCTTTTTCACTCACTTTTCCTGATCATTTAATGTCATTTAATGTTGCGTTGCACAACGGATGGTCCGCGTCCTATAACGCACCTGACAACTCAACGGATAGTTTATCCGTTTTGTTTTATTATAACGGTCGTCCAGTGCGTCGTACAACGCAATATTGGGTCGTGTAACGCACTAGCAACGGATAGCTCGTTTTGTTTATTTTATTATAACGGCTATCTGTGGGTCGTGTAACGCAATATTGCGTTGTGTAACGCACAACAGTAAACTGAGTTATTTTATAGCTTTTGATGAGCTCTATTTATATCCACCCCTTGTTCTCTCTCCATAGAGAGCTTTGCTTTGCAAAAATTGACCAGAATAGAGCCTTTTGAGCACAGGGATACTCTCCTACTTGAGCTTTTCATAGCTAGACCATTTTGAGAGATTTAGTAGCCTCAAACACCACCGCTCCGACATTGTCGCTAGGTGTAGGTTGGAATAGGTTGAGAGCTCTTCTCCTTTGAGGCCGTTGTGCCATTTGAGTTAGGCCGATCCACCTCGAGTGTCCTTGTGACGAGGTGATTAGGTTCGAAGTTGTAGACCCGTTCTTATTGGAATTGAACGGAGCGCGCCCTTTCGTGGTAGCGAAACTCCCGGAGACGTACGACTAAGGCTAGCCTTTTCTAGCGGGTCAGAACTCCGTAATCATACCAAGTGTTCAATTTCTCTCTCTCTCTCTCTCTCTCTCTCTTTATTATCTTGCTATACTTGAATTGCTTGTGTGCTTGCTTGTGTTGGGTACCAATTGAATTGTGTTAGGGTAGTTCATACCAAACCGGTCTAAAATCTTAATTGCTTCCGCTAAACCTTGGTTAAGCCGCCTCCTTTAGGGACAACAGTATCCCCTCCAGTGTGACTGATTCTGGGGGTACCCCATGCACCTCGACCCAAGTTGCTACTTCATTGACTATCGGGTTGGCCGTGTCCTGAGAACCTCTTGCCATGCGACACACTACCATATCCCCTCTAATATGCCATCCTCCACGTAAAACATGGTACATTTCCTCCTGCAGTTTGAATTCCACAATGAAATGGTTGGACCCAACCGCCTCAATATCAGTATCAGGATGCACTGCCCATGCGTTTCTCATAGTAGTGGAAAAAAGAGTATGTGAGACCGATCTTAGGGTTAAAACCCTTGCTATGATGCATTTAGACCAATCTCTTTCTTTCTTTGCATGTTGGGGGATTTCAACAGCATGAAGATTGTCCTTATCATTAGAGCTGAGGGAAGCGAATTGTGCCAGGAACTCATCGTCGGTTAGATCCATGATGTTTGTGAGCCAAAGTTTGTCTGTGATGGTGTTTAGGGATTTGTTTGGAGAAATGTTTGTGTTGTGGGAAGAGGGAATTGGGCCGAGTATAGATTGGTGGGTCATTAAATTTTTGGTCTTTGGATCGGATTACTGGAATCCAATCTAAGCTTGGATTGGATTTTGGGAATCCGATCCAAGCGATTTCTAGAATCGGATTTCAGGAATCCGATCCTACACTACTACATCACTTTTAATTTTTTCGGTCTGATATCTGATTGCCAAACAACCGGGCCAATGAACTGTGTCTTGAAATGTCTCGACGTCGGTCCAACCCATATATCAAATCGGACCAGCTCTAATGTTTGAAAAATTCTAAGTCCATTGCTAGAACATCTTACTACTTGCCAATTTACCATTTATTTCCCTCGCTCTCTTCTAAATAAATGAACTCAATCTGCTAAAAAGTACCGGTATGGAAGTGTAACGAAAATTATGTTTGGATGACAATTGGATAATTATATATGAAATTCTATTTAAAGTAATTTATCGCGCCATTTCTAATTTATTTTCGTGTCTCATACAAACATAAAATTTATTTATTATACATTTCTTACTAGAACAATTAAAACAAAGTCAGTCGCAAACTTTATTCAGCATTATTCAATTCACCTACTGCAACATGTATGTTGTATGCATATTCTTGCTTCGTTTGTTTGCGGATTGTGATTAAGATGATTTTGCAAATTTTTGCCTTTATATTTTTAACAATTATGCGATGATTTATGTTTATGTTTAACAACGAAATACATACAGTGCTAATTTCTTGCCAAATAGTTTGTGAAGCTCTAGAAGGGAAAAAATAATTTTTTTCAATTTTCTTCTTATATTATTCATGCTCGTGCGCTAAACACGATTAATTTTACTCTAAATACAGTTTTGTAATTTAATTGTGTCCACGAAGCAAGCTAGAATAGCATCGTTTTCCAATAATTGAGGAAAAGATAGGCATGATTGAAATAAAAAAAAAAAAAAAAACACGCTAGATATCAACAACCAAGTAAATCTTAGAATCTTGGAGGTCGCTTGACACATCCATGAGAGCGACAAAGTACTAAAAGGAAAATTAAAAAAATGAAAGAACAACGTACTTCTTTCAAAAAACCAAAGGGAAAAAAAATGGAGAGATCGTAATCAACCCAACTAATGCAGCAAGCATCATGATTGGTGAACATACAATTTAATATCTATCTATAATAAAAATTCCATGAATCTAAGCCATGGAATGGCAGTCTTGGATGCCTTCCCCGCTTGATTGGAACATGAAGCAGAAGCAGGGGTCCCATTTGCAGTGACAGAATCTGATACAACGGGTTCTTTCGGACAGAGAAAGAAGTTCCTTGAACCAAGTCCAATCAATTTCTCCTCAGAATCCAAACCTATAATAAATAAAAATACGAATATGTCAATGCACTTTGCGTGTGATAGAAATTAAAACGGATCAAATATCAATTCAAGAAATTGTTATCCACATGACGGCATTTATTAATACACGAATTATATTGAAATTCAGTGAGAGGGTGGTTAATTCAAGTTGATTAATTGTCGCAATTATGTAAAAACATATAAATGTCCCCCTAAACAATTTAACAGAATGTACTGTTAAATAACAGATGGTGCATATATTACATTAGACGTGCCTATTTACTGGTAGAAATTAACAAAAATTTTGTTACTCACATTCAAGGCTAAATTGTGAATAATGGAGTCCATACGAGGAGGGATCTGCCGAATTCAGTTGCGGTCGTCTCCCTTCCTTGACATACTGTCGCAGAACTGCGGCCACCAAATCTGTCACGCTCCACTCGGAAAATGCCATGACCTGAAGCGGCCACATGCTTCTCTGCACCGTCACATTCAACAAAACTTTTACAGGTGTCTTTCTCACAGCCTCATCTGCACCGCCACTCACACCTCTACCAGGTGCCGGGCTGCTTCTATCTCTAATTGGTATCTCAGGAGATGACCTGTTTGTCCTCGCAGCAGCGAGCAAGTCAGGATTTGTCATTGGCCTCCGAAGCTGACGCATTTCTGGAGGCACAATCTTACCGTGGAATGAAGAGGACCTTTGTGGTTTGCTTGTCTTGTTTGCCATGCCAGAACGGCTTGATGATTGCACCGGAGCCATGTCACCTTGTTTTTCTGGTACGGTATGTGTATATGAATATATCTATCAGATACTCGATAGAAAGTTTAAGGGAAAGAGCACCGGGGGCTGAATATGCAGCTGCAGAGGAAGCTTTGGAAGAGCAGGGCACGTGGCGGTGCGACAGAGCAGCCGGCCTCGCTTCGACCCTGTTGCATATATGACCTGAAGCTGGTAACAAGAATTGTCATAATCAAGAAAGCCAAGAAATCTGCAATTTCAGACCAATTGCAGATTTCTATGTCAATTTTGATTTTGGGGATTGCAAATGGGGTAGGATAGAGAGAGAGGAAGGCATGGTTCTCCTTTATATATGCAAAAGAGGGAGGTAGACAGGAGGAGGTGTATTTTGACCGAGCGAGAAATGAAAACAATGGCCTGGATTGAAAGAGGGTGAAAGTTCCGAATATAGCGCTAGGCATATATATAACCGGCTGCTATTGATAAAGGCTACCTCCAATAATTAGAAGCTTGCAAGTAGCATTGCTTTTGGAAAATTAATTATAGATAGTCTAAAGAAAGGATTTAAACCCTCCACGCACCCTAGCTATTAGAGCTACTATTTTGGGAAATCGCAAAAAAAAAAAAATTAAAAATATGTTTATAATCGTTTGACAATTGAGTTCGTCAAATGCGATTGGACCTCAATTTTCAAGATAAAAATAGTTAATCTGAACCTTTCAATTTGTTCTTAAAAAATTTTCCATAATAATCAAATTTTATCATTTTTCATATTTTTTTAATTTTAGAAAATCCTCAATATAATTACTTTCGAACCCTCTGGTTTTGAAAAATCCGAAAAAAAATATGAAAATCAAATATTTGAAGATCAAAAGATTGACTATTGAAAATCAAATAGTTATCTTCATATTTCCATAGTGATCTTCATATTGAACGATTCTGATCGATCGTTTGAAATTTCAATAGTTAAGTCTCAAAATAAGTTTGACATCAAATGTGTTTGATTCTAGTATTACTCATTGATTTAATTTAATAATTATAATATTATTATGAATTAGGTAATCATTTTAAGCTGTTTATAATAATGTTATTCGGCAGAAGTGAAATTGCAAATAGATATAAGAAAAATTTTCTCCTAATTTGACTTCATTATATTCGGTAAAGTGGAGTAAATGTAATTCCAAAAACTGGTGTAGTATATTTTGTTTTGAAAATATCTATGGTGCATACTAACTCCGGTGCATACTGATCCAAACTCTTGAATATGCTTCAAAATGACCGATCCAAACCGTCTAATATGATCTCCCTCTTGAAATCTCCTTTTGTCGACCAAATTTTATATTTTTTGAATTATTTTACTATTTTTTTGGGATTTTCAAAAGCTGTTGCTTTATAACTGTTTAGAAAAAAAAATATTAGATTAACGATTTTCTAAAATTTCAAAAAAAAAAGTAAAAATATTTAAAAAATAAAAAAATTTAGTCGGCAAGGAGATAATAATTGGGAGATTACATTGGATGGTTTGGATCGGTTATTTTGAAGCATATCCAAGAGTTTAGATCAATATACATCGAAGCTTAGGTACATATGTATGCACCATAGATATTCTCTTTTGTTTTAACTTTTAACCCATCATTTTGACAAAATAAGATATTTCATCTTTTTTTACAAATAACTTATTTCTTCTTAGAAAAGACACGAGTCGTTAAATTATAAAATGAGTATTCCTTTGCAAAATTTCTCTTGGATTTTTTTTTTTTTTTTTGAAAGTCTTGTATTGTTACGCTCTGTTACATTCAATCCGAAATGAATTTGACATCTATTATGCTCTTTTTTTTTTTTTATTCGGATAGGAATTGTGCTCTTTTTTTTTTTATTCGGATAGGAATTGTACTCTTTTTTAGTCAATTCATTTATTTCATCCGTTGGCATCTATTTAATTCTTTTTTTTTTTCACTCAATTTCATTTTGTACCATCCCATCATCCTGCCTGAACACACAGAAATCAGTTAAATAAGATATCATGAGTTGAAAAAACTTAGTGCCATAAAAAAAGGTGTCATAAGTTAAACTAAGGGGCCCTACATATGAAATATGAAACAAAAAGGTAATTATTCAAACTCTCATGACAAAGGAAATGCTATTTTAATATTCCCATCTTTTTATTTTATTTTACAACCAAACATCAATTACATACATGATTTGGGGTGAACTTCAGAACGTACAAAATATCATTTCACGATGCTAGTAATTTTTTTAAAATAATTTTTTTTAAGATAAATTGGAGTTCAAACCTGCCAACTTATTTTTAAATTAAATGTCTATAAAAGACCCAGCCGGATTTCGAACCTGCAACCTTTCATAAAATAAAAATTATACAAGGAGTGTTAAGAATGTTTGTATCTTTTCTTAAAGTGAGATTCTATTAATTCTTCTTTTTTTTTTTTGATGAAAAACAGTGGTTAGGCCACTGCCTTATATTAATTAAAAGCAATAGTCTCCATTACAAAGATCAGTAATTAGCTATAAGCTAAATTGCCAGATTCTATTAATTCTAAATTAGATATTTTGACCGAATGTATCAGCTGATGTAATCGGACCCGTTCGTTTTCGATTAGACAGTCTGATTTGAATGAGAGCTATATCTTCGTTTTGTGTTCAGAAAAGCAACAACAAAGAAGTCAGGCTTCGTATGCCTCCCAACTAGAAGTTCGAAACGAAAGTAAGAAAAATTAATAAGATCATTTTTATTGTAGGAGACAATAACTTTTTTCCTACAACTACAACAACTTTAGCAGTCATGTTCTCAATTAGTTTTAAAACATGTCCATCACTTAATTCACATTTTATTTTGTGGTTCTCATCAAATATTTTGAGATATTTATATTTTCACAATTGATTTATTTAACTTTTTAAAAATTGTGAATACAAATAAACAATTTTATCTAAATCATTAATTACGGAAACTTGTAAATTGATAATTTTTTATATTTCTGTAATTATAATTGTAATTACTAGATAGTACGTATTTACAATAAACTTGTTTTTGAGACTGAAAGGTTTCAAATAAAGGAAGCGATGTAGATATTACGGAAACAAGTTGGAGAAGTTGAGAATGAGATGACGATGACGGGGAGACAGAGACAGTGCGGAAATTTCCAGGAAACCTACCTTGAATCTTGTACATTATTATTGAGATTTTTCATTTATGGACCCCAAATAATGTAACCACTTGTGTGGACAACTAGCTATCTCGTTGGGAATTGTATCCAAGACTCTCTGCGACAGGTACAGAACTAGCACTCTGTATCTAATCTATCCCCGTCATTTATAATTTTTTTCTTTTAATTTTTGTTCCTGTATCATGCGTATACAGGAACTTGTAGCATTTCTTTTTTTTTTTGATGTTTCATTCTTTGTATATTTTTAATTATAAGCTGATGATGTGGATCTAGATGTGTATCTAGTGTATCGCTTATATATGTACATCAATTTCTTTGATTTCAAAATAATTCTTATTTTTTTTAAAATTTTGAAACAGAATGGTGACATGTTTAATTTATCATTTCCTTCTTATCAATTCGGTGTCTATCTATTCTTTTAATAGGTAATGCGTGATATGGATGAATCTTACCGGAATTAAGGAGTGTATCATTGAGTAAACTAATTATTAATGGATAGAAACCAGAACCAAGATGAGCAAGATGTAAGAATACAGGAACGTGACGCAAAAAGCTAGAGCTTCATTGCCTTTGCTTGCGGTGGACTCCGTTTGACGTAGGAGTGTTGGTGGCGCAAGCATATCACTCGGTTTCCTCTTAGAATTAGATGTACGCCTAGCTACATGCAGGCATGCAGCTTGGCCTTTTTGGGAACCGAATCATCTTTGTTTTTTTGTTTATTTTATAAATTATAAATTCTTTAACTTGTATATATATATGTTTGGATCAAAGTTCAATTAGCACGCTAATTAATAGATTTTTGGAAATAATAACTAATTTATTTGAAAATAGTTAAATTTATGCCATTGTAAAAGTAGTCAAATTAAAATTTAAAAATTATTTCATACCACTAAAGTAATAAAAAGATCGGTGTTTAACTAAATGGACTTCCAAGTTGTGAACTCAAGGACGGCTCCTCGTTTATTAAAAAAAAAAAAAAAAGGACGGCTCCTCGCATATTTTTGTTTCAGAAAATTGTTGTCGTGATTGGTGTACGTATCTACTGATGGAAGCAGATTTGTAACGGGTGCAGTACTCTTTTCTTTTTCAATGAAAAAGAAATAATAAAATTGTTGCCTTTTGCCACCGAGTTGAGAGAAGGACAATATATAGGGGGGACTCAGGGGAGGTGTTTTCTGGGACACCATCGTTGGTTAGATAGCCGTTTGGTGCCCACGTGGCGCACGTTGGAGCGATTATCTGATCTCATTTTGTTTTAGCCTTGTAGGTGGAGGTTCTAGTCGGAATAGGAACTGCTTGAAATTCTTTCTCGAAAGGAAATTTGAACTATTTGATGTGATTTCTTCAATGTTGTGTGTACCTGGATTGTTGGTCTGCGGTTCTAGCTGGATGGTACGTGTTCAATTTAGAAGAATCAGAATTGGACGCATCTTACGGTTGCTGTGCTGAGAAATGTTACAAACTAGTAACTAGTAATGCCTTTTTTTGAGGGAAAAATTAATGAGATTTTATTATTTTTTTTGTTTGACAAAGTTGTTCCTTGGATTCGTCTACATGCTTCTATGTCAAGATTATTCGGATGAAAACTTTCTGTAGATAAATTTCTAACTCAGTGATATAAGATTTGGATTTTTCTCCGACACTCTTATTTTCAAGGGAGCTTTATGGTGTCATGTTGGTTGTCATATTGTGTTTCGCGAGTTATTGTTTATTATTTTTAAGATATATAGTTTCATCCGACCTTTAATTTCTATAGTACATTCGATATTAAAAAAATATTGTTTAAACTAAAATTAAAGTATATATCTGTTTTTCATTATTTATTACGTATGACCTAATATTAATTACATACGTATCTATTTTAAAGTTGTTTAGCCTTCTTTTGGAAAAAATATTTATTACGTATGACCTAATATTAATTACATACGTATCTATTTTAAAGTTGTTTAGCCTTCTTTTGGAAAAACATTTAAAGTTACAATACTTAGCTTAACGACTTTGTGGTACGTGACTAAAATTTATTGATGCCTATCTAGATAAAGCAGATAACGCGCTTCTATAACTTTTAACTTATTAGTTTGGCAAATATTCTTCAATATATAAATCGGATTTATTTAATAAAAAAAATGACAAATGTACCTTAGAATTACCTTGATTTTTCATAAAAATAGATACGGACAATTAATATAAGACAATTATTCGAACAATTATGAAATTAAAATAAATTACGTAAAATTATAGATACCCTCGTTTTACATTAGATAGATTTTGTGTCAAATTTATTGCGATTTGAAAATTGATTTTCATACATCAAGCGGTTTGAAAAGAATTAACCGTTAAATTTTAGTAGCACTTGATCAATGGCTAAATATATCAAATTTTATAGGCAATTTATCTAAACTATAGAAAATATAGCAAAAATATTTTTAACAGTTGTCAAATAAAAATATTTATCATTATAACTCTACTCATTTTTATTTAAACGAATTTCTATTACCTGGGTGGGTGATAATGCTATAATTTTTGTTGGTTTAAACAATTAACTCTCGATTTGCCGATTTGCAAAACAACACCAAACCTTTCAACTAACGCTTCAATTTAGTGGATTTTTAATGTTTTATTTGAATAATGACTTGAAGCAAGTGTAGCACAAGTTTGGGAGCATCAAGAGACTCCATTAGGTTAGCTAGAGTCATTAGTTTAGATATTTTTAATCCCTAAACTAATCTCAATCACTTTGCTGTTAAAATGCTCAGTTTTTCTGTCTAACGTCATACAACGCCATTTGGCGTTACACAACGGTGAGAAAATTCAGACTGAAATAGCAAAATCACTGACAAGCGTGAAGCAGCGTCACACAACGCTCACTGGCGTTGGGTAACGTCGCATCACAGAGTTATATAACGCTCAGTAGCGTTGTACAACAAGAGATTGAGAAATCTTGGAACTTAGTCTGTTCCTCTTGTCAGAACGTTAGGCAACAACTCATAACGTTGCACAACGTTGCTGTCCACCATTGTGTAACGCAAAATCAGCGTTGTATGACGAACTGTTGAGTTTGTCAGAGCATCCTCCACCTGTCTACTAGATCGTTGTCTAACGCCGTCTAGCGTTGCACAACACTCTGACATGTTCCAACGGAACTGTTGGAGTATCCTTTTGGCTGTATACTCCAATCGTTGTGCAACGATATGGAACGTTGCGCAACGTTCTGACAAATGTCAACGGTAATATAAAATAGTTGTTTGAAATTTCAACGGTCATATTGAACGTTGTACAATACTGTATAGCGTCGAGCAACATTGGAGAGAAAAATAGACTGTTTTGGAGCTGTTTGACACCTCTATATATACCAGCCCATTTGGGACTGGTTTAACACTTTTGAAACCTTGCAAAATCCCTCTCTTTCAGCTCCAAACAGCTAGAACACATTCTCTCTTGTTCTTGAGTATTTCTCTTGCAAAATTATTGAGATTAGAGTGTATCAACCAAATCCATAGTTCTATTAGCTAGATTATTGAGCGTTTTGGTTGAGAGCCTTAATCCCTTGTGTTAATTGGTGATTAGTTAGAGGTTAGGCCGATCCACCTCGGGTTCCTTGTGCGAAGTGATTCGGTTCGCATTTGTAGACACGTTCATTGTGGAATAGAACGGAGCGCGTCCTTTTCGTGGTTGCGAGACTCCCGGAGACGTACGACTAAGGCTAGTTTTTTCTAGCGGGTCGGAACTCCGTAATCACATCGCGTGTCAATTCTCTCTCTCTCTCTTTTATTTACATTGCTTTTGATTTGTTTGCTTGCTTGATTTGTGTGTGAACCAACTTGAATTGATTTGAATTGTTAATTTCCGCAAAATTGTCCAAAACGATTTAGTACTTTGAATTGAGCCTATTCACCCCCTCTAGGCCTATTATTAGGGACATCAATTTTCATTATAGAGATGTCTCAAAATTCAATATATATATCAACACCTTTGATATGAAATTGTCAAAAACACAAACGCACACAAACACATTTGAAATGATGATTTTTTTTAATTTTAACAATAATTAACCCGTAGAAAATAAACAATTAAATAATGACATATGCACAATTTGAAGGAAAAAATATTGCTATGATCTTATTTTAATGTGTGATGGGTTGGCTTGTGGATTTGGAAGTAAATGTTTTTATCTTTTTTTTAAAAAAAAAGAATCGGAAAGAAATTGTTGAAACAGAAAAGCGCATTTCACGTGCATTCGTGTTGGCCATAATACATGGCGAAGGTAACCCATATTAATTATTAAGTTATTAATTATTAAGTTATTAATTCGTTAACTCCAGTGGTTACGCACTTACGCTTATGCAAGAGGCCAGGAGCTGTTAAGCTTCCCCAGATAAAGCCTACCCCTAATATATTTCTACGCGGTTCAGAATCCAGATGAGACATATCTGCTAACTCTACAGCGAATAATTAGTGGGCCCCACGGTGCGCATTTATGATGATTGCATAAGAGTAGTGTTATTAGCAATCCGAATCCTGTGGCGCGCGACACGGACCGTCCGATCAGATCTCGACGGTTCATCTTTTTCGGGCCTTACAATCTGGTTACATGCACGGAGCTCCCTCATTCATCCAGATCTGATCGGACGGTCTGTGGCGTGCTACACGCTGTGTCGCGCGCCACTAGATTTGGATTTGTGTTATTAGGAACCCTTCCAAACCAATCCGAATCTTGTGGCGCGCTACACAGCGTGTGGCACGCGACACAAACAGTCCGATCAGATCTCGACAGTTCATTTTTTCGGGCCTTACAATCTGGTTACATGCACGGAGCTCCCTCATCCATCCAGATCTGATCGGACGGTCCTGTGTCGCGCTACACGCTGTGTCGCTCGCCACAGGATTTGGATTTCTTCCAAACTGTTGTCGCTTTTGTAATTAATTTAGCTCACTATCGTTTAGGAATAATTGTGATAGCAATCGCCCTCCGGAGATGAATCGTCCCAGAAACAGCCGTTAATTATTAATAACATATTGTCACGTGTGGGACTCCAAATTCTACCGACGATAAAGAATAGTCAAACAGTAATATGTGGATTATAACTTAGCTAAAATAAAATAAATTTAAATCCCCATTACAGAATTTGAATATTAATTAATTATAAATTTCTCATGTAAAACATAATAATGGTTTCAAAGAACTCTACAAATATTTTAATTATTTTCCTAAAACTAAGATTACACTCTACAAAATACTACATATTTATTGTAAACCAAGATAACAAAATATTTTTGGAGTTTCTTTCTGATTTTGGATTTTAAAACAACAAACAGAAAGCAACGTGAATAAAATTAGAAAAGGAATGATTGTTATTTAAATCAAGAGAGAATAATTTTTCAAAAATTAAATATCATTACTAAAATCGGCCTAAAAAGCGTTAGTTCTATTTGAATGGCTATGGTGTTGCAATTTTTTTTCCCCCAAAGACACAATGAAAAACTAAGACCTCCCAAAAAAAAAAAATTTCAATTGACTAAAACAACTACCTATAAACAGAAAAAGACATTTTTGTGCGTCTCTCTTATATAAGTCTTAATGCATCTTTTGCTAAGACTAAGATGTGCGTGTTGAAACGATAGACCATTCATTGGTCTAAAAGAAAAAAAAAAGGAAAAAAAAAAGAAAAAGAAAAATGATTGGCTCATTCATTCTGAAATGAAATTTCGCTACGATGCCATAAACTATGCTCCATATATTTAAAATTCAACGCAACCTGTATATTTCATGAATCAAATATTGCCACTTCAAACATGGTAGACAAACAAAAAGGGCCTCGCAAGAAAGCAAAAGAGAACCAGACACATTATAGAATTCTGCTTCATGGATCCTACGAAATTAGACAAAGAAAAAAAGAAAATATTATAAGGTTTAATTTTATTTATGACATTTTCGGTTGACAATCACTAATCACTTAATAAAAAATTAGAACCCCGTAACAAGATCGACATATCGCATTCTTCAATTTTTTGAATGGCGTACAGGTCCTAATATTTTGCCTCTTTTTGCCATATATCGCAGTTCCAACCGCTGTTCCGATAGTTTTATTCGATTTTTCCGGTACCGGTAGTGTATAAATACTATCTTTCTACCATCTTCCTTTCTTTCCTCCTAGTTCACCTTTATTTTAAATTGCTTAGCTTGATTATGCTAATCTTGAAAATTAAGCATCAACATAATTGTAGAAGAACGTAGAAATCGATAAAGTAATGGAATTTATTTGTAACTTATAAGTGCTGATTTGGATATATAATAAGCAACAGCCAGCGTATGACTAAGTACCAATTTATTTGAAAATAAAGTTTGCTTGATTTTGTTCTGAACATGTAACGTCGCCTTTCCAATTTAATTGTACTGGCATTTGAAATCATATCTTTGTGTGGATGCTCTTAACTCGATCAAGGTAAATTTCATTTTCCAACAAGTTTTTTATGTATGTTAATTGTAATGTGCAGGGGCATTAATATTTATATCATACATTAAATAAATTTAAAAAATTAATTCATCTTGTAAAAGAAGATAATTAAGGCGTTAAATTCTGATTTTTCTTTTTCATCGCATATATTTTCCACATATCATGTAGACTTGGCTGGCTCAAATCGGTCAAGCCACTCAAGCTAGCAAAGATATCCACACAACAGAGGGTGCACTTTCCAGCAAATACAACATTGTTTTTTTTTTTTGAAGGTTCAAATACAACATTGTCAAAACTCAAAAAGTACTTGCGTGCAGCCGTTGGATAGTCATAGAGAAAGGCAATTGATTCTTACCATCCACCGAAATGTCATCAGCGCCATCCACAGAGCGCTCTCTCCCTCTCCGCGCGTTCCCCTCTCTTCCGAAGTAAAGCGCATTCCCCCTCCCTCTACGCGCATTCTACTCCCTCCCTTTCGCTCCCACGTGCGTCTCTACCCTCCCTTCACCGTCTTCCCTTTCTTCTATCTCTTCCTTGGGTGAGTTTCCCCTCCCTCTCTCTATTCCCTTCTTCCTTTTCTCTTCTCCTTTCTTTCGTTTTTTTCCTCTATTTGTTTTTTTTTCCTTTCTCACTGGCTCTTTCTTTTTTTTTTTCTCTCTCTTTCGTCTATTTCATAAATTTAGTTGTTATATCTGTTTTATATATGTTCACTTTTATTTTTTTTTGCATGAGTTCAAATTGTTTGTAATATCTGTTCAATTTATTTGTTATATATGTTCAATTTATGTTCACTATTTATTTTTTTATAAGGGTCAATATCTGTTCAGTTTATTTGTTATAACTGTTCAATTTATTTGTCATTTATGTTCAGTTTATTTGCTCACTTTTACTTTTTGTATAAATCCACATTATTTATTACATCTGTTCAGTTTATGTGTTATAACTGTTCAATTTATTTGTCATTTCTGTTCAGTTTATTTACTCACTTTTATCTTTTTTTATGAGTCCACATTATTTGTTATATCTGTTCAGTTTATGTGTTATAACTGTTCAATTTATTTGTCATTTCTGTTCAGTTTATTTGCTCACTTTTATCTTTTTTTATGAGTCCGCATTATTTGTTACATCTGTTCGGTTTATGTGTTATAACTGTTCAATTTATTTGTCATTTCTATTCAGTTTATTTGCTCATTTTTATCTTTTTTTATGAGTCCACATTTGTCTGTTAATGTGTTCAGTTTATTTGCTATTTATATTCAATTAGTTGTTATATCTGTTCAGTTTAAGAAGGCAGGATAAAGTGTGAGGGAGGGGAAGGAGAAATAGAATGCTAGGGAGGAAGGAGGGACAGAAGGGAGGACTGGCAAGGAAGGAAGGCGTGTTAGGGAGGAAGGGGCGCGAGGGAGGAAAGGCACGTGAGGGAGAGAGGGTGCGTGAGGGAGGGAGAGGCGTCTCCAGAGGCGCGTGGAAAAAAAAAAATCAGAAGTTGGAGGGGAGAGAGGGAGCGCGAGTGCGAGGGGAGAGGGAGGGTACGGAAAAAAAGTATTGTGGATGGCGTGGATGATTTTTTCGTGGATGACGCTTATCATCCCTGATAGAGAAAGGACTTCTACGCAAACAAATTCTTTCTGGGCCTCTTTTGAATCCCATAACAGCAGGCAGGTTCTCAACTAGTAATCTTTGATCCACTATATTTAAATATTACTCCTTTAGGCCTTTTTGTAAAAAAGATTTCGTCTCCAGGCCCATTAGTTATCACAGAAGCCGGTTACAACTTACAAGCCCATCTGCCCCAATGACACGAATCGACTATTGCGCACTTGCACTTTTCACACTTCTCTAGTTCTCTGAGCTCTCCAGTCTCAGAGTAGAGTACCTAGAGTCCTAAACCTTACCTTATCCCCTATTCGGGAGCATTCCACTTCACTTCTGACTTCTCTAAGCTCTCATCCTCACTCAAGCAAAACAATGGCGACCGAAACCGAGGAAGGAAACAAACCACCGTTAATGAATGAAGAAGAAATCGGAGACGATTACGACTTGGATGACTCTTCGTCTTCCTCCTCCAGCGACTCTGATTCCGACTCCGACAGAGACGAATCCGAGAAGCCCGCCCGCCGCAAACGGCCCGTGATGATATCCGACGACGACGACGACGACGACGACCTTGAGGTCAATTATCAAACAATCAAGGAGGTTCTCAACAGCCCCAGCTATTTGAAACGGAAGGAACAACAGGACAGAGTGCACGTGCAGGCCCAGCTCGACGACCCGTTCGACTTCCCGCCCGACCCGGAGAAATGGCGCGAGGCGGATTTGAGGGAGCTCTGGGCCGACCCGTCCATTTTTATCCACAACAAGCCCGGTTGGGACCCGGTTTTCGCAGATGAGGAGGATTGGGCGGGGGTTTCTGAGACCAAAAGGCGCCGGGGAAACCCGCCCATTGCACCGTTTTATATGCCGTACCGGAAGCCCAACCCGGTTATACCCTTTAACCATTATGATATATCGAATCCGAAAGCCGTTGTTGAAGAGCTTGATCGGATTGAGGAGTTCCTTATCTGGGCCAGCTACATTTTCCCTGACGGAAGCTCGTGAGTTCTAACTCGAGAATTAATATTTTTGGGTTGTTGTATCTTCTTCTATTGTTTTGAGTTTGTAGGGAGGATGAGCTCTAGGTGTTTGTTGAAATGCTTCGTTCAGTTGACCATTTTTTTTTTTTTTGGCAAATGTGGAAAGTAGTGTACAAATTAGCTTCACCAGTTTTTTGTTCTTTATATTTAAAAGTTTTCCCTGTTTTAGAATATCTTTTTTTTTGTACTTTTTATCAGTAGAATGTATAAAAATGTACTTATATGACGTCATATGCAGATATGAAGGGACTGTTTGGGATGACTTGGCTCATGGCAAAGGTGTTTTTGTTGATGAAGATGAACTTGTTAGGTCTGTTCATTTTGATTCATTCTGATATAGTTTCTTAAGTTTTTGATTGGTGGCAAATAAACTTCTCTACTGACCATCTGACTTGCATAAACCTGATAGAACAATAAACTTA
The DNA here is from genome assembly GCA_027562975.1 of Rhynchospora breviuscula. Classification (NCBI taxonomy): domain Eukaryota; kingdom Viridiplantae; phylum Streptophyta; class Magnoliopsida; order Poales; family Cyperaceae; genus Rhynchospora; species Rhynchospora breviuscula. The sequence continues at coordinate 27,393,923 of CM050402.1, forward strand.
AACCATGATTTTCACGCATGATATGAGGATTCATAATATTGACCACCATAGAAAAGTTGCATTTCTGTCCCCATCACTGACAGTTTTTTAAAAGTAGTGATGTTTTCATATCACCTGTTTCCATTTCATTTAAGAAACAAAACATATTGCTAGTTCAAACAAAAGCAAGAAAAGAGAAAGGAAGCACAAACATGTATATAATCGATCCAACTGTGAGATCTAAGATCCTCGAACAGCCTGACCAGATAACCACCAGCATCCTGTTGTTAACGACTTTATGTAGTAATGCAATTTAAGACCTGTTTTGAAGTTGGCACTAATATTTGCTTGCTCTGTTCCAAACCTGGCTTTATGACGATCTAATTGGCTCGTTGGATTGTAGATTTGTTGCTTCCAGGTTTACAGACTCATATTCAAGTAGTAAATGATTCTAAGAGAAATGATATAAGAGGAGGGTTCAAATGTCTCCGTCCTTTGAATTCTTAATAACAAAACTTCTAATGTTTTTTAAAAGTAATGTACTAATAGATGTTATCTATATTACTTTCTTTACATACATATAAAAATTTATAACAATTCGACATTGCTTTGACATGATCCATGAGCTCAAAAATTCAACGTCCAGAAATTGTCCACAATTTGTGCATTTTTTACGTGCTCTTGATGCCAATGTAAGCAAAGTTGAAAAGTTATAATTTTTTACTGTGTGCATAGAGAAAAAGATATAGATCATATCTAACGGTTTTATTTGATCTTTAAGTTTTATAAATTTTGAATATTTAAAGTTTTCAAATTTGAGATATAGTGGAGGCATTTTTGAATCCTCATGATATAATACCTGTTCCATAAGTTTTTTGAAGTTGCATCACCATTTCACCATTCTAGATGCATATTCCCAAAGTGTGATTTGTTTAGCTGCAATTAAGGAAAAAAAAAAAAGAATAATAAAGAATGCTATCTGAGATAGTCCCAATTCTTTCCGTCTGTGGTGATAGATATGAAGGAGAATGGTTTCAGAACCAGATGGAAGGTCACGGTGTGGTGGAAGTAGATATTCCAGAAGTACAGCCTGTGCCAGGTTCAAAGTATGTATGTACCTTATTTTGTTGTTTTATAACGCCAGTGACTCCTCTAGTCACTAGGGAATTTTCTTGTTTGCTCATCGCTCTAATGAATGTGCTCTTTTCAGTCTTGAGATGAAAATGCGGAAACAAGGTAGGATAATCACAAGAGACTTCATGACAGATAAGGATAGAGAATGGCTGGAGAAAGACATGGAAGATACTGTGCAGTTTGCTGACTCTGCTATTCCTTTCTATGAAAGGAAGGCATGGCTCAAGTACTTTGGCTGGAAACCGTAAGTCTAATCATTAATTTTTCTTGCTTTTTTCAATTTTTGTCACTCTCCAACATTATACTAGAGCGATATAAATTTATTTGGTTTTAAAGTTTGCATATCCTTTTCGTTTTTGAAAAAAATTGGGTTTGTACATCTAATCTACTTCATTTTGCGACAGAGAAAAAGGTCGCTATAGATATGCGGGGCAATGGAAGCATGGAAGAATGCATGGGTGTGGTGTGTACGAAGTTAATGGACGCATTAAATATGTAGGTGCATCTCCAACATTACTTGTTATTTTTTAATTTTTATTATCTTTCCTCTGAAATATGAAGGTTTTAAAGCTAAGTGCAATGAGATTTGTATGATTCCAGGGTAAATGGTACTTCGGGCAGCTTATGAAAAATGATCCAGGTTGTGATTTAGATGTATCAGCGGTACGATTTCCTGTGGTGCATTTGATAAGTATTTTTCATTTGTAATGTGCGTTTTAGTCCTCTCTGGTAAGCAACTGTGAGACTTCCTACCCCTTAAATTGCGCTATAATTTACTGGGTATTTGAAAAAATGTCTCCTGTACGTGTTATATGTGAAGAGACATGTCCTACAATAAACATAAAAAGAATCTAACAGGCTGATATAAAGTTTTGTTCCTGCAGATGCATGCAGGTATCGCTGAAGTAGCTGCTGCAAAGGCACGCATGTTTACTATCAAGCCTAATGGAAGTAAGCTTTAAGTTTGTTTCTTTACCTTTTTTACATTTCTTTTTGGTTTCCCTAATTATTATTTCTTATTTAAAAGAGTTCCCACTAAGTTGGGTTTACAACTGTCATTTCCTGCAAGGAGGCAGTCTCAACCTAGGATTTTAATTTTATATCTCAGTACGAGCTTGAAATAGGCATCTACCTTTTAATGTGTTTCATGATTGGGGTTTATGCACTGAATTAAGGCTTCATTACAACTATTTCAAGGAAGTGTTGACTGAAACTTTGGCATAGCACAGCAATGGTCATGCTGTCAATCAGGTACAGTAATGGTACAACTTTGCTATAGTCTGCAATTGCTGTTTCTAAAGTCAGGATGACCAAGCTTTCATTTTGTCAGGTAGTACGGGTATTACTGCTTTATGTTTTGTGCATCTGGATATGAGTAGAAATTCATATCTGATTAATGTTAAATTTTTCTTCCCTTATGTAGTGGTTAGGGAACAGCAAGCTTTGTACAGTGATCCACAACACCCTTACTTTTACGAGGAAGAGGATGTTTGGATGGCCCCTGGTTTTGTCAATCAATTTTATGATGTAAGTACTGTCTCTCAGCTTTCTTTGATGAGCGAAAACCTATGTATTTCTTCTCAAGTTGATTACATTGTAATTTTCCTTCCCTTTTTGTTTGGCGGCGGTCTGTATAGGTTCCAGATTTCTGGACGAATTATGTAGAAGAGGTGGACAAGGAAAGGGAGATGTGGCTCAACTCATTCTATAAATCTCCTTTGAGAATTCCTATGCCTGCCGAGCTTGAGCATTGGTGGTTTGATGGTACCCACGTCTTTCTCTTCCACTATTTTGTCGATGGCTTGTTGCTTGCTAGAGATTGACTTGGATTAACTCATAGTATATGTGATGCCAAATCCAATCTTATCAGTGATTCCCTGATATATTGCTAAGCAGAGGTGCATATCTGACACATTATGGGCATGGATGTGCATGTGGTACATGCCCAATACCTATGAGATGTGCCAGCTGGCATATCACATACAGTAGTTTTTAATTTCAGAGGATATGGATGGAGGATTGGACGTACACACTGATAGTTGACCCCACACATGACGAAACCAATATGATTTAGCCAATTGCAAGATGCATCATACGTCTACCCCCTAGTCAAGTAGAAACTTATGTGCGAGAAATATTAAATTTGTTCTTTATTGGGAATAAATAGTGGTAGCTAGTTTGGACTGGATTCCCAAGGGAACTTGGCATTTGAATTTTTAATTTTTTATGCTAAAACTTCTCAAAACTGTTTCTTCAGATATAATCCTGATCTAAGATCAGTTTGTTTCAATATAGCTTTCAACCCACAAATTTGTATATGCAGCTTTTAAAAGTCAAGTTTGGGTTCATTTTTTTTTAATGCAGTTTATTATATTTCAAGTATAATTTTTTTTAAAATTTTTTTAAAACATGTGTGCTTATCAATAAAAATAAAAAATGTTTTCTTATTGATAAAATTATAAAAGATGTATTATGCATAAGAGCATTGTGTCCAAGGATTTTTAAAAATTAAATACCATCATATCTGTATTGCATCAAATATAATAGTCATATCATAGCATAAATTGGTACTAAGTTATATGTACATTTTTGTACTTTAAACAAGGGCCAAATAGAAGCCTGTTAGCTATTCAAATTGAAGCCTTCAGTTGAGCTATAGGCAGCTTTGCAGTCTTGTGTTTATGTGATAAACTCGCTAATAACGAGCTGTACCATGCTGATCATCATGAGCTAAGTTCAGATCATATGGTGCAATTATTTCACCGCATCAGTTCAAATTTAAGCTTGAATTGGGTTGTAGCCAACCTAACTTTCTCAAGGTCAGCTCATTTCTGTGGCCTTTACCTACTCAAAGGTGTAGGAAACATTAAGTTCATGTGGGTCTTGTCTGGATGAAAATATTGGTTACAGCTTTTGCTGGCAAGTTAACAAATTTTTAAGTTGTGTTGAATTTTAAACTAATACAGATCTTCAAATGAACCAGGTGGCAATGATCATGAGTTTGTTCTTATAAACAAAGAACCAGAACCAGACCCTGAAGACCCTTCCAAACTTGTGTACACAGAGGATCCTCTGATAGTACATACCCCCTCTGGACGGCTGATAAATTTTGTGGAAGATGAAGAATATGGGGTCCGGTTGTTCTGGCAACCAGAACGTCCACCTCCTGAAACTTATGGAGAAACGGAGCAGGATACCATAGACGTGAGTAAAGCCAGATTTTTACCGTTTGGATACAATGAGTTTTTTGGAATAAAGGAGGAAACTGATAAAGAGGAGGAGGGTTTAATTGAATGGGTCGGGAATGCATTGAAGAGTTGGTCTGAGAGATTAGAGAAGTGGGGTGAGGAAAAGAAAAAAACCAAGGAGATGAACTTGCAGCTTTTAGAGAAAGAGATGGATTTTGTAGAGGCTAAGATATGCTTGGAAGAGGCAGTGAAGGATATGGAGACCGAACTGGAGAAGAAGCAGAGGGAGGAAGAGAGAAAAGTAGAGAAATATGACCAAGAGGAGACAACTGCTGTTCCTGTCTCTGTCTCGGACAAGAGTAATGTAGGAAGTTCAAAGGAAAATGTTGATCAGGTGGGTAAGAAGGATGGCTACGATGGGGACAGTGATAGTGAAGATGACGATGACGATGACGATGAGGATGACGATGGTGGAAGAGCGAGTTTTGGTACTGTGAAGAAGAGTTCTCCCTTTTCCTCTCTCTCCTTGTCAGCTGTGTCCTCCAGTTTTGTTTCTACTGTGAGTTCATTGTATCTTTGTCATATCTCTTTTCTTTGTGTCCCTCTAAGCATGAAAATTTCAGGTCTGCACTAAATTGTCTATTAAAAAAATAACTAAATTTCAGGTCTAAGCTGGGTTGTTTGGTCCAGTGGTTTCGCTCTATTCTATCAACCAAGTGGTCCTCGGTTCGATTCACGGAGAGTGCATTTATTTTGAAATTTCTTATAATAAAATAGTTGGTTTCAAACCAACCTTCAAAAAAAAAAAAAAATAAATAACTGAACAGAACTGTAAAAAAACAGGATAAAACGGTATAACTTCGGTTGTGTATTAATATATACAGAAGAGTACCATGGCCAGTAAGGTACAAATGAAATGCCTCGAATAAATGCAATCATAGCCAACTTACATATTAGAAAACTGTAGTGTGCCCAAGCAATGCCCAATATAATGAATACACTACTTATTTTCAGGTTCCAAGCTGCCTACAGGAATCTTTCTTTGCTTGGAGGAAAAAAGAGAAACCCCAAGCAGTGCCACATTCTTCAAAATCCAAACAAGAAACAGAAACTGGTAGTAAAAATTGGTTGGTGCATTATGTGAGATATTGTACACCAGCCAACTTTAAAACAAAACTCAGATTGAGACCGGGACCAGCACGACATCAAAAGAGAAGCACAAATTACTCTCACTTGGCTTCTGTAGCTCAAAGTCTTTGGACTGAGCAAAAGTTCAAAGATAGAATGACAATTCGGCCTAGAATAAACGAGCATGACTTGTGTTCCAGGATCTTGTCGTTGAATGTGCCAATTCCTCATGCTTATTAAATTGTAGATTGATGTGTCAATTTTTTAATGTCCTGTTTGTAGTGGCTTCTTTGATTTATCAAAATCAATTTGTACAAGTTCAATTTTCCTGCAAATAGTGTACGATGCTTCTTTGTTGTGATAAATTTCACTATTTGAAAATCTAGTTGTTGGATGTCAGGCCTGTCGTTTGATAGTAATAGTATAGTATAAAATTTAATTTCATCACAAGTCACCTGATCCCATAGGGTGTTTAAATTAGTTATTCAAAGTAAAAAAATATTATTTCTAAACGATTAAGAATAAATTTTATAGATTTAGAGTGTTATTTTTAAGTGGTAAAATATTCGGAATAAATTTTTATTTATAATGTGTTTGGATTATCTTCTTAATGTAGGTTAAAAAAATTATTGGGATCACCTATTAATCTGGATTAAAAAATGATCCAAATACATTGCAAATGAAAAATTATTCTAGATGTTGGATCATTTAGAAATAACACTTTAAATCTCCCAAAAAAAATTATTCTTGATCATTTAAGAATAATATATTTTACTCTAAATAATTAATCTTAATTTTATTCTTAAAAGCGATCCAAAAGCACCCATAGAGAATAAATGATGATGCCGTATATAGTTCTAATTTGCATTGTAGGTTCTGTATGTGGACCTTTGATACTATTTCAGGTCTTCTATTTATTATTTTTTTTCCGTTGCCAGATCCGTGCTGACTGCTGACATACAAAAAATGCGAGTGGTGCTATGAGAGATGGTATTATGACACCTGGTTGGAGTTCACTTGGACTTACTTTGCTTTCCCTCTAGTAACGTTCAAATTAGTCAATGTATTTATATTCAAACGGTACAGGTAGGCGGCTCTAAACTCTAATAAAGTGGCTCTTACTTGTAGCCCCAAATCAAAAGATCGATATAATCATTCCAAATACGGAGAGAAATGATACAACGAGTCTTGTGGGTCTATTCTTTTATTATTTCTGGAGGTCAAGTCCGCTTAATATACGACACATGTCTATTAAAACTAATAAAGGACAAAAGAAAAAGGCTAATGCTTAACAATTGCTACCTGATGTCAACTAAGTTGGATAAGCACACATATGCTTCCTAGCCGAACTAACCATTTTCCAATAACAACCACCTTAGTGCGCTTGCTTTGTAGCAATATGCATATACATGATATGGTAGAAAATTACATGGGCAATGTTGGTGCATGAGAAGAATGAGGGAATATATATGTATAGTATCTAATAATAAGATTGTCTGTAAGCTTATTTGCCTCACATCTTCAATAACAATCAGCAAAAAGGGGTCCCATTTTTTTGGACTGAGAGATACATAACCCTTGGGCTCCTACAACTTATCCCATTGCATATGCACAAACCACTTAAATGCTTAATTGCTAATAAAATTGATAAATAGTCACCAAGCCAACCTAATCTTTCAACCCATTTGCTTTAGAAGATCTAGATCAGAATCTTGGGTGTGGCTGCCGCATATCTTCATGGAAGCTTTTATCACGTTACTAAAAAAAGTCAATATTTTCCAATGGATTGGATTACACCTGTAAAGTAGGAGATATTAAGGGATAAGCCAAATTTTATATATCAACCTTCTTCAGGCAAATGGCTCGACGTACCGAGCAAATTACACTAAAATCAGCATGTTAACATGTCACCGAACCACTAATTTTATCAAAAATTGGAATTCCGTAAGTTTGATTATAACAAATGACGCACAATAGCGCGTGTAAAAGTAATTACCACTTACCTCAGTTTGTCACATCACCATGTATCAAACTATCACAAAAGATAAAAACCTAATCTCTAAAAAAAAGAAAAGATAAAAACCAATGACAAATTGACGAGATTTTGACCTTTTGAGCTGCAGAATTAGGGGGTAACTAATGCAATAAAAGCCTCATATTTTGCCTTGGTCCTTTGGAATATACTTCCAGTATTTTTTTTAAACTTAATTTTGTTTTGCGACCTATGAACTAGCAATAAATCCGGGCTTTATTTATTTTTTCTTTAATCCTTTTATCTTTTATTTTTCAAAGTAGATTGTTTCTTCAAACTTAATTTATAAATAGGAAACTTTCCTAAGAACTTATACAAGTGATAGCATGCAGAACGCAGATTAAATTCAACATTCTCCTTTTTTTTTCCCAGCTTCTTATACTTATATAAGTATAGGGAGAAGAATGATTTTGTCTTTTAAAAATGCTGCCATAATTCTCAATTTGACACCACTAATAATAGCTATTAGCTTCGATATTAAGGTCCAAAAATGAAAAGTGATAACTTTTGATAACGAAAAGGGAATAATTTTCATATTTGTTAAAACGCTCATTTAAACTTTTGTTAAATATATATCAAAATTTAATCTACTTTTGATATGTTGTACTGATAGAATGTTTCAGTGTTCTACGATTAATATACTTTTTAATTATTGTTAATTTTGTTATTAATGAATACTATTGACAGAGTTAGAGTCGAAATAGTGGTAATCACTCTTTAGTCTTTTTCGAATCTCTTGTATCATAGAGGACATGTTCGCAACTATTAAGTGCTTTTGAGAACTTCTACAGGAAGCGTAGAGGTTTTGTAAAGGGAAATGATTTCTAACGGAAGTTCGCTCAGAAGTCTGTCTATCTAAGTAACTTTTATCATTCAGAAATCAGAATGCATCGTGCGTTAACTCTGTTTTTGTCAAGTATAAATTTACGTGCCGACACTTTAATATTATTTGGATATATACCTATTATATATAAATTTCAATTTATTAGAGCTTCTATATACGAAGTGTCATTGTCTAGTGTAGAGTGTCAAGTGATTAGAAGTATTTTGGACATGTAAGAAGGAATCAAGGAAATCAATGACTTAAGTGGAAAGATCTCATTTCATTAATCATTCTAGTACAAGACTAGTTACAAATGAGATTCTGCAAAATGTCGACCCCCTCCCTAGTGGAGGGAGTGCTCTTAGGGGTGTCAATATCGTACCGTTTCGCATGTTTTCGTTTCGTTCCGTCCAAAATGGAATAGAAACGGAATGAAAAATCAGTTTCGTTTCTGAAAACATAATGGAAACGAAATAGATATCGGTAAACATTAGTGTTCCGTTTACCGAGTACTGGGCTGAAATCAATGAAAAATGAAGAACGGAATAGAAAACGAAACGGAAAACTGTTCCGTTCTATGAAACAGAACGGAAACGAAATTTGTGTTGCGTTTTGTTACTGAAACGGAACAAAAACAGAACACCCATGTTCCGCTTTCGTTTCCCACATTTGACACCTTCGGGTGCTCTCTTTATAAACTACTTTAGATAGTACATATTCTGGCATTGTTAGGTTTGTTGTAGGGTCATATAGGTGTTGCCCCAAGGATTACCTCGAGCCTTAGGGAATATTCGAGGCTCGGGCCCTAATCAGACTTGAATTGCTCCTCCTGTCATACCTCGGGGCTTCGTGATCCACACGCTTTCTTGGACCATGTCTAGTGGGCCGAACCGCTAGGGCCCAGAAGGTCTCGGACCCTATCATGAAGTTTTTTTTTTAAGATATATTACACTATCTAAATAGACGATTTGGTGACCAAGATGTTTCTTAAGAGCAAATTTCTAATTCATGTTAAAGTACATGATACAATTATATATATCTAAAGAATAATTCTATCATGAATACTTTTTATTACATGGATCTAAATCTAGACTATTCATTTAGAATGATGAAAGACTGTGATCTGATTGGAATTTAAATGAAAGGTCTAAATTTGAGCCCATGCATGTCTATGACAGAATTACCCATATCTAATTAATTTAAAAACACATGAAATAATTATACATGCAATATGAATTCGTGTGGTCCACCTTACCAAATATTGGTGCCCGGGTTACATAGTTTAAATTTCTTGATCTCAATTGTTTTTGCTGAAGTCATGAGTCATACCATGATGGGACTAGACCACTACCCATAAGATATGTGATTGTTGTGAATATTTTTCAACTTTGACAAAACACAAACAGTCTAAATCATAATTTCAAATGTTTTAATTGTCGATTAAAGACTTCTAATATATTTGCATATTAAAATCTTATAGGATACAATATTTTAGGATATTAACTGTTGTTTAGGCATTTGAGAAATGACCCTAAAACAATAATTACATGTAAATGTTTGCATTCGAAATGGAAATAACTCTCAAAATTCTGAAAATTTGTATATCTTATAAATTTTAATCAACTGTTCATATAAAAACTATGATTTGCACTGTTTATATTTCGGTCAAATGTAAATGTTGTCGGACTATAGCTAGTTTATTTTTCTTCCAATCTCCCTATGATTGTGTATATACAAACGAGTGGACGAGATTGGAGGTGTTGCATGTGCTGCCAAACAATAGTTTTTTTTTTTTTTTTTTTTGAATAGTAGGGCCGTAGCCACTGCCAAACAATAGTCAGCACCCACTTTGTGTGGTCTAGTCACTGTACGAGTCAGGCTCAGGCTCAGAGCAATACCTGACTCGACCAAAAACAGTCCAGCTAGCAAGACTTGTAAAGTCGCAATTAATACGTAATCGTCTTCTCCGATGCGTCCAACAAACAGGACACCAGTACACTTTCCGGTCTACTGTACTCTTGCTCCAGAGCCACAGAGCGCGCATGCGATAACAACGTTATAAAATATGAATGAATGAATCCATGCATGCATGCATGCATGCATCATGCTGGCACGCAACAACTACTGCATGCTTCTGCTGCGTTCTCAGTTCTGATTATGTCGCTGACTTACGCATCCATATGTCTTGACTTCCTTGCATCTTATTTGAGCTAATTTTTTGTACATTTTCTTATTCGTGAATATGCAAACCCATTTTAATTAGCTGTAATATCATTCAGTCATCACTCATCACCGCTTAAATTCTTCCTCCAATTAATTATAGAGGCACTTTCATGTGTGTACGATTATTAAAGGTGTCGCTGATTCAAAAAAAAAAAAAAAGATTTAAATATTTATTTTGTAATATTATAATAATATTCTCTAAGGTGCGTTTGAACGCATATGAATAAAGAATTTAATCTTATATCAGTTAAAAAATGATCTAAACAAACTCGATTTAAAATTTACTTCAAATTTATAACTATTCAGGAATAATATTTCTAACCCGAAGGAATTTATTCTTAATGATTTAACAAATTTTTTTTTAAATAAGATAAGGGTCAAATCTTCAACTTATTTCAAAATTACATATTACGAAGTATCCTTTAGCCAGATTTCAAACATGCGACCTTTAAAATGGGTTGCTTTTTTCATCAAATTATGATCGATTCACAACAATAACTTTTTTATCCTAAATTAATTTTAAAATTTTATTCTCAAACAATCCAAACGCGCCATAGTAACTAATTATGTTCCTATTTTCAAATAAGCCAAAAGCATTCTAATTTTCTTTTCTCAGATGAACAAGAGCATTAATAATGAGAGGAGGGACAAGAAGAGAAGTTAACTGATACTGTACTCTTTGTATGTTTCTTGATTTTCCTGTTGTCTCAATGAGGTGAAAATTGAAAAAGGGAACGCAGTTGTAACTTGTAAGCTTAGTGATGAGAAATGGAAGAAGCTACAGCGGAGATCTAGACCAGAAGCCAAAAGCTGGAGCCTGAAGAGTAAAAGCCTAAAAGGTAAAGAGCAGACGACGACAACAATTGCAGACTTTCAGCGCGCCAAACGACGGTTGACTCGCCAGCATTTATTAATTTGTCTTCCTTCTTGTAATAGAGTAGCAGAGTCAACATGAGGCTACCGCTCTCCAATTTTATATTATTATTATTATTGTTATTTGTGACACAAAAAACTGTTCTAAAATAGTGTTTTGGGACAACGCTCAATTATCAATGATATTTGATTGTTCAAGGGCATGTTGAGGGGTTGGAATTAAATCAATTAAAAATTCTTTAGAAATTATTTTGACCAAAGCTTCAAAAAAATAAAAATAAAATAAAATAAAATAAAACATCACGTTTAATTTGATTTTCTTTTGATGAATAAGATTTCAAATTTACACAAGGTAGTATACCATACGCTGCGCTTCAAAAAACTAAAACTATGTACAATTGCTAGCAACATTAAGATTTTCTGTAAAAGAAAGTAATAAGCAATCAAACAACTGAAAATTAAAATGAACCATAGAACATGTTCATTTGTAAACAAATAACAAAATAGATGTACATATATATTTATTTTTGTTTCCCAGTTGCTTTGCTTTGTAAATATTGTTTGCTATTGTGAATTCTGAATAATATTTTCTCTTACTGAAGCAATTAAGTGTCACAAAAATAAATAAACTAAAAGAACACAACAAAATTTATAAATAGCAAGTTGATTTTAATAAATGTATATATTATTGGGGGTTATAAATGCATTGCTAAAGAATTTTACTGCAAATTCAGCTCTGTATATCATTTAAACAATCACAAATTAACTAGTACAAGCATTTGGAGGACTATCAATGAGTGAATTGTATCCTCTATTACATCAACTAATACACTCATAAGATCCTTTTGGGAGAACAAACAATCAGAAGTAGAACCAAAATAAATATCTAGAAACTTCACCGTGTCCGGCATGATGATTTGTGTTATTGATTGTCCAAGTCTCCGTTGCACTTGATGTTGATAAGTGAATTTAGTATCCTCGCACGGTCGCACCGCACCGAGCCGAGAGAGAGACAGCCACGTAGCTACAAGCCTACAACTTGAACTATTCAACAGTACAAGTTCCACTCTTTTCCCTGTTCCTATTTCCTATTTCCCTCCCTCTTAACCTTAAGCCAGCCTAGCTAAGCCATCACTTCCCTTTGTCTGCATTCATCCCTTCCCCTGCCCCCACCAACTCTCTCTGCTCTCTCCACCAGTGCCACTGTGAGTTCAGTTCCTCTCCAGTCTATACCACACTGCAAGCCTTCTGTGCTTCTAGACGTTTGAATATGCATGAGACGTGTCTATATAATTTGGTACTGTTTGGTCTTCAAAAAGAAAATTTGGTACTGTTCCCATTTTAATATTTGTTGATCAAAGGGTAAATTGAAAAGAATGAGATGGGAAAAATTAGGCCTGTCAACGGCAGAGTATAGCATGTGATGCCGTTTCGTTTATATGAAACGGAACGAATAACGACAGCTTTTTTTGTTTCGTTCCAATAACGAAACGGCAAATGAAACACAATATTGTGCCGTTTCAAACCGTTTCGCCTTATTTTCAACCAAAATCAGTGCTAAATATGAAATGGAACGAATAACGAAATGGACATTTGTGCCGTTATGAAAACGAAACGGTTAAACCGTTTTCCTAATCAAAACGGTAAATGGCAGGGGTTGTTCCGTGGTTTTTTTCAACGTTTGACAGGCTAGGAAAAATCAGTAGAGACTAGTACTTGTGATAATTAATTTATTAGTTGTTTTCATGATTATTTTGATAAAACGTTCAAGTTTAAAAATACATTGAATTAAAATTTTATAGTTAAGTGATATAGTAATTGTTCTTTTTAGTCAACAAAAAAAAATCGTCAGCTGTTTGGAGATGAAAATAATGTTATACAATTAGTGCACAGATGTAAAGATATGTAAAATTTTCTTCCAAGTATGATTTTCTAGTGTAATAAAAGGTTGTCTTACGATTTTATTGAACATGGCTATGTTTTTGTTTTTTTTTTGAACTAAAAACAGTCTATTCAAAATTGTTGATTTCTTCAATCTTTTTTCTAGACCATAATTCATAGTTTATTAGAACACTTTTACACTGTACTTAATTTAAACATATAATCACATGCCAATATATCACATATCAAATCATTTCGGCGAGTAACTGTACACTAATGTTAAACCGGAGGAATGAGAGAATAGTGAAAGTACTAGTGGAGAGTGGTCTCCACCAGTGCCTAGAACTGTATATCGGACTCAACACAACTATGTATCCTTTTTCCCATTAATAGGCGAAATTGATTGATTCGCTGCTACATGTTCAAACCATCATAGGTGGAATCATCCTACTGACATCTGGTCCCACTACAATTAAGGGATCTGTGGACAAAGCCACCCACAATTCTACTCATTAAGGGATGACGTTACAGAGAATCCAAACTCCAAAGTGCCAATGGAATATGGAATTATGGATTCCTTTTCCGGGGACAACTTTAAGATAAACAAACTCATGCATACTAACTTAAGCTAATTAGTAATTACCAATTATTCAAGTGCGCACGCCTTTGCTCGGATTGCTCTATAAATTATAAACCCACATCGATCCTCCACACCGCAACACCTATCTGTCCAATATCTTTCAATCTAATCTCCTCAACACCTCTCTCTTTTTCTCTCTCTCTCAAGAGAATGAGGTACAGTGGTTCGCTGTGTTTACTCTTCATCATCCTCATCTCGCTTTACAGCGTGTGCGCTGCTCGTCTCCTCATATCTACTGAACCAGCTAGCGTATTTGGTACAAACATTTTCTTAATATCTCTTCTTCTTTTTTTTTTCTCCCATTTAAAATGAAGAATATTATTGTTAGTTAATTGTTTTTTCTGATGTTTGCACTCTTCCTGTAAGCAGGGATTCATAAGGCTAATCATGTTCTCTATAAAAAGGGTGGCACCGAAGGAAACACTGAAGATAATCCTTGGAAAGTAAGGAAACATATACGCACAAAACAAGTGCACGCGTACTAAGCATTTTGTGTTTTCTAATTCTACTTCTCTATTCCCCAAATCTGAAATCCCAATACTTACATGTTTGAACTGAACAGCTGATGGGAATGGAGGAATGCAAGAAGGGAGATGAAGAATGTGAGAAGAGAAGACTTTTGTCTGAGGCACATCTTGACTACATCTACACACAAGGCCATCACAAGCCATGACAGGAGAGATGTTTACTTCTGCCAAGAAGCAAGACTCTACTCAGTATAACACTAGTAATTAAATATTATGAAGATATTTTAATTTGACTCATGGGTACTTAGGCTAGCTGTTCAAATTAAGATGTGCCTAGAGGTAAGATCTACTAGTATTTGTCAGATCGGTGACATATTAAGCTCACAAGGTTTGCATATGCTGGCTTTTAAGTTTTATTTGTGGTTTTAGATGAAGGTAATGCATGCGGTTGGGAGTGTGCTATATATAATGAGATATATTAAGTGTATTATGTATGTTTATATTTATATTGTTGGTTTGCGCAGTAATGTCGGTAGTTATTGTAGAAGCATCTAGACAGTATATATACTTGGTATTTTATGTATGGATTTGATGCATCTTGGATTTTAAGAGCAGAACTGATCTGTTTCTGATTCATTTATATTTTGTTTTTCTTTCTATATATTATTTACTTGATTATTAATTTATTATTTTTCTTCTTTGCGCTCAATAAATAAAAAATGAATACAGGTAAGACAGGCACGCCGATCACTAGGTAGTGTTCATTTTTAGTTATGTTAGCTGTCACATATCAGGCTTCCAAATCTTGTTGCATTAAAATTGTGTCAAAACCTAACTTAAGGAGCCATTTTTAGTATGATTTAAACCTAACTCATGTGGTCTGTGAGTTAATTTATTGCTCTGGACCTTTTTGTCTCGTCTTTATAATTATCAGCTATTTTAAAGAATCATTTGACATTGTGAGTGTGTGACTCATAATATTTTTAGATTTACTATATTCAGGTCAGCAATCCGAATGTATTTTGTTAAGAATGAATTTGTCAAATCTATAAAGAGTACTAATCTCACTCAATGCAGAGAATGACATTTGTGTATCATCATATCAAACTTAGATGCAGATTACGTCATCAAATCTTAAGTTTGCAAGCAGAATATATAGGTAGCAGTTTAGACAAACAAACTCTTTTAGATTAGTAAAAGTTGAGACTGTACTGGATGCATAGAAAGATTTTAGCTTTGCAAAAAGATAAGACTTTAAAGCTAACTCAAGTTAAAGTGATGAACAGAGTAATGTTAGTTTAAAATCTGCCCTTTACCTCGGGTACCTGCATGAAGTACCTGCATGAGTAATGATTACCTTCTCGTACAAGAATTAATGGCCATATTACGTTTTGGCCCCCGTGTCCTATCAAAATGAAAATATCTCGACCCATCTTAATTTTCTAGAAGAGATTATTTTTTAATCTAATATATTAATTATTTATTTTTATCATACAATTGACATGGATAATGACATATATATGTATTGTTACCACTTTATCATACAATTGACATAGATATTGACATATATATTGTTACCATTTTTGAAATGTATATACAGCAATACAGACCAGAAGAGACATTGCGTTTGATCTATATTTTCAAGATTTACAAGATTGATTTGAATCATTCAATGTGATTTTTAATATTGAAATATTTAAATAATCTCTTCTAGAATTAAATTGTGTATGCTCGGTCATACATTTATAAGAAAAGGATCAGATACAAAAATAATCTCTTCTAGAAAGTTAATATGGGATCAGGACATTTTCAGTGTACGTGTGTCTATACATATGTATATATACTATAGTTTTGTATGTACGTTGGTCAACAGTTGTCAAATTATTCATTAATCATGGGGAAAGCAAGTCTAAGGCGTGCTGAAATCATCTGCTCTCGCAGCGAGAGCCGCTCATATATGTGTGTAAAAAATAGTTAAGATATACTTTTCCTGCTAAGTGCTGGAACTGCGCCTTTCCCAGCCGGTACCAGATATAATGGGCATACTTGCTTTTTTGGCACAAGACAGTGTATGTACGTGCCACCCACTACATGAGTTTTTCTTTTGAGAATAGAGTGCAGATGACAGTGGGAAGATAGCTTTATTGGGAGTGGGAGTGTCAATAGGTTAGGGTTTCCTACTTTTGAGTGCCTTTCCTTTCCCACACTAACACTTCATTTTTAGGTCAGGTTATTTATAACTAAGGTTTTGTATTTGTATTGAAATGGGGAGGTCACACCTGTAAAGGGCCCTCATTAGGGCTGTACAACGGACGGGTTTATAATTTTTTATCAATATTTCAACCCAACCCAATTATACCGGATTAGAAAAAAAATTTAATTGACCCACCCGTAACCCAACCCAACTCATATAAATTTTTATATACGGATTTTTACGGATTTCCGGGTTAACCGGGTCATAATTTACCATTGCCAAAAAAATTAAATTAGTTACAAAAAACATAACTCTTTTATTCTGGTCATAATTTCTATATTCAACTACATATCTGTTTACTTCAAACATTTTTGGATAACCGACCCCAACTTCTCTATCTCGTGGCGCTGAACTGTACCTTGTATTCTTGCCGTAGGCTTGTACAGTGACTACATCAAGACTATAAGAGGCTTCTATAATGAAGCTTCTAACACATTATTAAAATTAATGTGCAATATAATAGTTTCCCACTTGAAAAGAAAACATGGCAATAGACTTGTATACTTATGTCACCTTTAGCAAATAATTGTACTTTTCAAGAGGACCCAAGGCGTTGCTGGCCTGCTGCACATATATTGTTGCTACTGCTAGGGACTTAGGATTTTTTTTTTTGAATGGGTGCTAGACTGCTAGGGACCTAGTTGCCGTGAGTAAATGGGAAGAGAATTGATATTGTCAGAGAGATGATTTAATAAACTAAACGGGTCGGGTCAGATACGGATTATCAAGAATAAAATTATGACCCAACCCGGTACAACCGGGTTATTAAAATTGAAACCCGACCCAACCCGATTAATGTTTGAACCCGTTAAAATACGGGTCGGGTTGGACGGGCTAAGCGGGTCGGACGGGTTTTTAATTTTTTTGTACAGCCCTAGCCCTCATTTATTAGGGGTCTGATGGTGAGGTCAACCAAACACTTGTATAGGCAGGGTAATGTGACCAACCTTACCTTAACCTATCAGTCACGGGTACATAAAGATTGGTGGGACAGGTAGTAATTCTTCCCCTTTTTTTTATATTTAAGTACAAAATAAATTTAATTAAATGAATTAAATTATATATAGTTCTAGACTAATTTAATTTGAAGGTAATCAAATATTGGAGCCGGGGAGTTGTTCTTCAAGTTTATCAACGGCCAGCAGTGCCAATATTCATGGAGTGTCCTTAGAAGTTAGAACACATAATTTCTTCCTAATTTGTAGCCAATATTTTATTTTTAATAAAATCTGAAATCTCTTCTGTATGCAAGTAAAAAAATTTTATATCATGAATGTAGCAGTGCCCAGTTAGACATCACATTTTTTTTTTTTATTAAAACTTGCTTTGATCTCTAATTTTAATTTTTTTATACTTAACAAATATGGAAGCTGTTATCTATAGTTTTATTATTTTTTAATAGTAAATTAAAAAATCAAATCTTCAGTGTTAATGTTTTAAAAGTTATATAACTTGAGTTGAAACTAAAAGCATAGAAAATTCTGTTACTTTCATTAAGAAACAATTGACACAACATAAGTGATCATTAAGTCGATATACTTGTGAATTTTGAAACTTAATTTAATTAAAGCTATATATGATTCGATATATATAAGAGAATAATGGTAACAAATATTTGCAGTACTTCACGGTTGTCGCGAAACAGCTAAAGTACGAATTAAATAAATAAGTCAGGTTAAAAAATTCATAGAAGTTTTTCAAAATCGCCGATAAATAATATTATGTTTCTTTAGATTGATTGAGATAAATATATATATCGGTCTTGGACTACTTGTTATTTAAAATAAGTTCCCAGTATTTAAACCTTGATAAAACCCGTCATGACTTTAAACAATGATTAATTAATTTGGACCTACCAGCTTCAAAATTATAATATTTTTATGGTGTTTCAAAATGCGATATGTATTTTTTAGACGGAAGTCCACTACGTACGTGCCACACACGTGAATTACTATACAAGTACACATACTTGAGTGTTTTCAAAATACCATTACCCTGATACAGGCGTTCCTTTTATCATTCCCATAATTATTCATTTGGAAGTTGAATTTTCTTTTATTTTGAAAAGCCATGTGGTTTTTACGCGGCACAAATAAATATATACTCTAGTCGGCCTTAACTTCACACACACACATATATATCCCTTTAAAATTACCCCACTAAAAGCAGGAAACTGTCAGCTTAAGTAGTATCTAACTATCGATATAATTTAAAAAAAAAAATAATTGGCGCACAAAACCTGAATTGCATCAATATCCCTACATTATCTACAAATTACAAAGTTATTAATTCTTTCCACCTTTACAAAAGATAAGATAAAGCATGAACACGCACAGATCAAGAAAGGCAGAGGACGCCGTACGAGAAGAGAAAGCCAACCTTAACAAGTTAACATCATAATTACATTACATGTGCGTACAAAGATTTAACATTGATTGCTAGATTGGAGTCTATGTTTTCTGCTGGTGCTAATTCACTGTTCTGTTATCTCATGAAAAAGATCGTCTCCTATTCAAAGATTCTCCTCATAAATGGGTTTGAACGCAAACCGCACTTTATTACATCTCTCGCTGCGTCCATTTGAAAGCTTTGACCTCCACCCATGTGCAGAATGGCGATTATCGGTTATATATATATATTTTCCAGAATTTAGTCTCAGCTTGATTTATCAAAAGTGGGAATAAAAAAAAAAAGTAAACTCGTCACTAGTCCTTTATTTCAAAAAAAAAAAAAAAAAGAGAAAAGAAAGAAAAATCACTTTTCAATGTTGTTTTATTAATGTAGTCTGACAATGTTTGTACTTCGACGATGCAATAATGGTTGTTTGGTACTTGCAAGATTAAAGCCTATTTAACTATGGATCTCAAAATATATGGTATAAATTTTGTATGTTCTGACCTTTTTTTTTTTTGAAGGTTTTAAGACCAACGATTTTTTTTTTTTTTAAAGTAGCCTGATGACGAAACCAACGATTTTAATATTTAAAAATAAAAAAAATGCTTTCTCTGTGATTCGAATCGAGGATTACTTTGTTGATGGAATAAGTTCAAACTACTAAGTAGAACAATCAGCTTGTATGTTTTGACATTTAAAGGGATGAGTTGATCTAGATACATATTAATATATTATGAGCAAAAAAAGTACATCGAATATCTTGTATGCGTGTAGTTTTATTCCCTTCGCAAATGGTCGTCGGGCTTAATTTTTGTTTTCAAAAGAATTTAAAATATCAGAGTGATGTGCTTAACAGCTCTTCTTTCTTCAAAAAACTTACTGAAAAATATGTAACTAGGCCTCTGGTGAGTGGACTGAAGGGCTGTGATTTGTCTGGGCCCAATTCATTCCCTCAAGCTTTCAAGATATTTTTAAAATTAATCATCGAATAATTTTTACTTTTTAGGCAAAAACATGTGCAGCATGTCAACCAGGGACACGGTACCAGTTACGTAATATGGTGTAAGAGACTAGTTTCTGTACACATAATAAATCAATTGGCACAGACATTTCATTTGAACAACAATTTTCGTTGGTAAAGAGAGAATTTCCTTATAGCAAGGCCGAACTGTTCCAAATCCATGAATTATTTTTTGGGCTAAAATGATGGTCTCTGAACTAGAAGGGCTCATCTCGGACTGGCCTTGTAATGGTGTACATCTTTGCCAATGGCACACAGCTCTGGTTTTATCTACCCATTTGAAAAGAAAATTGAATACTGCAATTGCTTAAAATATCATGGCTGCCATCGCAAGTGAAACACGCCCCTCATCCGGCGCATCTTTCCCTCACTCAGCGCACTTTATTTCGTACGTAAATGTTCAGTTGGATAAGTATAAATGTTTCGTTATTTGAGGATAAATATTCAGTTAGTTGCAATAAAAAATATAAATGTTATAAGCAAAAATGTTCCGGAATGATAAGTATAAATATTTAGTTTAGTAAGAACAAATGTTCAGTTTCGTACGTACAAATATTCAGATTATTACATATAAATGTTCAGTTATTAAGTATTACTTTCAGTTTTTTTAATATGTGCAATGTCAAGCGAAGGGGTCACGAACCAGACAAAAAACACATGAAAAAATTAGAAGAGGTCATGAACTGGTCAGGTTCAAATTAATTTTTTTCCGACTCTGCCCCTGGCGCGCCTCTCTCTAAGACTTGACGCGACTGACGCGCGACTCTATATAATAAAACTATTAGTTGACTCATTTAACTGAACACTTTTGATTATTAAACTGTACACATTTTGTTATTAAACTGAACATTTGTAACATACACCTGCTAGTCACAGCGATGACACTTATCATTCCTGATTTGAAAATATAATTACGGGTAATCTTACTCTCTTTATTACGGCATATTTTATGATGAGAAACATGGACAAATTCTGGCAGTAGTAAAACATAAATAGACATACAGATATTGGGTATCAAACATATACCAGATTACATATGACATCTGCGGTCTGCCCCAAAATTCAAATTGAAATTCGACTGATCATAATATAATTTTTCTTTACTCAAACCAGTTACATCAACAGTCAAGAAGATTACTCATTGAAGCATTAAAGTCAAATGCCTGTTATTATCATATAAGAATTAAGCAACAAAGACTTCTTAAAAAGAACCTCTTATTCCAGCTTGGTGACAAAACGTACCACTCAACTGTTATCAAAACGCCATTTCAGCCCTCAAAATTCGTTTCTAAAGAATTTGCAATACACAACTATTCTTTGTTCTTAGAAAGAACAGTGAAATAGTACCACGCAGCAATCGCAAGCACAATCACAAGCAAGGGCAATGGATTGAAGGAGCTTGTAGGAGGAACTGCCGGCTGGTTGGTTTTAACAGAGCTTGGGGCTCTTGAAGCTGATTCTGCGGCCACATGGGGTGCCACATAGCCATCGACCGATCCAATCAAATAGCCCTCCATCATGGTCTCTGCTGACGAGCTGTGGCCCACAGTTTCGAATGCATCTGTAGCATCTCCAGATGCTTTCATGGGATTCCATGTGACCAAATGTTGTGTGGAATAGTTAGTAGATGGAGATATTATAATAGAGATGTATCGGACTCAAATCCTCTAGAAACGACGGTAGAGGTCTACTGCCCCTAACTATTTTATTAATATTTTAAAATTATAAATTTCAATTGTTGAATCTAAACCGTTAATTTTGTTCAATTTTACGAGCGATATATTTTTATATAAGTTTTATAAATTTTAGAGTTTATTTAATACTAGATTAAGTGGTCAACAAATGAACGAATCTGGTTAGATTAATTCTAATACATTCATAATTTAGTCACTTAATCAAATATGAAATTTTATAAAATTTATATGAAAATACACCGCTCGTAAAATTGAACAAGATCAATGGTTGGATTCAACAATTGAATTTTAGAATTTTTAAATATTACTAAAATAGCTAGGGAGTCGGAAACGACAGTAGAGGATTTCAGTCAGAGATGTATCAATACATGATATATAACAACTGTTTGTTTCCAAGAAATATATGGTAAAATTGTATAAACCAGATTGGCCGCCTTGAGGATCTTTACTTATTTTAGTCCCAGAATGTAATCTCAAACAGGTAACAACCATATCAACAAGAAAGTGCAACAGGACAAGACAGGTGCATGATTGGCACCAAAAGGTACATGGTTATCCGCAGAAGTATCTCAACATATTGCCTAACTGAATGAATTTTCTAAAGCTAATGGCCCTGTTTGTTTGTGACTTAAAAGGTGCATAACTTAAGTTATGCATCTTAAGTCACCAAACACCTCTTACATAAGACGTCTTAAGGGTGCATAACTTATGCAACCTAAATAGGTTGCATAAGTTATGCACCGGTTCCCTTTAAATTTTTTTCCAACAATACCCCTTAAAAAAATTAACAATAATATTTAATAATTAATAAATAATAATATTTAATAAGTAACAACAATTATTAAAAAATCATAATTAATAATAATGATTAATTATTAAAATAAATAATTAATAATATTTTTAATATTTAATTAAAAAGTAATTATTAATATTTCATGATAATAAAAATGATTTATTATTATAATTAATAATTAATAATTAACAAATAATTAATAGTAATTAATAAATAATAATATTTAATAAGTAACAATAAATATTAAAAATCATAATTAATAATAAAGATTAATTATTATAATTAATAATTAAATAATATTTAACAAGTAATATTAATTATTAATAATTATGATTTAATAATAATTAATCAATTATAATTTTTTATCATTAAATAATTTATAATATTTAATTAAAAGTAATTATTAATATTTCATAATAATAAAAATAATTTATTATCATCAATAATACTTAATTTTTATAATAATTAATAATTAACAATAATTAGGGCACAACGTATTATTAATACATAATACTAATTTAAATTTAAGGACATTTTAGTCTTTTGACATGAATATATGCATGCATTAAGTTACTCATCCTTACTACACAACCAAACGCCCCCAATATGTTTAGATCTAGACATAATTTTTCTGGCCATTTTTTTTTGAAGGTTAATTTTTTTTTCTGGCCATTTAGAAATAATATTTTTGCTATGATTATAAAAGCAGGATAGGCAGGAACAAAAAAATCCTCCAATGCCCAAATCTTAGACTTGAACCCGTATGGTTGACAACACATATATATTTCTAATATTGACCAATCATAATCTTTGACACCTAGCACACTGATTGGAGATGTTAATTGCTTCTTAATTGATAATTATTAACTCCTGGCAACAAGCTGATTCAATGTATTCATGAGAATGAAGTGCCCCTTAATTATGCTTACAATATGTCTTTTGTCAAAATAAGCGTTAACGGTTCCAATTATCCATGCTCGAATTTAGATTTCTTTTCCAAACTCTGGAGAAAAAAGTTAATTAAAATAAACTAATATATTTTTCAAAATTGAATACTGACGGCATAAAATGATTATGGAATTCTTACGGTGCAACTAAAAAAATATTGCATACCTGAAGCTTGGAGAAGAACCTCTTCTCCCCCTGGATGATCGTCCAAGAACTTTGTCACATCATAAACCTACGATTTTATTTTAAAAAAAATAAAGATATAGATTGGACAAAAGGTCAAGGGCTAGTGAACATATATTCAGATGAAAATAAATAAATATCTGGTGCATGAAACAAAATTTAAGATAATACCTTGCCGCGAATGAGTAACCAGCAATCGTCCTTTGTAGTGTGAAGCAAAACGTCGGAAGCAGAGAATTTCTTCGCCTCTGCCATGATATCTTCGCAAATAAGTGTACACAACTTAAAGAACAGAGACGAGAGAGAGAGAGAGATGGAAAAGAGAGGATGTAGGAGCAGAAAGAAACGAAGCGACCAATTGGTATTTATCGTTCTTCCGGTAGCTACTGACACATAGGGACTGCTTTCTTTTTTGCTATTATTATTTATGTGAGCCGAATGATGAAAATCGGACGGCACTGTCGTATCAGAAAAGTCAAAGGTGGAATATAACTAATTTGAATGATCGCATCAAAGTTAATGCAAATTTGAATGATCAAAATCTACTAGATTCTCCATTATATTTTATCAAATTTAGCATAAACCAATTTTTAAGGTGTAATGTTGGATTCAAACATGTTTGACAACAAACATGATAAAATTTCAAACGACTGAATGTGATCTTTTTTTGAAGGTTGGTTTGAAACCAACATTTTGTTATAAGAAATTTGAAAATAATTGCTCTCTCCGTGAATCGAACCAAGAACCGCTTGGTTGGCGGAATAGAGCGAAACCACTGGACCAAACAACCCAGCTTGAATGTGATCTTTATATTAAAATCTTCTTAAAAATCAAATCTTGTAATTTTTTGAAATTTATAACTATTTTTTTCATATTTTAAAATTGAAAGTTACATAACTAATTAGATTGAGCATTTTTTTTAAATTTAAAAAAATTATGTTATATAATTTATTACCAACTGTTGTAAAAAAAAAAAAAAAAAAAAAAAACAAGAGGGACTGTTTCTACCATTATATCGATCCGTGCTAGTGAAAGAGAGAAAAAAGTAGCATGTTTTCTTTTAAACAGGTGATAACTACGCGAGAACCGGTTGAACCTGAGAAAACTGATCATGAACCAAATCGGTCGATTCAAGTTGCTTGATTTTTTTTTTCGTTAGCCTATTTGCCTGACGTGTGTGGTTATGAATTTATACTAAAATACATATAATTGCGTTAACAGTTTAACTAGATTTCAAAGTATAAGAAACTATAGTTTTCAATTCCGAAAAGATAATTTCGTTATACGATTTTATTCGAATTTTTACTATGTGCAAACTTAATTATTACATGACAGATTCAGACAGAAAAAAGATGATCTAAATATTCTTTGGTGACACAGGATATATGTAGGCAGTTGGATTAATTTTCGTTGTTATTCACTCTAAAAGTAATGTCATACTTTCACATATATAAGTACATCATTGATCCAATCTAAAAAAAGGTGTAACCTTAATCTGCAGATTAAAAATTTATATAAAACTTGATAAATGTTTTAGATTTAAGAGATGGAAAATGAATGTAAAATCATATAGAACCGTTTGGATGGCAAGGAATAGTCTATTCCTAGAAATAGCTTCTTCCTAGACATAAATCTCTCTCACAAAGTTACACACTTCCCAACGTTTTACTCTTAAAATCCTTATTCCTTCCTTATTCCTATACGATCCAAACGAGTCCAAGAGGAATAGCCTATTCCTAGACGGAAAATATCAGAAAGTGTGTAACTTTGTGAGAGAGATTTAATGCTTAGGAATAGTCTATTTCTAGAAAGAGGCTATTCCTAGCCCATCCAAACGGCTCAATAAATATTTTTTTAAGACATATAATGGCAATATAACTCTTCGGTCTTGAGACTCTTGACGATTGGACAGTACTGTTGCCGTTTATTATAGTGCAGGCACGTGTTGGGTTGCCAAAGTAGTTCCCAGAAACGAAATTATTGTCAAAAAAGATAGATTAAAAAAGGGTACAGGTTCTAGAAACCAATTTGAGATTAATAGATTATTTAATAGGGTTCTAGATACGAGTTGGAAAAATTAGATAGAGCTTGAGCTGTGAAAATTGACCAAAACCTGACAGTCAGACCCGAAAGAGCTCACTATGACTTGGTGATTAGACTCAGGTAATTTGGTAATTCTAGCTGGTAGAATTTTAAATTCAATCTCAATATTTTAGATAATTTCTATAATTCTCTCGAAGAAAAACTATTCTACAAATTCACTATTTAAATATTTATACATAGTTTGTCACGCATTTTAAAATGCGTACTTTATATCTGTTGCATGTTGTGCAATCATGTAGTTTCAGTTTAATATACTGCTGACATCTGTTAAATATTTATCAAAACAGAATACATTTGACAATTGTTAATAGTATTAGTTAATAAAAACTGTTTCCATAGACCGTAGAAAGAGTTTCGCTGCAAGTGATTGAGTATGATGTATGTCATAGATGTCATACTCATACAACTAAGAGATTGAGTGATAATTCTACGAAAAACCATGCATTTATAAATCTTGAGCTAATATAAACAACTACTATAATAATAATGTATTTCGGTATTTGTGAATTCAAAGTAAGCGGCCTTGTATTATGTTTGGAAGTCATAATTTTTGTATAAAGAAAAGAAAATTGGAGGCTACCCGTATAATACTGTCCAAAAATTGCTTTCATACTATCTTATTTATCAAATAGTCAAAATGAATAATTTTCTAAGCGGCCAGCTATGTACAAACTGCCACCTACCTTGTTATGCATACGTTCACTTGGGAGTAGTTGGAGCCTCGGAGGCGCCCTTATTCAAACAAAAATTATTGGTATAGATCTTTAACTATACTCTAAGTAGCTAGCTATTTGTTGGCCTCTGTTTTGGTTTACAGTAAATTAATCCTCTATAGATGAATTTTGTTACTCGGTAATTTTCCACTTGTGCATGCTGTGATTTCTTTAGTTGACAATTTTCCACATTTGCAAGTTCAAAGACCGACACAAAGCAACATTTCACAGGATAAAATGAGAGGAAAAAAAACATTTAATAAATTAAAGAAAGTCTATTTTTGCCTTAAACTTATTCAATTAGAACCTACTTGGTTTTTATTTCATCATGATATCTACATACATGTATGTACTGACTGCGACTGGGCGCTCTTTAGCTGCTGAAGTGCTGATACTGGGAATTGGTTTGTTCACGCCTCCTTACGAGATTCACTCTCATTTTTTTTGTCTAACTAAAATATCCTCCATCCCCTAGGTGACTTCGATCTCTGATGTAATCTCTAGCAGGGGTGAAAACGAGGACTGTGTTAATCGTTCTTTCGTTTCGTCCAAAACGAAACGAAACGGTTAAAGATTTTTGTTACATTTCAAAAACGAAATGGTTAACGAAAGCTTGTAACGGTTTCGTCCATGTGTATTTTTGTGGTATTTTCGTGATTTCGATCGTTTCGTCCAAAATGAAACGATTAACGAAAATGGTAGACAGTTTCGTGTCCAAAACGAAACGGTTAATGCAACAATCCATTTTCGTGGTTGTTTTAGACGTTATGCACCCCTAATCTCCAGGGGTATTTAGTAAAAATAGAAGTGAATCTCTAAATGTTTTTTTTTTTTTGAATGAAAGTGAATCTCTAAATGTTGGTGTGAGAAAAGTAATTTCCGCTGATATTCTACCAACAACAATGTTTGAAATTGTTGTCAAGGGAGAAAGCTTTCCTTCCAGAGATTAATTCATTCGTCCTGAAAATTTCAGCTGAAGTACAATTTACGTAATACGTGAATACGACATGACATCATTCCTATCTTTGATTTTTTATTTTTTTTATTTTTTGAAACAAGCCAGTAGGCATACAAGATTAACCAGTTACAACATCATTACAGTCTGTATACCAGCAGGTAGGAAAAGTATAATCTAAAACCTGCACGTTTGCAATTCTAGCATAATTTGCCAATCTATCTGCTAGCTGGTTATCCTCCCTGCTAAAATGAGCACAATTAAACCCCGAACCCTTGTTGAATTTAGCAATTAAGTCCATTACATCAGTGAAAAACCTCCAATCAATACATTCTAACCCTGCTACCCCATTTACTACATTGCACAGCTGGAGGCAGTCAGTGAAGAAACACACATCTTGGATACCCAGGCCGTACACTGCATTAACAGCTAAATTGAGTGCCAGAAACTCAGCATGAAAAGAAGACATTGCCTCACCTGCACTCATTTGATATTGTATCAGTGTGCCATCATTAGAAAAAAGAACATAGGCTATATCAGTACCACCAGGGCCATCATGCAACCATGAACCATCTAACTAGCACAGATAGAGGTGTTGTGATTGTATTGTACTCCCTCTCTCCCCCCATTGCAGGCACTTAATTTCCATGACAGTAAACAAATCACTCCATCTTTGTGCACTTTCCACCACCTGGTGTGTGGTGAATTTTGTTCCATCAAAGACCTCCTTACATCTGTGTTTCCAGTAATGCCAAGTTAAGGAGATGAAATTTGCAACATGATTAGACTCCAAAGAGTGTAGTAGGAAAGCCATAATGTCCATAGTTCTATTAGGTAGAAAATCAGATCTTAAACCAAAGCTGGAACTTAACCATACTTGCATGGCTCTTGGGCATTTGAACAGAACATGCACCACATCCTTATCAGATGAGCCACATAAACCACATCCCTAGGGAGGTTTGCTTAATCTCAGACTAATCACCTTGTCAACAGGGAGAGCCTCCTTCACAGCTAGGCCTGTTAGTGGACGGATTCCAATTGAAGTCCAAGTCCGTCCAATTATTAAGACTTGAATTCCATGTCCATAATATTTAGTTATTTTCCGTCCACGTCCAGTTCAACTATTTGTCCATTATTGTCCACAAGTTAACCATATGGATCAGCTTTCAAACAAACTTATACCTATAAAAAGAAAGAAGTGGATAAAAATGTTATGATAGTAAAGAGATTTTAAAATAGAAATGAAATTTAGAAAATTTAAAATAAGGAAATATTTTGTAAAACTTCATATTATGAAAATTTGAATTTTGAAATTTTAAAATTCGAAATTTCAAAATTCGAAATTTTAAAATTTGAAATTTCAAAATTCGAAATTTTAAAATTTGAAATTTCAAAATTCGAAATTTTAAAATTTGAAATTTCAAAATTCGAAATTTTAAAATTTGAAATTTCAAATTTGAAGTTTTGAAATTTTAAATTTTGAAATTTTAAATTTTAAATTTTAAATTTTAAAATTTGAAATTTGAAAAATTGAAAATTTTAAAATTTTTTAATTTCGTATTTTGAAATTCAAAAATTTAAATTTTAAAAGCCATTAATTTTGAAATTTCGACATTTGAAAATTTTAACAAAATCAACAAGAGTTAAGAAATCTATAAGTTTCACATCCAAACTCTATTCATATACATACATCAAACAATCATATCCATTTAAATTGAATCTATTTGTACTTAAAGTTCACATTTGTCCACAATTCGTCCATAATTGTCCATAATTCGTTCATATAAGACTTAATAATTGGACTTGGACTGGACTTCAATCCAGACCAAAAGTAGTCCAATCCATAGATGTCCAACATTGTCCAGTCCACATTTTCCATGGACCGTCCCGTCCATTAGCAGCCTTATTCACAGCCTTCTACATGAATAGCCTTGCCCTTGGCAAAACACCAGGGGTATACCAGATTGCCTTATACACTTTTTTATCACTTGGAGCCAACTGAATCTGATTAAATGCTCTCTGGCACAGCAGTAAGTAAGCTTTCTTTAGGGTGAATTCTCCATTTCTAGCTGGTGTGAATAAAAGCTTGTCACTTCTAGCACAGAGGTGGCCCAGGTGGGGACCATTTGGAAAAGTTATTGCTACATAGAGAGCTCCATGAAACCCAAAGGCTTGAATGAGCTTTTATATTGATTCCCTGAAAAGTTTTTTATTAGACCTACAATTTACATAAACCACTACATAAATGGGCCTATCAAAACCACACCAGTCGTAGGCTGAAAAAATTAAAACTAATGTTACTGTTCACTCGAATTTCGAGAATAACTGTAAAAAAATCAAAATTTTAAAACTGACGTTGTAGGATGGCATCCGGATTGCCAATCCTAGAAATTGCTTGGATAAAGTTAGTTTTAATTTTTTCGGAGTCGTAGGTCTCGAGTCTGATTTTTCTTTATGGACTTAATTTTGGGCTTTAAGGCCCAATATGATATCGGACCTGTTGACAGCCGTCTCCTTCTAATCTTCATCTTCACACTATAAACAATACGGAGATGATTCTTGGCTAGTCTAACTCGAGAACTAGAGATGACATTTCGCCTTCGCTTCTCCCGATTCAACGCCACTTCCCTCTTCCCCTCCTTTTCCTCCTCCTCTACTCAGCGTACTCTCTCTCTCACACACACACCCACACACACACACACACAACACACACACTCACACACACAAGCACAATGGATTGATTATTCGTTCAATTAGTAGTTTGTTTTCTGTGTGGACATAATCCACCACTTTTCATTAACGAAAAGCAACTGGTACACAAAATTCACACAGGTCCAAAAAATTTAAATGCTATACGCACTCCTCCGATTTGCACTGGTGCCATCCAGCTAAATACCGGACAAATCTGTTAATTTCCAGTAACAATTTTTTAGTTAATTTTATAGGTTACATCTCACAAATAATCGTCGGGACAAATCTGTTTCTAGTTTGATTATGTTTTGTGATGTTAGCTTTGCTGATTTGGCAAGATAAGTGTATTTACAACACTAGATTGAAATCCATTTTTGTTCTTATTCTTATTGCAGCTGGATTAAGTTTCAATCGATCAAACAAGTTTGATTTCAGAACATTTTCAGTGTCAAAATCAGAGCGAATTCAGATCCCTAAAAAGTAAGTAGTTACCTATCTTTCTATCGTTTGGTCTTATGAAATTTGAATTATCTTGTCAAACTAAGCATTTGTTATTGTTTGTTCTCAGGAAGAGGCAGCGTTTAGATGAGATATGCCTTGAGAGGTTTCAGCAATACAGTCGCACATACATACAATCATGGATAATGCAAGGTTTGCTTGCTTCTAATTAGATGTTTAAGTAAAGGATAATAGTAATGGATAGTACATGTACTTTACTGATTAAGACACTCCTAAGGCATAACAGGTTTCTCTCAGTTTGGTTTGTAAATGTTTGGGGGTTTTCTTATTTGAAAACATTGTGGCATGTCTTAATTATTTTGAGTATGGTACTTAGGTTTCTTTGTCAGTTATCGGAGTAATGTAACTGTACTGGATAACATCGACCCTTATTCATATGTCTAATGCTGTTCGTAGGCAAAGTTCTTGTTGATGGCAAAGTCATTCATAAAGCTGGTACACCTATCTCTGAAAAGTCAGTTGTAGAGATAAAAGCTGTGATTCCCAAATATGTATGTAGGTGATGATCTTTTTGGAAGCTCATTATGATTTTTCTTTACATTTGAGTGATTGATTATTAATATAAATTTTAGTAAAATCTTATATATTTGTTGTTCAATTCAGAGCAGGACACAAGTTAGAAGCAGCATTGAAAGAATTTAATGTGGATTGTGTTGGAAAGGTAGCGCTTGACTCAGGACTATCAACAGGTGGTTTCACTGATTGTTTACTTCAAAATGGTGCCTCGCATATTTATGGAGTCGATGTTGGCTATGGTCAGGTAAATTTATATATTAATAATTTTCAAAATTTACAAATTTAATAGCTTAATGTTAAATCTCTTGTTAGTTTGTTCATTGACTATTATTTAGAATAATTGTTTTGATCAGTGATCTAGCTCTCTAGCATCGTAAAAGATATGATCTATCATGACATCCTGGGGCTGATTGAACTAAGGAAAAGTGTTTTTGACAGACCAAATTGCTCTAAATTCAATAGTTCAGGGGGCAGAATCAAAACTTTCTTTTTTTTATTCTATACTTTGACAGGTATTCGTATTTTATATTACTTTATTTCTCATTGCAGGTAGCTGAAAAAATTAGAATAGATGAACGGGTCTCTGTTATCGAGCGTACCAATTTAAGATATCTCCAAGAGTTGCCACAAAATGTCGATTTGGTGACTCTAGACCTTTCTTTCATCTCTATTCTGCTGGTACTCTCTTCGACATGAATAACTCTGATGCTTCTATTATCTGAACGAGTATTTTATGGAATAGTATATATTTGAGCTTTTATTGAATAATTGGTAGTAGCTAAATGATAAACTTTTTCTATGTTTTTCATTTCTATTACTATCTTTGTCTTTATTCTTAGCTTGTTCTGTATGTTAAGTAGCATCTGCAATATTCAGGTTATGCCAGCTGTAGTTAATTTAATGAAGATAGAGTCTACATTAATAACATTGATCAAGCCTCAGTTTGAGGCACGTCGATCCCAGGTTAGTTCCTATAATATTTCGCTTCCCTTGTTTTTACTAGTTTCATTTATTCTTTTGAGATCTAGTTAATACTTTGGTAAGGCTATATATATTTTTTAATTACAGTACTCTTTCTTCTGTAAATTTAGGTAGGAGGAGGTGGGATAGTAAGGGATCCTCAGGTGCATCAAGAAGTATGTGTTTTTTTTTTTTTTTTTTTTCAAATTTACATCATATATTTGCACCCTTATTTGATAGTCTTGGTACTCACTTTCTGTCAAAAACTCCAACGATTATAGCTTTAGTGTTATACTATTGCTTGAAGAAGGATCAGGACCATTAAATCAAACAGAGATGTTACTAGCATTAGAATAAAATTGGTGCCGATTGTGCTATTGCTTGAAGAAGGATCAGGACCATTAAATCAAACAGAGACGTTACTAGCATTAGAATAAAATTGGTGCCGATTGTGCTGCTGAGAATATTACCTACGAACCCTCCTAATTTTCTTATTATTGCAATTGTTTATTGGTGGGTTGGCTTGGACAGGTTCTGGAGAGGATAATAAAGGGTGTTGAGGATTTTGGGTTCAGAACTGAAGGGTGGATTGAATCACCTATCAAGGGCACTGAAGGGAACACCGAGTTTCTTGCATGTTTCCATAGAGTGCCAATGGTCTAATAATATTCATGTGTGCATATTTGCACATGTGTGTGAGTTTGGGTTGTGGGGGGCCCCGGGGCTTGTGCAAATTCGTTGTTCTTTTGTTTTTTTTTTTTTGTTTTTTTTTTTATCAGTAGCCATAGTTGGAGGGAATGATATACTCTGCGGGAATTGCTCTCTGCAATTCTCTGAAGCGTCCGTCTGATTAATATTGGATCCGTACGGTCCTTAAATCTTAACCGTCGAGATTAGATCGGACGGTCTAGAGAAAATTTGCAGAGCAAATCTCTGCAAAGGATGCTGGTCCCTATTTAGAGAGACATGGGCTAGTGCATATTCTATTTTCCATTTTTGATATGCAAATGCATATTAGATTATTGGGCTTTAGGTAGGAAACTTGTAATGAATTTTATACAGGTCAAACATGCCATCATAGGTTAAAGGGGAGTGTATTTATTTTCTCCATGATCACTATCCTATGCTGTGTTTCGTTGACAGAAAGAAATGAATTCATCCTCCATGATCTTTGACAGGAGGAAATGAAAAAGAACTCCGTTTCGTTTTCTATTTTCAGAAGCACTTTCTGCTATTGAAGTGAACTCGTATTCTTTTAAAATCTAAATTACACTTCATGTTTACTTTTCTTCTTGTTTGCTCTACTTGGTAATTATTGTTTAATTTTGTCTATATAAATCTGCTAAAAGTTTCAAACTTTTAAAATAACAAAATAGCTCCTAGAACAGTCGGAAGGTTGCTACCGAAAAATGCCGCCTAAATTTTTGTTGCCGATTAAGTTATTTAGATTTTAAACACAAGTCTCATCCAAATTTATTGATTGATCTTAAATGAGTCCACAAATAAGCCTAAATTTTGTCCGTCTTAAAACACCCAGTTCAAATAATGTAAAAACCTTGTTAACTTAAGACTCCGTAGTGCAAATTTTTCACTCACTTTGAACCAATATGGTTCAAAATAGTTAATGACGCCCACTATAACTGCAGGTTCTGCATCCAAAGGCTTCACGACCAACACAATAGCTAGACACATTCTGCATCCAAAGGCTTCACGACCAACACAATAGCTAGACACAAGAGGCAGAACACAAATTAATTGTCACAAATAGTCTGGTTCTCAGTTTCTGACAAAGAATGTTTCTCTTTTTAATTGGTACGACAATTAGAAAGTATTAACTAAACAGTCTAACACAGATGCTTACCAATTCAGAGCAATAGGTTAACAACATTACACGCTTGTACAATAAAATTTTACAAAGATCATCCTGTTCCCTTACAGTATCTTAATTTAAGAACCATAAGTGTACAACTCTGACAAGATTAAAAGAAAAGAGCAAATACCACAATGTTCAGATATATCACCACATACTGAACTTGCATGTCAATCAGTTGTTGGTAGCTGGCATTGAATTTGTACTAGCAGCTACTGCAGCCCGTAATTCTCCCAAAAAGTCCATCTGACAACAAATGTCTTTTTTAAAAAATAGCTAAAATAGATTCTGAATAAGGAAGTAGGTTTTGGGGTATTTTGGATAGATCTCTCCCTAAACAGGGGTGGAGCCAGGATTTCGATTTTGGGGGGGGGGCGGAATTTAGGGGAGACTGAAGTTTGAAATTTTAAAAATCTAAAAAAATCGACAACAAAAATTAATATTGTGTTATTTTATAGTAGTATTTTTTTCTAAACATGAATTGTATCAAATACAATAAAGAAATAATTTTTTCTTAAAAAAATAATAAGCAAAAATTAATTTTCATTTCAATCAATGTTTTATTTGTGATTTTTCTTCTCATGAATTTCCTCAAAAAGAGATAGTTATACTTAAAAAACTAGTTTTAACAAACAATAAACTTAAATAGATTGTATTTGAACTCTTTTTATTAGGGGTGTAAGATGATATTAACAAAATTTAGCATGTAATCGAAAACCTCTTGACACAAATTTAAAATTTTAGGGGGCCAAGCCCCCCCTTGACCCCCTACTGCCTCCGCCGCTGTCCCTAAACTAAGTAGAAGTGTAGATGGAATCTAAATCAGCTCCTTAAGTGGGTTAAAGTAAAAACCTATGTATCTTTAGAGAGGCACAAGCAAAAAAAAAAAATCAAAAAGGAAAAATACCTGATGTGGAAGTTTCATGTGACCCCAGGATGTACTGCTTGCTCCAGAATACATAACTGGCTTCTCTGTTGATGTATATTTATTAACAATCATTATGTATAGTAAGTAATGTGCAATTTCTTGTCAATACAGCCAAATAGCAGGTTATACATCAATAACAGTCACCTATACAGGAAGAAGACCTGATTAGGTGCTTGGACATAGAGCTAAAGTCTAGCCAGAATGATATTTTCAAAAGCACAGGACCAGCGAAAAATGAGTTCTTCCTTCAATTTATAGAAAAATTTCACGAAATGGAAAAATACAGCTACAAGTTCCAAGAATACCTAATTTGATCATGAGTTACCTGCTGGGTCGATGGAAGGGTCGTTGCATAACTGCATTGCAGCCAGCCAACCTAAATATACAGGAGAATAAATTTCAGTTATTGGCCTCAGCGCCGGGTTAGCATCCCTATTTGAATAATACTAAATTCTCTCATAAGCACAGCATAATCAAATGGCAACACCCGCAGAACCAGAAAGAAACCAACAACGACTGTTTTTACCAGTCTAAAACAAGATAACTGCTGGTACTTACAATAACATGTATCAAAATACGTACGCTCATTTATGAACTGCAGAGCTTCACTGTTGGAGCACCCTTCAAGTGGAACTGGCATGAACTGAGAGAAGTTCGCATTTGAGAATGTAGTGATACCAGTGTCTCCGAAGTCAGGTATACCAGATGAGTTTCTGCTCAGAGATGATTGACGCTTCTCTGGTTCTGACCCTGATTGATTGCCTTTCTCTAGATTAGAAAACATTAGCGAACAAAATCAGGCGAGTACCTTCCTAAATTCCCATTCAGAAAAGAAACAAGAGCGGTGCCTCAAGGAAGGTCAATTAATTAACAAGCCCTTACTAAACACAAGACAAACCCCAAAAGACAAATAAAAAGTCAAACATTATTTGAAATTCAATCGTGAAGCCTGAAAACGAAACACCAGCAAGGAAAATAAATAAAATTCAGAAGTAGAAAATGAGCAAAAGCAGAATTACCTCCAGCTTTGCGGCGGTTTACTGAACGATTCCTGGCCATAAACAAAGTTCGAAGTCAATAATAGATCTATATAATATTCTCACAAATACTGAGCTTAAAAAGAAAAACATAACTCATCAGAATCTATCTGGCTTGTTTATTAAATATATCCTAAAAAAGCACAAGAATCTGATATTATATAAAGGACAATTCTAGAAATGTTGCCAACAGTTCCGAAAAGTTGTGCACTGCAATTCGATTCTTTTTTTTTTCTTTTTTGACAATAAAAAAAGTGATTGCGATCACCCGTTTCATTAATATGAAACAAATCACAAAGAATACAAGTATTGAGATGGTTCCAGTATCTATCAACTACTCCATATCGAAAAACCCAAAAATAAAATGCCCTTGATAAACTCTATCTGCAATTTGAATTGTTAGTGTTGACTTTTAATTTTCACCATTTCTTCTGAATAAATAGAGAAAATCACAGAAGACACCTCCATACTTTGTGTCCATAGAGGATGGGAAGTTAAAACCACGCTGGAAATCATCTCTACTATTTCACCAATCACCACTACAGCTACTAAGCCACTTCTCACTTACCAATTTGAAAACCTTGCTATTGGTACTTCAGTTCAATTGCCCAAAAACAGTTCAATTGCTAAAGTGTAAAAACTTCAATTCAGATACAGTACAGGTTGGAATCATGTAAAATAACAGCTTGGATTTGCAATAGTACAGAGTTTTTGATGGATGGAGAAGGAGATTTTGTTACCTTTGGACTGGAGGAGCATAGCGCTTGACGTTTTCACCACTGTTCTCAATCATCTCACTCTCTAAGCTCTGATTTGACGAAGCAAAGAGACGAGAGATGGATGCAAAAAGGATCAGACGAACTCAGACGTCGATAGTAGGCGGAGGCGGAACGGGCAGCCGGGCAGACAGGAAAGTAGTTTTGTCAATACAACTACAAAAATAGTTTAATTTTGCAAAATAGCCCCTCGTTACTCTTATCTTTTTATTTTATTTTGTTTTATTTTTTTGATATATTTGCAAGGAAGACTCCAGTTTGGGTGAATGGGAGAGGGTGAGAGAAGAGGTGAACTGTCCTTTTCTAACTCAAGATTTTTATCCTACTCCAGAAACTTAAATTTGAAGGAAATTCAAAGAAAATGAGGGAGAATGGAATTTAACTCTTCTATAAAAACATGAAGAGAGATGCACTTGTAATTACATCCAAATTTAAAGTGTACTCCTCTTCTCTTCCCACCCCTTCCCTTTCCTTTTCCCACTGGATTCTGGAGCAGATCCTTAGTGAACTATTATGGTACTTGTTTAGTTGTTCCTCACTCAGGTTTTCTTTTTGTTTTTTAGTATGATAATTCAGTTATTATTTATTAGGAGATTTTTTGAAAATGTTCATCCGAGTTAGCAAGGACTGGTTAGAGAAACATATCAATACAAGTTACTACGTATTTATGATCTCCGATTTTGAAATGAGCTCATCTCTTCAGCCCTCGTCTCTTCTAATCTTCATCGTTGTGTTGTGGAGCACAGCTTTAGAGTTAAAAATGTAAATATATGTTTGAAAATTATTTTGAGGCAAGTGTGTATTTTCTTATCTTTTAGCATGGGAATAACTATTAAAAATTGATATATTGAGGAGAGGAAAGGAGAGGAGGGATTCTAGGAAAAACAATTCTTACTAAGTCTCTCAAGATCTTGTATGTGGCTGTCAAAGAGAGGTTTGATATGTGAGATAAAATACATTTCATTTTTTTTAGAACAAAAATAGCAATTCTTACTTCTCTATCCTTATAAACGCACGGAGTGTATCTAGCGTGTATCCAACTTCTGTACCGTTTGATCGATTTGATTTGTGGCTGAATGTCAATCAGTAAGTGAAGATATTATTATTTGATTTTACATCTAGAATGGAAAGAGTATTGATTAGAATAAATATTATTTTTCTATTTTAGAAAGAAAGTACATATGGCCCATAATATTTCAAATATTTTTATTATAAAGAAATATATATTTTTATTAAATTCGGTTTATCTAAGTGAGTACGTTTTCTAGTAAGTATTAAAAATAATAAATTAAGGAAGAGATTATGAACAATAAAAAAAGTGTTAATTAGGTTTATGCCGCTGTAAAAAGTTAGAGTGACATTTTTCTAATTTGAGTGGCATTTCTCTAATTTTCACCGAAAATAATGGCATAAAACTAATTTAAACCATTTTATGGTGGCATAAAACTAATTTACATTTTAAGAGTGTCATATCTCTAATTATCAATTTTTCATAGTGGCATATAACTAATTATTCCTAAAAAAACACTCGATTGTTACTCTTTTTAATTATCTCCTTTATTTATTTTTAATGAAAATATTCGACCTTTTTATTTTTCTTCCGGAAGATCAAATGATATTCTTTTTTCATGTGATTTATTAATCCATGTTCTTTCATCTGAATATGGCGTGCTATCACAATGCGCAACTTGTTATTTACAAACCTCGTCTACAAATAGTTACAAGTTTTCAATAACCCTTCAATAATTTGCACGTTCTGGAATGGGTTCACCTCTATATGAATAATAATTTACATTCTTCGGGAAAGACCCTCCTTGTCATTACTAAGACACAAAAAAAAAAAAAAAAAAAAAAAAAAAAAAAAAATCAAACTCAAAATGTCTACAGGAAGCGTAAGAAATTTGAGTACATCCACTAAATTGTTGACCCAAATGAAGACTTTTAATCTAAGAGATCCTATGCGGAGAACTTAATAAACTAGTTTGGATCATCTAACTCTAAAGATATTAATTATGATCAATGATTTCAAAATGGAAACACTATATGTCTACAGCAGATCTTTAACTTATTTAAAATTTGAAAAAATAGATCTGCTGATCTTGAGAGAGTGTCTCCAGGCAGCAAGTTGCATTAATAATAATTATGCCCAGCTAAGCCTGCTTGTTGCTGCACATGTATTAATTAAATATTTGGGTGACTCCAAATCCCTAGAAAAGGTACACTGCGTTTCGTGTTAATTATTTAAATATAAGTGGAAAAAAATTCTGTTTTATCTCTTTTTTCCGAGATAAATTTAACTACCAAAAGATCTCTCGAAGATTGCAAGATCCGTTGCAACAAGATTTGGTAGTCTTTGTTCTTCTTCTTCTACAAAAAATAAAATAAAAAAAATAAAGGTTTGGTGGTCATCTCCCAAGAAATTAAAAGATTGCGAGCCATACTTAAAAGGATTTTAAAACGTTGTTGATATAATGTCCTCGAATTTGTTCCAAAAAAAAAAAAAAAACGTGCCGAAAATTTAGATTTGGCAATTCTAAATTTCAGAATTTAAAGCTGGTATTATTTGAAGGAAAAAGCTGAACTAGGTGAGGGAATAATCTATATTCGTTCGTTCAAGTTTGAGTTTTTATTTTCTATAATCTTACAGCTATTTGCAATCAACTTAAAAAAAAAAAAAAATCCGAATGAGCATTTATGTATGTTGACGGGATACTTAAGTGTGTATTGGCTTAATAATCTTAGTTTGCATTTTGGAAGTTAGAAAAGGAGTTCGAAAATCAAGACAGTTTTTTGAAGTTATTAAAATGTATTTTGACTTGATAAAAACAAAAAAGGACAACCTTCAATAATTATGTTTGACGAAATGGTAAGCATGCATCAATATATACAAGAAGCAAATTGTCACACCCCCGCACCCTAAGGCCGTTTAGGGCTGCTGGGGTGCGACTTATACTAATTAATTAGGTCGATTTTTTTTTATCACAAGCAGAACTCCACAGATCCCAAAAATATTTGTGCACAAGATTCAAAACCAAAACATATTTCACATTATTTATTTTACATCTACTAAGCTGAGCTTACTAACTCAGGTTAGTATCTCGCTTCATCACAATATTATACATATTACACAAACATATTGTTTATTTTCAAACCAAGCCAAAGTACAGACAGAAACATCATACAACCAACACTCTAATAGAAGTCTTCTCGCTTACGCTTGCGAGGAAGGCTCCTGCTCAGGCACCATGCCATCGCTAGGGCTCGACGGACCAGGAGTTTCAAAGTACAAATACACATAAACTTCGGGCAGGGCTTCAAGACTAATGAGGAGTGTGGCATCGGCATCTACACTAGGGACTCGAATTTTAAACTTCATAAACGTGCACTCGATCGTGGCGATCGCGGGCCTGGATAGGCTACGCGTCTCCTGGAACCCCCAATTTAATGAGGCAAAACAAACAAAACAAACAGATGAGAAATAATTCTCAGTGTGGGTTTTAGTTCCAGTTACACGGTTCTTTATACGGATCCGAGAACAAGAATTAATTCCCTAAATAATTGATTATAATGCAAATCAAATATATTCAAATAAATCAATTTCATACCGAAGGCACCAGACGAAATGGGCCTATCACTAGCATGCTGCAATATGCAATATGCAACAGAACAGAATCAAGCATAACCAAGCATATTATTTAACATGATAACATACACTCCAGTTCTCAAGGCCTACAGAATCAAGGAGAACCGTTCCCAAACCATTGGTTCCAAACCACATGGTACAAGACAGGCAGAGGGAATATCCAGTAGCAATAGCGCTAGTACTCTGGCCGGGTCGGTGGCCAAACCGAAATAACACCGGTTGAGTGAGTTATATAATCACATAAGATGTTATGCTGACTAAATTTCATATGGTTTCATGTTCAAGTCAAGTCCGTCTATTAATAGATAGAATAATATATTAAATTCTTGAAACCATTCCAGTCTTTTTTTTAAGTCTGAATTATTTCAAAATATCATTCAAACGGATTATTTAAAATCAGACTTATTTGATTGCAACTGAACAAATGATATATAATCTTAACATGCAGTTTAATTCTTTTTGGGGTAACTATTTGCTAAATGAGCAATAGAATGCATTTCCAAATGAATTCTCAACATGCTATGCATGAAATGTAAAGTTACCGACTGTCCAGATTCTATAAAGAGTCCGTGTAAATCCATACCTTCAAAGTCAGGTTGGAGCGAAGCTCCACTAGCGAGTCATGTTCATAATTATAGATCAAGGTTCGTTAATATTTGTTTAACGGTGTTCTATAATCCATTGAGTGGACTAACGCTAAACAGGTGCTGGTTCCTAATTAATTAACCGTTTAGTTGATTTCAAGTCCATTACAAAATTATTTTAGTTACTTGCCTGATCGTTTTAAATTATCATTAATAATGTAATTAGTTGCTTGTCCAGTACAACAGAATTATAATTATTATCCAATAATAATTATATCGAAATCAGAATCAGTCTCATAATACAGGATTACATATTTTCAAGCAACAATTAGCAGTAAATCAGGAATCAAGAAATAAATAACTAAACTCAAAAATACAAATTAAGTATAATTTGCGGGATCAGAATAGTCTGTATTATTTTATTTGCCACAGTATTTGTTCAATTAGTAGACTTAATCTCATCATATCCCTAAAATCCGACTATCGAAATTAGACTAATTTTAATGGGTCCAAGTCTTTTAGTCTAATGTTAATCAAGCTCAACAGATTCGCAGTTATTTAGACTTTAATTAAATCCGAAAGTCTAATTCTTAAAAGCTTAAACAAAATCCGAAATTCATTTAATTTCAGCCCACAAAGTTTTCCGTTAATCTCGGCCTGCACAGAAAGCCCAACAAAAATAATAAAGAGAGCTCAAAGGATAAAATCCGGCCCAACTTAATTATCTTATTTATTCGGCCCAAAATTTTTGTCGGCCCAATATCTTAGCCCAACAAAAATCCAACACACAACTCGGCTGAACCCAGTCAGCCTGACCAACCAACTGAGTCAGCCCGTAACGAGTCCGACATCAGATAATCGGATTCAAATCCGATCCGACAACATTTAAAATCAATCCAATCCAATCCGACAGCCTCCATTTTACAAATAAGCCCAAAACTTTTTTCTGAGCCCTTAAATTTCGCATATTAGCCCACAATTCTACATATATCCTTTATATGTCACATATAAGCCCTCAGAAATTTGCATTTTAACCCTCAGAAATTATTTTTATTCATAATTTCATCCCTGAGCTTGCGACAGAGTCATACCAAGCATACCAGAGTCCTCAAAACAGTACCAGTAACTGGTACCAACACAAATTCAACTCGGAACCCTCCTTAAAAACATGCTCATGCATGACATGCACCAATTTAATGCATATAAGCCCACAATTTTTACACAATTTGTACTGAAATGCATATATGTGCTACTGGAATATCTCAAAATGCACAACAACTTATCTTTTCATAAATTCATGCTTCCAAAACATCTAATTAATGCCAACATAATTCTAATGTGCAGCAAAACACTCACAAATCAATTAATATCTCTTACAAATGCAACTATAATCTTAAATCACATTAAAATGTCATTTTTCTTATAACAGTCAACAAATATATGCATGAATGCATAAATTAGAGTCTAATTTTCTAATCAGTTCATGTCACATGCCATGCAATTAACC
The DNA here is from genome assembly GCA_027562975.1 of Rhynchospora breviuscula. Lineage (NCBI taxonomy): Eukaryota > Viridiplantae > Streptophyta > Magnoliopsida > Poales > Cyperaceae > Rhynchospora > Rhynchospora breviuscula. Next base: position 27,436,380 of record CM050402.1, read on the forward strand.
ACCAAACATCAACCATGCAAAATATAATTCCAGCATGTACTATTTATAAGCAAAAATGCCTAACTCAATTTCTCCAGTCTCAGCCTCAACACAAGCATCACAGACCATCCATTTTATCTCAACAAGAAAGCACTCACATCCCTAAACAACACAGTGAGCAATAGATCGAATTCAAGCATACTAAAGACTATCAGTTCCTCATACCAACAAGTGTCCACATCATCAAGCAAAATAGTGAGCAACAGATCAAATTCAAGCATCATAACAGACTTCAATTAACTTAATTAATACCTAAAACCAACAATCTAAAGCGAACCTGGCTCTAACAGCCATTAACATAATTTCAATTCATGAAATTAAATCCAACAGAGGGAGTATACCTTGCTCGTGAGCCGTTACAAACCTTCTCAAGCACTCAATGCCAAACTGATAGAAAAGGGACAATTCCATACACTGCCTCCTCACAAATAAAATTCAAGGAATTAGTTTTAACTGTCTAGATTAAACCAAATTAACTCAAAGAATTGACAGAGGCGTAAAAGGATTACCTTTCCTAGCTCTCAGTTCCTCCTCTCTTCCTCACAGAAACCCCAAATCAAAACCCTATTCTCGATCCCAATTTAAACACTTACCTCAGATAAAAGAAAGGAGAAGGGAGGAACGAAGCTAAGAAGGTAAAAACGCCACGTCGATCAAGCATTCGAGACTTAACAGCCGTCATTGGACACAGAGAAGAGGAGAAGGTCTCCTCGTGCCAGATCACACGACAGACAGGAGGTACCAAACCTCCATTGGGCAACTCAGAGGCCACCTCACACTCATCGAATCACATCGCAACACAAGAGACAGTACCACGCTGTGGTGGGGCTCAGTCGGAGTAAAGAAATGGAGAGGCGAATAAATCGCCAAGTCAGAGAAGGGAGACGAGGCAGAAGGAAGAGACGACTCGTCTCTCTCTCTCCCTCTCTCTTATTAAATTAACTCCAGATCCTTTGTGGCTGATCCAATATGGTTAACTATATAAAAAATTTTCTGACAAGCTAATTTGTAAATTAGCTATTTCACTAATTTAATTCAAATTCATACATACGGAAGTTAGATCTTTGTGGCAATTATACAGAAAATATTCTAAATTTTTATAGAATATTTCCATGCTTTTCAGATTACTGATCCCGGCAAATTTTACTATTACTAAATTAATTTATTTAATTTCTTGATCATATAATTCATGATTAATAATAATCATGATTATTCAGACAAAATTAGAACTTGATTATCAACTAACAATTACTTATCTTACACAAATATGCATTCCAACATGCGTGAAAAATTTATAAACAACACGTTTAAGAAATAAGTTCATGAAGAAATAATCACGAGACTCAAATTATGACAACCGTCGCTCGTTTTCTTTTAACCTTTCTTTATTGTGTCAATTGGTCAAAGATATAAGCTCCGACGATCCAAAATAAATATCATCTGTTGTGATATTTTTTATAAAATAACGAGGGTCGCAATTACATACATTAAAATAATATTAAATAGATCAAAATTTACACATGTCAACTTACAAAACAAGTAAAAAAAAATACATTATATAAACATATTCTTTAATTTTATTTAAATGTCATTTCAAACATAAAAACAATACGTAGTACACTTTATCCCTCTCCACGGATCATTCAATTAAACGTTCACATTTAGTACGAATAAAGTGTATAATCATCATAACGTAATTCTGCTGTCCCCGCTTAAATATGTTAAATATATATGATTCCTAAATGCGAGGAAAAGATATCATAAATTAGTAAAACAAAAAAAAAAAGAAATTAGCTCAACAACCAACAAATATAATAGGCAAAAGCACTAACTCAATCCCACTACATCAGCATCTAGTCCCCGTCAGATGGACCCAGCACTACCCTCGCTAAATCATTAGTAATTGCAGAAGAGAAGTTGAAGAGCATATAAATTTATAGTTATATTTACAAAGCTTCTAATTTAAGCATGGTGAAAAGGGTGATTCAAGTTTTTAGGAAAGAAAAGTCAACTAAAACTATGCGTCAATTATAAATTTTGTAACGCAGATTATCGTGGTCAGATAAATCTGTTTTTTAATCCATAAACGTTATATTAAAAATGTATATCTAAAATTTCCATCTAAATATAAAAGAAATGAAAAAAGAGTCGGCGAGGGTGTCTGGTGCATAAAAGGATATGGCTTCTACGTTCATCATTGTTGTTGTTTTTTTTCATCAGCTTATAGTCAAGAAAAATTGAATCTAAAACAAAATAATGTGCAACTCAAGACAACTATCCCATGAACTACCAAATAGAGAAAGATGAATGACCTTTTCCTTTTAGTAATGAAATAACAGTGGAAACTAGAAATTAAGTCAAACTGTCAAAGCAAAAGAGATTGAACGGAAATAAAAGCTACGGTATATTATCTGTCACAACTCACAACCCACAACCCACGAGTCATCATTGATTAAACAAGCCTCAATTGAACAGATCGTCATTTTAATACCGTGGGACCCTTTTGTCAGTTAGTTAACATGGTCTGTTTCAAGACGTACTTAACAGAGGAATCTGATTCCTATCGCTGCTGCCTGCTGGCCTGTGGGCAGGGGAGAGGAACCTTGAATTACTAATTTTTTATTATTATTTTTTTTTGGTAAATGGAACCTTGATTTAATTTCGATTGCAAGCAAAAAAAACAGTCCTAAGTTTCCACAAAAAGTAAAGGGAAATATTTAGCGACCCCATTTTGCACTTACGAACGTTCATTAACTCAGTTATTATGCAGTTAAATTCATAGAGTATTTTCTTTTATTCATTTTTGGATAAAGAAAGGGTTCATTTTTTTTAAAGAAAAAAATTGATTTATGCCACCTCAAAATACTTCAATTATAAAAATGCCATCACAAAATGATTAATTTGAAATATGCCACTATAAAATTACACTAATTTGATATATGCCATTATTCTCTAATAAAAACATATTAAATTTCATATATACCATTAAAATTCTGTCATAATTTTTTAAAATGTCCAAAATACCCTTCTTCTTAGATCATCTCTGCCATCTCTACAGATCTCTCTCTCCTCTCTTCCGAAATTATCCGTCTCCAATCTCTATCAATCTCTCTCCCTCTCCCAATTCTCTTGACATCTATCTGAACCATAACTCCCCCGTCGTCCGACTTTCTATGCTGCTTCAGCATAGAAATAAATATTTGTGCCGCCACTAGCGTTCCAACTCCTCCACACAGGCGTTTTTGCTACCCATCGGAATAAATACTTGATCTTTTTGTTACATCCAAGATTGTTTTATATGGTCACTAACAGATCTCAACAAAAACAATTCTAAATCCCAGTCCAATTCATATTCGTTTTAGGCTTAAGGCACAGATCATAGCTGCTGGATTTATGTAACAAAAGAATTGATATATTTGTTTTTTCAATGCACTTTTGTATTAGAAGTTTGATACCACTTAATGAAATCTTTTTGGAATTTGTATATTGATATATTTAAAAAGGTATTATGGTCTTTTCAATTGATAAATGGCATAAAACTAATTTCTATTAGTTTGTAGTGGCACAAAAGTAATTAGACGTTTTGTGGTGGCATATCTCAAATTTTCAAGTTTTTGAGTGGCATAAATCAAATTGTCCTTTTTTTTTAAAATAGCCAAACAAAAAACAATATGAACTATTCATAACAACTACCCATCCATTCAAAAGGTCAAATAGTACTTCAAAGTGGTGGTTAATTAATCCGGCTTAGCGCTTTATTTTGTAAATGTATATATAGTTATCATAACAGCTACGTACCCATCCATTCAAAAGGTCTAGCAGCTCGGGTGGTAGAGCACTGGGTTCTCTTTTAGGAGGTCCAGAGTTCAAGACCGCATGCTTGCGATAGACTTAGCGAGCCAGCGTAAAAATTCAGTCTTTTCTAGCCTACCCAACTTGTTTGGAACAAAAAATTCTGACTTTTTTCATGGATCTTTTTTTCTTGGTGGGTTTTTTTTCTAGCCTACCCCAACTTGTTTGGGACAAAAGGCTTAGTTGTTGTATCAATTAGCAAAGCACATTTATCATTGATTTTTAATAACAATCATGCAGAAACAAAGCATATAAAACTAATTATTGAGATTTTTATATAATACCTCTTACGTAATTTTTATGTCGACAAAAAGCCATAGTCCATCTCTAAATTAAAGAAAAAAATTGCTTTTTTGTCCATAAATTCTTAATTTAACCTAATTAGTCCATCTCTAAATTCTTCTGATAAAAAAAAAGAAAAAATTGGAAACTCAGACCTAACAATAAATTATAATTTGCACGGTAATAACTTTCATCGCGCCAACCTCTAAATGTACAACAAAACCCTTTTGTATGTACTCGAGTAAATTAATGAAGGATTACAAAGATAGACAAGTTAATAATGCCACAATGTGGGAAACCCGGGGAACAAGTTGGGTGACATAAGAGAGATATTAATTATGTGATTAAACAAAAGAGGACAAGAGAGATGAACCCCACAAAACCAAATTGGATCGCATTTTATGAGCAAGTTGGCCATATGGGGTACGGTGCATTGTATCTTTCCAAATCCCTCGAGATATGAAGCTGTTTGAAAATGGGGAGAGAGAGCAAAGGAGAATTTATCTACCAAAATCTTTCTCACATTATTCCACCCATAAATACATAATCCTTAACTCCCGAAATTATCTAGACATTTTAAGCTCCCTCACTTTTCTTCCTTTTTTTTTGGTTGCTGACTCGGGCCGTGTCACACGAGCAAAGGTACTCTTTAGTCTTTAGGTGTCTCTCTACTTTTTTGTCATTGCATTTGGATCTTGTTTGATCTGTTTCTAGTGAATTGTTTTAATGTTTCTCTGTATTGTTTCTTCGATTATACTTCCCAAGTTCTCCTTATTCTATTCTTTTAAGTTGGGTATAATATTTTAGATTTATCTACATGAACCGAAATAAGTTTGGCCCCGTAAGTTAGGAGGCTTGACCTCCAATTTATCTTAAAAAAAAAAAAAAAAAAGTTTGGCCCTGTAAATAGAAGAGAGATATTAGCATTTCAAGAAACAAACAAAGATACGTTTGCTTGAATCATTTTTTGTTTCTCTCCAATAATGTTTTTTTTTGTTTTCTATTAGTTAATTTAACATTCATGTATCATTGTTAAAGAAAAGAACAGCAACAACAGTGAACAGACCATTCAATACTAACTAATTTAATTCTTTTGGACAGGTCAAGTGTTGATCTCTCAAATTTCATTAGAGCTTTCAAGATTCTACAGTTGTACATACTCTTGTAAAACCCAAGAATATATCAGATACTGCAATTTTGCATCAGAAAAATTCAATACTCAGCAATGCTTGATTCAGGAAGGAATTTCCCAAAACATCGCACGAATGTACATCATGTCAAAGCAATGGAAGCAAGAAACCACAAATATTCCACAAATATAAATCATAATTCGAGCTATTTCAGTACCGGGTCGTTTCTGCTACTGGTACTTCTGACTATGTCACTAATCTTACTTCCACTGCTATTACCCCCATTGCCACCGCCCCCATCCCTTTTGTTACTGGTGCCTCTTGGTATACTTATTTTATTGGTTGTTGTAGCTTTCATGACCTCTGATATTAGAAAGGTTACTTCATCACACTTGTAAATAGTTTTGTCTAAAGAATGACAAATGAACATAGTGCAGTTCATGTTTTTTTTTTTTTTTGAGGAGAAATTTGGAAGTACATTGATCATAAGATCTTCAAATCTTTTTTTTTTTGCCAACATTTAAATTATTTTATTTTGATCTCTTTTTTAGTGGTTTAAGAGAATATATAAACCTTTTATAGATAAATATCAAAATAAAGAAAGAGTATATTATAAATGAAGATAAAATTCTAGCATTGTTGAGTGCGGGGAAACTGGGGCACCATTTTTGTTCTTTAACCTTGTAGGAGCTGATAATGGTAAATTCATTTTTCTTGCGGTGGGAATGGCACATCATTGTCAAATTTACAGTCTACTGCCTGAATAAATCAAATGATAAACGCAAGGTCCTTCCTTTTTCTTCTTAATTACTTTTATTTGTATTGATGGAGATTTGAGAGTACATCTTTTGTTTGAAGCAAGAAAGTCTTTTCCTTCTCTTCCCTTCAACGTTGAGCTGTAAAATTGAAACTGGAAACACGACACAACTAATAATACGCAACCTTATGTCAACTCAGTTGGCTAACATTGATTGAAATTTGAATGATAATAATACATTAAGTGTCTGGTACGGAAAGCAACAATAAATTGAAATGATAGAAAGAAATGAGAAGGACATCACTATCAGTTTTTTGCAACAAAGGGAATTGATGTCGCATGTCACCAGATTGAAAGAGACCTCTATCAGTATAACACTGTGCTATATTCAGCATGATTGAAAGAGGACTGATTTGCAAGCTGGCATTACTGCAAATGAGTAATTTTTTTCATGGAAATTTCTATTCAAAGCAATGAAATACAAGCAGAGAGCTAGCTACATTTTATGTTTCCATAGCTGCGTTTCTCCTAAAGATTTTTAATAAACACAAAAGATGATCATTAGCCCCCTTGTGTTAGTACAATAACTTGAATAATTCCAATGAAAGCGGTGTTATTTCTCCTTAGGACCAACCATCATCATAGTTTCGAATTATTAAATTCCAACTGAAGGTTTAGTATATAAAAAATAGAAAATAGAAATAAAAAGTGTAAGAAGCCGCTCTATAGTCCGTGCTATGCAGCACAACACATGCTATGAAGTCCAAAGGTCGAAGCCTGTGGCCCATACAATGGAGTTGGAAAAACTGTATTAGCCAGGCGTGTATTGCAAATGTTAATGTATGTAACATATGTAGTTATGCACTAAATCAAATAAATAGTTTAGTTGAACCGTACTTATAACTTTTTTCTCCTCCGGCGCAGCCCCGGTTAAAAATACCATCGTCCTCTAATTAGTTTTTTTTTTTTTTTTTTTTTTTTGCTCGCATAAATTACGACATTTCAATCTCATTAATTTAGCACCAGAAGTTTGTAAAAGTACGATAATATGGACTATTGTTAATCGTTGTTTTTTTTAAATATTTAATTCTCATTAATAAAATTCATAATTATTGAAGGAAGCTTATATAGCATATATCATATATTCATTTTGTTATTGAAGGAAGCTTTAACCCTTTTTTTTTTTTTTTTTTTTGGTGGTTACAGATTTTGAAAAAATGAGACACGATTCAGATACCAAACAAAAAAGGAAACATCGAAACCCTTCTCTTGTATATTTATCCATTTTTACAAATTTCACCTACTTTCCAATGAAATGCGGCTTCTGAGTATATTATTTGAATCCCCGGTACAATAAATGTATTTCTCAAAACTCACATTCTTCTTTCAAGACTTTTATAACCCACGTCTACGATGGGCAGGTTACAACAGAAGCATACCTCCATCAAAAATTCGTACTTCCCCACCCTCACTCTCAAGAAAATGCTCTGTATAAAATTTGACATCTCAATTCCTCTTAACCTTCCAAAGAAAAGAAACATATTTTTCATGTTTTACTTGTCCAACAGTCCTTATAAAGCTATGTAGGGGGTCCTGGCGCTCAAATCAAGAACACAGGAAGGTGGTGCTCCAAAATTGCAAGCAGCTCCTTGCTCTCGCACCTCTTGTCAACAGGCCGATCAGAGAGCCGATTCACAGCCTCAACTAACTGCCCCCTGAGGCTCTGAGGCAACAAGGGCCCACCAGCCTCCACACACTCTCTATACAAGGGCAAGTATCCTATTGCAACCACCAATGCTCTTGGCAAGTCTCTCAGCCCCACTGGCATCTCCCCCCGCTCCAAAATCCTCACAAGGTTCACAAAATGCTCCTGCCCGCATCTCACCCCTTTCTCATAAGCCTCTTCAGACCAGTGCTCTTGCAAAAATGATCTCAACTCTGGCATAACAACCCCATCTTCCGAGCGGGCAATGCTATCTGCCACAGCATATGTCGCGGCTGGGTCACCCAAAAAATCTGACCGGAGCAAAAATGCGACACCATCAAAAGAACGGGTGTTAGAGTTGGACACAGCGCACCTGTCAGCAGCAGCCTTGAGGATCTCAAGGCTAAGCGCGGCAAGAACTTGACGAGGCACATGTGGGAGGAGGAAGGAGACAACAGACAACTGTGAGGCAGCAGCTGCAGCAGTGACAGCAAGACAGAGTTCCATGTCACGGCATCCACGGGACACAAACCATTCCACTACAGTGACAGAACCACGCTCAGCAGCACGCATAAGTGGGCCCAAGAAGGCAGATGCGCCACCACCATCAACTAGAAACTCCATGGTGGGGATCTTGGCATAGTGTGATGCAAAGCCCAAGGCCAGGTCAACGTCAATGTCCAAGCTGTTGCGCTGGGCTATCTGCAAATTATTGACAAATTGTTGTTTAGCTCAAACTAAAACTCAAAAAGTGAAAAAAATAAAAACAAAATGGTCAGCAATCATGGGCTGAATGTTGATGTGATGCAAGTGGGTTACTGGGATGTTACGTTAAGGTGCTTTAAAGGGAACTATAATTGGCTGGTGTTCTACAACATAAAACCTTGGTTGAGGCTTCAGATTCATTGTTCTATAAGAACAGCCAAATCTCCCAACCCAGAGTTTCAAGTTTTCAACCCACCCCCACTGCCCTCACCCTCTTTTCTGAACACGCACACACAAAAACATTCGAGTAGTTTCAGAAAAATGTTAGCATATCCCTGAATTTCATTCATTATGAATTTAATGATGTATCTTATCTTATCAAATTTATGTTTCTTGTTATATGTTTAAATCGCAAGAATGACTCCCATCCATTAAATGCAATACCAGTTATGTCCATCCACGACAGTTTTAAATTTTGCAGGACCTGCAACTAATCATATCACTAAAGAAAGAAAAGAGAACTATATGAGTCCACCTACCTCCAAAATATCGCCTAAGAATAAAATTAGGGTTAGTTATTCGGAGTAAAAAATATTATTCCTAAACGATCAAGAATAAGGTGTTGCGGATTTAGAGTGTTATTTCTGAGTGGTCCAATATCCAGAATAAATTTTAATTCCTAGTGTATTTGGATCATCTTAATGCGAATTAAAAAGTTGTTAGGACCACTTAGTGATATAATTTTATTCTTAAGCGATCAAACACACTGTTAGTGATATAATTTTATGCGTTAATATCTTGTATAGATATCCCATGCTTTAACATGATTAACTTGAATGCACCATGACAAAGCTCTGCCTAATGACTTTTCATGGCATAAAAATCTCATGAGCTTATCTGGCTCTTCATCCAAAAAAAAAAAGTAATTAAAAAACCTTTGATGAAAGAAAGCTCTTTCATTTTCTCCTCTTGTATTAGCTAGCTTTAGGTATGGGTTTTTTTCCCTTATGGACTTGATGGTGCTTAATAGTTCAACCAATGCAAAAAATCATCTTTAGTTGAGCCACAATAAATTTAATTAAGACTAAACTATTTCGAGTTTTCATTGGGCTAAAGCAATACTGAGTAGCCTGAGTTTAAACCTCGCTGGAATGCACGGATTATAGATCTCCAGAACTTAGCAGGTGATATGTAGTGTTTAAGAATTAAACACTGAGTTCTTTAATCGACTAATTTCTTGTTGACAGGATAGTACATTATGTCAATAACAACAAATTTCAATAAAAATTCATGAGAAATGCTAAAATCCTACGCATAGCATGGATGTGGTCCGTCCAACATGATCGTATTTGTGTATCAAATTTCAAACCACCGATTCAAACTGTTAGATTGAAGCTTCATATTGAAAACTTGTACGAAACCAAATTTTATATTTTTCTGAATTTTTTTACTATTTATTTCGTATTTTTAAAAACCGTTGTTATTGGACGTTCCATATAAGTTCTAGGAGCGGTTATTTAAAAATACAAAAGAAATAGTAAAAAAATTCGTAAAAATGTAAAATTTGGTTTCGTACAAGTATTCAATGTAAAGATTAAATATAGCGGTTTGGATCGGTGGTTTGAAATTTGATACGCGAATATGCTCATATTGGACAGACCACATCCGTCCTATGCGTAGGACTTTAGCATTTCTCAAAATTCATTATTAACCTGCCACCCCGAAAGACCGTTATGGAAGGAATGTTAAAAAGATCCAATTCCAAACCGTTCATTTATCAGTAGATTGTACAAAGTGACCTTTCCCAAAGGAGATTCAATCAAAAGATGCAGACAATAACATCTCCAACATAACCTGATGCACTATGATCTTGGAATTGGATTCGAAAAGTACTAGCTTTCCTTGATGCAACTTGATCACCATTAGTCCAATACCAGAGCGTTTACAAAGACAAGAAGGAACCACATTTGAAATGAAATTCTTCTTCCCCTTTAATAATTTACTTCTATTTTTTCTTTTTATTCCAAGCTAATTTAGATTGACTTGAATAGACTACCACTTTAGTAGAGAATCAGAGAATAGAATACCAGTTGCAGAGACAATATAAAGAAGTGTTCAATCAAAGGAAGGACTTCTAAATTAGACAAAGCAAAAAAAAAAGAAAAAAGAAAAAAGAGGAAGGCGAATGAGAGAAACAAAGTACAAAGGTAATCATGAGGGAAATTTGGTCAAGTTGTTTTTAATCAAAGATAATCATGAATTCTAAATTTCTAATCAAATTTTATAGAACTGACTGAGTTATGGGCATATATTGAAGAGTTGAGGGCAATATATACAGTTAATGAGAGTTGGAGGGTGTATCTACTATTAAGTACAAGTTTATATTTTATGCTCAATGAATATTTAATTATACAAATATTCAGGAGCCATTTCAACATTTTGATTACACTAATAACAAAACAAACAAAACAAACAAACAAAAAACTAGAATCGTGCGTGACTGGGTTGGTGGACAGGTGAAGTACTCCATTTAAACCAATGAAGCTTCTCCATATAAAATGAACCTAACCAACAGGTGAGAAGAAAATAAAGAGGAATGGAAATCAAAGGAGAAAAGATGAAAGTCGTTAATCAGGCCTCAGTACATTAACAGAACTAATGCAGAATCCAATTGAAAGACAATATTTAATTTCTTAAAATGTAAACTATCAGGCTTTTAATTGAAAAGGAAAGTGTAGCAAACCTGAAGAAGGATTTGCACAAGCTCAGTGCTCCCAAATCGAGAGGCCTCCAGGAAGCACTGGTTGACATTGTCAGCACCCCCTTCAACTAGCATCTCCAGGAGTCCTTCAACAGCCCCAGCTGACACACTCACTACCCACCCAGGCTCGAATGAGTTAGAAAATAGTGTCAGAGGGAAGCATGCTGCATCAAACGCCTCAGTGAAGTCTTTCCCTGTGATTTGGTTGTCTGCCAAGTCAAGAAAGGACTTGAAAGCCGCCAGCTGGAGCTGCACTTCCATGACAGTCACATGGTGGATACCTCTGGGGTTTTTTAATCCTCTTGGGCGAGCATGGGACCCAATGCATCTGAGGGCCCACTCTGTGAACTTTTGCACCTTTGTGCCGGCTTCAACTTTCAAAACCTCATCTCCATGGCAATCTTCCAGGCGCTCATGCAACCTTAAAAAAACTCAAATTAATGATATCTTCCCAATTTAAAATGAAATCTTTGAAAATGTATTTTAAAGTTTACGCAATGGCAACAATAAGTCGCTAGCAATTGAAAACAGGTGAGTCCATATATGAAATCAAACATGAAAATAGTTTGGCAATGAGCTCATATTTTCAGAATTAAGTAATTAACTAAAAGAGGACTTTCCCAAATTACAGAACGAACAACAAGGTAATATGAGAACAAGCATAGTACACAGACTATTAACTGATTCAATACCAGCATGGTGCTGCTACAGTGGTACAGATACCAGCCTGCAAAACATGCAGAGAATCAATTACCTTTGGCCCATGATGGTGACAGCATCAGTCAGGCTCATATTCTTTCCCTGGCAAGTAGAAACACAGGAGGCAAGAAATGAGGTTCGTAAAGTTGCTCTTGTGAAATCACTTGCACCATTAGCAACAATTTTCCTAATCAACCGAGTAATTTGATGTAGTTCTTCACGAGAGGATAAGAACCATATTGAATCCACTGCGATGCATAACACATCATTAAGGGTGTGTGAATCGGCCGACAAAATTAACTCTTCAGATTTCTCCCAATCACGCAAGCTCACTGCCTTTTGAAAGGATCGACCAACCTCTATTCTATCATGCCGACTCAATCTTCCTTCTTGCTTTTTTGGTTCCCTTTTCTTTATCTCAAATTCAGGTTGTTCTGTGAAATCGGCGGATTGTGATCTGTGTTTCTTTGATATTTTTGAGATATGAGAGTCTTGTATTAATGAAACTTGGTTATCGGTATTTGTATCCATCTCTATGTTGGTACACATTTGGTCGGATTGTTCTTCCTCTTTAACAAAAGCCTTGTTGGTATCTATCTCCATCTCTATGCAATCAATCACTGACCTATCCCTGGAATTAGAATACGATTGATTCATTTCATCACCAACAAATGTTGTAACATAGAGAATAAGAATCAAGGTTAGATTTGTTTTTTCCACTTTTTATTTCACTTTATGCCCACCCAAAAAAGCACAAATGACTATTGAATCAAAGGATTAGGGTAATCTTAACTTAACAAATCAATAAACTTGTAAAAACATGAAATCTTAGTAGCATATTATCTCAAGCATATATGAGATAATATTTCACTATGCTAATTGCCTATTTTCTTTACCAAAGAGATGTGCGAATAGAAGAAAATTGGAACTCACCCCACAAAATTTTCAGATATGAAAGTAAAGCAGATTCAACGAAATTTGTTCCTGATCCAAAAATTTCTTTCGCCACCCATGAAAGAGGATGAATCGAGCTGAGAAGGGGCAGGACGAAAATAGAAGAGGTGATGTATTGGTTGTACGGAGAAAAACCTAAAAAAAGGAAGGGGAATCCTTGGGAGAAACGAACCCAATTGAGGCCAACCACCGAAAAGGGGAATAAAGTAATTAAGAAGGTATTTTCATGGCTTACGACGCCATGATCGTACCGGGCAGGAAGAAACAGGAATAAACAAAGGAGCTTTTTTTAATGGAAGAATCAGGAGAAAGGAGCAGCAACTTGGGTGTGAGAAATTATAAGCAACAGAAGCGCGACACAGAGTGGTGGGGCGAATAAAAGAAGAGAGAGAGGGGGAGAGAGACTCAACGATTGGAATCTTGGAACAATCTCTCTCTGGTTGGAGAACAAATATTACAAATTTAGTAGAATTTCCAAATTGGTTTTATTTAGGAGTAAATTTTTCTGTCCGGCCAAAGAAAACGTTAGTAATATTTTGTAATAAGAGAGAGAAGATGACGGAGGGAAAAGTGAGCTGTTTTGTTGGGCATTGCAAATTTCTTTATTTTTTTTCTTTTCATTTTTGGTGGAGATGGGCGATTTTGTTTTATTTTTATTTTTTTGTGCTGATGTGGTGCTCCAATTTACACCCATATAATGCAACACCATATGATTTTTTAGGGCCATTATAAAGTAATATATTAATATTGGTCTTATATGACAGTAGTAATTTATGTAAAAGTTTAGCTAAATCATCCGTCATCTAAACAAAGGATCTCAATTTTATGTACATACCATGTAAAACAAGAAACTAAATTTTATGTTTTTATTATTGTTTGCTATATTTTATTATGTACAAAATCCTTGAAATTCACAAAAATTGTCGAGTGTCGATATGAAAAATATATAATTTGGTTTTTCTAAAAAAAAATTTATGTGCAGATCACGTTGAAAGGATTGGATTGGCCATTTTTTGAGTTCAAAAAAAAAAGTAAAAGATGGATTTCGAAAAAAAATAAAAGATTTGGAATAACATTGTCGAGCGATTAAAGCTATATACATAGTATAATAACTCATTCAGGAACAATTATTGAAGTGTTGCAACGTCCCAGATGTAGATCCATACAATTAACCAATAAGATGTAATAATATAATTTGGTTTTAGTATATTTCAGTTTTTCTTATACTTCTGTCGAATGTCATTTTCGGAGAGAGAGAGAATTGATTTTTATGGAGTGATTTTCTTCCTTTATTTCACCGTCATGAAAGCGAGAGTCACCTTCCACAATGCTACCACCAAACTCCAATCTTTTTCTCTGGTGGGGCCCAATGCCTTCCTCTGAGGTTCTCTATGGCCCACTCCAATAATTACACTGCCCCTCTTTCTTCTAGATGTTGTGCGGACAGAAGATTGTAGAACTCTGTGTGGTCAAGATGGTAGCGCTATGTGCTACACGACGTCAACGGCAAAGAAGGGGGAGAAAAAAAAGAAAAAAAAACATATTTAGCAAATCTCCTATTAGAAAGAAAAATAGAACAAGAAATTTAAGTTCAAAGTTATTTCCTATTATTTTAATTAACCTCATTTAGGCCTTGTTTGGATGAATGGGAAGAAGGGCTATTCCCGGAAGAAGCTTCTTCCCGGAAGAAAACTCAATCCAAACAGCCAAGAAGAAGGCAAGAAGAGGGCGTTCTTCCGAGAAGAGTTCTTCTAGCTTTTAGTCGGAAGAAGGAGGAAGAGCGTGGCTGGGAAGAAGAAAATATTAAAATAATCCCTGCACATGGCCCGTGATTGAATATAAAATTCGTTTTTATTATTTTCCCAACAAAATTCGTTTCCATTCCCTGCACATGGCCCGTTATTTTCCCAACCAAATTCGCTGCACATTCCCAACCAAAGTCAAATTCGTTTTTAAACAAATCCTGTACGGTCAAAATTATAATATTGTTATTAATTATTTTATTTTAATAATAATATTATGTTATTGTAATATAAAATATTAATTATTTTTATATTATTATTGTTACTTACTTTATTAGTCTAATTATTTGTATTAAATAATATTAACAATTAATTTAATAAATTTATTAATTATTTTAATATAATAAATAGGAAAAGAATAATAAATTAAAATTAGTTGTGAAAAAAAGATAAATGATTATTTTATTCTTCTCTTCTATTTTTATTCTCAACTCACAATCCAAACAACATTTTAAAATATTATAATATTACAAAAATTAATTATTTTTTAATGTAATTATATTATTATTATTAAAGTAATTATTATTTTATTTTAAAATATTAAATATTAAAATAAATAAGG
This sequence comes from Rhynchospora breviuscula, assembly GCA_027562975.1. Taxonomy (NCBI): domain Eukaryota; kingdom Viridiplantae; phylum Streptophyta; class Magnoliopsida; order Poales; family Cyperaceae; genus Rhynchospora; species Rhynchospora breviuscula. Next base: position 27,451,628 of record CM050402.1, read on the forward strand.
AAATAATAATATTACACAAATTGGTTTGAAAAAATTAAAATGAATGATTATTTTATTTTTATCTTTCATTTTTATTATAATATTATATTATTAATTAATTTCTATTATTATTATTATTGTTTCTTATTTTATTATTCTAATTATTAGCATTATTAATAAATAAACTACAACAATAAAAAAAAGATAAATGAATAAATTATAAATAGATAAAAAAAGACAAATGATTATTTTAATTCAACTCTTCCATTCCTTATTCCTAACTTACCATCCAAACAATATTTCTTCTTCCCAGAATAACACTCTTCTCACTCTTCCTAAAGTTACACTCTTCCCAATGTTTCTTCCTAAAATCCTTCTTCCTTCCTTATTCCTAACTCATCCAAACGAGGCCTTAGAGATGGGGAAGAGAGGACAACTGCCTCGGATGACATCTAATTTTCTTCGAACAATATTTTTAGACAAAATTGCCCCTAACTAGATAGATACATCCCAATACTTTTTTATAATTCTTTATAAGTGTAATCAATTCAAATAATATAAAATAAGAGTTTGACGAAAAATCAAGTTTACTCTAACGAAGAAATAAAACAAATTATTTCATCTTAAAATTACTAGTAAGAAATAAAATAAATTATTTCATCTTAAAATTACTAGTAAAATTAATGGAAAAAAAAATTCAGTATAACCAACTATATCAAATATATTTTTCTAGCAGCATTCCCGATGTTCATATTATAATATATATAATGCAATCTAAATAATGTGGATTTATGTAAGACCGACATTTTAATTGAAAATTAAAAATATAATGTTGAAATGAATTTGTTTAATATAAAAGGGTAATTGTGATGTCCTGAATTTTTACTGTTTCTGAATTTATTTTTTATATAAAAATTCAGTGCACTTGTGTGGTTTTATTTTGAGTAAATTTTTTTGCATGAAATTAAATTTTATACTCACTGTCATTCCGAAATAGAAATACGAAAATTTCTAAATTTCTGATTTGCATTATAAAGAGTTTAATTATATTTCGTATGTTGAATAATTGTTTTATACAAGGAAGTATGGATTTTGATTTATTGGATGAGACATTAGTTTGGTTTCCAAAAAAAAAAAAAAAAAAAAAAAAAAAAATCGGAAATAAAGAGGACCAGACCTTTCTTTCTCTCTTTTTCCTTCGGCTCCAACAGAGACAAATCGTCTCCCCTTTCTTCAAAACCGAAACCCCACCTCTCAAACCCAATCTCTCCCATTCCTCCACCGTTTCATCGGATCAAAGTACCAACGCGTTCGTCTCACCACCCTCTCTCATTATCTACCTTCGGATCGTCGATTGGAGGCCTCTCCTCGTCGTATTCTTCGACGGAAGTTTTTCGAAAATCGAAGCAAACTCGTCGGTTTTAGCCGCCCTTCGACCTGGTGCACTCTGGGGCCCTCTCCATCGATTTTCAAGTGGTCTTGCAAGGTTTTTCGGGGATTAAGTTGTGAGAATCGAGAAGTAGCGAATTCGACTCCTTTCTCACGTCATCGGTCTTTGGCCGAAATTGAGTAAGTATCTCTGTGAATTTGTGATATATAGCTATATTTTGTAATTTCCTTGAGTTAATTATAATTTTCTTGCAAATTGAATGTGTATGGGATTTTTAGGGTTTCTCGGGAATTTCATGAAATTTGATTGATCTGTGTAATCTGAGTATTGTGAATTAGCGATTGATAGAATACTTATGTTGTGATAATTGATATTTGGAGATTTCATGCATTGTTAGAATTATTCAGTATATGGTATGGCATCGATTTAAGTATTTCATTTATTTTTGGTATAAATGGTTGAATGTATATAAAGGGTAAAGATAAGATTTTTGCATGTCATGCATTGTATTGGGTAATTATTGATTATGTTGCAATATTGACTTTTATGGGTTTAAGGATTATTTTGTAAAAAGGAGATTATATTGGGTTTGGATTAGAATTTGGCATTAAACCCTAATTTATGGTCGTATCATGCATGCATCTTGCATATGAGAATTAGTTGTAGTTATTATAATTGATTGGAAAACTAAATATAACGGTTTTTACTAAATATTGCATTAGCATTTGCATAAGTAATGCATGTGAGGTTAGATGTGTAATTGGTACTCGAATCGTACCAATTAAGTTGCATGGCATGGTAGACTTGCATAAATCAATTGAATTAGGATTAGGATACATAATCATTTGATAAATGTTAGGTAAGGATATTATATGAGTTGCAGGATCTATAAATGATTGCATAACCTTATGATTATTGAGTCTAGTAAATGCATGGCATAATCATGACATAGATGCATGGTAGTATGGTATCTAAGTTACAAGGATTTTAAGTAGCATACATTGGGTGTTATAAAAATTAAAAGGGAATTTACATTTGTTTTAGAGTCAGGTTGTTACGAGTTGGAAATTAGGAGCAACTTACATTTTGGAGGCTCTGTAGAATCAGTTGATTTCATGCTTGCTTTTGTTTGGATTTTGCTTGCGGTATAAGGTACGGATTCCACTTGAGTTTTAATTATATGTGATATGTTATTATTATTATGCATTTTGAATTCATAATTTGATCTTCATTCTGAGAATATTTTGTGAAATGTAAATGATGCATGATTGTACAGTGGCATATTGAATGGTATCCGATTGAAATGTGATTTAATTGAGGTAAGTACAGCTTGTGTGGTTGAGATAGACACTCGTAATGTTTGGAGGTGGAGTCATGACCCATCCTACCAAGCACCGTGTAATAAGCGCTTATGTACCGGGACTCAGTAGGTCCAGTCTAGAATGGTCCGGAGTGTGAGTGTTCCCAGCTTGCTTGTACATTTGGATGTTTATTGATCGAATGGTATATGAATTGAATTGGTCGTTGGTAGGCCTCACAGAAGGCGTCTCGCGACATTTTTGACTTTGATGATGAGAAAAGAAACCGGACTTGCATATTAGATAATTGTCCAATCAAATGAGTCGGCATTTGTTATATTTTGAAATTCGAATTGTATGGAAGTGATTGCCGAGCTCACATTGCATATTACATTGATTTAATTAATTTTGACATTGCCATGTCTGTTTAAAATGAAATGTGAATGTTTTTATATGCTAGTTATTTCATACGATTAATTATTTTTCCAAGGAATTGAAATGACAGTTGTCATACTTTGAATTTTAAATGATTTTAAAGAGTATTGAATTTATTTCATAATTGCATTGTTTGATCGAAATCTTATATTTACTGTTTATTTGAAATAAATATGGATTTGATTTGAAAATTGTTTGGCTCAGTTGTGTATTTAGTTCCAACGCATGATAATCAAAACTCAAGTGGCTGGAACTGAATACCGTACTGAGATAAATTTTATTTATCTCATTCCGTACTTTTTTGTATGTTTTCCACAATTGGTTGTGGGTTCCAGGTTTCAGAATAGGTGCTGGACAGCAAGACGAATAGCGGACCATTGGATACTGTGGTTAACAACCTATATGTACCAGACCATTGTAGGATTTATTTTATATTTAAGTAATCAATTGTAAATTTATATTTAACATGTATATTAACTGTATTTAATCAACAGTAATTTGTAAAGTAGGCATTAGTAAGCCTTGCGGGTGCAGCAGGCATTCGCGGCGGGCACTCCGTTGTGTGCTGTCCAAGTACAATATTTGACGGGGTGTCTCAGGTGGTATCAGAGAATGGTTTAACAACTGAACCAGACCAATAGGACACGTGAGTGGGGTAGGTCTAATGGGTTGTTCGTTTAAGTAGATTTTATCTTATAGTATTTGTGATAGTAGATTTAAAATTTATTTAACTTATTGATAAGATTGCTCGTGTGAGAATGCTTTGTATTTGTACATAATAGTATATATATATATATTGATTGATTGTTTTATGTTTGATTACCATGTTGCTCTAGTGCTTTAATTAGTGCTTACTTTAGCAACTAAATTGGATTTTTAAAAACTTTCTTTGAGGATTATTCTTTTTGCATGCTGAATAGTTAAATTAAGTTTGATGCTTGTATTGCATAGTTTTAAGCTGTAATATATATGAATTCATAGTTTAATATTTTGTATAAGGTAGTTCGAAACTCTTTGATAGTCTGATTGTATATGTTGGTTCTCAAAATTTTGTGTGATATGTTATAATTTCAAGTTAAAAGTCACAACTCAAGATGATATTTTCTATTATATATTTAAATATACTCTTTCGTGCGCATTGTTTATCGTGTGTGACTCATTTTGGTTAAAGGGAGCATAAATTAGACTTTCATAAATCGTTTTATCGTGCATAGTTTGAATTAAGATAACTTAAGGATCTAGTATGGAAAATTCGGAGTTTATTTAGATTTTAGTTTTCATGATATAGTTCCATAAAATACTTGTTGATGTTTTGAAAAAAAAATATATACTTTTGCTATTGAGAAAGATGTAAAGATACTTTTTCCATGAGGTTTTCAGGTCACATCTTCTACAGAAAGCAAGAATTTGAGTTATTATAAAACTTTTGTACTTGAATAGTAAAGATCTTCTTATCTTTTGTTGGCACAAGGATCAAACAAGCTGACTGATCATCTGACTTGTTAATTGAATCTCAATAATACCAGAATTATCTTACTTCCTTGACTGATCACCAAGGCAGCCAAGAATAATTTTGATATTATCGTGCTTCCTAAAAGATAAGAAATGAACGAGACTTTTCAAAATGTTACTAGATACAAGAATTGAAAGATTTTTAAAATGACAACATAAGGAGTGGTAGTGTTCTCTGCTTGTAGTATATTTGTTATTCGAATTGTTATAATGATATGATACGGAATTGTCTGAATTGTAAATGGAATGGAATGACCGTTGGCAAACCTCTTCGAAGGTGATTCACGGTCTCTGAATTTTGTAACCGTTGGCAGCCCTTTAAGAGGTAGACTCGCGATATCTAACTCTGAATTGATTGATCTGTGATTGTGACTTATGATTATCAGACTTGCATTGAAAGTTATCAAAAATTGAGCTGACATTCTAGTATTAGCATTTGTATTAGAATTTTGAATGGAATAAAATGTCGGGCTCAGTTGCATTGCATAAATCTGTAATTGTTGCATAATATGTTAGTACTATCTGATTGTATTATTGATTGTATAATTGCTATGTGTTTAGATGATTTCGAGGACGAAATTTTTTTTTTTAGGAGGGAGGAATGTGATGCCCTGAATTTTTACTGTTTCTGAATTTATTTTTTATATAAAAATTCAGTGCACTTGTGTGGTTTTATTTTGAGTAAATTTTTTTGCATGAAATTAAATTTTATACTCACTGTCATTCCGAAATAGAAAAACGAAAATTTCTAAATTTCTGATTTGCATTATAAAGAGTTTAATTATATTTCGTATGTTGAATAATTGTTTTATACAAGGAAGTATGGATTTTGATTTATTGGATGAGACATTAGTTTGGTTTCCAAAAAAAAAAAAAAAAAAAAAAAAAAATCGGAAATAAAGAGGACCAGACCTTTCTTTCTCTCTTTTTCCTTCGGCTCCAACAGAGACAAATCGTCTCTCCTTTCTTCAAAACTGAAACCCCACCTCTCAAACCCAATCTCTCCCATTCCTCCACCGTTTCATCGGATCAAAGTACCCACGCGTTCGTCTCACCACCCTCTCTCATTATCTACCTTCGGATCGTCGATTGGAGGCCTCTCCTCGTCGTATTCTTCGACGGAAGTTTTTCGAAAATCGAAGCAAACTCGTCGGTTTTAGCTGCCCTTCGACCTGGTGCACTCTGGGGCCCTCTCCATCGATTTTCAAGTGGTCTTGCAAGGTTTTTCGGGGATTAAGTTGTGAGAATCGAGAAGTAGCGAATTCGACTCCTTTCTCACGTCATCGGTCTTTGGCCGAAATTGAGTAAGTATCTCTGTGAATTTGTGATATATAGCTATATTTTGTAATTTCCTTGAGTTAATTATAATTTTCTTGCAAATTGAATGTGTATGGGATTTTTAGGGTTTCTCGGGAATTTCATGAAATTTGATTGATCTGTGTAATCTGAGTATTGTGAATTAGCGATTGATAGAATACTTATGTTGTGATAATTGATATTTGGAGATTTCATGCATTGTTAGAATTATTCAGTATATGGTATGGCATCGATTTAAGTATTTCATTTATTTTTGGTATAAATGGTTGAATGTATATAAAGGGTAAAGATAAGATTTTTGCATGTCATGCATTGTATTGGGTAATTATTGATTATGTTGCAATATTGACTTTTATGGGTTTAAGGATTATTTTGTAAAAAGGAGATTATATTGGGTTTGGATTAGAATTTGGCATTAAACCCTAATTTATGGTCGTATCATGCATGCATCTTGCATATGAGAATTAGTTGTAGTTATTATAATTGATTGGAAAACTAAATATAACGGTTTTTACTAAATATTGCATTAGCATTTGCATAAGTAATGCATGTGAGGTTAGATGTGTAATTGGTACTCGAATCGTACCAATTAAGTTGCATGGCATGGTAGACTTGCATAAATCAATTGAATTAGGATTAGGATACATAATCATTTGATAAATGTTAGGTAAGGATATTATATGAGTTGCAGGATCTATAAATGATTGCATAACCTTATGATTATTGAGTCTAGTAAATGCATGGCATAATCATGACATAGATGCATGGTAGTATGGTATCTAAGTTACAAGGATTTTAAGTAGCATACATTGGGTGTTATAAAAATTAAAAGGGAATTTACATTTGTTTTAGAGTCAGGTTGTTACGAGTTGGAAATTAGGAGCAACTTACATTTTGGAGGCTCTGTAGAATCAGTTGATTTCATGCTTGCTTTTGTTTGGATTTTGCTTGCGGTATAAGGTACGGATTCCACTTGAGTTTTAATTATATGTGATATGTTATTATTATTATGCATTTTGAATTCATAATTTGATCTTCATTCTGAGAATATTTTGTGAAATGTAAATGATGCATGATTGTACAGTGGCATATTGAATGGTATCCGATTGAAATGTGATTTAATTGAGGTAAGTACAGCTTGTGTGGTTGAGATAGACACTCGTAATGTTTGGAGGTGGAGTCATGACCCATCCTACCAAGCACCGTGTAATAAGCGCTTATGTACCGGGACTCAGTAGGTCCAGTCTAGAATGGTCCGGAGTGTGAGTGTTCCCAGCTTGCTTGTACATTTGGATGTTTATTGATCGAATGGTATATGAATTGAATTGGTCGTTGGTAGGCCTCACAGAAGGCGTCTCGCGACATTTTTGACTTTGATGATGAGAAAAGAAACCGGACTTGCATATTAGATAATTGTCCAATCAAATGAGTCGGCATTTGTTATATTTTGAAATTCGAATTGTATGGAAGTGATTGCCGAGCTCACATTGCATATTACATTGATTTAATTAATTTTGACATTGCCATGTCTGTTTAAAATGAAATGTGAATGTTTTTATATGCTAGTTATTTCATACGATTAATTATTTTTCCAAGGAATTGAAATGACAGTTGTCATACTTTGAATTTTAAATGATTTTAAAGAGTATTGAATTTATTTCATAATTGCATTGTTTGATCGAAATCTTATATTTACTGTTTATTTGAAATAAATATGGATTTGATTTGAAAATTGTTTGGCTCAGTTGTGTATTTAGTTCCAACGCATGATAATCAAAACTCAAGTGGCTGGAACTGAATACCGTACTGAGATAAATTTTATTTATCTCATTCCGTACTTTTTTGTATGTTTTCCACAATTGGTTGTGGGTTCCAGGTTTCAGAATAGGTGCTGGACAGCAAGACGAATAGCGGACCATTGGATACTGTGGTTAACAACCTATATGTACCAGACCATTGTAGGATTTATTTTATATTTAAGTAATCAATTGTAAATTTATATTTAACATGTATATTAACTGTATTTAATCAACAGTAATTTGTAAAGTAGGCATTAGTAAGCCTTGCGGGTGCAGCAGGCATTCGCGGCGGGCACTCCGTTGTGTGCTGTCCAAGTACAATATTTGACGGTGTGTCTCAGTAATTTTGTCTATTAATGTTGTGTGAAGGAAATTATGTCTGCCAAAAGCGGAAGAGAGGTGTTTGAAGTGTATTGGCTCCTCCTTAAAATTCTATTTACAAAATAATAATAATAATAATAATAATAAAGGAAATTATGTCTGCCCAAAGCGGAAGAGAGGTGTTTGAAGTGTATTGGCTCCTCCTTAAAATTCTATTTACAAAATAATAATAATAATAATAATAATAATAATAATAATAATAATAATTGGAAATTTATTTGGGGTTATATAGAATTGAAAATCAATGTTCTTTGGCCATCTCTATCGGTTCTCTGACGATCAAATTTGGAAAAGAAAAATATTCATAGTAAACGTTAGACCCTTTATATCATCTTAAATCTTCGTAGCGTAGCCTATGCTACTATATAGCAAATATTAGCAAATTAAATGAGTAGCAGTCTAAGCTACAACTACGTAAACTTTCGTACTATTTATCGACCGTTATTAATATACGCGACACCCGCACATTCCGAAATTTTATCAAAAAAATAGAAATACGAAAAAATGATTAGACATGAAAATTAAAAAAAACTAACTTTTAGAAAATATGAAAAAATTGTTGGAGTTATGTCCTAGAAATCAATCATTTGATAGTTATGATATTAGTTTATGTTATTGATGATATTTGATCATTTGTTCATAGAGTTTATTATTGACAGATCATTCAGGTTGAGGATCTGAATTGTAGATCTCTGTGGATCATTCGTTAGAATGACAATAATAAATATAAATCGTCCATAATCTTGATAATCAACAAGGAACATTAATTATTATAAAAGATTAGTATGCAAGTTAAGTGATGATTAAGTTCTACAAATCATAGGTAAAGAGTTATCAACTTAATTGCATATGTATATGTTATTAGAACATAGTACAGGACATGATCCAATGAAATAAATATATGAATTGTATTACGTGTCATTATTTATTTCATTTGAGTTTGATTTTAAGTTTGAGATGATTCAGTTTTTCCACATGAGGATAAGTTCTATAAATATCGTCTACCGCTGATTCCTGATAAGGATTGCTATACGGACTTTATTTATGTTCTCTTGAATTGTGCGGGGAAAAACTGTTCATCAAGAAAACCGTATGTCCCTCACTAATTTACTTAGTGAGTGATGATATATGTTTGGATTCCTTGATGGAGATAGATTGTTTGCTAGCAATTTGATACAATTATCTCTAGATCAAGAAACGTATAATTTGCAAGAATGACACATTCCTATCTTGGATTATACGATGATATCATGTGGCATAAGAATCAGACAAGAAAATACTTTTATTTCTTATGCAGGATTTGAATATTTGTATCAGTACATTATTTATATGAATTGGGAGTCATAACGTGTTGCTAGATACCGCTTATGATTATTGGAAATAAATAGCGATTTATTTTCATGGCCAACATAACATAAATCCTCAAAGGGTCATATAAATAAAGTTTTAACCATGTGGTGTATTATTTATTTATTCGCAGCAGTGAATGCAACGAAAATATGATAAGTTGATTAATTAATTATATGCTGTTGCGAACCGTTATAATTAATTAAATCAAATGGATCATATAGAAATAAATTAATGCATTTGCTAATCCCAAAAATAATTATCAATAAGTTGATAATTAATTTTAACATATTTAATAATATTGAGCTTATTGGTTTTTATTTAATTAGTAAATTAAAAACCCGACTTGAGAACAAATAAGAGAGCATTTAATTAATTGAATTAATAGATTAAATGCAACATGTGATGTTGCATAATTAACCACATAAATTTTCAGATTTGGAGGGATTTTTTAGTCCATCTAAATTAAGAGAAAAAGAGATTGAAGTTCCTATATATAGGGATGTTATTTTAGGAAACCCTAACCTCCTAGAATAACCCCATTTCCTCTTTCTCTCCCCTATTCAATATTTGGACGAATTTTTTCAGAAAAAATATGATTTTTCTCTCTTCCATTGCTCTCTTCTCTCGTCTTTCATAGGTTTCATGTGTTGAGAATAGTTCTACCAATAATTCAATAGTTAATTGATTGGAAGAACACAAGGTTTGCTAGCACGAATCTCTTGAATTTGGTTAGAGCTTTTGGTGGACTCGAGGCCAGCGTAGTTGTGGTGGTTGGAGGCACGCCATCAACTTCTATACCATGGATCGAGCCTTCCAATTGCGAGTTTGGAAGAGGTACGAAACTCATCTCCGTTTCTCATGTGTGCTTGATGCTTAAATACTAAATCATTTTTGTTGTGCATATTTAATTAGATATTGATTAGTAATAAAAATTAAAATTGCACAAATATTTGAGTTCCTAACAAAAATCTCTAAAACTCTATATGATTATTCACTTTACTAGAAAGCTTAGTTTGAAGCAAATTTTTTTTTTTTTGAAACAAGTAGAGCTTTTTAATACTCTACCACTTCCATTGATGAAAGCTAGCAAATATACAGTCTTATTACAAACATAGAAGAATTAAAAAAAAATAATCCTACCCATTGCATTAATTGGTACCGGCACACCTTTATTATCTCCCCTTATGTTTTGCGCATGAAACAAACAACTTCATAAGATTACATAACAGAATTGCAACACACAAATAAATATTAAGAACATCATGAGAAAAAAAACCCATAAATAAGTAGCATTTATTTGACACCCCTACTTGTTCCAAGGGATACTACTCCAAGTCCGTCATATTTCAAGCATGTTCAAGTTGAAGAGGAAGTTCATTCAGGTTAGAAACCTGTCCAAACACTTGCTCTTTCAACTTGGAGTTCCACGATACTGACCAATGAAACAGCAAAAATTTGATTAAATAAGCAGTATATTTATTAGTGTGGTGCTTATCTGATTTAAAACATATATTATTTCGATTATTCCACAAAATTCAAACTATAGCTCCACAACAAATATAAAATGCACTTAATAGGGATATATCTAAGGAATTATCATATTGTAGTAAATCTTCAAGAGAATAAGGTTCGACGTTATAATCAAACTGTTTTAGAAACCATGACCATATTAATCTATTATTAGAACATCGGAAGAAAAGATGATCAATCGTCTCTAAACTTGAGCAATAAACACATGATGTGTCTCATGTCCATCCTCGATATGCTAAGTTATCTTTAGGCCTGGGATTGGGCCGGATCCGTCCGTGGGCTAATGGATCGGGCGTACCGATCTTCCTAACTGGGCCGAGCTAATTTCGAGTAGGGCTCGAAAAATCAGCTCGGCCCTCACATATGTCTAATCTCGACTGAAGATCGAGTTCTTCTTCTTTAGGCCCTCAGTCCTAACTTATCTTTAGTTAATAATCTTCTTTTGCTTAGTAACCATAAAAAAATTAAATCTTTAAAGGAACTTTTATCTTTCAAATAGTCATGTTCCAATCACATTTCACCTCTCAATGATCTAGCCAGCGATTTGACGATCTCATGAAAAAACTTTCTTTATCTTTGTCCGTCCATTTGATTTTATCATTGTTACTAGATAATGGATAGTAAGGACTTATTGTATATCTTAAAGCATTGAAATCTGACATATGAGTATAGCTTAGTTGCCTCCTAAATTGCAAAGTCGTCGTATGAGTGTTTAGGACGGTAGCAACCGTGAATTTTTTGGTTATGCAAATATTATAAAGAGATGGAAATAAAATGCTAAAAGAGGTATTCCACCACACCACTAATTATACGAGTGCTTGACGCAATTTTTAGTGTTGTCAGATTTTAATTCTGGGCAAACTTAATTTACAAGCTTGAAAAAGGAGCCCCTTAGAGGTTTATTTTGATTGAAAAAAAAAAAGAAAAAGAAGCATAAGTAGTGATTTCAAAGCTAAAATTGCGACTGCGAGAGTTTTGAGGTATGAAACTTTTTTTGTCTGGATGCAACTTGCAAACTTTAGTTACAATTGCAATTTGCACATCAATGCTCAATTGGGGTTAGGTGTATTTTACCACAAGTGTTATGGAAATTAAAGACGCTACTCAAGATCAAGGTGGCTCTGTCTGTTTCATAACCGGTTGCTCACGCAAAACGGTCTTTTAAAAGGAGATCAGGTTTGCATCGTTGATCCAAATTGTGTTTGAGTCGCTTCAAACCTTGAATCCGCGTCCCTTGTTTTGAAGTTGCATTTTTGCAAGACGTGTATAGATCCTCTATTACATCCCATTTAAACGTAAATTTATTTCTTAGATATGATTCAATTGAGAATGTTTTATGGTGGAATCGAACCGTAATGCGTTTCAATAATCTTCTTTGTTGGGATTTCATATAGGTCTTTAGTAGGTTGCTAAATATCATGGAAGGAAAATGGTAAGAGAGTATTTCGATCTAGGATAAAATAACAATATTTGAAAGGTCCAGTAACAAAGAGCAATGTATTTTAAGTGAAAAGTCGCACGTTCGAAATCTAGCTGGAAGGTTTTTTATAGATATTTAATTTAAAAACAAGTCGGGAGACTTGACTCCAATTTATCTCTAAAAAAACCAATATTTGAAAGCATGAAATGAATTCAGCGTGATCAACGTAGGTTTTTTTTTTTTTTTTTTCCCCTTCCCATTAAAATAGTTTATAATAACTTTTATCTCTTTTTCTTTCAGTGCTTCATGAGATTATCAGTTGATCACCAACTGACCTTACAAAGAAAAAAAAATGTGTATCACAACATCACAACAATTAGAAAATTATAATTAATTGGCACGCCTATATTCATTTGAGAAATGATAACTATAATCTCCAGTTTTGCCATCTTGCCGTTGTTTGAACAAAATGAACACATAAATTCGATAAAGTTAACATATAGAAGATCAAAATTAACACATACGTCTCCTCGGGGACATCCGTCCGATCAAAACAAAAAATTGCCCTTGCGTCCCAAAGTATTCGATATTCGTATCATATTCTGGGTAATATTCTGGGTAATGATAATGATAATGACTGCCCTCAGAAAATCTTCTTCCTTGCGCAAAATTAACACATACAAAAAAAAATTTATCATCATTGTTCAGATTTTTATATGCATATATGACTATGTTTGGCAACGAGCCGAACTAGGTTAGTTCGGTGTTATTAAACATGGCCCGAATTAGAACAAGGCCTAGTTCGCCTCCTTGTTCTAATTCTACCAAAACCATGGAATTAGAACTAGAACTAGAACAAGCCATGTTCTTGTTCTAGTTCACACCATTTGCCAAACATACTCTAATCAATTTATTTTTATTGAACTTATTTGTTTATATGTGTTCATTTTGATCATTTATATAATCAGCTTGTCTATTATATGTGTTCATTTTGTTCAAGCGATGACAAAACTGCATTAATCAATTTTCTATTCGTTGTGCTTGTTTATTTTACAAGCGGCGATATTCGCTCATGATTAAAATTAACAAAATTGAAGTCGGGTTGTTTAATTTTGTTATTTATCTGTCATTTATGTCGGTATATTGTTGGATTTGACTTCATTATTTACATTTTCATTCCGCGAGTGTGTTTTTTTCTCCCTAAATACCTGATAGCTATCAAGTGAGTTGATTTTTAAGTGTTGCAAGTCGTACTTTGTTTTTGTTTGTGCTCGATTAGAATCCAACTCAAATCAGCTTGTTCGATTAAAGCTGGCCATTGAAAACATTTTAACTTCGTCCATTCTTTTTTTTTTTTAAATGTAGCTCTATATATATTTACGTTATTCAATTTTAAACACCTGGAAATGAATTCAAAACAACACGCGCACTTTTTCAATCTGAATGTATTTTTTTCATTGTAATATTATATTATATATAGTATTCAGTGGGATATTAAAAAAATTAAATAATTCCCACTTTTTAAAAGATTAATTATCAGTTATTTTACACTTTTTTCTGTTTAAATAATACTAAAAGAAATACAAAAATAAGTGCTCAATAGTTCAATAGACTTCTGGCTACCGATTCAACTTGATTTGATCAATAAACAAAGTAAATTAGAACTATGAGCGACTTTTTCAGATTAATTTCTCTGCAGGTGTTGTATTGCAGTCACATGATATTCATACTTAGTTGAAAATGTCCTGCTATTCATAAAAGAATTGTCAGATATCAGACTGAAAAGGAGGAAAAAGTCAAAAAATCAATTAGTGCAATTTAGTTCACTCATTGTATGCCTTTTGAGTTATGAACCTATGTCTATGTGGACCCAGAGTTCATATGATAAAATTCATATGCTATTCATGCTAAGATAGAAAAATGTCCTGCTATTTTAAATCAGAATTGTTAAGCATAAGATGGGAGATCATGATTGGATTTTTTTTTTTGGGACATGGCTATCCTGGCATGAAACAGTAGCATGAAAACATGCAACTGATTCATGGTCCATCAATAATGTAACCTGACAATTTCTGAAAAAAAATGTCGGTCTCGATCTCGTCAATATTATTGCAAATTAAATTGTAGCGATGTAAAATAATTGGTAATAAAAAATTATTTAAGACCGCAATTTTTTTAAACCAAATTTTGTTGAAATAATAAGAATAAAAATGTTTCGGTATTCATTATTACGTAGATAAACCATATATTAATTCGCTGCAGTTCGTTAGTCATTTATACATCAACCATATATTGATAGAACTGAATTACTATTTTTTAATGGTTTGATAGATGGCTAATTAATTTTATAATTTTAAGAAATTTATACATACACTACATAATTAAATAATTAAAAATATATATTGACAAATTTTGTAAAAAAAAATTATGACAATCATTTCGACAACCGTATCATTATAATTTCTTTTTTTTTATTCGCTGCTGAATAAGTTTGTCCGGTTGGCCCTTTATATATATATATTTTTTAGAAATTTCTTTTTGTGTATCATCTTCTCTGAATGCGCACATAATGTTATCATGACCAACACAAGTGAGGATGGTTTTTTAGCTTACGCTTGACGCATGGGGATTGGCCAGAATTATTGTCATAAGGTACCTCAGGCAATTTCGTGTTTGATTTGAAATTTTCTGATTTGAAGTTCTGGAGAAAATATAACTCAGGCGTATAATTTTGGTGAAACAGAGATGGATAAGGGATGAGAATTGGAGACGCGTGGAAGCTTTGATTGGAGAAAGGTTACCGGTACATTGGTAAAAATAGAAAGCCGTTTCTCTTCCTCGTGTTTCCGGGTAAAATTTACAAATTTAACCTTGGATTTTTAACTGGCAAATAGGGGTGTCAAACGTGGTAAGTGGCAGCGGAACATCCTGTTTCGTTTGTCGTGCCGGTAGGATAAACGGTATGGTGTTCCATTTCACAAACCGTTCCGTTTTGAAAACGAAACAAAAATGCGTGCCGTTAACTGTTCCACTTCATAAATTACATGTATAACGATTCGAAATGAGGCTTAACGGTTTGAAACGGCACAATTTCGTGTTCCATTTACAGTTTCGTTATTGAAACAAAACAAAAATTAGTGTCATTAACCATTCCGTTTCGGTTATACGGAACGGCATCACGTGAGAAACGGCAGGATTAATTGATAGCTCTACTGGCAATGACACATGATTTAGCTTGAAGTTTTGCCCATCACACTACTCGATTTATTTTGAGAATAAACATAAAGCATATTCGTTCCGGTGATTTTTAATAAATTGTCAGGTTTAATAAAGTAAAATTAAAATGTTTTTCCGGCTTTTGCTTAAAAATTATTGATTCTCCATCAATAAGTTTATGAAATATTATATTTGATACACCAGCAAGTCTAACTAATAAAAAGTGCATATTTAATTTTCACATTATTTAGATAAACATCGCACAATATACAACACAAATAGTGCCGTAATAAATATGTACATTAGAATTATCCATAAATAAAAACTAATTTTTTGCCAAAATAATCGCATCCGAGCATCAAGCTCCATATGACCAATGACATCATAAACTTAACCTATGAAGAATCTAATATTTTTTTCTAAAATTATGCGGAACTTATTTGATAAGCATCTCCCCAGTATAATACGCAAGTATGTGACATATTTTCTTTCACATATTTCAATGAGGAGGTTGTTGAAGTAGATTTTTTTTTAAAAGAAAAATAGCTGTTGAAGTAGATTTAACGGTTGTATAGCACCAAGGGAAAAATCATCCTCCTTTTTTTTTTTACAAATTATTAGCAAATGAAAAGCTCCATTCAGATCAACTAGGACCGTCCAATTCATTCAAAAAAAAAACTAGGACCGTCCAAAAGCCCTAAAAGTTCTCTTAAATCGAACTAAATTAAGAAACAGAGAGGTGTTACGCGGCTACCAAGATAACACACGTGGGGTCCAACCAAATTGTCTCCTTGCTCGTGTAACCATGTAACGACACGAGTGCGACTGTCACACGCGGTACCATAGATGGACATGCCACGCCTGCTCCTCCGGTTCGGTACAAAACAAGCCGCTACCAGCCGTGAAGGCGTGAACTCAGGTCATCAATGGTAGTTGACAACTGGGGCCCGCTTGAAAGAACAAGTTTATGCCATAGAGACTTATTTGAGGTGTCTTTTGTGTAGCGAGTCACTAGGTGTCGTATAATCACGTTTTGTTTTTCGTTTTCTTTTTTATAAGGAGAATTACTACAATGATATGCGTAGAACGGATGGACTTGTGCTACGAATTCAAATCTCAAAATTTCTATTTCAAACGGTCATTTTTAATTGCTCAATGTATTTTTTTTATTGAAATTTTATTGGAGACTAAATTATATACCTTTTTCAAAAAATTTTACTATTTTTTAATTTTTTAAAATGATTTTTATTGGAGGGCTCAAAATTAATTAGATCGACAAATATATATAATTTCAAAAAATAAATAAATAAATTTGAAAAAATATAAAATTTGATTTTCTATAAATTTTCAATATAAAAATGAGATTGAACGGTTTAAACCGGTCGCATAAATTTTGAAAATGGACGTTTAACACAGGACCTATCAGTGCCATCTAGCAATCTCTTTTATAAAATATAATATATAACATATAAGATATAAGGCGATCGTGACAAGATCAGACGATCTAGTACAAGGCTCCATGTGGTTCGTAAAAATATTCACATGGTTAATTTTTGGTTGAAGTTCTCCTTAGGAGGACAGAAATAGATACTTTTAGATTCTGGTCAAATAAAAAATAATATAGTACTTAGAATTTTATTACACTATTAAAGATATGTCTTATTAAGAAATCGAACATAAATTTACAAGTACAACCATAAGTTTATTATAATTATCAGTGACCACAATAATGGAAATAAAATAATTTAACTTCTTTCTCGAAATTCGAAAGCAAGGACGAGCATGTGTGTCAATCTATTCCATGTAGCTCTGCCTTGAAGATAGACATTGCACACCGGCAAAAAGTTATTGGTTCTAATTAATTTTTTTTTAAGATAAATTGAGGGTCAAATCTCCTGACTTATTTTTAAATTAATGTTTATGAAATACTCTAGCTGGATTTCGAACATGCGGCCTTTCCTAATTAATCTTTTTGTTCTCGAGTAAATATTCTCTATTGGAGTAAAATAAATTAACAATCTTTTTCGTCTAAATTTCATTGGCTTTATATTCAATATTCTCCTTTTTGCTATCTAAAATCATAGGAGGTTAGGATTCCAAGATTCTTTTCCTTTTTTTAAAAAAAAAAATCTCATGCACTTACCATCTCCTTGCCATTTAATTTCTCATCTCATAAATTTACACATTTTTTTCAACTCAAATATTGTCAACTGTTGACTTATTCCTATATTACTGAATATTAAGTTGCTTAAATTGATAGCTATTAGCTTCCGCAGACCAGTTGCATACTTGCATTGCATCTTTGGAGAACGAAGCACTAATCTCAAAAATAAATATTGCATTATATGTTAAAAAAGATTTTGATTTTGCGTATGAAGGCTTCTCAAATGATAAATTCTGCGATTATGCAAATGATTTGTGAAACAAAACAATAATAAAAGATGAACACCAACACTCCCGAGGAATCTCCCTCCCCACCCGTATTTTATTTTAATCTTTTAAAAAATTGTTTTACAAGAGAGAAACCTGTCTCTATATACTGGAAGAGCCAACCTCCCTATTTCTATAACTTGCGCCTCAATCACATACAGATGCACCAATTACAAAAGGAAACAAATCCCTGTTATTTCTATTCTAATCATTCTTTCTATGATTCAATAATACACAAATAATAAAAGATAATACATGATTAGTTTCCATATCTATTGAACCAGATCTTCTGATGCTCTTTCTAACACTCCCCCCTCAAGCGGTTTGCAGATATCACACACACCGAACTTGTCCAGAGAACTATAGAAGACTTCGCTTGAGACTCCCTTCATCAGCATATCTGCCAATTGTTCACCTGTTCTCGTATGTGGAAACTTGATAATCTTGGATTCTAAATTCTTCTTGATAAAATGCCGATCCACTTCAATATGTTTAGTTCAATCATGCTGAACTGAATTTTGAGCTATGTCAATAGCTGCTTTGTTGTCACAGAATAAAGCTATCTCTTTGGTTGGAGGATATCCAAGCTCTTTCAACAACCGTCGTATCCATAGAATTTCACAGATACCTTTTGTTGAGTCAAACAAATCTTTAACTCGATTTGTCGATTTGTAAAACAACACGACAATTACTAATTTCTTCTCTAAGTGCTTAATATAGTTTGAGGTGGAGCAAGATAATGAAGTCTTGCTTAGTGCTTTTAATGAAGACTAACAAGTCCCTGGAAGATCAGTTAGGAAGTCTAGAATTTAAGATTGTAATCCTAAACAAATTTCCTCAAACTGTCTGTTTTAAAATGCTCAAAATTTACTGGTAATGTTATACAACGTTTAATAACGTTATACAACGTTATAGAACTCCTCCTACTGAAGCTAGTCGCAAAAACAATGTTTATCCGTTACACAACGTTTCATTCAGTTGTGTAACGCTTGGTCAAACGTTATGTAACGATTTAATACGTTACACAACGCATTGACCAAGTCAGCTGAAACGAAACACTGTTAGCAGAACGTTGTGTAACGCTTTCTAGCGTTAGACCACGGATCAAAACCAAGCGTTACAGAACGCAAGTTCATATTTTTTTAACGCTTTGGGTTTTGGCCATTTTGAGGACGTTCTGGCCTATGTTGTATAACGTTATAGTCCGTCACATAACGTTTAGTTTTTAAAACGTTTCATAACGCTTCATAGCGTTGTATAACGTCTCTGACAACTTTTTGAACGTTGGAAATCTTCTGTTCTTTGTGTTGTACAACGTTTACAAACGTTATACAACGTTTCTGACACCCTTCAACGTTATTGTCGGAATTTATTTTATTTAACGGCTATGTTGAAACGTTGTGTAACGTTTCGGAGCGTTGTGTAACGTTTTGTTCAGAATTTGACTGGTTTAGAGCTCTTGGCGCCCTCTATATATATCAGACCTTTTTGAGCTGATTAAACTGATTGAATACCTTGCTATATCCCTGCTTTTGAGCTCTAAACCTGAGAGATCCATACTTTCACCTAATTGAGCATTTTCTTATACAATTTGTAGAGATTTGAGTGCATCAATCAAACCCATAGTTTAATAGCTAGATTATTGAGTGTTTTAGTTGAGAGCCTCAATCCCTTGTGTTAATTGGTGATTAGCTAGAGGTTAGGCCGATCCGCCTCGAGTTCCTTGTGACGAGGTGATTCGGTTCGCAATTGTAGACCCGTTCGGTTGGAATAGAACAAAGCGCGCCCAATTTGGTGGTCGCGAAACTTCCGGAGACATACGACTAAGGCTAGCTTTATCTAGCGGGTCGGAACTCCGTAAACACATCGCTTGTCATCTCTTTCTCTTTCTTTATTTACATTTTATTTGACTTGTGTGTTTATTAGTTTGTGTTAAGCCAAACTTGAATTGTGATATCTCTTATTTATATATACATTTTGACCATACTTAGCACCGAAATAACACTCAAACCAATGATATTTACTGTACTTTTGAATTATATTTGTCAAGATTGGGTACTGCCGTGGAATTTGACTTGTCTTGTAGGAATTTGGTGGATTGGACATAATAATCGCACAAAAGGAAGAATTTTTGGGAAGAAAATGACTAAATGGAATTCATGGAATTGTATAGCTCATCCCAAGCTTTCCAACGATCTTTGAATCACCTCAATCGGAGTCCGGATGAAGAAATTATGGTCAAAATACTATCAGTGCTCAAATCTGGAGATTTCGGTTCGAAATCCATGTATGGAAAGTGGAATTTGGCAAGTTTCGAAGAAGGAAAGAAGATTTCTTGCCCTAGCCGCCTCCTTGACCTTCCATGGGTGTATTTAGGTACGAATTTCGACCAGAAAAGGGGCCAACTTTCTCCACCATTGGAACACACCTTCCATAACATAATTTCCACCTTTTCTACCACCGTTCTCACGCCGAAAGGCGTGAGATTCCACCTCTCGCAGCGGAGCACGACCATGACAGCAATCTTGGAGCGATTCTGGACGCGACAGCGGTAGAACCAATCCAACCATGATTCCAGAGCCTTGCAAACAGGAGTTTAGCAGAATTACTTGGTTGTATCTCTTCTTCTCTCTTTGCTTGTATTGAATATGGAGTTTGTATCTTATTTTTCTTGCATGTTAGACTAATTTCTTATGTCTTAGGGCTAGGTAGTAGTTTAGTTTAGTATTTGAGATGATTTGATGGATTTATTTATGCTATGTGATTTGTTTTGTTGTGAATTAATTGTTATGCTTAATTTGATTAATTGATTGCTTGATGTTTACCTATAGATGAACCGCGGTATTTGTAGGGCTTTAAACTAGAACAATCATTTAATTTAATAAGTATTTGGGGTAAGCCAAACGCTCAAAAGAGGAGGTTAGTTCACGACCGAAAGGCGTAGCTTCTAAACGATCCGAAAGGACTTAGATACCCCCTAGAAATCCAACTTAACAAACTTAAGTGACTAAATTCCAACACGAAAGTCTATGACTAGTTTACTTACGTGGTGAAAACCGAGTTCCAAATCAAGTCCAAACCAAAATTGCGACGGCTGAGGGTAGGACTTAGGTCTGGTCGACAAGTAACCTTCACACAACATTGTATAAAAATATCAAGTCAAAACAGAGAGTCTAGAGCACTTTTCGGCAAGAAATATATATAAATTTCGGACCGAAATTTATATATTTTGGTCCGAAATTTTTGGTATCACGTGTGAAAACACGTGATAACAACGCTTAAGAGCTAAACTAAATGAACCCAAAACCTTAATATATTCATTTGCATCTGTTTGAGTCCACAAAACCTTGAAAATCAACCAAAAATAATTTAGTTACTTGCATCTTTAGATTTAATCATCCAAAATCCCATAAAAATTAATTGTCTAGCTTTCGTGAGAAAGTAAAGTCTAATAATCAATTGTACCGTCCCTTGGGTTCGACCCTTAGCTTTACCGGAACGACTAGTGAGGTAAAACAAGGTATAAATTTATTTGATACCGGGTTTAAAGCCTTCATCAAATTGATTTGAATTGTCTTTTTCGCAAAATTGTCCAAACCGGTTTAGAAATTGAATCGAGCCTATTCACCCCCCTCTAGGCCTTTATTTAGGGACAACACCTTTTGTCACCTCTAAACTCGGCTTCTGCACTTGATAGGGATGCCACGCTTTGCTTCTTACTTCTCCATGAAACTAGGTTACCACCCACAAACATGAAGTATCCTGAAGTAGATCGCATGTCTATCTGGCACCCGGCCCAATCAGCATCAATATATCCACTTATGTCCAAATTTCCATTTTTCTTGAACATGACTCCTCTCCCTGGTGACCCCTTTAAATACCTGAGAATTCGGATCACCAGCTCCATATTTTCTTTAGTTGGTGAATGCATAAACCGACTCGCCACGCTTACAGCATATGCAATGTCTGGTTGAGTGTGAGATAAATAAATAAGTTTTCCTACCAATCTCTGGTGCGCTTCCTTGTCTTCAAGTATTCCTTCATTCTTTCGACTCGTCTTATAGTTTTGTTCAATAGGGGTTCCAATTGGTTTGCAGTCTAGCATTCCAACCTCAGCCAACAAATCCAATATATACTTCCTTTGAGATATGAAGATGCCTTGATTAGAACTTGCCACCTCTACCCTAAGAAAGTACTTCAATCCTCCCAAGTCCTTCATTTCAAATTCGTGTGAGAGCTTCTCCTGTAGTCTCTAGATTTCGTCCTTGTCATTTCCTGTAATAATCATATCATCTACATATATAATCAACAATGTTAGTTTTCCACAATTTCTCTTAATAAAAAATGTATGATCTGAATCAGTTTGAGTATATCCATATTTCCTCATGGCTCCACTAAATCTTCCAAACCAAGCCCGGGGTGACTGTTTCAGACCATATAAAGCTTTCTCAAGTTTACATACTGTTTGACCCTAAAAAAATAATCCTGAAAACCAAATCCAAATTGCTAAATCCAAATTGCTAAAATCAAATTCAAATAGCGAAAACCAAAATTCAAACTACGAAAAATCAAGTTCAAATTGCAAAAAATACAAAACAAACTCCAAAAATTCCCAAAATTTACCCAAAAATTCCCTAAGAATTATGATAATTTATCATAATTTTTAAATCCCAAAAATGTCAACAGAAACTCCACAATTTGCAAAGAAACCCCAAAACTCTACAAAATTACCAAAATAAATCTGTGAGTAATTTTGCAAAACCATTTAAACCATTAAATTCCTCATATTTTTCTGAAGTTACCCATAAAATTTCATGCAAAAATACCCAAGGAAAGGCCTTCAAATAATTTATTTTGGTTGGGCAGCCATATAAATTAATTGTTTTAAGGAAATTGGACAGAAATTCCCACAAAAATCGAAGAGGCCTGTCGGGTGCGTCCGTCGGAGCGGATCCGCGAAAAAAAATGAAGAGGCGCTGGCATTAAAAAAATTTACTATTTCTCTAATGGTTGGATGCACCCGTTGTTCGTACACCATGCACAGAAGATTGAAAGGTTTCAATTGGTGTATCGCACGCTCAGCCCATGCAAAACAGAGAAAGAAAAGAGTCTTCTTCACCCGGGTAAAAAGGAAGAGAGGGGAGAAAACCGCGATTTCACTGTGGGAAGCCGGGTAAATTGAAGAAGACAGTCGACGTGGTTTCTTCCTGGACCAGAGAAGCAAAACCAGACGTCGCTGCCCATGGTTTTGCAAAACCAGAACCCTAGCGCAGCCCATTCCGATCCATTGGATTGAAATCAAGAGAGGAGGATGGCTCACGGGTAAAAGGTGTTGCCCTAATCCATTGCCTATAAAACTCCAATTAAAAGCGAAGAGAAAAAGGAGGAGAGCGGCTATAGACTGAGGCTAGGGTTTAGCTACTGTTATTTCACCTAATTAGGAGAGTTGAAGTGTAATTGAGAGAGACAATTCATCAAACAGTTTGGAAAGGAGGAAGAAAGATAGAATTGAGTGGCTCGCGCTTGTACTTTTCTGTTTGGAAATCAAGGAAATTAATTTCAAACACTAATCTGCTGTTTTGATTTCTCTCTTCTTTCAACTCAGCCACCAAACAATGGTGTGCTTGAGTATAGGCAATACAACTCCTATGAGCCATGGCCTGAAGCATAGCATCAGCCATGGCCATGAGGAAGGTCTCAATAAGGATGCCTATGAAGGTTTGGAGCCTAGCTCCTCGCTTCATGAGGTGTTCTCATGTTAAATGTGAAATCTGCCCTAGCTATTGCTTGAGGATTTGTAGCCTAGCTCAATCCTCTTGTGAAAGCTTTAAATTGACTTTGGCATGGGTCTAGAGCCTAGTTCTGGCCTAGCCATGTTCAATGTGTTATCAAAGTCCAAAAAAAAATATGAACAAATGGTATGTTGAACCCCAACCAGCCCCTTATTTGTGAAATTCAGGGGTTTAAATGCATAACGTGGTATGAGTTATGTGTGTTTCAAGCTAACTTCATATTGCTATAACAAAAAATACATATATGTATAAATATACAAAATCTGGCCAAAAACAAAAATAAATAAAATATGTGGTTTTCCTTGCATAAAAATACAAAAATCCATATGGACAGCAGGTATAAGACTCACTGGGCAGCAGGGAAGAACAATTTCCATTTCTAGAATTTTATGTGATTTTATACCAATTAATAAAGGCAGCAAGGTCATTTTATGAAATAAAAATGCTATTTTTCAAATTAATAGTCTATTTTCAAAAAACCTTGGGCTTTTCTGCAAAAGATTTACATAGCAAATTCACAAATATGTTAAGGAATATTTTGGTATAAATTTTCAGACATTTTGGACAAATTTAAAGGTATTTCTCACTTATCTTCAAAAAGGAGCAGGACTTGTGTAAATAAACAATAATTACAAGATATGTCAAAATCTGTTTGCAACAGACTTACATGCCTTTCCTATGGATAAAATGTCAAGTGTAAGTAGTTTTTATACATTCAAGTAACTAAAACTCAAATCCACTCAAAACAGCCCAAATTGATTGAAAATTAGAAAACTGAAAATTGAAAAATGTGTTAAATACTGTGCTCTATTCTCTGTGATGATTTGGACATACAAAACAAACTCAAATGGACTTAAAATAGGTATGAAATCAAACCTTGCTGCTGTAAAATGACTTACATGCAAAACTGAAAGTCAAGTAAAAAAATGAATAAAATACACCCTCTGCAGCAATGCTGCACGCAACTAATCATGCGACTCCAAGCTGAAACAAAGACATAGACAGCCTTAGTTTGACCTCCTGAATCCATTCAACTTGTTGCTGGCACAAAAGAGTGGCCAAGTGGGCCCCACAGAGAAATTCGGATCGGGTTTAAAGTCAAGCCGAGTTGCCTCAGCCGAGAGAACCTCATTCAAGGCTTCTACACGTAAAATTTACCTCACTATCAATCTCTACATATCCTCACAAGAGAGAGAAACCTAAAACTGGCAGAGAAAGGTTGCTAGAGAGCTCCAAATGTCATCCATGGCCGCTCAAGCTTCCTCAGGTTTTACATGGAAATATGAGTCACAAAGTCTTCAACTGACAGCACCATGGTGATCTCCTCACCTTCACAATTCTAACGCACTCAATATAGACCAAAACGATGGCCGGAGTCGTCGCAATTTGGCCGGAGAACAACCAGGGACTAAACTGCAAAAAAGCTGCCTCTGTCGGATTTGAAGGAGAGGAAACCCGTGGCCACAGATGATCCACTGTGTCTAATCCTCGTGTAGCGAGTCACTAACGCGAAAACAACCCGTTACACAAGCCAATCAAGGGGGTCAGCGCTCGTTCAAACTTCATTTCGCGCCCTGCCGCGTCAGCATGCCTCGTCAGCTGCCATTTCAGCTCTCTTGCTGACGTGGACCAATCAGAGAAATTCTCAAATAAACAGAAATTTCAAAAATTCATTAAAAATAGAAGGAAACTCAGAAAAATTCAAATAAAATATCCAAAAATTTCTAAAAATCTAAATAAACCAAATTCACTTATATTTTGATATAAAAATCTGTCAATTTATGGATCTTTTCTATTTTTGAAGTATTTTCAAAAATTAAATGAATTTCATAAAATTCTAAAATAATAATGAGAAATTCAAATAAATTAAAATAAAATATCCATAAAATTATAAAAATTCAAATAACTAAACTCACTGATATTTTGATGTAAAAATTTGCTAAATTAAAGGTCTTTTGTATTTTTGAAGCATTTCCAATATTAAACAAAAATATCAAATCTCTAAAATGATATTAAACAAATTTTGTAAAATTCTAAAATGAAGTCAAATTTATTAATAAATTTTCAAGCATAAAAGTTAGATAATCACAAAATATAAATAATTTCAAAAAGAAATATGTCAAATGTCAAATATTTTCAAAAATAAATATAATTAAAAATATAGAAAGAAATTCTAAAAGTCTAGAATTAAAAATAGAAATAAAATCAAACGGTGAAAACTGTAAAACCCAAAGAGAAATTTCAGAAAATTAAAAGTCAAAACACGAATCCCAAAGCCAAAGCCAAAACCTCTTCACTAGAGAAAAGAAAACTCTTCAGCAGATCAAGATCAACTTCAAAAGAGTCCAAAAGTCAGAAACCCTGAAACTCAAACTCAAAATCCAGAAACCATGAAACTCAAACCCAAAAGGCATAAACTTTGAAATTCAAACTCAAAAGCCGAAAACTCTGAAACTCAAATCCTTATTCTCACAAGTGGTCCAAAATAGCCCTGAGAACTCCCAAGTTTTGTTTCCACAAGCGACCCAAAATAGTCCCGGAAACCCTTTCTCACAAGTGACCCAAAATAGTCCCGAGAAACTCAAATCAAATCCAAAAAGGCCCAAAATAGCCATACGAAACCAAAATTAATTTCAAATTTCACAAAGGCCCAAAATAGCCTTAAACAACCCAAACCAAATCCAGATCCAAATGGCCCAAAATAGCCTTGATAAAATAAAAATCCAAATCCTAAAAAGGCCCAAAATAGCCTCAGGACTGAAAACCACACTCCGACATAAGAACCCAAATCTGTTCCAAATGAAAATCTAGAATTAATCAAGCGTCCTCAATTAGGTCCCGTCAATTAGGTTTGGTACCATCAATTGAGTCCGATTTAAACTAAAAATAATAGAGGCCCCATCTAAACACAAAAATCATTTTAGAGACGATTTTCCTAGCCTATTGCATATAATTCTTTAGATTCCTTAATCAGAGGTTCCCGTAGGCAACTACGGGGTAATCAACAGTAGGGGCTTGCGCCTGCTGGAAAGAAAGGGCCCGCGAAATTAATAAACCCTCGTAAGAAGCGACTCTTGTTCAGGTTCTCTTGTTGTCAAGAGATACTCAGCACAGAGATCGAACCTTAAGGGGGGTGAATCTAAGGCTTATTCCAATTTCTCGAGGAAACCCATTCACTCTTCGAGGGATGACGAAAAAGTCCACACACATACTATATGACTAGGACCAGAGTAGTTGCAGCCAGGTGGTAAATCCATGTAAATCTCTTCTTCTAAATCGCCGTGTAAAAAGGCATTCTTTATATCAAACTGATGCAGGGGCCATTCAAAGTTTGCTGCAAGAGATATTAACACACGTACCGTACCAAACTTAGCCACTGGGGAGAAAGTTTCTTGAAAGTCAATACCGTACGTCTGTGTATAACCTTTTGCAACTAATCTCGCTTTATATCTCTCCACCTTTCCTTCTGCATCATATTTGATGGAGAACACCCACTTGTAACTGACTGTTTTCTTTCCTTCAGGTAGGCTCACCAGTTTCCATGTTCGATTTTTTTCTAAAGCCTTCATTTCAACATTCATTGCTTCTCTCCATTTCTGATACTTTAGTGCTTCTTCAACTTTTTCAAGTATTCTTTCTTCTGATATAGTTGCTGCAAAGGCTTTTAGTTTTCCTTGATAACTTTGATATATTCATATAATTTGAGATGGCATACCTTGCAGTTTTTTTTTGTTCATACTCTGGTTCATACCTTGGAGCTGGTTTACCTCGATTGTATCTAAAAGGTAATTGATAACTTGAAGTGTGTTCAGGGTTAGTGTTACTTACCTCAGGATGCCTCTTAGGAGTTGGACTTTGTGGTATTTCAGGAAGGGATTGTATCACATTTTCTTCATCTTCACTCTCATATTATGAGTCTGTCAATAGTGCACCTGCATCTGTGCCTGCACCTGTCTCATCGAATGCACATGCATCTGTGCCTGCACCCGAGTCATAGGGTGCACCTGCATCTGTGCCTGTGTCATAGGGTGCACCTGCATCTATGCCTGCACCAGTGTTATAGAGTGCACCCGCATCTATGCCTGCACCCGAGTCATAGGGTGCACTTGCATCGGTGCCTGCATTATACCAATATGGTTCCTTTTCATTCCGTATCTCCCCCTGGAAAGGAACCTGTTGTCTTGGAAAATAACTGTCATGCTCAATAAAATTCACATCCATTGTAACAAAGAGTTTCTTGGAGACTGGATTATAGCACTTGTAACCCTTCTGTTGTGAGCCATATCCCAAAAACACGTATTTTTCAGCACATGGATCCAGTTTCGACCGATTTTGTTTTAAGATATGGACATACACAATGCATCCAGAGATTCAAGGTGAGAGAGTTAGGACAGATGGAATTGTAACCTGAGAGGCCAAAACTTGCAAAGGTGTTTGAAAATTGAGACTCACCGAGGGCATCCGATTTATTAAGTATACAGCTATTGAAATTGAATATTCCCAAAAAATTTGTGGCACATTGTTTTCAAAAAGTAATGACCGAGCGGTTTCTAAAATATGTCTGTTTTTCCTTTCTGCAACTCCATTTTGTTGAGGTGTTCCAACACATGAGGTTTCATGAATCATCCCATGATTAGTAAAAAACTCCTTGAGATCTTTGTTGACAAATTCTGTCCCATTATCACTTCGAAAGACCTTAATTTTCTTTCTAAATTGTGTTGAGACCATCATGTGAAAATTTTTAAATATTTGTGCAACTTCACTCTTATGCTTTATAAAAAAAAAAGCCATGTCATTCGTGGAAAATCATCCACAAATAGCACATAATATTTATTTCCATTAGCAGAATTTACCGGGAAAGGACCCCACACATCAGAGTGAACTAATTGAAAAGGCATACAAATTCTTTTGTTACTTATAGGAAACACAGCACGGTGGCTTTTAGCTTTAATACAAGTCTCACATTCTAATAATTTCATATCACAGTTCTCAAAAAGTTTTGGAACCAACTTTCTCATATACCCAAAAGAAGGGTGTCCTAACCGTTTGTGCCACATCATAATTTTGGTCACTGAATCAGATATCCTTTGGCCATGTACATGATGAGTTCCTTCCAAACAAAAATCTTCCATGTGATACAATCCTCCCCGCTTGCTACCACGCCCAATAATCTCCTTCGAGAGGGCATGCTGGAACAAACAAAACCGAGGATACATTAAAACAATACAGTTTAAATCTTCTGCAAGTTGTCCAACTGATATCAGCTTAGTTGAAAGAGAAGGCACAAGGAGAGTATTGTGAAGGGAAATCAAATTAGTCAACTGTATTATGCCGGCTCCTGTAACAGGGTGTACTTCGCCATTTGCATTTATGATTTCAGTTTTCCTTGGTTCAATTTTACTTACCAAATCTTTATGATCATATGTCATATGATCTGAGGCACCGGAGTCAATAATCCAACTAGAGATATCATTAGATTTGTTAAGTAAATAGTAATTATTTGTACCTTCCTTTTTACTAGAGAGGCATAAGTGATAAGTTACCAGTATGATGACTTTCAACATTTTTCTAGATACGCTGTATAGTAGCTGCTCTTCCTTGCGCACCAGCAGCTTGGAATCCATCATGCGTGCCTGCAGCTTGGTAGTTGCCTTGCGTACCAGCAGGCAACTGATTGCCTTGCGTGCTAGCAAGCTGAAGACTACTCGCTCCTTCTGGTGTCAGCACAACTATGGTTGCTGCCCTTGCTTTCTTCTTTTTTCTTTTGCAATTCCATCCACCAATCTGGATAACCAACAAGCTTGAAACACATCTCAGTGGAATGTCCTGTCCCAATGCAGTCAGGATTTGTACATTTCAACCGACTTTTTTGCTCTTTGGTAAGGAACGGTTTTGATGGTTCAGCTGATTTTCTAAAGTTGAATTTTCTCCCTTCTGCCACCATTGATACAACAGCCACCTCCTCCCTATCCATCATCACCGCCTTACGGGTATCATCTCTTCTAACCCTCGAGTAAGCTTCTTCAAGTGTGGGAAATGGGTTCATTTTCAGAACATCAGATCTAACTCCATCAAGATGACTGTCCAACCCATCTAAAAATATGTAAACTCTCTCTTCTTGCATAATTTGAGCATATTTAGCAATATCTACAGCATAGGTCATGGGATTTGGTTTTCGAAAATCTATCTCTTTCAATAACCCTTGTAGATTATGATAATAAGTTTCAATAGGATTACCAGATTGTTTGAGACGGTAGACCCTTCTTCTTAATTCAAAAAAATGTGAATAATCTTCTCTATCAAAGAAAGTACGAGCAAGAGCATCCCATACCTCCTTTGCTGTAGTGTACATGATAAAGTTTCCAATGAAGGGCTCATCCAAAGAGGTTATCAACCGGTTCTTAACCACCACATCGTCTGTTATCCACCGATGATAATTTGGATCTCCATCTTTTGGAATTGGTAAAGCTCCATTGATGTGCCCTAGTTTATCTCTACTTGCAATATGCATTTCAGCCATCTTCGACCATATTCGGTAGTTCTTGCCATCAAACTTTAAGGATATATGGGAATTAGGATTTTCAAGAGAGGAGGAAGGTTCAAAAGTTTTTGGTTGTTGTTGAGCTAAGATTTGGCTAAGTTGAGATGTAAATTTGGAGGTGAATTCTTCAATTAGGAGTCTAGTCGAGTCTTGGCTAGAATCAGATGAGTTTTTGTCGTTGCCCATGGTTAGGTTCTGTACGAGGAAGTTTTTTTCACAAAAGAGTAGTTCTAAGTTCAGTACCAGTAACTCAGTACACGAGAGAGAAGGGTGTGCTTTGATACCATGAAACAAAACAATAATCAAAGATGAACACCAACACTCCCGAGGAATCTCCCTTCCCACCCGTATTTTATTTTAATCTTTTAAAAAATTGTTTTACAAGAGAGAAACCTATCTCTATATACTGGAAGAGCCAACCTCCCTGTTTCTATAACTTGCGCCTCAATCACATACAGGCGCACCAATTACAAAAGGAAACAAATCCCTGTTATTTCTATTCTAATCATTCTTTCTATGATTCAATAATACACAAATAATAAAAGATAATACATGATTAGTTTCCATATCTATTGAACCAGATCTTCTTATGCTCTTTCTAACAATTTGATTGACAAGTCTTATTTTAATGCTACTTTATTAGTCCACTCAGAATCGTTAAGAACACAAAAGAATAAAAACCTTTATAGTTTATCTATTTCGGAAAATATCTGCTTGTCGACTAATATAATATATAATAGAAAAAATAATGCTAGAGGCCCTGAGCCCCTGAGGTTAAATCACGCTAAATCTTTAATCAATATTATTTTTTCCCCCCCAAGGGCCAAGGCTAACTGTAATAAATACTATCGACTCCTCATTTTAATAAATTACATTAGTAGTATAGAAGCGAAACAAAGAGCCACATAAAAGGAAATGTCACTTATACCTCTTCTGAAATCATTGTAAATGTAAACTGATGCTCTCTGTAAAATATAAAATTTGCGCACCTTATTCTCCTAGCACCAACTCTAAAAATAAAATAAAATTTCCTCGTCGTTTTCTCTTAGTACCAACCCTAAAAATAAATAAAAGAGCCATATTATAGTGACTGATACGCTTCAGTACCGTTCCTCTTCCACAACCGGGGCTTCATCATTTCAACAGAATTAA